>BSBN01000465.1:17392500-18660000 GCA_027924645.1 Cunninghamia lanceolata
GAGTATAGACTGCAGTGCTAATAGCTTCTCTCCAATAGATCTGAGGAAGATTTGCTTCCATCATCATAGTCCTAGATGCTTCCTAGATGGTCTGATTCTTTCTCTCCACTACTTCATTCTGCTATGGAGTCCTCAGAGCAGAGAACTGTCTCTTAATTCCATGTTTCTCACAGAATTCTATGAACTCACTGGATGTGAATTCTCCACTTCTATCAGACCTCAGACATTTCAACTTTATTCCTGTTTCATTCTCTACCATAGCCTTGAATATTTTGAATTTCTCAAGAGCTTCTGATTTCTCCTTTAGAAAGGTTACCCACATCATCCGAGAATAGTCATCTATTAGTAGCATGAAGTATCTATTACCTTGAATACTTCTGGTTCTTGCTAGACCACAAAGATCAATGTGAACTAAGTCTAATAATCTGGTAGAAGACAGTTCCTTTCTTTTGAATGTGACTTTGCTCAGCTTACCCAACTGACATTCCTTGCACAAGCTGTTAGTAGGTTTCACCAATTTTGGAAGATCTCTTACACCCTGAGTATTGCTTATCTTGATGATATTGTCAAAATTTACATGACACATCCTTCTATGCCATAACCAACTCTGATCAACTTAAACAAATAAGCAGCTTTTACCAGTACCAACCAAGTGGAAGATATTACCTTTAGTTTGAGTACTAGATGCAATCTCTGTTCTGGATCTTTCAAAGATTTTGCATTTTCCATCCTTGAATCAGAGATCATAGCCTTTGTCCACCAACTATCCAATACTGAGAAGATTGTGCTTCAAACCTTCAACATACAGTACATTACCAGTTTTGTTTCTTCCATTAAAACAAGCAGTTCCTCTTCCTCTGATTCTACCAGCAGAATCATCACCAAACTTCACCACTCCTCCTTCATACCTTTCCAAATCTATGAACTTATTCTTGTCACCTGTCATGTGGTGAGAGCAACCACTGTCAATGACCCAATCATTCTTTTCTTCAACTTGGGCAGCCAGAGCTCTTTCTACAACTTTATGATTGATAGATATAGAGGATATTGATTCTTCTTCCTTGATTGCAATAAACACCCATTCACTTCCAGATTTGTTTCTTGTCTCTGATTCATCATCTGTTACTCCTTCATTATCATCTTCTTCATGAACATAGTAACAATTCTTTTGGAGCCTTGATCTATTAGGATTTGGCTTTGAAAATCTTTCCAGACATCTTGAGGAAAAATGACAAATCTTATTGCAGTTAAAACACTTAAAAGGCAATTTTCCTTCATACTTACCAGATCCTCTTGGTAGTCTTTTTGCAATGAGGGCTTCAAGTTAAGTAGTTTCTACTTCTTCTTCTTCCAAGTCTTTTCTTGCTTTTTCATACCATGACAATTTCCTTGATGAGTTCTCTCCTAGATCAAATCCTTGTTTACCATTCACAGAGGCAATGGCTTTGAATGAAGATTCAGTTTTGGGGGGATCATCTCCAAATTTGGTCATTTCAAAAGCAGCTAGTTTGCTAGCCAATTGGTCTCTTGTGACAGTTGTATGAGATCTGAATTCATCAATGGTAGCAACCTTGATTTTGTAAGAGGCAGGAAGGGATCTGAGAATCTTACCAACAATCTCATTTTCATCCAAGACCACCAAAATTTTTAATTCCACAAACTAGCTCATTCACTCTTGGCATAAAAGTGGTAATATTTTCATCATCTCTCATCTTTAGTTTTTCAAATTTCCCTTTTAGACTCTGTAACCTTGCACATTTAACATACTCGTCTCCTTCATGCAGAAGTTCCAGTTTAATCCAGATCTCATAGGCAGTTGGTAGGTCAATAACATTTGAGAGCTCTGAGTCAGTTAATGCGCTTAGAAGAGCCTCTTTGGTCCGCAGATTGTTTTCAGCATCTGTGATTTCATTTAGGGTTGTCGGACCACCCTGTGGAGGTACATATGCTTTTGTGACCATGGACCAGTATGCCATTCCCATACACTACAAGTGACATTTCATGCGATCTTTCCAAAGAGAAAAGTTGGTTCCATCAAACTTTGGACTATCCTTATCGTATGATGACATCCTGGATCTCCTCAAGCGGTTAAGCTCCTTTTTGAGTAACTTAGCTCTGATACCAATTGTTAGACTTAGGGCATACAACTGAGAGGGGGGTGAATCAGTTGTACGAAGCTTTCTTAATTTAAACACTTGAGTCTTCTTTAGTTATTAGTATAATATTAATCATGAACTATAATGCATTCAAATCAAAAGTAGAAACTTATCAACACATAAGACACCAAGATTTTGACGTGGAAAACCCAGTTAAAGGAAAAAACACGGGGTGATTAACCTAAGAATGTATTCTCTGTTAGAAGAATAGAAAGAACAAAATGGCACATGCCAATTAGGGCTCACTGCCCGAGCACACTGCTCACAAGAGGCTCACTTCCTATAAGAGACACACTATCTACAAAAGAATAAGTATCACCTTTATGAACTGGAGAATAGCATCTTCAGCATGCTTGAATCAGTTCCATTTAAGCCTAAAACTTCTGCTCTGCCTTTCACACTTCTCTTTGCTACCACACACTCATCACCACATGACACCCTTCAAAATGACTTCACAATCCCTTATTTATACAAGGCATCAACTTAGGAACAATCATCTAAGTCAGTAAGTACCTACAAGAACATCCGCAAGACGTGTAATTCATCTGGTTGGCCAGTCTCAAGAAGAACACCAATATTTGTGGTTATTCTTCAAATGCAAACTCTAACTTCAATGCAGACCACCAACATGAACTGGACATGATTCAACAATCATCGTAACCTTCCCTGAATCACCAAGAACATCCGCACTTCATCTTCCTACTAGAATTCTTCTCTCCTTCATCCGGAGCTTTAAGAACACAATCTGTCATCACTGTCACAAATGAATAGGCTTGTCCGGACCTTCAACCCACGAACCAATCTAGTTGATACTTCACAGGAACATCCTCAACACTCCCTCAAATCTGCAAAATGGGATAATGAAATTCCGGATCTCACCGGACCTATCTGTAGCACTCTGTCACCTCTAAACACCTACCGGAACCGATTCTATTTGAGCGACCATAACTTCTTCAGATCTTCATATGGACTTCTAAAAACTTGACTAGAGCATCTCAAGACTTATATCTAGAAACCTTTTAAACCGCATCCTCTGATCCTCAACCTATTAAGGACTTTTACCTTCTTGTCATCTCTGTTCTTCACTGTTTCTGATTGAGACTAATTTTCTCAATATCCTCAACACATAGCTCATCTAATCCTTCTCATTAATGCAACATGAGTATGTTGACATCAATGACAACACCGGTTAGGCCCATACTTGCAACACCTAGAGGGGGTGGAATGGAATTATTGGATGAAGAGTAATAATAATAATAATAATAATAATAATAATAATAACAATAATAATAATAATTTGTCTACCTCTAATAAATTGATTGATTATGCTCATTTTGTTGGACTTAGTGAGTTAGTTGCAGGGAGTTTGCTGCAACCCATGTGCTTGACCATTCAATGGAACTAAACCATCCATATTTATATATTTAAATTATTTAGATATATTTAAACAAAGACAACAAAAGTATATAGCTAATCTAAAGTACACCATAATAAAATTATTAAACCATCCATATTTATATAGTGATTCAGCTATTTCCACCTATGTGTAGTAAATTGATTTAAAAAAATAGGCACAAAAAATTTGCTTTATCTCTTTTTTAGTAATTTGTTTATTTGAATAATTTAAGTCTATACAATCTATGCTCTAACTGTCTCTTCTTATTAGAAGGTTTCCTTTCAATCTTTTATTTTAAAAATCTAAAAAGATTTGCATTAATTTAGGAGGTTTATTAATATATAGAATATAATGGATAAGCTCTCCTTTAGTTTATTCATGTTTTTTTTTCTCTTATTTAAAAATCTAGGTTGCCTTTATTTATTTCAAAACAAAAGATTTGCTTTATCTTTTTTTTTTTTAATAATTTAATAAGTCTTGGATAGTGATTATAGGGATATATAAATGTTTTTTTTTTAAGTTAGAATTTTTTATTTAGAAAACATAAATGATTAAAAATTCTTTATGTTATTTAAAGTTTCTAAATATAAGTTTATAAATTTCTATTTTATTAATATAAATTTCTTCTAATATTAGTTTCTTAATATCTTTTATAATGTTTTTTATGCTTTTCATATAAGTTTTAATATGCATATTTTTAAAACTAGTATATTTATATTTAAAAAATATATATAAAATACTCTGAGGTATATCTTTTTTCCATAGTTTCTTTGATTTTCTCTTGCAATTTCTTTTTTGGTTTTTAATTTTTAAATTTTTCCAATTTCATTTTTGGTTCCATTTTTCTCCATCTTTTTCTCCTTCCAACAGTTTCAAATTTGTTTTTTGGTTTTTATTTTTTTATTTTTCTAATTTTTTTTTAGTTTTAATTTTTTTTAATTTTTCCAATTTCTTTTTTAGTTCCATAGTTTTTTTTATTTAGCTTTTTCTCCTTCAATCATTTTTAATTTCTTTTTTAGTTTTTTTTCTTTGATTTTCTTAAATTTTATTTTTTTATTTCCTTTTTGGTATTTTAGTTTTTTTCTTATAAATTTAGGCAGAAAAAATGAGTGCTCTCATCCCGACCCCTTTTTCAATTTATTTTTTTGGTTTTTATTTTTTATTTTTTCCAATTTATTTTCTAATTTTTTTTTTGGTTCCATAGTTTTTGTGATTTAGCTTTTTCTCCTTTAACCATTCTTAATTTCTTTTTTAGTTTTTTTTCTTTGATTTTATTTTTTGTTTCTTTTTTGATATTTTAAATTTTTTTCTTATAAATTTAGGCATAAAATATGAGTGCTCTCATCCCCACCCAGATGTTATATATATATATATATATATATATATATATATATATATATATATATATATATATATATATATATATATATATATATATATATATATATATAAAATTTAGGTTAGAAAAAGGGAACTTATTATTTTACTATATTAGAACCACAATTAATGTAAGTATAGCACTTATAAGGCTATCATAATCCTGACAAGTCAAAAAAAAATTGTAGATGCCTAACTATTAGTTTTTATTCTAATTGGAGTTTTTATGCCTAACTACGTTTGATCTTCTTGCATGCATAAAAAATGAATTATTGGTTAAACACAATTGCAAATATTTTATATGATGTGTTTATAATTTGTTTAGTTTTTAGATTTGATTTAATTGTTTTTTTATAATTAAGGTTCGAGTTTATAATTTTATTTTTCTCTTAACTTAGATTTAATTTCTAATTTTATGATATGATTTTTGTAGTGCTTATCGATGGTAAAAAGGACAGAGAAGAGGCCCACTATGGAGGAAAAAGAGGTCATGACTAAAAAATCTATAGAAAAAATAAATAAAAATTATAAGCGGATCTTTAAGATCTACTTTTTTAAAACTCTCAAACAAGTGCACTCAGATATCAATATTTCGAGCAAAGCTATAGTAATTATGGACAAGTTTATTAATGAGATGTTTGACAAAATTGCAACCGAGGTAGACAAATTTTCTCACTACAAAAAAAAGAATATCATCAACATACAAGAAATTCAGACAACTGTGAGGATTTGTCTTCCTCAAGAACTTGCAAAGCATGCAGTTGCTCACTATTCCAAGATTGTTGCTGAGTTCATGAAGGCTTGATGTTTTTGTCTCTATTTTGAATTAGGTTTTAGTTTGTGTGAAGGGTTATTATCCTTAACTTTTGTATTCGGCATACTTTACATAAGTAATTTATGAATGAATTTTTGGTTTTCGATTATTCAATCTTGATATTAAAATTTCATATTAATCTTTCAAATTATATCTTACTTTTTAAAAATAATACAATAATTTTATATATTTCCATTTCTAAATTAAATTATATGTAGGCTTAACACATGATTGTTTTATTTTTAAATAATAATGCATATTAGTTTGTGTAAAGGGTTAGATTAAGAATTTTTTATAAATGCTCATAAAAACCAATATGAGAAAGTCCTTTAAAGGGCAAGTAGAGATAATTACTTGGTATTAATGAGAACAAGAGCTTCAAGAAACATCTAACTCATTTAATGGGAATGTTTCTAGAAGCTTCTAACTTAATGCAACTAAATTTTTGAAAGTTAAATAGAAAATTATTATTATTTAAATACAAAAGAGAACTTCTTATAGTGCTCTCACATCCACCCTGCGCATTGAGTAATACTAATTTTTTAATATTTGATGTTTCACAATCAAGAGATATTTCATAGATTTTTAATATTTTAATAATGATGTTTCATTAATTTCTCACTTATGTTTATTGATGGTAAATTAATCTAATGTAACTTTATGATTAATAAATAAGAAAACAACTCTTATTATTCTATTAGAACTATAGGATTGATTATTCCTGTATACGCCTAAAAATGGCACGATTCATTCTAAATATTTATTTCCTTTATGAATTCCTTCTATCATTCTAAATATTTATTTCATTCTTCTATCAATTAAATAAATATTCTAAATTTACTTAATCGGTTCACTATTCCATAATTAAATAAAATTAATTTATTTAATCAAATTCCCTAAATTCTTCTAATGTCTCACACAATTAAATAATCCTAAATTATTTAATTAAACCAAATTCCTCTATCCTAAGTTCTAATTCTAAAAATTCACCTCACACTTTCCACCTCACCTTGTCCACCTCACCGGGTTGCACATGTAATTAAATATATTAAATATTTAATTACTTATTTTTCCCTCACCCACATGTCCTATTTCTTCTCAAATCAGAGGTTAGTTAACTAATCAATCAAAAGTGTTAACTAACCTGTCAATTGAGTTAATCCCTCAATCAATTCAGTCAATTCTATAATTCATTCTTCCAACTGACTAATCAAATCTATTTGATCAGTCAATGGAGTTAACTCTCCAATCAATTTTGTCAAATCCCCTCTTTCATGATGGAGCTGAGACACTTGTCATATTTCTACTGGTTGCACATTCCTCAACCCTTCTTAGCCATTGATCTTCATATCTCCTCTCAACCGTTGATTCCCATTCTTCCAAGTCTATAAAAGAAGCTTCATCCCTCCATTCTATTCATCCAGGCTATTTGTATTGTTACTCTGCAGAAATTCACTAGCGCGCCTTTGGCACCCTCTTACCATTCATTAGCTTGAGATCACACATTTGCTTTGAATCTCACTTCATTGCACGTTTATCACAACAACCATTTACTATCGACATCCTTGAACACAGCTAAAAGAGTGCACTCTCTGAGGGCCTACTTCATTAGCAAAGGATGGTTGTAATGGGTGAACAACATAAGCTTTGAAATAAGGAAGGTTTTCCTTTGTGTTATTTATTGCTCTTCTTGTTCTCATTATCCTGTTGATGTTTGGGGTTTGATATAGTTCATTTGATTAATCCACATTTTACCCTAACATTTTTGGCACCCACTGTGGGGCCTTTGCCCCTTTATCTCATCAAAATCTGAGCTTTTTTGAAGGCAGGTTCTGTACAGGTCACACAAGGTCACGCATAGGCTACTTCGATGCATTTGAACATTTCTACGGTGCATATACCCACTGTTACGGTGCTTCTATTACTTATGCGCTTCTGTGCATTCTTGTTGCGCTTTTGCGCACTGTTACGACACTTTTGTTAATCTTGCACATCTGTTTATTCTTGCGGCGCATGTGTCTACTGTTGTTGCGCATTCGTAATTCCTGTGCTTCTGTTCATTTTTGTTGTGCATTTACAGACTGTTGCGGTGCATTCATCATTACTACGCATTTGTTCATTTCTGTTGCGCATACGAGTACTGTTACGGCACATCTATTCTTACTGCGCTTCTGTTGATTATTTCTGCGCATTTAATCACTGAAGCTATGCTTCTGTAATAGGCTAGGGTTTTAGTACTTTTCTAGGAAAATTTACTAACGCTAACCTTTCCGCAGGTGTTTGCTGGAGCTGTTTTGCAGGATAGGCTCGGGTTTAGTTCCATATAGTTGCATTTAAATAGTTCACACTTCACTTTCTAAGGTATAGTAAAACTGATGTGCATTCAAATCCTCACCTAGCTCTAATTAGGAAAGAAGTAACTAGATCATTTGTTTCTTGCATGGCAACACTTTTCAAGTTATTGCTATCTAGGATTAAAATTGAACTCACCTTTGATTTTGGGGTTAAAATTGAACTCCTGCTATCTCGTGAGACCAAAACTTCAAAGTTAACTATTCCGTGCTATGATGACTAAAACTGAATTCACCATTGATTTCTGGGTTAAAATTGAACTACTGCTATCTCATTGGACCAAAACTTCAAAGTTAACTATTCCGTGCTATGACGATTAAAACTGAATTCACCATTGATTTCTAGGGTTAAAACTGAACCAATGCTATCTTGCTAAAATCACTTCAAAGTTTTGTGCTTGAGTAGATTAGCCCATTCAGTTTTTCTAATTTTAAATAGGTTGGATTATTCAGTGTTTTCTGTGCTTGACGAATGACAATAGGCTTATGCTCTCCCCTTTTCTAGGTGATCAGAGTGCCAGACTTGTCATTCTATTTGTTTAACCTTTAGGAGGGGCCTGCCCTTAGATGCACGCTTGTCCAAGTGGGAACGACCCTGAGTGGTAACAGGCTAACGCCAAGCCCTACCAAGCCACTTAAAATAAATTGTGCTTGAGGTGAAAACTTCTTGCAACAAGTGCTGCTATGTTACACTGACGGCCAACCTCCCCCAAAACCCTCTAAGGTGCAACCCTTTGAGGCTGGGAGACTCCACAACGGAGAGTAGTGCCGCCGCATGTGTAACCACTTGAACGGTAGCCCGCATTAAATACATCTTGTCAGTAGTACTTTTGATGAACTTGTCAATAAATTTATAACGCATTTCTCCTACAACCTTGAACATGAGGTATCTATGCTAGATCTATACAACACCAAACAAAAGAGTGGTGAGTCATTCACCACCTTCTTACAATGATGGCGACAGCTAGCTAGTAAGTGTTCTTACGATATGCCTGAGAAGCAGCTATTGGAGATGTTTGTCCACAACCTAAACATTGATCTTAGCTATTAGATACAGATATAATGCCCTACATCTTTCTCAAAAGTCATTGAAATGGGCTTATTCATTGAAAAGGCTATGATCACTAAAGGAACTATCAAGATCTACAAGGACACACCTACTTCCAATTACACAATGGATAAATCAAAGTTTTGGACCAAGAACAAGAATGTGGTCAATGATGGGGTAGTGGATGCCAAGGTGGCAGCTCCCAAGCAACAACCCATATTCACTCTTAAAGGAGAAACAAACAATGGTACACTCAACAAACCACCTTCTCAGGAGCCCATACCTTGGTTCAATTCAAATCCAAGGAGAAAATTCACACCATTAGGTGAGTCTCAAGAGTCTGCACTAAGGAAGTTGTTGGCAAACAACAAAATTTCTCTACCGCCAACAAGTGATTACGAGCCTATAGTCAAACCTCCTTACTGGAAGGACACAGACTATTGTGAATATCATTAAGGAAGGGGGCATACAACTAACAACTACATCTGCCTCAAAAATGTCATACAAGATCTACTAGATCAGAACCAGGGAGGGACAGAATAGCATACCTCCAATGAAACTCATGTAGCCTACAGGGATCCACTTCTGAATCACAACAGGCCATATAACTACAACAACAACAACACCAATGGCCACAACAACAACAGCAACAATAGTAACGACAACATCAATAATCGCAACCAACCAAATCAAAACAGTGGGACTAGTAATGCCAACTATGCAAGTGTGCCATTTGACTGCACCATAAACTGCATTTCTAAGAAAATCCCACAGGTCAATGTCATCTCACCCAACCAACAACTAGGACCTAACAGAATTGGTTGTAGTATAATTACCCGCAATGGTAAAGTCACGCTCCATACCGCCCCTCCAAGGTCGCCACTGTCTCCATCCAATTTCTGTCAGTACAATGTCATTGACTAGTTACAGAAAACTCCAGCTCACATTTCTATATTAGAGCTATTGTGTCTATCTCTTTCTCATAAGGAGATTCTTGAGATAGCCTTAGTGGAAACCACTGTCCCCACTAATTTGGCCCAAGAAAAGTTTCAGACCATGGTAGGCAATCTGACATCCTCCAACTCCATATCATTTACTAAGCAAGATGACCTCTCTGTCTCCCAACCTCATAACACCCAGGCTCTACACATTGTCGCATTCATACACAAGCACCGCATCAATAAAAATCAAAAATAAAAAAAGTTGAAAAGAGAAAATACAAAAAAATAAGAAAAAATAGAAAGCATACAAAAAATCATCCTTTGGTGAAAATCTGGCAAACAGACGCCTTGGATAGGTATCATGATGAAAACCTGGCAAATAGGCATCATGTTTACTTTCTAGCTTCTTGTGCAAATAAAAGCAAGTGATGAAAACCTGGTAAACAGGCGTTACTTGTGATAAACCGCCTTCTCCATCTTTGGGAATTCAATCACCCTGAGTCCATTCTTCCTTCACTCATTTCCCATTTGACCCATATCTGTCTCATAATAAACACTTGACAGTTACCTATCATGGCTTGATACTCTCCTTGTGGCCTTGTCAACCAAGGTTTTGTCCCATACCGTCTCCTCAGTGTGAGCTTGGCATAGTGTCCCTCGTCAATGTCCATTGTCCAAGTCCATGAACTACGTTGCCTCTGCGCTGTCACGTAGGCAAGGCCATTATTCTAATGTGCCCCTGAGGCTTCCATTTCTCCCACGGTCCCATTCACCCCTTTCTTGTCGTCTTTCTTCTAGTCCATCCATGGTCCATTATGGTTTACCTTGAACTACGTTGCCTCTGCGTCGTCATGTAGGCAAGGTCATTTAGCAATGAGCCCCCGAGGCACTAGGTCAGTCCCTTAGGGCCCGTCTCCCTAATACAGATTGTGCAATCTTCTCACCAAGCAAGCAAATGCAAGCAGAACCCATGCCTCAAGCAGAAATCTTGACTGTGAGCATCTTAACCTATCCAATGTAAACAAAATACCCAAGGTCTTCTAAATGATTTTACTCAAATTAAGGCAAGACATAAACACATATCAACACAAATATGCTTTGTAGATCAGAAACATGGTTAACATATCGAGTCCTGATTTTTGCTATCATACCTTTCTATGCTACTCGAGGATGCCAAAAGCTATAGATGCTATGATGGGGGCATGATTACTTTCTTTGTTTGCTGTTTGTGGATTAAACTTTAATTATGTGAAGCCTTGTCTAAGGACATGATCGGCAAAAGATCATCGAGGACATCAAAGGTCTAACATGAACGGGGGCAATCCTTGTTTGTTGATATGCAAGAAGTACTTAGGTCATCTAGATTCAATTTTGACTAGATGCTTGTATTAACTTGCTCCATCAAAATCCATGCAAGCGATACTCAGGTCATCTTAGCTCAATTATACCTAGATGCTTGTATTCACTTACAACATTTTAGAAAATGTACCAAAAATAAATTGCCCAATGATGAAATAAAGCACTCCAAAATACTTGCACCATCAAGATATCAAAATCAAAGCATCCATCAATTCCATCCATTATACATCCATCTACACATCCATACATCCATATCCCATGCAATAAAAGATCCACAAAATACAAAGTATCAATGTTTACAAAAGCTTGTGAGTCCTTCTATCGAGTCTTTCTTCTATCAATCAGATTTCTATCTATCATCATATCTTTCATCCTTGTCTAGTTAGTCTAAGCAATGATCCAAATGCAAGTCCATCCTTAATCCATACCAATCAAGTCAAGTCAATCTTGCACAAATGATCCAATCACAATCAGTGCTCTTGATCCTTGTCTGGTCGTAAACCAACTCAATCAGTTAATCAATCAATTGTCTTATACAGGATGTTGCATTGTCAAAATCAAACCAATGTACGTGTCTTACACAACATGCTTCATTTCCTGAAACCAGACACTATCCTTCATGTTGCTCTAGGGATCTATCATTCCCTGCCATGACAACACGCATGTCGTGTTGGTCTAGGGATATATCGTTCCCTGCCATGACAACACTGTCGTACATCGTTATTAGTATATCGTTGGTTTACTTCTTGATAAGGGTAATACCTTGTTTGTTCTTGTATCATTTGTGCATACTTGCTCACTTGTTTGTGTGTGTCATCATTCTTCTTGCATCACGTATCATTCAACTCTTTTCTTCATCCCATTTTCTTCAAACCTAACCTTCTTCATCGTGAGATTGTCCATCTCATGCCTTCTGCCTTCTCTCTGTCTAATCTCCCGAGGGGGCATCCTGTCATCAAACTTGTACCAAGGGCAAACTAGGGCATGTATCACTATCAAACTATTTATTCTTTGAAGCAACACTGTAAACTGCATTGCATCAAAGAGGGGCAAAATGTATACGCCTAAAAATGGCACGATTCATTCTAAATAAATATTCTAAATATTTATTTCCTTTCTGAATTTCTTCTATCATTCTAAATATTTATTTCATTCTTCTATCAATTAAATAAATATTCTAAATTTATTTAATCAGTTCACTATTCCATTATTAAATAAAATCAATTTATTTAATCAAATTCCCTAAATTCTTCTAATGTCTCACACAATTAAATAATCCTAAATTATTTAATTAAACCAAATTCCTCTATCCTAAGTTCTAATTCTAAAAATCCACCTCACACTTTCCACCTCACCTTGTCCACCTCACCGGGTTGCACATGTAATTAAATATATTAAATATTTAATTACTTATTTTTCCCTCACCCACATGTCCTATTTCTTCTCAAATCAGAGGTTAGTTAACTAATCAATCAAAAGTGTTAACTAACCTGTCAATTGAGTTAATCCTTCAATCAATTCAGTCAATTCCATAATTCATTCTTCCAACTGACTAATCAAATCTGTTAACCAATCAGTCAATGGAGTTAACTCTCCAATCAATTTTGTTAAATCTCCTCTTTCATGATGGAGCTGAGACACTTGTCATATTTCTACTGGTTGCACATTCCTCAACCCTTCTCAGCCGTTGATCTTCATATCTCCTCTCAACCATTGATTCCCATTCTTCCAAGTCTATAAAAGAAGCTTCATTCTTCCATTCTATTCATCCAGGCTATTCATATTATTACTCTGCAGAAATTCACCAGCGCACCTTTGGTACCCTCTTACCATTCATTAGCTTGAGATCACACATTTGCTTTGAAGCTCATCTTCATTGCACGTTTATCACAACAGCTATTTACTATCGACATCCTTGAACACAGCTAAAAGAGTGCACTCTCTGAGGGCCTACTTCATCAGCAAAGGACGGTTGTAATAGGTGAACAATAGAAGCTTTGAAATAAGGAAGGTTTGCCTTTGTGTTATTTATTGCTCTTCTTGTTCTCATTATTCTGTTAATGTTTGGGGTTTGATATAGTTCATTTGATTAATCCATATTTTACCCTAACAATTCCATTAAATTATTTAAGCCATCTTCATACCTGGAATCTAACTAGTGAGATTTGAGAAAACATAGTCTATAATCATGAGGTTAGGAGATTTAGAAAGCCATTGTTTAATTTGAATGTTTTTTAGATAGTATTTTGATTAAGATCATATAACATCATATGAAAATTTATATATACAATTATATTACCTCATACATTCATTCATAATTGAACAATGCTAGAGAAGTTTTATGACAACTATAAGTTTCTTGATCTGAAGCTTTTTTATATGCATGTAAGTATCATAATAATTTTGACATATTAATATAGCTACCATATATAAATTATATCCTTTAGTTTATCATCTTTGATAAATTTAGATATATTAATATACTTTATATTTTAACATTAATCTTAAAATATTAAAAAAAATTTAAAACTAAATAATAGTTATAAGTTTTTTACAACATTACTATTTTTTTCATGTTTAGTGGTTTTTTCTTTAAATTTAAATTAGGTAAGTTTTTTCTAATGTAACTTAGAACTTAGAATTAAAATTTTTACTAGGCTATATTTAAAAGAAATTGATACACTAATATTTATTTTAAACTTATAAAAATTTGCATTTTGCTAACAATCATCATTCATTTTGCATTCTATTCAAATATATAAAACCAACAATATACATATAAAATAACAACTTACAACATTTTAGAATTATTAGGGTGGAAATGTATATGCATTGAATACTTCATATTATATGTTTGTCTTATGACAAATATAAAAGGTCAATACAACTGTATTTTTTCATCAAATGTAAATGGTTGTCAAAAAAATTATGATCATTTAAAGTTGGATATAAGTTATATTTTAAAAAAGAATGTGTTGTTTTTAAAAAGGTAAAATTCATGGTACCAAAAGGTATTAAGATCATGTAGGTTGCATATAAGTTATATTTTAATTAAAAATATGATGTTTTTGATAAAATAAGGCGGCTAAAACTAGGGGTCGAACCCTTTTACAAAACCAAGCCCAGGGGGCAAGAAAATAGCATACTAACAGTACTCAACCAGCACAGAGAAAAGACCAGTAGCAAAGGCACAGCAACCTAAGCAACAAGGTTGTAAGGAGCAACAACCTAAACAATAGTAGAACCAGACCGATCAGGTCAAATACCCTTGGCACAAGTGTGGTTCAAAGAAACATGCTTGGGAAGACCTCGATTCCTCCTTTAGACAATAGTCCAAAGAACATCATCTCCATCCACAGAAATAGAAGAAGAAGGAGAAACTCTCTCTAAATCCTTGGAAGGGGCGGAGCTTGGGGTACAACAACATCAGCCCCAACAACATAAGTACCTATAATAACAGTGCGAGTCATATCAGTAGCTAAGATCTCTACAGCAGAACCACCAGTAACACCAGCAATCCCAACAGTAGAACCACCAACAACATCAGCAATAGAACCACCAACAATCCCAGTAGTAGAACCACCAGTAACAATAGCAACCCCAGTAGCAGAAACATCAGCAACACCAGCAATCCCAGCAGTAGAACCACCAGCAACACTAGCAACCCTAGCAGCAGAACCACCAGCAACACCAGCAATCCCATCAGCAATATCCATAGCTGTAAAATCTGGAACCCTCTCATATCAGGAGTAGACCCATCATCGTCAGAGGAAGATTCAACCACCTCTGACCCAGAAATATCCTCAGTAGCACCAATAGTAAGATTTTCATGCAAAAAATTCTTCCACTAGGAGGAAGAATGAGGGATCTTTAAGTGAGGACACCCAGAAGTCAGATGACCCATAGCAAAGCATCTACGACACCGGAAGGGAATACCTTCATAGTCTAAAATCTGCCTCCAAGAATTATCAGCAACCTGCAACATAATCTCAGCCGGGAGAGGCTTAGAAAGATCGAGATCTACAAGAACACGAGCGTATGTGGTATGAGAAAACAAGGTAGTCACTTGATCTACCATTATAAAAGAGCCCAAAGAATTACCAATACCCTTATAACAAGATTTGCACCAAAGATGCAGTGGAAGATTTGGGAGACGAATCCAAACAGACATTCTATTAAAAGACTTAGTCAATGGGTTAAAGGAGGGAAGCCAAGGCTTGAGAAGGAGGGCATGATTGCCCTAAAACCAGGCCTAAGTATGAAGAATAGCATTTCAATCAGAAACTAAAGCAAAAGCAACTACAAAGAAACCCTTAGCATAAGGGTAAATTTCTATTTTCCCCTCCGTGATAGGGCACCAATGCTCTAAAATCTAGAGGTTCAAATTGCCTAGCCGAGGCCACCAACGATTAAATCTACAAATCAAACCCTGCTCAGATAAATAGTTAATATTTTTTAAAACCTCATCCCTTAGGACCACTACAGGGGGAGACAAGTCTGACTGAGAAAAAGATCTATATACCAAACCAACAACAGCATTAGTAGACTCCTCACATCACCGAGGAGAACCACTACTAACAATCTTTGCATAAGATGTAGCAGTAATAGTAGCAACCCCAGAAATGGACGGCATACCAATAGCCGCAGAAACCCCAACAATAGATAGAACGCCTACGAATACAGTAGCAGATGAACCCTAAAAGCAACAGTCGTAGTCACAGACGACATTCCTATGACAATTCTAGCAGTTGAATGCACAGACGACGCATTAACAACTGTAGCCACACTAGCAGAAGAATAAAACACACCATCTACAGGCACCCCAGTAGCAGATGGAACCTTAGCCATAGATACAGACAGCGCATCGACAGCTGCACCAGCTGCTGAGCCTATGGATGGCACACGAACAGCCGCAGCCGCACGAGCCACTAAGCCCACGGACGACGCACGAATAGCCGCAACCTCAGCTGCATGAGCCATTGATCCCACGAACGGCACACGAACAGCTGCAGCCACATCATCAACAGAAGAAAACCCAACAGCAACAGACTGACCCCCTACATGTAAAATAGTAGATGAACCCTATAAGGTAGCAGTTGTAGGCACAGACGGCACTCCAACAGCAAAAGCAGCTGAGCCCATGGATGGCGCACCAACAGCTATAGCCAAAATTGCAGCAAAAGAAGACCCTACAATTAGCCCAGCAACAGACGAATCTTGTGAACCAGGAACATGGGCAGGAAGAGGAGTGGGAGAGCCCATTTCAAAACACTTACCATAAGACCAAAAAATTAAAAATATGATGTTGTTCAAACAACAAATGATAATTTTTTGTTCAACTATTAGGGATTCCATGATAAATTTTTGGTCAAACATTTAAAAAATTATTTCAAGGATGCTTCTATTAGACATGCTAATGTGGTGAGTTGTGTGATGAGTCACACCTCCAAACCTTAGGTGTAGATAGATAAGAGTCAATTTTAATCTCTTTTTGATCTCAAAAGTTTGTACTCAATTTTACCTTTGATGAACTACATTGCTATTTCATAATAAGTTCATATCTTGAAGTTTGAGGATAATAGTTGCTTTTAAATTAAGTGGGTGATTAAATAAAACTATCTAATGCTATACTTGCTCATGAGATTTGCACTATCTTTCAGCATAATGACAGTTCAACTTGTGCTTAGAATGATATTGTAAGCATAATTTTCAAACACAACATTCACGCTTCATATATTCCCACTAACAAATGAAGATAATAATAAGTTTAGTTGCATCTATCTATAACTCATTTTCTTCCAACTATTGCTATAAAAATTGGATTAATTTTTATTAAATTTTCTAGATAAAAGCCACATGAATGAAATATAAACAATAATACAATTTCCACAAATAAGTAATGTTATCAAAATTTAAACACACACACAAAGTAAATGTCAAAGCACAAACACACACTTCACACAAACAATAAATGCAAACAAAGTGAATTCAATTAAATATATTCCAAAGTGGGACCCTAAATAAATGTGTTTAAAATACAACTTCCTAATAGTATAACACTAATTATGACAATGATAATATATTTCACTGTGGTTGAATGAGAGTTCATAATTCTCTAATGGTTTCTTTATGATTTACTTCTTTTAATGGTCCATATTGTTATTCATTTAATATCATTCCATTATTTTTATTTGCCAAAAAAATGAAATTCTTATAGTATTTATAACCTTATTATTTAGTGATAGGCCTATAAATATGTGTGCCTATCAGCTATTTGATAGACCTTTGATGCTTTTACTAGTATATAATTAAGGTATGCGATTTTCACTCAATCTTTTGGTTAAAGTCAAGTTAGTAGCTTCTATAGAAATGTAAGCTTCTACTAGTAACTCCAATCCAACAAATGATTTTTACCCTTCATTGACTAAAATTGAGATTCATCAATATTTGGAAGCCAACATGAATAGTCGTTAGTTTGTAGTTCTTATAGCCTCTTTTTCTTCCACTTGGCTAGCACCTTCCACTTTTTGACTTTTGATCAATTAATAACAACCGTGTCCCGCTAAGACTAGATAGCTGTTCCACCATTCTTTATTATAATATTAACAGTCATAGATTTGATATTTTCCTCTACTCTTTATATAAGAAGGTTAAAATGCAACATTTTACAAGTATATAAATAACTAGATTATATAGATATCAACATGTTTACTATCGTTTGTTCAATTGATTTATGTTAATTGGTGAAGATGATAGTATGTTCCTTGATTACACCATCTACCAAAATTCAAATCCCCAAAATATGATTGCACACTTGCAATAACTTACTCAAACGACTTTAATTTACAAATATAAATTTTAAACTATTTATAAAAATATTATACTTGACTATAACATTCCATCAATCTTCTTAAGACACTGCAAATTTACAACCTCCACATGCACAACTCTTAAATTTTTATTTGTTTATTTATTTTTCAATGGAAAAGATTCTTACACTATTCCACAATTTAAAACTTGTCTCCAAAAAAAAAAAGTGCAAAGAATAGACACAAGCATGTAGAAAGGAAGAATCGCTTGGGTAAGGGCAATGGGCAGTTTTATTACTCCTTTGAAATCTGAAATGACTGCAAAATGTAACCCATTCATCCAAAAGGAGGAAGATAAGGTTACTGTAGCCTTCATAACTTTGAAAGTAGAAGATGAGAATGAGGATTCCAAAGAAGTTAAAAAGTAGTTGAACAAGCTTTAATCATTTAATCCTAAGGGCGGCCATGTAGACAATTAATGCTGGTTGCATATTAAAATTAATTTAAACAGTTTTGTACAGTAGTGATTTCTTTAAATTTCATTTTTATTTTGAAATGACTTCAATTTCAATAGCTAATTTTGTGCTGTTGATTATTTTGGGTATACCTTTAACCCACTTTTGTTGCTGGTGGTATTATTATTAATAAGAAGAAATTTTTTTTCTAATTTTTGTTATGGATTTTTATATGTTTTATGTTATATTTTATTGTTTATTTAGAAGAAAGGATTTGGTTCAAGTTGATTTTTTTAAAAATTTTAATATATTTTTATAGGCGAGTTAAAGCTTAAGTTATTGTTGGGTTCTGGGAAAATAGGTAGAAAAGGTCAAGACTGAAACATATGCATCATGCATGTATTTGTTGTGCTCTGTACCTTTGTCTGAGACACTGTCTTGTTGCTGTTATGTTGCAGTCTTTGTGCCATTAGATTCTTGGTATTGCTTCTTGTTATTTCCTTGTTGACCCTTTTGTCTCTATTTGATCACTATTAATTGGTAGCTCCTTTGATGTGACTTGGAAAATAGAAATAAACATAACAATTACTAATACTTAACTTTGACGAAGATGCAGTAAACATAGATAAAGGCCAAATATAGACAAGTAAATTAAAAAGATAAATAAACATGGATACACAGAACAGATTATCTATTGGATTCTTCCCCTGACTAGTAACTTATATTAATAAGAAGAAAAAATTGATGAGAAAGAAACTAAAAACTAATGGTAAATAAACATTTTCTCTGTAGTGAAAGTTAAATGTACAGTTTGGAGAGAGTTGGTGGACGTTCTGCGAAAACAATGACAACGAAAGGACATACATTACATGTAAAAGGAAAAACTATCGTAACAACGACGAACTAGCCGTTCAGTAAACGGCTACAGAAGAGATAGCACATCAGTGAGCCTGCAGCAGGCAGCACTTCCCACTCAGACCACCTGGGGTCTGTTGGTTTTGTACTTGAACACATGAATTCTCAACATTATATACATCTTCTTCCGTGCCAAAACAGTGTCCACTAATTTTTATCTTATCGTACGCTAATAAAAAATGATACTTTAAAATTCGTGACATGAATGCATAGATGCAAAACCTAGCACCTGCCTGTCCACAGGAACTCTAAAACAAAAACAGATTACACAGACGCAAGCTGCGCCTCTCATCTAGAATAAAATCTGTATCTAGGACTGCTTATAATCTAGGTATACATCTTTAAGAGGACCCCACAATACTAGTGGCATCATGATATACCTAAAACAATTATTACAATTTGTTTGTAGGTTATCACCACACTATTTAAATATCAACCATTTAATAGTTAAAGAGTTAAATAGTAATTTTATATGCCATTCACAATAAAAAGTGGTAAATATTTGTCTTATTTTTATTTGTCAAAATTGACTTTTGACTGTTGAAGTGGCTGATATTTAAGAATAGCCTTGTATGTTCATATTCACCAGAATTTCTTAGAACTCTCTAATTTTTTGTGTTTTTTTGGGTTCTTTTATTGAAACAAAGCTGAGTACAAAGAATTAAGCAGTAATAGAGTTTTGTGCTAATGTCTACAGAAGATCTAAGTAAATTTGCTTAAAGCTTGTAATTTTTTTGAGTTTCCTATACAAATTTGGCATATAATTTTAATATTTTTTTGTTTTTGGTTTTTACAATGTGCTTGAATTGTAAAATTTTCACATGGATATGGCTAGAGTGAGATTTACAAAATTGTAGGTATTCCACTATTAAATATAATGTTGATAAATTACATGAGTTTTGATTCTTTGGCTCATGGCCATGATAGATAGTTCAAAATACTTTCTTTGTTGATAAATATTAGTTCAAAATACTTTCTTTGTTGATAAATATTATTATGAAAATGTTGTCAATGGCGTTAAGTTAAAATGGTTAAGCTATAGCAACCTCATTGATGAGACCCAAGTTCAAATCCTAAAGTGAAATATAAGTACATGAGCACATGGTGCAATGACACTTCATGGTTAATTCTCATGGTGGACATGTTGGTCCTTAGTAGATAATATATGAAATTTTAAATTGGACTATATGGTGGACATTGTTTTTTTGTAGTGGATGATTTGTATGAGGTGTGTACCTCAAAATTACATCCTCAAATTTAATCCAAAAAAATATGAAAGAACATTAGTGTGCCCCACTTTTTAGCATTATTGAGCCACCAAAATCAATATTTTACAACATTTAATAACCAAACAAACTATAAAGGATTTAAAGACAAATTCAATTTAGAAGGTGGACATTGTTTTTTTGTAGTGGATGATTTGTATGAGGTGTGTACCTCAAAATTACATCCTCAAATTTAATCCGAAAAAATATGAAAGAACATTAGTGTGCCCCACTTTTTAGCATTATTGAGCCACCAAAATCAATATTTTACAACATTTAATAACCAAACAAACTATAAAGGATTTAAAGACAAATTCAATTTAGAATTCTTTTGAATTTAAAAAATATATTTCTTTAATTTTGATTAGTTTTCAATGAAGTTTCTAAAAACTAACTAAGAATTATAGAAGCATAGATTTAACACATTACACAACATATACATGGAGAAAACCCTTATAGGTAAAAACTCCATAAATCATCATTTTATTTAAAACACTTACAAAAAATAGTTTATGAAAAAATAGAGTGAACATGGGGAACTCCTCTACTTGCTTCCACATGGCCATGGGGAACTCCTCTACTTGCTTCCACATGGCCACTAATACCTCCTATGCATAGTGATATAATTTGCTATGAGGTATTAGTCACACCTATTCAAAGTAACCATTTGTAAATAATTAATAATGTAATAGTCACACCTATTCAAAGTAACCATTTGTAGATAATTAATAATGTAATAGTCACACCTATTCAAAGTAACCATTTGTAAATAATTAATAATCTAATGGTGATAAATAGGGATAAAAAAATATACCAAAATAAAGATCAAATGTATTTCAAACTACATGAAAGTTATATTTAGATAATTTGTAATCCTAGTGTTTTAAAGAGTGGTGCTTTGAATAGGTCTTATAATATTTTTGAAAGGGAAAAGAGAACCTAACATGCACCTTACAGCATCCTATATTTTACTTAAATAGATATTCAATAAAGCAGAAATAGACATAGTTGATTTCCCAACTCATTAACCCTTAGAGGAAAGATAATGTAGTTTGAAGATCTAAATAAATTTTAGCAGCATAACAACATATAAATTAGCACTTTGAGAACATGAAAAGAAGAAAAATAGAAGAAAGATAGATAGAAGAGAAGAGACACCAATATACGTGGGGAAAACCCTTTTGGGTAATAAACCCCACACTCCAAAGTATTGAACCAATGTATTAATTTGCAACAATAAACATGTTACAATACACTTGTAGGCTAAAAGCCTTAACATGGAGATTTACATCTTGCTCCTCTAGAGGAAAAACTAACATCATAATTCTGCATAAAACTCTCCTCTCCACAAACTTCTCTTCAAGCCTTCAATTTATAGACTTCTAGCTATACAAGAAACCAACCATGGTTTTACAAAACCATGTGCTTAACTTCTCAACCAAGATTCCAGTCTAAAAATAAGCTCTCACGTCCAAAATATTCTCCCCTATTTTTGACCCTTACAATTGTCATAGAATCTATCATAATACCTCTAAAACTAGTCCTTCCATGATATACTACTATGTGGGCATCTTTTGAAAACTACTATTTCAATTTTTAAGGCACCGACATGTGGCAAAAGTGCCAATTAAGAATTCAAACGTCCCTACATTATTTTGGAGCTCAATATAAATAATAACTAACTATGGGAAAATATTAAATACAAATAAATGCTACGAGAAATATGCAAGGTTGAGACCCTTCATTTCCCAACATTCTCCCACTTGTCGAATACCTTGCAAGAGCCAGGGGAATCACAACCAGTCTGTGAACAACCAAGGTTACCATACTACCTCAACTGAACTCCACTATGCTCACGAGCTTTACAGAAGCACCTGTAACATCTTCCAAGTGATCACCAACACAACAAAAATATTAGAACTCCAAAAACATGATTAAACACTAAATGTCACATAGACACACCAATGTATCCAACCTCAAACCCATTACCAGAACACAACTCTGAAGTCCACACTTACACCAAAACAAGATCAAGCATTAATGCTCCAAAAATAGTTAGAATAACAACCACAACTAGTTGTTTACATCCAACTAAAAAACCCACCATTGATAGAACTTCTTCACATAACATATCCAGCCCATACTGTAGCTCTCATCCCTGTATAGTCCACTATCCTACTCAAAGTTACCATCTTCCATGATAACTTGAACACACCAAAACCATTGATGTGCAAAAAATATGAACACCTTTGATACTGCAGTGCAATGAAAAACTATCTACCAAAGACATACATACATCCTAGGAATCAAATTGCATGAGTAATGTCAACCAAAGCAACATAAAGTCTAACAATCAGCACTTACATAAAAGTGTGGCTTATAATCAAATCATGTAATACAAAGAACAATCACAATGATCTGCAAACTACAACCAACTACTGCAAAATAGAGCATACTTCCACAAACAATTTTCTGCTCACTCTCTCACCTTCAATCTCCTCCACTTCTCCCAAGTTCTCCACATTTCAAATGATATACATTAAAAGAACACACACTGTTGCTAAAAAATAATAAAGTACAACATAGTAGATGACCACAAACCCAATGATCATACTAGATGAATAAGAACCTCTAGGAAGAAATATGAGACCATAAAGATAAACTGCAAGCCATATCAAGTCCTTCTACCAACACCACCAAGTGCTAAGTTGTGCCAAGTAAGATCTCCTTCACAAAACCCCAACTGAAAAGCCTTAACAACACCCAACTGTTCAATCTCATTAGATCAAACAAAACATATATATCTCATATAACCAAAAAAGGATGTAAGCTTGTCTAACCAAGAAGATCAATCTTAAAATATTCATTCCAAAAATAGGAATACAACCCAATAACATCTCTAAAACTTCTCATAAATCAAACCATATATTTAAGGAGATAACCATGCAAAGTATTCCTCAAATGAAGCCTCTAGAACTAGAAACTATAGCTCAAGATCCGTATCCATGAGAAATAAAAGAATCAACATGGGCAATACCTATCAGATCATTTTCTACCGAGTGAACTTAGAGTGGGGAATGAGAATGATCCACTGAGATACACCGAGCCTCATAGACTCTCTCCAAGAACAATCTCCTCTCAAGTTCAAACATGAACTCATGTCCATAACAAGTGAAGGCTCCTCGGTCTTTCTGCTGAAATTTCACCATTCCAACACATGATCCCCACAACAAGAGATCTCTATCCTACCTCAAGTCTCTCTAGTATCCATGAACATCCATCAACTAATACATGCTAGCTTCAAATGCATCCTACAAAATCATGAAGCTTCAAGAAAATGATTAATACTCAAAACCAAAGAGAACTTCACCAGACCACTATCAAAGCTCCCATTGCATGTCTGCAAAATCAAAGAACACACATGACATCATGATTCAACATCTCCTCCTAGGAGATCACTACCTACTCCAATGAACATATCTTTCCAAAGGGGCACCATCATGCCAAAACTCCAATCTTAGAAATAAGAATTCATCATGGCACAATACCATCTCCAATCACATGAAGATAACTATCATCTATTAATGGAACTCAAGATGTCAAAATAATTTTATAGCATATAAGAATCATAATCCAAAAACCTTACCATGACACCTAAAACCACTATAGAAGATCATCCATCACCAAGTGATAGATCCACATCACTGCCAAATCTCCGACTGAAATTGTGATACCGAGCTTATCAAGGCATCATGATAACTATTCTCTCAATAAAGATAATCCATGACTCTAATACAATCAAATACTTCACCTGCAATATCAAAAGTAAAAAATAATAAAGTAGAACCAAAATCTCCAAGTCAAGAAGATAAAACCATCACTGTCAAAATCTCGTACTAAACTATGTAACCAAGCTATTTATGACATCATGATAAACATGCTACAAGTCCCAATAACCAACTATCTAGGCACTCTAATCATCCATCGTTTCATCCCAATGCAACATACCAATGCACAAATGACCACAGACAAGGCCAACTCACAAAGTTTGCATACATACTAAATCAATCTTGTGGATATAGATAGTCCACATCTGAGTCATCCCACTGTAATCAAATAGGTGATCAGCCCACAAAATTGCATAACTTCTAGATCCCAAACATGAAATATGCAAACTCATCATCACATTAGTAACCTACAAACTGAGATAACAAGAAGATAACATATAGACCACAAGACTCAAACACCAAATCAACTACAAATCTGATTTGCCAAACAAGTCCACATATGAGTAACCATAGTCAAGGAACTCATCAAACAAATACTATAGAAATGATGAGTGACTAATCACATACCAACATCTCCACACCAAGAAGGCTACAAACCTCCTCACATCATGCACAAAGCATACATGCAAACCTACAACTATCTTACATCTAGAAACACCCCCAAGAAATCATAATTTGAAAAATAGTTTATCTGCATATCTACAAAACCACAAGTTTTGATTAACCATGTAAAACATGAAAAACCACCATGTCACTGAGATACATGCAAATCCATATCCACTTATCATATGGAAGACCCACAAGTCTATAAAATTACTATAATAGCTATACTATAACAATGGAATAACACGGATAAACATAACCATAGATTTTGAATGGAAAATCTACAAAACCCTCAGATCCAACCAACATGAAACTGAGACATGCAAGTATAACCAACCAAAAGGAAGAAAAGGTCTACAAACTCCAAGCCCACTTGTAGGCCAACTCCACAACCACCATGTACAAGCATACAGAGGAGCTAGGTTGTTCCAGAAGCTTTCAGATCATCCAATGATCAACTCCACAACCTACATGTATTCAAGGTTAACAAAACAATGCCTTCCAATGCCAGGGACTAAAACCAAGCACCCAACATAAGAACATCAAATAATAGTCATGACAACCCAAGTTTCTCCATGTGATCAGGGAGCCAAGAATAAACACCCAACATGAATACTTTTCTACAGACAACCATAGAATGAGAGAACATAACCACAATGCATGAGGGTTATTACATACTATCAAACATGATCTCTAGATCAATATCATATTAAATCTAAACACATGATGAACTCCATAATACTCCATCTTCTCCATCCTTCAAATGCCTATTGTAACTTAAAAACAACATAAACTACAATACTTCCACTCAAATAAGAATTAATAATCAACCAATTCCTTCCTACATATTCCCTCAAGCTTGTTAGGCTAAGAAATCACAACAGAAGAAATACCCAGAACCTTAAACACTATGGAACCAACACATGCAATCTCATGCAACCATGGAACCACTGTAGCTCTTATACCAATTGAAAGGGAAAAGAGAACCCAGCATGCACCTTATAGCATCCTATATTTTACTTAAACAGATATTCAATAATTTGATGCAAGAACATACTACTATGCCCTTAAAGTAGAAACAAACATAGTTGATTTCCCAGCTCATTAACTCTTAGAGGAAAGATAATGTAGTTTACATATCTAAATAAATTTATACAGCATAATGTCATATAAATTAGTACTTTAAGAACATGAAAAGAAGAAAAATAGAAGAAAGATAGATAGAAGAGAAGAGACACCAATATACATGGGGAAAACCCTTTTGGGTAAAAAACCCCACACTCCAAAGCATCAAACCAATGTATTAATCTGCAACAACAAACATGTTACAATACACTTGCAGGCTCAAGCCTTAACATGGAGATTTACATCATGCTCCTTTGGAGGAAAAAATGATGGCATAACCCTGCATAAAACTCTTCTCTCCACAAACTTCTCTTCAAGCCTTCAATTTATAGACTTCTGGCTATACAAGAAACCAACTATGGTTATACAAAACCATATGCTTAACTTTTCATCCAAGATTCTAGTCTAAAAATAAGCACTCATGTCCAAAATATTCTCCCCTATTTTTGACCCTTATAGTTGTCATAGAATCTGTCATAATACCTCTAAAAATAGTCCTTCCATTATATACTACCATGTGGGCATCTTTTGACAACTAATATTTTAATTTTCAAGGCACTAACATGTGGCAAAAGTGCCATTTAAGAATTCAAACGCCCCTACATTATTTTGGAGCTCAATATAAATAATAACTAATTGTGGGAAAATATTAAATACAAATAAATGCTACGAGAAATATGCAAGGTTGAGACACCTCATTTCCCAATAGTTTTTGTTGGAGCTAGAATCTCCTCAAACCAAACTCCATCAAGTTCATTACATAATTCTTGTAGATCTTATATAATACAATCCTTTTATAAATGGAAGATTTATAGAGAGAATAATTTACAATATGGTCAAAGGACTTATACATATAAATCCTATAGGTCTTATGTTATGTATTTTAGGTCTTACATCCAAGGATTTATTCATATATATATAATGCCTACTGGTCTTATTTTATGTCTTTTATGGCTTACATCAAGAGGGGTTATATATAATACCTATAAATCTTATGTTATGACTTTTAGATCTTACATCTCGAGGTGTCATTGTTATGCACACTATCCCTCAATGGAAACTCCTTACGACCAAGCATTGATTTGATTTTGGAGAATTTGGTACTACACAGAGGTTTGGTGTTATAATTTATGTAGAATTTTTTGTTTTGATTATTGAGATTCTAGCCTAGGTCTTCTTGATCATAGTATATTTGTCATCTTATAATCAGTCTAGCATAACTATTATAAGATGGCAGATATACTATGATCAAGAAGACCTAGGCTAGAATCCAAGTAATCAGAAAAGAAAATTCTATATGCTTTATAACACGAATCCTCTGTGTAGTACCAAATTCTCCAAGTTCAAATCAATGTTTAGTTGTAAGGAGTTTCCATTGAGGGCTAATGTGCATGACAATGACACATTGAGATGTAATATCTAAAAGAAATAACATAAGATGTCTAGGCATTATATATAACCCCTCTTGATGTAAGACATAAAAGACATAAAATAAGACCTCTAGGCATTATGCCTATCCAATTGGTTGCAGAGTCTCATGTTTATCAAAGGAGAACAATTACAAAGGGGTGTATGAATGCTTATTTGATATATAATGCTTAGAGGTCTTATTTTATGTCTTTTATGTCTCACATCAAGAGGGGTTATATATAATGCCTAGAAATCTTATGTTATTCCTTTTAGATCTTACATCTTGAGGTGTCATTGTCATGCACACTACCCTTAAATGGAAACTCCTTATGGCCAAGCATTGATTTGATGTCTTTTATGTTATATATAATGTGTAGAGGTATTATTTGATTTCTTTTATGTCTTACATAAAGAGGGCTTATATATAATGGCCTGAAATATTATGTTATGCCTTTTAGATCATACATCTTGAGGTTTCATTGTCATGCGCACTACCCCTCAATGGAAACTCCTTATGGCCAAGCATTGACTTGAATTTGGAGGAATTTGGTACTACACAGAAGTTTGGTGTTATAATCCATATAAAATTTTCTTTTTTGGTTACTGGGATTATAGCCTAGATCTTCTTGATCATAGTATATCTACCATCTTATAATGGGTCTTGTAGATCTAGAGAGTAATTTTTTTGATGGAATGATTTTTCCTTGAATAAAGTGCTGATGAACTTCAAATCTACTTTATTTATGGAAATAAGAGTCTTTGGTAAGAGTAAATATCTTTGGTTAATATATAATAAGTAGGGACTTATTCTAGTACCCAGATGAAAAACTCTTCCAATAATATCCTAAGCTAGTTTAATTCTTTTGTAGCTACTTTTACATGCATCCTTTGATTATAGGGCTATAGAAGGTAGTTGTTTAAGTAATACTACATCCATGTGTTAGCACATACATCATAGTATGAAGACATAGCTATTGATAGTAAGGAATACTAAGAGAGTGGGGTGAATCAGTATTCCACAAAACCACTTCTTAACAAATTTATTAATCTAATTTCTAAAATTAATAATATGAATGCAAAATAAGCATAGGAACAACAACCATAAAGTTATAACACATGAACACCAAGATTTTTACTTGGAAAACCCAAAAGGGAAAAACCATGGTGAGTGTTAGCTCACAATATATTATTATAGCACAATACTAGATTACAAAAGGCTCACTATCTTAGGGCTCACTGCAAGAAAGGCTCACTGTTGAAACAGGTTCACTAATGCCAAGTTGAACTACTCAAATTGCATCTACACATGCTTAGTTACTGTTCGAATGAAGTGCATAAATACTGTCTCAAAACTCTTCATCTTTGACTACTCTATTTTTCTGCTCTGCTTTTACATAAGAACAAGATCTCTCTTCTTCTACTCTTATTGCTTTCACAAAATCACCTTATTTTGCATGTCACATGTTCACATTCACAACACTCACTCCACACACCAAATTTGATCTCATATATATATCCGTAACACTTGAGAACTTCAAGTTAGGCTGACCTACTTAGATGAAGCGTATAGTTAATAAGCTTGTACCTTGTCAGCCCAATTCACTTACCAAAATACATAGATGACCTAAATAACATTTGAAGTGACATCTCATGTGTCGTCTCCAACTATATAACCACTTAGGATAAAGTTCTAATCAATAGAACTTACCGCACACAAATCAAACTATCATGTTGGCCTCAAACACAGACTATTACTGACTCAGTCTAACTGTCAGATCACAGCTTTCACTGCAAACCACAATACTTGCTCAAAATCATATCAATGACTCAGACATCACAAATCATACCTTCAAAACCGCAAAGAAAAATATCCTTTAGTGGCAAAATGCAGACCATCAGAATTCATACCCTGTCACAGTCAAACTCTATCAAACACTGTAGCGATACTCAACAACTTGTAACTATCTTTCCAGTGGACTTCTAAACCTACAACTCTAGATCTAGACACTTCATACAAGTGTTTACAATACCTCAAAAAAGCATATCAAGGTATGCAACACCGGAAGAATGCGGACCAAAACAAATGTGTGTTCTGCTTTAACTGTCATTGTATTCTATTCTACTAGACTTAGGCCATTTGAAGATATACTTTTGGAACTGATCAAAAGATGAAACCTTGGATATAAGATCATATAAGAGTTAGGAACATCGTACTAGAACCGCAATACTTGGTCTTCAACTATGAACTAATGTCAATCCAAACACAGATTTTCTATCACTACCTCTGTACACTGCCAACACTTAGCCAAAATGACTAAGTCTTCTTCATCAGACCAAAATCACTTTTCCAACCTTGTTACTTTTCTTGTTACCATCAATGACAACACTCAATTATTTAACAGAGCAGTGTTGCTTGCCAACAATCTCCCCCTTTGGCATTGATGGCAACACTTAGTGAAAAATACTAAACTACTCCACCCTTTCTATATACACTCCATTTTTCTTCTCCCCCTAAGATGTTTGCCTATTTTTCACTGATCTTGTTCTCCCCCTTTGACATCAATGGTAAAGGTGGGTGTAGAAGTATAATTGTGTCAAAAATTCTTCAAAAACTATCATATTCTGCCGCATATATACAAGGACACATTTCTATCTTAATTTATAGTTAAAGGTACAATATCATTATAGATAGTCTTTATCAGAGCTATCTCTCCATTCCATCTAACCCTTGTACTTTCCAAAATATGGATGTGGCCATTTATCATAAAGGCTAACTTTTCTGCCTTCTATACATCTGATGGTGTATCAATTAATCCTTGTGATTTCAAGGCTTCATCTGCTAGATTGGTCATGGAATCAATTTCTAGATTTATCAGTCCCCTTAGCTTGCACAACTTATCTTTGATTTCTTCCCTTTTCTTCATCAGAGTGCTCAAATCATTGTGAATATTTACAACTTGTGCCTCTTTGGTGCTTATTGACTCAACTGTCAGATTAAATGTCTTGGAGATATTAAGTAGTTTGAGTTCCAAGTCCTTGATTTTATCTTCAAATTTCTTTGTAACTTCAGGCCAAGATAAGAAAAATTTGTATATTTTACAAGCTTCTTCAATGGCATTATGAATGCCTTTTATTTTTTTTCTAACAGAGTTCCATCATTTGCTAACATGGTTTTTAACTGAACCAAACTCTTCTCATCAAACTCTTTTCTAACTTTTACTTCTACAGACTTTTCAAATGACTCAAAATGAGAACTTACAGATTTGATTAGGCCTTTAAGCTAATCTGTTGGTGGTAGTGAAGTGTCTTTTTGACTTGAAGGCGTTAACTTCTCTAGGATGCTAGAGGCTTCACCAATGAGTTCATTGTCTTTCATGTGTGACCTTAGCATCTCTTCCTTAGACTTTGCTTGAACAATTGACACTAGTTTGAATTTTTGTACAGGAGATATTAAGGCTAGATTAATTAGTCCTTGAAGAAATTCAGACTCATCTAGATCTAGTTGTCTCTCAGAATCAACTGAGACATCTACAGTGTCTCTTGCTCTACCAGATACTTCTTCTTGAATTTGTTCCGGAGGATCCATGTCTATGTTCTCTTGTTGATCAATGTTTTTCTTCGGTGCAAGCCTCTCCTTAGATTTCTCAGGGATTTTCTTTTCCTCTTGTTCTTCCATTTGCAGAGGAATAGTATCAGCTTAGTTATAAACCTTGATGAGTGTTGTCTCATAGAATAGATGTATTATCTCCAATTTCAGTTTCTTCTTTATCATAAATGGTTGGAAGATGATGTCCCTTCAGTACTCTTAGAATGATTTCCTCTATCTCCTTCACTACTTTCTCAATGTCATCTAACATGAGAGTATTCACTCTTCTCTTTATCCTGAACTCCTTGCTGAGTGCTTTGGAGATGTTTGATTTTTTTTCTGGTGAAATCTTCAGACATAGTTTTATCAAAGTGTGTTCTTTGAGCTCAATGTCCTTTGCCATTGCAGTCTCTTTTCTAACAGACATTATACTTGCCAAGCTATGTGGAAGATCAGTTATTATCTCAATTAGGGCCTTGTTGTAAACGTTTAGGTATTCTACAATAGCATCTTCAATGATTCTCTTATCCAGATCATTGTATTCATCATACAATTGTGCAACGGGTTTCAAATTACCATCCACTATTATGGCTTTTAGAACATCTTCAAGGCTTATAGTTGCTTCTTCTGTCTAAGGTACATCTTGCTTTTGCCATTTTATAGGTTTACCCTTACCAGAGGGTTCCTTTTTGCTGGTTCTGGAGGCTTTTGTAGCCTCAGTTTTCATCTTCTTTACTTCTCCATCTGACTCTATTTCTTGTTCATCAACTGTAATGCTTACATGCATTCTTTTTGTCTTTGTTTTCATTCCTTTGTGACTTGTGGTAGGAGTCTCCACATTTGCAGATGGTGTGGGATTAGACGGTGTAGATGCAGCTTCTATATAGGTGGATCCTCTAGTTTTTCTTCTTGATACCTCTGGTTTACCCTTGGGTTCTTCCAAAGCTCTCACAGGTTCACTTTTACCAGGTTTTCTTTTGGTTCTTTATTAGCTTGTGCTTTTTCTCTTTCCTTTTCCACTTGTTCATTTGTGAAGCATTGTCTTAGGGCAAAATCCTTTGCTACTCTCTGCATTTTCCTAGAGATCTCTAGTTTTCTTAACTCAGCAAAGATTTTAGCATGCAATTCCTCATAAGTCCCAAATCTTTCTTCATTGGGATCTCTGGGTTTACTTAACACATGTTGAGCATAGTTTTCCAATATTCTTCCATCTACATCATATCCCATAGGCATAACCCAAATCATTATGGGCTCAATGGCCTCCATCAAACATTGATCTTTTATTACAATAAAACAGATAGTATCTTTGTATTTTTCAACAACTGTTTTAGGGATTCTTTCCCTAGATTTCATTGACATCTAGATGTTTTTGAAGTAGTCCCATAGTGTTGTATTCTAGCCATCCATACTACCTATGCTATTAAGATGATTTCTAATTTGAATTGTAGCAAGTTTATCACTTGTCCAGATTAGATTCTTCATACCTAGCAACTCTTGCATGAAGTAGAAGAATAGATAGATAATTGGCCTACCATATTTGAATGGATATTTTTACTCTTCAGTCTTCCTTATGTTTTCCATCAGTTGTTGATGGAGTAGTTCACATAGATCATACTCTGCATCTTCTTTAACCATCTCAAATGCTGTGTAGATTGCTGTACCAGAGACTGAATTCTCCTAGTTTGAGAAATAAACATTGTATCCAATAACCATGGATGCAAATCTTACCACATGGTCTTCAATGTCATTGATTTTTAGTGCCCTTTTGTCAAACTTTGCTCCAGTGGCCACCATTACTATATCATTCTTCAAGACTTTCAACAATGGTAATGATCCAGTGGCACTTAAACTAGTTAGTACCATTATAGCATCTTTTGTGATCTTGAAAGGTCTCTCAAGCCAAATAAATTCATCATGAACCCTGCTTAATACATACTGGACCCATTCATCTTCAGTGAATGTCGAGAAATCAATGTATTGAATAATTTTCTTTGTTTCCAATGCCTTGTATTCATTCTTCAATTCATAATCCTCACCACACAAGTGATTTCGAAATAGATATGTGAGTTTGCTTTTTCCATGTTCTTCTAGGGCAACATTAATATAAGCCCTAACATCCTCTGCATGCAAAACTCCATGTGGAACATCTGAAAATACACCCATTTGATTGACTTCGATTGATTTGAATGGGTGTTTCTTGAATCTTGGTTGGGGTTGCTCAGTGATCTCTATCACATGTGGGGTAGCCATCTTTTGCATAGTTTCAAACAAATTCAAAGTAGGGTTTTGAATCAAAAAAATACCTCTTTTTGCCAAATTAGGGTTTCCCTTGATCTTGTCTTGATTCACTTTGGAAATCACTGTAGTCACCTTGAATCTTGTTTTGGTTTTCCTTAGACACTTGAGCACATGGAATACAAAATGATTTTTTCTTTGGATACAACCCCTTTAAGCCTTCATATGCCAAAACCTAAGTTTCATTAATGTCATCTTTCAAAAAGTTGTCAAGCACTCTTTTGACAACCATAGACACTCTAGATCACTTCACAAATCTTCACAATTTATCCTTTTCTTCCAGAACTTCCTTTAAAAGATCTATCATATGATTTTTTACATCATATCCTCATGCCGAATTTCAGCACTGGCTGACTGGCTAGGGGTTGGAATTTTCAATGTAGCTCCTCCTAAGCTAGAGCACTCAATTTACTTCTTGGAGGAAGTATCTGCACCAGATGATGGTGTGGCTCCATCCTTAACCTCAATTACCTCTTTCTTGATCCAGATCTTGTCCATTTCTTTCTTAGTTTCAACCAGATCAATTTTTTCTTTCCCTTATCATTCCTCTACTTTTTTTTTCTTTCTTCAGCATAGTAATTTCTTTTCACATTCTTGCATCTGCAAAATCTTGCAACATGTCCAAATTTGTTGCAATTGAAGTACACAATGTTTCCTTGTCCTTGATTCCTTTCTCTGAATGAATTCATCCTTGATCTGCACTGATTAGACATGTGTCCAAATCTATTACATGAAAAACATCTTCCATTGAATGATTGAATACTTTTTGAAATCTGAAAGCCACTTCTTACTAGACTTTTGCATTCATTTGATCTATGACCAATTTTATGGAACTGAAACATTGATTAGAGAATGATGGAACATTTTGATTTACTCTACTCCTACATTGAGTAGATTTATGACCAAACTTTTTGTAATTAAAACAATGGCCATTGAAAGATGGGTACCTTTGAGCATTTGGTTGTCTGACTGGAGATCCTCTAGGTCTTCTTCTTTGATTCTTGAACTGATTGCCTTTGTTTTTCTTCAACTAAAAATTTCCTTGACCTGATTTTGAACTTTCTCCTTTCTCAAATCCTAAGCCTTGCTTATCATCTAAATTCTTTTGACTAGCAATCGTCTCATCCAATTTTGTAGAACTTATCTTGAACTTTTCTTCATAGCTCTTGGCTTTGTCCAAGTCTATTTTCAGGCTCACAACTTCTTCTTCCAATTTGACACATTCTTCTATCTTACTACTTACCATCAGATTTAGATCTTCTTCTGCTTTAGCTCTTTTAGTGACTTCCACTTTTAAGTCATTCAGGGTTTCATTTGCTGATAGTAGTTGTTCACTAACATCTCTATATTTTTCTTTGAATTTCTTGACTTGTTCTTTCAGTTTAAAAATTTGTACTCATCAACTTTATGCATATTATCCTTCAGATCCCTGATTTCTACTTCCAAATTTTCAAGATCAGCAAGAGCTGCTTCTAGTTCAACATTGTTTTCATATGAAAAGTTTCCATACCTTATGGCTGCCATGATTGGTTCTTCCCAGATCTTTCTCAAGTGGTTAGGCTTCTTCCAAGGAAATTGGCTCTAATACCAATTGTTGATAGTAAGGAATATTGAGAGGGGGGTGAATCAGTATTCTACAAAACCACTTCTTAACAAATTTATTAATCTAGTTTCTAAAATTAATAATATGAATATAGAATAAGCATAGGAATAGTAACCATAAAGTCATAACACATGAACACGAGGATTTTTATGTGGAAAACCCAAAAGGGAAAAACCATGGTGAGTGTTAGCTCACAATATATTAATATAACACAATACTGGATTACAAAAGGCTCACTACCTCAAGTGGTTAGGCTTCTTCCAAGGAACCTGGCTCTAATACCAATTGTTGATAGCAAGGAATATTGAGAGGGGGTGAATCAATATTCTACAAAACCACTTAACAAATTTATTAATCTAGTTTCTAAAATTAATAATATGAATGTAGAATAAGCATAGGAATAGTAACCATAAAGTCATAACACATGAACACCAAGATTTTTATGTGGAAAACCTAAAAGGAAAAAAACCATGGTGAGTGTTAGCTCACAATATATTAATATAGCACAATACTAGATTACAAAAGGCTCACTACCTTAGGGCTCATTGCCCAAAGAGATGCTCAGTGCTAAAACAGGCTCACTGCTAAGAGAAAGAAGGAAGAAAGGAGAATGGCTCACTACCAAGTTGAACTACTCAGATTGCATCTACACATGCTTAGTTACAGTTCCCATGAAGTGCAAAAATATTGTCTAAAAACTCTTCATCTTTGACTGCTCTATTTCTTTGGTCTGCTTTTACATAAGAACAAGATCTCTCTTCTTCTACTCTTATTGCTTTCACAAAATTGCCTTATTTCACATCTAACACGTTCTCATTCACAATAGTCACTCCACACACCGAGTTTGATCTCATATATATATCTGTAACACTTGAAAAACTTCAAGTTAGGTCAGCCTACTTCGATGAAGAGTATAGTTAATAAACTTCTAACTTGTCAGTCCAATTCACTTACCAAAATACATAGCTGACATAAACAACATTTGAAGTAGCTTCTCATGTGTTGGCTCCAACTGTATAACCACTTAGGATAAAGTTCTAATCAATAGAACTTACCGCACACAAATCAAACTATCATGTCAGCCTCAAACATAGACTATTACTGACTCTGTCTAACTATCAAATCACAACTTTCATTGCAGATGAAAATACTTGCTCATAATCATATCAAAGACTCCTTAGACATCATAGATCATACCTTTAAAACCGTAAAGAAAAATATCCTTTAGTGGCAAAATGCAGACCATCAGAATTCAGACCCTGCCATAGTCAAACTCTTTCAAATAGTGTAGCAATACTCAACAGCTTGTAATTATCTTTCTAGTGGACTTCTAAACCTACAAATCTAGATCTAGACACTTCATACAAGTGTTTACAACACCTCAAAACCATATATCAAGATATACAATGCCAGAAGAATGTGGACCAAAATAAATGTGTGTTCTACTTTAACTGGCATTGTATTTTGTTCTTCCAGACTTAGGCCATTTGAAGATATACTTTTGGAACTGATCAAAAGCCAAAAACTTGGATATGAGATCATCTGAGAGTTAGGAACATCATACCAAAAGCATAATACTTGGTCTTCAACTATGGACCAATGCAAATCCCAACATAGTTTTTCTGTCACTGCCAACACTTAGCCAAAACGACTAAGTCTTCTTCACTAGACAAAAATCTCTTTTCTAACCTTGTTCCTTTTCTTGTTGCCATCAATGACAACACTCAATTATTCAATAGAGTAGCGTCACTTGCCGAAAATAGCTTATGGTATATGTCTTATCAATATGACCACCAACATAGTCAGTAACATAATAATCAAATAAATTTGATTCTTGGTGCAAGAATAATAAGGATAATAATTAACTATACCTTTAATGTATAAGAATTGTCGATCTTTATCGAGGAGATCATTAAGGTATGAGATTTTCACAATCTAGTGTAGTTATAAATCCTCTTGTTTATTCAAGGAGATAAAAATTTATTCAAGTAAACATATAGTAACGATCCATAAAAAAATATAAAGCAATGAGTGAGCTATCCTTTCTAGGCTTTCTTTGCTGGATAGTTTCCTAGGATGATAATCACCCATTATATAAGTAGGTGCTTTATGTATAATAATTTGCATCCATATCATAATCATATGATTACTAATGTTCTAAATATTTCCCATTGAAAGTTTTATCAAATAGTAAACTTATATAATACAATGATGTGTAATATCAACAAAAGAAAGATAAAAATAGGAATAAAAACATATCATCCCCACATCATGAGGAATGGATTTTCTTTTAATTTAAGGTTAACCTTGTTAGTAAGAATAAATCCATATTTTGTACTTTAATAAAACTAAAAAGTAGTTATCCTTCACAAAAAATATCTTCAAATTTGTTAGTCCAGATCTCTTGGAATTTCTTGTCGTCATTACACAAGATGAACAACATTTAGTATAAGAGACAAATTCCAATAATAGTATTATATTTTTTCAACTTATCCTCATTGATTTACTAATTTGGTTATAGACTTAACACCCACATAAAAAAGAGTATATTTAATATTGAAGTACATTCTCTAGTATAATTTTTATAAATGACATGGAAAAAATCTTTCACGGTAATAATGACAAAGGTTCAAAAAGTCTCTTTATAGGGAGTTTGAAAGACACATTTTTGTAACATTTTCTTTATGAATTTAAAGAACACGTGTGCTTAGTCAGACATGGAAGGATTACTTGACTTAGATGTAATAAATGTTACAAACCTTAAGCTTAAAAGCCTAAATGAAATAGCAAGTGAACTTCAGAAATGAATGTATATGATAATCTTGTATTTAGTACTAATAGTTGACTATAAGGGATGATAGACTTAGGAGCAGCACCTAAAATTTGGTATATCTAAAGTGTTGATACCTAATCATGATGCCAAAAATTTCTATAATGCATTGCATCCTATAATGTCCTTTATATATATTCCCTGAGAACCACAATTAATTATCTTTTAATGGAGGATAGATGGTATCAAAAACTATTAATTTATTTAAATTCTAATAATATGGATATCTCTAATTTTAATACAATGATCAAAACCTATTAATTAAGATAATGATTCATGAAAGGTGGATTTGAGAGGATATATGAATCTTATTAATTGATATTTGGCATTCAAGGTGTCAATGGAGATAATAACACTAAGGTGAGCAACATGTCAAACTAATCCATCAAAGTCCAACTATTTTCTTGATATTGAGAACAACTATAACATTAGAAATAATTGAAAGAATGAAGTTAACAACATATTAGTATACTTACTCTACTTAAGAAACATTTAGTTTAATGGTTTGAGCAAGTAACAATTTTACTATTCATCAACATTCAAATGTGGTGAATATTTATCCTATTTTTATTATCCAAAATTTGATTTTGTAGTCTTTTTTAACCTTTTCTAAGTGAATGATAAATTACCTCCCAAAAGAGGACCATACATATTGGGTCACAATTGTTAGAAAAGTAGATAAAGTAAGACTCTAACATCTTTATAGGGATAATAATATTTCACTCAACTAGATTATTAAAAAATACCTCACTTTCAATGTGTATCCTCTACCCCTTGCTAGGAGAGAGATAGTTACTCATGATTTAATCTTGCGAGAAGGGTATTCATCCCACCTTCCCCCCCCCCCCCCCAAAAAAAAAAAAAAAAAAAAAAAACAGTTAAACTTATGCATTGAATTTTGTATGTGTATGTTGTTATAATCTTATTTCCATGTTTCATATTCAATTCTTCATTTCCTCATTAAAATATGTAATATAGACAACTCTTTGAATGTTTTGTACAAAAGTAAAGTACTTAAATTTGCACATAAAATTTTGAAATTAGACATAATATAAGTGGATTTGATGTTCATGACTTAGACATTGGTATAAGATTGCTTATTAGGGATTATATATCCATGTGGCTATTGAGAATACCCATTCATTAATAAACAAAGTGATTTATTGCACCATCTAGATGGCATTTTGTTAATTGAATGTTCTACATAAATATCATATAAGTTGGTGATAACTTGATAACAGTTTTGGCAACCTTTGATAGAATCATTTGACCTCTTTTTAATAGATAAGCAATAGAAAAAAATATTTTTTATAAGCCACTAAAGACAAAATGGTGAACTTAAAAAATGTGTTTTCCTATTATCAATTGTGCCCCTTATCAAAGGAATATATGTTCAAAAAATTAAAAAATGATGAATGCACTATGAGTTTGGTTTACCAAGAAAAGTCAAGCACTTAAATTAAGTGTGCAATTGATAACATAATCAACTAGTTTGAAGGCCATACATTTGTGAATTTTGGGGAGATCAAACATTAATTAATCAAATATATTCTAAAAGCCATCAAAAAATATTTATTGGACATGATGTTTTGTATAACAAGGATATGATTTTTATAAATTCTTATGCCAACCAATATATTCAATTTGATCATGGTATTATTAAGTAATACATCCATAAATAGTTTTAGTTGTGATAATTTTTGTGTTATTTTATAATATCAATCATATTCTTAAGGCCCTTTTTAAAGTATTAATTTTGGCTTCTTTTACTCTATGGCAAGGTTTGTGACTTTTACAAGTTGTCCATTTTTTCTTCTATAAAGGACTTTGAGGTTTTAATAAATAAAATATGACTTTACATGATTGTGAATAAAGTCAACTTGTTTTGTGATAAAGTTAGTAGTATGCAAAGTAACATAATAAATAATTATGATAAATGGGTTCTCTTTATATGATATCTTTTATTTTTCTAAGCGTAGTTCCTTAATTATTTAGGTCAATTATCCTAGGCAGAATGGTAATTCATGATAATGCATGGAAAAAAATCATTGGTGTTGGATCAAACAATAGTTACTCTAGCACATCATCAATCTTAAAAACCTTCATAACAAGGTTTTGTTCACTTATTAATGAAGTTCATTAGAAGAGAAATAATCCTCAAATCAAGAGAAATAAGAAATTGGAGAGATTTTCATGAGCATGTGAGAAAAAAATGATAGCATGATTGAAATTTTTTTTCAAATATCACCTATAATAAATGATTAGTATTTCCTAACATGCTATGATACCATGTTAGAAATTAAGATCTTAGGATACTAATCATTACAAATAAAATATAAAATAAATAAACTAAGAATTATAGAAGCATAGAGTTAACACATTACACAACATATAAATGGGAAAAATCCTTCCAGACATAAAAAAAACCTCATAAAGCATCATTTTATTATAAAACACTTACAAAAATAATCAATTAAAAAATAGACCAAACCTGGGGAACTCCTATACATACTTCCACATGGCCAATAATACCTCCTATGCATAGTGATACAATTCACTATAATATCAAAATTTACTTACCTCTTAATGAGAGAAAACCTCCTTAATTATCAGAGAAGGTGTAGGAAAATACCTGGAGGGATATTAGTCAAACCTATTCAAACCAACCATTTGTATATAATTAATAATCTAATAGTTACTAGATTATTAATTATTAAATGGTATATGCTTTATAAAGCATATAATAAACTCAAGGTTTTATAACCTTATATAAGAACAATATATAAATGTTATAAAGGTTATGTCCCCTAATAACCATATGTTCTAACAACTATGTACCTATAAAATCTTTTTTTTTATGGCCTCATTTGACCCTCATGGACAAATACAAAGTGACCTATTTTTTCCTCCAAGATTGCACAACATGTGGATAGGAGGGGAAGAGGCTACTACAAGGACACCAGATAAGTAGATTTGATCTAAGTAACTTCTACTTTGATCAAAGATACATAGATTAAAGAAACTTATATCTAACTCGACTAGATCAAACTCGTATTCTACTTCTATAAAACCAACAATTGTGTCTTATTTGCACTTGAAAAATAAATATTGCACCTTAGAGAAAAAGAGTGGCAATTGAAAGGGATAGTGATGTGAAACAAAAGGACTAGATGAAATTAAATCTAACAATCATATTGTAATGAAAAAAAAAGTGAATTAAATGTAGAAATAAATCTAAATATTTGATGCAGAGGCATCCACACTATAACCTTACAATACAGCATGGATGTCTGCAGCCCATCATCATCATCATCATCATCACCATCATCATCATATTTTGCTTAACACTGTCAGCATCATCATATTTCTTGCGCCAACCGATATCCTCCTGATGACAAGCCTCGCCCGTTCGCATGTCAACAGCATCACCTTATTCGATTATCGACAGCATCATCATGTTTGACCAGCGCGAACATCCTCCTGACGTCCACTGTTCACTTCAGCGACAACTTCCGCCTTCACTATCTTCAGCATCATGATATTCAACATCATGATAATCAACAGGATAAAGAACATCCGGTTCCTCCCATTTATCCTGATGATGACCAACCTTCACTTTCGCACCGTCCCTTTGATGCTGACGTCACCCGATATCCTGATGACGTATATCCTGATGACGATGACGTCACCCACAGCTCCTCAATATCCAGCTGCTCTGAAATATCCTGATGACGTATATCCTGATGATGATGACGTCATATCCTGCTGTTGGCCAAACTTAGCTTTTTCGGCCTGCGATCAACCCGATCTTCTTCCTGATGCTGATGCACCCCTCCTCGGCTCCTCCTGATGATGATCACCCCGACGCACATTCACTTCATGCACTCAACTGCATCATGCCGATCTCCTCTTACTCAGATGATGATGCCCGAAGCGACTGCAGGATATACGTAGAAATATCCTGATGATGCCATTTTGACGACTTTTCAACCTTAGCGGATTTTCACTGTTCTGATCCGCTGAACCTCCTGGGATGACTCGATCCGCTTCCAGGGTGATCTTCCACACTTTATCAGCTCGACCTAGCACATGCCCATGCTAGGGTCTTCAACACCTTTCAGCTGCGATCCTGCACGCCTGCATGCGAACAAACAAACTAACACCTACCCTACTGTACATAACCATTCCACCGATCAGACAAATCAACCGGTGGAATGGATCAGTGAATCCATGAAACCACCCAAACCAGCAAATCGATTACACAAAGGAGATCAAACAGAAGATGAAAACATGATCTTTATTGATTTCAAAGATGCAATACAATATATTGTTTCTCTCACAGCACACTCTAACTCCTCTGCTCAATGCAATACTATACTACCGATCGATGATATACAGTCAACCGATCCTCATGCTTAAATAGATTTTCCTGCGAGTACTACTAACCCGACTCCAAGCGGCTGGGAACTCTCTCCAAGCGGCTGGGAGATCCAACCGGACCTACAGCATACAGCTGTCCTAACAAACTAACTAAAAATAGTAAAGCCTGGTCAGCATGATCTTATCATGATCAGCATGACCTTATTACATGCATTTGGTCTTACCAGACCTTCTTGGAAACATAAACAAGACTCAAACTAACTAACTGCCTCATGAAGGCCAGCTATCAGGTAGGTGCTCCTGCACCATACTCCCCAACAGAAAAGAACTCATGTCCCATGAGTTTAGTATGTGGAAATCCTCCACCTTTACACTTTGCCTTAGCAATATGTTGAACTGTTCCAGCTTTGTCCTCTGCTGGCTCTTGGTTGCTCCAAGTCTTCTGTACTGTACCTTGCTTTCTGGCAAGTAAATCCTCATGCCTGTCAATGTAGGCCTTTCTCAGGTTGTCTTTGTGTTTGTCAGAATGTCTGACCAGAACCTCTGTCTGAACTGCCTCTTGAACTTCTGCAATGTTCAATCCTGTCTCCCTTTCAATCTTTATAGGACAAACAATAGTCCCAACTATGACAACATCCTTGTCATTCCTCTCAACTGATTGCTGTGTGCAAACCTGTTTCTGCACCTACTGCTGACCTCTGTCAGTCACAACTAAAACTTTCGTCAACCTGTTGTCCTGAACAACTCCTTTTCCTGCAGTATCCTCAACTGTCTTTATGCCTGCTCCTCTAGGCATCTGCACAAACTCCTTCTTTCCCATTAAAATGATTTTGGCTGCTCCCTGTGCTACAGCATCTGCCTGCAATGGCATCAACTTCATAGTCTTCCCATCTTTCTTGATGGTGTAGGTATTAGCGTACCCATCATACAGTACCCTTCTGTCAAATTGCCATGGTCTACCCAACAGTAGGTGACAACATTCCATAGGCAAAATATCACACAAAATTCTATCATGATATGCTCCAATCTGAAAATCCACATATGCCTATTCAGAGACAAAAAGTGATTGACTATCACTCACCCAAGATGCCTTGTAAGGGTGTTGATGTGGAATCCTTTCCAAATTCAGTTTATCCACCATTTCATGAGATACCATGTTGTCTGTTGAACCAGTATCAATGACAACCTTACATACTTTACCTTTGCTCTTGCAGATGGTCTTGAAAAGAGCTCTTCTTTGTGGGGATTCTTTGTCAGGTACCTTCATGGTAGTCACTGTTCTTCTCATCATCAGAGACTCTCCACTCTCTGGGTATGCATAATTATCAGGCTCCTTATCTTTTTGATAAGTGTTTGAACTCTGCACACTTTGCTCTACTGTCTCTTCCTGTACCAATTGTACCCTCTTGTCAGGTGTTCTATCATTTCTGGATGATGAACCTTTGTTTTCTGGACATTTGAAAGATGGATGACCAAACTCACCACAGGTGTAACATTTTCCTGAAAATGTAGTAGAACCTCTACCACCTCCAAATCTACCTCTATTACCTTTCCATCTACCTCTGAAATCAGACTGTCCCTGTCCTTTACCAGTGTCTTCTTGACCCTCATTGGTTTGCTTTTGTGTAGGGGCTGCTCCTCTTCCCCTCATATGGTTTCCTCTTCCTCTCATGGACTTATCATGTCCTCTATTCATCTTTTCTTCAATCCTAATTGCCATTTGGTAACAATCCTCCACATTCTTAGGGTTAGCTAAAACTAACTCATCCTGTATGTTAAATCTCAAACCAGCCAAGTACCTAGCCACCTTTTCTACCTCATTCTCATGATGACCAGATCTCATACTCAACTTATAAAACTCCTCAGTATATGCCTTCACATCCCTTTCCTTCTGCCTTAAAAATTGCAGTTTCTTAAACATCTGGATTTCATAATCCCTTGGCAAGAATTTACCTTTGATCCTTGCTACCATCTTATCCCATGAAGTGATCTTTGACTTCCCTTGTTTCCTTCTCTCAGATTGTACATAATCCCACCATACCAAAGCATGACCTCCTAACTTGGTCTTTGCAATCTTTACCTTCTGATCCTCAGCAACATCTTCACATTCAAAGTGATTATCAAGTGCAGCAATCCAATCCAGCAACTCATCTTCATTCAAACTTCCAGTATACTTGGAAACATCAACCTTTACCTTAGGTTTATCACTCTGCACTGCCTTTAACAGTTTTGCCAATCTCTGGTCTTCAGCATCCAGATCTTCAGCGACCTCTTCATACTCTTCTACAGTATCTTCATCTTCTTCAGACTCACTGTCTGCCACTTCCCTCTTTTTGTTCTTTTCCAGGGCTGTAAGCCTGGCTTGAAGTGCTTCAGCAAGCTCCTTCATCTTCCTCATCTCTCTAGCATGTTTTTCCTTCATCTCCTGCAATTCCCTTGCAGTACCACTACCTTTCGGAGGCATGTTGTCAACCTCTCACTCAACACACAACACAATCAACTCTACCTCTGCCCTTTCGGTGACAGAATCAACACACAACAGCCCAGACCTTTTGCTAAGCTCTGATACCACTATGATGCAGAGGCATCCACACTATAACCTTACAATACAGCATGGATGTCTGCAGCCCATCATCATCATCATCATCATCACCATCATCATCATATTTTACTTAACACTGTCAGCATCATCATATTTCCTGCGCCGACCGATATCCTCCTGATGACAAGCCTCGCCCGTTCGCATGTCAACAGCATCACCTTATTCGATTATCGACAGCATCATCATGTTTGACCAGCGCGAATATCCTCCTGACGTCTACTGTTCACTTCAGCGACAACTTCCGCCTTCACTATCTTCAGCATCATGATATTCAACATCATGATAATCAACAGGATAAAGAACATCCGATTCCTCCCATTTATCCTGATGATGACCAACCTTCACTTCTCGCACCGTCCCTTTGATGCTGACGTCACCCGATATCCTGATGACGATGACGTCACCTGCAGCTCCTCAATATCCAGCTGCTCCGAAATATCCTGATGACGTATATCCTGATGATGATGATGTCATATCCTGCTGTTGGCCAAACTTAGCTTTTTCGGCCCACGATCAACCTGATCTTCTTCCTGATGCCGATGCACCCCTCCTCGGCTCCTCCTGATGATGATCACCCCGACGCACATTCACTTCATGCACTCAACTGCATCATGCCGATCTCCTCTTACTCGGATGATGATGCCCGAAGCGACTGCAGGATATACGCAGAAATATCCTGATGATGCCATTTTGACGACTTTTCAACCTTAGCGGATTTTCACTGTTCTGATCCGCCGAACCTCCTGGGATGACTCGATCCGCTTCCAGGGTGATCTTCCACACTTTATCAGCTCGACCTAGCACATGCCCATGCTAGGGTCTTCAACACCTTTCAGCCGCGATCCTGCACGCCTGCATGCGAACAAACAAACTAACACCTACCCTACTGTACATAACCATTCCACCGATCAGACAAATCAACCGATGGAATGGATCAGTGAATCCATGAAACCACCCAAACCAGCAAATCGATTACACAAAGGAGATCAAACAGAAGATGAAAATAGGATCTTTATTGATTTCAAAGATGCAATACAATATATTGTTTCTCTCACAGCACACTCTAACTCCTCTGCTCAATGCAATACTATACTACCGATCGATGATATACAGTCAACCGATCCTCATGCTTAAATAGATTTTCCTGCGAGTACTACTGACCCGACTCCAAGCGGCTGGGAACTCTCTCCAAGCAGCTGGGAGATCCAACTGGACCTACAGCATACAGCTGTCCTAACAAACTAACTAAAAATAGTAAAGCTTGGTCAGCATGATCTTATCATGATTAGCATGACCTTATTACATGCATTTGGTCTTACCAGACCTTCTTGGAAACATAAACAAGACTCAAACTAACTAACTGCCTCATGAAGGCCAGCTGTCAGGTAGGTGCTCCTGCACCAATATTGGAGTACAAAACAAGGTACATCTCTAAATTCCTTACTTGATAGTTATTATTTTACATAATTCCATTAATTTTTATTTTTGATAAAGGGTAAAAAAGGGTTTTGAAAGGGCCCCAAACCTTTTACAAAGACCATAGTAGATATAATATTGAAGCTTAATACCCAACAAAGGGTTGATAGTAAACAAATAACCCTAAAGCATATGAACATGAAAAATAGACATAGAACAATAGATAAATATCCACACCTCTAAGAATAAAAAAGCCAAGGTGTGACAACACCAAAGGCTAATATCTCTACAAGAAGCCTAGGACTACATGATCCAAATATTATGTCTGGCTGCCCTCATTCCCCTAGATAGGGAACGAAGGGTTAAATTATGAGGAACAATGTTTAAGAAACATGTATTCTTTTTTGAACTACATCCAAGATGTATTGTCACACTCAACAATAGTAATAGAATCCAGAGAGGGGATAAAGTTCCACTTATTAGTAGGGATTGAGCTCGAAGGAGGAGAATCAACATATCTCATCATTGTAGATGAATCCAAATAGGTAGGAGGGACCATGGATGGAATAATCAACATGGCCACAACCTACAATGGAGAACAAGGATCCATCAAAGCCTGTAAATTAGAATCTAGTTTCTAATCAAAGGTATGCAATACATCAACTAATGGAGCATGCACATCCAATTCTGAGGGGGAGATGACTTACTAGAAGTGTGAGTGTCATGAAGAGAACTAAAAATAGTGAAATCATGGTGAATAACATCCTTTTACGAAGAATTTGTTGCAAGTATGGGCCTAACTGGTGTTGTCATTGATGTCAACATACTCCTATTGCATTGATGTCATGGATTGGATGAGTCGTATGCTGAGGATATTGAGAAAATTAGTCCTATCAGAAATAGAGAAGAATAGTGAAGACAGTGAAGTGAAGATCCCAACTAAGATGAAGATCAGAGGATCCACATCAAAGGGTTTGTAGATATGTGTCTAAAGGTGATCCAGTAAAGATTTGAGAGGTCCACATCAAGATTTGAAGAAGTTATGGCCATATGAGTAAAACTGGTTCTCGCAGATGTTCAGAAATGACATAGTGACACAAATAGGTCCAGTGAGATCTGAAAATGTAATATCTTATTCTACGGATTTGGTGGAGTGTTTAGGAAGTCAATTTGAATTGACAACCCAATTGGTTCATGGTCTGGAGATCCGTAACCATCTATTCCAATATGACAGTAATGACAAACTATGTTCTTGAGGTTCCTGATGAAGACAAAAATGATTTCAGTAAGCAGAAGTGTGGATGTTCTTGGTGATTCAGGCAAGCTTGTGGGGGTCTCTAGATTGTGTCTAGTTCATGTTGGTGGTCCGCAATGAAGATTGAGCTCGTAATTGAATAGTTACTTCCGGATGATGATGTTCTTCCTAAACTTGGCAGACCAGATGATTTACACATCTTGTGGATGTTCTACGAAGCATGGCATGTTCCTCAAGAAGATTTAAGTCCCAGATCTATGTGGCCGATAGTGTGGTGATTCACATGAAGTCTTTTGTAATAAGTCAAGTTGTATTTGTGTTTTTTCTCTATAAAATATGCCGACTTTGATGATTATCCCAAAGTCAATGTCTTATATAAATAAGAGTTGTGAAGTCATTTCAAAGCATCCAGGAGAAGATGAGAGCATGGTAGAAAGGAGAAAAGTGAAAGGCTGAGTAGAAGTATTGAGCTTAAATGGAACTAACTCAAGCATGGTGAAGATGCTAATCTTCAGTTCATGCATGTAATATCTATTATTCTGTAGACAGTGTGTCTCCTGTAGGTAGTGGGCCTCTTGTGAACAGTGTGCTCAGGCAGTGAGCCCTAATTGGCATGTGCCATTTTGTTGTTCTTATTCTTGTAATAGAGAATACAATCTTGGGTTAGTCACCCCATGGTTTTTCCCTTAACCAGGTTTTCCACGTTAAAATCTTGGTGTCATATGTGTTAATGTGTTTCTGCTATTGAATTGTTGCATTGTGTTTCCATGATTGATTCATTATCATGCTACTGAATTACATGAAGGATTTAAGTGGTTAATAAAAGAAAAGTTTTTGGACAACTAATTAACCCCCCCTCTTAGTTGTCTATCTTGAAACTAACAATTGGTATCAGAGCCAAGTTCCTCTAAAAGAGCTTAACCACTTGAGGAGATCCAAGATGTCTTCTTACAAGAAGGTTAGTCTAAGGTTTGATGGAACCAATTACACTCTTTAGAAAAGCTGCATGGAATGTCACTTGCAATGTATGGGAATGCAATATTTAATCATGGCTTCAAAGAAGTATGTTCCTCCAAAGGATGGTCCAACAAGTATAGATGAAATAAAATATGTTGAAGACAATCTTCAGGCTAAAGAAGCTTTACTAAGTGCCTTATCTGATTCAGAGCTGACAAATGTCATATATTTAAAAACTACATATGAGATTTGGGAAAAACCAGAACTTCTACATGAAGGAGACAAATATGTTAAATGTGCCAAGCTACAGAGTCTGAAAGAAAAATTCAAAAACCTGAAGATGAGTGAAGATGAAAATATCACTACATTTATGCCAAAAGCAAAAAAAGATCTAGAAGAAGATGAAGCAGGAGCTACTCAACTTGAAGCCCTTATTGCAAAAAGACTGCCAAGAGGATCTAGTAAGTATGAAGGAAAATTGCCCTTCAAATATTTCAACTACAATAAGATTGGTCATTTTGCCTCAAGGTGTCCAGAAAGATTTTCAAGGGCAAATCCAAATAGATCAAGATTCCAAAAGAAATGCTACTATGTTCATGAAGATGATGATGATGAAGGAGTAATAGATGATGAATTAGAGACAGGAAACAAATCCAAAAGTGACTGGGTGTTTATTACCATCAAGGAATAAGATCCAATACCCTCTGAATCTATCAATCATAAAATGATAGAAAGAGCTCTAGCTGCCCAAGTTGAAGAAAAGGATGACTAGGTCATTGACAGTGGATACTCCCATGATATGACAGGTGACAAAAATAAGTTCATAGATTTGGAAAGATAGGAAGGAGGAGTGGTAAAATTTGGTGATAATTCTGTTGGTAGAATCAAAGGTAGAGGAACTATTTCTTTAGATGGAAAGAACAAAACTAGTAATGTATTGTATGTTGAAGGTTTGAAGCACAATCTTCTCAGTGTTGGATAGTTGGTGGACAAAGGCTATGATCTCTGATTCAAAAATGGAAAATGTAAGATCTTTGAAAGTTTTGGAATAGAAATTGCATCTGGTACTCAAACAAAAGGTAACATCTTCCACTTGGTTGGTACTGGCAAAAGTTGTTTATTTGTTCAAATTGATCAGAGTTGGTTGTGGCATAGCAGAATGTGTCATGTGAATTTTGATAATATCATCAAGATAAGCAACACTTAGGTTGTAAGAGATCTTCCAAGATTGGTGAAACCTACCAATAGTTTGTGCAAATAATGTCAGTTGGGTAAGCAGAGCAGAGTCACATTTAAAAGTAAGGAACAATCTTCTAATGGATTGTTGGACTTAGTACATACTGATCTATGTGGACCGGCAAGAATCAAGAATTTGCAAGGTGATAGATACTTCATGTTATTAATTTATGACCACTCTCGGATGTTGTGGGTGACTTTTCTGAAAGAGAAATCTGAGGCTCTTGAGAAATTCAAAATATTCAAAGCTATGGTAGAGAATGAAACTGGATTAAACATAAAATATCTTAGGTCTGATAGAGGTGGAGAATTCACATCCAGAGAGTTCATAGAATTCTGTGAGAAACATGAGATAAAAAGATAGTTATCTTCTCCAAGGACTCCATAGTAGAATGGAGTAGTGGAGAGAAAGAACCAGACCATCCAAGAAGCATCTAGAACCATGATGATGGAAGCAAATGTTCATTAGATCTACTAGAGAGAAGTTGTAAGCACTGCTGTCTATACTCTTAATTGAGTACAAATTAGAAGCAATATTGGTAAGACCCCTTATGAACTCTGGTTTGGCATCACTCCCACTGTGAAATATTTCAGAGTCTTTGGTAGCAAATGTTACATTAAAAGAGATGAAGACCTTGGCAAATTTGATGCTAGAAGTGATGAAGGAATTTTCTTGGGTTATTCTACTCAAAGCAAAGCATACTGGTGTTATAACAAGAGATTGAGAAAGATCATAGAAAGTACAAATGTGAAGGTTGATGAAGGTATTGAAAAACCCTCAAGGTTTTATGAATATGAAGAAGATGATCAAAATGACATTTTTGTCCAAGAAGTCCAAGCCCCTTCTAAAATTCAGATCCAGACTGATCCAGAGAATCAGGAAGAAGAGATAAGTTTGAATGAACATGTTCAAGAAATAGAAGTGCAAGAAATTTCCAAAACTCCCAGGTATGTAAGAATGAATCACTCTGAAGATTAGATCATAGGTGATAAAAGCAAAGGTGTTCAAACGAGAAGAAATATTGCTCAAGACTCAGAAAAGTATTGTCTAATTTCAAAGATTGAACCAAAAACAATGAGTGAAGCATGCAATGAAGGAAGAGTTGATGCAAATTAAGAAAAATCACACTTGGGATCTTGTTCCCAGACCTAGAAACAAACATGTGATTAGAACCAAATGGGTTTTCTAGAATAAATTGAATGAAGATGGTGAAGTAGTTAGAAACAAAGCTAGATTGGTCTGCAAGGGTTATTCTCAAGTAAAAGGAGTTGATTTTGAAGAAACTTTTTCTCCGGTGGCAAGAATTGAAGCAGTCAAATTATTTCTTGCCATTGCTATCTTCAAGGACTTCAAAGTATATCAGATGGATGCCAAGTCTCTCTTCCTAAATGGTGACTTGGAAGAAGAAGTATACATTGAGCAACCAGATGGATTTCAATTGTCTGGTCATGGTGATATGGTCTGCAAGTTGAAGAAAGCATTGTATGGACTCAAACAAGCCCTAAGAGCCTAGTATGAAAGATTGGATAAGCATCTTTTGAAGATTGGTTTCAACAAAGATGCGGATTGGGCAAGAGATATGGATGACTGGAAGAGTACCTATGGTGGAGCATTCTTTTTAGGGAAATGATTGGTTTCTTGGCAAGAAACAAGAGGTATTATCTTTGTCCAATGCAGAAGTAGAATATATTGCAGCAGCAGGGAGTTACACTCAATTATTGTGGATGAAGCAAATGCTAAGAGATATCAAAGTGGAGTATGAGGAACCTATCACAATTTTCTGTGATAATTCAAGTGCAATAAATAATCAAGAAATCCAGTGTTTTATTCAAAGATAAAACATATATCCATCGAGTTTCACTTTTTGAGAGAGCAGGTCAACAAGAATGAAGTTAGATTGGAGTTTGTGCCCTCCAAGGATTAGATTGTAGACATTTTTACTAAACCTCTACCTAAGGACTATTTTGAGTATCTTAGGGAGAAGCTAGGGGTTATTACCCCTTTGGTTCTAAATTAAGGTGCACTAATGTGCATCAGTCCAGTGGATCTCATAGTCATATCTTGTGGTCCGAATTGACAATAGGAAGCTACTACTACTTAGGGGAGTAGTTTGTATGATTCTAAGTGATGCAAGTATGTGCCCTTTGCCATTGATGTCAAAGGGGGAGAGAAGACATGTGAAAAATAAAAAGTAGTTTCTAGTCAAAGGGGGATCAGTAAAGGAAGAGAACACATGTGAATGGTTGTTGTTGATAGGGGGAGTTATGTCAGTCAGTGAGGAGAAGTTCTTGTCTTGATGGTTAAAATAGTTTTTCACATCATATGTTGCCATCAATGACAAAGGGGGACATTGTTGCAAGTATGGGCCTAAATGGTGTTGTCATTGATGTTAACATACTCCTGTTACATTGATGTCAAGGATTGGATGAGTCGTATGCTGAGAATATTGAGAAAATTAGTCCTATCAGAAACATAGAATAACAGTGAAGACAATGAAGTGAAGATCCCAGCTAAGATGAAGATCAGAGGATGTACATCAAAGGGTTTGTAGATATGTGTCTAAAGGTGATCTAGTAAAGATTTGAGAGGTCCACATGAAGATTTGAATAAGTTATAACCATATGAGTAAAACCGGTTCTGGCAGATGTTTAGAGGTGACAGAGTGACACAAATAGGTCCGGTGAGATCTGGAAATGTAATATCTTATTCTGCAGATTTGGTGGAGTGTTTAGGAAGTCAATGTGAATTGACAACCCAATTGGTTCATGGTCTGGAGGTTCGCAAGCATCTATTCCAATATGATAGCAATGACAGACTATGTTCTTGAGGTTTCGAATGAAGAAGAGAATGATTTTAGTAAGCAGAAAAAGTTTGGATGTTCTTAGTGATTCAGACAAGCTTGTGGGGGTCTCTAGATTGTGTCCAGTTCATGTTGGTGGTCTACATTGAAGATTAAGCTCGTAATTGAAGAATTACTTCTGGATGATGATGTTCTTCCTAAACTTGGCCGACCGGATGATTTACACACTTGCAGATGTTCTTGAAGATGTTCTGTGAAGCATGGCGTGTTCCTCAAGAAGATTTAAGTCCTAGATCTTTGTGGCCGACAGTGTGATGATTCACATGAAGTCTTTTGTAATAAGTCAAGTTGTATTTGTGTTTTTTCTCTGTAAAGTATGTTGACTTTGATGATTATCCCAAGGTCAATGTCTTGTAAAAATAAGAGTTGTGAAGTCATTTCAAAGCATCTAGGAGAAGATGAGAGCATGGTAGAAAGGAGAAAATCAAAAGGCTGAGCAGAAGTATTGAGCTTACATGGAACTAGCTCAAGCGTGGTGAAGATGCTAATCTTTAGTTCAAGTATGTAATATCTATTATTATGTAGACAATGTGTCTCTTGTAGGCAGTGGGCTTGTTGTGATCAGTGTGCTCAGGCAGTGAGCCCTAATTGGCATGTACCATTTTGTTCTTCATATTCTTTTAATAGAGAATACAATCCTAGGTTAGTCACCCCATGGTTTTTCCCTTAACTAGGTTTTTCGTGTTAAAATCTTGGTGTCATATGTGTTAATGTGTTTCTGCTCTTGAATTGTTGCATTGTGTTACCATGATTGATTCATTATCATGCTACTGAATTACATGAAGGATTTAAGTGGTTAATAAAAGAAAAAAATTTGGACAACTGATTCACCCCTCCTCTCAGTTGTCTGTCTTGAAACTAACAGAATCCTCCTCTAAAGTCTTACATTTTGAATGCAAACAATTTCACACCAAATGACTACTATCAAAGAAATGATGACAATGGAAAGGTAAACCCTCATAGTCCAAAGGGTAAACCCAAGGCTAATCCACCACCTGAAGAAAAATCTTGTCTGAAAGAGCCTTTGATAGATCAAGATTGATGAAAGAGCATCTCAGGTACATGAGCAATCCTCATCAACCAAAATTATTTCTTTTCTTGTTCATTGTTTTTCTTCTTTTTTTTCTTGTAGAAGTTGGTGAATAAATTTTTGGTAGTTTCAGTTGGTTTAAGGCCAAGTAATGGCTTCACCTTGAAGAGAAGCCAAATGGGTGTCTACAGTTCAAGTTGGGAGAATATCTAATCAAAATTGAGTGATTTTTTCTTGTACAAGTGTTTCTGGATCCAACAAAATGTCCTGATACACTTTGCTTCCAATAGGATTTCTTGATGTACTTTGCCTCCAATAGGATGTTCTGATGCACTTTGCCTCCAACAGGATGTCCTGGTGCACTTTAGTTCCAATAGGATGTCCTAATGCACTTTGCCTTGCAATAGGATGTCGAGATGCCTTTGCCTTCCAATAGGATGTCTAGATGTGCTTTGTCTTCCAATAGGATGTATAGATACCTTTAGCTTCCAATAGGATGTCTAGATGCACTTTGCCTCCAATAGGATGTTCATATGCATTTTGCTTCCAACCAGATATTTTTCAACTGGATGTCCTGTTGCAGCCGGATGTTTTCCTATCAGACCTGTTGCCTTGCATGTCATGTTAACCTACATATTTCTACAAGTAAATGTTTTGTAGTACCCAAAAAGTGACAAAAATAGTTTTTAACCACCTTAAAGCACCCCAAAAGTGACAAAAATGGTTTTTAACCGCATTTTTTGGGTGATCTAAGAGCCAATAAGAGGATGTCGAACAAATGAGTCAATAATAAGATGACACATGTATTTTCACATGAAGATAATGGTAACCACCTAATTTCTATATAAAAGGGGAATTTCTTGCTTTTGAAGGGAATTTTCTCTATAGTAAGTTTTTTTTTACTTTTGTTGTAGCTTCTTTTGCAAGTTTGCAATCTAAAGGCAGATTATTTTAGGTTTTCACAGGGAGGCTAGGATACTTTGATTTAGTTATTACAATGTTTGTAAGGCTTGGGCCAAGGATGTAAGCTATAATTATGTCATTTTACTCATGATGTACACCCCAGTTGTAAATGAATAATGAGATTTTTATTTTATTGTTGTGTGTTATTTTATTTTGTTGCCTAGTTCATTAGCTTGTCAAAGCCCCTAGACCTTGATCTGCATCAAGTGGTATCTGAGGATTCAAATGTTTGAGCTTTGTGGATGTGTAAACATGGCACACCAAGATAGAGGTAGAAGAGGAGTTGATCCAAGAGTTAGAGATGCAGCATTGGTCTAGATGCTAAGAGGCATCATAGCTAGGCTAGATGCAAAATTAAAAAAAAAATATAATGCAGAGGAGTACTTGTAGCGGAGGTGAGAGATAATGAGGAGGAATTCAGCGAAGAAGAAGTAGAAGAAGGAGAAGATGGATATGAGAGGAGGTTTCTGAGTGCAATGAAAAAGATTGCTAGTAATCCCCATGTAGAGTTACCTAGTTATAGTGATAGTTTGAAACTAGATGAGTTCATATACCTGATTTCAAATATGTAAAAGTATTTTGAGTTGGAATCTGATGAATACTATAAGAGGGTAAAATTTGTAGCTACTAAGATGAAGGTATATGTAGATCTATGGCTAGATCATGTGCAAGTTGAGAGATAGATAAAAGGAAAGGAAAAGATTAAGACCTTGGAGAGGATGTTAAATAAGTTGAAGGAAACATTTCTACATGTAGACCATCAGATTGGCATGTTTAAGATGTTGTAGAACCTCAAGTAGAGGGAGAAAAGTGTGTAAGACTACATCAAAGATTTTTATAGATTTAACATCAAGGATGTTCACATTGAAGATGATGTTGAGAATGTCTCCAAGTATGTAAATGGTTTGTATTATTCTATCCAAAATGGAATTAGCATGGTCAGAATTACCAACATAGAAGAAGCCTAACAATTCACTTGGAAGGTAGAAGAAAAGATCTCTAGAAGGTAGAATAGTTCTAGGGGAAGAGGTAAACCCTCCAAAGGAAGATGGAAGTCAAATCCTAGACGTAGTTCTCAGGATAAACAAGGAGAAACAAGTTATTCCCAAACTAGTACCCAAGGAGGTAGAGGAAAGAGGTGATTACTCCCAAGCTTGAGGAAATTCTTGAAGAGGAAGAGGATTTAGTAGAACATGTTTCCAATGTGGATAGGCTAGATATAGGACATTTGAATGTCCTCAAGTACAACAAAGTAGTGGTAAAGGAAAAGAGACTAGAGTCCATATAGCACAAGTTGAGGAGGAGAGTGTGGCAAATGTAGCCTCACCAAAATTTGGAGAAGAACCTAAGGATGGAGAATCCTTAATGTTGAGGAAACTTATTCTAACACTAGATAAGGTACAAGAGGAACCAGAATAGAAGATAAATTTGTTTAGAACTGTTACGTCAAAAAATGTCCCCTTGGGGGCTTTTCCCTCTTAAAGTTTAGCTCTCGGGTCCTATTTATGCATTTCGAGCATTTTTCATGTTAATTTCACACCCTGATGAGAAAACCCTAAAGTTTCATGGAAAATGGGACCTAAGGGGTGCACTTAACATAATTCATGCTTGAAATAGGGGGGATGACTTGGGCACTTGTGCCCTAGTCTTGCCCTATTTTAGGTCAAGACCAATTTTGGAGTGTCGATTTATGACCGTTGTTTAGGTCCTATGCTGACATAGTAAGTTTCAATTACGTAATTCTTAGTAGGAATGTTTGTAGTTGCATATATAAGCATTTTTAGGAATTCATTTGTAAACTAGATGGCAATGGTGAACTTCATGCATTCTTGTGATTAGAGCATTCAAAATATTCATTATGTTGCAGAGAAGAACATTGTTCTTGTGTTTGTATTTGCATATTTGGCAGCCATCTCCTCATGGCATGAAGAGCATCTTCCTTCCATGAGATATTTACTACAAGGTGATATAAATTGTGTTTTCAAGCATTTATCATTTGGATTTTGCCTCTATCCCACAAGGACACACAATCTTTATCTAAAAACGGTGTTTAGAAGACTTGAATGTCTCTCCGGGGCTTGACTGAGGCATGTCTCTAAACACCACAACCACCAACCCATTTTTCTGTGATTATAGGTTACAAGTTGTAGAAGAAAAAAAAGTGGAGTTGCAGGATAACAGTGCAAACTATCAGAATTGTAGATCAAAGAAGAAAATAGGGAGCTAGACTCACGCACCCGCTCATTAGTCCTCTAGATCCCATAATAGAAAAATCTCTGGAACATCAGGAATATGTTGTAGACAAGATTCCCAGATCTGACAGAAATGGTGGCACTAGACCAGGGCACCCTCTCATTAGTCACCAACTTTTCCATTTTCCAAACTTTAAAATCTAGTATGCATTTGATTGTCATTTGATATATTTGTGTGCGAGCATTTTTCGTGATTTGTCTATTTGCTTCTGAATTTGCATAATTAGGGTTTTAAGCATAATTGGGCTTAATTGAACAACTAAATCACACAATTCCAATTTTCCTCTACATTCCAAGTGACTAAAGGCATGATAGTAGACTTCCTACTTGGCTAAAGTCCTTGAATGTTTGAGGTGAAAGGAGGATTCATATAAACTAGCAAAATCAACCCTAAACACAAACAAATCCTCTTCATCAATTTTTCACATGAAACATTTTGGTGAACCCATTTTTTAATTAATTTTGCACCTCTTTGAGCCTTGTGCTTCATATTTACATTCGTTTCATTCATTCATATCATTGTTCAACTTATTATATTTGAAAAATTACAAAAAAATAAAAAATTGGAAAAATTTGAAAAAAATTGATATTTTTAGCTTGCATTTTTATATAATTTAGATAAATTGGCATTGAATTTCAATAAATTTTTTTCATTATCATCAAATCTGATTTAAAATATAGAAATTTTCATTCATCATTCATGTAGATTGCATTTTCATGATCAAATTGTTAAAAATTGCTTGAAATTGTGCATTTTTTTCATATAACCTAGTTTTGCATTAGCTACAGTTTGTAGTCAAAATATTGTTTCAGATTTTACTACCCTTTTAAAACACTCATTAGGATTGATTTCTAACTATAGTGTTGCATCATAGTGATTTGCTTGCAAAATTTCATGCCTAGGGTTTGAAAACCTTGATTTTTCACTAGATTTGACCTTATTGTCTCTCTAAAATTGCACTATAGGCATGTTGTAAAGGATTTTTCTACACTAATTGGTATTTATCAAGGTTATTATCTTCTTCCCCACCTAAAATTTACCTTTTTATTGGGATCTTACAGTGGAAATTTGTTGAAAAATTGCATATTTTGGCAATATTTTCCCTAGGGTTTGACCTTGAGTTGCACTATAAGAATGTTATGACAAATTTTTTGGCATTATATGGCTTTTATTACTATTATAATTTTATTTCCATCATCATTTTCCTCACAACACCCTTTGTCATACTCTTTTGCATTGAAATTTGGTGAAAAATTGCATATTTTGGCTATATTTGCCCTAGGATTTGACCTAGATTTGCATTCCAAGTGTGTTGTGAACAATTTTATGGCTTTAGGTGACTGATATTACTATTTTTACCTTCTTCACCTCCTAAAATTATTTACAACACCCCTTTTATTGGGTCTTTGCATTGAACATTTGTGAAAAATTGCATATTTTAGTGTATTTTCACTAGGTTTTGACTTGTCATCACTCTAGATTTGCATCAAAAGTGTGTTGTGAAGGATATTATTGATTTATTGGACTGATATTAGACATATTATTTTCTTCCCCTGATCAATTTCCTTACAACACCTTTTCTTTTACTTAGTTGCATTGAAAAAAGTTGAAAAAATTAAGCATTTTTGGTCATTTTTACACATAGTTTTGCACTTGTCTTTTGCATAAAATTTGAAAAGCTTTTAAAATATGATCTCACATTGATTTGAATACATATACACATGGCTTATAATCTCAACAATAACAATAGGTTCCCTCCTATGCCTTACATGAAAAGAAAGGTCCCCGAACCTAAACTTGTGTTTACACCTCATGATAGAACAATTGGAGAAAATGAAGGGCCTCTCTATATCACTATGAAAATAATGGGAAATAATGTGGATGGAACTCTTATTGATCCTAATTGCATGAATAATTTCACCACAGAAGAGTTTCTCTTTTCACATCAATTAATACAAGACTCTTATGACCCTTCGGATATGATGATTAAGACACATAAGAGAACCTTTGTAAACACTTCTGGGAGGATATCTTTATTAGTAACTTTATTTGAGAAACATGTAGAATAATTTTTTAATTTTGTCCCTATTTCTGACCTCTTTCACATAAAATTGGGACATCCATGGTCAAAGGCTATGAAAGTTGTCCCTTCAATGATTCATAACAGTGTCAAATTTTCTTTGAATGGACAAGTGATTACTATCCCTTGCAATAAGTATAAACCTTTGGTTACAAGACCACATTGTACACTGGATTACTTTTAGGAAAGATCTGAAGTGGAACCGGAGCCATGAACATATTTTAACTTCTTGGGCTATAGAAACTACGAAACAAAACTATTACATCAATTGGCCAGTCCCTCTATGCAAGAAACAACAAGAGACGAACAACCCACATTTGAAGAGAATCCTAGACTGAAAGTAAATAGACCCTATGCTGAGGTTCCTCCCCCACCATCCTTACAAGGATCATGAGGTAGTCATCGACAACAAAATATTCCACCTAGACAAATGAGATTGATCCTGGTGCTTCCTCCTCTAGAACACAGAAACATATGGAAGAGCAGAACACCATCTTACAAAAGATAAGTGGTAGAACAAAAAGAAATAGACAAGCAAGAGAAATAGTGATAACTTTAAGAAACACCTCCTAAAAAGAGATATAAAATCCTAGCGAATCTTTTATTTTTTTCAGAAAAAATATTAATTTTTATTGGCGAATCTTTCCTTTTTTTGGAAAAAATATTAATTTTATTGGAAAATTTTTTTACATCACTACAAATTTGTAGAAAATCATGGTGAATCTCGATTAAAATATGCAAATGCATTAATTTCCATGGTGAATCCTTCTTTTCTGAAAAAAGTTAAATTCCTATGGAAAATTAAGGGTCTGAGGGTGGTAGTGATTCACTAGCTTAAGGTGTAGTGCTCATGTCTATAATTCCTTAATTCCTTAATATTTTAAATGAAATATTGAATATTTTGAATTAACCCTAAATTATTTTCAACCACATTGATTTTATTTATAATCTAAGGGTTTGAGTTCTATTCTATGGGCCAAAATGTACCTGCAGAGCTCCAGTTACCATGGGGCCCAAAATCACATTTGGCCAGTTTGCATTTCAAGCCATTAATCTCAAATACAAAGGACCCAAATGCAATTTTTGGCCCCATGGGCATTGGATCTCTATTGGTACATTTTGGATCATGGAATTTAACCCCAACTATTAGATTATAAATTGAGATCAACAACCCAAATACAATTTTGGGTTTGATGGGCATTGGAGCTATGTGGGTACATTTTAACCCATGGAATATAACCCCAGTCGTTAGATTTTAATAAAATCAAAGGTGGTGATTAAAAATTGATGATATGGCCCTAAAGTAACCAATAATTATATAATATTATTGGCAAATTAATTTCATTTTCTACAATAACTTATAAAATTTAGGCGAATTTGATCTAATTAGGTATCGAATATCATGGCGAATTTTTTATTTTAAAAGTTTAATAAAATAAATATTCTGGCGATTTAACCAGGACTAAAATAAAATTTTGTAAAATGTGGCGGTTTAGGTCACCTTACAACTTGAACTATTAGCCAAATTTTGAATCCCCAATTTCAACTATTAGCCAATTGGCAAATATTAGCCACTAAAAAAATCACTGAAGAGAAAGGAGGACGAGACGACAAGATTATGCCCAACGACTTGCATCTCAATAAGAAAACATCTCACCAAACATTGAATCAAAAAAATAAGATCTTAAGAATGGACAACTTGAAGACAAGAACAAGAGTTGGGCTATGGTACCTTATGTCCCACTTTTTTCTAACATTTGGGAGTGGGAAGATGACGATGATTTTCTTCATGACAACACTTAGTTTGATGGTACTAATAGGTGAGTATTTCTAACCCTTTACCTCTCATGATGTGTTATGTGTTGTTTAGGCCTCGTGGGATGACCTTTGATTCTCTTGCAAGGTCCAGGATACTAGGAGACCACCTCTATTGTGACCCTTCTTCTATTTGTATCATCATTCTTCTATATTGCTTCTCCTCTATTTTCACTGTTGTGTGTTGTGTCTTACAGACATAGAGTTGCGAGTGACTTGGGAGCACCTTCCTACATGACTATCCCTAAGGCACTTGTTTCTCCTCTCTCAATTTATTGTTTCCCTTCCTCTAGTGATTCTACCTAGTGGGCGGATGACAAAAAACATATTATACTGATGTGGACGTAGTGTCCCTTTAGTGAGAAATCAAAAATTGCACTTAGTTCCTAAATAATGATGGGGTTGTTATATATTATCCGACACTTGGCTAGTAGAATAACTCCATGTGCTCTTGATGGTGTCTTATCACACTTATAAAACGTAAAAATACTACTGCTCTGTGTACTTTGTCTATCTTGAATCTTGCATTATACATTGTTGTTTATCATGATTATTTATACACTAACACTTTTCTTGTAGAGATGTATTTTGGGAACATTTGGCAATCGTAAAGTACATGTCACCTTTGGGGGGCATGGGTTTTGTAAGAGCTCGTGTTCCCTTGTGTGTTTTCTTCCTACCTTAATGTGCTTCATATCGATACCTAATATCAACCACCTTAAGGTGGGGGCATATATAAGGTAAGCTATCTATTATAGATGTTAGCAATGTGCTTGTTCTCAGATGCAGTCTTAAAGACTGGTGGCGATGAGTCCCACATGTACTTTAATATTTTTTTGAAATCTATTGCAATCATTTAAGCCCTCATTATGAGGTGGGGATAATGCATCCATTTTCTATCTTAAGCCCTCTGTGAAGGCGGGGATGGTTTATTTCTCATGTAGAGTGCACATCCTATCATTTTCAAAAGTCCTCATCACAAGGCAGGGATGCTGTATTTCTCCTGGAGAGTGCACATCCTATCATTTTCAAAAGTCCTCATTGTGAGGTGGGGAGAGGTTTTGTGACTAACTCAACCCTTAAGCATGTATTCGGTGATTGTTGTGGCAAAGCCCAATCATCGGTGTGTACCTATAATATGCCTGAGATGGTGTTGAACCTAGAAATAGGAACACTCCATCACTTGTTTGTCATGTTTTCTCCATGTTTTCCAAGTGTCTGTGTATTGCATGTTTGTTCCCAAGCATAGTCTTAAAGACCAGTGGTGATGAGTCCCTCATATGCTTTGGGATTTGTATGGCATGTTTGATCTGTATGGCATGCTTGATTTTTTTGGCATGTGTGTTGCCCCATATGCAGTCTTAAAGACCAGTGGCGATGAGTCCCTCCTCCATTATGGGTGGTGTGTTTACTTTCCTGTACTTGCATCTACATTTCATATTTATGAAAAAGAAAAAGAAAAGAAAATCATCTCTGTCTTCCTTCCATTCGCTGTATTCACTATGTTTTGCATGTCTTCAATGTTGTATTCTCCGTGTTTTATGTGACTGTAACTGTCTTCTCCATGTTTTGCATGCTTGTTATTGTCTTCTTTGTGATTGGCGTGTCTTCTCCGTGCTTGGCGTGTTTGCTATGTTTGTTGACTATACTTTAATGCATGTATTGGCCTTGCATTTATACATACATTAAAGTGGGGGCTGAATGTTATGTCAGAAAATGTTCCCTCGAGGGCTTTTCCCTCTTAAGGTTTAGCTCGTGGGTCCTGTTTATGCATTTAGATCATTTTTCTTGTTAATTTGACACCTCGATGAGAAAACCCTGAAGTTCCATGGCAAATGGGACCTAGGGGGTGCACTTAAAATAAATCTTGCCTAAAATAGGGGGGAAGACTTGGGTGCTTGCACCCTAGTCTTGCCCTTTTCTAGGTCAGGACCAATTTTGGTGTGTTGGTTTATGACCGTTATTTAGGTCCTATGTCAACACCGTAAGTTTTAATTATGAAATTCTTAGTGGGAATGTTTGTAGTTGCATATATAAGCATGTTTAGGCATTCATTTGTAAACTAGATGGAAATGGTGAACTTTATGCATTCTTGTAATTAGAGCATTCAAAATATCCATTGTGTTGTAAAGTAGAACATTGTTCTTGTGTTTGTATTTGCAGATTTAGCAGCCATCTCCTCATGGCATGAAGAGCATCTTCCTTCCATGAAATCTTCACTCCAAGGTGATATCAATTGTGTTTTCAATCATTTATCATTTGGATTTTGCCTCTATCATGTAGGGATATGTACTCTTTATCTAACAACAGTGTTTGGAAGACTTGAATGTCTCTCTAAGGCTTTGACTAAGGCAAGCCTCTAAACACCACATCCCCCAACCCATTTTTCTATGATTGCAGGTTATAGGTTGCGAAAGTAGAAAAAGTGATGTTGCAGGATAGCAGTGCAGACTGTCAGAATTGTGGATCAGAGAAGAAAATAGGGACCCAGACTTGGGTGTCTAGTCATTAGTCCTCCGGATCCTACAATAGAAAAATCTCTAGATCATTAGGAATAGGTTGTAGATGAGATTCCTAGATCCTAATAGAAATGGTGGCACTGGACTAGGATGCCCACTCATTAGTCCCCAACTTTAATGTTTTTCAAACTTTGAAATCTGGTACGCATTTGATTGTCATTTGATATCTCTATGTGCCAACATTTTCTATGTTTTGTCTGTTTGCTTCTGAATAGGATAATTAGGTTTTTGAGCATAATTAGGCTTAATTAAACAACTAAATCACACAATTCCAATTTTCCCCTACATTCCAAGTGACTGAAAGCCTAATAATAGACTTCCTATTCAGCTGAAGTCCTTAAATGTTTGAGGTGAAAGGAGGATTCATACAAACTAGCAAAATCAACCCTAAACACAAACAAATCCTCTTCATCAAATTTTCACCTTAAACAAGAACAAGATGTAAGTCTAGAGGAAAATGTTGTAAAGTCATTGTGGATAGTGAAAGCACTAACAACATAGTTTCAGAAAAGATGGTGGAGAAGCTAAAATTGAAGAGGTTGAAACACCCACTCCCTACAAGGTTTACTGGTTGCAAAAGGGACATCAGTTATTGGTAAGTGAACAAAGCATTGTTACATTTCATATTGGGAATTAAAAAGATGAGATAATGTGTGAGTCTATGCCAATGGATGCATACCACATTCTATTAGGTAGACCTTGGCAATATGATAGGCTTGCCATTCATGATGGGAAGAGTAATTGCATTAAAACCAAGAAGGATGGGGTTAAGTATGTATTGAATCCTTTGAAGGATAAGTATGAGGAGATTGAGAAAACCAATAGGTTTTTTCTAATGATTAGAAAATAGTTTATGAAGGAAATTAGAAAGGAGAAGTTATGTATGCCTTAATACCTCATGTTACAAATATTATGATAGTAGAGAAAGGGACAAAAGATCCCATAGAAGTCCAAGAAATTTTGAATGAATTTAGTGACATTCTAATGAAGGACTTACCTGATGGGTTACCTACAACTAGAAGCATAAGTCACTGCATGGACTTGATACTGTCTACAAGCCTACCAAATAAGACACCATATAGAATGACACCCATGGAAAATGAAGAGGTGAATAGACAAGTGCAAGTGCTATTGGATAAGGGGTTGATTAGAATGAGCCTCAATCCATGTGTTGTACCTGTAGTACTAACACATGAGAAAGATGGGAAATGGTGAATGTGAACTAATTAAATAGATATAAATAAGATAACTATTGAGTACAATTTTCGATTGCCTCGTATGGATGACTTGATCAAATGTTTGAGTGGAGAAAAGTACTTCAAGAAGATTGATTTGAAGAGTGGATACCACCAAATTAGAATTACAGAAGGTAATGAATAGAACACAACATTCAAGATGAAGGATGGATTGTATGAGTGGATTTTGATGCCATTTGGGTTGACAAATGCACCCATCACCTTTATGAGACTAATGAATGACGTAATGAAGCCCTTCCTTGACAAGTTTGTTACTATTTATTTGAATGACATTTTGATTTTTAGAAAAATAAAAGAGGAACACATGCTGCACCTGAAGGCAATTCTATAGAATCTAAAATAAGAAAAGATGTTGGTAAAGTTTGATAAATACAGTTTTATGCAGAAGGAACTAGTATATCTGGGTTTTCTAGTGTTTGAAGAAGGTTTGAAGATGGATCTTGAGAAGGTTAAGGCAATAATGGATTTGCCTTCACCCAAAAATATGTTTGAGGCTAGAAGTTTTCATGGCTTGGTGAGCTTCTATGGGAAGTTCATTAGAAATTTTAGTGGAATATGTGCACCAATGACCGAGACAATGAAGGGTATTAGGAAAGAGTTTGAGTGGACAATTGCAGCAGAAAAGAGATTTTAGTTGTTGAAGAAGAAGGCGACAAAACATGCAACATTGGCATTGCCATACTTTGGAAAAGTGTTTCAAGTGAACTATGATGATAGTTGTAGTACAATTGGGGGAGTATTAATTCAAGAAGGTAGACCCACTGCCTACTTCAGTGAAAAAATAAATGAAGCAAAGAGGAAATACTCAATTTATGACCAAGAATTCTATGATATAGTCACAACTCTTGAAGAAGTAGAGGCATTACTTATTGTCAAATGATTTTATATTATACACAAATCACCATGACTTGTAGTATATCAATAGTCAAGGTAGGTTAAACCAGAGGCATATGAAATGGTAGAGTTTGTGAAAAGTTGTTCTTTTGTCTTGAAGCATAGGAGTGGCAATTCAAATAGGGTAGCAGATGCAATTAATAGAAGGTGCTTATTGATGAATGAGTTAAGGGTCAACATTGTTGGCTTTGATGCAATGAAGGATTTATATCCCAATGATTATGATTTTAGGGAAGCATGGACAATTAGTAGAAGTCAAGTGGAGAGAGATAAGACTCCATGGTTGGAATATTTCATCTGAGATGGCTTGTTGTTCAAAGGACATAAATTATGTATACTTAGAGCTTCAATGAGGGAGAATCTAATAAGATAAAATCATAGTGGAGGCTTGAGTTGAAATTTTGGGATAGATAAGACATTGGCATAGATGAGTGAAGGTTATTTTTTTTCTTAGAATGAGTGCAGATGTGAAGAGATTGGTATAGGGCTACATAATTTTCTAGCATGCTAAAGGAGCGAGACAAAACATGGGACTATATCAACCATTGCCTATACCAGAAAGACCATGGGAGCACCTAAGTATGAATTTTGTTTTGGGTTTGCCTAAAACACAAGGTAATGATTACATTTTTTGTAGTAGACATATTTTTAAAGATGGTTCATTTCATACCATGTCAAAAGACTAGTGATGCATCCCACATAGCTACATTGTTTTTCAAAGAGGTAGTTAGGATATATGGATTACCTAAGAGCATAGTCTCAAATAGGGACACAAAGTATGTTGTCTATTTTTGGTGTATATTATGGAAGAAGATGGGCACTGAATTAGGATTGAGTTTAGCCTATCATCGAAAGACTAATGGACAAACTGAGGTTGTGAATAAAAGTTTGGGAAACTCATTTCAAGATGTCTGGTGGGAGGTAAACCACATCAATGGGATCTTATCTTTGTACAAGAAAAATCTTCTTATAACAATTTAGTGAATAGAAGTGTAGGAAGGAGCTCATTCTAAATAGTTTACAGGTACAGCCCAAGAGGTGTTGATGAGTTGAGAGATAGTGTAAATTTGAAAAGGAAGAGTATTATAGCAGAAGATTTTGTAGAATACATTCATGAGGTTCACAAGGAGGTGAAGGAAAATTTGGAGAAGAGTGCCACCAAATACAAAAAGCATGCTGATATGCACAAGAGAGAGCAAGAGTTTCACGTTGGTGACTTGGTGTTGGCATATTTGTGAAAGGAGAGTTTCCCATAGGGAACATATAATAAGATGAAGTAGAAAAAGATTGGACCTTGTAATGTCTTGAGGAAATTTTTATCCAATACTTATGAAATTGAGCTTCCAGCAGGTAATGATATTTCTCCCATCTTCAAAGTGGTTGATTTATATAAATAGTATGAAGGAGAATCAAGTATGGAAGGGAATTCAATTTTAGATTTCCAAGATGCATATGAGTGGATACATCAGTTGCCTGAGAAGAATTTTGAGTAGGTTGACAAGGTGATTGATTCCTAAGTGGATAAAAGAACAAGGGGGAAGGAATATATGGAGTATCTTGTTTGTTGGAAGGATAGACCAATAGATGAAGTTTGTTGGATGCAAGTTTCAAAATTGGTTAAGTATGGGATACCTATTCGAGACTTCCCTAAATGTTCATGAGTTTCTAGCTCATGGAACATTTCAATTATCTGATGTGTCTAATGCAGGAGCATCCCAAATCCATGAGTAATCCTCATCAACCAAATATATTTCTTTTCTTTGTTCATTATTTTTCTTCTTATTTTTGCTTGTAATGGTTGGTGATAAAATTTCTAGTAATTTCAGTTGGTTCGAGGCCAAGTGATGGCTTCACCTTGAAGAGGAGCCAAATGGATGTCTATATTTCAAGTTGGGAGAAGATCTGATCAAAATTGAGTGAGTTTCTAGCTCCAACAGGATGTCCTAATGTACTTTGCCTCAAACAAGATGTCCTAATGCACTTTGCCTCCAACAGGATGTCCTGATGCACTTTTCCTCCAATAGGATGTCCTGATGTACTTTGGTTCCAATAGGATGTCTTGATGCACTTTGCCTCAAACAGCATGTGTTGATGTGCTTTGCCTTCTAATAGGACATGTCCAAATGCCTTTGCCTTCCAAAAAGACATGTACAAATGCCTTTTCCTTCCAACAGGATGTCCAAATGTGCTTTTCCTCCAACAGGATGTCCAAATGTATTTTGCTTCCAACCAGATGTCCTATTATAACCGGTTGTGCTAATTGGATGTCCTATTACAACTGAATATTTTCCAACGAGATGTCCTGTTGCCTTGCATGTCATGTTGACCTATGGATTTTTGTAAAAATTGTCCTACAACACCCAAAAAGTGACGAAAATGGTTTTTAACTAGCTTAAATTGCCCAAAAAGTGACAAAAATGGTTTTTAACTACTTTTTTTGGCTGATCTAAGAGAAAGTTAAAGGATGCTAATCAAAAGAGTCAGTATGAGGATGACACATGTCTTTTCACGTGAAGATAGTGGTAACGACATCTTTTGCATATAAAAGGGGAATTTCTTGCTTTTGAAGGGAATCTTCTCCTTAGTGATTTTTTTGACATCTATTGTAGCTTCTTCTGCAAGTTTCAGATCTAAGGGCAGATTGTTTTGGGTTTCCATAGGGAGGCTAGGATACTCTGATTTGGTTATAGGAATAATTATAAGGATTAAGCAAAGGCATGTAAGACTATAATGTCATTTTACTCCTACTATACATTCTAGTTGCAAATGAATAAAATGGTTTTTTATTCTATTATTGTGTGTTGTTTTATTTTGCTTCCTAGTTTAGTATCTTTTCAAATCCCCTAGACTTTGATCTACATCAAAGATCTACCAATGTACAAGGAAACTTTTTGTGATAAAAGATAGAGGTAGTCAAATCAGTCATAAAAAATGACCAAGTGTTTACCAATAGCATCATAGCATGAGTCCAACTTGAAATGTAGAGGATGGTTGGGTAGGCTAACCCAAGATAAGAGTCATTAAAAAAATTAGTGGAAAGATTGAATGAAGGGTAGTATGGCTTCAACATGAGTGAATGATACCCCTAAATCCAAACTTGATCATAGAGCATGGTATCCTAATCACTAGGAGAGTAAAAATGATAATAAAACCCCCTTAGCTAGGGGTAAATTGCCAAGTTACAATTGATAACTAGGAATCCAACAATCCATAAGCCAATATGGAGATTGGGGAGGCAAGACCAATGCTAGTTAAAATGGTATGTAAAACTATGTACCTGAAAGTAAGCTTCATCCTCATTCACATCGTCCCCAAAAGACACAACTAGCATCGCTATAGCATAGGGCAAGGGAGTAATCTTCCCTTGATAAGAAGGGAACTCACCAAGAATAATAGCTATGGTAGGTAAACTAGGCTAAACAATGATAAAAGCATGTGAATTAATGCACACATGATCCAATAAGGAATTAGAGGAGGCAAAAAAATATAGTTCATTATTTATGTAAATTAAATGAAATTTTTAATTAAATTATGATATATAACTTTATATACCATAATTTATTTAAAATTAACTTTATATACCATACTTTTTTTAAAAAATCCATCTAATTTATATAAATTATCATTGATATTTTCTCTTTCGATATTTCTCATTTTAATTATTGTTAAGTTTTTTTTTTATATGGATTTTATTAGATATAATATAGCTAATGTGTGGTAATTGATACATATGGTTTTTATTCTCAATCTCCCTCTCTTCTTAGGCCCCCTATAGTGCACCAAATATAACATCAACAAGATTACCCTCTCATATCCTATGAAGTGATGCCCTAGAGGTATATTTGAGGGTTATAGAGGTTTGAGTGATAAGGAGACTACAAGAACTTTTTATATTCTTCTTTTTCTTCTTCTTCTAGAGTTTTACCCTAGTGATTTCTTCTCTAGCCTTTTTCTTCTTTTAGTGACTTTTTTTCATTGGCTAAGATAGATTCCCCATAAAGGGTATAATAAAGCTAGCATTTATACTACTCCAATATCGAGGACTCAGATAAACCTATGAACTTTTAATACCATTTCTCTGAATACCACTCTAATATCAATTACCACTTTTTTTCTCATGTATATCTCTACTTCCACATATTGAGAGAATTGTTCTTCAGTATAATCAGTCTTCCTCATATGTTTCGGTATATATAGGAAGGTGCATAGCATATAGGGTGGTTTAGATTATGAAAGGTACATATATATCAAAAGGATGGGGTGATAGTTGGAGTAATAAGGGTTTATTCTAGATGTGATAAGGATAAATATTTAAATTTATACTTTATGTGTTCAGGGTTTAGGTTAGGGTTCATGGTTTAGTGTTTACAATTAAGGGTTCATAGAACTTACGATTTATGATATAGATTTTGGGGTTTATGATCTAAGGTTTAAGGGTTTATAGTTTATCATCTCTAGTTTCAGATTTAGGGTTCAAGGTTTAGAATTTATAGTTTAATATTTTTGGTTTAGAGTTTACTATTTTAAGGTTTTATTTAGTTCGATGTTTTAGGGTTTATGCACCTCTATGGTGTATGGTTTAGGTTTTAGGGAAGTTAAGATTCATTCATTGAAGGTTTATAGTTAAACCATTTATGAATCTTAGATTTTTTGGGTTCATAGTTCACTTAGTGTTTATGGTTTTATTAGTCATTGATTATGTTTAGGTTTTAAAACATGGCCATGCTCCTCTGACATAGTTGTATGATTTTTTTAGCATGTTTCCTGATTGTTCGATCAAATAAGTTAACATGAATTAAGGGCCAAAAGGAGTTTGAAATAATTGAAGGTAGATTGTCCAAGAAGTGTCATGTCATTAGTTAATCAATTAAGTAGATCTAGGTATCATGTTTTGGTTCATCCCTATTGATCTTGGAAATTATTTTATAAAGGTTAAATAAGTGGTCTATGGTAATTATTAACTTTAGATCCTAGTGCTATGTAGCTAAATTAAAGGTAGTAAGTTATCATCGAGTGAGTTAGTGGATTGCTACTTTGTGTTCAATTGATGTTGATCTAAGGGTAATTCTTTTCTTGACCATTTGTCATTTTTAGAGTTTAGAAAGCTATGGTAATTAATCCAAATCAAATTTGTAAGCATGTGTACTATAGGTTGATTGCTATTAGTCAAAAGAACAATGTGCTGAATTTCTAAGGGTTCCATCTCTATGGAAAAAAATGAATAAGTGCCATGTGGTATTAGGTGGAAGCATAGTGGGCCTAATATTTATTACTCTTTGTAGAAAAAGAAATATATTAATCAAATAGTGCTTATTAATTTTGAACCATGGATACTAGATGTGTGGGATCATTAATGGTAGCAAAACATAATGAATCATGGAGATTATAGTTAGGAATTAAAGATTTGAGGAATGTAGCATGTTATTAGTAGCTCCAAGTGAAAATTCACTTTTCCTAAGGTTACAAAGCAATTATGAAATTCAAAAAGAGATTCTCTAAGCCATCCATTTCAATTATTGGTTCTTCCAACTGATTATCTGAATCCTCTAAAGATTGAGCCAAGTTCTTATGCTATAGGACTCAAGGTCAGTGGCCAATGAATAGGATTCAACAAAGAGTTGAAATACTCTACACTTTTGGTTCTACAAGACCAAGGCAGGTGTACTTACACAACATCTAAGGATATTCTTAACTTATGCAAGATGTTGTTCTCAAACAGATGGTTCTCAATAAAAATATACCAAGGAAATGAATGATTCTCGTGAGATTGGCTTGATCCTTTGGTAAATCAGTTCATATTAGTGTTGAGAATAGGTTCTAACCTAATCTACTCCTAAAACAATAAGGAAATGGAAATGGTACTGATTATGGAGGTGGTTCTAAATGACACTTTGATACAACAATGGATCAGTGCCTAATCCCAAGGCTACAGAGTCAAATTATAGAGAATAAACATATCCTTCAAGCAACTCTAATTCATTCCAATAGACTAATGATATTAATGCCTTACACTAATACCTCCTAGACATGGAATTGTAGAATTATCCATTAAAACACAATACAATATGAAATTAGTTGTATGTTAACCAAACATTTATTTCTCTCCTTCAAAGATATTCAGAAACACACACACAGTAGAGATAAATTGCAAAGATGAACTCAAAATACCCTTGATATCTTGTATTCATATTAATTTTAGAACGTACATGAAATGGGAAAATTCTACAACCAACTTGATCTGATATTCAAAATTGAAATGACATACAGTGCTCTAGAAATGTGAATAGATACAGTCTACAACTATTCTCTATTTCCTAGACTAAGACACATAGACTACTACCCAAAATTAAGATTCATAACCCATTGACCCTTTACAAATGGCCTTGAATTCCCTTTTATAGGACAAGGGAGCAACAAGCTTTGGGCCATGTACAATTCTTGTTAGTAAAGAATATGCTAAAAGGAATCTTTAAAGTACTAAAAGACAAAACATACTCCTCCCTTTCCTAACACAACACAAAGACAAACCGTCTTCAGTTAATGATAGCAGATCTGAAAATCAAATCATTCCCCTGATTGGGGAGGCTAACTGCTTTTGTTTTGATTTGTCCCAACCCTGAGTGTGGAAAATAAGTCATTGTGTTGATTTAATTTTCCACCGTGGTGATTAATCATGTGTGCCTAAACTCAGGCTTCCATTGTATCCAAATACAACTATTTCCTGTTATGCTTTACCCTCAAGGCATGGGTGCATGACTCCCCATCTTTCAATCTGGGGCTTCCAACTACTAGAACCTTCAAGGTTCTTGAGGTAGCCACCTGCCACTAAAAAAAAAAGTGTTGGAAACTTGCCTTTAGAGGAAGAAGTTGCAAGCAACTCTTCATGCTAGACACATAACTAACTATTTCTGTCAACTTACCCCAACTTCCATACCACCAGCTGGGTCATCTTGATGAACATATCTGTGTATGTTATAATTGTATCTTATATGAATGCCACAATCCTTAGGGAGGGGAAGAAGGAGGAATGAGGTAGCTCCTCTTTGCCTAGATTGAAGACTCACAATAACATAAAGTTATTGGAGTCTCCATACAGACAACCATTTGCCTCACCAAAATGACATTACAAAGAAGCAGGGAAATATGAGGAAGTTGTGCCCTATTGCTTCTTTCCTTGGCTCTTTCCCATTCCACTAATTCCTAGGAACCTATCTCTTTCTCCTTAACTCTATAAGAACATAGTAGTAACCATGAAAATAAAGAGATTCCTCCTAAGAAAATGGATAGTAAACATGCCATATCAGAATGGGAAATATACCACATTTTATTCTCAGAGAAGGATAATGCATAGGGTGTGTACATGAGCTTCAATTTATAGAAAAAGAAGAGAGACCCCTATGCCTTGGAAACACCCAACTTAAATATTTTAATCATTCAGATTGATTTGCATGCATCAATAACTGTACCTATCCTTTAATTGGCAATCTCTAAAGATTTTAACCTACAACCAGAAGTAGAAAAGGATTTGTGGTCTTGACAGTGATCACATTTTTCCTTGACAAAAAGCCCTTCTAGATAGAGGTTGTCTCATCAATTCATTAATAACTGGACAAATAGCATGGAAAAACATAGAGAATGATGCATCCAAAATCCACATAGCACATCCTTGTATTGGAGCTATAAACACTCCTTTCAAAATCTAGTTGTGACATAGTCTCCCCATATGATCAAGAAAACCTACGTTCAACAAAAAACTTGTTTTCGTAATGAGAATGCTAGAGTTGGTCCCTTGGTTTTATCATTTTTCCCCTTTTAACACCACATCTTTCTTTGTTTTGTCCTACTGTGAGGCAAAAAGGTCCCAACAATCTTAGATATCAAGCCTCCAAGTCGATTTCCCACTTTCCCAATCCTTCCTCAAAATCATCATGATGTACATTGGCAGCATGAAGGATCTGCAAAGATCTTAAAATATTGCAATTTCACCCATTTGGTCACATCTGACCTGATTTGGAAAGAGGACACTCTTTCAGAATGCCTAACTAGTTTTCTATTAGATAATAGAAATGACTCTAGTACACTCTTGATTTTGCTTTGTGGTTTCTGGCTTACAACCCCAAGCATTGTTCACCATGTACCACTAATTTACCACCTCATTTGAGTCTAGGTCATTAAATTTATCTAGGAGAGAAATCAATTGTCAACATGCAGGGATGATGAGAAAAAAACGGTCATTCCTAAACTTTGAATCTCTATCTTAGATCTTTCTAAATCGACGGTCTTCGCTAGAGTTTGAATTTACTCCAGTGAAGGTTAGAGAACCCTATGTGACTCGGATTCCCTTTTGCCATGATGGCACCTCACGTCTTCATGTTGCATTGTTAGAAGCCCTGGTGAAGACTTTAGTCCCCATGAAACACTGTTACTATTCTCACCATGGATACCATGGACAATATAGTCCACATCATTCCCTTCATAGTCCCGTTAAAGTCTTTAAAAGGCCTTAGCAAAGGAAGGAGTCCCCACAAAGCCTTGTTGAGTTACTTGAACTACTACATTATTTCCGCTATCTTACATATCCTATTTGGGAGCTCTAGTAGAGAGACAAGTTTCTCTGAAACATTGTTCACCAAATAATTGTTATGACATGTCAGCTAACAGAGGTACCTTGCAGTCCCATGAAGACTCAAAAGGAGGCTCTGTGAAGGAATAAATTCTAATGAAAGGAAAAGGTGATTGATGTCCAACTGTCAATGCAACACAACTTAAAGCATATTTGCACACATGCAATAATTTTTTTTAAAAGAGGGCCTCCTACTGGAAACCTATTGAAGGGGCCAGTGACTTAGATGATGATATATTATGAATTGAGTTACCGGGAACTGCTAGCAACTGGTTAATAAAGGATTAAAATGTAGAATGAATGAAGACCATAACATTAAGGTTTTAGATTTTCTAAGGGTTTTTCAAGCCTAAACAAATGAAACCTTGGGTAGGAAATGCACAAAAATGTAGATTCTAATAGTGGCTATAGTTGGGGATAGCTGACTACAAGGTTAGCATGAGGATCTAGATCTCTAGGAGATGCAAACCATGTGCTCTCATCCATTCATGCCTCAACAAACTGCTCCAACTTTCAAGGCTCTGATTCACAAATTTTAAACCTCACATGGTGGCCCCAGTGTTACAAGTATGGGCCTAACCAGTGTTATCATTGATGTCAACATACTCATGTTGCATTAATGAGAAAGATTAGATGAGCTGTGTGTTGAGGATATTGAGAAAATAAGTCTCAATCAGGAACAGTGAAGAACAGTGATGACAAGAAGGTAAAAGTCCTCAATAGGTTGAGGATCAGAGGATACAGTTTAAAGGGTTTGTAGATATAAGTCTTGAGATGGTCCAGTCAAGATTTCAGAGGTCCACATGAAGATTTGAAGAAGTTAGGGTCGCTCAAGTAGAACCAGTTCCAACAGGTGTTTAAAGGTGACAGAGTGCCACAAATAGGTCCAGTGAGATCCGGTATTTCATTATCCAATTCTACGGATTTGAGGGAGTGTTGAGGATGTCCCTGTAAAGTATCAACTAGATTAGTTCATGGGTTGAAGCTTTGGAAGAGCCTATTCATTTGTGACAATGATGACAGACTATGTTCTTGTAGGATGATGAAGTGCGGATGTTTTGGTGATTTAGGGAAGGTTATGATGATCGTTGGAGCATGTCCAGTTAATATTGGTGGTCTATGTTGAAGTTAGAGTTTGCATTTGAAGAATAACCACGGATATTGGTGTTCTTGAGACTGGCTGACCGGATGTATCACACGTCCTGTGGATGTTATTATAAGTGTTTGCCGACTTAGATGATTGTTCCTAAGTCGATGCCTTGTATAAATAAGGGATTGTGAATTCATTTTGAAGTGTGCCTTGTGGTGATAAGTGTGTGGTAGCAGAGAGAAGTGTGAAAGGCAAAGTAGAAGTATTGGGCTTAAATGGAACTAATTCAAGCATGCTAAAGATGCTATTCTCCAGTTCATAAAGGTGATACTTATTCCTTTGTAGACAGTTTGTCTTTTGTAGGCAATCAGCCTCTTGTGAGAAGTGTGCTCAGGCAGTGAGCCCTAATTGGCATGTGCCATTTTGTTCTTTCTATTCTTCTAATAGAGAATACATTCTTGGGTTAATCACCCCGTGGTTGTTTCCCTTAACTGGGTTTTCCATGCCAAAATCTTGGTGTCATATGTGTTGATATGTTTCTGCTTTTGATTTGAATGCATTATGGTTCATGATTAATATTATGCTAATCATTAGAGAAGATTCAAGTGTTTAAAGAGAGAAAGTTTCACACAACTGATTCACCCCCTCTCAGTTGTATGCCCCAAGTCTAACAATTGGTATCAGAGCTAAGTTCCTCTAAAAGGAGCTTAATCGCTTGAGGAGATCCAGGATGTTGTCATACAAGAAGGATAGTTTGAAGTTTGATGGAACCCACTGTTCTCTTTGGAAAGGTCGCATGAAATGTCACTTGCAATGTATGGGAAAGGTGTACTAGTCCATGGTCACAAAAGTGTATGTACCTCCACAGGGTGGTCTGACAACCCTAAATGAAATCACAGATGCTAAAAACAATCTACAAACCAAAGAGGCTCTTCTAAGTGCATTAACTGACTCAGAGCTCTCAAATGTTATTGACCTACCAACTGCCTATGAGATCTGGATTAAACTCAAACTTCTGCATGAAGGAGATGAATATGTTAAATGTGCAATGTTACAGAGTTTAAAAGGGAAATTTGAAAAACTAAAGATGAGAGATGATGAAAATATTACCACTTTTATGCCACAAGTGAATGAGTTGGTTTGTGGAATTAGAAATTCTGGTGGAGTCTTGGATGAAAATGAGATTTTTGGTAAGATTCTCAGATCCCTTCCTACCTCTTACAAAATAAAGGTTGCTGCCATTGATGAATTCAAAGCCCATACAATTGTCACAAGAGAATAATTGGCTGGCAAATTGGCTGCTTTTGAAATGACCAAATTTGGAGATGATCCCCCCAAAATTGAATTTGCATTCAAAGCCAATGCCTCTATGAAAGGTAAACAAGGATTTGATCCGGGAGAAAACTCATCAAGGAAATTATCATGGTATGAAAAAGCAAGAAAAGACCTGGAAGAAGAAGAAGTAGAAACTATTCAACTTGAAGCTCTCATTGCAAAGAGACTGCCAAGAGGATCAGGTAAGTATGAAGGAAAATTGCCTTTTAAGTGTTTTAACTGCAATAAGATTGGTCATTTCGCCTCAAAATGTCTGGAAAGATTTTCAAAGCCAAATCCTAACAGATCAAGGTTCCAAAAGAATTGTTACTATGTTCATGAAGAAGATGATAATGAAAGAGTAACAGATGATGAATTAGAGACAGGAAACAAATTTGGAAGTGAATGGGTGTTTATTGTCATCAAGGAAGAAGAACCAATATCCTCTGTATCTATCAATCATAAAGTTGTAGGAAGAGCTCTGCCTGCCCAAGTTGGAGAAAAGAATGATTGGGTCATTGACAGTGGTTGCTCTCACCACATGATAGGTGACAAGAATAAGTTCATAGATTTGGAAAGATATGAAGGAGGAGTGGTGAAGTTTGGTGACAATTCTGCTGGTAGAATCAGAGGAAGAGGAACTATTTCTTTTAATGGAAGAAAAAAAATTGGTAATGTACTGTATGTTGAAGGTTTGAAGCACAATCTTCTCAGTGTTGGACAGTTGGTGGACAAAGGCTATGATCTCTAATTAAAGGATGGAAAATGCAAAATCTTTGAAAGATCCAGAATAAAGATTGCATCTGGTACTCAAACTAAAGGTAATATCTTCCACTTGGTTGGTACTAATAAAAGCTGCTTATTTGTTCAAGTTGATCGGAGTTGGTTATGGCATAGAAGGATGTGTCATGTGAATTTTGATAATATCATCAAGATAAGCAATACTCAGGTTTTAAGAGATCTTCCAAAATTGGTGAAACCTACTAATAGCTTGTGCAAGGAATGTCAGTTGGGTAAGATGAGCAGAGTCACATTCAAAAGCAAGGAACTATCTTCTACCGGACTATTGGACTTAGTTCACACTGATCTTTGTGGTCTGGCAAGAACCAAAAGTATTCAAGCTGATAGATACTTCATGCTGCTAATAGATGACTATTCCCGAATGATGTGGGTAACCTTTCTAAAGGAGAAATTAGAAGCTCTTGAGAAATTCAAAATATTCAAGGCTATGGTAGAGAATGAAATAGGAACAAAGTTGAAATGATTAAGGTCTGATAGAGGTGGAGAGTTCATAGAATTCTGTGAGAAACATGGAATTAAGATACAGTTGTCTGCTCCGAGGACTCCACAGCAGAATGGAGTAGTGGAGAGAAAGAATTGGACCATCCAGGAAGCATCTAGGACTATGATGATGGAAGCAAATATTCCTCAGATCTATTGGAGAGAAGCTGTCAGCACTGTAGTCTATACTCTTAATCGAGTTCAAATCAGAAGCAATACCGGTAAGACCCCTTATGAACTCTGGTTTGGCATTACTCTTAAAGTAAGATATTTCAGAGTCTTTGGTAGCAAGTGTTACATCAAAAGAGATGAAGATTTAGGCAAGTTTGATGCTAGAAGTGATGAAGGAATATTCTTGGGTTACTCTACTCAAAGCAAAGCATACCAATGTTATAACAAGAGACTAACAAAGATGATATAAAGTACAAATGTGAAGGTTGATGAGGGAATAGAGAAACCCTCAAGGTTCTATGAGTATGATGAAGATGATCAGAATGGTGTTCTGGTTCAAGGAGCTCAATCCTCTCCTAAAAGTCAGATTTAGACTAATCTGGTAAATCAGGAAGAAGAGATAGGTCTAAATAAGCCTGATCAAGAAGCAGAAGTGCAAGAAACTCCCAAAGTTCCATGGTATGTAAGACTAAACCACTCTGAAGATCAGATCATAGGTGACAAGGAAAGGTGTGCAAACTAGAAGGAAAATTGCTCAAAATTCAGATGAATATTGTCTGATTTCAAAGATTGAGCCTAAGACAATAAATGAAGCCTACAATGATGAAAATTAGACCAAAGCAATGGAGGAAAGTTGATGCAAATTGAGAAAAATCACACTTGGGATCTTGTTTCCATACCTAGAAACAAGAATGTGATTGGAACCAAATGGGTCTTCCGGAACAAACTAAATGAAGTTGGTGAAGTAATCAGAAATGAAGCTAGATTGGTCTGCAAAGGCTACTCTCAAATAGAAGGAATTGATTTTAAAGAAACCTTTGCTCTGGTCACAAGAATTGAAGCAGTTAGATTATTTCTTGCATTTGTTGCCTTCAAGGATTTCAAGGTGTATCAGATGGATGTCAAATCTGCTTTCCTGAATGGTGACTTAGAAGAAGAAGTGTACATTGAACAACCAGATGGATTTCAGTTATCTGAGCATGGTGATATGGTCTACAAATTAAAGAAGGCATTGTATGGTCTAAAGTAAGCCCCAAGAGCATGGTATGAAAGATTGGATAAACATCTTTTGAAGATTGGTTTCAACAAAGGTACTACTGACAGTAACCTATATTTCAAAATTGATCATGAAAACATCTTGATTATTGAAGTATTTGTTGATGATATCATCTTTGGAGGAAGAGACAGTATGTGTAAAACCTTTGCAAATCAAATGAAAAGTGAGTTTGAAATGTCAATGCTCGGTGAAATGAATTTCTTCTTGGGTCTGCAAATTACTCAGACAAAGAAAGGAATCTTTATCTCTCAGACCAAATATGTAAAAGAATTGTTGAGAAAATTTGGGATGGAAGATTCAAAGCCAATGAACACTCCCATGGCAACTGGATGTAAGTTTAGCAAAGATGATGACTCTCCTAAGATAGATCAGACAAAGTATAGATCAATGATTGGAGGATTATTGTATCTCACTCAAACTAGACTAGATATAATGCAGGCTATTGGTCTTGTGGCAAGATTCCAGGCTGATCCCAGAGAATCTCATGTCATGCCAATCAAAAGAATTTTTAGGTACTTAAAAGGAACAGTTGAGTATGGTCTGTGGTATCCTAGAGATCATAATTTTTCTCTTCATGCATATACAGATGCATATTGGGCAGGAGATGTGGATGATAGGAAGAGTACAAGTGGAGGAGCATTCTTTTTGGGAAAAAAGGTTGGTTTCTTGGCTAAGCAAGAAATAAGAGGCAATATCCCTGTCTACAACTGAAGTAGAATACATTGCAGCAGTAGGTAGTTGCACTAAAGTTTTGTGGATGAAGTAGATGCTAAGAGATATTCAAGTAGAATATGAGGAGCCTATCACAATTTTCTATGATAATTCAAGTGCAATAAATATTTCTAAGAATCCAGTGTTGCATTCTAAGACTAAGCATATATCTATCAAGTTTCACTTTCTGAGAGAGCAAGTGAACGGTGAAGTCAGATTGGAGTATGTGCCCTCCAAGGATCAACTTGTAGATATTTTTACTAAACCTCTTCCCAAGGACTCTTTTGAGTATCTCGGGGAGAAGTTAGGGGTTATTGCCCCTCTGGTGATGAACTAGGATGCATTGATGTGCATCAATCCGATAGATATCACAGTCATATCTTGTGATCTGGATTGATGATAAGGGAGCTGCTACTCAGGGGGAGCAGTTGGTATGTTATGAAGTAGTGAAGTTACAAGTATGAGCCCTTTGCCATTGATGTCAAAGGGGGAGAGAAGACATGTGAAAAGCAAGTGGTTGCTGATCAAAGGGGGAGCAATAAAGGAAGAGAAGACATGTGAATAGTTGTTGCTATTAGGGGGAGTTTTAATAGCAAAGAGAAGTTCTTGTCTTGATGGTTTTTCACATCATATGTTGCCATCAATGAAAAAGGGGGATATTGTTACAAGTATGGGCCTAACCAGTGTTGTCATTGATGTCAACATACTCATGTTGCATTAATGAGAAGGATTAGATGAGTTGTGTGCTGAGGATATTGAGAAAATAAGTCTCAATCAGAAACAGTGAAGAACAGTGATGACAAGAAGGTAAAAGTCCTTAATAAGTTGAGGATCAGAGGATGTGGTTTAAAGGGTTTGTAGATATAAGTCTTGAGATGGTCCAGTCAAGATTTCAGAGGTCTGCATGAAGATTTGAAGAAGTTAGGGTCGCTCAAGTAGAACCAATTCCGATAGGTGTTCAGAGGTGATAGAGTGCCACAGATAGGTCCAGTGAGATCTGGTATTTCATTATCCAGTTCTGTGGATCTGAGGGAGTGTTGAGGACATCCCTATAAAGTATCAACTAGATTAGTTTGTGGGTTGAAGGTCTGGAAGAGCCTATTCATTTGTGACAATGATGATAGACTGTGTTCTTATAGCTCTGGATGAAGGAAAGAAAAATTCTGGTAGGATGATGAAGTGCAGATATTTTTGGTGATTCAGGGAAGGTTATGATGATCATTGGAGCATGTCCAATTAATATTGGTGGTCTGCATTGAAGTTAGAGTTTGCATTTGAAGAATAACCACAGATATTGGTGTTCTTCTTGAGACTGGCCGACCGGATGTATCACACATCCTGCGGATGTTATTATAAGTGTTTGCCAACTTAGATGATTGTTCATAAGTTGATGCCTTGTATAAATAAGGGATTGTGAATTCATTTTGAAGTGTGTGTTGTGGTGATAAGTGTGTGGTAGTGGAGAGAAGTGTGAAAGGTAGAGTAGAAGTATTGGGCTTAAATGGAACTGATTCAAGCATGCTGAAGATGCTATTCTCCAGTTCATAAAGGTGATACTTATTCCTTTGTAGACAATGTGTCTCTTGTAAGCAGTGAGCCTCTTGTGAGCAGTGTGCTCAGGCAATGAGCCCTAATTGGCATGTGCCATTTTTTTTCTTTCTATTCTTCTAACAGAGAATACATTCTTGGGTTAATCATCCCGTGGTTGTTTCCCTTAACCAGGTTTTCCACATCAAAATCTTGGTGTCATATGTGTTGATATGTTTCTGCTTTTGATTTGAATGCATTATGGTTCATGATTAATATTATGCTAATCATTAGAGAAGATTCAAGTGTTTAAAGAGAGAAAGTTTCACACAACTGATTCACCCCCCCTCTCAGTTGTATGCCCTAAGTCTAACACCTAGGCCATCACAAAATAATAGATAAAACTTTACCCTATCAAATATTCTACTCTCTAATGACTCCTCCAAGCCTGAATTGAAAACACTAACACAATCTTCCCGGTTACGGTCATGGATGCTTATCTCGAGCTCATAAAACTCTTGAATCTTCCATTGTAAAATATTCTTGTGCTCCTTTGATCTTTACAATTAGGTTGTGATTGAAGCATATCTACATATATCATAAGATAACACATTTGTCCATCATTCCATGCCAACAATTACAGTAATTTGCATGGTTACTTTTTTGTATACTTAAAAGCTTATCAAGTTGAATTGAGAAGTGAAAATATTCATAATCCACTTGATGAATTGCATTACAAATATTATCCTCATCTTTTACTTTCATGTTAAACTTGAAATATTCATAGGCATTGTGTTGAAAAGACATATTTGCAAATTGTTACTTTGATTTGTTAAAATCACACTTCAATCCGAAGTCCACTCCTTTTGGACTATGAACAAGGCCCACTAAATGTGTCTCATTATCACTAGGCATAAGGAGGTATACATGGTCAGAATTCTCTTGGGTGTATAGAAGGAGATCCAGAAGCACTCTTAGTTGAAAAGGTCCATGTCCATCCATTCCTCTACTCTGAGTTATATCATACTTATACTCATTCAAGTTTTGTAATTCACTAATCCTATCATGCATTCTGATGTCTTGTAGAGAAGATTCACCTCAAATATAGAGAGATCCTTTTCAAAGTTTATGTCACCATCTTCACAAAGTTGAACAACTCTAGTGTCAATTGTGGGTACATCAGACCCTTGAACACAAGATACTTGATTAGTCCTCATTAATTAAGCAATAGGTCTACCTAGAAGAGTATTGGTTTCACCAGGTATAAGAGGATTTTCATAATCTGAACTTTGTATTACATATAAGGTGCAATCCCCTTGATTGATATTTTCATCGTAACCTCAAAAATCTGCTTGTACCGTAGGTTGACCTTCTTCAAATTCTTTAGGTTCTTCACACTTCTAGTCCTCTACAAAGAGAGGATTATCTCTACACCAATAAGGATTATCATTGCTCATATATGGTAGAGCTAAGGGCTCATCATAAAGGGGATTCTATCTTATGTTCATCCTTGTCATTAATTCTTTTGCCTCCTTGGCACAAGGATTCAAATCTCTCTCAGCATCAATATATTCTAAGTCATCATAGTCCTCAAAGGAACATATAGGTAAATTCTCAATATCACTCATACCATCAACAACTATCCACTTAGACTTACATATTGAGAATCCACCAAGGTAGGCAACTTGTTCACCAATAGACAAACATGCTCCTTCATAATCCTTCACATCAACACATTCTTTGATTGAGCTAATGCATTCCGTTTCCACCTCATAAGTGCAATCATAACAATAAAAGGAATGATCATATACACTATTATCATGATTGACATAGCATGGAGACACATATGCTATAAAGTCATGTTTCAACCCTTCAAATAGTATGTTTGTATATCCTTCTTCAACATCACCCACCTAAGTTGCTTCATCATAATGAATACTTAGACACTTTTCTATTTCCTGACTAGAAAGACTGTAACGAAGAGTGATCCCATATATATCCCTTTTTCCATCATGTCCAGTGTCTGGAATATTATATAGCTACAATCCTCACCCACATGGCCAATGAATTGATCACAAGAATCACTTTCTTTATTGTAATACACATTTTCAGATCTTGCTTTACTCTCACTGCTCATATGTAGAAAGTTACTTATGGGTTCACACATATCAATTAACCCACTTTCATCTAAATGAAAAAATGATGGATTCACTATGATATTTGGAATATTGCCACCTTGACAAACATTGCTATTTCCTGTTCCTAATCTATATTTTTCAATTACGTAAGATGTTTTAACAAAATCAGTACCTGTGGACTTAGGCACTTTTACCATACATTGCTTCAAATTGTTCTCAATATCAATTGCTATGGAATATGCTTGCCGGATTGTTGTAGAATTTTTATCTCTTAGTAAATAACTCACATCTTCATCGAATGCACCTAGGTATATAACTAGACACATTGCATCATTAGGCCTGATACTTTCTGGAATATCTCTTAACATCTTTGCAAACCTTAAATTAAAAGTTGGGACCAACTCCTCCCCATCCTTCTGAACGTGAAAAAGCTTGTTAATCAATGAACTTGCATTAATCCATTCATCAAATTGGTCAACAAAGGCTATTATTAGATCTTACCATGAAGAAATACAATGTGTGGGTAAATCTATAAACTAATCTCTTGCATCCGCTTTCAGAGATTAAAAAAATAATTTCATAACCACGTCTTCTACATCCACTTCATAATCTCCCATTAGGTCATTGAAATCCTTCAAATGCTCATTTGTTGATTCAGAATTATCTCCATTAAATATTGGTAAAAGCCTTCTAACCTTATAAGCAATGGGATTAGGATGGTTTCAGATACAACTAAAATCTAGAGCTCTATATCTTTCAATAGAGAAAACCCCTCTCTGAGGATATGATTGTTGTTGTTGTGAACCTTGCATTGTGACATTTGAGTGTGCAACGGAATGGAAAGAATAATAATCCATACTCCAATATGATAGAATCACTTTCTCATTGATCAATACCCTAACAAAACTTTAAGTATTCCCACAAAATCATACCAAAACATGTATATCATGCTTTCTTCCTTTTAAGGTGGAATAAGAAGGGAAGATAGAATACCTAGAGTTCATTGTAGATTTCATACAATTGATTCCTCTGGAGGAATATCTTGTAGATCTTTACCCAAGCCTAGTATAATAAGGAATCTTTCTTTAGTAACTCGATAGCAGAGTCACCACCTCTCAAAGAGGACCATATTTTAACAACACCATTTCTCATCAAACTAGAAATAAATTATGAGGTTTGAAATTCCAGCAGAGTCTTCATACACAATTACTTTCTTCCTTGATCAACCAGTGAGGAGAATATTAGAGTTGCCACACTTTGAAGGGAATAATAATGCATTGCATAGGTGCAACCTGTAAACACCCATGATAGATCGTTGGACTAATTTTTTATAAACTCTCCCCACTAGAGTCACCGATCTATCAGTTCTTCCAGCTGATTATCTGAATCCTCTAATGATTTAGCCAAGTTCTTATGCTAAAGGACTCAAGATTAGTGGCCAATGAATAGGATTCAACAAAGACTTGAAATCCTCTGCACTTTTGGTTCTTCAAGACCAAGGCGGCTGTACCTACACAACATCTAAGGATATTTTCAACTTATGCAAGATGTTCCCAAACAGATGGTTCTTAATGAAAATATAGCAAGGAAATGAATGATTCCCATCAGATTGGCTTGATCCTTTGGTAAAATAGTTCATACCAGTATTTAGAATAGGTTCTAACCTAATCTAATCCTAAAACAATAAGGAAATGCAAATGGTCATGATTATGGAGGTGGTTCTAAATGATAGATTGATACAACAATGGATCGATGTATAATCTTAGGGCTATAGAGTCAAATTCTAGAGAATAAACATATCCTTCAAGCAACTCTAATTCATTCCAATGGACTAATGATATTAATTTGCCTTACACTAATACCTCCTAGACATGGAATTGCAAAATTATCTATTAAAATAGAATACAATATGAAATTAACTATATGTTATCCAAACATTTATTTCTCTCCTTGAAAGAATGTAAGAAACACCACACACGTCACAAATAAACTACAAAGATGAACTCAAAATACCCTTGATATCTTGTATTCATATTAATTTTAGAAAGTACATGAAATGGGAAAATTTTACAACCAACTTGATTTGATATTCAGAATTGAAATGACATACAGTGCTCTATAGATTTGAATAGATACAGTCTATAACTATTCTCTATTTTCTAGGCTAAGACAGAATACACTACTACCCAAAATTGAGATTCAAAACCCACCAACCCTTTACAAGTGGCCTTAAATTCTATTTTATAGAATAAGGGAAAAATAATCTAAGGCCATGTACAATTCTTTTTAGAAAAGAGTATTCCATAAGGAATCTTTGAAGTACTACAAGACAATACATACTCTTCCTTCCCTAACACAACACCAAAACAAACTGTCTTTAGTTAATGATAGTAGATCTGAAAATCAAATCATTCCCTTGAGTGGGGAGGCTAACTTCTTTTGTTTTCATTTGTCCAAACCCCAAGTGTGGAAAATAAGTCATTATGTTAATTTGATTTTCCACCATGGTGAGTAATCATGTGTTTTTGAACTCAATCTTCCACCACATAAAAATACAACCATTTTCTGTTATGCTTTACCCTTCAAGCATGGGTGCATGACTCCCCATCTTTCAATCTGGAGCTTCCAACCATAAGAACCTTCAAGGTTCTCGAGGAAGCAACCTACCACTAAGAGAAGAAGTGTTGGAAACTCCCCTTTAGAGGAAGAAGTTGCAAGCATCTCTTCAAGCTAGACAGACAACTAACTATTATTGTCAACTTACCCCAACTTCCCTACCACTAGCTGGCTCATCCTGATGAACATATCTGCATATGTTAGAGTTATATCTTTAATCAATGCCATTATCTGAAGGGAGGGGCATAAGGAGCAATGAGGCAACTCCTCCTCTTTTCCTAGATTAGAGACTCACAATAACATAAAGTTTTTGGAGTCTACTGACAGACAACCATTTGCCTCACCAGAATGACACTAGACAGAAGTAGGGAAATATGAGGAAGTTGCACCTTGTTGCTTCTTTCCTTGGATCTTTCCCATACCACCAATTCCTAGGAACCTATCTCCTACTCTTTAACTCTATAAGAATAGAGTAGTAGCCATGAAAATAAGGAGATTCCTCCTAAGAAAATGGACAGTAAAAAGGACATACCATAATGGGAAATATACCACATTTTGTTCTCAAAAAAGGATAATGTATAGGGTGTGAACATGAGCTTCAATTTATAGAAAAAGAAGAGAGACCCCTATGCCTCAACAACACCCAACTTCAATATTTTAATCATTCAAATTCATCTACATGCATCAATAACTGTACACGCCCTTTAATTGGCAAATTATAAAGATTTTAACCTATAGCCAAAAGTAGAAAAGGAGGTGTGGTCCTGACATTGATCATATTTTTCCTAGACCCAAAGCCCTTGTGGACAGAGGTTGTCTCATCAATTCATTAATAACTAGACAAATAGCATAGAAAAACTTCAAGAATGATGCATCCAAAAGCCACATAGCACACCCCTATATTGAAGCTACAAACACTCCTTTTGAAATCTAGCTATGACCTAGTCTCCTCATATGATCAAGAAAAACTACATTCAATAGAAAATTCATTTTCATAATGAGAATGCCAAAGTTGGTCCCTTGGTTTTAGCATTTTACTCCTTTTAACATCGCATCTTGTTTTGTTCCATCCAATTATCAGGAGAAAAGGTCATGACAGTCCTGGATATCAAGCTTCCAAAGTTGATTTCCCACTCTGTCAGTCCTTAAAATCATCATGATGTATAATGGTGACATGAAGGACCTGCAAAGATCTTAAAATATTACAATTTAACCCCTTTGGTCACATATGACCTAATCTAGAAAGAGGACACTCGATTAGAACACCTAACCAATTTTCTATTAGATAATAGAAACGACTCTAGTATACTCTTAATTTTGCTATGTGGTTTTTGGCTTGCAACCCCAAGCATCCTTCATCATGTACCACCAATTTACCACCTCATTTGAATCTAAGCCATTAGATTTACTCTAGGAGATAGATTAATGGTCAGTGTGTAGCGCTGATGAGCAAAAGATGGTCGTTACTAAACTTTAAATCTCAATCATAGATTTTTCTAAATTGATTTCCTTCGCTAGAGTTTAAATTTACTCCAGTGAAGGTCAGAGAACCCTATGTGAGTCAAAGTCCCTTTTTCCATGGTGGCACATCACCTCTTTACGTCAAGTTGTTAGAAGCCCTGGAAAAGGCTTTAGTCCCTATGAAATACCATTATTGTTGACACCATAGATACTGTGGACAAAATAGTCCACATCATTCCCTTCATGGTCCTGTTGAAGTCTTTAAACAACCTCAGTGAAAGAATGGGTCCCCGCGAAACCTTTTTGAGTTGCTTGATTTGCCAAGTTGATTATGCTTTCTCGTGGAGCCTATTTGGGAGCTCCAGCAGAGAGACAAGTTTTTGTGAAACATTGTTCACCATAGAATTGTTATGACATGTCAACCAATAGAGGTAGCTCGCAGTCCCACAGAGACTCAAAAGGAGGCTCCACGAAGGAAAATATTCCAATGAAAAGAAAAGGTGATTAACGTCGAATGCCAATGCAACACAACTTAAAGGATATTTGTGCACATGCAATAAAGTTTTTTTTAAAAGAAGGCCCACTACCAGCAACCTAGTGAAAGGGCTGGTGTCTTAGACAATGATATATACTTAAATTATGACTTTAGTTATAAGGAACCACTAGTAACTAGTCAACAAAGAATTAAAACGTAGAATGAACGAAGACCATAACATTAAGGTTTTAGGTTTTTAAGGGATTTTCTAGAGTTTTTCAAGCCTAAACAAATGAAACCTTGGGTAGGAAATGCATAAAAATGAAAATTCTAACACCTATAAAGAATAAATCTAAGTCATAGGTTGAGTAGACATAATTAAGAATCTTTTATGGGCCACATGAAACTCATTAAGTGAGTATGTACATTTTTATTTTTCTTTGTATGTATTTGAACCATTGAACATGCTTGGAATAATGAATTTAAGTGATAAAAATATAGTCCTATAGTTGTGATTACTTAAATTATTTCTTGAGGAGATAGTTGTTTCTTCACTAGTGTAAAAGTGATCTTAGATTATTGATCTTCAAGAAAAAGACAACTTGGTTCATTGGATCTACTACTTGTTAATGAAATAAAGTATTTATTGGGAACAAATGAGGATATATGTGGTGAAATCTAGTGCATAACAAGGAATTATCTAATTAATGTTATGTTCATTCTAACATTCCACTGATCACCCATGATTATAAATCTTAAGAAATATTTTTTCTCAACTATTGATTATTTTGGGTATTTACTAGATAAATAAAAATTAACAATGATGTGCAAAAATGTTTATGAAAATTACATGGAGCATATTTTGTTTGAAAGTAGCACATCAACCAATTATAAAGAAAACACCTAGCTTTCTATCGATAGCCTAATAGATCCAATGAAAATGATGATTTTGAGTCATTGGGTATATCCACAACTAAAATAATATTAAAATATTCTCAAATATGAAATACTCAAATGGAGTTGGAATATAAAATATCTAGAACAATTAAATAGAGATTTGCACTCAAAGCCACCAAAAGTTAGTCATGCACTACTATGTTACAAAACAAATTGACTTTTATAAAATATGATTTTATAATAAAATTAAATGTACAAAAACCATATAAAATATATTTTAGTTACTTTTTGATCACCAAGATCTCATGAAGGAAATGTGAGAGCATACAGTGAGAAAAACTAAATAACTATGCAGATTTGCTCATAAAAACTATGCCAAAATGATAGATAATCTTTGGACACACACCTTATGTTGGAGCTAATTCTTATTAATAAAATGTGCAGAAAAATACTAAAATATATTAGATGTTACATAAATATAAATGATTGATAAATATGAAATAGTCAAGTTTATATGTTGGATCTCCCTTCTATGCAATTATGTAAATACAAAATACTAAAAATATATGCTAAAAATCCAAACAAAGATTTAAAATTAAAATAAAACCTCTAAGTTATATTTACCTACCAAAGGGTTTTCATCCTCTCATCTCCAATAATTCAAGGTGTTTCATCCTCAAATCCTATAATTGAACTCAAGTGCTCAAGGAGTGAAGACAATTAACAAAATAGAATAAGATATCAACCAAACAAGTTTCTTGGCTTATATAGAAGTTATGGACATGAATCCCAATGTTCCATTATGCTCAAAAAGAATAAACATAACATATTTCAACATTAACATCTTTTAAAATATTCCCTCTCCAATTAAATCTATGAAAAAGCTATCATAACTCCTCTTTGATCCTGACTATTTTTAGCTAATGAAGATGTTGTTCTTCCATCCACTTACAATTATCATAAATAATTATGAGATGATCCTCCAACATGAAAAATAATAATTATTTATTTATTCAAAATATGTTCACCCAAAATATCTCTTTGTAACTCCTCCACGAAATTCCAACCATAACTCTCCATTTATGAGATGTCATAGAATCTATCATGACCCTGGTATAGAATCTGTCATAAATAAAGATTCCAAACTACTTGGGGAGTTATCATATGCTCCATTCATGAATTATTACATCCCATTTGGGAAATTAAACATATTTGAATATTTATTTCACCTATTTTCTAAATATGCAACAATATAATTAATAATGGAAGCCAAAAATTAATAATTATTTCCCTAACATTTCCCTTTAGCCCACAAGAAATATTGGAATGGGTTTCTAGTATACAAATATAATTAAATTGAAAATGGAACATTACAAGTCTACCCTTCCCAAAATAGCTTTCCCTCAAGCAATGCAATTTCAAATATTCTAGGATTCTTGATTTTTCCCAGGTGGCATCCTTTGTAGGTAGGTTCCTCCAATATTCTATGATGGATCTATTTATTGAAGTTTTCACCATTGTGACAATGATAGCATTTGGTTCCTATATTAGAACCACTCTACTAACTATGAACACAAAATCAATTTACAAGTTAGTGCATCGTAAACACACAATGTCATTAATGGAAACATACCAACAGATATATGTTGGGTGGTTTTGTAGTAATATTATCCCAAGTGCAACCACTTAACCCATGTTTCTTTTTTATCTCAAAACATATTCCCTAAAGTATCCTTCAACCAACTTATTTACCATATCTATGTTTACAACTATTTGTAGTTGATAACTTGTGTTAGGAGTGAGTTCTACACTTGTTAAATAAAATAATTCCTACCAAAAAAACTAAAAAATCTATTATCTCTATCACTAACAATATTTTTAGGCAACCCATGTAGCCTAAACACCTCTCTTAAAAATAATTCTACCACATGATGTTCATTGAAAACTTGAAATAAATGGTAAATATGTATGCATACTCATTTAGCATATCCACAACAACATAAATGCAATATTTAGCATGTACCTTGGGAGGACTCGTGATGGAGCCTATGAACACACTTTCCCAATCTTGATGGGAAATAAGCAATGGATACAGGAAACTTAAAATAAAGACATGCTATAATTCATTTTTAGGTTATGTACTCCATGTTGTTGATATGATCCTCCTCAAAGATCCTCCATGTGAATCTATCTCTTGTATGTCTACAAATTGTGTAGGGTATGTTTTTTCCCACCATGGGTGTATCATGGAAAGATTTCAAAATCTTATATTTCATCTTAGAATTAGGAACTGAAAAGATTTTATCCTTATACAAAATGAGACCATCTACTAGCACATACACATCAAATGTATTCTTAGCATATTCTACCACAATATTAATCATCCAATCACCATAAATGACATAAGTCAAACAAGAAGTAGGTATGAGCTAGAAAAGGCCTCAACAACTACATTCATTTTTCCTTTCATATATTCTATATCAAAATCATAATCTTGGAATTTCCTTACCCATTTTTGTTGCAAATATTCCAGGTCATGATGATAGAAAAAGAACTTCAATCCATTGTAATCTATCTCAAGCACACATCTACCACAAATTGGATTTTTTTAACTTTTCCAAAACATGCATGAAGACAAGCATCTTCTTGTCATGCATGGAGAAACCCTTTTCTAAATCTTTCAACTTTCTACTCTCAATTTCTTTAGGGTTCCTCATTTGTGTTGTAATGAATCCAACTCCATTTCCTAAAGCATCACATTCTATAGAAAATGGTTTTGATAAATTTGAAATAGTAAGTGTATGACATGAGTTGATTACCTTATAAAGATTATCAAATTCTTCTTATCTTGTAATCTCCTACATACCTTGAGCACTAATGACATGGCCCAAGTATAAAAGATCTATGACATCAATTTCACATGTAGATTCATTTACATATAGAGCCTTTTTATTTATAATTCCAAGGATCAATTCTAGGTGACTCCATGTTTTTCTACACATCAAAATATTGTAAACAATTATCAAAATAAATTGTTTCAATTGACTACTAAATACCTAATTCACCATGAATTGGAAAGTAGTTGGGTACACATTAGTCAAATCAAATGGTATGACCAAGAACTTAATATGATCAAGAAGGCATATAAAAGTTGTCTTGTGCACGTCTTCCTTGCAAGGAAAGATATGATGGTGGCTTGATCTCAAATAAGTCCTTAGGAAGTAAGTTGTTCTATGAAACTCATCAATGAGATCATCAATATTTGGAATGGGTTATCTAATTATATTCTTGTGCATTGCTCTGTAATTGATGCATATCCTCATGGGGCCATCGTCATCCTTCTTAAGAACCACTAATGAAGTGAATGGGCTACATTTGATGTGGTCTATTTTAAGAAACTCATTAACACCTTTCTCCTCTCTATATATCCTTAGGTGGTGGTAAGAAGTGATTATAACATGCTAAGTTCTCAGTTCCAACTCTATGACATTTTTGAATCCTCTATATGGTAGCAATCCTAGACACATATTATTGAACACCACATTATGCTGATTCAAAAGAATTTGAATATCAAAATGATGACTATATTGCATACCAAAAAATGAGATAGTATACAAGTCCTCCATCACCAAGAACCCTATTTCCAAAGTAACTTTTCCTTTGCAAGAAGTCCTCTTAGTTGTCACCACTCTCAATGATTCCTTAAAGATACTTTTAGGCACCAAATATTTCCCCTTAGGTTTAAACTTTTGCTCCATGGATTTATGATTTTGTGGAAAATCACAAATATAATGTATCCATTGCACACCTATAACCATGTTAGTTTTAACCACAAAAAATTCATCACATACCTCATGCTCACCCATTGCTAAATTGGTTTGTCTACTTATCCAAGTGCATGGAATGAGAACTTTATCAACAACAATGATATTGATCCCATAAAAAATGTAGCCTTTATGTCTCTCACAATATCATCCTTTTTAGCTTCTTTAGTTATAATACCAAGATCCAACACCATAATGGATGAGAAATCTTGGACTCAAAAGAAAGGGTCTTCATGCCATTTTTTGTAAGTTGTACCCTTTGTCCTTTAATCAATGTTAGAATGCTTTCCATGATAATAATAATTTTGTAGTAATATAACATTGAATTGGTGCAGTAAATATTTACCACTCCTATCCTTATGAAAAAAACATCAAAGTGATTACCTTCTATAGTCAATTTAGAAATTTCTAAAATATTTGAAGCAGCATTACCATTCTTGTAACCCAAATTTTAGAATGAATACTAGTGGAACAAAAGTCAACACTCTTAACAAAAATCTAAGATATAGGTAGTCAGTGAGTGAAGCATGAGAAGTTGTGGCTAAAGCACCACTCATATTTCAAACCACAAAATCCCATGAAAAAAACACCACTAATTTTTAAAATAAAACCACTCAAAATGAAAACTGCCAAATAAGGATTTATACTACTGAGTAGAGAAATCACTAGAGAGAAAAAAAATATCACCAGATAAATCTTTTAATAGCTAGATAGAGACCAAAGAGAGTATGATGATGCAAGAGTAGAGGTAGACTTGCACAAAAGCAATACAAAATTGTACAATAGTGTATGAATCCATATAGAAGTATGGAATCCATACGATGTATGAATTTTTCACAAGCCTAGATTTCTAAACCCCCAAAAATTGCCTAAAAAAATTTCTAGTGTTTGATTTCAACATTTGGATAGGTGATTCTAGGATTTTGACACCTTCTAAATACAATGACAAGGTTCGTTTCACATAAGGAAGCACTGTTCATAGCCCCGTGGCTAAAACCCTCTTAGATTTGAGAAGAAACTGACAAATCTAAAGCCTTGATACCATGTTAGAGTCACTCAAGGACTCACAAGAGCCAAGATCATCTATAGGAATTCTTCTACATAAGAGAAAAGCTATATTGAGAGGTAAAAATAGAGATCAGTCCTTGCATGCATTTCGTGCTTGATTATTTAGAGAGCAATAATACAAGATATATACACAACCACTTTCCAAATATAGAGAAAGTGGAAAATAAAATCTTATGACACACACCATAAAGCTCTCAAGTGCAATAAAGGAAATATTATCCTAAAAATATTCTCCCTAATAAACTTATGCTAAAGTGCAAATATAATTTTACTCTAGCATAACCTCATTCAATTCACGTACATAATGTATGCATATTGTATATTTGCATTCCTTTTATATAATAGAAATATTCTTTCATGTTGGGTCTCTCTTGTGCTTTCAATGAAACTCCTAGAACTTGGGTGGCTATCTCCATACCCAAATCTTACATGGTATAGAGAATTTAATGTCAACTCTTACACTAGGGAATGCACAACAAAAATCTCTATGCAAACTTGAAAGAGATCAAGTCCAATAGTGTCACCATAGAGCTCTATAGAACTCACATGAGAAACCATCATAGATAGGGACTTTATCATTAGCCATAGAAAAATCTCTGTTGTCAAGATCTACCAAAGTGAGTTTCTAGTTACAAAGGGTTCACTATGCAGTTGAGAGCCTACAAGAAACCACACTCACAAACTATTGAACAATTTTCTCAAACATAGAAGAAAGCACTTGAGCCTGAAAAACCTACTGATAATGGAAGATGAAATCTTGAAAGATATCAAGAAGCTCAAAGAGGATGTGTTAGAGTTTTCAAATATGTTTTCTTCTCTCATAAAATTGACAAGATTGAAGAGATTGAGAAAATATATTTGGAAAAACTATATCCCTATTTTGAGCCAATGAAAACAATCGTTGATTTAAGATCCCTACTCACTATATGATTATTAGCAATTTATTTCTACTAGTTAAGATGATCAACATGCAATTAGAGTGAGAGAGAATTTAAGCACCTATAGCTCAATAGTGATATGGTAGAGCTCTAAGGTGGTGGCCTCATATGAATGATAGTACAACAAAGCCAACTAGAAACCATAAATTCATAAAAAATGAGAACTACATTAGATGGTTTCATTACACAATTGGATCCAATAAATCCCATGAGTAGGACACAGCTCAAGATTCTAAATGTCTTGGATATGGGCCATCATGGGACTATGACTCAACAATGATGTTTTTAGGTAGAATTACATTTTAGGATCATTAGGAATTGTAGTTTCGACTCAATACAAGAGTAGATTGAGAATTTATCTAAATGGATAATATCTAGCAATGGCTCCATTGGTAATTGAAACTAGTTGGCAAAAGAAAGATAGGCTATCCTAACAAGATATCCTTATCAAGGAATTTAATAATTCTTTCCATACCATATTACAAATTTGTCCACATAAACCATGGAAATAAGAATTATGGCGACCAATATTTGGATCAAAAAGACCTAATTTATTGTGTATGTAATATAAAGACTCTATTTTGCTAGTTGCACATATGTTAGGAAGATGGCCATATTTACTAGATGTTATCTGGTGTAGGAGCACCAAGGGCCTTGGAGTGAGCCCATATGTAAATAATGCATTTTGGTGTGATGACCTTAGTGGTCATAAAGTATTTCTTTGATTTTCTTTAGTTTGAGTGTGAAGCAATCAACATGTCTTTCTATGTGATATCACCCTAACTACATTAGGAGTTCCACTGATAGGAGCAGACTTGACCGATAAAGATGACCATCAGAGTGAAATATGCGATCGGCGCTATGAATTTGTGATAGGCTGATAGTTGATGTCTCACCAATAGGTGAAGACCAAAACCATAGACTATTGTATTTGGGTGACCGGAGCCATCGGAATCCCTGAAGAGCACCCTGCCAATAGGCTAAGTCTTGCCAACATTGAAGTTAAGCAAGCTGTGACGGTGAAGACAAGGTTAAGTGACTGATTGGTGAGAAACATGAGATCAGAGGAAAGTTTCTGGAGTGTGTCGATGGTGTTTGTCACACCAATGACAGTCAACAAAAGTAACACTAAGTCAAAGTTACGTTAGGCTCATCGATAGGAAGTAAGCTATCGGGGGAATGAGATGTGAGGATGCCGATAGGCATTGTTTTACCAATGACTGCCAGCAAAAGCAAACCATAGTAAGTAAACTGTCAGCTATTAGTAAAGGGATTAGGCTATCACCCTAACTGTAGAAAGGGTTCCAGCAATGCCAATGTGTTAGGCCGATGGAATGGCCAGGAACAACACTAATGTAAGAAACCCTAACTGTCTGATAACAGACAAGGGTAGAAACTATAAAAGGCCAGATTCATTTTGTGAAGGAGTTGGGAGCTTGGAAAGCTGCGAATGTAATAAGCACTTTCATAGAAATAAAAACTTGGACTGTTTGATTCACTTGTGAAATTCTATAGAGTGTGTGCATATCTCGGTCTAAAACAAAGTAGTCAGTTTTCTTTCTTGTTATTTTTGTTTCTCTTTGTACATAATGGCTCTGGTTTGATGTCCTCGCATATCCTCTATATAGTCATGGGGGGGCATCAAGCAAAGTCTCTTTTTTTGTTTTTCCTTCTGTTGTAGTGAATGGGTTGCTAGAGAGAGGCAATGTTAACTTGTCCTAGGCGAGCTATGCTATAGCCCGGCTAGGTATGCAAGTTGCAGTCTAAAAAGGTAGGGGTGAGAAACAAAGTAGGAAGAATTAAGCACCAAACAATTAGAACCCTAGACCCAAAGATGAGGGTTGATAATGGGCTCAAGAAGGCTATAAGTCTTAGAAATTGGGAATCTTGGAAGTAGTGAGGACAAAGAAGAATACCTCACACCAAGAAAGCAGTGTCTGTATTGGAAACAATAGGCAATTAGGTCTTTCACCTTTGTAATAGATTTCTTAGGTTGAATTAGGCATTTTGGGGTAGAAAATGTCTATGAGCACTTGAATTGGTAGGGAGACTTGGGGTATGACATAGGTCTTGAAGTGTTGTGTCAAGATAGGTTTTCTAAACCCATAGGCCTCCCTATCAAATTGGTATCAGAGCAAGTTAAAGATTTGGGCTATTCTTAGATTAGAATAGAAGAAGTTGTATGTCATCATGGAGTTCAAGTGAGTCTATAGGTTCATACAAAAAGATGGTGACTAATGCAGAATTGGCAAAGAAGGTTGATGAACAAGAAGAGGAGAATAGTCTCCTATAGGAAAGATTGGTAGAAATGGAAAGTAAACTGGGTGTAATGATGGAAAAGACTGATGAAGTCAGTCAGAAGATTAAAAATTCTGAAGGTAAGGAAAAAGGTGTGTCTATAGAAGATGAAGAGCCCACACCTGATCCTAAGATGGAAGAAGAACCTTTCTTGAAGGGCTTAAAAGCCATGAGTGGTAAGACATTGGAAGGAGTTCCTCTTTTTAGTGGAAAGATGGAACCTAATTTGGTTATGGAATGGATAGAAGGTATAGAAAATCACTTTGAATGTGATGGAGTGACTAAAGCACAAAAGGTGAAGGTGGCTAAATCAAGACTCAGAGGAGCTGCTTTGACATGGTGGAAATTTGTTAAAATTGAAAGAGAAAAAGAAGGAAAGAAACCTATAGCTACTTGGAAAGGTATGGTGGCTAAAGTCAAAGAAGTCTACATGCCTAGAGATTATGAAGTCCAGTTGCACAAGAAATGACAAAATTTGAGACAAAGAGAATTAGATGTCAATGCATACACTGAGGAGTTTCAAAAACAATGCTTGAGGTCTAAGGTGATGGAAGATGAAAATGTAAAAGTGGCAAGATATCTCAATGGTTTGAGGTGGAGTATTCAAAAGGAAATCAACTTATTCAGCCCTACAATAGTGCATCAAAGCTATCAGCTAGCACTCAAGGCTGAGGAGAAGGGAAAGAAGAAACAAGAGTCAAGCAGCAGATTAAGAGGAAGAGATAGAGACAATAGAGGAAGGGGAAGTTATGGTGGTAGGAACACTAATCAAAGGCCCCAAGGAGAATCCAAACTCACAAAGCAGAGTGGAAAGACTAGTGGTAGTAGAGGAAACTACTGAGGAAGGGGATCTAGTAGAGGAAGATCAGGAGGATCAGGCAGAGGATCCTACTTTGCCACTATGAAATGCTACAATTGTGGTCAACTAGGCCATCTAGCATATAAGTGTCCTGATAAGGGCACATCTTCTTCTCAAGGAGTTGATAAAAGAAATCATTATGTACAAGATGATGCTTCAAGCAGCAAATCACCTGAAGTCAGTCTAGCCTCAGAAGTGGGAGAGAACATCATGGTAAGGAGAACTTTGATCAAAGAACTGGTGAAAGCGGAACCAAGCCAAAGGAGAGCTTTATTCAGAATTAGATGCAAGATTATGAATAAGGTATGTCAAGTAATCATAGACTCAAGGTCTACTAATAACATAGTGTCTAATGAAGCAATTAGAAAATTAAATTTGCAAAGAATACCTCATTCAAATCCATATAGGGTCACATGGTTAAATAAAGGTCAACATGTGATAGTCAATGAGCAAACTTGGGTAGAGTTTGGTATAGGTGGATATAAAGACAAGGTACTCTGTGATATCCTACCCATGGATGCATGTCATCTCTTATTGGGCAGACCATGGTAGTATGACTAGAAGGCCATACATGATGGTGAGAAGAATGCATATTCGTTTAAAAAAGATGGTGTCCCCTATAAAATTCAATCATTGGAAGATGAAGAAGCAAATAAGACAAAAAGTCCTAATGTCTTAATTGTGAGTGGTAAAGAGTTTTTGAACACTCTTAAGGAGGATGGTATTGGCTATGCTATCATACTAAAGCCTAAGGAGGAGCAAAAAGACAAAAAGGTAGTGGTCCCAAAAGAGGTACAGACTATACTGGAATAGTATAAGGACATTATTAGTGATGGAACACCAGCAACACTACCTCCACAAAGAACTATTAGCCATCAGATAGATCTAATTCCAGGATCATCTCTGCCTAACAAAGCTCCTTACAAGATGACTCTAGATCAACATAAGAAGATAGCCAGACAAGTACAAGAATTGCTTGACCAGGGATTGGTTAGGAAAAGCATAAGTCCTTGTGTAGTGCCTACAGTGTTGGCACCAAAGAAAGGAGGAACATGGAGACTATGCATAGACTCCAGAGCTATCAATAAGATCACCATAAGGTACAGATTTCCAATTCCCAGAATTGAAGATCTTATGGACTGCTTAGGAGGGGCTAAATACTTCACCAAGATAGATCTGAAAAGTGGTTATCACCAAATCAGAATCAAGGAAGGTGATGAGTGGAAAACAGCCTTCAAGACCACAAAAGTACTGTATGAATGGCTTGTTATGCCATTTGGTCTATCTAATGCTCCCAACACATTCATGAGACTCATGAATGAAGTCCTCACAGACTATATGGGTAAATTTTTAGTTGTTTATCTAGATGATATTTTAATTTTTAGTCAAACTAAAGAAGATCATCTTGAACATGTAAATATTGTTTTAAAAAAGTTACATGATGAACAACTAACCATAAATTTGGAGAAGTGTGAATTGCTGAAGCAAGAATTGGTATACCTTGGTTTTGTATTGTCTAAAGGAGAAGTGAAGATGGACAAGTCAAAGGTAGAAGCCATATTGAATTGGCCTACTCCCAGAGAAGCAACTGAGGTGAGAAGTTTTCATGGCTTAGCTAAGTTTTATAGGAAATTCATAAAGAATTTCAGTGCTATTTGTGCACCCATGCTTGATACAATAAAAGGTAGAGTGAAAACAAAGTTTCAATGGATAGAAGCAGCTGATAAGAGTTTTGAGTTATTGAAGAAAGAAGTAGCCACACAACTAGTGTTAGTGCTACCAAGTTTTGATAAGTTATTCACTTTAGAATGTGATGCTAGCAATATTGCAGTAGGTACAGTACTCAGCCAAGAGAATAGACCAGTAGCCTTTTTTAGTGAGAGGCTAAATGAAGCAAAGAGTAGATATTCTTCATATGACTTGGAGCTCTATGCTCTAGTCCAAGCACTTAGAAAATGGAGGCATTATCTCCTACCTAAGGAATTTGTTGTATATACAAACAATCAAGCTTTGAGTTTTCTCAACTCACAGGATAAGTTGAGCCATAGGCATATCAAGTGGATGGAGTACTTGTAGTCTTACACATTCACAATTAAGCATAAAAAGGGCCAGCTCAACAAGGTAGCAGATGCTTTAAGTAGGAGGCTCCTCACAATACAAGAGGTACAATTAAGAAGCATAGGAATGAAAGAGTTCACAGCCCTCTACAAGGAAGATGAAGATTTTGCTGAAGCATACAAGGTCTGTCAAGACTTTGAAAATCACTTTCATAGTGAATTTGCAGATTACACTTTGCAATAGGGATTGCTGTTCAAAGGTGGATAGTTGTGTGTACCAAAAGGATCCATGAGAGAAAATATCATACAGGGGAAGCATAATGGTAGTTTGAGTGGACATTTTGGTCTGAAAAAAACATTGGAGTTAGTCCAGAGGTTCTACTATTGGCCGAAGATGCACAAAGATATCAAAAAGTATGTGGATCAGTGTATCATCTGTCAGAAGGCTAAGGGAACTTCTTCAAATGCTGGACTGTATCAACCACTTCCCATACCTTCCAGACCATGGGACTGTGTAAGTATGGATTTTGTAGTTGGTTTACCAAAGACTAAGACTGGTTTTGATAGTAGTTTTGTAGTTGTTGATAGATTTAGTAAGATGAGTCATTTCATTCCCTATAAGGTGACTCATGATGCCAGTCATATAGCTCATTTGTTTTTCAAAGAGGTCATAAGGATTCATGGACTCCCAACAAGCATCGTGTCTGATAGAGATGCTAAGTTCATGGGACATTTCTGGAAAACTCTATGGCAGAGGCTAGGAACAAATCTATCTTTTGGATTAGCATATCATCCACAGGTAGATGGCCAAACAGAAGTGATGAACAGGACATTGGGCAACCTGTTAAGGTGTTTCACACAAGAATATGGACAGTGTTGGTATCAAGTCATTTATCAGGCAAAATTTGCCCATAATGACAGTGTGAATAGAACTACTGGCAAAAGTCCATTTGAGATAGTATATGGGATGCACCCTCGAGGTGTATGTGAACTTCGACATCTTGGAGACATGGAATATAGAAGTGGTCATGCAGAGGATTTTGCACAATCTATGATGGAGATACAAGAACAGGTAAAGAAGACATTGATGGAAAATACCCAGAAATCAAGGACAGGGTAGATGCACACAGGAAGGATGTCCAGTTTGAAGTTGGTGATTTAGTCATGGTTCATTTGAATAAAGCTAGATTGTATAAAGGGATACCAACTAAACTGCAAATGAGACAGATTGGTCCTTGCCAAATTCTGGACAAGTATGGCAAAAATGCCTATAGGATTGATTTGCCAGTAGACTTGCCAATTTCACCAGTGTTCAATGTTTAGGACCTGATACCTTATAAAGGTCCTCATCTAGTAACAGATGGATCTAGTTCAGAGGCTACACAGACAGTGAGTGATGTGACCTTACTACCTACACTCAAACTGTAGGCAAAGAGAATTCTGGATTCTTGAGTGAAAAAACAAACCAGACATGGTGTGTTCCTAGAGCATCTGGTCAAATGGAAACAGCTGCCTGATGTGGAGGCTACCTGGGTTGCAGAATCCAAGTTCAAGAAGTGGGGCATTAATTTTGCCTTATTGTCACTGGAGGTGACTTGACTTCTTCTGCACAGGGGGAGTATGGTGCAGGAGCACCAAGGGGCTTGGAGTGAGCCCATATGTATATAACACATTTTGGTGTGATGACCTTAGTGGTCATAAAGTATGTTGGTCATAAAGTATTTCTTTAATTTTCTTTAGTTTGAGTGTGAAACAGTCAACATGTCTTTCTATGTGAAATCACCCTAACTACGTTAGGAGTTCCACCTATAGGAGTAGGCTTGACCGATAAAAATGACCATCAGAGTGAAATATGTGATCGGTGCTATGAATTTGTGATAGGCCAATATTTGATGTCTCGCCAATAGGTGAAGACCAAAATCACAGACTATTTTATCGAGGTGACCGGAGGCATCGGAAGGCTTGAAGAGCACCCTGCCGATAGACTAAGTCTTGCCGATGTTGAAGTCAAGCAAGCCATGACGGTGAAGATAGGGCTAAGTGACCGATTGGTGAGAAACATGAGATCGGAGTGAAGTTTCTGGAGTGTGTCGATGGTGTTTGTCACACTAATGACAGTCAGTGAAAGTAACACTAAGTCAAAGTTACGTTAGGCTCATTGGCAGGAAGTAAGCTATCAGGGGAACGAGATGTGAGGATGTCGATAGGCATTGCTTTACCGATGATTGCCAGCAAAAGCAAACCACAGTAAGTAGACTGTCAGCTATTAGTAAAGGGATCGGGCTATCACCCTAACTGCAGAAAGGGTTCCAGTGATGCCAATGTGTTAGGCAGATGGAACGCCCAGGAACAACACTAATGTAAGAAACCCTAACTGTCTAATAACGGACAAGGGTAGAAACTATAAAAGGCCAGATTCATTTTGTGAAGGAGTTGGGAGCTTGGAATGCTACAAATGTAATAAACACTTTCATAGCAATAAAAAATTGGACTGTTTGATTCGCTTGTGAAATTCTGTAGAGTGTGTGCATATCTCGGTCTAAAACAAAGCAGTCTATTTTCTTTCCTGTTATTTTTGTTTCTCTTTGTATATAATGGCTCTGGTTTGATGTCCTCGCATATCCTCTGTACAGTCATGGGGGGGCATCAAGCAGAGTCTCTTTTTTTTGTTTTTCCTTCTATTGTAGTGAATGGGTTGCCAGAGAGAGGCAATGTGAACTTGTCCTAGGCGATCTGTGCTATAGCCTGGCTAGGTATGCAAGTTGCAATCTAAAAAGGTAGGGGTGAGAAATAGAGTAGGAAGAATTGAGCACCAAGCAATTAGAACCCTGGACCCAGAGAGGAGGGTTGATAACGGGCTCAAGAAGGCTATAAGCCTTGGAAATTGGGAATCTTGGAAGTAGTGAGGACAAAGAAGAATACCTCACACCAAGAAAGCAATGTCTATATTGGAAACATCAGGCAAATAGGTCTTTCACCTCTGTAATAGATTTCTTAGGTTGAATTAGGCATTTTGGGGTAGAAAATGTCTATGAGCACTTGAATTGGTAGGGAGACTTGGGGTATGACATAGGTCTTGAAGTGTTGTGTCAAGATAGGTTTTCTAAACCCATAGGCCTCCCTATCACTATCTCAACCATGTTTAAATCTACACACAAAAGCCAAGAGGTAGTGGGATGAGACCCTAGAATCCATTGCTAGAGAAGAAATCTTTCAACATCATCATTAGAAGAGTTAATATTAACTACCCCAAGAGAGTGGTTATTAACATTAAAGAGGACCTATAAGGCATGGTTAGTGGCACCAAATTCATGAGCCCCTATGTGCTACTAACATGTAGGAAAAATGAAAATGGAAAGGTTTCCACAATCTAGCTTGTGATCACTATGCAAAAGCTAACCTTTTGGCCAAATGACATGACAAATGGAAGAAAGCATGAAACCTACAATTTTTAACTCCTATAAATAAAAGACAATAGAGTGATCTCATAATAGTGTGTCTCACATGTGGAACATCTAGATCTTTGCCTAAAATCATGTATTTTTTAGAAGAATGCATGATTTGAGCCTAAAGGGGTTTTGTATAAGGGGTCTTTATTGAAGGGTGTTAAATCATGTTGCAAGTATGTACTAATTGGTGTTGTCATTAATGTTAACATGTTTGTGTTGTCATTGGTGTCAACTGTATCTTCTATTGCTATTGTTATTGGTTGATTAAGTTATTGTGCTAAGGTAATTTGAATGACTTGAAGAAGTTCTGATGATGCTAGTATATTGTTCTTATTGTTGGGTTTCCAAGTGCTTTTGAGAAAATTTTATAAATATTGAAGACAGTGTTGTGAGGATGTATTCTAGCTTACAGGATATTATCTGAGTTTATGCTCTGCATTTACCCTGTGTTGAAGATTAGAGTATGAGGTTTGGCAATGTGTTAGAGAAGTGGTTGAAGTTTTTAAACCTAGAATTTGGTGGTCTAGAATGTTGTGGCCTAAATTTTATGTTCACTAGTTTGAAGACTATGCCTAGCAACATTTGTAGTGTGATAGGGAGAAAGTATTTTGCTTTGTATTCCTCTGCAGTATGGATTTTGGTCTTACAGTTCTAGATGAGTGTTCCTAAGATCCATATCTATGTTCCATCCAAAGGAATTGTGATTTGGTGATCTAGAATGTAGTTTTCATGCTTGTAGCAGAGCATGGCAGTGTTGGTTGTGAGAAGTCTGTGATTTGTCTTCAAGTGAGATTTGTTATAGCTGAATTTGTTGACTCCTAGGTGATTTCATGTTATTTGTGGATGTCTCTAGATTGTGTTGAAGGCTTGTGCTTGCTCCACAAGTTACGGTTGTGTTCTTGGAAGCGTGTGCCTAAAGATCCTAATGTTAACACCAATTTTGGCTGACCTGGTTGTTTACACTCTTTGCGGATATGCTTCATGGATTGTGGAAGCATGTTGAAGCATGTGAAGATGTATTTAGATCCAAGCTAAGTTGTGAAATGTTCTTATTTCATCTCTTTGCTTCGCAAGACTCTTTAGGTCCAAACCTAATTTGAATTGTTTATGTTTCCCAACCTTGGCAACTATTCCAAAGGTTATAGAATGTGTTTGTCACCATGATGTATGTTCCAAGGTTGATGATTGATATAAATAAGTGTAAAGGATTCATGTGTATGTGCAAAAATGTGAAGATGAGGATGGTTGTGCTGTGAGGCTGTGAAGGTGATATGTATTGTTCTTAATTGGAACTAAACTCAAGCATGTGGTAGATGCTATCATATTAGTTCATGGCAGTGAGCCCTTTTGGTAGTGAACCCTTATGGCAGTGAGCCCTTATGGAAGTGAGCCTAATGCAGTGAGCATTTCTTTAGACATTGAGCCCTTTGGCAATGAGCCTCTTTGTAATTTGTTATTGATAGTACTATATATTGTGAGCTAATCCTCACCGTGCTTTTTCCCTTTTATAATTTTCCATGTAAAAATCTGGTGTTTTGTTGTGCATGATGTTGATGTGATTAATTTTTTGATATTAATTTTGCATGTTTAATCTTCATAATAGAATTAGGTTTTAAGTGAATTGAAGTGGATGTGATTATGTTTGTGGGGGTTTAAATTTTTTGATACAAGTCATTCACGCCCCTCTCTCATTTGTCTTGTGCATTGAAAAATTGGTATCAAAGCAAGGGTTCCTTGGAAGAAAGCCTAATAGCTTAAGGTAGATCTGGGATGGCACACAAGAAAAACATTCCTCTATTTTATGGATCTGACTATGCCTTTTGGAATGGCTTATGAGACTAATGGTAAAGCTAGAAATGCACTACTAAATGCTCTAACTCTGAACTGGTGAAAGTTTTGGATCTAGAAACTACACATGAGATCTGGGCTAAATTGAAAAATATCTATGAATGTGATGAATCTTTAAAGAAAGTCAAGCTGCAAAATTTGAAGTTCAAGTATGAAACTATGTGGATGTCTAAAGATGAGAACATAAGAAGTTATATGTAGAAGATTGATGAAGCTATCAATGGCATCAAAGGTCTTCATGGACACATGGATGATAAAGAAGTTGTAAACAAGATACTCATAACACTTCCCAAATCTTATAGTCAAAAGTGTTTGCCATTGAATAATTGCAAGATATGGACAAGATTTCGAAAGATCAATTGCTTGGTAAATTGACTGATTTTGAGATGAGAGAATTTGGTACTACTGATGGTCCTGTGAAAGTTGAGATTGTTTTTAAGGCTAAATCATAAAGGACTTTAAAATAGACAAGTATGTTGTGGAGCCAAATCAAGAAGACTTTGATGTAATTGAGGCAAACTTTGTAAGTAGAATGAGAGAGGGAACCAAAAAGTTCAAAGGTAAGTTACCTTCTAAATGTTTTAGTTGTGGTAAGATTGGTCATTATGCTTCAAGATGTCCTGATAGAGCTGTGAAGATCAAGAACAAAGAAGGTAAAGGTAATATGGTAAGAAAAAGTTATTGTATTGAAGAGAATGATGGTGTAACTGATGATGAATCTAATTTTGAGGATGGTAATGCTATTGAATGCTTATTTATTGCCCTAAAAGAAGAACCTATTTCTACTAACCTTGCACGCTGTGTGAAGGAAGGAAATCTGGAAGAAGAGAAAGTGATGTTTGCATTTCATGCTAGAAAGGAAATGGATGAATGGATCATTGATAGTGGATGTTCAAATCACATGATAGGAGATAAGAGTAAGTTTGTTAAATTGGAAAACTATGATGGAGGACTAGTTATATTTGGTGATGATGCAGCTAGTAAGATTTGTGGAAAAGGGTCAATTACTTTTGATGGAAAGCATAATGCATATGATGTTCTCTATGTCAAAGGATTAAACCATAATCTTCTAAGTGTTGGGTGGATGTGTGATAAAGGATACAATCTGATGTTCAAGGACAATGGATGTGAAATAAGGAAAATCTCCAGAACAATATTACTGCTAGTAAGAAGACTCATGGTAATGTTTATCAATTGAAAGGTATTGATAAGTGTTGTTTGTTGTCTCCATCAAATGAAATCTGGCTATGGCATAGGAGAATGTGTCATATTAAATTTGATAATCTATTGAAGATAAGCTTAGTTCAAGCTGTAAGAGACCTACCTAAGATTGTGAAGCATGCTAATGCTATTTGCAAAGAATGTCAATTTTAGAAGTAGACAAAGACTAGCTTCAAGAGAAAAGAACAATACTCTACCAATCTGTTAGATTCGGTGCATATGGATTATGTGGTCCTACAAGAACAAGAATTCTACAAGGTGACAGGGATTTTATGCTACTTATTGATGATTATTCAAGAATGACTTGGGTTACTTTTCTTAGAGAAAAATTAGAAGCCTTAGACAAGTTCAAGGCATTTAAAGCAATGGTTGAAAATGAAATGGATTTGAGGATCAAGTGTTTGAGGTCTAACAGAGGTGGTGAGTTTACTTCAAATGAATTCAATGCTTTTTGTGAAGAACATGGGATAAAGAGAAGGTTGCAAAGAAAGAAGTGAAGCTTGAGTATGTGCCTACAAAAGATTAGGTTGCTAACATATTCACCAAGGCTCTTCCTAAGGACACATTTGAGTATCTCCAAGAGAAGTTAGGGGTTACTTCCCCTCCTTTGTTGAAATAGATGCATAAGGAAGTGCATCAGTCTAGTGTGATTCAGGAGTCATTCTTTTCTGGACTGATGGTGGAGGCTACCTCTTAGGGAGAGTAGGTAGCAGTATTGAAGAGCATTGTAGTTAGGGGGAGGTATTCAAATTAGCTAAGAATAGTACAAGTATGTGCAGTATCATATTTAGGGGGAGAAGGCTTGAAGAAGGTGTGTCACCCTTTGCCATTGATGTCAAAATGGGAGAGAGTTCATGTGAAAAAAAGAGAGAGTAAGATGTATAAAAGAAAGGAAGATAGTGAGATTAGTATAGAATTATGTCAACATGGTTTTGCACATCATATGTTTCCATCAGTGACAAAGGAGGAGATTGTTGCAAGTATGTGCTAATCGGTGTTGTAATTGATGTCAACATGTTAGTGTTGTCATTGGTGTCAACTATGTCTTCTATTGTTGTTGTTGTCGGTTGATTAAGTTATTGTGTTAGGGTGTCTTGAATGACTTGAATAAGTGTTGATGATAATAGTATATTTTTCTTATTGCTAGGTTTCCAAGTGCTTTTGAGAAAATTTCATAAATACTGAAGATAGTGTTGTAAAGATGTATTCTAGCTTACAGGATATTGTCTGAGTTTATAGTCTACATTTCTTGTGTGTTGAGGACTAGAGTATGAGGTTTGGATATGTTTTAGAAAGTGGTTGAAGTTGTTAAATCTAGAATTTGGTGGTCTAGAACATTGTGGCCTGAAAGTTATGTTCACCAATTTGAAGACTGTGCCTTGCAACATTTGCAGTATGACAGGGAGAAAGTATTTTGCTCCACGTTCCTCTACAATGTGGTTTTTGATCTTGCGGGTCTATATGAGTGTTCCTAAGTTCCATATCTATGCTCCATCCAAAGGAATTGTTATTTGGTGCTCTAAAATGTAGTTTTTATGAGTAGCAGAGCTTGGCAGTGTTGGTTGTGAGCATTTTTTGATCTGTTTTCAAGTGAGATTTGTTGTAGCTGAATTTGATGGCTCCCAAGTGATTTCATGTTGATTGTGGATGTTTCCAGATCATGTTGAAGGTTTCTTCTTGGTTCACAAGTTATGGTTGTGTTCTTGGAAGCATGTGCCTAAAGATCCTAGTGTCAACACTAGTTTTGGCTAACCTGGTTGTTTACACTCTTTGTGGATGTGCTTCATGGCTTGTGGAAGCATGTTGAAGCATGTGAAGATGTATTTAGATCTAAGATAAGATTTGAAATGTTCTTCTTTTGTCTCTTTACTTTACAAGACTATTTAGGTCCAGACCTAATTTGAATTATTCATGTTTGCCGACCTTGGAGACTATTCCAAAGGTTATAGAATGTGTTGCCAACCTTGATGTATGTTCTAAGGTTGATAATTGATATAAATAAGTGTAAAGGATTCATGTGTCTTTGTGAAAATGTGAAGATGAGTATGGTTGTGTTGTGAGGCTGTGAAGGTGATACATATTGTGCTTCATTGGAACTGAACTCAGGCGTTTGGCAGATGCTATCATATCAGTTCATGACAGTGAGCCCTTTTGGTAGTGAGCCCTTTTGGCACTAATCCCTTATGGCAATGATTCCTTATGGCAGTGAGCCCTTATGGTAGTGAGCCTATTGCAGTGAGCATTTCTATAGATATTGAGTCCTTGGGCAGTGAGCCTCTTTGTAATTCGGTATTGATACTACTATATATTGTGAGCTAATCCTCACCATGGTTTTTCCCTTTTAGGTTTTTCCACATAAAAATTTAGTGTTCTCTTGTGCATAATGTTGATGTGATTAAGTTTCTATTATTTGTTTTTCATGTTTAATCTTCATAACAGAATTAGGGTTTAAGTGAATTGAAGTGGATGTGATTATGTTTGTGAGGGTTTAATTTTTTAATACAACTGATTCACCGCCCCTCTCAGTTGTCTTGTGCAATCAATAGATCAAACCCCCTTGGATAGAATGCCTAGGCTTAAATAAAATCCTTTACATCGACTCTTCTATAACTATTAAAATGCTGACAAAAAATAATTTTGCTTCACCTTTTGGGGGAAATGTCTATTCAATATTATGGATGCACATTTGACCATGTTTAAACTAATTAATTGAAATTCAAGATCATGTTACATTCTAGATTTCAATTAATTAATAAATACAATCAAATGTGAATCTAGAATGCTCTATAGATAATATGACCTTTTAGAAGGTCAAATGAAGTTATTTGGAAATGCCATTTTGCAGGAATGTAGCCCTTAGTGTTAAATTTTTTAAAATTATAATATTTATTATAATTTTTTACTATAGGTAAAGATAGGTTTTTGAAAGGGCTTGAACCTTTATACAACCAAGAATATAGCTCTCAAGCCTAAAATACAACTACCAAACACAATGACCACCAGAGATAGAGCTACTACAATGAGTTGTCTTATATATATATATATATATATATATATTGTAATTTTCTAATGAATGTAGGCCCATTATAAAAAATAGTGAACTCTATTCAAGACACTAGAGAAAAATAAACATTGTTAGAAAAATCTCTAAAAAATGCATTGCACTCCACATGGATGTCCTTGTTTCAATGAAAAAATAAAAAATAATTTCGATATATGCTAAGAGAAATGTGTTAAAAAAAAATATAGGTCTAAATTTTTTGTTAGTACTAATTAAATTATTATGAGTAATTATAATATTTGTTAAAAAAAAACCAAAAAATATCTATTCACTAAACATTGGAGTGAATGATTTAATTCTAAGCAATTATGAAAAAAAATGTTTGTAGTGAAAGTTATGCGATATGGAAATATGTCAATAAAAAATAATTTAAGAAAAGATTGAAAATAATGAAATACAAAGCTCCCACATGTTGCAAACTCACAAACTCACACACAAAACATAGATTGCAAATCCTCACAAGCTCTCAACTTAAACACAATATATATAAAAAAAAACAACAAACTCATTGTTTATTCATCTCAGCAATTAAATGCCAATTTTTTGAAATAAAATATTGTTTACATATACATTCATGGCCTCTCATGGCCTTACAAATCTAAAGGGAAAACTCTCCTCATTTCCCCACACTCACTCAGCAAGCTTCTCTACTTCACAACCCACTCACATGGGTTAAGATCTCCCAATCTTCCTCTTCAAAATCTGCTCTGAGAAATCTCTCCTTGGAGCTTCTACAATATATCTTTTTAAATCTCTCTATCTACCCTTTTTTGGCATTCCATCTGTAGCATTTATTTCTCTCTCATGTTTTTCTTCAAAAATCCCCAAAATATGAATTCAAAATCATTAATTATTTTCCAAGAATGAAGCCCAACTCTTCCCCAAGTATATATCTACATATTCTATGTTTAGGCAACCTTAAATGAGGCATTTTACACTTCTATTAACTCCTCAGACACTATCTTTACTCAAAGGGACATTTTTGCTATTTCAAGCAAATTTTGAACCATGAAACTTTGAAATTTTCATAAAATACTTCCTTTAATATTCACCCAGACTATTTTACTATTTAACCAAGTTGAATGAAAGGTCTCAAAGACTTAAATTAAGTTGATTAATTGATTTATCCTGCTGAAGAAAATTATTTGCAAACAAATACATATTTTAACCCTTGCGAAGTGGTGGAATCGCAACAAGATAGAAAATTATTTGTTTTTGCCCATTTTGATATTTCAATTTGCTTCTCAAGATGAATATGAGATAAAAAAAAATCCACCAAACATTACATTGTGAGGCTGCATATGTTGTTTGGAAAAAAATTTCAAATATGCAACTTTGACTCTGTGTGCTAAGGTGTCAAAAAACTATGTTTTGTATAACTCTTACCCAGAAGCTTAATTTTACACAAAAACTTGCCAAGATGCATGGAATGACATCTCCAAGGTCTCCACCAATCCATTTTGCTCTAGACTTGATAAAACATGAGAAATTAAATTCCCTGTAAACTATCAGCTTCAATCAGAGAATTTTAAATTCCCTCAAATGGTGATGAATTTGAATGTGATTCCTTTTGCATATTAGGAAAAATACAATCACAAATCATTACCTAGAAGTAATTTTCCCCAACTCTTAAAAATCTTGAAAATTAATTGTTTCCGTAAAACTACCCTGTAGAGCCTTAAAATGACAATTTGGTGAAAACTCGAATCTTGCAATTTTGACCAAATTTTTGAGTTCCTGCTACTGAGAGATGCCTGAAAACACCAATGCAAACAAAAACACATAGAAAAAATGAGAAAAAAAACTAAAATGTTTTTGGTTGATGTGAGATAGCCCATTCGCTTAGATGCTCCTGCATCAGAAAAATAAAATAAAAATGACAAGAATAATTCTTTGAAAAATTTACAAAAAAATACAATTTGTTAGTTTACATGATCATCCTTAAATTCTTGACCATTTGTTCAATAAAATTAATATAAATTTAAAATTGCTAAAAAAAGTTGATTTTTGACTGTCCTTTTTAGGCTAAAAAGTGGGACACACTATTGTGGGATCGCCCATCAATTTTGCAAAATCTTTGTCGAACATCTCACATAATGTATTTCCTTTTAGGGTTAGTAAGACCCTAAAAATTACATGAAATAAAATTCATGGAAGACAAGAATTCAATGGCATGCCATCTTCATCAAACTCATCAATAGCTCTATAACTATTCTTCAAGAAGCCCTCCTCTATGAGTTTTTCCATTTTGGGACATTGAAATCACCTTCTTTATATATGGCATAAAATCATCTTCCTTTGTCTCATGGATTGCACTATGAGAATGTTGAGATGCAGGAGGAGAAGGTGGATGATTAACTGGGTGAGCACAAGATCATCGTGGACCAAACAGTGGCAATAGGAAGAAAAAATGTGTCTTTACTTAGCCAACATCATGAAAAGTGAAAGTTTAACTTTTTTAGGTTGGAGAGAATATCTATTTTTGTTTGGAATGCCAAACCAAAATGGATATCCTTTTGGAATGGATATCTGTTCCAAAATGGATATCCGTCTGGAATGGATATCCATTTGGAATAGATATCTGTTCCAAAACAGAGATCTATTCCAAAATGGATATTTGTATTGTGTGACCCAAAATGAATATTTGTTTTCCAAAATGGATATCCATTTTGGACATCATAAAAGTGAAAAAGGGTAGGCTGCATTTTGCAAACCCTCAACTTGCAAAATGCAAAGCTTAAAAAAATAGATATCAGAGCTCTCAAAAATGAATATCCAATTCAAGGAGATCACCAAATCGAAGAGGTAAGGTGTGATTCTTGTCTTTTTTTGTTTTTCTTTGTAAATGAAATGACTTTTTTTTTAATCCTAAATGGGTATGTTTTATATTTTAAATAGATAAAATGGATGAACAACATGAAAACCCAAACTCTCCCCCACCAAACCCTCCCCCTCCAATAATCCAAGAGAAAATTGAAAGAAATATTGATCAAATAAGTAGGATTATAAAAATTTATCATTGACATCCTTAATTTTCTTCAATGACATCGAATTTAGAGAGGATTATTAGTCATGTTTAAACCCTCACAAGACAACATGAATCATTTAGGTAATGGCAAGAAATCAAGAAGGTGGAATATGCTAATGGTTTATCATATGATCAAGTGAAAGAGTTAGACATTACCAAAGCTATGTTAGCCCAATATTTTGTCAATCTTAAAAATGGATTGCATGTTGATGTACGTAAGCCTAAGTATTCAATCAAATGGTGTACACATGAGGGTATTAGTCAAAATTTTGGGATCGTTGGTGGATGGTTTTTAATAAACAACCCAAGAACAATTTAGATGTACCTTTGTATTTCCTTCATAAACTATATGAAGAGTTTGTAATGGGTCACCATGTAAATTATTTTGATTTTAGAGAGATCTAGGGAGTAGGTAAGATAATACCTCAAGATAGACCTAGGGAAAGGACACAAGTGCAAGGTCCTTTTATTCCCCCTCCTACTATTCCTTCTCCACCTCTAATTCAACACCTAAATTTTGTTGCAAATGCAACACCACAGGGCCTCATTAGCACACACTCTTTGACTAAGCACTTGATTACACATACATCTTAGTTTACACATCCACATGATGTTGATGGTCATATTAGGTCACCTGATATTAGTAGCCCCTCCTCATCCACACATGTTTGTGTGCCTCATCATTGCATTTTTTGCAATTAGGTGTGCTTAGGTCCTCTTATGGAGAGTAGTGAGCCACCCCTGAACACTTTAGAGTACGATGTCCCTCATACATCACCTTCATGAGATGAGGTAATGGGGTCTAGAACTCAAGCTGAGGGGTTGAGGACAAGAGTAGAAGCACATACATCAGTGGGTAGAGAACGAGAGAAGCATGGCCAATCTTTTAGAGAGGTAAAATTTAAAGTTAAATTTTCAGGTGTATTCCATTTGAATAAAATAAACAAAGATTAGTACTAATGTATCTAAGGGGGATAATAGTTGATTACAGAGGAGGAGTTGATAGAATTTCATCATGGATCTCTTTCTACCATCTAATTTAGCTTGGACTTGCCAGTATAATTTTTTCTACACATCAACTTTTTTTATTGTATGCATTTAATTCTTTGTGATTAATTATATATTAATGTATAACTTGATGTTACTTTACTTTTATAGTCAATCAAAAATGTGAATGGTGTGGCATCTTTGCCAATAGTCTTTAGTCAAACTCCTAATCAACCCAAGGGACCATAATTCATGGAATGACTTTCTGAACACCAACAAAATGTAATTTGATTGAACTGTACCTTAATTGATAATTGAGAAAGCTTAAATATTTGATTATAGTCATTTAGATAAATAATAAAATAGAGAATCATGGTGTTTGTTACATGTTTGATCATATAAAATAATGGTTAAAAGAATGAAAATGAGAAAGAAAGAAAGAAACATGTATTATCCATTATTCATAATATAGATTTGAGCTTTACCAACACATCAATTATTCATTTAAATATTCATACAGATTTTGTAATTGATTTGAAACTAATGATTATATGTGATCCATTTTAGTCCATTGATTGATTCATCCTATGAGGATTCCATTATGACATACAATGTTCATTGATCACCAAGATAATTATGTGTATTGATAAATTGATGCTATATCATTTACATACACACATCAACATATAAAAAGCACATAAAAATACAAGGACACTAAAATTCCATAAACAATATAGATCATATATGGTGTAGGGGCACCTAGTTACCTTAATTAATTTCATGTGCTTTTGATGTTTTGGAGTTGTATAAGGTCCACATGATCAATTGTAAGGCCTAGTGCCACGTGTGAGTCCGAGTGGAATAGGACAAGTCATAGGGTCTGGTAGTGGAAGAGCAAACACATTGTAACTGAATAGGTTGATAGTTGCAGAATGGTCGGCATTCCCACCGATGCAAACTGTCAAGAACAAGAACATGTATAAACAGTTCAGTGAACAGAAGAAGAGGAGTAATATAGAAATTGGGTGTGATTTGTGGTAGAATAATAGTAAGAAGATAGAAGAATTATTTTCAGTGCAGAAGTTCCCAAGATAAATAAAAGATCCTGTTTTGTTTGTGTTCTTTCACTGTGTCACTGTAGTTAGTTCCATTTTGTCATTCAGATGGGTTACTGAGCCATTCCACCGATGAGATTTCTTCAAAATCGATGGAATGGGTCTGTTTGTACAGTTATTGTTCTTTTTGTTTTTGTTTATGTTCAGTGTCGAATCAAGTGTGGGATGTGTTGATCTAGCCTAGCATCTCCATGTGCTAGGATTCGGTGAAGGCAGAGAGTGTGTGTGTTGCAGAGTTCGTGATTGGTAGTGAAATAATCGTCGGAGAAAGCCAGTCGACGATCATCTGAAGTGCAAAGGTGTATGGGAGTAATGGCGTAGGAAACCCTAGTGTATGCTAATGATTGAAACATGGCTAATGAATGTGTTTTGAATGTATGCTGTGAATGTATATTGAGATTGTATGTGGCGGGACATACAAGCAGCGACTGGGGTTAATGGTGAATCGGTGTGTGTGTCCACTGGCAATAACCAGTTCAGCGATGTACATGAGTTGATTTGATCTATTTTGTCTACTTCCGTTGTGTGCTCTGCATCATTTTGGTATCAGAGCTTTGGACGTTCTATGTGTGACAGATCTATGAATGTTTATGTCAGATAGAGAGAGTGAAGGAGAGGCTAGTGCCATGCCTCCAAAGAGCATGACAGTAGAAGTGCTTAAAATGTTCCAAGAGATGGAAGAAATGATCAAGGTTGGAGTCAAGGTTGGAATCAAGGAAACACTCCAGGCTGAGTTGAAGGCACTAAAGATAGGAAAGAAATCAGATGATGAATCTAATGAAGAAGAAGAAGAAGATGGGGAAGAGGAAACAACCTTAGGATAGACAGATATATCTGCAGATCAGAAACAATTTTTGGAGGCCATAAAATCAATTGGTAAGGAATCATTTGAATCAAGAATGGAGATTCTGATGTTCAGTGGAAAGATGGATGCAGAAGAAGTCATCAAATGGGTCGAGGCTTTGAACAATTACTTCAAGTACAAGGAGGTACTGGAGAATAGAAGAGTCAAGTTTGTAAAGATGAAATTGAAGGGTGTTGCACTCACGTGGTGGAACTACACCTAGGGAGAAAGGGTGAAGAGTGGCAAGAGCATGATCTCATCCTGGAGTCGGATGGTAGAGAGGATCAAGGCTCAGTTCCTACCAGTAGATTATGAAGTGCAGACATACAAGAAAATGCAGAACCTCAGACAAAAGGACATGGATGTATCCACCTACACAGAGGAATTTCACAAATTGTCTCCAAGGTGTGGGCTTGCTGAGGATGAAAATGGAAGAATTGCCAGGTATATTAATGGCCTGAAATATAGCATACAAGATGAGATTACCATCTTGACACTAGAAACCATGGACAAATGCTTCCAAGTGGCACTGAGAGTAGAAGAGAAGCAGAAAAGAAAAGGAGAACAATAGAATAGAGGCAGAGGTGGAAGGAACTTCAGAGGCAGAAATAGTTTCGATGGCAGAAATCAGTTCCAGAAGAATCAAGGGAAGTTCAGTCAACAAGAACATAGTGGAGAATCTAGTTCCAGAGGGGGTTTCAGAGGAAGGAGACCCAATGGAAGAGGTAGATTTGGTGGACCGGGCAGAGGTCCTAATGTCTTCATGGGAAGATGTTATAATTGTAACCAAATTGGGCACATAGCAGGCAAGTGTCCAGAGAAATCCTCAAGCTCTTATGAAGGAGATAGAAGGAGCCAGCTGATTCAAGAAGAAGATTGTCAGAGTGTGAACTCATCTATGGGAAGTGCAGCTCCAGCACAAGATGGAGAGAATCTTATGGTGAGAAGGACGATGCTGAAGGTACCACAGAACAAAGAACCACCGCAGAGGAAGACACTATTTAGAACTCTGTGTAAAGTTTCTGGCAAAAGGTATAAGGTAATTGTTGATTTTGGCTCAATTGAAAATTTAGTTTCAGTAGAAATGGTAGAGAAATTGAATTTGAAAAGATTTCCACATGTTAGTCCATACAAAGTGTCCTGGTTGAACAAAGGGCAACAAGTCTTGGTTGATGAACAAGCTTGCGTAGAATTTCAGATAGAGGAATATGGGGATAAACTTTTGTGTGATATAATTCCCATGGATGCATGCCATTTACTGTTAGGTAGACCTTGGTAGTATGATGTACAAGCCCAGCATGATGGTAAATCCAATTCTTTTGTTATCACCAAGAATGGTAGACAGTATAAGATGGATCCTTTACCAAAAGATGGTGTAGACAATAATGTAGGATCAAGTAACATGTTAGTGAGTGGGAAAGATTTTCTCCATACTCTAAAAGAAGAGGGAACCCAGGGGTATGCTCTAATTCTGAAACCTAAAGACAATTCTGATTTGTCTAAAAATAGCAAGGAAAAAGTCCCTAAGGAAGTACAGGAATTGTTAGACAAGTATAAGAGTATCATGGTGGAGGATATGCCCAATACACTACCCCCTATGAGAGACATAAGTCATCAGATTGACTTCATCCCAGGATCCACATTGCCAAATAAACCAGCTTATAAAATGACACCTAATCAGAATGAGGAGATTGCTAAACAAGTTCAAGAACTATTGGATAAGGGCTTGGTGAAGAAAAGTCTTAGTCCGTGTGCTGTACCTACAGTTTTAGCTCCCAAGAAGGATGGAAAAGGGAGGTTATGTACTAATTCAAGAGCCATAAATAAGATCACCATCAGATATAGGTTTCCTATGCCCAGAATAGAGGACCTCATGGATTGTTTGGGTGGAGCTCGGTACTTTTCTAAAATTGATCTCAAAAGTGGATACCATCAGATCAGGATTAGACAAGGGGATGAATGGAAGATAGCCTTTAAGACTAATGAAGGTCTTTATGAGTGGGTGGTGATGCCATTTGGACTATCCAATGCTCTAAGCACTTTCATGCATCTAATGAATGAGGTATTGAAAGATTTTACTAGCAAATTTGTTGTTGTCTATCTTGACGATATTCTAATTTTCAGCAGGACAAAGGAAGAACATTTGCAGCATTTGGAAGAGGTGTTGAAGAAACTACATGAGGAGAAATTGATGATCAATATGGAGAAGAGTGTCATCATGAAGGAAGAACTCACATATCTAGGATTTGTGATATCCCAGGGTAATTTAAAAATGGATCCGAAAAAGGTAAAGGCTATTCTGTCTTGGCCAGCACCTAGGATAGTAAGTGATGTGAGAAGTTTTCATGAGTTGACAACCTTTTATAGGAAATTCATAAGAGGATTCAGCCATGTTTGTACACCCATTCTGGATACCATAAAAGAAGGATAGAAAATTAAGTTTGTTTGGAATAGGGCAGCAAATGAATCTTTTGAGATTCTTAAATAGAAAATAGTAGAGAAACCCATTTTGGTTTTTCCTGATTTTAATAAGTTGTTCACTGTAGAATGTGATGCCAGTAATCTTGCCATTGGTGTTGTCTTGAGTCAAGAAGGCAGACCTATTGCTTTCTTTAGTGAGAAGCTGAATGATGCTAAAAGGAAGTATTCCACATATGATCTAGAATTGTATGTAATGGTGCAAGCATTGAAAAAATGGAGACATTATCTCCTGCCCAAGGAATTCATTGTTTATACTGACAACCATGCTTTGAGTTTTTTGAATTTGCAGGAGAAACTAAATCACAGGAATATGAAGTGGGTCGAACAACTCCAGGTGTATACTTTTTCCATCAAACATAAGAAGGGACAAGCTAACAAGGTGGTAGATGCTCTGAGCAGAAGAGTGTGCATTATATAGGAAATCCAGTTACAAAGTGTGGGAGTGGATTCTCTCAAGAATATGTATCAGGATGATGAGGACTTCAAGGAGATATATTTAGTTTGTTCATAGTTTTCAGATTCCTATCATTCTGATTTTTTTGAATATTTGTTGCAGCAAGGGCTACTATTCAAAGGCAGCCAACTGTGTACTTAGGTGTTCCATGAGGGAGAACATCATAAAAGAGAAACATTGCGGTAGTCTTGGAGGTCATTTTGGACTAGACAAGACATTGGAACAAGTGAGAAGGCTTTACTTCTAGCCTAAGATGCAAACAGATGTCAGGAAATTTGTGGAAAGTTGTAACATTTGCCAAAAGGCAAAAGGGACTTCATCAAATGCAGGTCTCTATCAACCACTTCCAATTCTGCAAAGGCCATGGGAGTGCATCAGTATGGATTTTGTTTTGGGTCTTCCCTGGACTCAAAGAGGATTTGACAGTGTGTTTGTGGTTGTTGACAAGTTTAGTAAAATGGCTCATTTTGTGCCATGTAAATGCACTAATGATGCTTCACATATTGCCGGTCTTTTCTTCAAGGAGATAGTAAGAATTCATGGTTTTCCATTGAATATTGTTACTGACAGAGATCCCAAGTTTGTGGGACATTTTTGGCATACATTGTGGAAGAAATTGGGCACCCAATTGTCTTTCACGTCAGCATATCACCCTCAGACGGATGGACAAACTGAGGTGGTGAATAGATCACTGGGTAATCTTTTGAGGTGTTTGACTCAACAGCATGGAGAAGCATGGGATATGATCATCCCATAGGCAGAATTTGCATATAATGATTCTGTTAATAGGAGCACAGGAAAGAGTCCTTTTGAAGTTGTATATGGGATTCATCCCAGGGGAATTTTGGAGCTCAGGGATCTCTAGAACATGGAGAAAAAGAGTGCACAAGGAGAAGATTTTGCAATAAGTATGAAAGATATCCATGATGCTGTCAGAGGAACTATACAGAAGAACACAGGGAAATACAAAGAGAGAGCTGATCAGAAGAAAAGGGATGTCCAATACAAAGTTGGAGATTTGGTGATGGCATATCTGAAGAAGGAAAGGCTTCCAAAGGGACAGCCCACGAAGCTTCTTATGAAGAAGATAGGTCCATGTAAGATTGTACACAAGTTTGGGCCTAATGCATACGAAATTGAACTCCCTCCAGGTTTCACAATATCACCCATTTTCAATGTGTCTGACCTATTTCCATTCAAAGAAAACAATGTTGCTGGTTCAGATGTGACAGAAGCAGGGGATGCAGAATAGATTTCTGATCTTCCATCGAGTCAGCCAGTGCAGCTAGAATGTATTTTGGACACCAAAGTTCAGAAGAAGACCAGGCATAAAACCTACAAGTAGTATCTGGTCAAATGACGTGGTTTGCCTGATGAAGATGCTACCTGGATGAGCGAGGAGGACATCATCAAACATGGGGTTACTATTTCTGACTTGGTTCCTCAAGGGACTTGAGTTCTTTTACACCCTGGGAGTATGGTGCAGGGGCACCTAGTTACCTTAATTAATTTCATGTTCTTTTGATGTTTTGGAGTTGTATAAGGTCCACGTGATCAATTGTAAGGCCTAGTGCCACATGTGAGTTTGAGTGGAATAGGACAAGTCGTAGGGTCTGGTAGTGGAAGAGCAAACACATTGTAACTGAATAAGTTGATAGTTGTAGAACAGTTGGCATTCTCACTGATGCAAACTGTCAAGAACAAGAACATGTATAAACAGTTCAGTGAACAGAAGAAGAGGAGTAATATAGAAATTGGCTGTGATTTATGGTAGAATAACAGTAAGAAGATAGAAGAATTATTTTCAGTGCAGAAGTTCCCAAGATAAATAAAAGATCTTATTTTGTTTGTGTTCTTTCACCATGTCACTGTAGTTAGTTCCATTTTGTCATTCGGATGGGTTACTGAGCCATTCCACCGACAAGATTTCTTCGAAATTGGTGGAATGGGTTTGTTTGTACAGTTAGTGTTCTTTTTGTTTTTGTTTATGTTCAGTGTCAAATCAAGTGTGAGATGTGTTGATTGAGCCTAGCATCTCCATGTGCTAGGATTCGACGAAGGCAAAGAGTGTATGTGTTGCAGAGTTCGTGATTGGCAGTGAAATAACCATTGGAGAAAGCCAGTCGACGATCGTCTGAAGTGCAAAGGTGTATGGGAGTAATAGCATAGGAAACCATAGTGTATGCTGATGATTGAAACATGGCTAACGAATGTGTTTCAAATGTATGCTGTGAATGTATATTGAGATTGTATGTGGCAGGACATACAAGCAGTGACCGGGGTTAATGGTGAATCGGTGCGTGTGTCCACTGGCAATAACCAGTTCAGTGATGTACATGAGTTGATTTGATCTATTTTGTCTGCTTCCTTTGTGTGCTCTGCATCAATATAGATGCCCATTACCATAAACCAATAAATATGAAGACCAACTATACATATCATAGTGTCCAATACCAAATGTCATCAACATAAAAAAATATATAACATGATCAGACACATAATAGTGGGGACAGATCTTCTAATCCTCATTCTCCTTTTGATCCTCTTGAACCTACTCCTTTACCTACATCTAATGGATATAATAGTGGAGACACATCTACCAATAATTTATATGCATTTGTGACCTTTGATCATCCTCAACTACAACTTTAATTGGCTCATCTCCATCATCGTCATTAATAAGTTCATGAGTGGAAAATGGTGGTCTATCTATCTCCCAAGGCCAAAGTAGTGAGTTTTGGTGCCTCCTGTATATTTCAGGTTTTAGGGCAACATCCTACTAGATAAAAAACTATTTGAGGATCCACTTATAACGAAAACATTCCAAATATGTAGACAAATACTATTATTATGTGTAGAACTAATGAGGTGGCAATATACATGCATTGGAATACTTCATATTATATGTTTATCCTATGACAAATGTAAAAGGTGAGTATAATAAATACCTTGTATTTTCTCATGAAATATAAGAGGTTGTAAAAAATTCCATGATAGCTCATTTTTGTTTAATCTTTAAAAATTCATTTTAAGGACACTTCTCACTAAATTTGTTGATGTGAAGAGTTGCATGATGAATCAAACCTCTAAACCTTAGTTGCAGATAGATAAGAGTCCATATCACATTTCTTAAAAATAGAGGTCCTACAATATTCCATGTAACTTCTACATGGTCATAAAGTTATCCCTATTGACTAATAACTCATCTCCCCTAATGCTAGTGAGCATTTTTTCTTTGTTTTGTTTAAATTGATCTATTAGTTTAAAATTTATTATGATTATTTATATACATAGAGTCTTACATTCTTGTCATTTTTTTATACAGGAGATATTAGTTGGTTCATCCATGATGAGTCCTCAATCGATGTAGGAGGCCTTGTTGGTGGTATTTTCTTGTTTTCTAGTAGATAAGTTTTTGTTTAGTGTAGTCTAGATTGTTTATGTGTAACACATCTAACCTTTTTAAATGTATGCATTTCTTTTTTTGTGAATAATTATATATTAATTTATTTCAATGTTACTTTACTTTTACAGTCAATTGAGAAAGTGAGTAATGTGCCACCTTTACCATAATGCTTCAGTAGGACACCTGATTATCTTAAGATACAATCATTTGTAGAATGATTGTCTGAATGACAAGAAAGAGTTGAGGTAATTGAGTTGCCATCTTGTAACTACTAAAAATTTGGTAGTTCGTCATCCAAAAATAAAAATAAATTCATTGTCCAAAAAAATTGGTTGTCACAAAATAAATTAAAAAAATGGTTTACTGCCACTACACTTTAATTAGAAGTGGTGTGAAGCATCACGAATGTAATTTTTATGTGGAGCGATGGGTGGAGATGAATCAGATGAAGATGATGAGCTTAATGCAAAGTGTGGATCCAACTATAACAATTTGAGCAATAATGGATTGGGATGGCCTTTAACCTGTGTTAGTGGTATGGTTCTGGAATGAGCTGGAAATGTCCCTTGTGAGGTAGATCCTAAAGTAGAACTGTCTCCTCTTGCTTCCAAGGTAGGGGCCTCTAGGGATTATGCTGCAAAGAAGACAAAAGGTATGCCCATTTCATTTGTCTAGATACCCACTTCAATTTCATAGATACCCACTTTTTAAAAAATTGAAAAAGGTTTGTTGTTTTCTGAAAGAATGCTGGATGACTGATTCGTGGACAAAATTTCAATTTTGTTCTCATGAGGAATCCTACAGTTTATCATTTGTCACAGAAAAAACATATAACCACTTATAGCCATTTCAAAAAAAATGAAAGAATTTGTCTAAATTTTTAGGAATCCTGATGATTAATGAAGCAAAAATCCAATTTTGATGTGATTTGTAACTTTATAGTATCATCAAGGTACACTGACTTCAATCCTCCAATACTCATTTTATAAAAATCAGAAAATGCGGCCTGAATTATTGTGAACTCTTACTATCGACAAAGCAAAAAGAAAAATTTCAACTTTGATTTGAGTAGGAAGTTACAGTTTTATGAAAGCATGACCGTTTTTCTCATCAAGATAACCAGTTAATAGAAAGCCAATAGTGCATTACATTTTCAATAATAGTAGTTATTGATGAGCCAAAATCCAACATTTGAGGTTTAATTTGATTGGGAAGTTTGTAATTCTGTCAGTTCATGGAAAGAGGTATACCCACTTTCCTCTTCCACACCCCAATTTCTAAAAAATTAAAAAAAGCACATATACTGAATTTAGAAGAGAATAATAGAAAAATTACAGCCTTGTTTTGAGAAGAGTAATGTTAGAGTCAAAAATGTCCCATGTGCTAGCTAATTAATTTACTTAAATTTTGGGTCATGTTAGCTCTGTTAGTGATTTTGTGGTTTCTTCATTGCTGGAATTTTAGGAAGGTTTTACTTGCTTTGTGTTGTTAACTTATATGCTTGCATGTTCTAAATTTTTTGTTATGATCAAGCTTAAGGAAATAAATGTCATGTTTTTGTGTTTTCAACTTTTTTAGAATGGCATGACAAGTATATATGTTTAATCTTTCTCTATTTGTTAAAATGAAGGATGGCATGATAGGGATTTATAGTTTTGAGTTTTCTATTAATTAAGATGAAGGGTAGCATCACAGTTATTGGTACACAAAATAATATTCTTGCACATGTTGCTGAGTGAGTATATAGCAGAGTTATTGTAGAACAACATGCCCAAAAAATGTAATTTAATTTTTTTCATTTTTGTTCTTTTGACAAAAGCTCATAAATTTATATTGGTTATTTAAGACACCTCCAAGATAGTCTGTCATAATTTTAATAATTTTTTATTTTAGTTAAAAATTAAAAAGGGAGATCTAACACTTAGAGGCAAGGTATGAACCTCAAAAGAAAGAGTTTTATCATAACAAGCTGTTTCTTATGGTTTTTTCTCCAACTTGGCATTAACAATTGTCAGGATTGAACAAAACAATTTTGTAAGAAAATGTTTTTGGAAAACAATTGTGAACTATATAAGAACTTTGATGTTTTGGATGATACTTTGTGATGACAGTTTGGATGACACTTAATGACACATCATTAGGATGAGTGAGGAATTTGGATTATGTACAAGAGATCCTCATAGAGATAACTCTTACAGTCACATGAGGTTTAGAGGACCCTTAACCAAAAAAAGAAAATTAATTTATTAAATTACCATTTAATCATTCACCAAATCTTGGCCTAGTTCCCCTATAGGTTTATAGATATAAATTTCCAAGATTGGCTTATATTTAATCTTTTAGCCCTCTTTAAATTGTTGGTATATTTTTTTATTCCTGGTGATTCCTTAAGGTGATGCTTTATGTAATGGCCCTCCCTTAAAATGGTCATCACTTCTATGCAAATGCAGTGTATAGTTGAATGTGAACTTTACATTAAAGCACATTGTTTCCCTGTGTAAAAGATATATCATGGCCGAAGAGATGGATACTATCAAACTATAAGGATCAATGGAGCCTTGAGTATGGTGAGAGATGGAAGGAAAAATGTGGGAGCATTTTTCTATTCATACATAAAGACAAAAATAAAAACTAAGTAAAAAATTGAATTGGAAATACATAATCTATGGCAAAGGTGATGAAATCTAAATTACAAATCAAGGGGATTGAGCTAGAGAATTTCACTATGAAACATAGTGGAGTACTAAAGCTGTACTTTATTGGCCCTTTACAACATTCCCTACAGTTAACAAGTTATCTTTTTTTCCATGTTTACTCCCTCCCAAATAGTTGCATTTATTCACCTAGAAAATTGTGTAGTTAAATGTGTTGAATTCGTGCAGATATCAATGGAATGTTGAAAACCTCGAAGGTCAAGATGGCGATCTTGGTAGTTGATAAATGGATTTTCCAATACCCATGGTTGTTTTGAAGATGTGTGTCCAAATAGTTCATGTCATACATGCCATTGCTAACATCTAAATTTGATTGGTAGCCTAGCTCAAGGCACACTTAATGCAGTTGGCAACTAGTTAAAGAAGGGTGAGTGAAATCTACCTTCATAAACAAGCCACAATAATATCACAACAAAACCATTTTTGTTAAATACCGCAGTCTAATACAGGATTGCATAGAAACTACTAAGAAGTTATGTTCTAGCTATCCTTTATTTAATAGTTCTAGAACTTAAATTTGGGTAAGCTTGGGTTCCCTGTTCTTCCCCTTTTCGATTCCAACACTTGGAAACTGTTAATGGATCAAGTTCTAAATTTCTTTTAGAGATTTTTAATTTTGGCTTGTGGGAACAGCCACGTATGTGGTGCTTATATTTTTCTCTGGTTTCCATTTAATAATGTAGATTATGTACAAGGCAGTGGTTGTTTAACTCTACTTGCATTATTTTTACTTATTTTAGTTTGACTCAAATTTAGGTTAAGTTGGCTAGTGTTATCTTGGCTTTATTGTATGTGCATGCTATAGTACTACTACTTTGATTAGTTGGAGCCATAATTTCTTTGTTTAAAAATAAGATGTTTGCTTACAGGGAAAAAATGTAAAGTTTCATTACAAAAGCAAGAAAATGTGACCACTTGTGAAACATTAAAAATAGAAATACTAAAAAACGATCCTCTTAATAGATCTACCTTTTTTTCTAATGTTTAACTACCTTTGATCAGGTGGTGATTTGATTTTCTTAGAGCTTCAATTCAAAGTTGTTGGTTGGTAGCCATTTTTTTACATGTTAGTTGATGGAGTTCACTATTGCAGGGGAGACAATGCTAAGAAGTTTTATCACTTTGTTGGATTATGAGATCATGCATAAAATTTGGGTAGTATAATTTTAATCACAATCATATTGAGTTAATTTCTTATTATGCATATTTTTAATGTAAGTTTGATAAATGATGTTGATGCATGACAATTTCCATTAACCAAATGGTACACTATCACACAAATATTTTAAAATTTGTAGTATATTTTTTAGTCAATAAGTGGGAAGCATAAATAGCCTTTTCTTTTTATCCTGTGGAGGAGGGGGTAGTTTTGGGTAGTTATGCTATACTAGGTCTGGTGAATGTCATGCATCAATACAATGTTGTAGCTATATAGAAAGATAATGTTTATAAATCAATTGTATGTTGACTATGGAGATAAGGTAGCTAAAATGTGTTTTCAGGATACTTGTGATTATTGTCTCAATAAAAGAGATGAGTGATGCCATATAGAGTATGATCTCTATAGTTTATATTGTGTGGAGCTTTGCTTTCAATGTGAACTATCATGCTTCTTGATATCATTGATAAAAAAAAAACCCTGAAGAAGGTTGTAAAAGGTAGTCTTGAAACATTGGAAGAAAAAGTAAAGAAATCCATGACCTCAAATGAGACCTTTGGCCTTCAAGTGTGGGCATTTATTCTTTTCCTTTTAGGTGATTTAGTCTCATGCTTGTCTTAGAGTTTTGTCAAAACTTGGAGAGTCTCACTTGAACTCAGTTTTGAAGAGTCCATTCATTTGAGCTTGTTTTGGGTCATTATCATTTGAATTTAGGATTTTATGACTAACTCAAATAGTCCCACAACTATGGGTAACCCAAGGAAGCCGATGTCAAATAATCCAAAGTATTCCATAGTATATACTCAAAGAAAAAAGAGTACCATAACTTTCTAAAAGATTACATCCAAGTGTAGCAAAATCTTGGAGTGCATATTTAACTATTTCATGCTTTAATTTTTCGTAGTATTAGATATGGGTTTGTACATGGGATTCAAATCATGGGTTTGTTGGTGTAGAAAAATGTACATTCAGAGTAATAGTTTGTGTAAAAAACAAATATACCAAAAGCATCATTGTGGTTGCATAAAATATATACACAATCCATATGAATTGTAATGATATAACATCATACATATATGATATGTTAATAGGTTATGTTAAGTGTTTGTCCACATTAAATTTAATAGTTAATAAACAATTTACATAAATAATAAATGAATATGCCAATGTTCAAACATAATTCAGTCACACAAATTTTGTACAAACATGCATGAACACTAAATTTTAAACACATAAAGTGAGTGCCAAAGTTATAAAACATGGTAAAGTTTAAATACACACACAAGACAAAGTGAATGCAAAAATTAAATTTTAGACAAACAATTCACATGTCAACGTTAAAAAACACACTTCACAAGTAGAAATTGAACACATGCCAAAGTTCAAACATGCTACATGCACAAAGTTAGTTTTATCACACACAAAGTAAACACTCGAGTTCAGATATGCCAAAGTACAAACACACACAAAGTGAATGCCAAAGTTAAAACACACTCTTCAAACAAAGTTCAATCACTTCACACATAGTTTGTTGAAACCAAATTGCTTTCATCTCCATCATACAAGAGATCACACTCATCCATATATCCTTCATCCAAGCCATCATACTCCTCACCTTCATCTAGACCTGTCTCCCTCTTACCCTGTGTAGGTTCTAAAATTTTCTCGCTCCTCATCCTCACACCCATGATGAGTGTCAAGTAAATTCTAAAGATAGTTCAAACACTCACACACACACCAAAGATAGTTCAAACACTCACACATACACACACAAAAGTGAATGCTAAAGTTTAAACACACTTCACACACACACACAAAAGTAGACATAATTCAACATCCTAATTTTCAATTCACACTAAGTGAATGCAAAAGTTCAAACTTACCTAAACACACAAATAGTAAATAGATCGAATAAGTGAATGAAAAAAGTAGTTCACTCACGTTTCACACACAAAGAACATGAATCCACAATTAACTCAAACAAGTTAAGGCAATGCCAAAATTCAAACATATGCTTCACATAAGCAAATTAGATGCCAATACACAAACAATAAATGGCTCAAGTCCAAGTGAATGCCAAATTTTGTTCACTATGTCACACAAAGTGAATGTGAAATTTAGTTCATACACATTTTACACACATAAAGTGAATGTCAAAGTTCATTCACATAAACATGTGCACACACAGTGAATACTAAAGATAACTTTCAAACCTATCCACTCACACACAATGAAAGCCAATGTTCATTCACACACATACACTTTATGCAAAGTGAACATCAATATTTTTGTACACACATAGAGTGAGTGCCAAAGTTCAATCACATACACATGCATGCACACACAAAGTGAATGCCAAATTTCATTCAAGTGTGGTGCAGGAGCACCTTGGCAAATCAAAGTTGTACTAGACAAATCTTTGATTTTGATTAAATTGTAATGCTTCAACATTGTATAAGGTTAAACAAGTCATTGCTATGTCATTAGGAGTGTTCAATGTTCAAATGTTACCTCCATTTGCAAAAGGGGAAATGTTATCTTTCAAAAAATATAAAAATGAGGGAAGGTGAGGAGTCATTTGGCTCTTGATTCATTCCTAGAAAGTTAGGAACTGAAAAGACAAATTTGAATGCCTTTAAAAGGCCTTGTAACATCCAAGGAATTCATGGGTGGTTGAGTGGAAAGTTCTAATGAATAAAAGAACACTGTTTTTATTGTATTCCTTTAGAAATCTGCTATTTCTTGGTACTGTACGGCCCTATACAGATAGGGACTAGTGCCAAGTTGGTTGTAGGTGATAGTTCTATAAATCACCCTCCATTTCCATTTTATTGCATGTAGTTTGGTTTTGTATTGTGTTAGATATTGCATTTTTTCCTAAGACTGTCAAAACCCTCTGTTAGGGTAAACAGTGAACAAGATAAATGAGTTTCTTCCTTGTTTTGTCCTTGCATGTTGCTAACCCTTGGTGTAAAATGATTGTGATAGTGTGTGATTTCAAATCCTTGAGGTCTCCAAACATATAGCTAAGGTGGATGTGGGAAACATCTAGTTTTATGACTATTTTTTTTTCTGTCACAGTCTAGAAAATAGTGTTTCAAGGACAGTCAAGAGGTATGGGTGTAGTGTGGTTAAAAATATTGATGGGAATGGACTTTTGATGGATGTTTAATCTTTATTAGACCTATTTGGATGTACTCCAAGTGTTGTTTGGGAGAGTTTGAAGTCAGAGGTAGAAGAACCAATAAGCCTTTGTGTGCATGCAAGCCTATTAGGCCTATTTGGCACAGCGACAATCTTGTTTTGAGTAGTTTTTTCCAAAGCAACACATGTTGATCTTTTGGTAGGTTGGTGATAAGGATAATGGGTATCTAAAAAGTTTTAGACAGTCTTAAATGGAGATCTACATTAAAAGATATGAGTGACTATTCCTCAATGAAGGGCTACAAGGTGTTATGACAGTCATGAAGGAGACAGTTGCATGCATGAAGAAATAGTTTGATAAATGATTATTTGGGATTGAGTTAAAGTCCTTAAGGGATGAGAAGGCCTTTGATAATCTTGTTTGGGTCAGAAGAGTTAGGAACCCCTAATGGTACCTTTGTGAGATCCTTGTCTAATGAAGTTTTTGTGAAACTTGATGTATCTAGTGATTGTGACACATTGTTTGCAACATGCTAGTATGAAGTTGAGTTAATTTGTTCATTTTCCTCTACATTAGATTGGTATCAGAGCTTAGAAGATTTTGAGCATGTAGATAGAGCGCCAAAGGAGGCAATCTACACCAAGATTTTGGGGTAAGCATTGATTTTTGCTACCTAATTCTTATTGTGAAGTTTTATGGTTGCAGGTGCAAGTTCACTCACTGCAGTAGGTAGACAGGAAGGTTTGTCAAGAGGGCCAGAGGAGATGGTCCATTAGTTGTCACCAAAAGTCTTGGGGAGAGAGGGAAGAGAGGACTCCCAGGTGAGGGACAGGAGTGTTGTTGTAGCAGGAAGGAGTGGACTTCTGATAATAGAGATGCACCTTGGAGGCAGCCAGTCAAACTCCATTAATAGGAGTCATAGTTGGAAAGTAAATAGGAAGCAGAGGAGGCATCAAGTTAGGGTTGAAGACATAAAGAAGCAAAAGTCGTTTGAAGCAGACCACACAACTCTTGGGACAAGAGTTTTCTTCATGCTGAGAAGTATGGTGCAGGAGCACCTTGGCAAATCAAAGTTGTCCTAGACAAATCTTTGATTTTGATTAAATTGTAATGCTTCAACATTGTATAAGGCTAAACAAGTCATTTTTATGTCATTAGGAGTGTTAAATGTTCAAATGTTACCTCCATTTGCAAAAGGGGAAATGTTATCTTTCAAAAATGTAAAAATGAGGGAAGGTGAGGAGTCATTTGGCTCTTGATTCATTCCTAGGAAGTTAGGAACTGAAAAGACAAATTTGAATGCCTTTAAAAGGCCTTGTAACATCGAAGGAATTTGTGGGTGGTTGATTGGAAGGTTCTAATGAATAAAAGAACACTATTTTTATTGTATTCCTTCAGAAATCTATTGTTTCTTGGTACTATATGGCCCTGTACGAACAGGGACTGGTGCCAAGTTGGTTGTAGGTGATAGTTCTATCAATCACCCTCTATTTCCATTTTATTGCATGCAGTTTGGTTTTGTATTGTGTTAGATATTGCATTTTTTCCTAAGACTGTCAAAACCCTTTGTTAGGGTAAACAATGAACAAGATAAATGAGTTTCTTCCTTGTTTTGTCCTTGCATGTTGCTAACCCTTTGGTGGAAAATGATTGTGATAGTGTGTGCTTTCAAATCCTTGAGGTCTTCGACCAGATAGCTAAGGTGGATGTGGGAAACATCTAGTTTTATGACTATTTTTTTTTCTGTCACAGTCCAGAAAATAGTGTTTCAAGGATAGTCAAGAGGTATGGGTGTAGTGTGGTTAAAAATACTAATGGGAATGGACTTTTGATGGATATTTAATCTTTATTAGACCTATTTGGATGTACTCCAAGTGTTGTTTGGGAGAGTTTGAAGTCGGAGGTAGAAGAACCAATAAGCCCTTGTGTGCATGCAAGCCTATTAGGCCTATTTGGCACAACAACAGTCTTGTTTTGAGTAGTTTTTTCCAAAGCAACACATGTTGATCTTTTGGTAGGTTGGTGATAAGGATAATGGGTATCTAAAAAGTCTTAGATAGTATTAAATGGAGATCTACATTAAAAGATATGAGTGACTGTTCCTCAGTGAAGGGCTACAAGGTGTTATAACAGTCATGAAGGAGACAGTTGCATGCATGAAGAAATAGTTTGATAAATAATTATTTGGGATTGAGTTAAAGTACTTAAGGGATGAGAAGGCCTTTGATAACCTTGTTTGGGTTAGAAGAGTTAGGAACCCCTAATGGTGCCTTTGTGAGATCCTTGTCTAATGAAGTTTTTGTGAAACTTGATGTATCTAGTGATTGTGACACATTGTTTGCAACATGCTAGTATGAAGTTGAGTTAAGTTGTTCATTTCCTCTGCATCAAAGTGCCACACACTTCACACAAACTGAATGGAAAAATTAACATTTAGACACACACACACACACATAAAATGTTTTCCAAATCCATTCAAACACACAAAGACTCGCAATGAACACCATTGAAGTTTTTTGTTAGACACATTCCACACAAAGCGAAAATCAAAGTTTATTCATACATCACACAAAATGATAGCCTAAGTTCATTTGTACACACCAAAAAAAAAATAATGTTAGTTCTTTTAAGAACATTCCACATAAAGTGAACATCAAAGTTCATTCATACACTCTATATAAAATGATAGCCAAGGTTTATTTGTACACACACCAAAAAAAATGTTAAATCTTTCAATTGCATTCTACACAAAGTGAACAACAAAGTTTGTTCATACACTCCACAAAATGTGATAGTTGAAGTTCATTCATTCCACAAAATGTGATAGCTTAAGTTCATTCATAAACAAAGAAAAAATAAATGTCAAAGTTCTTTCAAGCTCACACACACACACAACAAATGCCAAAGTTGGTTCAAGCACACATACCACACAAAATTAATACCAAAATTAATTTTTAAACACACACACACCACAAAGCGAATGCCTAAATTAACTTTCCCACATCAACATAATTTACATAAACAAAAAGTGAATATGACAATGTTCAAACATAATTCATTCAAAAATTTAGTACAAGCATGCATGAACACTTAAGTTCAAACATTCCAAACTACAAACACACTCATAAAGTGAGTGCCAAATTTATAAAATATGGTAAAGGGCAAACACACACACAAGACAAAGTGAATGCCAAAATTAAATTTCACACATACAATTCACACAAAAAATGAATGTCAAAGTTAAAACACACACTTCACACATAAAAGGTAAACATGTGCCAAATTTTAAGCATGTTTCATGCACAAAGTTAGTTCAATCACACATGAAATAAACACTTCAGTTCAAATATGTCAAATTAAAAAGAAAATAACTTAAGAATAATCAAAGGCCTTCTCTTTCACTTTGTATTTTGAGTTTCATTTATTGGCTTTGGTTAACAATGGATATTTTATGAGTAATTTACATTACTTATGTATGTTTACTTTCATCTACATGATTTTTAGTACTCTTGACATAATATAATTTTATTTTTGTGTTAATTTTTTTGGGCAGCATGAAGTGTGGGATTAGACTTGCTTCCTTTTATTTTCTTTAGGGCCCCAAGTTTGTGGGCAAAATTACATGTGATAAATGTTAATTATGTGGCATTTTGTTGGGTATGTCTTACCAGTACATTAGAAAACTAAAACATGTCAAATTGAACAACAATTATGAATTAAAGGGTAATCACATTTGATAATCCTTGGAACTGTAGACTCTATTATTTAATTTGACATGGATTTTTCTATGATCCTACCTTATTTAGGTAATGTGGTTCACTTAATGTCTTGATTTCTTATAATGTATCTAAGGGATGACTTTGGAGCACCAGTAGATATACCACTTCTTCTTGGAAAAATGAGAGGTCATAGTTCTGTGATGGTTTGTTCATGATTTAGTTCTTTGATAGTTTTTTCATGTTTTAGTTCATGTTCTTATTCATTTAAATTCCATTACTTTTATTTCTAAAATAATAATTGAATTCTCTATTAAAATGAAAATTAGGATTAGTAAATTTTTAGTGATTTTTGGATTTAGCTTCAAACATTTTTTAATGTATTATCTCTTTAGAGAAGTTTTTGCCTACTACAAAGAACTTAATAAAGACTTATAATGAAACAAATAGTTATAGTATTTATAGCCTTATCCACCAAATACAACACATAATGGTATTCAAATGTATATTATTTAGTGATAGGCCTATAATTATTTGTGCCTACCGGCCATTTGATAGCACCTTTGGTGCTTTTACTAGTTCTAAATAATTGAAAGTTTATAGAGGTCTTATAGTTGATTGTAGTGATTTAGATGTATGTTAATAAATGAAAGTTCTAAATTGCAGTAGATAACATTATATTTACTAACTCTAACCTATTTATATTTACCATTGAACTAATTAATTAAATTTGTGGTTTGACTTGTTAATGTAGTAAACTTTGCACCATCAACTACTAGACATCATGGTACAAAGAGGGCACTTTTTAAGGATCCATCATAGATTGAGGATTTTCGAGAGACATAGGGTCAAGTGGGCCTTTAGTATTTGATGTAGCTAATTGGTATGTAGATTGTATATAGATTTTGAGACATGGCATTGCCACATTTTGTAAAAAATGTCTTGAGTTGGCATATTTGCCAAATTTTTGTATATGTCTACCATTATTTATATATATATATATATATATATATATATATATATATATATATTGATATTGTTGCAAGTATGAGGTGAACTAGTGTTGTCATTGATGTCAACTTACTCATATTGCATTAGTAAGAAGGTTTGGATGAGTTGTGTGCTGTTGTTATTGAGGAAATCAGTCTCCATCCGGAACAGTGAAGAACAGTGATGAGAAGAAGGCAAATGTACTATATAGGTTAAGAACCAGAGGATGCGGATTAAAGGGTTTGTAGATATGAGTCTTGAGATGCTTCAGCTAAGATTTCAAAGGTCCGCATGAAGATCTAAAGAAGTTGTGGCTGTCTGTGTGGAACCAGTTCTGGCAAGTGTTCAGAGGTGACAGAGGATCACAAAAAGGTCCGGTGAGGTCCAGAATTGTATTATCCTAATCTGTGGATTGGAAGGAGTGTTTGGGATGTCCTTGTGATGTGTCATCTCGAGTTGTGTATGATTTTGAGGTCTAGAAGTACCTTTTGCATTGTGATAGTGGCGATAGACTATGTTTTTGAAGTACCGGATGATGAAGAGAAGAATTTCGGTAACTTGATGAAGTGCGAATGTTTTTGATGATTCAAGGAAGGTTATGATGATCATTGGATCATATCTAGTTGGTGTTGGTGGTCTGCATTGAAGTTAGAGTTGGATTTGATGTTATGGCTACCAGTTGTTGGTGTTCTTCCTGTAACAGACCGACCGGATGTTCTACACGCCTTGCGAATGTTATTGTGATGTTTGCCGACTTAGATGATTGTTCCTAAGTCGATGCCTTGTATAAATAAGTGTTTGAGAATTCATTTTGATGTGTGGATTGTGTGGATGAGTGTGGCATAGCGAAGAGAAGTGCGAAAGGCAGAGCAAGGATTTTTGGGCTTAAATGGAACTGATCCGGACATGGTAGAGATGTCATTCTCCAGTTCAAGATTGTGATTCTTATCACTTTGTAGATAGTGTGTCTCCTTGTAGGCAATGTGCCTCTTTGTGAGCAGTGTGCTCGGGCAGTGAGCCCTAATTGGCATGTGCCATTCATTTTTCTTATTCTTCTAATAGAGAATAATCCTTGGGTTAATCACCCCGTGGTTTTTCCCTTAACTGGGTTTTCCACGTCAAAATCTTGGTGTTCAATGTATTGATGTTTATCAGCTCTTGTGTTTATGCATTATGCTTTCATGGATGGTTAACTAATATGCTATTAACTAACAAAGAAGAATCAAGTGTTTGAAGAAAGAATAAGTTTTTATACAACTGATTCACCCCCCTCTCAGTTGTATGCCCTAGATCCAACAATTGGTATCAGAGCCAAGTTCCTCTGAAAGGAGCTTAACCGCTTGAGGAGATCTAGGATATCGTCATACAAGAAGGATAGTCTGAAGTTCGATGGAACCAACTTCACTCTCTAGAAAGTTCGCATGAAATGTCACTTGGAGTGTATGGGAAAAGCATACTTGGCCATGGTCTCAAAACCATATGTACCTCCATAGGGTGGTCCAACAACTCTGAATGAAATCACAGATGCTAAAAACAATCTGCGGACCAAGGAAGCTCTTCTAAGCGCATTGAATGACTCAGATCTCTCAAATGTTATCGACCTACCAACTGCATATGAGATCTTGACTAAACTGGAACTTCTGTATGAAGGAGATGAGTTTGTCAAGGGTGCAAGGTTGCAAAGTCTGAAAGGGAAATTTGAAAGATTGAAGATGAGAGAAGATGAAAACATCACTACCTTTATGCCAAGAGTGAATGAGCTGGTATGTGGAATTAGAAATGCTGGTGGAACTCTGGATGAAAATGAGATTGTTTGCAAAATTCTCAAATCCCTTCCTACTGCCTACAAAATCAAGGTTGCTGCCATTGATGAATTCAGAGCCCACACAACTGTCACAAGAGAACAATTGGCTGGCAAACTAGCTGCATTTGAAATGACCGAGTTTGGAGATGATCCTCCCAAGATTGAATCTGCTTTCAAAGCCAGTGCCTATGTGAAAGGCAAACAGAGATTTGATCTAGGAGAAAACTCTTCAAGGAAGATGTCATGGTATGATCAAGCAAGAAGAGACATGGAAGAAGAGGAAGCAGAAACAGCTCAACTTGAAGCCCTCATTGCAAAGAGACTGCCAAGAGGATCCGGTAAGTATGAAGGAAAACTACCCTTTAAGTGTTTCAACTGCAATAAGATTGGTCATTTTGCTTCAAGATGTCTGGAAGGATCTGCAAGGTCTAATACTAACAGACAAAGGTTTCAAAAGAACTGCTATTATGTTCATGAAGAAGATGACAATGAAGGACTAACAGATGATGAATCAGAACTAGGAAGCAAATCTGGAAATGAATGGGTGTTTATTGCCATCAAGGAAGAAGATTCAATATCCTCTAAATCTATCAATCACAAGGTTGTGGAAAGAGCTTTGGCTGCTCAAGTGGAAGAAAAGGATGATTGGGTTATTGACAGTGGATGCTCTCACCATATGACTGGTGACAAGAATAAGTTCTTAGATTTGGAAAGGTATGAAGGAGGAATGGTAAAGTTTGGTGACAATTCTGCTGGCAGAATCAGAGGTAGGGGGACTATTTCCTTTGATGGAAAGAGCAAAATAGGTAATGTACTATATGTTGAAGGATTGAAGCACAATCTTCTCAGTGTTGGTCAGTTAGTGGACAAAGGCTATGATCTCTAGTTCAAGAATGGAAAATGCAGAATCTTTACAAGCTCCGGAACTGAAATTGCATCTGGTGCTCAAACAAAAGGTAATATCTTTCATCTGGTTGGTTCAAATAAAAGTTGTCTGTTTGTTCAAGTTGATCAGAGTTGGTTATGGCATAGAAGAATGTGTCATGTAAATTTTGATAACATCATCAAGATAAGCAATATTTAGGCTATAAGAGATCTTCCAAAATTGGTGAATCCTACAAATAATTTGTGCAAAGAATGTCAGCTAGGTAAACAGAGTAGAGCCTCTTTCAAAAGCAAAGATCAGTCCTCTACCGGATTGTTAGAATTAGTACATACTAATCTCTATGGTCTGACAAGAATCAAGAGTCTGCAAGGTGATAGATATTTCATGTTGCTAATTGATGACCATTCTTTGATGATGTGGGTTACCTTCCTAAAAGAGAAATCAGAAGCCCTTGAGAAGTTCAAAATCTTCAAAGCTATGGTAGAGAATCACACCGGATTGAAACTGAAATGTCTAAGGTCTGATAGAGGTGGTGAATTTACATCTGGTGAGTTCATTGACTTTTGTGAGAAGTAGGGTATAAAGAGACAGTTGTCTGCTCCTAGGACTCCACAACAGAATGGAGTAGTTGAGAGAAAGAATCAGACCATTCAGGAAGCTGCCAGGACAATGATGTTGGAAGCAAATGTTCCTCAGATGTTTTGGAAAGAAGCTATCAGCACTGCAGTCTACACTCTCAATCGAGTTCAAATCAGAAACAATATCGGTAAGACCCCCTATGAACTTCAGTTTGGCATCACTCCTACTATGAGATATTTCAGAGTATTTGGTAGCAAGTGTTATATTAAAAGAGATGAAGATCTAGGAAAGTTTGATGCCAGAAGTGATGAAGGAATTTTCTTGGGTTACTCCACTCAAAGCAAAGCATACCGGTGTTACAATAAGAGACTGAGGAAGATGACAGAAAGTACTAATGTGAAAGTTGATGAAGGAATTGAGAAGCCCTCAAGGTTCTATGAATGTGATGAAGATGATCAGAATGATCCTCTGGTGCAAGAAGCTCCTTCCTCCTTTGAAATTTAGATCCAGACTGATCCGGTAAATCAGGAAGAAGAAGTTTGTCTGAATGAGCCTGATTAAGAATTAGTAGTGCAAGAAACTCCCAAAGTTCCAAGGTATGTAACTCTAAATCACTCTGAAGATCAGATCATAGGTGACAAAAGTAAAGGGGTACAAACAAGAAGAAGAATTTCTCAAGATTCAAATGAATACTATCTGATTTCAAAGATTGAACCTAAGACAGTAAATGAAGCTTGCAATGATGAAAACTGGACCAAAGCAATGGAGGAAGAATTGATGCAAATTGAGAAAAATTGTACTTGGGATCTTGTTCCCAGACCTAGAGACAAGAATGTGATTGGAACCAAATGGGTCTTCTGGAACAAACTGAATGAAGCTGGTGAAGTAATCAGAAATAAAGCTAGATTGGTCTGCAAAGGCTACTCTCAAATAGAAGGAATTGATTTTGAAGAGACCTTTGCTCCTGTGGCAAGAATTGAAGCAGTCAGATTATTTCTTGCATTTGCTACCTTCAAAGACTTCAAGGTATATCAGATGGATGTCAATTCTACCTTCCTAAATGGTGATCTGGAAGAAGAAGTTTACATTGAACAACCAGATGGATTTCAATTGTCTGATAATGATGATATGGTCTGCAAGTTGGAGAAAGCATTGTATGGATTGAAGCAAGCCTCAAGAGCATGGTACAAAAGGTTGGATAAGCATCTTATGTAGATTAGATTCAACAAAGGCATTGCTGACAATAACTTATATTTCAAAATTGATCATGAAAACATTTTGATTGTTGAAGTGTTTGTGGATGATATCATTTTTGGAGGAAGAGATAGTATGTGCAAAACTTTTGCAAATCAGATGAAAAGTGAGTTTGAAATGTCTATGCTTGGTGAAATGAATTTCTTCTTGGGTCTACAAATTACTCAAACAAAGAAAGGGATCTTCATTTCTCAAACCAAATATGTGAAAGAATTGTTGAGGAAATTTGGTATGGAAGATTCAAAGCCAATGAACACTCCTATGGCAACCGGATGTAAGTTGAACAAAGATGATGACTCTCCAAAGGCAGATCAGACAAAGTATAGATCAATGATTGGTGGATTGTTGTATCTCACTCAGACTAGACCAGATATAATGCAGGTTGTTGGTCTTGTGGCAAGATTCCAGGCTGATCCTAGAGAATCTCATGTTATGGCAATCAAAAGAATTTTTAGGTACTTGAAAGGAACAGTTGAGTATGGTCTATGGTACCCTAGAGATCTGGATTTCTCTCTTCATGCATATATAGATGCAGATTGGGCAGGAGATATGGACGACTGGAAGAGCACCAGTTGTGGAGCATTCTTTTTGGGTAAGAGATTGGTTTCTTGGCTAAGCAAGAAACAAGATGCAATATCTCTGTCTACAACTGAAGCAAAATACATTGCAGCAGCAGGTAGTTGCACTCAGATCTTATGGATGAAATAAATGCTAAGAGACATTAAAGTTGAATATGAGGAGCCTATCACAATTTTCTGTGATAATTCAAGTGTAATTAATATTTCTAAGAATCTGGTATTGCATTCTAAGATTAAGCACATATCTATCAAGTTTCACTTTTTGAGAGAACAAGTGAACAAGGAAGAAGTTAGATTAGAGTATGTTCCCTCCAAGGATCAGATTGTAGATATCTTTACTAAACCTCTTCCCAAGGACTCTTTTGAATATCTCTAGGAGAAGTTAGGGGTCATGGCACCTCTGGTGATGAACTAGGATGCACTAATGTGCATCAGTCTAGTGGATATCACAGTCATATCTTGTGATTCGGATTGATGATGGGGAGCTGCTACTAAGGGGGAGCAGCTGGTATGATTCTGATGTATTAGAATTGCAAGTATGAGCCCTTTGCCATTGATGTCAAAGGGGGAGAGAAGACATGTGAAAAACAAGTGGTTGATGATCAAAGGGGGAGCAGTAAAGGAAGAGAAGACATGTGAAAAGTTGTTGTTGATAGGGGGAGCTGTGACAGAAAGGAGAAGTTCTTGTCTTGATGGTTTTTCACATCATATGTTGCCATCAATGACAAAGGGGGAGATTGTTGCAAGTATGAGGTGAACTAGTGTTGTCATTGATTTCAACTTACTCATATTGCATTAGTAAGAAGGTTTGGATGAGTTGTGTGCTGTTGTTATTGAGGAAATCAGTCTCCATCCAGAATAGTGAAGAACAGTGATGAGAAGAAGGCAAATGTACTGTATAGGTTAAAAACTAGAGGATGCAGATTAAAGGGTTTGTAGATATGAGTCTTGAGGTGCTTCAGCTAAGATTTCAGAGGTCCGCATGAAGATCTGAAGAAGTTGTAGCTATCTATGTGGAACCGATTCTGACAAGTGTTCAGAGGTGACAGAGGATCACAGAAAGGTCCAGTGAGGTCTGGAATTGTATTATCCTAATATGTGGATTGGAAGGAGTGTTTGGGATGTCCTTGTGATGTGTCATCTTGAGTTGTGTATGATTTTGAGGTCTGGAAGTACCTTTTGCATTGTGACAGTGGTGACAGACTGTGTTCTTGAAGTACTGGATGATGAAGAGAAGAATTCCGGTAAGCTGATGAAGTGTGAATGTTTTTGATGATTCAGGGAAGGTTATGATGATCATTGGATTGTATCTAGTTCGTGTTGGTAGTCCGCATTGAAGTTAGAGTTGGATTTGATGTTATGGATACCAGTTGTTGGTGTTCTTCCTATAACAGGCTGACCAGATGTTCTACACGCCTTGCGAATGTTATTGTGATGTTTGCCGACTTAGATGATTGTTCCTAAGTTGATGTCTTGTATAAATAAGTGTTTGAGAATTTATTTTGATGTGTGGATTGTGTGGATGAGTGTGGCATAGCGAAGAGAAGTGTGAAAGGCAGAGCAAGGATTTTTGGGCTTAAATGGAACTGATCCAGACATGGTAGAGATGTCATTCTCCAGTTCAAGATTGTGATTCTTATCACTTTGTAGACAGTGTGTCTCCTTGTAGGCAGTGTGCCTCTTTGTGAGCAGTGTGCTCAGGCAGTGAACCCTAATTGGCATGTGTCATTCATTTTTCTTATTCTTCTAATAGAGAATAATCCTTGGGTTAATCATCTCGTGGTTTTTCCCTTAACCGGGTTTTCCACGTCAAAATCTTGGTGTTCAATGTATTGATGTTTATCTACTCTTGTGTTTATGCATTATGCTTTCATGGATGGTTAACTAATATGCTATTAACTAACAAAGAAGAATCAAGTGTTTGAAGAAAGAACAAGTTTTTATACAACTGATTCACCCCCCCTCTCAGTTGTATGCCCTAGATCCAACATATATAAAGTAGGAATACATGCACGTAAGGAATTTAAATTATATTGTATATATACTTTGATATACAATATAATTTAAATTCCTTATGTGCATTTATTCCTACTTTAAAACTTAAAAGTTTAATGTATAATCAGTTGACAATGGTTGAGTTATGATCAATAACATGTTATAGATTGATTTATTGTTATATGATCATTTTTTCTTGTTAGAAAGATGATATATGTCGTTTCATGCCTCAATACATAATTTGATCTTAATTGCCACATGATTGTAGTTTTAGTTAGATATAGGATTTTCATAGAACATTTGACATGTGAGCTTTTTTCATTCAAGAACACTATCTTTGACATGTTAGCTTTTCTTAGAACACTAGATTTGATATGATAAGTGTAACATCTAAGTTCTAAAAACATAGTAAAACCAGAAATTTACCATAGAGTAAATCAACAAGGTAAAAATGAGATAGAGAAATTTTTTTCTTTTATTCAACATATAATCAAGTAACTACAATTACTAGATTTCTCTTTACAAAATATAATAAACCATATTATCTTTCTCAATTACAATGTTTACAAATGTAAATCAATTACATAAACAAATTTTGGAATAAATACTGCTTCTAAATATTTGACATCTTTATCACAAGTCCTAGCATATTTCCTGCTTGGAGAGAGAATATCTTTCCAGTGATTTATGTCCATCTATAGAACAATGGTCTCCCACACATCTTCCACATAGGAAGTGGCCCTACCCTTCACGAGGAATATAGACCTTAGGTGACCAGTGGTAATTTGCCTTTCCCAAGTACATAGTGTTGTATCCTACTCAACTCTATCAACCATACAACCCTAGATACCTTCTAGTTAAGTATGATCTCTGATAGGATAAGCAAACTGGATACAGTGAACCGACAATGCATGTAGAAAACAAATGCATTACTTTGGCCAAAGTTTTTTAATAACAATATCGTTCATAATGAACATAGTCATTGTGTTCACCCACCCCTACTCGACATGGATACTATCGTATTCTTGCAGATATTCCCACCAACTATATTTACGTAATGTTTTAATCATCTTGTCATGATAAAAGTTTTCTTGAATTAGATAAGTCTAAAAGACAACCATTCTTTGGGTTCATATTTGACTCTAGGGTTTTTATAACAACCCATTGGATATTACTATATTTTAATATATATATATATATATATGTATATCTTATTCCTTTAAGACTAGGTTCATAATCGACCTTTGGTTTATCTCTTTCATGGCTAAGAATGCTACAATTTTTGTGAAGATATTAACTTCTATTCAAAGGAATATGATTACCTTTAAAATTACCTCTATGTGATGTCATTAACCATCACTACACACACACACAGATATATATATATATATATATATATATATATATATATATATATATATATATATATATATATATATATATATATATATACTTAGTCTATTTCTTGTAATGGTTTACTATAGATAAACTCATCAAGATTACAACTATAGACATTAACAAGATCTTTGGACATTTACCCCATTTATCTACTAATCCTGGTTCTTCTACCATTCAATAGATTATACCAAAATTACCATAGAACACTAAGAATCTAAGTTTCTTGGGATAAGATATCATTTTTGACATGTATAGAAACTTAACAAGGAAATGTTTTTGAATTAACATTACCCCAACTCAACATCTAAACTATACAACTCAAGGCTATGAATATAACTATTCAAGTTAAATCAATACTAATAAAATTCAAGAGTCTAATATATGATTATCTCATGAATATATCATTGGTTTCTACAAACTTATTCAATAAGTAAATTGTTTTTCAAAACAAACATTAACTAAGACAACCTCCTTCTATGATGATCATTTATCCTCCATACTATGATTTGATATGATTATCATTTAGATATCTATAAGAAAATTGTCGATTTAGAATACTATAACATAGTGTTCACTTGTACATTACCAAGTATCAGCCATATAAAATGCATTCAATGCCTAATCATTTCAGAAATAGATCTAAATCATTTACTAATAATGCTATCTGCATTATCCCATGATTAGCACTAATATCTTTTTAACAGTAAACATAATGAATACCGCAGGATATACCTCATTGGCTTTCTCATATGACTGTCCAAAAACACAATGATGGACATCCTAAAAGAACCATATGATTTCCTCATTGTTATTAACATATCAAACTAAGGAATACCTATTAGTCAATGGTATTAGAGTTGGCAATACTTGCTGATAGGACTCTACAGTCGACGCCTCTAGCTATGTATCTCCTCTCAGCCACGATTTCTCCTCTACGTATCCCTAAACTTCTCACAAGTTTCTCCTTATTCCTCTCTACTCCCTCATGGCTCAGGCATGACTCTTATAGAGTCACCTTACTTCTCACTTCCACTCATTTTAGTTACAACTTAATTGAATTCATAACAGTACATGTTCAATTTGGTTCTAACTGAAGCCAAGTTTTATGCAAAGTTTACACATGTCAATGGGAGATAACCATCCCATGGGCTCGTCGATAGTGGTATTAATACCACAGTCCTTCTCTTTAGGAAGAGGTCGAAACATCTCTTAACTATTGCTAATTATTTAATGATCCCCAATAAGTGATTTGACTCACTACTACTATTATTGAAGGCTCTCCTATTTGCAAGCTAATATAACAATATTCACTTATTATGAGGTATTATCCTCACTCAACACATAAGCATATTTTTATTTGATTATGTCAAATATGATTCACATAACATCACCTCAATTAGATAATTATGGTTTAATCAAATAAAAATATAATACTTAAACAAGGATTATGGATATTGTGATTGGGTTGAGCTTGTCTCCCCATCACAATCTGTCGACAATATTCACGTCTTCTTAACTCGACGAAAATGTCTTAATGTTAAAAATTGTTTATAACACCTCAAGGGGACTTAATAATAATAAGACAACCATTTTATGACAATAACATCGTAATATTTATGTTAAATGTAAATAGTCACAAATCACACTTCAAATGACGTCGTTAACGTTATTAATGACTAAGATGACTTACTACGACTTAGAAATATTTGTTAATAATATCAACTACCTGTTGATTAGGTTTAGAAGTAAACTGACAAGACAAGACTTACCTCTTACGACACATTGGTTCACATTTTCGTTAAACACTTATACTCGATTTGGCAAATAAACCACAATTAACCCGAGGTCTATATCTCTCTCCTGGAAAGATACTCTCTCTCTTTTCTCTGAGAGTCATCTGATAACCTGTAATCCTATATCAAACTCATTACCAAATAAATTATGATCAGTGCATCATTATTCAAATAATAGATAAAATCTCATAATGCAAATATTAAAACGATAATAACATAATCATTTCCATAATTTCATAAATGACATTCAATATAATCTATTTCTTTCCTTGTCATTAATCTAAACATCATAATAAATTTACTTATGTCTAAGTAAAAAGTAAAAGTATACTAAGACAAAAATTAGGGATGTAACATATCCTTCCCCTAAAGATTCATTGTCCTCGATGATATAAAGTATTAAAAAGTAACTAAAAAGTAAGTTCATTGTTTTCAACTAGTAACATCATTAAATAAATGAGGAAACTTTTGATAAAATTCATGGTAATCCTCCCATGTAGCATTTTCCTCAGCATATTGGTCCCATTGGACCTTGCATTGCAAGACCTCTCTGTTACACAAGCAGAGCTTGCACATTTCTAATACCTTGAGTGGCTTGATCGTGACCACCTCTAGGTCTTGCATCTATAAAGAATTCCAAGTCAAAATTTGATTATTAGCTGCAATATATTTCTTCAAATAAGACACATGAAAAACATTGTGCATTCTAGATAAGGCTAGTGGTAGAGCAATTATGTAGGCAACCGGATTGACTACTTCAAACACTTCAAAGGGTCCCACATATCAAGGGACTAGATTAGAAGACTTCCCAAACTTAATAGAACTTTTATGAGGTTTGACCCTCAAAAGAACTTTTTCTCCAATAGAGAATTGCCTCAGAACACACTTTGCATCCACATAGCTCTTTTGCCTATCATTGGCTTCTGCCAATCTTTTTCTAATTAGCTTAACTTTCTCTTCCATTTTAGCTAGCATTTCATGTCCGATGCTAATCCTATCTTCTAGCTTATCCCGAATTATAGGATTTCGACATCTTCTTCCATACAATGCCTCAAATGGTGCCATCTTAATAGCAGAATGATAGGAATTGTTGTAAGCAAATTCCACAAGTGATAAATATTCTTCCCACTTATATTGTTGATCCATGCAATGCATTTGCAACAAGTCTTCCAAGACTTGGTTAGCTCTCTTAGTTTTCCCATCAGTTTCAGGATGGTAAGATGTACTCACGTTGAGTTTAGTCCCTAGTGCAGAAAACAAAGTTTGCCAAAAGCTTGATGTTACACGCGCATCTCTAGCTGAGAAAATATTTTTAGGGAAGCCATGCAATCTAAACACCTCTTGCACAAATTTGTGAGCTAACACAGGTGCTCCATTAGTCAAATTCCACAATATGAATTGTGCTACCCTTGTGAGTTTATCAACCACCACTAAAATGGCATCATGTTTATTCCTTGACATAGGAAGACCTTGACCAAAATCCATGTTAATAACTTTCCATTTCCACTCTGGCACATCATGTGTGTACAACAATCCTGTAGGGTGTTGATGCTTTGCTTTTACCTTTTGACATTCTAAATAGCTTGCTATGAATCTTACAATATCATTACTCATTCCTTTCCAGAAATAAAGAGGTTTAACATTTGCTAGAAGTTTGGTTACTCCCGGATGTCTAGAATATGGTGTAGTATGAACTTCTTTCCATACTAGATCCCTCAATCCAGCTGAATCAGGAACATAAATTCTATCTTTATACCTCAATAGTCCATCTGACTTAAACAGAAAATCATCATACCTTGGATCTCTAGGATTATTTTCTAGAGCCTACTTAACCTGCTCATAAAATTCATCACTAGACAAATTTTGCAACACCAAATCCTTAAAATTTCCACGAATAGAAACAATAGAAGCTATATGTCTTCTACGACTCAAAGCATCAACTACTCTATTCTCTTTTCCTTTGATGTAGTTTATCTCAAATTCATAGTCAGATATCAATTCTAACCATCTCCTTTGTCGAGCATTCAAATGCGGTTGAGAGAAAATATACTTAAGACTTTGATGGTCTGATTTAAGTACAAAAGTCTTCCCCAACAAATAGTGTCTCCACATCTGCAAGGCATGAGTTACTACTGCCAATTCCAAATCATTTGGTGCATATTTTTTCTCATAGGATTTCAATTTCCTTGACTCATATGCTATAACTCTTCCATCTTGCATAAGCACTCCTCCTAATCCTTCTCCTGAGGCATCTGTAATTACCTCAAATTGTCCTTCGGGGTCAGGAACTTTCAAGATTGGAGTTGTAGTTAACTTTTCCTTTAAGAGATCAAATGCATCTTGACATTTGTCTATCCATTCAAATCTCTTTCCTTTCCTCTGTAGGGAAGTGATTGAACTAGCAATATTGGAGAAATTTAGAACAAACTTTCTATAATAGCTTGTCAGGCCCATGAAACTATGCACATCATGCACATTTGTTGGTACAGGCCAATCTAGAATAGCTGTGATTTTTGTAGGATCAAAAAATATTTCCATTAGCTGACATAATATGCCCTAGGTATTGAATCTCCTTCTGGAAGAATGTACACTTTGACAGTTTCCCATATAACTTATGTTCTCTTTACCTTTGCAGAACTATTTACAGGTGTCAATGATGTTCTTCTTTATTCTTAGAATAAATGAGTATATCAACCAGGAAGACTAAAACAAACTTGTCCAAACAATCTCTAAATATACTATTCATGAGATTCATGAATGTAGCAGGTGCATTCGTCAAACCAAATGGCAACATTGTGAACTCATAGTGTCTATATCTGGTTCTAAAAGTAATCTTATGAATATCTTCATCCTTTAGTCTTAACTGATGATATCCTGATCATAAATCAATCTTTGAAAACATAACAGCTTCACGCATCTGATCAAAAAGATCATCAATACGTGGCAAAGGATATTTGTTTTTTACCATTGCTTTATTAAGCATACGATAATATATACACAATCGAAGGGTTCCATCCTTCTTAACAAAAATAACTGAAGGGTTCCATCCTAGTTTAATGTCAATTGCAAAATCAAAAATCCTCCTGGGAGGCAACCTTGGAAGTTCTTCTGGAAACACATCCTAAAATTCCTAAAGAAAAGGATACTTTTCTCCAAAAGATGAACTAGGATTTTCTATCCCTTCTTCCACTTGTTCCATTTTGACTACAAACAACTGACAACCTTTATTTCTAGCCCTTTTCAATTGCTTGGTAGAGATAGGTCTAATTTTAACTTCTCTTTGAATCCCTTGGAATTGGGTCTAATTTCCCAAATCATCTAAGCATTCAACTATTTTTGAAAAATAGTCTACCTTAGCTCTATGCTTCCATAACCAACTCATTCCTAGGATTACATCATAGGAACCTAGGGGTGCTACATACATGTTTACTCTAGTTGAGAAACTAGGGAGATCAATCTTGGCTTCAAACAAACATTGCTCTACCTAAGACTTAGATTGGTTAGCATATTTTATTGACCAAGGTTTAGACATGTACCCAGCTTTTCTAGGGAATTTATTCAAAATTCTAGGAGAAACAAAGTTTTCAATGGCTCCTGTATCAATCAAAATAGATATAGGGACTACAAAAAAAGTACCTATCTGTAGTTAGGGTAAAATTGCAAATTAGGGTAAATGTAAAATTAGCAATGATAAAAACCCTAGCAATGCACAATGAAGCACAAGACAACATAAAAATCAAAATAACAAATGTAAATGCAAACCGATCTCCACACTATGCTTGATTTATCTCCATTGCTCTTCTCCACCTCGCATGAGCATGCAAGATTTTGAAGGATTATTGTTGGAGGAATGTTGGGTGCTCATTTATGCAGCATAACATTAAGATGAAGATGATAGAATGAATGATAGATGAAGGATGCAAAGGCTCTAATGATATTTTGATAGCATGTGGATACTTGAAGATCAATGCATTTTAAAAAATTTGGCAGAATAATGGTACTTGAGGCTCAATGCATGCTAATGGCTTGTGAGGGGTTTGATTTATAGGAAAGGCTTGGTTCAAATGGATGGTTGAGATTAAAAAGCTAAATGATTGATGTGGATGGCTAGGATTGATTCAGTTATCCCACTCTTCAAGGAAGTTGTAGTCATTTGACAAGTGGAGGGAGGATAGGGCTCATGTGTGCTTGTGTACATAAAAAGTACTACATATAAAAGATATTAAATAAAAGGCTGTAGTACCACTTATCTTTTTAAATGAAAGAGGCACACATGTCAGCTAAATGAAAGGATAAATTAATTAAATAAATAAAATTTATTTAATTAATTAGAAAGTCGGCTTATAATGAGAACTTAATTCAAATAAAATATTTGAATTAGTTGGGATATGAGTTGGATATTAATTAAATAAATAAAATTTATTTAATTAATTGGATAGTGGGGTTAGGATATGATGTGGAAATTAATTAAATAAATAAAATTTATTTAATTAATTGGCTAATGGAATAAATTGGATTAAGAGTGGGATTTAGGACAAAATGCTACATGATGTCTTAGGATAATGTTTTTGACAAGGTATTGCTAGACATGAACAAAGTTGGGACAAATTTAGGTGTCTACATTTTGCCCCTCTTTGAGATGATGTTTGAAATGATAAGCTTTATGTCGAGTAACATCATTTCAAAGAAGCTAAGGTATAGATAGAGAAAAATGATATGAAGATAGGATACGATGATGGAAAGAATAAGATGATGATGGAAAGATAGGATGATGGTGCCCCCTCGAGAGGATATGCGGGTTGGACAAACATGGGTAGGCTCTTGAAATGAAATAGCTTAGACTATGAAAGATAAGGGGATAGATAGAAGAAATAAATGATGTGTTATGCGGCAATGGAAGGTGAGCAACCATGATGTTTGATAAAGCACTAGACGTTATGCACCAAGGTATAAGGACCAAGGTGATGATGTGTCTCATGCCCCAGCATAATACAACCTTGTCTGGATACAAGATATGAATATTAGCTGGATTGATACCGATATGATGCAAATGCAAGATAAAATGATAACACACACAAGCAAGCAAGCAAGCATGCACAAATGATTCAAAAACAAACAAGGTATTGCCCCTATCAAGCTGTAAACCAATGATTAATTGTTGATTGTTGATAGTTGAGAGTGTTGTCATTGTGGGGAAAGCTATATCCCTAGATCAACACAGGGTTGTTTGCTAAGTTGGTTGGCTAGTTGATTAATTTGGTTTACAACAAGGCTAGGATCAAGACCATGGATTGCGTTTGGATAATTTGGTTTGATTGACTAACTTGATTGGTATAACTTTATGATGACTTGCATTTGGATCATTGCTTTAAATGATTTGAGTTGATTTGATTTGAAGGTTGATTAGATTGATTTGGTTGGATGATGGATGATTTGAAATGTTGATGATGAGATGATATGTGGTGGATTGAGCTACTTTTGATTTGCTGAAGTGATTGGATTTGTTTTGATGGTTGGAGTTGATGTGCTTGAGTTGATTTTCTTTGGTGTTGATGCTGATGATTGATAGGATTTGTTTCGATGGTTGGCTTGATGTGCTTTCGTTGTGATGTTTGCTATTGCTAGGTTGATTGTTTTGATGATTGGATTGTTTTGAATGATGATAATGATGTTGTGATGATTAGAGTGTCCACTCAATCTAAGCATAAGCAAGTGTTCTCAGTGTGCTCAAAGGATGTAAAACAAACAAGGTATTGTCCTTGTCAAGTCATAAATCGATGATTGATTGTTTGATTTGTTGATGATAGATAGTGTTCTCATGGCGGGGAAAGCTATATCCCTAGATCAACACAAGGATGTGGGAACGTTATATCCCATTGATGATGATTGATGATGATTGATTCAGTTTATGACAAGATTAGGAGCAAAACCTGTTGATTTGATTGGATAATGTTCCTTGATTGATTAGCTTGCTTGATATGGATTAATGTGACTTGGATTTTGAGATCATTGCTTAGATTGATTAGATTGATATGATTGGAATAAGTGATTGATGGAAATGGATGAATGAATGTTATTGATAGAAAGAATTGATGATGATTGTGATTTGATTTTGATTGAATGTTGATGGAATGGATTGTTTTGGATGATGATTGATCTTATTGCTTGGGTTGTTTTGGATATTTGATTTTTTTAGTTTTTTGACATATTTTATTTTTTTGGATTTTTTGAATATTTTGAATATTTTTGTGTTTTTGAATGTTTTTGGGATGTCAATGGATTTACAATTTGGGTAGCTTTTGTGCTTGATACCAATGACAAGGGAAAAAACCCAGTCTAGGTGCAAGGATGGATAAAAGGATGGGCTCATAGTAAATGGGATGGAAGGTTCATGATAGATGGATATATAAGAGGATAGGCCATATAAGGGATGTATGCATGCCTCATGAAAAAAGGATAGGTAGGCTATAGTGGAAAGCTCATGATAAACAGATGGGGATAAGCTATAAGATGGAAAGCTCGTGATAAGGATACGCCATAGTGGATGGAGCATAAGGGAGCTAGGATGTGATCTTCAAAGGCTATGTCGCATATGAAGAACTTGCCCCATTCTAGGTGGTAATGCTTAGGATTTTGCATAACAAAGTTTATAACCAAGGGATGACATGATTGGGTTTGGATAAGATGGATAAATGGTCAATGTATAGGACTTGGTTTGAAAGAAGGTATGCCAAGAGATATCCAAACATGTTTCAACATTTTGCCCCTATGTCTTCATCAAGATCAAAAAGAGGAAGGGAGGATGGATAGATGGGTTCAATAGGATAGGCATGTTTATGTAATGGCTAAGGATGGTAGGATGACAAGATAGGATAAGATAGTTGGGAAATGGATAGGTTGGATGAGACAATGTGCCCCCAAGTGTAAGTGACATAGAAGATCAACCTACACATGATGCATGTTTGCTAGGTTTTCATCATGGTACTTATCCAAGGCGCCTGTTTACCAGGTTTTCACCATTGGACGAAGAGATTTCTCTTTACTATTTTAATTTTTTTTTCTTCTTTTGCTTTTTTTTCTTTTTTGCTTTTAGATGGGTTGACAATTACACATGGCGCCTGTTTGCCAAGTTTTCACCATGGTAATGGATAGGAGGGACTCAATTGTCTAATGCTATGAATGTTGGTAGTGTCCCATTAGAGATGGATGATGTCTTCGCATGGACCATGTCAAGTGTGCTCATAGATGTTGATAAGGGATTACATGGATGGGAGATGGATTAAGTGGATAGTAGATTATGATGAAATGGATCATGAAAGGTTCATGCAAGGATAGATGGATGGGGATAGTGGATTAGGATGTGGATTATGTAGGGCTTATGAAAAAGGATGAAAAGTTTATGCAAAAGCATGGACCATAGGGATAGCATGGGGGAGATATGTAGGATAATGGATGGAAGATGGGGAGATATAGTTATGTGAAGGTGCTATAGAGTGGAAGGGAATCATGACCAACAACTGCACACACTGTGATAAACATTGAAGCTTTTGATTGGATGGTGGTGTAGGAAGCAATGGAGTTGTTTTCTTAGGAGATGGTTGATGAAGTGATTTAGGAACCCACCTAGATTTAGTATTTTTAGTGCGTTTGCTTTGCTTGTGGGATTTTTGAAGGGAATGGAAGTTTTGGATGGAAAGAGGCTCTTGGATGGATATAGGTGGTTGGGATTCTTGAGAGGTGGATAAGGATGCCTCATTTTCTTTGCTAGCTTTTTGCTTAGGAACCCAAACCATTTTGCTTTTGGGCTTTGCATTTGGACGTAAGGGTTTAGATGGCTGCTTAGATGAACATTGCTTTGAGTTTGATTCTTTATGTCCTAAGGTATGAAGACCTTTAGGATTTTTGGTAGGATTGTTAACTTTATAAGTAGAGGCATAAAAAAATTTGCTTTTGAATCCCATGGGGTGGGTGGAGTGGATGGAATGATTGGAAGCTTTATGCTTAAACAATGTGTACTTTTGTTGGCCATGATTAGGGATGTAAGGATACTTATGAATGATAGATATATAAGGTGTTGGAAGCAATGGTGGCAAGGTGGATGGAGGGATATTTGGAGTTGGTAAAAGTGGAGGCAAAGTGGATGGTGGAAGGTGTACGGTCACATGCTTTTGACATTTATAGGATGATGGAGGTGAAATGACAACATATGTTTTGGGTAGATGATGGGGGGTGTGATGGAAAGTGGACTTATGATGGATGGAGGAATTACCAACATCTTGGCCTTGTTTACCTTGGGGTGTGTATCCAAGGCCATATGAGCATGGAGGGATCTTGACATAGTTTGGCTCCAAAATACCTTGTTCATAAAGGCCTAGGCCTTTGCCTTGGTAGTTCATGTTTTGGTGTATGCAATTGACTATGGGACTAGCTATAGTTTGGACATTAGACTTGAGTTCTTTATTAGATGAAGAAGATGAAGTGGAGGACAAAGGTTGTTGTTGTCCTAAAGAAGAACACTCATGTATAAGGGTGGTAAGACCAAGTGGACATGATGGTGGATTTGAAGTGGAATCGATGGTGGATGTGGAAGGATGATCATTAGGATCTTGATTATGCTCGCTAAGATCCAAGCTATTTGTTTGATCTTTTATGCTTACTTGGGGGACAAGTGTCTCATCATGACAATTGGATGTTTGCTGATTATGGATAGGGCTAGATGGCATATGACTAGGAGCAATTTGGACATCTTGCTCATGGATAGATATAGGATTATGGATAGGATCAAGGTGCTCATGGATAGCTTCTTCATAGGTATCATCTTGATCATAAAGAAGGTAAATGTTATGTATGGGTTGAATTTGGATAGCTTCCTCATGAATAGTTGTTGGGAGATGGATAGGATCAAGTGGCTCATGGATAGATTCATCATTATGGCTATCATCTTAATCATGGAAAAGATACATGTTATGGATGGGTTGGATGGAAGGCATTTGATATTGAGTTGGACTAGGGCTTAATGTTTCCACATGCTTATGATTAAACCTTTGACATAGCTCTTGGGTTGCTTGAATGGAAGTGGAAGGCTCTTGGATAGGCTCTTGGTCAACAACGTGAGAACATGATGACTCCTGACTTGGATTAATGATAGAAGGTTCACAAATAGGCTTGATGGCTTGTAGGTCACATGATAGGACTGTAGGTTTGGACATGACCTTTGGAAGTTCTTTTGTAGGCTCATGAATGGGTGTTTGACATGGAGGTAGTTTATTCCTAGCTAGTAGCTAATGGATCACATCCTTCGCATGGGTATGGGTGGATGGGAAATATAATGGATGGTGTTGTAGGCTTATGATTAGGATTAGGTTGAGGGCTAATTGGATTGAGTGGATTAGGATTTGGACTAGATGGGGGTGACACATGGGATTTGAATGATGTGGCATGATTTCCCATTATAGGTAGGTACACCTTGTAAACAATTGAGACAAATATTGGGCATTGATTTGTATTATGGCCTTTGGTCCTATGGTATGCACAATAATCATGTTCATCATATGGACTTTCTTCACATGGTTTGACTTTAGGAAGTTCAATGAGTTTTGCTTCAAGCATTCTTTGTAAAACTCTCTCAGCCGCATCCTTTGGTGAAGGATTAGAATGAGATGGTGATGAAGGTAATGGAGGGCGTGATGGTTTGGAAGTTAGAGGGATTAATGGACTAGGAATGGAATCACATGGTGGTGTTGGGATAGGACTAGTGGGCTCATGTGTTGGCATGGGATTGGATGGTGGTGGCCACTCTAGAGTGGTATCTCCCTTGTCAAAGGTTATTAGATCTTGCATAGGATAACTTGGGCTTTGATTTATGTACAAGGGACCACTTGGACTTGGATGTGCTTCTTGTTGTAAAAGTGGACTTAGGTCTATCAATAGTGCTTGATGGTCTTGTTGAAGAGGTGTACTTGGACTTGCTTGATTTATGTACAAAAGGCTATTTGGACTTACATGTTGTTCTTGTGATATCACTTGATTGCCTTGTGGATGGGCTTGGTAGTGCATTGGAATGGTGGTATGAGGGATTGGATAAGCTTGAGGTGGATGTTCATAGGTTGATGTGGCATTAACTTGGTGGATAGGTGGATTAAGTTGATAGGAAGTGGATGGATATCACATGTGGCTATAAGGTGGATTAGGTTGGTATGGAGTGGCTAAGGTTTTTTGTACTTGTCGGGCTTGACTAGTGGCTAAAAGGTGTTGGACTTGGGCTATGAAGTGTTGTAGTTGAGGTGATTGGCTTGCATGGGGTTGAACTCTTTGGATGAAGAATTGTAATATTTCAATGGCGTCTTGGTTTAGGGGTTGTGATCCTTGATAAAGATTTTGGAGGAATCTTTGGAATTTCATTTCTGGGTCTTCTAGTGTAGACATGTTGTCACCCAAGTGTATGTCTTAAGTCCTTTTAACAAGTGCTTGTTTAGGGATTTGGATGATGTGGCAGAAGTGATTTGGCTATGAAGGGTTGGATGATGACTAGGCTATGTTTGAGATGAAAGTGATTGGGTTTGAATGTTATTGGAAGAATGCGTAGGATAACTTGTCTTTATGTGTTTGGGTGTTTAGAGCTTGATGTAGCAATATTCAAACAAATGATTATGCATATACATACATGAATCACTCACGCAAGACACATAAGCAAGTTTTAGTTTGGAAGAATGTGATGATGGTTAAGCAAGCACATGAAGACACTTCAACAAGTCCTAGTAAAGGCAAGACCACTATCACAAGGAGGTTCTAGTGAAAATCTGGGGGACCGGCGCCCCACGAGCATCCAGCAAGCCACTTAAGACTTTAACTAACCCTACTAGGAGTTTTAATATACACAAAGGTACACCTCCTTTCGAGTTAGCACTGTATGGTGAGCGCTAATACCGGTTAGACTTGGCTTTCGCCTTATCCTCTAATTTTTATAGCGGACTGGATGAAAGTACCACTTGAGGTCATTCCCTTGGGGTGGATACCAAGGCAGGCCTCTCTAAGGCTAAACAAAAGCAACACAAGTAAATGTTTTTGATCTCCAAGTTTGTGTTGGGACGCGAGGAGAGAGCATACATATTTACTTGGTCACACTTGCATGGGGTTCATTAACCTTAGAAATTCAATGTGTGGAAGACAATGCAAGCACTTGTTTATTTTAAAACCCAAATCTAAATGTGATGAAAGACAATGGTTCGTTTTAGCCCAATTTTTTGATGTGAATTTGCAAACAATGTTTGTTTTAATCCCAAAGTCCAAATGTATGATCAAACAAGATTAAGTGATGAAAGATTAGAATGAGTGCACCTGATACAATCACTTTCCAATTTGCTATGGATGTTGATGCCAATGCTGCTCCAGCTCCTTATAATCACCTACCAAAAAAAATGATATTATAATGCAGGCATAAAAAATAGGCTCATCAGGCAAGGAAAATTGTAATTTTAGATGCATAGCCGAATTAGATTTGATTATTTCGATACATTTTTGGTTCAAAAATTAAAAATTCAAAAAAGAGACCCCTATTAATTTTTAGAGAGCTTTCCGAAAATGTAAAGAAATCAGAAATATTCCCTGTTTTACGCCCAGAAATGTGGATTTATGAAAATAGTACAGTTGGCAAAGATCTAATCTTTTTCCACTGTAAATGACCTCCAAATGAAATCGGTAAAACATAGACCCCTATTAGAATTTTGAGAGATTTCCAAAAATATAAAAATGTCTAAAAAATTCACTGATTTACGCCCAAAATTGCAATTTTATGAAAAAACATAAAAATGTGATAAATCCTGCAAAAATCACGATAAACCCAAAATTTGTCTGCTGTAGCTTCCTTATATCATGGAAAAACTTCTGCTAAAATCTTGTAGAAAAATTCGTAGCCGTTTGGAAGATATGATGAAATCTTTAAAACCTAGGGTTTTGTCCAAAAAGTAGCAGATCTGCAACAAAAAGTTAATTAAACCTGCAAAACTCAACAATGGGGGTTATATGAATGCAAATTTTTACTACAAAAACCTACAAAAAAGATCAAGCGAAGTGAGTCCCACCGGGCGTGCCAAATGTAGTTAGGGTAAAATTGTAAATTAGGGTAAATGTATAATCAGCAATGATAAAAACCCTAGCAATGCACAATGAAGCACAAGACAACATGAAAATCAAAATAACAAATGTAAATACAAACTGATCTCCACACTATGCTTGATTTATCTCCATTGCTCTTCTCCACCTCGCATGAGCATGCAAGATTTTGAAGGATTATTGTTGGAGGAATGTTGGGTGCTCATTTCTGCAGCATAACATTAAGATGAAGATGATAGAATGAATGATAGATGAAGGATGCAAAGGCTCTAATGATATTTCAATAGCATGTGGATACTTGAGGATCAATGCATTTTAGAAAATTTGGCAGAATAATGGTACTTGAGGCTCAATGCATGCTAATGGCTTGTGAGGGGTTTGATTTATAGGAAAGGCTTGGTTCAAATGGATGGTTGAGATTAAAAAGCTAAATGATTGATGTGGATGGCTAGGATTGATTCAGTTATCCCACTCTTCAAGGAAGTTGTAGTCATTTGACAAGTGGAGGGAGGATAGGGCTCATGTGTGCTTGTGTACATAAAAAGTACTACATATAAAAGATATTAAATAAAAGACTGTAGTACCACTTATCTTTTTAAATGAAAGAGGCACACATGTCAGCTAAATGATAGGATAAATTAATTAAATAAATAAAATTTATTTAATTAATTGGAAAGTCGGCTTATAATGAGAACTTAATTCAAATAAAATATTTGAATTAGTTGGGATATGAGTTGGATATTAATTAAATAAATAAAATTTATTTAATTAATTGGATAGTGGGGTTAGGATATGATGTGGAAATTAATTAAATAAATAAAATTTATTTAATTAATTGGCTAATGGAATAAATTGGATTAAGAGTGGGATTTAGGACAAAATGCTACATGATGTCTTAGGATAATGTTTTTGACAAGGTATTGCTAGACATGAACCTAGGGGAGCTACATACATGTTTACTTCAGTTGAGAAACTAGGGAGATCAATCTTGGCTTCAAACAAACATTGCTCTACCTGAGACTTAGATTGGTTAGCATATTTTACTGACCAAGGTTTAGACATGTACCCAGCTTTTCTAGGGAATTTATTCAAAATTCTAGGAGAAACAAAGTTTTCAATGGCTCCTGTATCAATCAAAATAGATATAGGGACTACAAAAAAGTACCTATCATCTCAATGGGTGTGATTTGATACTCTGCTTGACGATTGTTGAGAGCTACATGAATCCTTTGTTGGAATGTTTCTTGCTAAGTAGATAGTGTATTACCTCTTTGTTGTCCATTAGTTCAAGATTATAATGCATCCCATTAAATCTAAACATAATAAACTCAATGTAAACAATAGTTTGGCACAAAAACAACTCTTTTTTTTTCATTTCAAAAGTAAAGAGTATTCTTCATTTATACAAGAAATGACTTCAAAAGTCATGCTCTAGAGGATTATATCTTTCAGACTCATTTTTAGATAGATAATCTTGAGGTATATAACCCTTTGAATCACTATTAAACCTAACTTCTATGATCTCAACAGTTGGGGGTATGCGGGGATCTCGCCTAGCCATAGTTGTTTCCTCATCTAACATATACTTTATGATTTTGGTAGTGATCTTAACTCTTTCCATGTTTTCCCTTCTCACTCACTTGATTCAAGGTAAGGCAGTCACCAAAGTTTCAGTATCACTTAACCAAATGTCACTCTCATCATTAGTTCCCTCAAAGGTTTTGATAATGGCCTCACACTCTCTTTTTTCTTTAAGGAAATGTTGACTCGAATTAATAGACTTTCTTGTTGTCTTCTAAAGATGTACCATCCTAGCACAAAAATTTTCAAACATTAGCTAACCATATAATGTTGACTATAGGCAAGCATAGTGGTCTCAAAAGCCCTAGTGTTGAACCTGGTAGCTCTGATACCATATGTAACATCCAAGTTCTAAAAACATAGTAAAACCAGAAATTTACCATAAAGTAAATCGACAAGGTAAAAATGAGATAGAGAAAATTTTTCTTTTATTCAACATATAATCAAGTAACTACAATTACAACATTTCTCTTTACAAAATACAATAAACCATATTGTCTTTATCAATTACAATGTTTACAAATGTAAATCAATTACATATACAAATTTTGGAATAAATACTGCTTCTGAATATCTGACATCTTTATCACAAGTCCTGGCATGTTTCCTGCTTGGAGAGAGAGTATCTTTCCAGTGAACCTCCATCCATAGACCAGCGGTCTCTCACACATCTTCCACATAGGAAGTGGCCCTACCCTTCACGAGGAATATAGACCTTAGGTGACCAGTGGTAATTTGCCTTTCCCAAGTACATAGTGTTGTATCCTACTCAACTCTATCAACCATACAACCCTAGATACCCTCTAGCTAAGTATGATCTCTGATAGGATGAACAATCTGGATATAGTGAACCAACAATCCATGCAGAAAACAAATGCATTACTTTGGCCAAAGTTTTTTAATAACAATATCATTCATAATGAACGTAGTTGTTGTGTTCACCCACCCCTACTCGACTTGGATACTGTTGTATTCTTACAGATATTCCCACCAACTATATTTATGTAATGTTTTAATTATCTTGTCATGATAAAAGTTATCTTGAATTAGATAAGTCTAAAAGACAACCATTCTTTGGGTTCATATTTGACTCTAGGGTTATATATGTGTGTGTGTGTGTGTGTGTGTGTGTGTGTGTATCTCATTCCTGTAAGACTAGGTTCATAATCGACCTATGGTTGATCTCTTTCATGGCTAAGAATGCTATAATTCTTGTGAAGATATTAACTTCTATTCAAAGGAATATGATTACCTTTCAAATTACCTCTATGTGATGTCATTAACCATCACTACACACACACACACACACACACATATATATATATATATATATATATACTCATATATGATTTTATTCAAGGATGTTTCTATATAGACTTAGTCTATTTCTCATAATGGTTTACTATAGCTAAACTCATCAAGATTACAAGTATAGACATTAACAAGATCTTTGGACATTTATCTCATTTATCTACTAATCCTAGTTCTTCTACCATTCAATAGATTATACCAAAATTACCATAGAACACTAAGAATCTAAGTTTCTTGGGATAAGATATCATTTTTGACATGTTTTTTAAATAACATTACCTCAACTCAAGGTCTAAACTATATGACTCAAGGCTATGAATATAACTATTCAAGTTAAATCAATACTAATAAAATTCAAGAGTCTAATATATGATTATCTCATGAACATATCATTGGTTTCTACAAACTTATTCAATAAGTAAATTGTTTTTCAAAACAAACATCAACTAAGACAACCTCCTGCTATGATGATCATTTATCCTCCATACTATGATTTGATATGATTATCATTTAGATATCTATAATAAAATAGTTGATTCAGAATACTATAACATAGCGTTCACTTGTATTACCAAGTATCGGCCATATAAAATGCATTCAATGTCTAATCATTTCAGAAATAGATCTAAATGGTTTACTAATAATGCTATATGTGTTATCCCATGATCGACACTAATATCTTTTCAGTAGTAAACACAATGAGTACCAGAGGATATACCTCACTGGCATTTTCATATGATTGTCCAAAAACACAATGATGGACATCCTAAAAGAATCATACGATTTCCTCATCGTTATTAACATATAGAACTGAGGAATACCTATTAGTCAACAATCTTAGAGTTGGCAATACTTGCTAATAGGACTCTACAGTTGATGCCTCTGGCTATGTATCTCCTCTTAGCCACAATTTCTCCTCTGCGTATCCCTAAACTTCTCACAAGTTTCTCCTTATTCCTCTCTTGTACCTCATGGCTCAACTGCATCATTTAATAAAGGCTCAGGCATGACTCCTATAGAGTCGTCTTACTCCTCACTTTCACTTGTTTTAGTTGCAACTTAATTGAATGCATAACAGTCCATGCTTGATTTGGTTCTAACTTAAGCCAAGTTTAATGCAAAGTTTCAACATGTCGATGGGAGATAACCATCCCATGGGATCGTTGATAGTGGTAGTTAATACCACAGTCCTTCTCTTTAGGAAGAGGCTGACACATCTCTTAATTATTGCTAATTTTTTAATGATCCCTAATAAGTGATTCGACTCACTACTACTATTATTGAAGGCTCTCCTATTCGCAAGCTAGTATAACAATATTGACTTATTATGAGGTATTATCCTCACTCGACACATAAGCATATTCTTATTTGATTATGTCAAATATGATTCACATAACATAACCCCAATTAGATAGTTATGGTTTAATCAAATAAAAAGATAATATTTAAACAAAGGATTATGGATATTGTGATTAGGTTGAGCTTGTCTCCCCATCACAATCCGTCGACAATATTCACATCTTCTTAACTCAATGAAAACCTCTTAACATTAAGTATCATTTATAACACCTCAAGGGGACATAATAATAATAAGACAACCATTTTATGACAATAACATGGTAATATTTAAATTAAACGTAAATAGTCACAAATCACACTTCAAACGACATCATTAACGCTATTAACGACTAAGATGACTTACTACGACTTAGAAATATTTGTAAATAATATCGACTACCTGTTGATTAGGTTCAGAAGTAAACTAACAATTCAAGACTTACCTCTTACGAAACATTGGTTCACATTTTCATTAAACACTTATACTCAATTTGGAAAATAAACCACTCGTAACCTGAGATCTATATCTCTTTATGGAATATACTCTTTCTCTCTCTCTTCTCTGAGAGTCATCTGATAACCTGTAATCCTGTATCAAACTTGTTACCAAACAAATTATGATCAGTGCATCATTATTCAAATAATAGATCAAATCTCATAATGCAAATATTAAATCGATAATAACATAATCATTTCCATAATTTCATAAATAGAATTTAATATAATACATTTCTTTCCTTGTCATTAATCTAAACATCATAATAAATTTACTTATGTCCAAGTAAAAAGTAAAAGTATAGCAAGACAAAAATTGGGGATGTAACAATAAGCATTGATAATTTCTCATCTTACATGTTAAACATGCAAGATAGATGTTAAAAATGACAAAACTTATTATATTTTTCATTCAATCCAAGATAGTTTTTTTGTATTAATGAGCAAAGACATGTTTGTGCATTTACCCATTTTGTTATCTAGTTTATGCAAAGAAATGTCATCCAGAACCCAAATTCAATAGACATTGCATTTGGAAATGTAAATAAGTGTACATCTTAAATGGAAGCATGTTTCAATATCATATATACTCGATGTTTCAATATCATATCCTCATTTCACGATCTATAGGTCTCCATGTAGGGAGAGAGACACATTTGGCATGATTCACATATCCTCGTTTCACCTTCTATATGGTATCCATGTTTTTCATATATTTATTTCATAGGTCCACATGTTTGACATGATTCGCTTATCCTAATTTCACCTTTTATATGGTCTCCATGATTTGCATATCCCCATCTCATAGGTACACATGTTTGACATGATTCACTTATCCTAATTTCACCTTCTATATGGTCTCCATGGTTTGCATATACTCATTTCATAGGTCCACATGTTTGACATGATTCACTTATCCTCATCTCACCTTTTATATGTATAATGTATCCTCATTTCACCTTCTATATGTATACTGTATCCTCATTTCACCTTCTACATGTATAATGTATCCTCATTTCACCTTCTATATGCTTGACATTATTTTCTTTAGCTCATTTCACCTTCTATATGTTTAACATGATTTTCCTATAATCATTTCATAGTCTATAGGTCTAGTATACCCTCATTTCACCTTCTATATGGGTTATGGTAAGAGCATAATGAGGTAGAGAGGAAGAGAGAGAGACATAGGGAGAGAGATGTACATTTTACATGATTTAAAATCCTCATTTCACCTTTTATATGGTCTACATACTTTGCATATCCTCATTTTCCTCATGTCTACATGTTTGACATGATTTTCTTATCCTCATTTCACCTTCTATATGTTTAACATGATTTTCCTATCATCATTTCATCATCTATAGGTCTAGTATACCCTCATTTCACCTTCTATATGGGTTATGGAAAGAACAGAATGAGGTAGAGAGGAAGACAGAGAGAGAGATAGGGAGAGAGACATAACTTTGGCATGATTCACAATCCTCATTTCACCTTCTATATGGTCTACATACTTTGCATATCCTCATTTCCTTATGTCTACATGTTTGACATGATTTGCTTATCCTCATTTCAACTTCTCTACGTCTAACATGATTTTCCTATCAACATTTCATTGTCTATAGGTCTAGTACACCCTCATTTCACCTTCTATATGGGCTATGGAAAAACTAGAATGAGTTGTGCACTCAGTGCATTCCAATGTTTGTGGGAGAGTGAACATTTTGTCCTTGTAGACAATGAACATGACTACATAGGGAAAGAGATACATTTTCCATGATTCACATTTGGACCTAACGGCACTAGCAAGTTAGGTTGGGTGGGTTTATGCTAGTGGAGGCACTTTTTTCATTCCCAAGGTGTGCCAATCGAATCGGGCTAGAGTGTACCAAACAAGTCTCTTAAGAGACCTAAGAGAAAAAAATTTCCATACTTTGATGGAGTAGTTCTCATACTTCATGGCACCTATGAATGATCTATTTGGACATACAACTAGATGTCAAGCCCCTCCACAATAACCTCTCTCGGTTTTGACCAACTCAACAATGTTTGACTGTGCCAACTGTGGATGCATTCTTGAAAAATGCCTTAGTAAAATTTAGTGTAAAGGTACCAATAGCCATATTTTGCATTCTTCACCCTATGGGACCTAACCAACAATACTAATAGCACTGATAGGTCAGGGTGGGTGGGTTTATGCTAGTGGATTTCCTGTTTCGATCCCCATATGTTCTAATTGAATCGAGCTACAATGTACCAACAAAGTCTCTTATGCCACCTAAGAGCAAAAAATTACCAAACTTTGACAAAGTAGTTCTCACACTTTGTGGCACCTACGAATGATCTGTTTGGACCTATAGCTGGATGTTGGGTCCCTCCACAATAACCTCTCTTAATTTTCACCAATCTGTTGCAAATATGTGCCTAATCGGTGTTGTCATTAATGTCAACATATCCTTATTGTCATTAGTGTCAACTGTATCTTATTCTATCACTTGTTTAGAAGACTTGTATGTTGAGGATATTGAGAAAATTAGCATCTCCAAAAGAAACAAGTGAATTACATATCTCTCTATCATAGACAGTGAAGACAGTGTAGTTCAGTGAAGCAGATTACTCGGCATTCCCAGTGAGATGAAGATCAAAGTCTATGGATTAAAGCGCTTGTAGAGGATTGCCTGAGGTTGCTCCAATTAAGATTTGAGAGGTCCGCATGAAGTATTTGTGAAGTTATGGCCATATGAGTAGAACCAGGTTTTACAGTTGTTCAGAGGTGACAAAGTGGTAGGAATTTGGTTCGGATTGCTCCACATTGGGATATTATGGTCTACGGATCTAAAGGTATGTTTGGGATGTTGGTGTGTATCCTCAACTCAAATGGTTTGTGGTTTGGAGGTCTGTAAGAAATCTTTCTAGTGTACCAGTCATGAAGGCGTTCTTAAGTTCCCAGATGAAGATGTAAGTGTTCTTGTTGATTTGAGCTGATGTGGTTGTTCTTGTTGATTTCATTGTGCTTGTGGTGGTCTCTAGATCGTGTATCTATTGTGTTGATGGTCCGCATTGAGAATTGAGCTCGTGGTTGAAGATTTCTCCTTGAGTATTGCTATTCTTTCTAGTCTTGGCCAATAGGATGCTTGGTGCATGTTGCAGATGATCTAAGAAGAGTTCTATGGAGTGTGGCATGTTGATCAAGGAATATTTGAGTCCAAGCTATGTTTGGCCGATAGTGTAAAGATTTGCATGTAGCATTTTAAGTCTTGTGATTGTAATTGCTTGTAATGCCTATCTTGGAGAATGTTCCAAATAGATGATTGTAAGGCCAACTTTGATGTTCATTCCAAAGTCGATGTCATGTAAAAATAAGTGTTGTGAAGTCATGGAAATGTGTGTGGTGAGTGAAGATGTGGATGTAGCGAGGAAGTGAGTAGGGGGCAGAGCAGAGGTATTGTGCGCTTCAATGGAACTGAATCTTGCATGAAGAAGATGTTATTTCTCAGTTCAACCTTTCAGTGTTAACTTTGTGAATGTTCTTGTAGGCAGTGAGCCTCTTTTGAGTAGTGAGCTCTGGGCAGTGTGCCTAAAGGCAAGTGCCTTTCCATTTTTCTATTCTTTTAATGGAGAATAAATCTTGTGGGTTAACCCCCACCGTGGTTTTCCCTTAACCAAGTTTCCATGTAAAAATCTTGGTGTTATGTGTGTTGATTGTGTTTCTTCTCATGTGTTGTTGATTCATGCTTTTATGGTTATATCATTAATCTATTAATAAGTGGTAAACAAGATTAAAAGTAGCAAAAGTTAAAGTTTTGAGACAACTATTTCAACCCATCCCTCTCAGTTGTCTGCCCTTATTTCAACAATTGGTATCAGAGCCAAGTTCCTCTAAAAGAAGCTTGACTACTTGAGGAGATCCAAGATGTCATCATATAAGAAGTATAGTCTAAGATTTGATGGAACAAATTACTCTCTTTCGAAGAATCGGATGGAGTGTCATTTGCAATGTATGGGTGATCCTTATTGGTTGATAACTAAGGATGAGTATAAGCCTCCGAAGAAAGGACCTTCAACTCTAGATGAAATCAAAGATGCTAAAAACAACATTCAGGCTAAAGAAGCATTGTTGAGTGCCTTAACTGATATAGAAATGACAAATGTCCTGGAATTGAAAACTGCTCATGAAATTTGGAAGAAGTTGGAAACTCTATATGAAGGTGATGCATATGTCAAATGTGCTAATTTGCAAATCTTGAAGGGTAGATACAAAAGTTTGAAGATGAGTGAAGATGAAAACATCACTTCCTACATGCAGAAGGTGAATGGACTTGTGTGTAGTATCAGGTGTGCTGGTGGAAAACTGGAAGAATAAGAGATTGTTGGCAAGGTGCTCAGATCCTTACCAGCTTCATACAAGCATAGAGTTTCTACTATTAAGGAGATTAGGACTATGACAACTGTTACAAGGGATTAGTTGGTTGGAAAGCTTTCAGCATTTGAAATGAGTGAGTTTGGTGATTCCCTTCCTAAATCAGAATTTGTTTTTAAGGCTAGTGTTTCCGAGAAGCAAAGATTTGATCTAGGTGAAAGCTCTTTAAGAAGACTAACTAGACATGAGAAGGCAAGGAAAGAACTTGAAGAAGATGAAGAGCTTGAAGAACTTGAAGCCTTTTTTACCAAAAGATTACTAAGAGGATCTGGTAATTATGAAGGAAAGTTTCCTTTCAAATATTTTTCTTGCAATAAGATTGGTCATTTTGCTTCAAGATGTCCGGAGAGGGTTTCAAAGCCAAATCCTAACAGACCTAGGTTTTAGAAGAAATGCTACTATGTCCAATAAGCTGCTGATGAAGGAGTTACAGATGATGAATCTAATAAAGGAAGTACATCTAGAAATGAATGGGTGTTCATTGCTATCAAAGAAGAAAATCCAGTGCCTACTAAATTTGCTAGCTGTGAGAATGTGGAAAGTGCCTTGGCTGCTCAGTTTGAAGAAAAGGATGAGTGGGTGATTGACAGTGGATGTTCTCATCATATGACAGGTAATAAGAGTAAGTTTGTAAGTATGGAAAGATATGAAGGTGGAATTGTGAAGTTTGGGGACAATTTAGCTGGTAGAATCTATGGTAGAGGATCCATCTGTCTTGATGGTAAGAATAACACTAATGATGTTTTGTATGTAGAAGGATTGAAGCATAATCTTCTCAGTGTTGGATAGTTGGTTGACAAAGGGTATGATCTCTGATTCAAGGATGGAAAATATAGAATTTTGGAAAGTTTTGGAACTGAGATTGCATCTGGTACACAGACTAGAGGTAATATCTTTCATTTAAGTGGTACTGGGAAAAGTTATTTGATTGCTCAGATTGATCAGAGTTGATTATGGCATAGGAGAATGTGTCATGTAAACTTTGATAGTATTGTCAAGATAAGTACTGCTCAGGTTGTGAGAGATCTTCCAAAGCTTGTAAAACTAGCTAATAGCATGTGTAAGGAATGGTAGTTGGGCACATAGAGTAGAACTCCATTCAAAAGTAAAGAACAATTTTCAAGTGGATTGTTGGAACTTGTGCACACTGATTTGTGTGATCCTGCCAGAGTTAGGAGTTTGCGAGGAGATAGATACTTTATGTTACTGATTGATGATTACTCCCAGATGATATGGGTCACTTTATTGAGAGAAATCATAGGCTCTTGACATATTCAAGGTGTTCAAGGCTAGGGTGGAGAATGAGATTGGTGTGAAGATAAAGTGTCTGAGATCTGACAGAGGTGGAGAGTTTACCTCTAGTGAGTTTAACGCATTTTGTGAAAAGCATGGAATAAGAAGACAATTATCTGCTCCTAGGACTACTCAGCAGAATGGCATTGTGGAAAGGAAGAACTAGACTATTCAAGAGGCTTCTAGAACCATGATGATGGAATAAAATGTTCCACATGTCTATTGGAGAGAGGCTATGAGTACTGCTATCTACACTCTTAACCAGGTGCAGATCAAAGGTAATACTGGTTAAACTCTTTACGAATTGTGGTTTGGTAGTAAATGCTATATCAAAAGAGATGAAGATCTAGGAAAGTTTGATGCAAGGTGTGATGAAGGAATATTTCTAGGTTATTCTAACCAAAGCAAGGCATACCGATGCTTTAATAAGAGATTGAATAGGATTGTTGAAAGTGCTAATGTCAAGGTTGATGAAAGCAAGGAGAGACCTTCAAAGTTTTGTGGATATGAATTAGATGATCAAAATGAAAGTCCTCAAACTCAGATTCAGAGTGCTCTAGAGAATCCAGTGACTCAAGAAGCTAGTGCAAATGTTGAGGAACAATTTCGAGAATCAGAAGTTCAAGAAAATCCTAAAACTCCCAGGTATGTGAGGTTGAATCATTCTAAAGATTAGATTATAGGAAATAGAAATTAAGGTGTTCAAACTAGAAGAAAAATTGTTGAAGAAGTATTGTTTAATTTCAAAGGTTGAACCAAAATTAGTGAATGAAGCTTGTAATGATGAAAGTTGGGTAAAAGCAATGGAAGAAGAATTAATGCAAACTGAAAAGAATCATACTTGGGATCTTGTTCCTAGACCTGAAAATAAAAATGTAATTGGAACTAAATGGGTTTTCTGGAACAAATTGAATGAAGATGGTGAAGTTGTGAGAAACAAAGCAAGATTGGTGTGCAAAAGATATTTTCACGTAGAGGGAATTGATTTTGAAGAAACTTTTTCTCTAGTGGTAAGAATCAAAGGAGTCAGATTATTTCTTGCCTTTGCTACTTACAAAGAATTCAAAGTTTACCAGATGGATGTCAAGTCAGCATTCCTGAATGGAGAGTTGGAAGAAGAGGTCTACATTGAACAACTAGAAGGTTTCCAGTTGTCTGATCAAGGAGATAAGGTTTGTAGATTGAAGAAAGCATGGTATGGACTTAAACAAGCCCCAAGAGCCTGGTATCCAAGGTTAGATAAGTATCTGCTAAAGTTAGGTTTTAGCAAAGGCACAACTGACAATAATCTTTATTTCAAAATTGATCATGAACACATCTTGATTATTGAGGTATTTATTGATGATATCATCTTTGGTGAAAATGAGAGCATGTGTAAAAATTTTGTTAATCAGATGCAAAGTAAATTTGAGATGTCCATGCTTGGTGAAATGAATTTCTTCTTGGGTCTGCAAATTATTCAGTCAGATAAGGGCATCTTCATATCTCAGTTTAAGTATGTAAAGGAGTTGTTGAAAAAGTTTAGAATGGAGGATTCAAAACCAGTGAGTACTCCTATGATAACTAGATGCAAGTTGAGTAAAGATGATGATTCCTCTAAGGTAGACTCGAAAAGGTATAGATCAATGATTGGAGGACTAATTATCTGACTCATACCAGACCTAATATTATGAATGTAGTTGGCCTTGTTGCTATATTTCAAGCTGATCCTAGAGAATCTCATGTTGTAGCAGTCAAAAGAATTTTTAGATATCTAAAGGGAACATCTGATTATGGCTTATGGTATCCTAAGGGTGATGATTTCACTCTTCATGCATATACAGATGATGATTGGGCAAGAGATGTGGACAATAGGAAAAGTACTAGTGGAGGTACATTTTTCTTGAGAAAGAGATTGGTTTCTTGGTTGAGCAAAAAGTAGGAGGCAATATCTCTGTCTACTACAGAGGCAGAGTATATAGCAGCAACAAGTAATTCTACTCAAGTTTTGTGAATGGAGCAAATGTTGAAGGATATTAGAATTGTGTTTGAAGGGCCTATTACAATCTTCTGTGATAATTCAAGTGTAATAAACATTTCAAAGAATCTGGTGTTGCATTCAAAGACAAAGCACATATCCATCAAGTTTCACTTTTTGAAAGAGAAGGTAAATGAGAATGAAGTCAGATTGGAGTTTGTTCCTTCAAAGGATCAGACTGCAGATATCTTCACTTAGCCTCTACCTAAGGACACTTTTGAGTATCTTAGAGAGAAGCTAGGGGTGATTACCCCTCCTGTTCAGAACTAAGGTGCACTAGTGTGCATCAATCTGGTGGAACTCATAGTCATATCTTGTGATCCAGATTGGTGTCAAGGGGATGCTACTCAGGGGGAGTAGTCAGTATGTTCTGAGTACAGTTTGGTCTTGTCTAAGAAACAAAAAGGGTAAGAGATGATTGAAAATATGTGCCCTTTTCCATTGATGTCAAAGGAGGAGAGAAGTCATGTGAAAAACTTGATGGAAGTGAGTAGTTGCTGGTGAAAGGGGGAGAAGTCTTTGTTTTGGTGGTTGGATCATTTTTTCACATCATATGTTGCCATCAATGACAAAGGGGGAGATTGTTGCAAATATGTGCCCAATCGGTGTTGTCATTGATGTCAACATATCCATGTTTTCATTAGTGTCAACTGTATCTTATTCTATCACTTGTTTAGAAGACTTGTATGTTGAGGATATTGAGAAAATTAGCATCTCTAGAAGAAACAAGTGAGTTACATATCTCTCTGTCAGAAACAGTGAAGACAGTGCAATTCAGTGAAGTAGATTGCTCTATTTTCCCAGTGAGATGAAAATCAGAGTCTATAGATTAAATGGCTTGTAGAAGATTGCCTGAGGTTTCTCTAGTTAAGATTTGAGAGGTCCGCATGAAGTATTTGTGAAGTTATGGCCATCTGAGTAGAACTAGGTTTTGCAGTCTTTTAGAGGTGATAGAGTGGCAAGAATTTGGACTAGATTGCTCTGCATTGGGATATTATGGTTTGTGGATCTAAAGGTATGTTTGGGATGTTGGTGTATATACTCAACTCAAGTGGTTTGTGGTTTGGAGATCCGCAAGAAATTTTCTAGTGTGACAGTCATGACAGTTGGTGTTCTTAAGTTCCCAAATGAAGAGGCAAGTGTTCTTGGTGATTTTAGGTGATACGATTGTTCTTGTTAATTTCATTGTGCTTGTGGTGGTCTTTGGATCATGTTCCTATTGTGTTGGTGGTCTGCATTGAGAATTGAGCTCATGGTTGAAGATTTCTCCTTGAGTTTTTCTATTCTTTCCAGTCTTGGCCGACCAGATGCTTGGTGCATGTTGCAGATGACCTAAGAAGAGTTCTATGGAGTGTGGTATGTTGATGAGGAAGATTTGAGTCCAAGCTATGTTTGGCTGATAGTGTAAAGATTCAGATGTAGCATTTTAAGTCTTGTGATTGTAATTGCTTGTAATGCCTATCTTGGAGAATGTTCCAAATAGACAATTGTATGGCTAACTTTGATGTTCATTCCAAAGTCGATGTCATTTACAAATAAGTTTTGTGAAGTCATGGAAATGTGTGTGGTGAGCAAAGATGCAGATGTAGCGAGGAAGTGAGTAGGGGGCAGAATAGAGGTGTTGTACATTTCATTGGAACTAAATTTTGCATGAAAAAGATGATGTTTCTTAGTTCAACCTTTTAGTGTTAACCTTGTGAATGTTCTTATAGGCAGTGAGCCTCTTTTGAGCAGTGAGATCTGGACAGTGCACCTAGAGGCAAGTGCCTTCCTATTTTTCTATTCTTTTAATAGAGAATAAATCTTGTGGGTTAACCCCAACCGTGGTTTTCTCTTAACGAAGTTTCCATGTAAAAATCTTGGTGTTATGTGTGTTGATTACATTCTTGCTCATGTGTTGTTGATTCATGCTTTTATGGTTATATCATTAATCTATTAATAAGTGGTAAAGAAGATTAAAAGAAGCAAAAGTTAAAGTTTTGAGACAACTAATTCACCCCCCCTCTCAGTTGTCTGCCCTTATTTCAACAAACTCAGCATCATTTGATAGTGCCAATGACAGATGCATTCTTGAAAAATGCCTTAGTGACATTCAGTGTAAAGGTGCCAAGAGCCATATTTTGTGTTCCTCGCCCCATGAGACCTAACCAATAGTATCAACAAGTTAGGGTGGGTGGGTTTATTCTAGTGGAGACACTGTTTCATTCCCCATGTGTTCCAATCAAATCAAACTAATGTGTATCAATAAAGTCTCTTAAGATACCTAAGAGTAAAAAATTGCCAAAATTTAGCGAAGTATTTCTTAGACATCATGCAACCTATGAAGGATCTGTTTGTACCTACAACTAGATGTCAGGTCCCTCCACAATAACCACTCTCAGTTTTGACCAACTCAACATTGTTTGATCATGCCAATGGTATATGCATTCCTCAAAAATTCCTCAGTGACATTTAGTGTAAAGGTGCCAAGAGCGATATTTTGTATTCTTCACCCCATGGGACCTAACCAATGGCATCAATAGGTTAGGGTGGGTGGTTTTATGCTAGTGGAGGCCCTATTTCATTCCCCAGGTGTCCTAATCAAATTGTGCTACAATGCACTAGCAAAGTCACTTAAGAGACCTAAGAGAAAAAGATTACTATAATTTGATGGAGTAGTTCTCACACTTCATGGCACCTACAAATGATCTATTTGGACGTACAACTAGATATCATGCCCCTCCACAATAACCTCTCTCAATTTTAACCAACTTAACATCATTTGACTGTGCCAATGGTGGATGCATTCTTGCAAAATGCCTCAGTGACATATAGTGTAAAGGTGCCAAGAGCCATATTTTGTGTTCTTCACCTTGTGGGACCTAACCGACAACACTGACAACTTGGGGTGGGTGGCTTTATGATAGTGGAGGCCTAGTTTCATTCCACATGTGTCCCAATTGAATCGGGCTATAGTTTACCGACAAAGTCTCTTAAGAGACCTAAAAGCAAAAAAATGATAGACTTTGATAGCGTAGTTCTCACACATGTCACACCTACAAATGATTTGTTTGGACCTACAACTAGATTTTAGGCCCCTTAACAATAACCTCTCTTGCTTTTGACCAACTCAACATCATTTAACCGTGCCAATGGTGGATGCATTCTTGCAAAATGCCTCAGTGACATATAGTGTAAAGGTACCAAGAGCCATATTTTACATTCTTCACCCAATGGGACCTAATGGATGGTGCTAACAGGTCAGGATTGGTGAGTTTATGCTAGTGGAGGCTCCATTTCATTCCCCAGGTGTCTCAATCGATATGTACTACAGTGTACCGACAAAGTCTCTTAAGAGACCTAAGAGAAAAAAATTGCTAAACTTTGACGGAGTAGTTTTCAGACTTCATAGAACCTACAAATGCTCTGTTTATACCCATGACTAGATGTTAGGTCCCTCCACAATAAGCTCTCTTAGTTTTGACCAAGTCAACATTGTTTGACCATTCCAATGGCATATGCATTCTTGAAAAATGCCTCAATGATATTTAGTGTAAATGTACCAAGAGCCATATTTTGTGTTCTTCACCCCATGGGACCTAACCAATAGCACTAATAGGTCAGGGTGGGTGGGTTTATGCTAGTGAAGGCCATGTTTCATTCCCCATGTGTCCTAATCAAATCAGGCTATAGTGTACCAGTAAAGTCTCTTAAGAGACCTAAGAGCAAAAAAATGCTAGACTTTGACAGAGTAGTCCTTGCACTTCATGGCACCTAAAATGATTTGTTTGGACCAAAGGATGGATGTTAGGTCCATCCACAATAACCTCTCAGTTTTGACCAACTCCACATTCCTTAATTGTGCCAACAATGGATGCATTCTTGAAAAATGCCTCAGTGACATTTAGTGTAAAGATGCCAAGAGCCATATTTTGTATTTTTCACCCAGTGGGACTAAATCAATGGTGTTGACAGGTCAAGGTGGGTGGGTTTATGCTAGTGGAGGCTCTATTTCATTCCCCATATGTCCCAATTGAATCAGGCTATAGTGTACCGACAAAGTCTCTTAAGAGACCTAAGAAAAAAATTGCCACACTTTGATGGAGTAGTTCTCAGACTTTGTAGCACCTAAGAATGACCAATTTGGACCTACAACTGGATGTTAAGCCCCTCCACAATAACCTATCTCAATTTCAACCAATTCAATATCATTTGACTGTGCGAATGGTGGATGCATTATTGCAAAATGCCTTAGTGACATTTAGTGTAAAGGTGCTTAGAGCCATATTCTATGGTCTTCACCCTGTGGGACCTAACTGATAGCATCAAAACATTAGGGTGGGTAGGTTTATGCTAGTGGAGGCCCTACTTAATTCCCTAGGTGTCCCACACGAATCAGGCTATAGTGTATTAGCAAAGTCTCTTAAGAGACCTAAGATCAAAAACTTGCTAGACTTTGACGGAGTAGTTCTCACACTTTGTGGTAGCTATGAATGATCCATTTGGACCTACAACTGGATGTCAGGCCCCTGCATAATAACCTCTCTCAGTTTTGATGTTGAGAGATTAATCAATCTATCATTGAAGTTTATGTGTTGGCAACATTAGCTGAATGGAGAGACTGATGAATATTGAAGAGCATGATAGTGTATGGTATTATCATTGATGGCAACCCATTATAGAGATGTAGTAGTGTTGATCCGGAGAAGACCAAAGTACCAATTGTTCTACAAATTTGTCCAAGTCCTGGAGTATTGTCTTTAGTGTTCATTGAACTAGTTTTTGGATTCGCATTGCTTAGCTATGAAGAATATGTTGGGATAAGGTGCCATTAACCTTGTAAACCCCAATATTTTATTTATTCCATTTATTATATGTAATTTGTAATTATCCATGAGGAGATGTACTAGTTTCACTAGCAGGGTAATTTCAGAGTCACTAAAGGTTATTACATAGTGACATTTACTATTGGCAAATGTAAAAACTCAAAGTAAATGAGGGTAGGCATGCTCCCTTGAGGAATCTACTATTTTTGGCATGTATGACAACTGTCATAATGTTTGGTAAGTGAATCTATGACAGCTGCAAGTTGTCATAAGATTATGAGATTCTATGATGCATATGACAGATATGTTAGTTGTATATTTGCTATATTTAGCCCAAGGTTCCTATCTTGGAAAGATACTCTTTTGTGGAATCTATGATGGTTATGATGCATCATAAGATGTTGTAAGAGGCCATATTTAGTCTTGGGCACCCAACCTTTGCATGGTTATTTTTAGACAAGTGTAAGATGTTTGTAAGATGGTAATTAATGTTTACAGGTTGGAGAATCTTAGGAGAGAGAAAGTGAACACCTAGAATAGAGTGGAAAACATTGATATAAGTAATTTCCATGTATTTTTTTCTAAACTATAGATTTTAGGTTCTCAGGTGCTGTTAAAATGTTGTCAGATTGAAGACTTGTGAAGAGAGTTGTGTAGTTGATGTATTGTACAATCTTGTTGAGATTAATACAAACTTGTGCCTCTTTCCTGGTGGAGTTTTCTCCTTGTAAACACTATGTCATTATGTTGAGCTCTTCATGTTTGACATCTTTTTTGTAGTGGGTTTTAGGATTTGTTACAATCTCCATTGTTAATGAGCACTTAAGATTGCTGAAATTTATCTTGAATTAGATTTCCATTGAAGTAGTGTTGCTTTCATTTCTAACATTTGGTATCAGAGCCTAGCTAGCTTTGACTCTTGGGTGGTAGTGTGGAAGTTGTAGCTATAGTGGGAGATTTGGTTGTGATTTTTTTGCAGATCTTGTGTTGTTATTATGGCTGCATCTACCATCAACCTTGTGAATGGACATTGAGAAATTTAATAGAACAGGGTATGAGTTATGGACGCTGAAAATGGAAGATTTGTTGGAAGAAAGAAACCAATGCTTGGCTGTTCAAAAAGAGAAGAAACCCAATGATGTCTCTCTCTAGACTGGATAAGAAGGCACGCAGAACCATCCATTTGTGTCTTTTAGATTCTGTGCTGCTAAATGTCACAAAGGAAGAGACCACATACAAATTGTGGAATCAGTTGGGTGTGATCTACCAAGCCAAGAGTATGGTAAATAAACTTTATTTAAAAAGAAAATTGTTTTCCATGAAAATGTGAGAAGGTGAATCAGTTGTAGAGCATTTAAATTCTTTTAATTTGTTGTTGAGTCAGCTTGATTCAGTAGATGTTGAAGTTAGTGAGGAAGATAAATGTATCTTACTTCTTTGTTCTTTATCTAAGTCTTGGGAGAATGTTATCCTTGCTATCACTACTAACCTCATGGATCCAAAGTTAGATGCTCTTGTCTTAGTGCTATTGTCACAGGAATTGAGGAAGAAGAGTTCAGATAGTTCATGGGATGCTCTTAGTATCAAAGGAAGGTCTAAGGAAAGGGGACCTAAAGGAGATTAGAAAGGGGCTAAGGACAAGTCCAAGGGTCAGTCTAAGACTCTTTGTAAAAAGAATAGAGTTAAGTGTTGGAACTATGGTAAAAGGGGACATGTAAAGGAGTGTAGAAATACCAAGAAACAGTGGGAGAGTGCTTCGGATAAGTCCTCGAATACAAGTGAAGAAGTTTTACTTTATGTATGTAATATTGTTTCTAATGATCACTGGTTGGTTGAATTAGGATGCTTGTTTCATATGACCTCGCATAAGGAATGGTTCTCCTAATATGAAGAATATGATGGAGGTAATATCTACCTTGGTGACAACTCTTCATATTCGATTGTCAGGAAAGGAACGGTATTGTTGTGTTTCAGTGATGAGAGGATTAAAACCCTCCTTGGTGTTTTGCATGTTCCTAGATTAGCTAGAAATCTAATTTTAGTTTTGAAGTTGAATGATTTGGGAATGCATGTGACATTTGACAAGCATGGCTGTAGATTTGTGAGAGGGAACTTGGTGGTAGCGAAAGGGAAGAGATTTAGGAAATTGTTTAAGCTTGAAGCCACTACAGTTTGTAATGCCTCCTACGTATCTGAGGCCACTACTAAAAATACATGTATGTTGTGGCACCATAGATTGGGCCACACAAGCAATAATGTATTAAAAACTATTAAGAATAAAGAATCGTTGGATGATTTCTCTTATTCTGATAAGCACTTTGATTTCCTTCAGGAAGCAATAGAGCAAAAGAGAAGTTAGAAATTATTCATACAGATGTGTTTGGACCTGTGGATAATGAATCTATCAGAAAATCTCATTATTTTGTAACCTTCATTGATGATGTATCTAGATTTACATGGATTTATTTTATGAAGCATAAATCTAAAGTTTTCACTAAGTTTAAGGAATTCAAAGTCTTAGTAGAGAACAATCAGGTTTAAAGATAAAAATATTAAGATCTGACAATGGAGGAGAGTATTGCTCTAAGGAATTTGATGAGTTTTGCAAGAATATAGGTATAATCAGACAAAAGTATGCTTAGTGATGCACAGTTGGATAAATGTTTTTGGGCAGAGGCTATGTGTACTGATTTCTACTTGATAAATAGATCTCCTTGTAAGGCTCTTGATTCAACACCTTTTGTTTCACCTTTAAGGGTTTTTGGCTGTGAGTCTTTTGTGCATGTGCCTAAGGAAAAGAGATCTAAGTTGGATCCAAAGGCTAAGAAGTGTATATTCATTAGATATGGTGATAATTTCAAAGGTTATAAGCTTTGGAATCCACTAACCCACAAGATTATCTTTTCTAGAGATGTTATTTTCAGGGAACTTAGAGCTATTTCTGAACCTGAGCAGCCAAAAGAAAAAGAAGAAAAGGTAAAGAAGGTGCAATTTGATTTAGAGCAGAAAGATGCACCTCAAGAAGAACATAATGATGGATTGGGGGCTGAAGAAGAAGAAGAAGAAGATTCAAGTAGTTCTAATGAAGATGAATATTTTGTGACAGAAGAAGTTGGTACATATGATCATGCCAAAGAATAAGTAGAGTCTCTTACTCCACCCTTGAGGAGATCCACAAGACAACAAATCTAGATGACAAGTATAGCCCACCAGATTTCTGTTGTGTATATGATTTATTGAGTACTAACGATGAACCTAGATCCTACAAGGAAGCTATTTCTACAGATGATAGTGAGTCTTGGTAGCTAGCCATGCAGGAGGAGATGATGGCTTTAGACTCTTGTAACACCTGGGATCTTGTTCATTTTCCCAAAGGAAGAAATGCCATAGGATGTAAGTTGGTCTTCAAGAAGAAGTTTGGAACAGATGGGTCATTGGAAAAGTACAAAGCTAAACTGGTAGCCAAGGGCTACTCCCAGAGAGAGGGAGTTGATTTCAGTGAGATATTCTCTCCTGTTGCTAAATTGACTTCTATTAGATTTATCTTATCCATTGCTACATCTTATGATTAGGAGATTGAGCAAATGGATATTAAGACTACGTTCTTACATGGAGATCTTGAAGAAGAAATTTATATGCAACAGCCTACAGGTTTTGAGGTAAAAGTAAAAGAACATTGGGTTTGCAAGTTAAAGAGGTCTCTTTATGGTCTAAAATAGTCCCCCAGAATGTGGTACCAAAAGTTAGACTCATTTGTATTGAAATTGGGTTTTGTTAGAAGCAAGGAGGATCACTGTATTTATATTTATTGTGTTGATGATTCTATACTGGTTATTGCTTTATATGTTGATGACATGTTATTTTTCAACAATACTAAGGGTATGATCAGTGACCTTAAAGCCCAACTTTCAGGTGCATTTGAGATGAAGGATCTTGGTGCTACAAGGAATATTTTGGGAATGGAGATTAGGAGGGACAGAGTTAACAAAAAGCTTTGGTTGTCACAAAGTAAGTATGTGAATACTATTTTGTAGAGGTTTAGTTTGTAGGACTATAATCCAGTTAGAGTTCCTTTACCTATTGGTACTAAGATTTCATTAGATATGTGTCCAAAGACTGAGGATGATTTTGAGGATATGTCTAATGTGCCATATGCTAGTGTTGTAGGGAGTTTGATGTATGCAATGGTTTGCACTAGACTAGATATTGCCCAAGCAGTGGGAGTTTTGAGCAGATTTATGTCTAACCCTGATAGATAGCATTGGAACTATGTGAAGAAGGTGTTTAAATATCTTGCAAGTACTCCTAATCATAGTTTGGTTTATTCTGGTACTAATAGTGATGATAAATCTTTGGACATATAGGGTTTTGTTAATGTAGATTAGGTAGGTGACTTGGATAGTCGAAGGTCCACTAGTGGCTATGTGTTTACTCTATTTGGAGGTGTACTGAGTTGGATGAGTACGAGGTAGCTCATAGTTGCTTTGTCCACCATAGAAGCATAGTATATGGCTACTACTCATGTCTCTAAGGAGATAGTTTGGTTGAGACTATGTATAGGTATTGGTTTTGATTGCAGGATCATTTAGATTGGTTGTGATAGCTAGAGTGCTATCTGTTTGGCCAAGAATCCCATGTATCATGCTCAGACTAAGAATGTTGATGTTGAGTATCAGTTTGTTCGAGATTTGGTTGAAAATAGAGAGATTAAGCTAAAGAAGATAGACACTCAGGAGAATATTGCAGATTCATTGACTAAGCCTGTGAGCACAGAGAAGTTCGTATGGTGCAGAGAGGCCATGGGCCTTGTTTCTAGTGCCTGATTATTTTTCATTTGATTTCATATGGGTTGATTTACAATGTATAATGTCAAGTGGGATAATGTTGGGATAAGGTGCCATTAACCTTTTAAATCCCACTATTGTATTCATTCCATTTATTATATGTAATTTGTAATTATCCATGAGGAGATGTACTAGTTTCACTGGCAGGTGTAATTTCAGAGTCACTAAAAGTTATTACAGAGTGACATTGACTATTGGCAAATTTAAAAACTCAAAGTAAATGAGGGTAGGCATTCTCCCTTGAGGAATATATTATTTTTGGCATGTATGAAAACTGTCATAATGTTTGGTAAGTGAATCTATGACAGCTGCAAGTTGTCATAAGATTCTGAGATTCTATGATGCATATGATGGATATGTTAGTTGTATATTTGCTATATTTATTCCAAGGTTCATATCTTGGAAAGATACTCTTTTGTGGAATCTATGATGGTTATGACGCATCATAAGATGCTGTAAGAAGCCAGATTTAGTCTTGGGCACCCAACCTTTGCATGGCTTTTTTTTTACGAGTGTAAGATGCTTGTAAGATGGTAATTAATGTTTACAAGTTGGAAAATCTTAGTAGAGAGAAGGTGAACACTGAGAATTGAGTGGAAAACATTTCTATAAGTATTTGCAATGTATTTATTTTCTGAAATATAGATTTTAGGTACTCAGGTGTTGCCAGAATGTTGTCGGATTGAAGACATGTGGAGAAAGTTGTGTAGCATTGATGTATTATACAATCTTGTTGAGATTAATACAAACTTGTGCCTCTTTCTTGGTGGAGTTTTTACCCACAAGGGTTTTCTCCACATAAACATTGTGTCATTGTGTTGATTTCTTCATGTTTGACATCTTTTCTGTAGTGGGTTTTAGGTTTTGTTACAATCTCCATTGTTAATGCACACTTAAGATTGCTAAAATTTATCTTGAATCAAATTTCCATTGAAGTAGTGTTGCTTCAATTTCTAACAGAATATTGTCATGTAGTTTTGAGGTAATTTGGTACATATTAAAGGAGTCTAAATCCAAAGTTTTAAGGCTTGATGTCCTTCATAGTTGAAGATAGATTTGACAGAGTATTAAATTCTGTAATGGAAGTATAATGGCAGTATTAGTGGTATGTTAGAATTCTCTACATTCCACCGTAGATGAATATTTTGCTATGTGGTTTTGAGGGTAAGCTCACATATGTCATAAATATGTTCTCTCCAAGTTGCAAGCATTTTGGTGGTCTACGTGCTGAGTTGTGAGTAAATAATTGGTCCATTCTATTGTTACGTCACCAATGGTGTCGACCCAAAGGTTTTGATGTTGTGCAGAGTCAAGTTATGTATGGAGCAAAATTGTGGGACTAGTTATAGGTTATGTCAACCTATCTTGATGTGTTACACACTTTGATCCTCTCCACAAAGCGTATAGGATTGAGTTTTTTACCAACAGGTCAAGAAGTCACATGGTACATCTATTATGCCAACCTACTTGGTTTTTGATTGATTCAAGTATATATACAAGATTGACTTCTTTTCTGGAGTGTGGGTGTGTGCAAAGAAACTAAGTGTGTGTGTGTGTGTGAGAGAGAGAGATCCACTATAGAGAAGGGCAAGATAAGATTGTAGTGAAGATGAAGTTTGTTAAGTCAGTATTCTGACCTTTAGTAGAACTGTATCTTCAACATGGGTCAGATGCATTGTTAACAATTATTATTTGGCAGTGAGACACCCTTTCTTCTATCTTTCTCTATTCAGGATAGTGAGTCGTTTGGTAGTGAGATACCAGCAATGAGTATTTCTCTTGTCAATAGTGAGTCCTGCATTTTGTATCAAAGTTGTAACCAATCTCATTATAATATATTGTGAGCTAATCCTCACCATGGTTTTTCCCTCTTTGGGTTTTCTATGTAAAAATATGGTGTTCATGTGTTATGTACTTTAATGGTTTCTTTCATAATTTTATTTATTACTATAAATTGATTATGCTATGTGGAATGAATGTTTAAATGCTTAAGTGGTTTCAGAGAATATGGATTCACCCCCCCCCCCACTTAGTATTCTAAGTATTCAACAATTGGTATTAGAGATTGATTCCTCGGAAGAAACTTAACTACTTGAGGAAGATGTTGAATTGTGAATACATGGTGACTAGGAGATATCCTACCCCTCTGAAAGAAACTCCTACTATTGAATTTACTGAAGAAGATTGCATAGATAATATGAATGGATAATTCAAATCAGCCCTTGAAGATCTGGAAAGAACTCAATGTGAGAATAGATATCTAAACGAAAATATTAAGGAAGTAGATGAATGCATCAAGATGTTGAGAGAGAAAAATAAGAAGTTCAAAGAAAGATACAAGAAAGTAAATGAATAGTTTAAACAATCAAATGAGACAATCACCTATCTAAAAATGCAAACTAAAGAAGGAAAAAGGATTGAAGAATGCCTAAATGCAAATATGAAAGGCAAATTTAAAGAATTCTCAAGACTTGAACAATAAATTGTGGACTTAAAAATAGAAATGGAGAAAGCAAAGAATCAAGAAGACACATTCAAGAAGAGCTCCATCCTACTGAATGAAATGATGGCAAGTCAAAAGGCTCCTAAGGATAAAGAAGGATTAGGATTTGAAAAGGGGAAACTTCAAAGGCAAATTAGACTTCGAACAATGCTAAAATGAAGAACAATAACCAAAGGAAGAATGAAGATGAGAAGAGTAATAATAGACAAGTCTGGAACCAAAAAAAAAATTCAAAAGGCCACCTATCAAACAACCAGCTACCCAAAGGTACTCTGGTTACTATTACACTTGCAATAAATTTGGACATAAGGCTATGGAATGTAGAACTAGAATGAATCAGAATGTTTAATCATTTTCTAGTTAGTATTTTACATGAAAAAGATTTGGTCATAGAGCTAATGAATGCAAAAATCAAATGACGAATGGTTACAATAATGGTATGGTATTTATATTTTTCAATGGTTACTGTTATGCATGCAATGGATTTGGGCATAAGGCTAATCAATGCAGATCTAGAAGGAATGGAAGTAATCTTTTTCAAAATGTCAGATGTCACAAATGCAACAAATTAGGACACATTGCTAAGTTTTGTAGAAGCAAGAATATGAAGGTTGGTCTATAAAAGGGGAGTGATCCAATAAAGAATGTGGATCTGGTAGAGATGAAGAAAGAAATGAACAAGGTCTAGAAAAAGAAAGAAGAAAATGAAGTGAAGAATGAGTGTATGCTAGCCTCTAGTGTAGATGTTTCCTTCAAAAACTAAGTAGAAAGCTTTTGTTTATGGGGAGTTTTAATAGACAAATATTTAATCCCCTATCAATGATATGGTCCTGATGCATTCAGCACATGGATATGAGATGTAGGTTGATATGCGTGACCTATTGGAGAAGACACCAGTGGAAAATTTCTTGTTGTAAAATTTTATAGAGTAATTGGGGGTGCTGCCACAATAATTAGTTACTTTCTGGGACATCCTAATTTTTGCTGAAATCACATATTTTTAGAAAATATAATGATTTAAGCCTTGAAAGGTTCCATTTAAAGGATTTTACTTGAAGAGGGTTTGATCAAACCCCCTTGCATAGAACCCTGCTAGTTTTAAACCATACCTATAATGGAGTCTCCTCTACACCTATCAAAATGCTGATAAAAAACCACTTTTTATTTACCTTTTGGGGATCAAATGAATTCATTTAAAATTTATGTTTTGTAAGTATGTAGTCCATATTATAAGCTTCCCAAAAGTATAATTTTAAATATATTTAATTTGATTATTATATTTATTTTTTATTTCTTGTGAATATAGGTTTTTCATTGAACATCAAGGTCTTTGTTTCACACATATGAAAAAATAGGAAAATATAGAAAACAAATTCTAAAAAATACATGTCCTCTAGGTATTGATGTCCTTATTCCAACAAAAAAAATTGAATTCTGATACAAACAAAAAAAGTTATGCTGGACCGAATATGCCTATGTCTAAATTATAATTGGTTTGACTTCAAATCTTAATTAAAAAAAATAATCAACAAAACATTATGAAACCAAATGAATCCTCTAGATATCGGTGTTACCTATCTAAATTCAAAAGAATCAAAATTTTATCCTTTGTTGAAAAAAAGTTATGTGCGATAGAATACACATCACTTTAAAAAAATGTTGTTTACTATTAAAAACTAGTTATTAAAAGAGACACAAATTTTTTTACAATTTAACTCCAAATTATTTTTTAAAAATATATTTAGAATCTATAGACAAAATCTCAAAAATCATTATTTCGTATCATCTTCAAATCCTAACGGCTTAGCGGCTATGGGTGTTAGAAAGTGAAGATTTAGTTCAAAATGTTGATTTCAATGTCAAGTTTGGCCAAAAGTGTAACCCATTATTGTGGGATGACCCTTAGAGGTGACTATGAATTATAGTTAAGGTTTGAAAACTTTATCAATTTGAGCATTGAATGCAATTTAGGTTTTGTGAAAAGTTTTATAAGTAATTTCACTTAACAAAGGATCATTTGCAAAGAAGCATTCAAAGAGAGAAGGATAGTGGAAGAGCAAGGCAAAGCTTTTCAAAACTCTTGCGCACAAAATATTAACCAGAAGTTATCGAAAGGTATTTACAGACTTCTATCTTTCCCTATGCTTTTAGAAGTGTTTTGAAAATGTATACTCCACAAGTTGTAGATGTTGTGGACCAACCCCATCCAAAATTCAAATGACATCCTTTTAAATCCATGGAGATGGATTCGGAAGGTGCTTTTTCAAGTATTCCATAAGATGTAATGCATACAGAGGATGTGAGGATCTATATCCACACAAAAATAGAAGAGTATAATCATGAAAAAATAGAAGTGTGGATAAATGTGTTAACTAATGATGATTTTGAGCTGAAACCTTAATTTCCCTATTTTTTGTTATGAGGATGTTTGGGTTAAGTATGTAATGAGCTGCATTCATGACAAGTTTATGTGGTTGGATCTACTACATATGATCATCAATGAAGCTATTAGGATTGTGATAGGGTTATTCTACACCAAACCAGTTCTGACACTGAAATCTATAAAGAATGATGTGGTAATGAAGCTCACCTGTGTGAAATTTGACAAACATGCCCTAACAGTGAGTTATATTGAAGATCATGTAGTAAAGTATGTTGCTATGGTGATTCAATACAAGATATATGATTTGTGTGAATTATCGAGAGTACAATTGCTAGAGAACATGTAAAAGATCAAGGACTCCAAGTACCCTTTCAAATTTGGTACTCTGATCATCTTTTTATTGTTTTACTTTCTTAGAGAGATTCCCAGTACAAAGAACATTGTGTGGTTGGGCAATATTCTAGTAGTAGTGTGAATTACAGACCACTTGAGAAGATTGGGTAACTTAGAAACCCAGAAAACTACATTATGGGGTTTCTTCAAGACATTTCAAGAGAACATGCAAGTAAGTGAAAGAATTCCAAAAAGTGTTGTTGAGAAGTACAAGAATGATATTATCTCCATGGTTAGCAAAGATGAGTCCTATATGGAAGCAGTGGAACCCAAAATAGTCTAGATTCTAGAAATGGGATATGAAGTTATAGAAGACATAATCATAGGACTTGTAGACCTAATGTTGAGTAAACCAATAGATCCCTCTGTAGATAGATTTGGAACTTATGAAAATTGAGAGGAACCTCCTGCAACAATATAATGAAAAATGCACGAAATAACAAAAATAGCAGAACACAGAAGGAATTTATTGATCACAGGCCACTTCGAGGGGGCAACCTCCTTTGAGCAAGCTTAATACAATAAACTTGTGGATGCCTTCATTGGCCTCAACATGTACTTATATACTAAGTCTAATCTAAACAACTATTACTTCCCATGAATGTGGGATAATACAATATACTCACGGGACGACTTACAAAGCATATGCATCCAAATGTAATATACTAACAAAGTAAAGAGAAGGGTTAAACATGGGTTCCTGACATCCCCTCCCTCTTAGAAAAGCTTTGTCCTCAAAGCGTAAGATGTGGAAATTGTAGCTAAATCTGAAGGAGTGGTTCCCCTGTAGCAATCTCTGGGTGCATTCCATGCCATTGAATTAATATCTCTATGATGGATCAGGAGTGAAGAGGATGAGTACGCCTGTCGAGGATTACCTCTAGCTCCAAAAGGATGGATCCTTCATTATCCAGTTGTGGTAAAATAGTTTGTGCTCTGTCATTGGTGCCAAGAAATTTTGTTAGAGAAGAGACATGAAATATTGGATGATCACGAGAAGGAGCCAGCTTAGGATCCCCAATCTGATCCTGGGTGTAGAGAACTATGTCAACTACCAGAACTCATGAACTACTGGGGAAGTATGGAAGGAGCACTGGTGGTGCCTAACCATAGACTGCTTCATATGGAGTCATGTGAGATGCAGTGTGGGAGGAGGTATTGTACCACCATTCAGTGAGAGGGAGCCACTTTGCCCATTGATGCTGTTGTTCTAAGCTATCACAATAGGGTCCTCAAGGAAGGAAATATGTAGAATAGAATTTTAGGGGTTCCAATGAATTTTTAGAGGAAACAGAGCTAAAGCAAGGAAGATATGGTGAAAAAATAGAAAATTTTTTACTTTTTTTTTTTCTGGAAATGATCTGCACATGATCTGTAAACGGCTCTGAACAGATTTAATCTGTGATTTGTTAGCTAGTAATAGAAATGGACCCCAGGTATGTTTTGCTTCCTGAAGGTTCAGGGGATTCACTCGGCTACCAATGATGTCTAATGGCTTGCATATTGGGGCAGTACCCCTCACTCCATGGCTTAGGTAAAACTGATAACCGCTTTCCCACAAATGACAGCTCTTAGTTTACCTCACAGATGGGAACTAGTCAATCAGGTAGGGGTCATTGCCCTTTTCACTAGCAGGTCCTTCAATGGGCCAGCTACTTCAGGGTTCTTGTTGTACTCCTCACAATGAGTTTTAGGGCTATGCCCAGGCACTTCCCATAGTTAAGCGAATAGGGATTATTCCTAATCCAAACCTACAATTGAAATGAACAATACAGATGCAAAGAAAAAATAACTACTACAATAATCACAGTGCCTGGAGGCCACTGCGAAAAAAATTTGGCAAAAATTCCACCTAGCAAGCCCAAGAAAGTGCTCTGATACCATATGAGAGGAACCTCCTGCAACAATATAATGAAAAATGCACGAAATAATAGAAATAGCAGAAATAACAGAACATAGAAGGAATTTATTAATTGCATTCCACTTTGAGGGGGCAACCTCCTTTGAGCAAGCTGAATACAATAAACTCGTGGATGCCTTCATTGGCCTCAACATGTACTTATATACTAAGTCTAATCTAAAAAACTATTACTTCCCATGAATGTGGGATAATACAATATACTCATGGGACAACTTACAAAGTATATGTATCCAAATGTAATATACTAACAAAGTAAAGAGAAGGGTTAAACATGGGTTCCTAACAAGATAAATCTAGTGAAGTGCACTTGAAGCACAAGGAAAAGGAAATAAAGGAAAATGTTGAGAAGATGAGAACTAAATTAGAGGAGATGGTTGTTGGAAAGACAATTGCCATTGCACCAAAAGATCGACCTGTTAATGCTTGATACAGCCACCAGAGTTAATGAATCCATGGGAGGTAGTTAAGCCTTGTCAGGAACCCAAGCATTACATTGCACAACACAAGGAGACCAAGGGCGCACACCTTGTAACAATCCCCCCAGCACAAGCAAGGGGTTCAAACCTATGACCTATGCTCTAATACCAATTCTTGGAAAGATAGTTTCCATTGCACCAAAAGATCAACTTGTTAATGCTTGATACAGCCACTAGAGTTAATGAATCAATGGGAGGTAGTTAAGCCTTGTCATGAACCCAAGCACTGCATTGCACAACACAAGGAGACAAAGAGTGCACACCTTGCAACAATGGTTTCACGAAAAAGCCCTGAGAAGAAATCCAAAGGCATATTTTCCCCACTGGAAGGGTCTCCCAATACAAGAAGATTATCTAGGACCTCTACCTCCTCTCCTATTGTTACAAAAGCCTCCAAAGCCATACCTTTAGCTAGTTTATAGAAGAAACCAACATCCAATGCCTCTGTACATCAATAGCCTCCTAAGAGAAGAAGAGTAAAAGAGAAGGCCACAAGAAGGAAGTACATTAGTTGTGATGATCAAGAAAAAGAAGAAGAGAGTGTCTCATGAGTCTAGAGAAAAGAGAAGTACAAAGAAATAAAAAATAGACAGTGAAGAAGAGGTTGAAAAGGAAGGATTTATCCTCAAGAAGAGAGAAATACAATCTGCTAAAGAAGAAAAGTACCCTAAGGGTAAAGGCAAGGAGAAGAAAGACAAAACTCCTCCAATAAGGGAACATAGCCCTCTACAATTAGATGCATTATTTAATAATATATCAAAATCTGATTGCTTGAAAGAGAGAAAAAAAGTATTCTAAGTCAAATAATGAGAATAAATCTACCATTGAGGAAGCTATTGTGAAATATAAGGTTATATTTAATACTGGTCTAAATGACATTACGAGTCAACTTTCAGATGATTTGAAAGATGTCCTAAGTGCAAGAAGACAAAAAGCAACTAAGGAAGATGCAATGATTAGGACTCTTGTCTTGGAGAAAGTTGGTTCCTCTCTCACTGTTGAAGATAGAGCAAAATTAGCTCAAATTTATAAAAGAGAATGTTGGAGTATAGACAACACTAAAAGGGGGGTGTAGATTAGGTGAACAAAATGAAGTGAAAACACAAACTAAATGCATAAAACACAAAGTTATACCTCACATGAAGACCCAATCTCATCAAGGGAGGAGGAAGCTTGCACCTAAGAGCTCCTAGATTAGATAACCGTATTTGATTCAAATGTGGATTGCTCTTGCTTTTCAACACAATATGATGATAGTATGATGAAGAGATTTGAGAGAAATTTGGACATGGTTTTGATGCAAGAAGAAGTTTCTCTAATGGCTTAGAGAGGGTTCCAATTTATAGAATTTTGGAGATGAGGATGGAGGGTGAGGATTCATTTGATGAGATCAAGGGCTAGGATTAAAAGCGAATCTTTTATTCCTAGTGGATGAATTAAATAATTCTCATTTTAGGAAGAGTGGATGATAATGGGGGACAACTAAATTTTAAATTCAGTGAGTGGAGGATAGTGGGAGACAACTAAATTTTAAATTCAGTGAGTGGAGGATAGTGGGAGACAACTGAATTTTAAATTCAGTGAGTGGATGATGAGGTCAGCAGGGTTAATTAAGTGTTATCTTAATTAACTTAAGTCTAGGTTAATCAGATGAGTAGGATTTGTCTAATTAACATGGATTAGGGAAATGAATAAATCAACTAAATAAATATTAGGAATATTCATTCAATTGATAGGATAGGGTTGTAATGTTAAATTGATTACTTAGGTGAATTAGTTGATCACCAGGGATATGCAGATGGGGAGAGTAGATTAGTGCAGAGGTATGGAAATTGGTTTGCAGAAAAGTCCAATTTTTGGTGTTTACATTTGCCCCTCTTTGAGATGGTGTTGCGGCTAGGTAACATCATTTCAAAGAAGTTAGAACATAGAGTTGGATTGGATAGAAAAAAGATTTTGGTTTGGAAGAATAGGGTAAGGTTTGGGGATAATTGGTAAGTGTGATGCCCCCTCGAGAGGATAGGCGGGTTGCGAGGACATGGTTGTGCTCTCGAAATGGATAGAACATATTGGTAGATGTTGTCAGAGGATAAGTGGTGGGATGAAAGGATGATGATGTTGGGAGATGATTGGTGGATGATCATTGTGCTGAAACTAAATTTGAGCAATCCTAGGTTTGATATAGCAAAGTGGATATGTTCACCAAGGTATAGAAGACCAGGGTGATAATTTTTATCCAACATTTGCTTGGACTAGATACACAGACAAAGGGATGATCTCATGCATGCCCAAGATAGTACAACCTTGTCAAGACGAGGGAAGGGGACTCATAGCATAAGCCCTTAGTACAAAAAGGGTATTTTGAACCTTAGATGCATAAGGAGATCAATATGCTAGAACCGACCCTATGATCGATCAAGATATGAATACTAGCTTGGATTAATGAGACCTACCCACAAGCACAGCATACAAAAGCAAGACCATGCCCCATTCTAGATGTTTTTGCCACATACCATGATATAATAAGGTCAAGGTAGCTTTGATGTGATCTTCGAATAGGACAAAAGATAAAAATCAAAAACCAAAAGACCAACAAACCAAACAAGTAACCATTGTATCTTTTGCCAAAATGGATGATGATGTGATAGATGCTGCCTATCGTAGGAAAGATATATCCTAAGGCAGGGATTGATAGATGATTTGATGATGTTGTGATGATTGGATAGATTCTGCCTATTGTAGGAACGACATATCCTAAGGCAAGAATCGATTGATGATTGGATCATGTTTTGTTGATGTAAGATTGGCTCAAGATATGATGGTGACAAGTTGTGATTGATGCTGATTTGATAGTTGATGATTTTGATTAATGACAATGCTTTGATAGGTGATGCGATGCTTGGATCTAGTGTAAGCTTATTGAGGATAGATGTGATGATGATGTGGGATGATGATAAATGTGATGATGATGAGAGTGTCATGGAGCAAGTTTGATTTTTTTGTGATGGATAGATTATTTTTGGAATTTTGTGTGTTTTCTATTGTTTTGGGATTTTTTGATATTTGTGATGTTTTTGGATTTTTGATTTTGTGATGTTTTTTTGATGTTTTTTTTTAGATTTTTGGATTTTTTTTTTTTTGGATTTTTTTGGATTTTTTGATTTTGGAAAAGGGAATGGTTTATTATGATGGTGTCATTGGATTCCATTTGGATAGCCTTTGTGCTAGATACCAATGACAAGGGAACACCAAGTCTAGAGGTGAAGGTGATGGGGTTGGATAGGGGGATTGGCGATGAAAAGATAATGGATAGGAGACTTTGATAAATGGATAGATACATGTAGATAAGGTGTAGGAGAGGGGGATGAATGATCTAGTAGGGAGACATGATAAGTAGGTGGAGGGATTGTTAGTGGAAGGTGATAGAGAGGAGATTCATGATAGATGGATTGCAAGATAGATGGATGGGAGATGGGGAGAAGGATTTTCTCCAAGGGCTAGGTTGCAAGGAATCATATGCCCCAATGCTTAGGATTTTGCATGATGGGTTCATGTTTTAATGGATGAATTTTGCAGTAGGTGGATGGAGGAGATACTGACAAAGGGAGTATGCTAAGAGGCCTCCAAAGCATGTTGTTGATATGTTGCCCCTTGTCTTTATCAAGATCTAGGGTGAGAGGTGGTTGAAACAAGATATAATGGATATGATGGATGGGAAATGATAGGATACATAGGGGGTAGTGGATAAGAATATGATAGGATAAAGATAAGACAGTGGATAAGCTGTGCAAGGAGATGATGGATGTGGATGAAGGATATGGTTTTACCCCCAAGTGTAGGGATACAAAATGGATGGAGAAGGGATTATGCATGACACCCACAAGAGGTTTTCATCATGGTACTTGCCCAAGATGCCACAAGGAGTGGTTTTCACCATTGGACGGATTTTTTCTCTTTACTATTTTCTTGGTTTTTTGATTTTTTTGCGTTTTTTATGAAATGGGGACTCTAGCGTCTGTTTCCATAGCAAGGAGAAGATGGTCCCATGTTGGATAGCATTATAGATGGTGATTGCATGGATGTTGGTAGATAGGAGAATATGGAATGGATTATGATGTGGATTATGTGGGTTATGATGTGGATTATGCAAAAGCATGGACCATAGGAATGTGATGGGGAAGATATGTAGGATAGTGAATGAAAGATGGAGAGATGGGGGTATGTGGGAATGTTAAGTGGTGGAGGGGAACCAAGACCAATGGCTGCACACACCATGATGTATTTGGAAGCTTGTATTTTGGATGTGGAGTCGGGAGTAATGGGGATCGGGATGGGGGGTTGTTGGATGGTTGATTTGGGGTTTTAGGGACCCAAATAGACTTAGGAATTATGGGATTTAGATGGGGAGTGGGATGTTTGGGATTTTGCGGTAGATTGGGATGTGGATGTCTCATTAGAGTTTGGTGCTTTTTGTTTAGGGACCCACACCATTTTTGTTTTTGCTTTTCCTTGTGATGGTGTGGGCTTTTATAGCTTTTGGGATTTTTCATTTTGATTGGAAGGGATAATATCCTTAGGCTTTTGTGCTTTATGAGTTGAGGCATTCAAATATTTGAATCCCATGGATTTTGTGGAAGATTCATGTTTGAAAGATGTGGATTGCTCAATGCATACAACACAATGTAGATGAGAGACAAGTGGTTTGATACCTGATTGAGATGGAGATGGGGGATGGCTAGAGTGATTTTGGCAGAGGTTTGATGAGATGAGAAGATTTGGGAGTGATTTTGACAGAGGTCTGATGCATGAAGAGGTCTCTCTAATGGCTTAGAGAGGGGTCCAATTTATAGAATTTTGGAGATGAGGATGGAGGGTGAGGATTCATTTGATGAGATCAAGGGCTAGGAATAAAAGTGAATCTTTTATTCCTAGTGGATGAATTAAATAATTCTCATTTTGGGAAGAGTGGAGGATAATGGGGGACAACTGAATTTTAAATTCAGTGAGTGGAGGATAGTGGGAGACAACTGAATTTTAAATTCAGTGAGTGGAGGATAGTGGGAGACAACTGAATTTTAAATTCAGTGAGTGGATGATGAGGTAAGCAGGGTTAATTAAGTGTTATCTTAATTAACTTAAGTCTAGGTTAATCAGATGAGCAGGATTTATCTAATTAATAGGGATTAGGGAAATGAATAAATCAACTAAATAAATATTAGGAATATTCATTCAATTGATAGGATAGGGTTGTAGTGTTAAATGGATTAATTAGGTGAATTAGTTGATCACCAGGGATATGCAGATGGGGAGAGTAGATTAGTGCAGAGGTAAATTTGTGCTTTATGAGTTGAGGCATTCAAATATTGGAATCCCATGGATTTTGTGGAAGCTTCATGTTTGAAAGATGTGTTCTTTTGTTGGTCTTGATCAGGAATTTTATGGGGTTTATGGGTGGAGCGGTAAAAAGTGGATTTTTGGGTAAATGGATAATGAGAGTTGAGGATGGGGATTTTTGGATAAATGGATATTGTTGGTGTTTACAGAAAGTGATTGGGTTTGAATGTTATTGGAAGAACATATAGGATGACTTGTCTTTATGTGTTTGGGTGTTTAGAGCTTGATGTGGCAATATTCAAACAAATGATTATGCATATACACACACGAATCACTCACGCAAGACACATAAGCAAGTTGTTAGTTTGGAAGAATGTGATGATGGTTAAGAAAGCATGTGAAGACACTTCAACAAGTCCTAGTCAAGGCAAGGCCACTATCACAAGGAGGTTCTAGTGAAAATCTGGGGGACTGGCACCCCACGAGCATCTAGCAAGCCACTTAAGACTTTAACTAACCCTACTAGGAGTTTTAATATACACAAAGGTACACCTCCTTTTGAGTGAGCATTGTATGGTGAACGCTAATACTAGTTAGACTTGGCTTTTGCCTTATCCTCTGATTTTTATAGCAGACTAGATGAAAGTACCACTTGAGGTCATTCCCTTGGGGTGAGTACCTCTTTTCCCACCAAGGTAGGCCTCTCTAATGTTTAACAAAAGCAACACAAGTAATGTTTTTGATCTCCAAGTTCGTGTTAGGACGTGAGGAGAGAGCATACACATTTACTTGGTCACACTCGCATGGGGTTCATTAACCTTGAAATTTAATGTGTGGAAGACAATGCAAGTACTTGTTTGTTTTAAAGCCCAAATCCAAATGTGATGAAAGACAATGGTCTATTTTAGCCCAATTTTTTGATGTGATAGCAAACAAGTTGTTCGTTTTATGCCCAAAATCCAAATGTGTTTGCAAACAAGATTAGAAGATAAGAGATGAAATGATTGCACCTAGTTAATTCACTATCCAATTTGCTATAGATGTTGATGCCAATGCTGCTCCAGCTCCTTAGATGCCCTTACAAGTCACCAATTCCAAAAAGAAACAAGTAAACTTGCATAGAAGATGATTATGTGAAAAAGATGAAATCTGATAAAATCTGATGAAAATGATCTAATACATAATAATATATTGCATAGATCTAAAGCTCAGGAGATTCTAAGCAATTTAAAAAAATGATTCGTTGAAAACCGATCAAAATTGCTCAAGTTATGCTCAAATGAAGTTTGGAATGAAGTTGATCTTTGACTGATAAAAAAGATGGTAAAATGATACAGTCACCTAATAAAACCTACTCCACTATGTAGTTCATCCTCTCAGCTTTCCAGTGAGTCCTTATTTTCACAATTTGGCCTTTGTATGTGAATTTATGATAGAAACACCAAAATGCACAATAACAGCAGCCAAAAGCAAGTTACAGTCACCAGAGTCGAACAACTGTTGATTAGAAGCTATCTAAATTTGTCTATATGTGATATGTTATAGCTCATATGTGACATAGATAAGAGGAGATATGAGTGTCTATAGCTTAAAAGTGATGTGAAAGATGGCAGAGGCGATCACTGCGTGTCCAAAAGCAATTGGTATTCTTCCATAGGCAAACCCCTGTAAATCAAATGCAATTAAAAAAAGTACCAGATGCAAATGCTGTAGGCTTATAAGCGATGCAAAAAATCCAAAAGTGATTGTTTTTAGCATACAAGAAACCTATATCTACAAAAAAAAACATGCGATAGAAACCCTAGCTCCGTGAAAAGCGATCGCTGTCAGACCTAAAGTGATTCAGTTATACCAAAAGCGAGTACTGTCGAGACAAAAGCGATTGAAATTAGAACAAAGGTGATTACTGTCTGACTAAAAGTGATTGAAATATGAGCAAAAGCAATTACTATTAGCCCAAAAGTGATCTAGAAAGTTTCAGGTGACATAATGCAAATATTAACCATAAGTGACCAAGTTTACCAGATGCGATCAGTTTTTGATCAAAAGCGAACTAAATTTTACCAAAAGCTAGAGACTGTTTATTTAAAAGAGAGCCAAATTTGACCATAAGTGATCAGTTTTTGATCAAAGGCGAGCTGATTTAGCACAGGGGATTGTTGTTTGATCAAAAGCGACCTGAATTACTAGAGGCGAATTTCTGCAGACCGGTTGTTGTTTTCTTCGCCAAATGCTCCATTTTTCATGAAATTTAGGCAAATTTGTACTCAAAATTTATGGAAATGTCCCCTTGGACGTAATGGTGAAGTTAGATTTGGGCTAAGAGATCATATATATACATTGTTATCCAAATCTTTACAAACTAGGGTTAGAAAAATACAATTTTTTGCTACAAAAGCTTGCAAAAATGAAAGATTGGCACTCCAAGAGATCTAAACTTCACAAAAACAACTCAAACAAGAGAGGTTAATCAAGGACATGAGTCCCACCGAGTGTGCCAAATGTAGTTAGGGTAAAATTGCCAAATCAGGGTAAATGAATAAACAACAATGATCAAACCCTAGCAATGCACAATGAAGCACAAGACAACATGAAAATCAAAATAATAAATGTAAATCTAAACCGATCTCCATGCTATGCTTGATTTATCTCCATTTCTCTTCTCCACCTCGCATGAGCATGCAAGATTTTCAAGGATGATTGTTGGAGGAATGTTGGGTGCTCACTTCTGTAGCATAACAATGATATGAGGATGATAGTTGCATGATTTAGATAGCAAGATTGAAGAATAATTTTGGCAGAATGAGGATACTTGAAGAACATATTCTTTCCCTCCTTCAAATGGCTTGTAAATGGCTTGATTTATAGGCTTGGCTTGGATCAAATGGATGGCTAGGATCAACTAGGGCTTTAGATGAAATGGATGGATATGATTAAGTTAAGTTTCCTTGCACATCAAGAAATTGTAGTCAATTGACAAGTGTCAGGAAAAGGATAAGGCTTATGTGTACTTGTGTAGATATATACTAAAATTAGGTCCCATTAGTTGTGCATGTGAAGGATTTTAAATGAAAGTTGTACTACAACACATGATTAAGGGGAAATGGACAAATGTCAAGGTGAGATGAAAGGTCATGTGACTTAATTCAAATAAAATATTTGAATTAGTTGGGATATAGTTGAAAATTAATTAAATAAATAAAATTTATTTAATTAATTAGGTAGATGAATAGGATGGGATAAGATATGATGTGAAAATTAATTAAATCGATAAAATTTATTTAATTAATTGGGATGGGGATAGGATAAATGGGATTATGCATGTGAAATTAATTAAATAAATAAAATTTATTTAATTAATTGGCTAATGGATAAATGGGATTAAGAGTGGGATTTAGAATGAGATTATGATAAAATGCTACATGATGTCTAAGTTAATGTTTTTGACAAGGTGTTGCAAGACATGGACAAATTTGGGACAATGGGACAAATTTGGGTGTCTACAGTATGTATATGTTGCTTGTATTTTGCGTTTGTATATGCGAATGTACAAATGTAATATACATTTCCAACATGCAAGGCCCAGACCTGACTGAGGAGTCAAATGCAGCAGATAGTTGTTTTGGGGTCCGCATTGTATATTTGCTTATGCAAGGTCAAGAGATGCATAGGGAAAGATGCAAGAGAGACATATAAGGCAGACCCAACTGCGGAATTGAGTATGGTAGATAAAATGTGGGAGTCCGCTTTGTATGTATACAGGTGATTGTATATGTGATATACAATTGCAATATACAAGGCCAACATACAAGGGATTTCGGCAAGATAGTATGCATCGGCGACTCATTTTTTGATCTTTCCAATGGCTGATAGAAGATACAGTTGTTTAGCGATAGGTCCTAGCTTCTATATAGTGGCAAATTAGGTGGTGCTACATGGCATGGGAGATAGATGCAAAGTGATATACATAGGTAGTTGACTGCAACCTTTGACTATGAATATCTTGTTCATCCTGGCGAATTTCTACATGCCGCAAAAGGCAAAAATACTTTTTTTGTCTCCTCTTTCATTTGGTGGGCTTTGAGCAGGATATTCTCACTTTCAAAATTTTGGATCTAGATTTGCATGTTCGTTCAACTGGACATCTCAGCGGCCAAATTTAATTTTGTAGATGATCTCAAACCTGATGAAAAATATAGAAAATATCAAGGGGGGATATGTCCCATCTACCATTAGTGTGAATATGATCTCTTCACTACCATGTTTCAGATATTTCATATGTTCATTATTGAAGATAGACATCTAAGTTGCTCGCATTCAATGCCCAGGATATCTTCCACCGATTCATTGTTGAAGATTGATGATTAAGCAGCTTGCATTGAAGATCAAAATATCTTCCATTTGCACTGTTTCTAGATCTTTTGTGCCATAACTTCTTGTAGTTGGATGTCCCTTTGAGGAGAGATTTTCATGTTGCAGCTCTTTGAGTGAATTTTTGTAACCGACTTAGGTTAGATTGAAACACTATATATGAATAGAGCGAGATGTAAATAGGGTTGGAATTTTTTTGGCTTTCAGTCCTTCTATTTCCAAACAGAGTTTTCTACTACTATAACTCAGCCTTCTTATTAAATATATGCAAGCTATTTTTTTACCTCTTTTACTAATTTTAGTTTAGTGTGAACCTACATGTGATTGTCTGTGAACATTTTATTCCTCTCAATCATTATGTTTCTCACCTCTGCCAGGATCATTTGAATCTGTGTATACTTGTTGTATCTAGTTATGTTGTGCATCTTGTCAGTGCTCTAAGGGTTCTTTTATTCAACTTGGTGAATCACCCCTTTATTTTCAAGTTTTCCTGTTTCATCCTTCTTTTTTAAAAGCATTCCTTCTCCCTTTTCCTATAAAAAATTTAATAGTTTTAGGTGATAACTAGTTAAGGAAGTTGGTCTTCTCCGGAGGTCTAATCTCATTTTGCAAGGTCCCACACTTCGAGGTCATTCCCATTGTGTCATTGGAATGCTTGGACTCTCTCCAAGCAGTGTGCAATTTCACGTGACAACAAGTATATAAAGAATGTTTTAGTGTAATCTAGGTTGGTTAATACTGGATCATTGGTGATAGCTTCTTTTTGATGCAGAGGCATCCACACTAAAACCTTGACATACAGCATGTATGTCCGCAACCCTTCATCATCATCATCATATTTCCCTTAACACTGTCAGCATCATCATATTTTCTCTGCCGACTGATATCCTCCTGCAGACAAACCTTCGACCCTTCGTCTGTCAGCAGCATCATCATATCCGGCTATCGGCAGCATCATCACATTCGGCAAGCGCAAACATCCTCCTGATGTTCACTATTCATCTTATCGCCAACCTCTTTCTGCAGCATCATGATGTTCAACATCATGTTCATCAGCAGGATATAAGATATCCGGTTCCTCCCATATATCCTGATGACGACAACTTCATGCACCTTTCCTTCGATGCTTACGTCACCCCGATATCCTGATGACGATGACGTCACATGCAGCTCCTCCAATATCCTGCTGTCAGCTAAACTTAACATTATCGGCCCGCGATGGTTTTATCAACCCGATCTTCTACCTTATGTCGATACGCTCCTCCTCGGCAACACCTGATGATGATCACCCCAATGCACATTCACCTTATGCAATCTACTGCATCATGTTCACCTCCATCTACTTGGATGACGCCCGAAGTAACTGCAGGATATATAGAAATATCCTGATGATGCCGTTGCGATGGATTTTCCAACCTTAGCGAATTTTCAATCCGCCGAACCTCCTGGGGTGACCCGATCTACTTCCTGGACAACTTTCCAGACTCTAACGATGATCTTGCACACCTGCATGCAAACAAACACAAAATGCAGACTAAACCCTAAGCTATTATACATGGCCATTCCACCGATTCAACGAATCAACTGGTGGAATGGATCAGTGAATCCATGCAACCACCAGAACAGCCACTCGATTACACAATGGAATTCAACCAGAGAATTGACACAACAGGATCTCTTTATTGATTTCAAAAGATGCAAATACAATATTCTGTCTCACTCTCAGCAAAGTCTGATCGATGATCTGCAATACTGCCTAAAACCAACCGATCCTCATGCATAAATAGGATCTGCTTGCGAGTACTACCACTCGATTCCAAGCGGCTGGGAGCTTCCAAGCGGCTGGGAGATCTCTCCAGGCAGCTGGGAGATCCAACCGAACATACAGCATAACAGTTGTCCTAACAACCTAGCTAAAAATAGTAAAGTATGGTCAACATGACCTTATTACATGCATTGGTCTTATAAGACCTTCTTGGAAACATTAACCAGACCTATAACAAACTAACTGTCTCATGGAGGCCAGCTGTCAGGTAGGTGCTCCTGCACCATACTCCCCAATAGAAAAGAACTCATGTCCCATGAGTTAGGTTGTGGAAGTCCTCCACCTTTACACTTTGTCATGTCAGTGTTCTGACCTGTTCCAGCTTTGTCCTCTGCTGGCTCTCGGCTGCTCCAAGACTTCTGAACTGTAACTTGCTTTCTTGCAAGTAAATCCTCATGCCTGTCAATGTAGGCCCTTCTCACACATACCTTGTGTTTGTCAGGTTGTCTGACCAGAACCTCTGTCTGAACTGCCTCTTGAATTTCTGCAATATTCAACTCTGTCATCCTTTCAACCTTTATAGGACAAACAATAGTCCCAACTATGACAACATCCTTGTCATTCCTCTCAACTGGTTGCTGTTTGCAAACCTGTTTCTGAACCTGCTGCTGACCTCTGTCAGTCAAAACTGAAACTTTCTTCAACTTGTTGTCATTAACAACTCCTTTCCCTGCAGTGTCCGCAACTGCCTTTATGCCTGCTCCTATAGGCATCTGCACAAACTCCTTCTTTCCTACTAAAATAATTTTGGCTGCCCCCTGTTCTGCAGCATCTTCCTGCAATGGCATCAACATAATAGTTTTTCCATCTTTCTTGATGGTGTAGGTATTAGCATACCCATCATACAGTACCCTCCTATCAAATTGCCATGGTCTACCCAACAGTAGGTGACAACATTCCATGGGCAAAATGTCACACAAAACTCTATCCTGATATGCTCCAATCTGAAAATCCACATATGCCTGTTCATAGACAAAAAGTGATTGACTATCACTCACCCAAGATGCCTTGTAAGGGTGTTGGTGTGGAATCCTTTCCAAATGTAGTTTATCCACCATTTCCTGAGATACCATGTTATCTGTTGAACCAGTATCAATGACAACCTTACATACTTTACCTTTGCTCTTGCATGTGGTCTTGAAAAGAGCTCTTCTTTGCATCATATCCTTTGATGCCTGCAAACTAGTTCTCCTTAGCATCAATGCTTCTCCCTCCTCAGGATATCCATAACCGTCAGGAACTCTATCTCCTTGATAAGTGTTTGAACTCTGCACACTTTGCTCTACTTTCTCTTCCTGCACAAGTTGTGCTCTCTTGTCATTCGTTCTATCATTTCTGGATGATGAACCTTTGCTTTCTGGACATTTGAAAAATGGATGACCAAACTCACCACAGGTGTAACACTTTCCTGAAAATGTAGTAGAACCTCTACCACCTCCAAATCTACCTCTATTACCTTTCCATCCACCTCTAAAATCAGACTGTCCCTGTCTGTTACCAGTGTCTTCTTGACCCTCATTGGTTTGCCTTGTTGTAGGGGCTAATCCTCTTCCCCTCATATTGCTGCCTCTTCCTCTCATGGACTTATCTTGTCTCCTATTCATCTTTTCTTCAATCTTGATTGCCATTTGATAACAATCCTCCACACTCTTAGGGTTAGCTAAAACTAACTCATCCTGTATGTTCAATCTTAAGCCAGCCAAGTACCTAGCCACCTTTTCTACCTCATTCTCATGATGACCAAATCTCATACTCAATTTATAAAACTCCTTAGTATATGCCTTCACATCCATTTCCTTCTGCCTTAAAAATTGCAGCTTCTTAAACATCTGAATTTCATAATCCTTAGGCAAGAATTTACCTTTGATCCTTGCTACCATTTTATCCCATGAAGTGATCTTTGACTTTCCTTGTTTCCTTCTCTCGGATTGTACATAATCCCACCATACCAAAGCATGACCTCCTAACTTGGTCTTTGCAATCTTTACCTTCTGATCCTCAGCAACATCTTCACATTCAAAGTGATTATCAAGTGCAGCAATCCAATCCAGTAACTCATCTTCATTCAAACTTCCATTATACTTGGAAACATCAACCTTTACCTTAGGTCTATCACTCTGCACTGCCTTTAACAGTTTTGTGAATCTCTGGTCTTCAGCATCCAGATCTTCAGCTACCTCTTCATACTCTTCAACAGCATCTTCATCTTCTTCTGATTCACTGTCTTCCACTTCCCTCTTTTTATTCTTTTCCAGGGCTACAAGCCTGGCTTGAAGTGCTTCAGCAAGCTCCTTCATCTTCCTCATCTCTCTGGCATGTTTTTCCTTCATCTCCTGCAACTCCCTTGCAGTACCATTACCTTTCGGAGGCATTTTGTCAACCTCTCACTCCTCTACCTCTGTCTTTTCAGTGACAGAATCAACTCTACCTCTGCCCTTTCGATGACAGAATCAACACACAACAGCCCAGACCTTTTGCTGAGCTCTGATACCACTATGATGCAGAGGCATCCACACTAAAACCTTGACATACAGCATGTATGTCCGCAACCCTTCATCATCATCATCATATTTCCCTTAACACTGTCAGCATCATCATATTTTCTCTGCCGACCGATATCCTCCTGCAGACAAACCTTCGACCCTTCGCCTGTCAGCAGCATCATCATATCCGGCTATCAGCAGCATCATCACATTCGGCAAGTGCAAACATCCTCCTGATGTTCACTGTTCATCTTACCGCCAACCTCTTTCTGTAGCATCATGATGTTCAACATCATGTTCATCAACAGGATATAAAATATCCGGTTCCTCCCATATATCCTGATGACGACAACTTCATGCACCTTTCCTTCGATGCTTACGTCACCCCGATATCCTAATGACGATTATCCTGATGACGATGACGTCACATGCAGCTCCTCCAATATCCTGCTGTCGGCCAAACTTAACATTATCGGCCCGCGATGGTTTTATCAACCCGATCTTCTACCTTATGCCGATACGCTCCTCCTCGGCAACACCTGATGATGATCACCCCAATGCACATTCACATTATGCAATCTACTGCATCATGTTCACCTCCATCTACTCGGATGATGCCCGAAGTAACTGCAGGATATACAAAAATATCCTGATGATGCCGTTGCGATGGATTTTCCAACCTTAGCGAATTTTCAATCCGTCGAACCTCCTAGGGTGACCCGATCTGCTTCCTGGACAACTTTCCAGACTCTAACTATCAGCACGACCTAGCACATACCCGTGCTAGGGTTCTCAACACCTCTCGACGACGATCCTGCACACCTGCATGCAAACAAACACAAAATGTAGACTAAACCCTAAGCTATTATACATGGCCATTCCACCGATTCGACGAATCAACCGGTGGAATGGATCAGCGAATCCATGCAACCACCAGAACAGCCACTTGATTACACAATGGAATTCAACTAGAGAATTGACACAACAGGATCTCTTTATTGATTTCAAAAGATGCAAATACAATATTCTGTCTCACTCTCAGCAAAGTCTGATCGATGATTTGCAATACTGCCTAAAACCAACCGATCCTCATGCATAAATAGGATCTGCTTGCGAGTACTACCACTTGATTCCAAGCGGCTGGGAGCTTCCAAGCGGCTGGGAGATCTCTCCAGGCGGCTGGGAGATCCAACCGGACATACAGCATAACAGCTGTCCTAACAACCTAGCTAAAAATAGTAAAGTATGGTCAACATGACCTTATTACATGCATTGGTCTTATAAGACCTTCTTGGAAACATTAACCAGACCTATAACAAACTAACTGCCTCATGGAGGCCAGCTGTCAGGTAGGTGCTCCTGCACCACTTTTATATCCTTGAAAGCTACTTTGGCCACTAGCATCCACTTTATCTTGGTGTCCTTTTTTAGCAGAGCATTTAGAGGTTGTACTATCTCAGTAAAACCAATGATAAATTTCCTCAAAAGTTGATTTTACCAAACAATGACTTTAGTTCCTTTTTACTAGCAGGCAATTGCAACTTATTAATTCCTTCCACTCTATTTGGATCTATAGAAATCCCATTTTCTAAAATAATATGTCCCAATAACTTACCCTCTGTCACACAGAAGACACATTTCTTTGGGTTCAGAGATATACCATATTTTTCACATCTCTGTAATACTTTTCTCAAATCATCTACATGAGTAGACTTGTCTTTAGAAAAAATTGTCAAATCATCCATATAGATTACTATGCATTTACCTACTAATCCATGAAAAGCAATATCCATGACCCTTTGGAATGTAGCCCTTGCATTGATTAAACCAAATGACTTTCTTCTATAAGAATAATTACCCCATTTACAAGTAAAAGTGGTTTTCAACCTATCCTCTTTATCCACTAAGACCTGATTGTAACAAAGAATCCATCCAAGAAGGATATCATCTTGGCACCATTGACTATCTACAAGACCTCATCTAAGGGTGGTAAAGGATAGTTATCATTTTCTGATGCTTTATTGAGGTTTCTAAAGTCTACACAAAGTCTAATATCTCCATTCTTTTTCCTCATAGGAACTAAGTTGTCCACCTAAGTAGAATGTCTCATAGTGAAGATTATCCTTGCAAATAACAATTTCTTGACCTCTTCAAAAATCAAGGGTTCTAATATGGCATTCACTGGTTTTTATTTTTTCCAGAATGATTTTATTCCTGGTCTTAGGGGAATCACATGAGTTATGATGGATGTATCATAAGTTTTAAGATCCTCATATGTCCATGCAATGACATGTTTATAAGCTTTCAATACAATGATTATATCATTCCTCAACTCAATGGAACAAGTCTTTCCAATTAGTATTTTTTGAGGATCCTTATCAGTACCTAAGTTGAATGGATCACACTTACCACCTTCTATTTTAGGAAGGTCTCTTTGTTTGACCACTCCATCAAAATCAAAGATCTTTTCTAACTCAATGACCCCTTTTGGTAAGGAGTCACTTTTTAGGTCAACAATGTCTTCTTCATCCCAAGAATGTCTTCTTCATCCCAAGATATTTCTAGTCTATTCTATTCATCAATTATATGAGCTTCAAAGATATCATGACTTGTTATAAAATCAAGGATCTGTTGGTCACCCTCAAATACCTGAAAGTTTGTTACATTGTTAGGTATACTAGGAATAGACACTAATTCTACCACAAATTTCTTTAATCCAGATAAAGTTAATGGTTCAAGAGAACTAGTTGCAACTGCTAAGGCATCTGAACATTGATTTAATTCTCTGGGAATATGTATAATATTGATATCATCAAAAGATTCTATCAAATCCCAAACTATATGCCTATAAATTACCATTTTCAAAACATTGCAGGCATACAATTTCCTAACATGTCTGACTTCCAATTCTGAATCAGATAAAACTTGAAGGACTCTCACCTTCTTCTTGATGGCCATTACTAATCCATGTACTAGTGCCTCATATTATACTATATTGTTTATACATGGAAACTACAATCTATAGGCTGCCAAAAACAACTTACCATTAGGGTCAATAAGTTCTATTCCTACCCCTACTCCCTATTTAGATTTTGATCCATCACACATTTGTTAGATTTAGGGTAGACAACTAAGAGGGGGGGTGAATCAATTGTCCAAAACTTTTCTTCTTTCAACACTTGCATTCACCTTACATTAACAATAAATCAATCATGAAAACTTAATGTAAATAACTAAGAGCAGAAAACACATCTACACATGATACACCAAGATTTTGATGTGGAAAACCTGGTTAAGGGAAAAACCATGGGGTGACTAACCCAAGAATTTATTCTCTATTAGAAGAATAGAAAGAATAAGATGGCACATGCCAATTAGGGCTCACTACCCAAGCACACTGCTCCTCACAAGAGGCTCACTACCTACAAGAGACACACTGTCTACAATAAATGAGTATTACATACTTGAACTGGTAAATAGCATCATCACCATGCTTGAAGCAGTACCATTAACACCCAAATCCTTTTGCTCTTCCTTTCACTCTTCTCCTCGCTACCACACACTCATCTCCACAAGTACACTTTTGAAATGACTTCGCAAACCTTAATTTATACACGACATCAACTTAGGAACAATCATTTAAATCGGCAAGCAACCACAAGAATATTCGCAAGGTGTATAATTCATTTGGTCGGCCAGTCACAGAAAGAACACCTTCATTCGGAAGTATTTCTTCAATTTCAAGCTTCAATTCTAATGCGGACCATCAACACGAACTAAACATAATCCAAGGACCTTCACAAGGTTTCCTGAATCACCAGAAACATCCGCACTTCCTCTACTTACTGAAATCCTTCTCTCCTACATCTGAAACCTCAAGAACACAGTCTGTTATCACTATCACAAAGGAAAAGGTTCTTCCGGACCTTCAAACCACAAACTGATTTGCTTGACACTTCACAAGGACATTCTAAACACTTCCTCAAATCTACAAAGTGGGATAATGCATTACCAGACCTTACCCGACCTATCTGTCTCACTCTGTCACCACTGAGTACTTATCTGAAGCGGTTCTACTTGAGCGACCATAACTTCTTCAAATCTTCATGCAGATCCTTGAAAACTTGACTGGAGCATCTGAAGACTTATATCTACAAACCCTTTAAACCACATCCTCTAATCCTGAACCTATCTTGGACTTTTACCTTGTTATCATCACTGTTCTTTACTGTTCCTGATTGAGACTAATTTTCTCAAAATCCTCAGCACACAACTCACCCAATCCTTCTCATTAATGCAGCATGAGTATGTTGACATCAATGACAACACCGGTTTAACCCATACTTGCAACAATCTCCCCCTTTGTCATTGATGGCAACATATTATGTGAAAAACCATCAAGATAAGAACTTCTTGTTACTGTCATAGCTCCCCCTATCAACAACAACTATTCACATGTCTTCTCTTCCTATACTACTCCCCCTTTGACCATCAACCACTTGTTTTTCACATGTCTTCTCTCCCCCTTTGACATCAATGGCAAAGGGCCCATACTTGCAACTTGATAATCACACCTGTTGCTCCCCCTGAGTAGCAGCTCCCCAACACCAATCCAGACCACAAGATATGACTACGGTATCCACTAGACTGATGCACATTAGTGCATCCTAGTTCATCACCGGAGGGGCAATAACCCCTATCTTCTCCTCGAGATACTCAAAAGAGTCCTTGGGAAGAGGTTTAGTAAAGATATCTGCAATCTGATCCTTGGAGGGCACATACTCCAATCTGACTTCATCCTTGTTCACTTGCTCTCTCAGAAAGTGAAACTTGATAGATATGTGCTTGGTCTTAGAATGCAACACCAATTCTTTGAAATATTTATTGCACTTGAATTATCATAGAAATTTGTTATAGGCTTCTCATATTCTGCTTTAATGTCTCTTAGAATTTGCTTCATCCATAAGATTTGAGTGCAACTACCTACTACTGCAATGTATTCTGCTTCAGTTGTAGATAGAGATATTGCCTCTTGTTTCTTGCTTAGCCAAGAAACTAATCTTTTTCCCAAAAAGAATGCTCCACCACTGGTACTCTTCCAGTCATCCACATCTCCTGCCCAATCTGCATCTGTATATGCATGAAGAGAGAAATCATGATCTCTAGGATACCATAGACCATACTCAACTGTTCCCTTTAGATATCTAAAAATCCTCTTGATTTCCATAACATGAGATTCTCTAGGATCAGCTTGGAATCTAGCAACAAGACCAATGGCCTGCATAATATTTGGTCTAGTTTGAGTGAGATACAATAGTCCTCCAATCATTGACCTATATTTTGTCTGATCAACCTTGGGAGAGTCATCATCTTTGCTCAACTTGCATCCGATTTCCATTGGAGTGTCCATTGGCTTTGGGTCTTCCATCCCAAATTTCCTCAACAATTCTTTCACATATTTTGACTGAGAGATGAAGATTCCTTTCTTTATTTGAGTAATTTGTAGACCCAAAAAAGAAATTCATTTCTCCAAACATTGACATCTCAAACTCACTTTTCATTTGACTTGCAAAAGTTTTACACATACTGTCTCTTCCTCCAAAAATGATATCATCAACAAATACTTCAATAATTAAGATATTTTCATGATCAATTTTGAAATACAAATTACTATCAGCAGTACCTTTATTGAAACCAATCTTCAAGAGATGCTTATCCAATCTTTCATACCAGGCTCTTGGGGCTTGCTTTAGTCCATACAGTGCCTTTTTTAATTTTCAGACCATGTCACTATGATTAGACAATTGAAATCCATCAGGTTGCTCAATATACACTTCTTCTTCCAAATTACCATTTAGGAAGGCAGATTTGACATCCATCTGATACACCTTGAAATCCTTGAATGCAGCAAATGCAATAAATAATCTGACTACTTCAATTCTTGCCACCGGAGCAAAAGTTTCTTCAAAATCAACTCCTTCTATTTGAGAGTAACCTTTGCAAACTAATCTAGCCTTGTTTCTAATTACTTCACCGGCTTCATTCAATTTGTTTCGGAAGACCCATTTGGTTCCAATCACATTTTTGTTTCTTGGTCTAGGAACAAGATCCCAAGTGTGATTCTTCTCAATTTGCATCAGTTCTTCCTCCATTGCCTTAGTCTAGTTTTCATCATTGCAGGCTTCATTTACTATCTTAGGTTCAATCTTTGAAATTAGACTATACTCATCTGAATTTTGAGCAATTCTCCTCCTTGTTTGCACCCTTTTCTTTTGTCACCTATGATCTAATCTTCAGAGTGGTTTAGAGTTACATACCTTGGAATTTTGGGAGTCTCTTGCACTTCTAACTCTTGATCAGTCTCATTGAGACTTATCTCTTCTTCCTATCTTACTGGATCAACTTGACTTTGTTTCTCAGAAGAGACTTGGATACCTTGAGTCTGAACACCATTCTGATCATCTTCATCATGTTCAAGAATTCTTGAGGGTCTTTCAATTTCTTCATCAACCTTCACATTTATACTCTCTACAATCTTTCTCAGTCTCTTGTTGTAACACCGGTATGCTTTACTTTGAGTAGAATAACCCAAGAATATTCCTTCATCACTTCTAGCATCAAACTTTCCTAGATCTTCATCCCTTTTAATGTAACATCTGCTACCAAAAACTCTAAAGTATCTCACAGTGGGAGTAATGCCAAACCAGAGTTCATAAGGAGTCTTACCGGTATAGTTTCTAATTTGAACTCGGTTGAGAGTGTAGACTGCAGTGCTGACAGCTTCTCTCCAATAGATCTGAGGAACATTTGCTTCCATCATCATGGTCCTGGATGCTTCCTGGATGGTCCAATTCTTTCTCTCAACAACTTCATTCTGCTGTGGAGTTCTAAGGGTAGACAACTGTCTCTTTATTCCATGTTTCTCACAAAAGTTTATGAACTCACCGGATGTGAATTCTCCACCTCTATCAGACCTCAGGCACTTTAATTTAAATCCGGTCTCATTTTCCACCATAGCCTTGAATATTTTGAGTTTCTCAAGAGCTTCTGATTTCTCTTTCAGAAAGGTTACCCACATCATCTGAGAATAATCATCAATTAGCAAAATGAAGTATCCATCCGCTTGCACACTCCTGATTCTTGCCGAACCACATAAGTCAGTGTGAACCAAGTCTAATAATCTAGTAGAAGATTGTTCCTTTCTTTTGAATGAGATTCTGCTTTGTTTTCCCAAATGATATTCTTTGCACAAACTATTTGTAGGTTTTACCAATCTTGGAAGATCTCTTATAGCCTAAGTATTACTTATCTTGATGATATTATCAAAGTTCACATGACACATTCTTCATGCCATAACCAACTCTAATCAATTTGAACAAATAAGCAACTTTTACCAGTACCAACTAAGTGAAAGATGTTACCTTTTGTTTGGGTACCTGATGCAATCTCTGTTCCAGAACTTTCAAAGATTTTGCACTTTCCATTCTTGAATCTAAGATCATAGCCTTTGTCCACCAACTGTCCCACACTGAGAAGATTGTGTTTCAGTCCTTCAACATATAATACATTACTAGTTTTGTTCTTTCCATCAAAAGAAATACTTCCTCTACCTCTGATTCTACCTGTAGAGTTATCACCAAACTTTACCACTCCTCCTTCATACCTTTCCAAATCTATAAACTTGTTTTTGTCACCTGTCATGTGGTGAGAGCAGCCATTGTCAATGACCCAATCATCCTTTTCTTCAACTTGGGTAGCCAGGGGTTTATGATTTACAGATTCAGAGGGTATTGGATCTTCTTCCTTGATGGCAACGAACACCCAGTCACTTCCGGGTTTGTCTTCTTTCTCTGATTCATCATCTGTTACTCCTTCATCGTCTCCTTCATGAGCATAGTAACAATTCTTCTAGAATATTGGTCTATTACTGTTTAGCCTACAAAATATTTCCAGACACCTTGATGCAAAATGACCAATCTTATTGTAGTTAAAACACTTAAAAGACAATTTTCCCTCATACTTACTGGATCCTCTTGGTAGTCTTTTTGCAATAAGAGCTTCAAGATGAGTAGTTTCAGCTTCTTCTTCTTCCGAGTCTTTTCTTACATTTTCATACCATGATGGTTTCTTTGAAGAGTTTTCTCCTAGATCAAACCTTTGTTTTCCTTTTACCAAGGCACTTGCTTTGAATGTAGATTTAGTCTTTGGAGGATCATCTCCAAACTCAGCCATTTCAAAAGCAACTAGCTTACCAACCAATTGATCCCTTGTGATTGTTGTGTGAGCTTTGAATTCTTCGATTGCAAAATCTTTGATTTTATAAGACTTAGGAAGGGATCTAAGAACTTTGCCAACAATCTCATCTTCACTTAGGGTTCCACCTACATTTCTGATTCCACAAACCAGCTCATTCACTCTTGGCATAAAAGAGGTAATATTTTCATCATTTCTCATTTTCAGTCTTTCAAATTTCCCTTTTAGACTCTGTAATCTTACACATTTAACAAAATGGTCTCCTTCATGCAAAAGTTCCAATTTCTTCCAAATCTCAAAGTTAGTTGGTAGATGAATAACATTAGAGAGTTCTAAGTCAGATAATGCACTTAAAAGAGCCTTTTTGGTCCGCAGATTGTTTTTAGCATCTGTGATTTCATTTAGGGTTGTTGGACCACCCTATGGAGGTACATAAGCCTTTGTGACCATGGACCAGTATGCAAATCCCATGCATTGCAAGTGACTTTCCATGCGACCTTTCCAAAGAGAAAAGTTAGTTCCATCGAACTTCAGACTATCCTTCTTGTAGGATGACATTTTGGATCTCCTCAAGCAGTTAAGCTCCTTTCAGAGGAACTTGGCTCTAATACCAATTGTTAGATTTAGGGCAGACAACTGAGAGGGGGGGTGAATCAGTTGTCCAAAACTTTTCTTCTTTCAACACTTGCATTCAATTTACATTAACAATAAATCAATCATGAAAACTTAATGTAAATAACCAAGAGCAGAAAACACATCTACACATGAGACACCAAGATTTTGATGTGGAAAACCCGGTTAAGGGAAAAACCATGGGGTGACTAACTCAAGAATTTATTCTCTATTAGAAGAATAGAAAGAATAAGATGGCACATGCCAATTAGGGCTCACTGCCTGAGCACACTGCTCACAAGAGGCTCACTGCCTATAAGAGACACACTGCCTACAATAAATGAGTATTACATACTTGAACTGGTAAATAGCATCATCACCATGCTTGAATCAGCTCCATTAATGCCCAAATCCTTCTTCTCTTCCTTTCGCTCTTCTCCTTCCTACCACACACTCATCTCCACAAGTACACTTTTGAAATGACTTCACAAACCTTTATTTATACATGACATCAACTTAGGAACAATCATTTAAGTTGGCAAGCAACCACAAGAACATTTGCAAGGTGTATAATTCATCCGGTCGGCCAGTCACAGAAAGAACACCTTCATCTGGAAGTATTTCTTCAATTTTGGGCTTCAATTCTAATGTGGACCATCAACATGAATTAAACATAATCTAAGGACCTTCACAAGGTTTCCTGAATCACCAGAAACATCCGCACTTTCTCTACTTACTGAAATCCTTCTCTCCTACATTCAGAACCTCAAGAACATAGTCTGTTATCACTATCACAAAGGAATAGGTTCTTCCGGACCTTCAAACCACAAACTGATCTGCTTGAAACTTCACAAGGACATTCTAAACACTTCCTCAAATCCGCAGTGGGATAATGCATTACTAGACCTTACCAGACCTATTTGTCTCACTCTGTCACCACTGAGCACTTGTCTGAACTGGTTCTACTTGAGCAACCACAACTTCTTGAGATCTTCATGCGGATCCCTAAAAACTTGACTGGAGCATCTCAAGACTTATATCTACAAACCCTTTAAACCGCATCCTCTTATCCTAAACCTATCTTGGACTTTTACCTTGTTATCATCACTGTTCTTTACTGTTCCTGATTGAGACTAATTTTCTCAAAATCCTCAGCACACAGCTCACCCAATCCTTCTCATTAATGCAACATGAGTATGTTGACATCAATGACAACACCGGTTTAACCCATACTTGCAACAACATTAAAATCAACATGTTATTCTTGTTGCGGACTGGATCCTTTACCTTTACAAGAAGTACTTTACTCAACTTAGGTTTTACAAGGTCATGTTTGTTCTTATACCCTTTTGTTTGACCTACAGATGTGGTGATATTTTCTACAAACTTTTGTGGATTAGAATTCTTGTTATCTTGTCATGGAATCACTTAGATCCTTCAATACAACACAAGCATCCTCATGTACTAGCAACTTAGGATTATCAAAAGTATGCCTACCTTCTTGATTTTCAATTTGCACCATACATTTTCTATGTTGATGCTTAATTACTTCCCTACATATTCTACAATCTTCTTTAGAATGAGTAGTCTTGTGAACCCTACACCATCCCTTACAAAGAACATCTTGAATAGGAATTCCTTGCTAAATACATTTTCAGATTTCCTTATTCATGATCTAGTTAAAACTATTCATGGTGTTTTCTTCTTCATCAGAAAAACTAGAATCAGATTCAACAAGAACATTAGTTCCTTTGTATATAGGTTTCTCTTCAAAATTAAAGGCTAGAATTTCTTCAATTTGGACTCCTCTATTAGAAACTCTATACACACCAGGCTCTACTACAACATACAACACTTCATTTGTTTTATTGTATTATGTTATCATGTGTTTCATTTTTAGTTTTGCATCAATCCTAATCTGATTAGGGATGCCTCTCTAGGGTAACCACATGTGTGAAAAGTCTGTTGCCATATAGCTATTCAGTGCTTTGGACCAATCTCTACTTAGTAACATACCATAATTCATAGGGATATCAACTACATGAATATCAATATAATGTTGGACTCTAGGATTAGCAGCTAATTGCATCTGAATATGCATTAACTCTCCTACAATGTTTACTTCAGATTTGTCTAATTGAGTTACAACTTTAATCGAATTAGTAGGGGTGAGTCCTAAAGTTGTACACACTCCTAATGGCATGAAATTAGCAGAGGCTCTCTAACCTACCATGCAGTTATGCAAAATTTTCCCAAAGATTCTTAAGGTTAACAAGAAAGGGGGAGACACCTTCTCTATATCTAACACTACATTAATGCTCGTAGGCTACTCAATACTTTTGTTCTTGTCCTTAATTAGGACATCTTTATTATGAACATCTAGACCTATTGAGTTTTCCCTAAGAACTGATTCATCTGAGGACTTCATAAAAGAAGTTCTAACCCCTAGACTTCTCAGTAATTCATACAAAGGAACATTAACTTTTATTTTTCTAATCTCCTTGGATAAATAACTCATCAATTTAGAAGCATCATTAGGTTCTGATTTACCTACCTAAATTTTCTATGAGGCTTTCAAAGTACCAGCACCTTGATGATTTTCTTTTGGAGGTAGAGGATTGTTACTTGAATGTACATCTGGTGGTGTATTGAAATTGTTTGGAGGCATGAAGGTAGTGAAAGGGCTTCCAGGTTTGTTGTTATTTCTCAAGTTGTACGTGTGATTCTTTTGAGACTGCTAAAATGCTTAAACCTCATTTGCTTCACCTTGCACCTTGTTCTTAGTTTCAAAAGGGAATTGGAAAGCTTCCAATACCAAAGCAGATTCAGGATATAGATTTTTGTGATAGTATGATTCATCTTCTCCAATCTGATTCTTCTCTTCATTTGATGAGAACACGAAACTTTCCAAAACCATTGTTGACTCATATCTAGATGGTACTATCTCATTTCCTTTAGGAACAAGGAATTTTGATGTAGGGCTTTACACTTGTACTTTGAAAATACTTGTTGCTAAGTGAAATTGTGGGCAATCTAACTCGACATGAGCACTTATATTGTGGATCCTACACCAATTGTTAAGAGCCACTTCTACTACTTGCACTTTGGCATTATTTGGATTTCTAATTATCTAAATTCCCAAAAGGAGATGCCAGAGTACCATTATTTGGCCTTGTATTCCAAACTCTAGGAGGTCTAGGTTGATTTGTATTTCTATTATCATTTCCATGAGCTTTGTTATCTCCATTATGACCTCTAGTCTACAGCCCCCATCCATGGTTATGATGATTGTTATTTCCATGGTTTTGATGACTATTATTTTGATGATTCTGCCCATTGAAACTATGATTTCTCATCGGAGTCACTTCTATAGTTAACCTTTTCAAGTGAACAATGATTTCTTTCAATTCATCTTTAACGTCTTATGCTTTGGCTACATAAGCATCTTGTGGTGCTTGAAAGAATGATTGTCCATTGAAATTTTCATCATTAGGAACTGATGTAGGAGCATCCTTGGTTCAAGAGAAATCTTGTATCAACCAAAAACATTTGTATTTCAATTCATTTACATTTCAATTCTTTCATTTTCCAGTTCAGTTCAAGCAATTCAGTCAGAAGCAATTTTAGCTTGTGGTCTGTTTCTGGCAATTCACACCTTACAGATCTAGACTTAGCATCTACATTCATTGATCTACATCTTATCAATAATTTAGAGCATTTGGATCTGTTACAGGAAAGATATCGCCTTCAGAAGATCAACTATTTTCTTAGAGCAAAGCATCCTGATAGTCTTAGGTAATCAGCTGAAGGAGAAGGCTTGCTGATCACTCCTTAACTTGTGGATCTCAATGACACATCATTCAATGTCCTTTGGTTCATGGCCGACCATCCCCAAGGGTTCGCACATTATTCCATTCATTTGAGGAAGTGTTTTATGCATTTAGGTCTGACCTATCTTTGAACATGTTACATCTCTTCATTGGAGTTTGTGACCTTCCTTGGCTGACACAGAGGAATCTATTGATCCAGAAATGATATATAAAGATGTAATAGATCCTTAGGAAAGTAGTTAGCAATTGATTCATAGTTCTTAGTTTTGATTTTGTGTGAAGGGAGCTTCAAAACCTTATCTTGCACATGTATGTAATAAGGCATGTGAGCCCTAATTGTAAGTCTGCATGTTGCCAGTCATTCTCTATTTGAATTCTATGATATATTGAATGATTGAATTTGCATTTGCTTTATTTCTTTGAGTTGTTTCCATTGTGTTTACTCTTGCTGCATGGTCTTGATAGTTCATTCTGTGAACCCTCCTACTGTGACTGTACCAAGTGGTATCAGAGTGAATGTTAGATTCTTTGGAGTAAATTGATGAAAGGGATTTTGTAAGATCTTGTTGTGATTAGATCGCCGATCCGAGGTAGGTCACTTGTGCACAATCGATCACCGATTGTGAGGCAGTTGTCACCTGTAGCCTGATCATCAAACCTGAGGTAGTTTGCACTTGATCCTAGGAAGATGCTACCATGAAGAGTTCCTCCTGTTGGTACAATGGCTAATAGAATGGATGAGATGATGGAATTGATGAGAACAATGTGAATTTGATTGGATGTTATTGAAGAAGATAGGTGAAGAGGATTGACATAGAGACCTAATGTTGAAAGTCATGATGAAAAGGAATTTCAATCTATTGAACAAACTGGTGAAACCCTAGAAGGTAAAGAAAAAGAAGAATCAGATTAGATAAAGATGTTGTGAGCCATTTCAAAGATTGGAAAGAGACCTAGAGTTGATGTACCAAAATATACTGGTAATTTGAACCCTAAAGAATTGAGTGACTAGATAAATGACATGGAAGAATACTTTGAATATGAGGAAATTGAAGATCTGGAGAAGGTGAAATTTGCAAAGACAAAGTTGAAAGGACATGCAGCTATATGGTGGAGAGAAGTTAGTTGGAAAGAAACAAAAGAGGAAAAGAAAAGATTACCAAGTGGGACCGAATGGTGACAAAGTTGAAGAATCACTTTATACCTATTGACTATGAGTTGGAGCTATTGAAAAGATTGCAAAACCTAAGACAAAAGAATAAATCTGTGAAGGAGTACACTGAAGAATTTCATTAGATGGTCATAAGGACATGACATAGTGAAGCAAGAAAGGAGAAAGTGGCTAGATACATCAATGGACTAAGATTGAACATTCAAGAAGAACAAAGTTTGGTGAGGATGACATCTTTGGAGGAACCATATCAGTTTGCCCTAAAAGTTGAAGAGAAGCCGAATAAGAGTCATGATCAGAGATAGAGAGGTAAAGGAGGTAAATTTTAGAGAGGAAGAATGTTTTTTTGATGTGATAGATCATATATAGAGTAGAACAAGTTTGACAACCCATTTAAGAAGGATGACAGAAATAACAATGCTTACCATAGAGATGACAAAAAATTTTACCGAAGAGGAAACCCTAGTGCATACTAGAATGAAGGATACAAAAGAGAAGGAAGAGGATTTGATAAGAGGACATTCAGAGGTACTTGTTTCAAGTGTGGAGGTGAAGGACATAGAGCATTTGAATGTAATCAGGGTAGTATAAGTAAGAGGATAGAAAATAGTGGAAGAGTAGCCTACGTTGAAGAAGAACCTATTGAGGTAGATGACCCATGTTCAGTTGGTAAACCAAAGAAAGCAGAATCATTGGTGGTGAGGAGAGCACTATTTCAAATAGAGGCAAATGAGGAACCATCATAGAGGAAAAGTTTGTTTAGAACTAGATGTAAATCTAGAGGTAAGTATTGTAAAGTTGTAATTGATAGTGGTAGTTCAGATAACCTAGCTTCAGAGGAGATGGTGACTAAGCTAAAGTTGGAAAGAGTGAAACACCCTAAGCCCTATCAGATAGCATGGATTTAGGATGATCATAAGGTACTAGTGAGTGAACAATGTTTGGTGAAATTTCATATTGGATCTTATCATGATGAAGTCTTGTGTGATATTATGCCTATGGATGTTTGTCATATGTTGTTGGGTAGACCTTGGCAATATGATAGAAAAGCTATACATGATGGGAGAAAGAATACATGCACTATAACAACAAATGGGAAAAGAATTACTTTGAATCCTTTGGAGGATGATACTAAAGATGTGGTATGTGGGAATGCTAGAATCTGTTCGGTAGATGGAAGGAAATTTTTGGATGGTTTGAAATAGGAAAGTATGTGTTATGACTTGATTCCTAAGAAGCCTAAAGCATTGAAGAAAGAGACTAAACCAAAGGAGATAAGAGAGTTGCTAACAAAGTATGAAGACATCATATCAGATAATGTACTTGATGGATTACCACCTATAAGGAGTATCGGTCATCACATGGATCTTGTACCAGGAGCAACTTTGCCTAACAAAGCATCACACCAGATGACACTAGCAAAGAATGAAGAATTGAATAGACAGATACAAAAATTGTTGAGGAAAAATTTGATCAGAGAAAGATTGAGTCCTTGTACAGTACTTGTAGTGCTTGCACTAAAGAAGGATGGAGAATAGAGAATGTGTACTGACTCTAGAGAAATAAACAAGATCATAGTTAAGTATAGATTTCCTTTACCTAGGATGGATAATATCATGGATTATTTAAGTGGAGCAAAATATTTCACAAAGATAGACTTGAAGAGTGGATACCATCAGATTAGAATCAGAGAAGGTGATGAATGGAAGACTGATTTTAAGACAAATGAAGGATTGTATGAGTGGTTAGTGATGCCTTTTGGATTGACAAATGCACTGAGTACTTTCATGAGGTTGATGAATGAAGTCTTGAAGAAATTCTTGGGTAAGTTTGTTATTGTATACTTGGATGATATTCTGATTTTTCGTAAGACAAAAGAGGAACACTTGTGGCATATTAGATATGTTTTACAGAGGTTGACAGAAGAGAAATTGCTAATAAACATCAAGAAGTGTAGTTTCATGAAGGAATAGTTGGTATATTTGGGATTTGTGGTTTTTGCGAAAGGATTGAAGATGGACCCTGAGAAACTGAGAGCAATTATTGAATGGCATACATCAGAGAGCATTAGAGAGGTTAGATCATTTCATGGATTAGCTAGTTTCTACCAAAAGTTCATCAAAAATTTCAATTCAGTTTGTAACCCTATAATAGAGATAATGAGAGGTGACAAAAGATTTCAAGTGGACATTAGGAGCAGACAAAAGTTTTGATTTGTTGAAGCAGAAAGTGATAGAGCAACCTGTTTTGGCATTACCAAATTTTAATAAGGTATTTCAAGTTGATTGTGATGCAAGTGGGAATGTAATTGGAGTAGTGTTAAGTCAAGAAGGTAGACCTATAGCATATTTCAGTGAGAAGTTGAATGATGCAAGGAAAATATATTCAGTCTATGATCAAGAGTTCTATGCCATAATTCAAGTCTTGAAGAAGTGGAGACATTACTTGTTGCCTAAGGAGTTTGTGTTGTATACAGATCATCAAGCTTTACAATATTTGAACAGTCAAGGTAAGTTGCATCAAAGACATATGAGGTGGGTAGAGTTCATGCAGAGTTATACTTTTGTGTTGAAGCATAGGAGTGGTAAATCAAACAAAGTTGTTGATGCATTGAGTAGATAAAGAAACTTGTTGACAGAGATGAGAGTTGAAGTGTTGGGTTTTGATGAATTGAAGAACATCTATGAGAGAGACACTAATTTTATAGAACCTTGGAAAGCATGCAAAGAACTTGTCGTGACAGATAGAAGTAAGTGGTTGGACTATTTCTGATGCAGGGACTTCCGGAGGTCATAACTTTTGACTCGGAGTTGGTTTCTACAAAATTTTATAGGTGGATGCGTTATGAGGTGGTCAGTGGTTTCCCAACCCACCCTAGTCGGTTGGACCTCGTCTTGGCACTTTTTCGGGGCTTGAAACTTTCATCTTGGCCCTCAAAATGGCAAATTAGTGTTTTTTTCTAGTTTTTAAAAAGTTGCTTTTTTTAATAACTTGAAACTCATGTTTTGAATTTAGGATGTTAGTTGTTTTTTCGTCCTACCATAGCTTTATGATTTTTTTGGGAAAAAACTGGATTCTCAAGATATGATTGTAAAATTACCTAAAATGGCAAAATCTGACAATTGTCAAAATCTGCCAAAAAAGGTAATTTTTTTTATTTTTTCGTTTTCTTGGATATAAGAGAGTTTTCTCTCATTGTAGCGGCAGAGTTGATGAATAGAAGTTTTTTATGTTCCAGTCTTCAGATATTTGGCTCTCACATGATTAATGGCAAAAATGTATTGAGTGTATGTTGTGTGCTACATCATCTAGTATCAGAGCAGGAAGATGGCTAGGAGAGGAAGAGGAAGAGGTAGTCTTGCCCAAATGCATAGAGAAATGCAAAATTTGCAAAGGCAAATAGCTAAACTTACAACATAGATAGAAAACCAAAGATTGGGTAGAGGAGGAGATGAATCTAATGAAGAGATAGGTCGAGGAGGTGCAATCAAGATACATAACATGAAGAAGATGAATTAGAAGGCATGAGTTTTGAAGAGAGGATGCTTAGGGCCTTAGAAGGGAAAAATGAAGGGATTAAGGTAGATGTTTCAGATTATGTAGGTAGTCTTAAACTGGAGGAGTTGATAGACTGGTTGAATGACATGAGAAATTTTTTTGAATGGAAATCCATGACAGAGGAAAAGAAGGTGAAATTTGCATGCACCAAATTAAAGGGTCAAGCAATGATTTGGTGGGATCATCTTCAAAAGGAATGAACAAGGAAAGGCAAGGATAAGATCAGGACATAGAATAAAATGGAGAAGAAGCTGAGAGAAATTTTTTTGCCCATAGATTATGCGCAAACCCTTTTTCGTAGGTTTCAAAACATAAAGCAGAACCTCTCTTCTGTGCAAGATTATACAAATGAGTTTTATACGCTGTCTATATGTATAGAGCATCAAGAAACTGATGAATAGATAGCTGCTAGATATGTGAATGGCCTAAATGCATCGACTCAATAGTATGGAAGAGGCTTACCAATTGGCTCTAAAGGCTGAAGAAAAACAAAACAGACAATACCATCAAAGGAATAGAGGAAGAAGGGGTACATCAACCCCATTTTGAGGAGGTTCAAATTATGGTAGGAGAGAGTCATCCCATGGATTGGAAAAACAAGCAGACACCTGAAAAGATCCTCCGAATCAAGAACAAGGAAGGGGATTTCAAAGAGGTAGAGGTTATGGTAGTGGTAGAGGATAGGAAAACTAGAGAAGGCCTTTCACTTGTTTCAGATGTGGAGAAGAAGGTCATAGGGCATTTGAATGCTCAAATTATAACATGCAAGAAAGAAATCAAGGAGGACAACCTAGGGTGAACCTGATTCAAACGCAACATGAAGTGGAAGGGATGGAACTAGAGGTTCCACCAGATGTGGGAGAAAGTCTCATGATGAGAAGGGCAATGGTGATCCCAGAGAAGGAGAAAATACTAGCCAAAATCTCTGATGGTTCATGGCTTTGAACCAATATCTTTAGAACCAGATGCACTTCGGGTGGCAAGGTATGTCAAGTTATTGTTGATGGAGGTAGTTGTGAAAATATGGTTTCTAAAGAAATGGTAGAGAAATTGAATTCACATTGTGAAAAACATCCTCATCTGTACCGCATTGCATGGTTTAAAAAGGGGAATGAAGTCACAGTTGATAAAAGATGCCTAATTAAGTTTAGCATAGGGAAGATCTATCAAGATGAGATATGGTGTGATGTTGTCCCAATGGATGCCTGTTATGTGTTATTGGGAAGGCCATGGCAGTATGATAGAAAAGTTATGCATGATGGAGAGAAAAACACATATACCTTTTGGAAAGATGGCTCTAAGGTGATTTTATTGCCTCTCAAGGATGAAGGAAAAGGTGAGACCATGTTGTCTAAAAGAGATCTTGTTAAAGAAATGAAGGTGATAGGGTGTTGTTACACATTAGTAGTGAAAAAAGGTGAAGAGGAAGACATTTCAGTTCCCCCAGAAGTAGCAGAGCTATTGGAAGAATTTGTTGATGTTTTACCTGATGAATTGCCTAATGGTCTACCACCAAAGAGAGATATTCAGTATCATATTGATTTGATTCTAGGAGCAACTCTACCCAACTAAGCAGCTTATAGGATGAATCCAACACAACATGCAGAGATGAATAAGCAAGTCACAGAACTCATAAGTAAAGGTATGGTGAGAGAGAGCATGAGCCCATGTGCTATACCTGCATTGCTGACCCCAACAAAAGATGGAACATGGAGGATGTGCATTGATAGCAGAGCAATTAATAAGATTACCATCAAGTATCAGTTTCCTATAGCTCCTATGGAAAACATGATGGATGTCCTTGTAGGGGCCAAATATTTCAGCAAGATCGACCTATGAAGTGGCTACCACCAAATCTGGATCCGAGAAGGGGATGGGTGGAAGACAACCTTTAAGACTAGAGATGGATTATATGAGTGGATGGTTATGCCATTCGAGTTATCAAATGCACCGAGCACATTTATGAGATTGATGAACACTATACTACGACCTTACATTGGTAAGTTTGTAGTAGTTTATTTTGATGATATTTTGGTATTTAGTAACAGCAAAGAAGAGCACCTACAACACTTGAGGATCATCTTTGGTGTGTTAAGGAAGGAGAAGCTCTATGCTAATTTGAAGAAGTGTAGGTTCATGCAGGACAGTTTAGTTTTTTTAGGCTTTGTCATTTCTAAAGATGGTGTCAGAATGGATCCAGAAAAAGTCAGGGCAATTCTAGAATGGCCTAGTCCAAGCAGCATCACAGAGGTAAAAAGTTTTCATGGCTTGGCCACTTTCTATCAAAAGTTTATTTGAAATTTCAGTAGTATTATAGCTCCTATAACAGATTGCACCAAAGGAAGGGAGTTTATATGGACCAAGGATGTTGAGGAGAGCTTTAAGTACTTGAAGCAAAAGGTAACAGAAGCACCTATACTTGCATTGCCAAATTTTGATAAGGTATTTGAAGTAGAATGTGATGCCTCCCATGTGGGAATAGGTGTTGTACTTAGCCAAGCTGGAAAACCTATAGCTTTCTTTAGTGAAAAAATGAATGAAGTGAGAAATAATTATTCTACTTATGATTTGGAATTTTATGCAATTTTTCAAGCATTGAGGCATTGGAGACATTATCTAGTTCCCCAGGAGTTTATATTATTTATAGATCATATTGCACTGAGATACTTGAACACATAGAAAAAGTTGAATAGTAGGCATGCCAAGTGGGTCTCTTTCTTGTAGGGTTACAACTTTGTGTTGAAGCATAAGTCTAGAAAAAAAAATTGGGTTGCAGATGCGTTAAGTAGGCGTGTTGTACTTTTGACCACAATGGAAGCTGAGGTGATTAGTTTTGATGCCATCAAAAATTTGTATGAGTCCGATGATGATTTTTGGGAGATTGTGGAACAATTGATGGCACCCATATCTGGTAACTTGGATCACTTTAGGGGTGAATATTTTATGCAAGATGGGTATCTATTTAAAGGAAAACAACTATGCATACTAGTTGGCTCTATGAGGGAAAACATTATCAGAGAATTTCATAGAAGTGGGTTGGCTGGACATTTTGGCAAGGACAAGACAATAGCCTTGATAGAAGATAAATATTACTGGCCAAAGATGAAAAGGGATATAACTAAGTATGTAACAAGGTGTAGAATCTGCCAAGTGGCTAAGGGACATTCACAGAATACATGATTGTATATGCCCTTACCAGTACCAGCTACACCATGGATAGATTTGAGCATGGACTTTGTGTTGGGCCTTCCACATACTCAATGAGGTAATGATTCCATTTTTGTAGTTGTTGATAGGTTCTCTAAGATGGTTCATTTTATTGCCTGTAAGAAAACTAATGATGCAATGAGGGTAGCAGAGTTATTTTTTTCAGAAGTTGTTCGACTACATGGTGTTCCAAAGACTATTACCTCTGACAGGGATACCAAATTCCTCAGTCATTTCTGGAGGACTTTATGGAAGAAGATGGGGACCAAGTTATAGTTTAGTAGTGCCTATCATCCTCAAACAGATGGGCAAACATAGGTAGTCAATCAGAGTTTGGGAAATTTGCTGAGGTGTATTGTTGGAGAAAAGCCAAAACAATGGGATTTGGCATTACCCCAGGCCGAATTTGCCTATAATAGTTCTGTTAATAGATCAATGGGAAAGTCCCCTTTCTAGATTGTGTATGGCAGGAATCCTCAGGGTGTTCTAGGTTTGGTACAACTACCAATGAAAGATAGGGTCAGTGATGATGGGGAAGCATTTGTAGAACACCTTCAACAATTGCAGCAGGAAGTGAGACAGAAGTTGTAGGACAGTAATGAGAGGTACAAGAATTCAGTGGATACCAGTAGGCGACATCAGACATTCAGTGAAGGTGAATTAGTGATTGTATATTTGAGAAAAGAGTGGTTTCCTATTGGAACATATCACAAGTTGAAGTACAGGAAAATTGGTCCTTGCAGAATTACAAAGAAGATCAATGATAATGCATATAAGGTCAGTTTACCAGATGATCTCAATATTTCTCTTGTGTTTAATATTTTTGATTTATATGCATTCCATGATGAGGATGATGTTGAAGATAGTCAACCAGAGGTGGCATGGCACAACCACATTCCCCATAAGAAGAGGGAAAATATTGCACAGGTTCTTGATAAGAACACTATCTACACTCGGCAAGGGCGTTACAACAAGTATTTAGTACAGTGGGAAGGATTGCCACCAACAGATAGCACATGGATTATAGAGTGGGAAGTGCAGAGGTTAGATCTAGTCAAATGGTAGCAGTTTGAAGACACTCACTTGCAGGAGCTGCGTTCTTTTCAACCAAAGGAGAATGATGCAAGGACTTCTGGCGGTCATAACTTTTGACTCGGATGTGGGTTTTCTACGAAATTTTAAAGGTGGATGCATTATGAGGTGGTTAGTGGTTTCCCAACCCACCCTAGTTGGTTGGACTTTGTCTTGGCACTTTTTCGGGGCTTGAAACTTTCATCTTGGCCCTCAAAATGGCAAATTAGTGTTTTTTTTCTAGTTGTTTAAAAGTTGCTTTTTTTAATAACTCAAAACTCATGTTTCAAATTTAGGATGTTAGTTGTTTTTTCATCCTACCTTAGCTTTATGATGTTTTTGGGAAAAAACTGGATTCTCAAGATATGATTGTAAAATTATCTAAAATGGCAAAATCTGACAATTGTCAAAATCTACCAAAAAAGGTAATTTTTTTATTTTTTCATTTTCTTGGATATAAGAGAGTTTTCTCTCATTGTAGTGGTAGAGTTGATGAATAGAAGTTTTTTATGTTCCAGTCTTCGGATATTTGGCTCTCACATGATTAATGACAAAAATGTATTGAATGTATGTTGTGTGCTACATCAATTTCATTCAAGAAGATATGTTGTTCAAAGGAAGTCAGTTGTGCATACCTAGAAGTTCAATGAGAGATAATTTGATCAAGGAAAAGTAGAGTGGTGGATTGGCAGGACATTTTGAGATGGATAAGACAGTGGATTTGGTGAATGAAAATTACTTTTGGCCTCAGATACACAAGGATGTTTAGAGATTTGTGCAGAGTTGTAGAGTTTGCCAAGTTGCAAAAGGGAGTAGTCAGAACACTAGATTGTATAAACCTTTGACAGTACCAGAGAGACCTTGGGAAGATACAAGCATGGATTTTGTAATGGGATTACCTAAGACACAAAGAGGACATGATTCAATATTTGTAGTGGTTGACATATTTTTAAAGATGGCTCATTTCATACCTTGTAAGAAGACAACTGATGTAGTGCATGTAGCTGACCTATTTTTCAAGGAGATTGTAAGATTGCATGGATTACCTAAGAGTATAGTTTTAGATAGACACAAAGTTTGTTGGATATTTTTTGAAGACACTCTGGAAGAAGATGAAGACAAATTTGAAGTTCAGTTCAACTTTTCATCAACAGACAGATGGACAGACAGAGGTAGTGAATAGGAGTTTGGGAAACTTGTTGAGATGTTTGGTTGGAGAGAAAACTGGAAGTTGGGATTTGATTCTTTCACAAGTAGAGTTTGCATACAATAATTCAGTGAATAGGAGTATCGGAAGAACACCTTTTGAGATTTTGAATAGGGAGGAGTGGTAAAACTAATAGATATCAATACAGAAGAAAAGAAGAGTATAGAAGTAGAAGAATTTGCAAACCATATGAAGACAGTGCATAATTAGGTGAAGAAACATTTGGAGGAAATGAATAATTAGTATAAAGAGAAGGCTGATGAGAAGAGAGGACATAAGGAATTTGAAGTGGGAGATGAAGTGATGGTGTACTTGAGAAAAGAGAGATTTCCATTTGGGACATTTATCAAGTTGAAGATGAAGAAGTTTGGACCTTGTAAGATACTCAAGAAATTTGATTCAAGAAATGCATATGAAGTAGAGCTACCAAAGACATTGGGGATTTCACGTATTTTCAATATTGTAGATCTACATTGTAATCATGAAGCAGAGTTCAATGATAGTATGGAAGAAGACCTAAAGAAGCAGTTACAACACAAAGTACCAAAACAGATTGAAGACATTTTGGACAACAGAGTTGGGTGCAACACTAGAGGAAGACAATATAAAGAATATCTTGTGAAGTGGAAAGGTAGACCGAAAGAAGATTCATCATGAATTTCTCAGGCTGAGCTGGACTGTCTTGGTTCTCCCTTAGCCCCAGCAAAGTGAGGGACTCACTTTTTTAATAACCTCAAATGTCTAAAGCAAGAGCATCCTTGGTTCAAGAGGAATCTTGCATCAACCAAAAACATTTGCATTTTAGTTTGTTTGCATTTAAGTTCTTTCATTTTCTAGTTTGGTTCAAGCAATTCAGTCGGAAGCAATTTCAGCTTGTGGTCTGGTTTTGGCAATTCACACCTTGCGGATCTAGACTTAGCATTCACATTCATTATCTACATCATATCAACAATTCAGAGCATTTGGATCAGTTACCAGAAAGGTATCACCTTTAGAAGATCAATTGTTTTCTCAGAGCAGAGCATCTTGATAGTCTCAGACAATCAGCTAAAGGAGAAGGCTTACGGATCATTCCTTGACTTTCAGATCTCAATGACACATCATTCAATGTCCTTTAGTTTGTGGTTGACCTTCCCCAAGGGTCTATACATTGTTCCATTCATTTCAAGAAGTGTTCTATGCATTTAGGTCTGACCTATCTATGAACACGTTACAACTCTTAATTGGAGTTTGTGACCTTTATTGGTCGACATGGAGGAATCTATTGGTTCAAAAATAATATATAAAGATGTAATAGATCATTAGGAAAGTAGTTAGTGATTGATTCATATTTCTTAGTTTAAATTTTGTGCAAAGGGAGATTGAAAGCCTTATCTTGAGCATGTATGTAATCAGGCCTGTGAGCCCTAATTGTAAGCCCGCATGTTGCTGGCCATTCTCTATTTGAATTCTATGATACACTAAATGACTGAATCTGAATTTGGTTTATTTCTTTGAGTTGTTTCCATTGTGTTTACTCTTGTTGCATGGTCTAGATAGTTCATTCTATGAACCCTCCTACCATGACTGCACCAGGAACAATGCCTATACTAGAGTATGATGTATCAGTGCACCATTCAACTACTATATTTGATTAGGAATTGCAACATTTCCAAGGCTCACTAAAGGACCATAACTTGTTTGCTTCATCTCCTAATTTATTTTCACATCTTCTTTGTATGCTTCAGACAAATTTGTCACTGCAAGTACCTATCTCTTAACAAACATTGCAGTTAACAGATCCAAAGAAAAATAATACATTTGTAACACTGCATCATTAGTTACAATATAAGGAGCCACTAGTATATAATAAGCCTTTTGAAATTGATCATTAAATGCAGCTATAAATTTTCCTTCACTTCTTTTGATCTCTGCTAACCTATAATATAGGGATGCTGTCTCTATTGGAACTCTAAACCTAGATAGGAATGTTTCTTTCATAATTGCCCAAATTGTGATGTGATTATTAGGTAGATTGACATACTAGCTATAAGCTTGTTTAGTTAAAGTGAAAGGAAATAACCTACATACCACATCTCAGTGTGCTAACCTTTCCTTGAAGAAAGTTTCTTTGAAGATCCTTATATGATCTTTAGCATCTTGATGAAATTGATATTTCAAACATATCTTGTCTAGATTCTTCAGCATGTCATGATATGCAACAAATGTTGATAACTGATAGGGGGGTGAATCAATTATCTTAATTATTTATTTTCTTCTTTAACAATTAGAGCAATATCAAATCTTATCAGCATACATAACAATGGAAGCAGAAATAAAATCAACACACATGACACAATATTTTTGACGTGGAAAACCCTGTTAAGGGAAAAACCATGGGGTGATTAACCCAAGAATGTATTCTCTGTTAAAAGAATAAGGTAGTACAAAATGACACTTACCAATTAGGGCTCACTGCCCGAGCACACTACTCCCAAGAGGCTTACTACCTACAATAGTTTATAGAGGTAAACTAGATACTTGAACTGATGAGAAGCATCCACATGTGCTTAGGTTCAGTTCTGGTTAAGCTCAATACACTGATCTACTGCACTTCATTCTTCCTCTGCCTTAGTGCTGTTGTTCTATCACATACCGGACCTTTATTGCTACTTCCACACTATTCTCTACTTTTCTTCACACAACACAACACACCACACACTACTTCACATCCAAATCCATCTGGTATATATATCTGCACCAGTGATTTCAACACCTTTCTAGTCAGCATCCGAAATAGTCAATATTTTCCCAAACTTTGATCTGTCGGTTGAATCCTTGCTTATCAAGTAATGTGTATCAAGAAGATGCTTTTAGGAGTCACCAATCATGTCGGCCAATCATGAATGATACCTTAGGAAACTTGATCACCATCAATATCTCATCCGAATTAAGGTTTGATGCTCTGCCAATCAGTTCTTCCTTAGTCTACTCTGCCAAACAGGAACCCAACACTTAGGTGTTCATATCTTTTCACTCTTACATCACTGGAGGCTCAATCTCTGGAATATATTAGTTAAGGTACTCCACTTGACTTCCCCAAGTCTGCACTTTATTGAGATACTTCCTCTGAGAGATCCGGACCTTACTGTCAGACCTTGCTACATACTCTATTCTTGCTTACCGGACCAAGATACAATTCAATTTATCTTCCGATATGGTCATATCATGTCCTGAAGATGTGTGGGATGGACTTTGTTACCATCAATGACAACACTCATAAAGCCGCATAGTGTCTCTTGCCAACAATCTCCCCCTTTGGCATTGATGGCAACACTTAGTGAAAAATGACTAAGTGTTATAGTAAACTCCCCCTTGGATGATGCTCTATTCTTGTGTACACTTTTTCAGAGCTCCCCCTTAGCTATATTCCTTATTTTTCACTGCTCCTCACACCCCCTTTGACATCAATGGCAAAGGGTAGGAACCATATACCAAAAATCCCAAAAATCCAACTATACTTAATCGCATAGGAGTATATACATATTATACTTACATATATTGAAGAATGTCTGCAAAAGTTGTCTTCAACTGGACAAATTCTATTGCCCAACTCTGCTTCATTCCATCCAAGATTGAGATGTGACCACTCAATATAAATGCAAAAGCCTCTGCCCTCTTCAGATATATCAGATCATTGGTCCGGGCTGTGGTTTGAGCATCAGTTAGAGCCTCATGCATGGCCTCCAACTTAGGGATAATTATCCCTCTGAGTTTACTTAACCTGTTTATTCTATTTTTCTTCTCCTTCTCAAGCTTCTCTATTTCATTTAAGACTGCAATAGTCTGGCACTCTTGTTTTATTATGGAGGAGGTGAGAGAATCAAAATTTTGAGATATACTTGACATTTTATCCTCTTGCTCTTTCATTTTCTTCTCAATATCCTTTGTTACCATGGACCAGGATAGACAAAATTTATACATTTCTCTACCATATTTGAGAGCATTTTCTAAGCTCTTTATCCCAATATCCATAACTCTCCTATCATTTGTTATTAATCCTTGTACTTCAAAGAATCTCTTTTCTAAAAACTCCTTCCAGACGTTTTCCTCTGCTGACTTTTCTAAGGAATCAAAATGTGTATGAACATAATTTACAAGAGACTTTAAATTACCAGATGTGGAGGCCGAAGGATCCTTTTGGAAGGATGGCATGATCTTCTCCAATACACTGGATGCAGTTTCTATGAGCTCACAGTCTTCCATGTGAGACTTCAGAAGTTTTTCTTTGGCCTTTTCTTGAGTAAAGGATTCTAGCTTAATGGTTTGAACTGGGGAGAGGGAGTCAAAATTGAATGGCCCTTGAAGTAGTTCCAGTTCATCAAATTCCATCATCTCTTTAGTCAAGAAATCTTTGACAGTTTCTGTAGTGTCTCTTGCTGGAGACAAAGTTTTCTTCCCTTTGGCAGCCTTAGCACTGTCATTTGTGGTCTTCTCTATTTGACCTTCTTCTCTTCCCCTCTCCTCTACTTCTTGACTGATCTTCTCTTCTACTCTTTCTTCTCCTTTAGATCTAGAGTCTCCTAGAGAAACCAGAGGAGAGATGTGTTCTTCTTCATGGACTTCCTCTTCTGGAGTGGGGGAATCTAAGTCCTTAGCTATTTCTTCACTTGTCTCCTTTGCCTCTTCTGCCACTGTCTCAGTAGATTCTTCTTTGTCATCCATGGCACAGGTTTCATCACCTAAGTCCTCTATGAGAGGAATATTGAATCTTTTATAGGCATTCCTAAGGATCTCTTTAGTTTCTTTTGCTACTTTATCAGTTTCTCCAAGAATATGCTGATTCATTCTAGCTTTGCCCCGGAACTCATCCTTGCAATCTTTGAAGATCATATTCATTTTTTTCTGAGTGATTGAAGGATAGAGCTAAATAGCTATCTGTTCCTGGATCTCAAGGTCCTTTTCCTTGGCATTATTTTTCCTTATTTCTAGTTCCTTCTCTAGGCTCTTAGGAATTAGAGACATGATTTCAATAAATGCCTTGTTATAGATATTTAGATACCTGACTGTAGCTTCTGGTTAGCTTCATTATAATCATCATAGAATTCAGTCATTGGTTTTAGATTCCCATCCATAGTGACTGATTTGACTACATCATCAATGGATAGAGAGGGTCTTTCAACAAACTCTTATGCCTTCTCTTCCTTGTCTTGACTAGTAGAGGGTTCACCAGAACTTTTATTTTTCTTCTTTATTTTCTTTACTTCCTCATCTATCTCTATCTCTTCATCATCCTTGAGGCTTGTGTATGATCTTGTAGCCTTTCTCTTTGTTCTCTTTTCTCCTTTACCAGATGATTTTGCTTCCAGTTTTGATGCCTTTGAGCTCTTAGCAGTGGCAGGTACAGAGCTCTTAGAGGATCTGGTCTGGTAGGGGGCTTCTACTGGAGCACTTTCTTTTTTTGCTTCTTCCTTTTCTTTCTCTACCCTTTCCATCTTCTCTCTGTTTGCATCAAGTGCCTCTTTTGAAATGTCATACCTTTTGGCAACATTCTCTACTTGTTTTCTCACTTTTCTCTTCATCTTTGGTTGTCTTAGTTCCACATGAATCTTCACACTCAAGTCTTCAAAGGTTCCAAACCTTTCTACCTTAGGATCCTTGGGTTGACTAAGCATGTGTTGAACATGTAGCTCTACTATTTTCTCATCTACTTCATACCCCATTGGCATGATCTAGACTATCCTTGGCTCCACTACCTCCATTAGGCACTGATTAGTTTCTACCATAAAGCAAATTGTATCCTTATACTTTTCAACTAGAGATTGGGGGATTCTCTCTCTAGCTTTCATCATATTCTAAAAGCTCTTGAAGTAGCCCCAGAGTGTTGTGTTTTGTGCCTTGGCATCACCAAGTCCATGCAAATAATCCCTAATTTGTATGGCAACAGGTCTATCATTTTACCATATCTAGCCACTAGATCCGAGTAGCTCATTCATATAATAGAAGAACAAACAGAGTATCAAGCCACCATATTTGAAGGAGTTCTTCTTGTCCTTCTTTATCTTCTGTAGATTTTCCAAAAGTTGGTTCAGAAAGAGCTCACAGAGATCATAGTCAGCATTCTTCCTTAACATTTCATAAGCAGTATATACAGTAGTTTCAGATACTGAATTCTCCCTACTGGAGTGATATATCTTATATCCAATTATCATTGATGCAAATTTGATGTCTGGATCAGTAATATCTTTTATATTCATTGTTCTTTTATCAAATTTTGATTCGGTTGCCTCACTCACTATCTGATTCTTGATGGATTTGAGAGTAGGTAGCCCATTGGATGAGTGCAAACTAGTTACCACTTTAATAGCATCTTTTGTGATCTTGAATGGTCTATTCAGCCACATGAAGTTGTCATACACTCTGCTCAAAATATACTGGACCCACTCATCTTCTACAAAATAGGGGAAATTGATGTATTGTCCAAAATGCTTAACCCGGATTGCCTTATACTGAGGTTTGAGCTCAAAGGAATCATCTATTAATTGTTTGTATTACATGTCCATTAATTGAGAGTCTATAAATTCCTCAATGTTTGCATGAATATATGCCCTAACATCTTCAACATGCAAAACCCCATGCGGAATGCTGCAAAATGTGCCTAAGGGATCCACTTCTAGAGATTTATAGGGATGTTTCTTAAATTTAGGGCGCAGCCTATCAGTAATCTTCACCACATTCAGAGTAGCCATCTTAAAGATTCAGAGAGTTTGATCAAGAACAAAAAGTACCTTTTTAGCTTCTAGGGTTCACGAAATGAGCCAGATCAGGTTGTAGGATGAATCGACTTCTACGATTGATCTTTGAGAGGTTTGAGACAATTTAGTTGTAGAGCTCCTCTCTTCTTCTTGATTAAAAAATGAGAAAATGATGAGAAAATGAACCCTTTTATCTTTGAGCAAACCCTAATTCCACATTGCAATAAATGTGCAACTTAATTCATTCCGGTTGCCTTGTTCTCCTTATTCTGAGAAAGATCTTTTCTCGGATCACTGAGATACACTTAGAGTTATTTTTGGTGATTAATGACAATCTATATTCCTTTCTCCAATCATTTGATCTATCCACAGATCAAGATTTCTCAATTTTGAATCATGCCGGATCTAACTATGAAAATCCTGCTTCTTACCGGATGACTGTTAAACCGGATCAATCTTGGAAGATTAACCTCTTCTAAACTTCTTGTAGATCTTCCATATCTTTACCAAGGGTTATTTAGATGTTTCTTTAAGAGCCCTTTTAATTTGTAACCTTCCATTGGCCAATTTTGGGCATCAATTGACTGGCTGGGGGAAATTGTTTTCTTTTGTGACTCCCCATGAGCCAGAGCTCATCTATTTAGTTTCCAGAAGAGATATTAGCACCAGATTCTAGTACAGATCCATCCTCAATATTTTCTATACTCCTCTTCACCCAAATCTTGTTCATTTCCCTTTGAATTTCATCTACATTCACTTTTCCTTTTCCTTTTCCTTGGTTTTGATTATGATGTACCAGACCCTTTTTGTCCTGAATCTTGCTCCTGTAGAATTTGGCAATATGACCAGATCTATTGCAATTGTAGCAAACAACATTTCTTTGCATATTTAACTAATATCCTCTTGATCTACATTGATTAGCCATATTTCCCATTTTATTGCATGCAAAGCATCTACCATTGAATGAATTGTTCATTCGCATATTTCTACACTCATGAGATTTGTGACCATACCTTTTGCAATTGAAACACTATCCAAAGAAGGATGAATTAGTCTGATTCATTCTTCTTCTGCACTAATTTGCTTTGTGACCAAATTTATTGTAGTTGTGGCAATATCCATTGAAGGATGGATATCTTTAATATTTAGGTTACCTTACTAGAGGTCTTCTAGGTATATTCCTGGGATTTCTTGATCCAGAGTTTTTCTGACCGGATCTAGAGCTTTCACCTTTCTCATACCCCAAGCCTTGTTTGTCATCAACCCTCCTCTGGCTTTGAAGAAGAACTTCAAGTTGAGAAGAGCTTATCTTGAATTTCTCTTTGTATTCATTTGTTGTTTGAAGATCCCTTTTAAGAGTGTCAATCTGATTCTCAACTTGTTCTTCATTATCTCTAGCTTCTTCAAGATCAAATTCTAGATGCCTGATTATTCTATCCATTTTGTGGTGGTCTTCTGACTTCTCCTTGAGAGATTGTCTTAGATCATCTTTAGTTTTTCTTTTCTCTTCAATTTCTTGGGTGAATTTCATAACTCCCGATTCCATTTCATGTCTTACCATAATAACCTCTTTTGATAACTTTTCACATAACTTGGTTTTCTCCTTCAGATCTTCATTGTATCATTAGCTTCACCTTGACTTGCCAATTGCTGAAGTAGTTCCTTTCTCTTTTTCATGGAGATACTCAGTTTTTCTTTTAGTTCATTTATGAAATCATCAGCCTGTTTGAGTCTTTCCTTCAATTTGTTGACTTCAGAGTGAGATTGCTCAAGATCATCTAGGGAAGACTAAAGATGTTCCCTCATACCATACATAACCATTGAGATTCCCAGATCTTCCTCAAGCTGTTAAGCTCTTGTTTGGAGGAACTTGGCTCTAATACCAATTGTTGATAACTGAGAGGGGGTGAATCAGTTATCTTAATTATTTCTTTTCTTCTTTAACAATTAGAGTAATATCAAATCTTATCAGCATAGATGTGGAAAACCCTGTTAAGGGAAAAACCATGGGGTGATTAACCCAAGAATGTATTCTCTGTTAAAAGAATAAGGTAGTACAAAATGGCACTTACCACTTAGGGCTCACTGCCCGAGCACACTGCTCACAAGAGGGTCATTGCCTACAATAGTTTATAGAGGTAAACTAGATACTTGAATTGATGAGAAGCATCCACATGTGCTTAGGTTCAATTCCGGTTAAGCTCAATACACTGATCTACTGCACTTCATTCTTCCTCTGCCTTAGTGCTGCTATTCTATCACATACTAGACCTTTATTGCTGCTTCCACACTATTCTCTACTTTTCTTCACACAACACAACACACCACACACTACTTTGCATCCAAATCCATCTGGTATATATATCCGCACTAATGATTTCAACACCTTTCTAGTCAGCATCCGAAATAGTCAATATTTTCCCAAACTTTGATTTGTCGGTTGAATCCTTTCTTATCAAGTGATGCGTATCAAGAAGATGCATGTAGGAGTCATCAATCATGTTGGCCAATCATGAATGATACCTCAGGAAACTTGATCACCATCAATATCTCATCCAGATTAAGGTCTGATGCTTTGTCGGTCAGTTCTTCCTCAATCTACTCTACCAAACAGGAACCCAACACTTAGGTGTTCATATCTTTTCATTCTTACATCACTAGAGGCTCAATCTCTGGAATATATTAATCAAGGTACTCCACTTGACTTCCCCAAGTCTATGCTTTACTGAGATACTTCCTCTGAGAGATCCAGACCTAACTGTTGGACCTTGCTACATACTCTGTTCTTGCTTACCGGACTAAGATACACTTCAGTTTGTCTTTCGGTATGGTCATATCATGTCCTACGAATGTGTGGGATGGACTTTGTTACCATCAATGACAACACTCATGAAGCCACATAGTGTCTCTTGCTAACAACAAAATGTATAGGTGACTCCACATTGAAGAATTCCATGACAGGACCTCTAGGTGGAACTAAACTGAAGTTTGGTTGATTTTGAGGATTTAAACAAAAATTCAATGGTTTGAATGTAGAAATGTTAGGACTTACCATGTTAGTGTTGATCATGATGTTAGTCATAAACAAACATAGAATAAAAGTACACATTAACCTTTATTCATCTTGAAAGATACAATGAATTTAGAGAATTCATGATCCCAAGTCTCTGGTGATTAGGTCTTAATCTTCTGACATTACTCAGAGGTTGATGTGTGTTACTATTTCTATTTTGGGGCCTTACGTACATCTCATCTATAAGATAATGTTTCCTGTAATGATGCTGCACAAATAGTTATTCTATAGAAGATATGCTTCAAATAATGTGTTTATTTTTAAATCTTTGCATGATATTTATCATTTTGACATGGTTTAACCTCAAATATGTTGAATATGCTTAGTTATCTACGAGATGTCTACATATTTGTTATTGTTTGCTTAAGATTGTCAATTATTTGCAATTATGATGATGAAATGCTCTAAAATTGAAAGAAATTGAAAGAAATACTTCAAATTAATGTTGAACCTTCAGTTATTGAGCCACATACACATCAGATACAGTCATGAAGAGAAGAAATCAAACCATATGTTCACCAGGACATTCCATAGCTAGATACAGTCGATGCTAACTTCAAAGGAAAGGTATGAAAGCAACACATGTAAGTAGATATGCACTCCAAGGGACGCAGCAAATCACAGCATGTATCAAGAATTCATAAACTGATTACTCAAGATTTATTATGGATTGTAATCAAAACAGTCTTCTCATTCATTAGGTATGCAAGAACATATATGTATACAATAACTTTGAAATGAGCCCTGAATATTTCAGCAAATAGATCTCAATTAAGTTTTGAATGAATTAAAATGAGGCCTCCCTATACCTTTTATAGAACAAGATGAGGGAGCCATTACAAAATGATCTATGTCATGTCCCCTTTCTAAAATAATTAATTAATGGTCAACATTAACCCATCTTATTCTTCCATGGGTTAATTGGGCAAGCATAGGAAGAATAAATATTTAATATTTAATATTATTCAACTAATATCTATTTCAAGAGGATAATTAAATATTAAATTAAATATTTTGAGACTCAAAAAGGGGCATTGGGTTGTGTGAGGTGTCCATTTGCATGAAGATTTCAAAAATCTTGGTAAATCACAAGTGGCAGGGGATTTTATGACAATGTATGACAACTTATGACAACCGTCATACCCCAAAATAGCAAGGAATCAAGGAAAAACTTGGGAATCTTGGATTTCCCTCTCTCCCATAAAATATTGATACAAAATATGTAATTTTGGTGACTTAGGGCTATTGTTGATTTGATATTTTTCTCTCAAACTTGTAGATTTGCAGCTTGTGGCTTCAAAGGACGAAAACCCATTGGAGTAAAGAGGCTTGTGGATGAAAACCCATGAGTTTCAGATGACCAGAGGGTGCAAACCCTTTGATCACAAAGAGTGCTTCATCCAGAGATTGCACAGAGCTTCAAGGATTAAGTAGTTTCTGACAGTTTCTGGCAGTGTCCATTGTTTTGTGTGTGCAGGTCTTCTTGTGTTGCCATGGTAGTTCCAGCAGGGCTGTGAAGAGTTTCTGTTGTTATTTCCTTTGGTTTCCTATGTAGTAGCTATAGATTTCTATTTTCTAATGTCAGAGATCAGTATTGGAAGTTTTGGGTAGTGTTGTGTTGATTTTGGGTTTTGTGGGTCAGAATACCCAATGTGTATTTCAGCTTGTTGTGAAGATTTGGTTGTGTAGTTGCTGCTGAGTGTTGTAGGTGTTTGCTGCTGTTAATTTAATGGTATCAGACCATATTTCATGTACTTTCCATCTGAAAATCAAACAATATCAGTTTTGGGTGTTTTTGGTGTATTTCGGTGATTGACGGTGTTGGCAGTTTTTTTGGGTTTGAACATATTTGCTCCAGATTTGTGATTTTGGTTGCTGTTTATGTTATGGCTGTTATGACAGTCCAAAATGATGTAAAATCCATTTAATATCAGACAAAATCAGTTCCGTTAATTTCTGGGCAAGTTTGTGTTAATTTGGTGTTGTTATGTGCATGACTAGCTGGCTAGTCTTGGTGAAATTATTGTATTTTTTGGTGGTGTTAAATAAATTCATTTTCAAATCTGATTTAAAGTTAAAACCTCAGTTTTGATCATTACAGTGGTATCAGAGCATGATCTTGTTAGCCTATAGGTTATTTAGATAATTGATGATACCAAGTGACAGAGAAATTAGATATTTGCGGAGAGAGCAAAAGAAATTGCAATTGGAGGAAACAATGGTAGATAGAAGAGATGTAGAAGAAGATGATGCTTCAAGAAAATTTGCTCAAATGGTTGAAGCACAAACCAGACTTGCTGAAATGTTTGGGCAAATGTTGCAATGGATCCAAAACAACAACAATAACAACAACAACAACAACAATGAAAAAAATGGTGGTAGTACTTCAGGTGCAAACTGTAGACACCCTAAAATGACCAAGTCATCACACTGCTCACATCTCGTCATTTCTTCCTAATCACCTACATTTCACACATTAATTAAATAATCTAATTATTTGATTAATTTCACCAAATTCTTCTAAATCACATACTTTCGACATTAATTAAATAAATTCTTTTTATTTAATTAATTAAATTAAATTCCTCTGTTATTCTTCCACAATTAAATAATTTTAATTATTTAATTAAATCATTATTCTTTTTTCAAATTTCAATTCCACATTAATTAAATCCAATTATTTAATTAATTCAACAAATTCCCTCTTATCTGAAATTAAATAATTCTTAAATTATTTAATTAAGTCAAAATTTATTCTTCCAAAATCATGCACAACAATTAAATAAATTTATTTATTTAATTTACTTTCAAATCTTCTAAATTAAATAATTCCAATTATTTAATTATTTCTTCTAAAATATCTTCTCTAAATTTAAATAAACCAATTATTTATTTAAGTTGTTTTTTCATCTAATTTGAGTTATCTCTAATATAACTCAAGCTTTCTATATTTAATAAAGTAAAATATCTTCTTTTCTCATGCAAATCTCTTCTTCTTGTTTTAAATCACTTAACTAATTGCTTTATTCTTTTAATTGATTTATCTCTTCAGTTAACTCATTCTTCTATTCTTGATAACTCCTCTCATGCAAAAGAAAGCAAGACACATGTCTTCTTCTTATTTGTTGCACGTTCCTCAACTGTTCTCCTCCATTGATTCTTCTGAATTATCTAGACCGTTGATTGATCTTCATTGAAACCTATATAAACCCCCTTCATCTCCTTCACTACCCCTCTCTTCGATCGTATTCTCAAGCATACTTAACAGAGCTTTGAGCATACAAAACGTATCGATTGAGCACTCTCACAATCTTTTAACATTGATCTCTTGAGCACACTACTTGCTTGTTGTAGCTATGATTTGGCAACTTCATTGAGCAATCCACATTCAATCCAAAGGAAACAATATAGATTTTGATAAAAGTCTTTATTTCATTGATTATTTGTCATGGCTTTTATTTAAATTCATTTTCTTTATGTTATTGGGTTTTTAGTTTTATTAATTTAGATTTAATCAATTTTTCCTCATACACATTCTGGCACGCCCGGTGGGACCCACTAATCCCTTTGTTTCTTTGAGAAATTATTTTTTTTTTAAGTCACAGTACGGCACAGCGCAAACGATATTGCACAACGCTTCTAGCAGTATCTTTGAGCACTCTTGGCGGCATAGTTCAGTGCCCTTGGCGGCACTACGCCACTTCTGGTAGCACAGAGCAGCGCTTTCGGCAACACAGAACCGCGCGATCGGTAGCCTTGTTAAGCGCTTTTGGTTAAAATTAGGTTTTGACTTCATTCAAGGTTTTTATAGGGTTTTCTCATTTCAGATCTGTGGTTTTGTTTGACAAGCTATTGTATTTGCCTTTCAAACCTGATTTTGATACATCCTAAGCTGATTTATTTAGGGGTATCTTCGGTAATTGCGTTAATCTATTTTATTGCTACACCTTCTGAGTTTTCTGGATTTCACTATTTAGATCTATCAGATATTATTTCTCAGAACAGTAGATTAAACATGAAATCCCATTTTGATCTGGTCCTTTTGACAAAAGCTAATATGTTCCTGATTTGAGACCGTGCAGCACATTTGGCACAACAGTACAGCGCTTCTGGTTATTTTTCAGCGCTTCTGGTAGTATCCTACAGCGCTTCCGCTATACACGACATCGCTTTTGGCATAATAGTATCACACTCCTGGATGCACAGTACAACGCTTCTGGTAATATTCTGTGATGCTTTTGGTCAGTGTTACAGCACTTTTGGAATACAGTAAGTCACTTCTGGTAAGATTGTGCAGCGCTTTTGGTCAAAGTTGATTTGTTTTTTGCTAACTTGTAAATTTTTGGTGGAACTAACTCACTTGTCGCAGCTTCTTATTACTCACACAGAGCCAACAGGTGTTTTTAACATGTTCATGTAGGATGAGCATTGAAGACCTCTTGATTTATCTCACTAAGTTTTAGAAACACATTGTATGCTTAAAAGGATAATTGAACAAATCTTTTCTTGCAATCTAAGTCTTAGGAACATACTGCTTTTCTTAAGGGACAATGGACATGTATGAACAAACACCTCAATTTTTTAAAGGACAATGGACATGAATGCCAAACACTTCATTTCATAAGGGACAATTTACAACTACAAACGTGTGTGTGCCTAGCTTAGTTGCACCTTATTTTTCTTATAACAGGACAATTGAACCTTTGTTTGACGTGCTTGCTCTTACTATTCTATACTTCCTTTAGAATGGCCTGCTTTTGGATTGTGTTTCATCCAAAAGCGACGACCCTAAGTGAAGTTTTCCTTTGAACCGCTATATAAGAGGGATAAGGCGAAAGCCAAGTCCTAACCAACGTCAGCCTTACCTTGTGGTGCCAAACTGAAAAGAGGTGTACTAGATCTTTGTGGAAATGATTTTCACATTGAGTGAAGTGTTTGAAACTCTTAGTAGGATTGGTTAAAGCTTTTAGTAGCTTGTCGCATTGCTCGTAAGGCGTTGGTCCCTCAAAGTCACTAAGAACCATTTTAGATAGAGACTACCCAACCTACCTCCGAACATTGCGGTAATCATCAGTGCAAGGGGAATCGATTTAAGCCCTTAAGATACTCACCATTGGCTCCCTTGAGAAGAGATAGTATTCCCTTGGACATAAAGCTCTTGTGACCTACTTGAGCTTTCCAAGGAGGGTGAGATATCCCTACCTATCGTCTCTCGCAAAGATACTAAATATTCAACACCTTTATGGAATGATATTTTTATCGATGGAGTATTAAGCTGTGAGCTGATCTACTGCAATGAAACCTTGTCTCTAGGAATAAAAAGTGCTTGTTATTGATTGCAATTGTCTTATACTTGTGGAAACATTAGGCTTGTTTGGAGCCTTGAACATACACTAACTGTTGTGTCAGTCCCTTATTTTTTGACCACTTGTTTGATGTGTTTTCTCTTGCCACACCAATCCAATCAGAAACAGAAACAATCTACCCAAATTTTGCCTTTTTGAAACATCAGACACTACTTCAGTGCCCCTGGTATTATAGTAGCTCACCTTTGGTAGTACAGTAGATCGCCTTTGGTATAGCAGTAACCCGCCTCTGGCAAAAACTCTACTTCAGCGCCCTTGGTATAATAGTAGCTCACTTTTGGTCACTATAGCTCGCCTTTGGCATAACAGTAACTCGCTTCTGGTAGCTCAGTCCGTCGTCTTTGGCATCACAGTAGCACGCTTTTGGTTGCACAGTCCTGCGCCTTTGGTCAAACAGTATAGCGCTTTTGGTCCAGAACTTTGTGCATCAGAGTTTGTCCGTTTCTCAAAGCATCTCACAGAAACCCAGCGTTACCTATCTTGTCCTAGTGTATTCCATGGTAACCACTAGGCTACAGCAAACTATGAAGTCCAAGCAAGTTATCCCTAAGAAGTGCAAGTCACCTACTCGCACACCACAATCAGGTCATCTCAACATTACTCCCAAGGTTACTCCTAGTACCCCCACGGTAAGACAAATCAGCTCTTCGAACATGCCACACATTGATGAACCAAGCAATCCTCAAGAGGGTAGGGTCCTTTTGGTAAGAACACCTCAGTATACCACTGGCTTGCCTCTGGATTTTGTGCCACAAGGATATACTATTGAGCAAAACCCACCTCAAGAAGGTAGGGTTCCTTTGGAAAGCATTTCCCAATACACCACGGGCTTGCCTCCAGATTTTGTCCCTCCAGGTTATACTGTAGATTTTGCCCCATCTCAAGAAGAGCGACACTTTGAAATAGGTCAATCCTCTCAAGTAGATGGGCAAGATCTTGATGAAATCATACAAGAGCCTAGAGTCGTGGCTGCCTTTGACAAAATCCTCAGTGAGAACCAAGATCATTTCTTTCGCTTGCTTGCAGAGCAAGGTGCCAAACTACCTCAAGATTTTGATTTATCCACTCTCAAGGAGGATAACAACACCCAAGATACCATACAAGCAGTGCAAACCATGTCCACGGTGACTACGCCCTTACCTACACAAGGCTCACAGTATAGGAACCCCCTTTTTCAAAATCCAACAGGGCAGAGACCCATATCACCGCTTCTGACTCCTATGGAGATCTATAGAAACCAACAAGAAACTCTCCAACATCAAGCAGAGTTAGCTAAGCAAGCCACCTTAGCTCAGTCGAATATGCAACCACCTCCTAAAGTGTCCACACCAGTCGCAAGTGGAATCTTGATTACCCCATCACGCGAAGGTTTCCCACCAAATTACAATCCGGGGAACAATTATCTAGCCATGCACCAAGGGTCTCAACAAATTCCACCTCCTATATCATCACACCTTCATGTCTCTCAACCAATTAGAGTCACGCAACCCCAACCACAACATTCTTCTACTCTCGTCCTTAAGCAACCCCAACCACAGTATTCTTCTACTCGCATCCTCAATCAACCCCAACCGTCGCAAATCACATCTACCTATGTCCCTCCTCCACAATGTTCATCCTCGCTCAACTTCTTTCACACATTGCCTAGCCACTCTCAATATTTCCAACATCAAGCTTCCCAAAGCTATGTGCCACCATCACAGCCTAATCAAACGCACTTTAGCTTTCCTCCACCCAATTTGGTTCTTCAACCCTCACAAAGCCAACATTCTTACCTAGCGCCACCTCCACCTCTGCCAAGTCAAAACCTCCAATTTCAACCCAATCTCAACCAAACGTACAACCCATATGATCCCAATCAATCTTACGACCCTTATAACACCAGTGTGCGTGGCTCACATTATAATCTTCCGTATGGGCAACAGTAACCACTTTTTGGACAACAGGAGATGTTACTAACCCCTCCCACGACTATGGAGCTAAATATTGCAGAGGTGCAACAACAGCTATCTGATCTTACGTTTGGCCACACCAAAAAGACTTTCTCTTTAGAGGAAGTGTGTCCTTATCCTTTTGATCGGTCATTACCAATGATCCTTTTTCCTCAAAATTTCACTATTCCTAAGTTTGATAAATACAAAGGAAAAGGTGACCCAAAAGACCATCTTAGGGAATTCTATCTTGCTTGCTTCGAGGTCTCTCATAACGACACATATCTTATGCATCTCTTTCCTCGCAGTCTTGGAGGTCAAGCAATAGAATGGTTCTCACACTTGCCCATGGGTATCAAGTCTTTCAATGAGCTAGCAGAGAAGTTTGCCACCCATTTTTCTTACAACGTGGAGCATGAGATTTCCATGACTAATCTATGCAACAATAAATAGAAAAATGGGGAAACTTTCATTTCTTTCCTCCAACGATGGAGACAAATGGCTAGCAAATTCCCTTTCAAGATTCCAGAGAAACAGCTTGTCAGCATATTTGTGCAGAACCTCAACCAAGAGTTAGGTTTTCATTTGCAAATTCTTAGTGCTACAACCTTCGATGAAATCACATACAAGGGAATCAATATTGAGAAGGCCCTCATTGCTAAGGGTGTGGTCAAAATCTTTAAGGAAATGAAAGATAGCACTTCTCATCAACAATCGAACGATAAACCCAAATATTGGAACAAGAACAAAAATGTGGTCAATGATGGGGTGGTCGATACTAAGCATGCCCAAACGTTGCAAACACCACTGTAGCTCTCCAAACCAAGTCAAGCTCCACCTCAACAACAGCAGCAACAAAGGCAGCCTTATCCAAACCAACAGCAATGACAACAAGAGCGGCCCCAACAAGATTACCCTCCGCGACGTCAACTCACTCCCTTGGGAGTACCCATCGAATCAGTCTTACAGCAAGCCTTATAGAAAGGGCTCATCACCTTACTTGATGCTCCTCCCTATGGAGAACCTGTCTACAAAACTACACGTTACAGAGACAATGAATATTGTGAGTTCCATAGGAGCAAAGGTCATAGAACTGCATCGTGCATGAAGCTCAAGCACCTTATCCAAAACCTCATCGACGGTAATCAAATCACTTTTGAGGATGAATCACCAGCGCAACACATGAACAAGGATCTTGATATGTTCAAGGAACCATTCCCTCATCATGGTCCACCTCCTCCTTAGGATAGAGGTAATGGTATCAATCATGCTTCAACGTCCTTCAATTCCATTGTAGGTTGTTTTGAAGAGAGTCGAGTGTCTACCCTCACGATCAAAGGCAAATCTATGGATTGTACTATTACTACTCATCGAGGTCATCTCACCATCCATGCACCTACACCTAGGCTTCCGGTTCAGTCTGATTATAATCTTGGTGAACATCTAGGGAGAACACCAGCACAGATCTCTATTTTGGACCTTCTACAGTCATCAACTGCACATAGAGTTGTGTTAGAAAAAGCCCTCCAAGAGTCTTCCGTTCCTAACAACATAGCGGTCGTGAATTTCCAAGCTATAGTAGGTAACATTGCTTCGCCCTACAATGTGGTCTTCTCTGAGAAAGATCTCCCATCCCATGATCCTTGTCACAATGATGCCCTTCATATTGAAGTTCTCATCCATAAGCGCAAAATCAAACGTATACTCATAGATGGTGGTGCTGGTCTCAACATCTATTCTTTAAAGTTACTAAAGCAATTGGGATACTCTAAGGATCACATCAACACTAATCATAGTATTACAATCAAGGGGTATGATGATGCAGAATGCCGTTCAGAAGGTGTTATTCACTTGCCTATACAACTGGGCCCTGTCATGCTTGAAACTAGTTGTCAAGTCCTTGATATTGAGCTGCCCTACAACATTATCCTAGGCTGCCCATGGATCCATGCAATGAAAGCCGTTCCCTCCACATACCATCAGTCTCTAAAGTTCTCATACAATGGTACAAAGATCACCATCCCAGGAGATCCTAATCCTTTTGAATTCTGTCATGTCTTGCAAGGCAGCTATAAAAATTGCAACCAAGTGCCTAAAAATGACAAAGCCCTTGAATCCCCACTCTATGTTGATCCTGAAACTCTAACGCAAGCCTCTACAAGTGAACCTACACTCCTCCCCAAAATCACAGCTTGCATCCGAGATACAGGCTTTGGCACTTATGATATCTCAGAATCTTGTTGTGTAGGGTGGATGCCTCTATCTCCAAAATCTTACGGCCAACCACCCATTGCCAAAGTAACCAAAAAAGTAGCTATTCCTCCCCCAACACTCCTAACCCAATTCCAACATGGACGGTTATTGGAAGAGGAAACTATTGAGGACATCTCTTCTTGGCTCTATAAAGAGAAAGAACCAGTCACAATACCAGTCAAGCAATACGACAATGGCTTAAGAATAGTAAAAAATATGGGCTATAATGGCAAAGGTGGCCTTGGGAAACAGAATCAAGGAACTATGGAGCCCATTGTGGTAACAAAGAAGCTAGACAAGAAGGGATTAGGATTTGGTAAGAAGGTACCACGCGCCTTGGACATCAAGTATATCCTTGACGAGGTAGCTGACACTTTTCCCACTGATTTGACGTCTACAGAGGATATCATCTATGACTCTTCCCTCCATATGACCAACCTATTCACGGAATCCTCCATTTTTACACTATCCTCCGTATCCTTAACCTCCACTACCAACACCCAGAATGTCACACTTGTCTACCCTAAACTTATTGATTGGGACCAACAAGGGGCCCCCGCTATAGATGTATTTCAGAATGACGAAGCTTTAGCTGAGTTCATGGGACTTCAGGAAGGTATCCCTCTTGGCGATCACAAAGCAGGTTTTGTAATGGAACTAAAGCCCATGGCTTATTTTGGTGAGAATGCCAAATCCTCCAGTCGCAAAAGTGCAAACAAAGCAAGATCTCTAAGTGAAAACCACATTGTGGCACCTCCTGATCACAAAATAGTAAAAACAAAGGACGTATCCAAAGGTGAAAACCCAACTGTGGCACCTAAGGATGGAGGATTTGACCTTCCCCTACCATCTAAGTATCAAGAGAAGTCAGCTCTCCTAGTGGAAGATTCTACAGAGATAAACCTGGGCACAGAAAAAAATCTAAAGACCACATTCCTAGCGGCATCATTATCTAAAACAGAGCACAGAAATCTTAACAACTTCTTCTTGCAACGAACCATCAATTTTGCATGGACCTATGCAGATATGCCAGGGCTAGACCCTAAGCTGGTAGTTCATTATCTCACGGTTGATCCCAAAGTGAAACCAGTCAAACAGAAGTTGAGAAAGATGCACCCACAGATAGCTCTCTTGCTGAAGGTGGAAATACAAAAGCTGTTAGACGTAAATTTCATACGACCAATCGACTATTCAGATTAGGTCTCAAACATTGTACCTATGTCTAAACCTAATGGGTGCATCCGCATGTGTAATGATTTCAGAGATCTCAACAAGGCATGTCCCAAAGATGACTTTCCACTACCCAACATTGACATTATAGTGGACTTGATAGCAGGTCACGAGATGCTTTCTCTCATGGATGGATTCTTGAGCTACAACCAGATAAGGATAGCAGAGGAAGATCAACATAAGACAACCTTTACTTGTCCTTGGGGCAATTATTGTTGGTGTGTCATGCCGTTTGGTCTGAAGAATGCAGGAGCAACTTATCAGAGAGCAATGACAGTGATCTTCCATGATCTCTTTCATCACATCATGGAAGACTATGTTGATGATATACTGGCTAAATCTTCTAGGGCGGATTACCTACAGGTCCTAGGACAGATCTTCGACAGGCTTGAAAAATACCAAGTAAGACTCAATCCAAAGAAGTGTGTATTCGGTGTAACATCAGGAAAGCTGTTGGGATACATAGTATCTCATAGAGGCATTGAAGTGGATCCAGTGAAAGTAAAGGCTATAGTGGATATGCCTCCACCCAAGAACCTTAAAGCACTAAGGAGCCTTCAAGGAAGGTTGCAGTCCATTCGGCATTTCATATCATAGCTAGCAGATAAATGTCAACCCTTTCAACACTTTCTCCCAAAGGATGTCTCATTTCGATGGGACAACAAGTGTCAGGCAGCGTTTGATCAACTTAAAGAGTATCTAGCTACACCGCCTGTATTGGTTCCACCAGTTGCTGACAAACCTTTGATATTATATATCTCCACTACAAACTTGGCCCTAGGGGCCCTGCTAGCACAAAATGATGACACAGGAAAGGAGCATGCAATTTATTACATTAGTAGAACCTTGGTGGGATATGAGCTCAATTATTCACCAATGGAAAGGGCTTGTTTAGCAGTAGTGTTTGCCTCCCAAAAGTTGCGGCATTACATGTTGAACCAACATACAAATCTGATAGCCAAGATTGATCCCTTGAAATATCTACTAGCAAAAGAAGCTCTCACAGGTAGACTAGCGAAGTGGGTCATGATCCTTAGTGAGTTTGACATTGAGTATACGGATCATAAAGCAATCAAAGGACAAGCCCTCGCGGATCAACTAGCAGAAGCACCTATGAAAGATACACATCCTATGGTAGCAGACTTTCTTGATGAGAATCTCTTCACTCTTGCTACCTCCATAATGTGGAAGTTGTATTTTGATGGTTCTTACACATAGCATGGATCAGGAGCCGGCATCTTATTTGTTACACCTTAGAATGACTATATTCCTAAGTCATATCGACTCACATTCCCTTGCACCAACAACATAGCCGAGTATGAAGCACTCCTCATAGGTCTCAATACAGCAACTCAATGGGACATCACAGAATTACAAGTATATGGAGACTCACAGCTAGTCATTCGCCAAGTCACAGATGAATACCAAACAAAGGATGAAAAGTTGGTCCCCTACAAACAACTAGTGGATGCCTACAAACCACACTTTTCTAGCATCACATTTGAGCAAATTCCAAGAGAACATAACAAAGCTGCGGATTCTATGGCTTCTATAGGGTCACTGATTGACATGCCTGTAAATACACAGAAGTGTGAATTCTTGATCGAGCAATTGTTGATACCAGCTGTCGACGTTCCAGTTACTGAAATCATCTGCGAACTTGTTGGTCCCAATTCCCCATGGTACGAAGATATCTATGAATACCTCAAGAACAAAACCTTTCCCCCTGACCTATCATCCACCCAACACAAAACCTTTATCTGTCGATCCTCTCGTTACATCATTCTGGGTGATACACTATATCGCCAGAGTCTCGATGGTATCCTCTTACGATGTCTTAACGCGAAAGAAGCCGAAGCTACCTTACGAGACATACACGAAGGTGTCTATGGCGCGCATTCTACCGGTCCTAATCTTGCTAAGAAGATACTCAGAACAGGTTATTATTGGCCTACAATAGAGCAAGATGCTGCATAGTTTGCTAAGAAGTGTCTACAATGTCAGCAGCATGGAGATCTGATTCATGCCCCAGCTCATGAATTACAACCTGTAACAACTCCATGGCCTTTTTCTCAATGGGGTCTTGACCTCGTAGGACAAATCCACCCTTCCTCCTCCAATGGCCACAAGTTTATCATTACCACCACTGAGTATTTCACGAAGTGGGTGGAAGCCATTCCTATGACCTATATCACCGGTAAGCAAATAGCCAAGTTTATCCTAAACTACCTCATATGCCGGTATGGTATTCCCCAAGCCATTGTCATTGATAATGGGAGACCATTCAAGAATCAAGATGTTCATGCCTTATGCACACAATACAATATCCAGCATCGCTATTCAACTCCCTACTATCCACAAAGTAATGGCCAAGCTGAGGCTTCCAATAAAACCATTCTCAAGATCCTCAAGAAAATAGTCAATGAAGCTGGTCGTGATTGGCATTTGCAACTCAATCCCACCCTATGGGCCTACCGCACTAGTATCAGAACACCAATGGGTGCCACACCCTACACCTTGGTCTTTGGCTTTGAAGCCATCCTACCTATAGAGGTCGAGATCCCATCCCTCAAAGTTTCCATGCAGGACCTGATCGGCGGAGACGAGTATCGTACTTCCAGATTAGCTGAGCTTGAACTACTAGATGAGAGGCACCTTGCCGCACTTAATCATCTCCATGTCTATCAAAACCGCCTCAGGGGTAATTACAACAAAAAGATCAAAGAAAGACGGTTTCAAGTTGGTGATCTTGTACTTAAGGAGAATCAGAGAAATCAAGCCGATCGAGAAAAGAAGGGCAAGTTTGAGCCTAACTGGTTAGGTCCCTTCATTGTCACAGCAGCATATGGATCAGGAGCTTATACTTTAGCTACACCTGACGGCATTCCTCTAGATAAGCCACTTATTAGTGTCCATCTCAAGAAGTTCTATGCCTGATCCTCAGAGTATTCCAAAAAAAAAAACAACAAAAACAAAAACAAAAACAAAAACAAAAAAACAAAAAAACAAAAAAATCCATCCTCTGGTGAAAACCTGGCAAACAGGCACCTTGGATAAGTACCATAGTGAAAACCTGGCAAATAGGCACTATGTGTAGAGTCAGCATCCATCGTCTATCGAGTCCTATCCACTCCTTGTCCAGTTTGCAACACCTCTCCATCCATCCATAATAAAACCATTGACCTTGTTTGCATTTCCATCTCCCTATCTTGTATAGCTTGGAAATTTGTCAATGTCCATCATTGTCTCCCCATGTCTTGGTCTCGGTCTACAGTTAACACTGCCTTGTCCTAGGTCAAGTCTTTCTGTGTCTTCTTCGGCAGTCACCCCTACAGTTTCCTGTACCAGAATGGGGGCAACTCTTTCCTTAACTTAGGTCTAGGGGAGGTTCCTTGTTCGTGGTTCGCAGTGCATACATCAATCTTTTCTCATTTCCACAGGTAACACCCTTTAACGGACACATCGCTCCTACGATAAGGCTATTATCTTCTCAACTCTTTTTTTTACATCATCACATCATCCAGAACTACATATTATCATCTCATTTCAATCTTAAGGTACCTTGATCCCATGGATATGGGTATGTAGGCAGTCTGGAATATGAAGGACGTTTCCAGTACTCAGGTACATAAGATCTCCTCTTCTCAACACTTTTCCCACATCATCACATCAACTAGAACTACATATTATCATCTCATTTCAATCTTAAGGTACCTTGATCCCATGGATATGGGTATGTAGGCAGTCTGGAATACGAAGGAAGTTTCCAGTACTCAGGTACATAAGATCCCCTCCTTTCACCTTGACCCATTCATCACTCTATCCAGAACTACATACTTATCACGTTCATCTTCCATCGTAAGTGTGCCTTGATCCCGTGGATACAGGGTATGTAGGTAGTCTGGAATACGAAGGATATATCCAGTACTCAGGCATGCACGATCCATCATTCTCCACCCATCCCAATCCATTAGCATTCCGTCCTTCTAGTCTTCCATTCGTCAAAATCGATTCGCCTCAACTTGACTAACTCAAGAAGCAAACTAGTGCATCCTTTCAAAAGCAAAAGTCCTTCACAAACTTGAAGCAAAGAGGTTTTCTTCCAAAGTCATCTACTGTCCTGCATACCGATTGCCAACATCAGCTAAGTACCACTTAACCAAGCCCTAGATCAACAAAGCTTGTCTTCTACGAAGTGTTCCATTATCGAGACCAACACACGCATCTCCTGCGACATGTGGCATTTCCTACAGCAAGACATTGTCTTTTTAGGTAGATAGCCCCCTTTAATGGACACACCGCTCCTACGATAAGGCTATTATCTTTCCTATCCAATCTATCATGAGAAACCTCTTTGGCAAGAGAATATGTTGGCTGTATGTTTACTTTGTAAGTCAGTCAATTTGATTGTTGGTTTATCTTTTGTTCCTTTTCCAATACTTATTCAAGACTACCTTGATTTATCTATAATCTTGGTATGTTGCGATGCAGTATGGATTGGGGGCATAGTCATCGCTTTCTGTGTGCCGTGTTTGAGGAATGATCTTTAGCATCTTTCTTAGCATTCTATTTATCTTGTGTGTGTTATGACCTAGCATCTTACATATTAATAATTCTTCCTGCATTTACATGTATTGAAGTTTATTTTATGTTCAAGACTATGGCTTATTCACATGTTCCAACAAGGTTATATTTTGTTTAAAAGGATCTAAGTTCAAACCGTTTGCTTGTAGAGTCAACGTCCACGCACTCAGATTTTACTACACCTTGGTCTTTTATACTTGGGTGGCGAACTATCCACGTGTTATATTAAAATAAGGATTGCTCTTTATATACAAATGCGAAACCATTGCAACAAGCTCATCTTTCATCCATTCCCACCAACCTTTATATCGCTTTCATTGCGGTAATCGATCAACAGTCTCTATCTCCATCTCCTCATGTTCTTCTCTTTGGGGCATATCTGCAAAACCCACATGTCAGATATCACTAGTCATCACATCTATATCATCATATATCTTTATCATCATACATCGATAAGCATCATATACGCAACATATGTCATCACGTGAATCCATAATCATACATACATATCATCACATCCATGACATCAAGGAATGCATACACAAAAGCATGAACAACAGTGAGTTGAATAGATCATCATATATATCATGTAATGGTCATCATAATACAAAATGTCTGTGTCTACATCAATAATATAAAGTGTGTATACATCCAAATATACATCAATATAGTACATCAAGGCTATCAAGAGCCTGCGAAATATACATCAGAATGCACGTAGGCATCTGTCCAAAATGATACAATATGATACAATATACAAGTGTATGCGCCCTAGTGGGTAGAGCTGCCCTCCTCCTGTGGCCCCTGTCCTCCCCCTGTGCTTGGTGGAGGTCCCCCTGATGGTCCTCCTCCTCCCCCTAATAGTTAAAGTGGCCCTCTAACTGAGGACACTGACTGCCTTGTCCTCCGGGATTTGGATGCCCCTGACCTGCTCCTGTCTCTGTAGCTCGATGCCTACTGAGCTGTTGGCACTGCACCCACATACAGACCCCTGTAGTACTCTTCCTCCCTGCTGGCTGATACTAGCTCACCCTGCACTCGAACGAGCTCGTTGTATAAAGTCCTCTGGTCTGCACCTAGTGCACGGCCAGCCCAGAGTCCCAATCCCATCTCATGGGGACAAGTCCCCGTACCTCTGCCAACGTTGTCGCCACTAGGATCTCGATGTCCCAGTCTCCAACCTCCCTCCGTGTCCTGGCATGCATGGCATCCCCCATGGGTAGTCCCTGTGGCAATCCAAACTGCCTGAGAACTCGCTCTAGAAGATATCTCTCTATCATATCTGTCCGTCTACCGAACAGATCACGAGCCTGTCTGCAATACATGAGCTACTCGTGCTCGTCATCCCACTCCTCGCATAATAACCAGGGCCTCCATATGAACAGGTCCATCTCATCAATCTGCCGCCTCCAATAGCTAACAGAACCCATCCTCCGATGTGTTATCACCCCGTCATATAAGAATGCATATGGCTCACCCCTGTCTCGATGGCGCTATGCCATGGGTCGGATCATTGGAATATGCTCCCACACCCATACCTGTAGTAAAGTCACCCCTGCTGAGAGGCTCCTGCCTCTCCTATAAACACAATGGTGCAAGTCATGATATAACTGTCCCAACACATAGGGTCCCCATGCATACTGTCTGCCATGGGTGAACATCCCTGATAGTATAGTCCCCTAGCTAACTGATAAACCTCTAGATCTCCTGTCTGGACACAGGAAGCTGCCAATCAGTGACGCAACTATCCATTAGATCCTGTCACAGAGTCTCGGGACGTCTGCCCATCGGATCTCCCTGTCATCTATCCACAGGTCATCTGTGCAGAAAACCTCCTCCAAGCCTGCCTCGCCCCGTGTCGGGTCAAAGTCCACTATCTCTCCATCTATCCAAATCCTCAGGATGCGGTATACATCCTCCAGTGTCACTGTAGCCTCCCCCATTGGAAAGTGGAACGACAAAGTCTCACTATGATATCACTCCACAACTGCTGTCACTAGGGCGAGATTCACCCTAATGTGTGTTAGGTGGGCCACATGCCACAGTCCCGCATGTTCCAAGAATGCGTCCTCCTCCCAGGTCAGCTGGACCACCTCGTGTGCTATCGTGTGGTGTCACTCCCGCGACATCAGTGGTGGTAGTATCCCTTGCATCCATAACAACTCACTTGTCAGTTTCATTACTCAAATCCCTCAAATCCTGTCTACCCATGGGCTATGCTATGCAACCCCTAACCATCCCTTTCCCCTCTAGTCAGCTAGGATAGGCATCCCTATTCTACACACCTCATTCTACTTAAACCCTAATGTTCTTCTATTCAAACCAAAAGCACCTTATTTTATACAAAAGCGCTGTCCTTCTATGCCAATAGCGCCATACTGTTCATCCAGAAGCATTGCTTTTTTTCTACCAAGTGCACCTTATTTACCAAATGCGCCATGCCAGCCTACCAACCGCGCCACTTTGTCCTACCAGAAGCGATGTGATTTTCCCACCACCCACCAATCGCGCTAACGTACCCTACCAAGTGCGCTGTACCTCTATACCAAGTGCGCTGCGGCGCGAACAATTTAACCAGAAGCGATGCGATTTTCCCATTAGCGCTGTAAGCGACTACCAGCCGCACTGCGGTACGCCAAAAGCACTGCAACCCCCTACCATACGCGCTGCGGCTTCCTAACGTGCTTTTGGCTGCCATATCAAACTCTTCCTAAATCTAGCCCTAATCTACCCTCAAACGACAAATGACCAAGGGGTTTTCGACCACTTACCGCTGCCAGAGCTCCTGCTGGCCTCCTGTAGGTCCGCACCAGCTCCACCTGATGGCTGTGCACTGGAATCGGCATCTCTCCCCGCTGTCTGCTCAACTCTCTCTCAACTAGGTTTGGAAGCTCTCCTCTCTAAATTTAGAATCTCCTAGGGTGCAAATGAGGATTGTGGTCCCCATGGGACCTATTTATAGTTTCCCACCCTTAGTTTTTCTTCCCACCTCTTCTGCTTTTCCTCCTACCTGGTCGTGTCATCTTCTCGTCGCGCGTCAACCCTATTCTTCTGCCGCTTCCCCGTCTTCCCGCTTGAGGGGGCATACGCTGGGGCAACTACCTACACTGGGGCATCAAAAATTGTATCATGTCTTCAACTATTGATTTCTTTGAACCAATGCTGTAAACTGCATTGCATCAAAGAGGGGCAAAATGTAGACACCCTAAAATGACCAAGTCATCACACTGCTCGCATCTCGTCATTTCTTCCTAATCACCTGCATTTCACACATTAATTAAATAATCTAATTATTTGATTAATTTCACCAAATTCTTCTAAATCACATACTTTTGACATTAATTAAATAAATTCTTTTTATTTAATTAATTAAATCAAATTCCTCTGTTATTCTTCCACAATTAAATAATTTTAATTATTTAATTAAATCATTATTCTTTTTCCAAATTTCAATTCCACATTAATTAAATCCAATTATTTAATTAATTCAACAAATTCCCTCTTATCTGAAATTAAATAATTCTTAAATTATTTAATTAAGTCAAAATTTATTCTTCCAAAATCATGCACAACAATTAAATAAATTTATTTATTTAATTTGCTTTCAAATCTTCTAAATTAAATAATTCCAATTATTTAATTATTTCTTCTAAAATATCTTCTCTAAATTTAAATAAATCAATTATTTATTTAAGTTGCTTTTTCATCTAATTTGAGTTATCTCTAATATAACTCAAGCTTTCTATATTTAATAAAGCAAAATATCTTCTTTTCTCATGCAAATCTCTTCTTCTTGTTTTAAATCACTTAACTGATTGCTTTATTCTTTTAATTGATTTATCTCTTCAGTTAACTCATTCTTCTATTCTTGATAACTCCTCTCATGCAAAAGAAAGCAAGACACATGTCTTCTTCTTATTTGTTGCATGTTCCTCAATTGTTCTCCTCCGTTGATTCTTCTGAATTATCTAGACCGTTGATCGATCTTCATTGAAACCTATATAAACCCCCCTCATCTCCTTCATTACCCCTCTCTCTTCGATCGTATTCTCAAGCATACTTAATAGAGCTTTGAGCATACAAAACACGTCGATTGAGCACTCTCACGATCTTTTGACATTGATCTCTTGAGCACACTACTTGCTTGTTGCAGCTATGGTTTGGCAACTTCATTGAGCAATCCACATTCAATCCAAAGGAAACAATATAGATTTCGGTAAAAGTCTTTATTTCATTGATTATTTGTCATGGCTTTTATTTAAATTCATTTTCTTTATGTTATTGGGTTTTTGGTTTTATTAGTTTAGATTTAATCGATTTTTCCTCATACACACAAACAACAGTAACAATGGAAAGGGGAAGGAAATTGAAACATAAAATTTAGGGGCTGCAAATAAATCCTTATTCCTACCTGAAGAGGAACCTGAACAAGTTGAGTCTGCAACTACTAGTTTGTTCAATGCAGAGACCCTTAACAAATGGCGTGGAGAATACAATGCATTGGTAGATGAGATCAAGAATGATATGTCTTGGGGAGAATATGTAGAGTTCCTGAGAAGAGGTGAATCTCAAAAGAAGGGGAAAGGAAAAAATAAAGAACTAAAACACAAGTTGGGTAAATTAACTGTAGCTTTCTTTGATGGAAGTGAAAAGATTTCCGCTAGAGCTTGGTTGCAGAAGATAGAGACATACTTTATGCTCAATCCCATGACAGAGAAGGATGTAGTTCAGTTTGCCACTTTACATCTGGAAGGAGAAGCCTATGAATGGTGGTACCATGGTCACACAACTTTGGGACATGATCAGGTACATACCTTTGGTGATTTCAAACAAAGGATTCTTGATAGGTATGAACTGAAAGAAGAAGAATATTTCAGCCAGTTGTCTGAAATTAAGCAAAAGAACTCAGTGAGTATGTAGAAGACTTTCAAAAGATTGTAGTGATGGTACCTGAAATATCAGAGAAGAGAAGAGTACATCTATTCATCATAGGGCTCACTGAACCTCTTAAGGGGTTTGTCAAGTCTTTCACACCTCTCACTTTGCAAGAAGCTATCAAGAGGGCTCTAACCCTTGAGCCATCAATTCCAAAGAATGCTTTCCCACACTCCTCCAAACCAAACACATGGCATCATAAGGGAGGATTCCAAAAGAAACCATTCCATGCACCTGCAACTATACAAAAAATACAACTCCTAATACTGCAAAGAAGATGGATGAAGAAACAAGGAATGAGCTTAGGAGGAAGAAACTTTGCTTTTCTTGCAGAGAGCCTTGGGTCCCTGGAAATAGGTGTTTGGGAAAGGGACAAGTCCATTACATAGAGGTTGTCTCAAATAAGGATTCAGACTCAGATGGTAATGAGGAGTTTCATGACATAGAGGATGCTAAATCTGAGATCGAAGAGGAGACAAAAAAAGAAGGTTCATTAGCTGCACTTTCAGGAGCACCAAGATATCATCCTTTTAGGGTTCATGGAGTGTTAGCAGGATAGTGAATGACTGTTTTGATTGATAGTGGGGTAACCCACAATTTTATTGATGAAGGGTTAGTAGTGAAGAGAGGATTGAAGACTGAAGAATTTGAAGGGTTCAATGTGACTGTTGTAGACAGATTCACTATGTCGTGCACCAGAGTGGTCAAACAATTGAGCATCACTATGGGAGACTACAAGGTTTGTGATGATTTTTATGTTGTTGTTATTGGTCAAACTGATGTTGTCTTGGGTGTTCAATGGTTGCATTCTATTGGAGGATACTATCAGAACTATCAAACTATGGAGTTCAAGTTTCAGTCAGAAGGCAAGGAGATTACACTCAGAGGGATTTCAAATGGAGCTCCATGAGTGGTGACATCAAAGAAGATGGAGAGGACTTTCAGAAGAGGTCAAGTTGCTTGGGAAGCCACTTGCTTAATCTAACCTTCAAGCCCTCCAAATGGAAAAGGTAAATTTCATTTTGAAATTCAAGAAATTTTAGATAAGCATAGCATTGTTTTCAGTGATATACAACCAGGATTACCTCCAGATAGAGGGTTTCAACATGTTATAGAGTTGGAAAAAGATGCCAAACCTATTATAACTATGCCATATAGACATCCAAGGGGTTACAAGGAAGAGATAGAGAAGACTATCAGAGAGCTCTTAGCTATGGGATTCATTAGACCAAGTTCTAGTCCTTTTGCATCATCTGTAGTTCTTGTGAAGAAGAAGGATGGCACTCTAAGAACGTGCATACCAAGGATAGATGAACTTATTGATGAGTTACATGGAGCTGTTTATTTTTCTAAGATTGATTTGAGATCGAGATATCACCAAATTCGGATGAGAGACAAAGATGTGGAAAAGATAGCTTTTCGGTGTCACTATGGGCATTTTGAGTTCTTGGTCATGCCCTTTGGCCTCACTAATGCACCAGCAACTTTCCAATCATGCATGAACAATGTATTTAGAAAGCAACTCAGGAAGTTTGTCTTGGTTTTCTTTGATGATATATTGATCTACAGTAAAACTTGGAAGGAGCACTTGGAACATTTAGATACAGTTTTGGGTATTTTGGAGCAGCAATCTTTCTATGCTAAGTTGTCCAAATGTGAGTTTGGACTAACTAAAATTCTTTACTTGGGATATGTCATAAGTTCTAAGGGTGTTCAAGTAGATCAATAGAAGATTCAAGCAATACTTGATTGGCCTCTGCCTACAAATCTTACACAATTGAAAGGATTCTTTGGGCTATGTTGCTATTATAGGAGGTTTGTAAATGGTTTTTCTCAGATTATTGTTCCATTAATAGATTTGACTAAGAAGGGAGCCTTTGCATGGTCTGAAGAAGCTCAGAAAACTTTTGACAAGTTTAAGGAGGTAATGAGTTCATGCCCTGTGCTTGCTATTCCTGATTTTTCATTGCCTTTTGTAGTTGAATGTAATGCTTCGGGTGAAGGTGTTGGGGCTGTCCTAACTCAAAGGGGACATCTAATTGCTTTTGAGAGTAGGAAGCTAAATAATCTAGAAAAAACATATCACATTTATGACAAGGAAATGTTGGTAATTATGCATGCACTAGAGAAGTTTAGACAATATCTTATGTGTGGGAAATTTGTTGTGAAAATTGATCATAATAAATTGAAGTATTTCTTTGATAAAAAAGATTTGAATTATCGTCAACAAAGGTGGGTAAGCAAGCTGCAAGCATATGATTTTGAAATAGAATATATCAAGGGTAAAAGAAATGTGGTAGCGGATGCACTTTCTAGGAAGCCAACTTTGTGTTCATTATCTTCTATTTCTGCAGAGTGGAAAGATTCTATCATTGCTGAATATGTCAAAAATACATTTGCATCTAATGTATTGGATGATTTAGTAGGAGATGATAAGTATACAGTGAATGATGGGCTGATTTATTACAAGAACCAAATTTTCCTTGTTCCTGAATCAAAAATCAAGGAAAAGATTTTAAGATCTTTCCATGATACTCCCTTGGCTGGTCATCAAGGTTACTTCAAAATGTACAGGTAGATCTATGAGAGATTTTCTTGGAAAGGTCTAAAAGAGGATGTCGACAAGCATATTAAAGAGTTTATGACTTGCCAAAGGAACAAAGGTGAACAAATTTTTCCTATAGGTCTCCTATAACCACTTCCAATTCCTGAACAAAAATGGGAGAGCATTTCCATGGACTTTATCACAGGACTTCCCAAGGTACAAGGTAAGGATTGTATATATGTGGTGGTGGATAGATTAACAAATTATGCTCATTTCTTTCCCATCACTTCAGAGTTTAAGGCTCCTCAAGTAGCAGAGTTGTTTTTCAAAGAGATATTTAAGTTGCATGGTTTGCCAAAGAATAGTGTTAGTGACAGAGATAGTAGGTTCCCTAGTTCTTTTTGGAAGGAACTATTTCACTTGATAGGAATAGAGCTAACACCAGGCACAAGTTACCATCCACAAACAGATGGACAAACAAAAATTGTTAACAAGTGGATAGAGGGGTATTTGAGGATTTATGTTTCAGATCAGCAAACTAGTTGGGTCAAATGGTTGCACTTGGGAGAGTATTGTTACAATACATCACATCATATGTCAATTGGAATGCCTCCATTTCGAGATCTTTATGGTTATGATGCACTTTATTTTGCTCATTTGATATTTACAGATAGTAGAGTACCTGCAGCTAGTGATCTTATCAATCATAGTCAAGAGATCATAAGGCCATTAAAAGATAACTTGAGGCAAGCATAAAACCAACAAAAGATATATGTAGATAGGAAGAGAACAAAAATATTTTTTGAGGTGGGAGACTTGGTATTTCTTATATTGCAGCCATATAAACAAAGCTCTTTGAAGAAGAGCGGGGCTAAAAAGCTTAAGCCTAAGTTCTTTGGGCCTTACAGGATCATCAGGAAAATTGGTGAGGTAGCTTATGAGTTGGAGTTTCCTCCAAATAGCAGGATACATAATGTATTTTATGTTTCTTGTTTGAAGAAGGTCCTTGGACAGAAAATTGTGCCTTCATCTGATTTACCACCTTTGCATGATGAAGGGAAGTTGATTTTGATACCTGAAAAGATCTTTGAAATGAGGGATAAAAGATTGACGAACAGGAGCATTTCAGAATATTTGATCAAATGGAAGAATCTACCAATGGAAGATGTAACATGGGAAGGACCAGAAATTCTTGACCATCCAAACTTGCATTGCTTGAGGACAAGCAATTTCCTGGAGGAAGGACTTGTCATGTCCCCTTTCTAAAATAATTAATTAATGGTCAATATTAACCCATCTTATTCTTCCATGGGTTAATTGGGCAAGCATAGGAAGAATAAATATTTAATATTTAATATTGTCCAACTAATATCTATTTCAAGAGGACAATTAAATATTAAATTAAATATTTTGAGACTCAAAAAGGGACATTGGGTTGTGTGAGGTGTCCATTTGCATGAAGATTTCAAAAATCTTGGTAAATCACACGTGGCAGGGGACTTTATGACAATGTATGACAACTTATGACAACTGTCATACCCCAAAATAGCAAGGAATCAAGGAAAAACATGGAAATCTTGGATTTACCTCTCTCCCATGAAATATTGATACAAAATATGTAATTTTGGTGATTTGGGGCTATTGTTGATTTGATATTTTTCTCTCAAACTTGCAGATTTGTAGCTTGTGGCTTCAATGGATGAAAACCCATTGGAGTAAAGAGGCTTGTGGATGAAAACCCATGAGTTTTAGATGACTAGAGGATGTAAACCCTTTGATCACAAAGAGTAGCTTCATCCAGAGGTTGCACAGAGCTTCAAGGATTAAGTAGTTTCCGGTAGTTTCCGGCAGTGTCCATTGTTTTGTGTGTGTAGGTCTTCTTGTGTTGCCATGGTAGTTCCAGCAGTGCTGTGAAGAGTTTCTATTGTTATTTCCTTTGGTTTCCTATGTAGTAGCTATAGATTTCTATTTTCTAATGTTAGAGATCAGTATTAGAAGTTTTGGGTAGTGTTGTGTTGATTTTGGGTTTTGTGGGTCAGAATACCTAATGCGTATTTCAGCTTGTTGTGAAGATTTGGTTGTGTAGTTGCATCTGAGTACTGCAGGTGTTTGTTGATATTAATTTAATGGTATCAGACCATATTTCATGTACTTTCCATCTAAAAATCAAACAATATCAGTTTTGGGTGTTTTTGGTGTATTTCAGTGATTGACGATGTTGGCAGTTTTTGTGGGTTTGAACATATTTGCTCCAGATTTGTGATTTTGGTTTCTGTTTATGTTATGGCTATTATGACAGTCCAAAATGATGTAAAATCCATTTAATATCAGACAAAATCAGTTCCATTAATTTCTAGGCAAGTTTGTGTTAATTTGGTGTTGTTATGTGCATGACTAGCTGGCTAGTCTTGGTGAAATTATTGTATTTTGTGGTGGTGTTAAATAAATTCATTTGCAAATCTGATTTAAAGTTAAAACCTCAGTTTGGATCATTACAATCTATGATCAGGATTTATCTATCAGGATCTATGGTAGAAATTCATCTTTGCCTTTGTCAACTCCTTCCACGTGGCACAGGTTGCCAACTGGCAACCATCTAGGTAACTTATATTTTTCTAAGTACCTGATACATGTATTCCCTTTATGTTGCATCTTCATCAGGTTCTTCATCATCATCATCATGATCATCACTTTCATCACTTTCAATATCTTCCTGATGACTATCTCTTCATATATGGACCTGCATGGATGTCCTGATATTTTCATATGCTAGCACAATCTTTTCCAATTCTCCACCATCTTGAGTTCTTGCCTTGGTGATGGCATGTCTATGTACCTGATATTTTCTCTAAAGGGACTCAAAATTGCTCCTCCTGCTACTGGATGTTTCATTATAACTCTCCACTTTGACCTTTATTCTCATTACTTTATCCAATACTTCTTCTGTCAGGTGGTTCAAAGGATCTTCAGCTACTAGCTAGAAGTTACTATGTAGAGTTTTAATTGCAAACTCTTCATCCTGATTCTCAATCTTCCCTTCTACTTTCCCTTCTAAAGGCTCTAGGACCTCTGCTTCATAAGACATCATATCATGCAGCTTCATGCTGATGTTTCTCAGTTTACCGTTGCATCTCTTTAGCACATCACATTCAAATCGAATGTCTTTGTACCATATATCAATCAATATGGTCGTATTATTATTCAGTACTTGATTCTTTATCAAAACTTGAGGATCAATCCTCTTTATTTCATCCAATATGTCTGAGGCTTTCTCCAATTGAAAAGAGCTCCTCCCGATCTCCATCTGTAATTTATCTACCTTTTTCCTAGAGGTGCCTAAAGAATTCCACCTCTTCAAAGAGGCTTTAACCACTTCCTCAGCTCCATCAAATGTGTGTAGCATCCACTTTTTTCATTATGGATGACTCATGCTTCATGAGATCCAATTTATTTACCTCATCCTGAGAAATAGTAATCAATGGGACTAAGTGATCACTTAATGTATCTTCAGGGTTAATTAACCTTTTTATGTAAGCATGTAACTGAGCAATGTGCTCCTTGTGCTGTTTATTTTCCTCCTTTTCTCTCTTCACCCTCTAGGTCAATGAATCAATTATATCTTTGCCTTCTTGGCCTTCTTGATCCTCATTGGCAAATCCCAAATCCAAAATACTAATCTGGAATTCATCTAGAGTGATCTTGCCTTTCTCTTTATCAGTTGTAGGAATAGCTACCTGGGTGGTCCTCCTACCTGTTGTAGGATCTCTTCTTATTGCAGAAGTTATTCTAGCCTTCCTCTTAGGCTTTATGAGTGTTTTTGAAAATAATGTAGACACATCAAATTCTTGTACTTCTATACCTGATTCTATGCCAATTTCTTTTTCGAGCCACTGAGGAATTTGTTCCTTTGACTGTTGATCTGCACCATTATCATGATGATCACCCTAAGCTCTGGTATCTACCATCATGTTTGATGGGGAGGGGGATTTTCTTATTTCCTCCTCATGATGCTCCTCATGAGGGTAATCTTTGGGTATATCCTCCTGTCGAGGAATTTCTTTTCTTGGACGGTGATCATGCTGATCATCTGCATGTTTATTATGAGCCTAATCTTTTACTTCCTCCATGGGAATTTCAACTACTCTAGCATTTTCCTCTTCCTAAGGTATGTTAGTATCTGTGGACATTATTTTATCTATCTTAGGCTCTTCTACCTGATCTACAACTATAATCTACTATGTACTCATGGTAATTGCCTCTTGAGCCTTGTGGTCATCAGGACCTGATATTTCTTTATCTTCCTGGTCCTTTGGTGGGACTTCTATTGCCTTGGGTTCTTTAGTATTCTCTGCCTTTTCAAGTGCACCTGCCATATCCTTAGGATTTTCATCCTCTACATATGTCAAATCTATAGCTGCAGGACTTGTTACCTAATCAACTAAAGCATCCAGCCCTATTTTCTGTGTAATGTTCTCTGGGCTCTTTTCTCTTTCTGATTCCACTTGCTTCATCTCCTCTAATACAGCCTGGACTAATGGGGTTCCATGTAGAGTTATCTTGGTGCCAGCAGCAAGGGACTCCATTCTTTATGAAGCTACATCCTTCACTACCTCATCATCAGATAGGTCAATTGTCTCATCTAATGAGATTAGACCACTTTGAGTTGCCTTAGAGGCTTCTTTCATCTGTTCCTCTACTTGTTCAGTTTTAAATTTTACAATGGTGGGAAGTGGAACGTTATGCTGCAATTCCTTATTGAATACCTCTCCACCTACCCCTTTTAGCATTATAGGGGTTTGTTTTATCTCACCTCTCATTGAAGTTCTTGGTTTCTTAGGTGTAGTGGCTACCACTTGAGTTGCTTTTCTCTTTCTGTTGAGGTGTTCAATGTCTTCTTCTTCAAGCTCTTCCTCCAGAGGGATATCCTCTTCTATTTTCTTATGTGAGGCTTGACCTTCCTCATATGTTTCAATATGTTGTGCAGCTAGCCTCTATATCTTTTTAGTTTTTTGTTTATCTATAGGAGGCTGTGTTGATGATGTTGATGCCTGTCCTGATGCTGATACATCTTCAGCTAGCATTATCACTCTTTCAATTATGGCTCCTTTTGGTTTAGCATCAATTTTCTTACCTTTTGGAGGTCTTTTGCTTTTCTCAAGAGGTGGTACTCTCTCTCCTTTAGTCTTTCTCTTCTCAACCAGGAAATCATCATATTCATCTTCAAGAATATCCTATATCTTCTTCTTATTATCAACAGTAAGGGCTACACCCTTCTTCTTCAATACATCAACTTTTTCATTCACCCAAGCTTGGGTTAACTGTATGATCCTGCCTATGAACCGATCTAAGGAGATGCCCTCCTGTATGGTGAGATCTGGTGCAGAGATGGTATCATTGTATATCTTTTTCTCCTCATATTCATTAGCCATTATCTTTCCATCATCCTTCTTCAATTGTTCCGGGATGGAGATGCAGTCAAATGTCTTGATCTGATTGAGCATCATCCTTTGATATCTTCTTCTTCTAGCTTCAGCTTCATCTTCACAATCTGCCCAGAAGTCTTCAAGATGTCTTCTATGGATGGGCTTCCCCATGATCTTCTGCATCCTCCCATATGGATCATATGATCTTGTCAATGGAAAATGCTATAAATTCATCATTGTTAGACCAGATATGACCTTTATATTTTCATAATCTGGGCACATATACCAGCCCATTGTAACTAGAAACAATACTAGTGGAAGTTTGTTGTTAGCCTTATAAGCATTCAGTATTGTGGAAATTTCTCTTAAAAGTTCCATTAAGACCACTGCATTTGTCAGGTACCTTGAGAGAACGAGACGCTCCCCCTCAAAACCTTCAATCCTGATGTAAGAGAAAGTTGCAAATTGAATAAACCAGGCTCCATGCATGTATATTACTTCCTTAGCTTCCATGCCCATTCTTTTAGTTATGTCTTCCTCCATTGTTCTCACCAGATGCAAAGAAAATGCATCATTCACCAGTTTATAATCTTGGAGGTAATTCACTCTTTGTAGCTAGGGATGATGATCCCATATGTGTGCATCATTTGTTGTGCCACCAATTCTTCCAATAGGAGTCAATGCATCAAATGTACCCTTGTAGGCACATGAATAAACTATGTATGAGGTCATATAGAAGGAACAATCTGGACCTCCTAAGTTCATCGGCTGCTCATCCAGAGCATCAGTTATAATCTTAGCCCACATTGGCTTATTATCTATGTAAAGGCACATCAGGATGACTGCATACATCCAGTCCTTAAAACTTCCAACATCAGGCTAGCCTATCACTCTACTAAGTAGGGCTATCATGTACTGGTATTCATCATCAAAGTCAAATTTATATAAGTGTACTTGAAGCTTAGCTATTGCAGGATAGGGACTGTTCTTCTCCCTCTAGTGATACATTTTCTTCCTGGCAGTTTTCTTGTTAATCTCATATTCTACTTCCGATTTCTTCAAATCTATGTTGGCAACCTTCTTGCCCAATGGCAAACTGAATGTAGCAGCAATACCCTTGATAGACAGATCAACATATACTTTGCCATGCTTCTCTACCTTCCTTATTTGTGGGTTATAGTTTATTGCACATTCAATGACCAACTCAGGAGTTTCCATAGAATAAGGGAAACTGGTTGCATTCCACATTCCAAATACAAAGACTGCATCCAGCAAGGTGCTGTTGCACTTTTCATCACTCATTTTACCTGACCATGTAGCTAGATTTGTATTTCCTTGGTGTGTGTCTTTTATAGCACCATATTTAAACTGGACACCCTCAGGTTGAGCAAACATTGGTTTGAGAAACTCTACTTCTAATTTAGCCAACCGTTTGTCCACCATAGATGCTTGCAATTAACAAAACTTGGTCTTACAATTGATATCTTACAAGCATGCATATACATTATATCTTCATTATTCATCATGCATATTATACTCTTTCAATATCTCTTTTATCTTGATATGCATATTTCAGAACTTCAAACCAGTAAACACCATGATACCTGGATATGCAGAACATAACAACAAGATGGTTTCAATTACTCACCTGATGTGCTTATCCTTTTGATTATGTTGATAACTGTGTGAAAGGAATTCAAATACCTGCAATGCTCATGCATTTTGTCCTATTGCAAGTCGTATGCGTCTGTAGGTAACAGTATGATGGTTTGAGAGCTCGGAGCTCTGTAAAAATTTGTTTTTTTATTGCTAGGTAGGTGTCAAATGAACCTATAAATTCATTTTTAACCTTCTCTTTAAGGGAAATTAGGAAAATTTAGGGCAAATTAGTTGAAACAGATGATTTTTTTGTACGAAACCTCTAGATTTCGCCAGGTGTATAAATCGCATTCGTAATCAGCGGGAACCAGCTACCACATTTATGGCATTTAATGTCATGACACCAAAAGGAGTGGGGTGATCTCTAAATATCAGGTGATATTCTGAATATGATGATCCCCTAGACTAAAATGACCTCTTTTCAAAATATCATGATGACATCATTAGGATATTGGCTTGGTTCATCGTTGTGTCATTATGACATCATCGTCATGTTATGTAGGAAGGGTTAGGTTTGGAACTATACCTCTGTGAGATAAAAAGGATGATGACATCATCATCATGTTTATTCTTCATCTATCAGGTTTGGATGACATCATTAGGATATTGGTTTAGGGTGATATTTTGTGACAGGATAATATTCAAATATCAGGATGATTTTCAAATATCAGGTGATATTTAGGAATATGATCCTTGCAAAATATATGACGTTGTTTGACGGGTAGATACCTCTATCACCTAAAATTGACGTCTGAATGTTTGAAGCACATGATTTATCAGGTGATAAAATTGGATCAGGGTGATCTTTCATAAGATGACTGATGTTGAGAAATATGATCCTCCCCTCAGAATATTAGGTTTGACCAGGACTTTGACTCACCATAACTTTTGTTCTTTAAGGAATATCAGGGTGATTTCAAAGGCAAACCTGCATGGAATTTTGTACTCTTTCCAACCATGAGGTAACTAATATGAAATAAGAACTTTGACAAATTTACCTCATGATGATGACATACCCAGTTCCCCTTATGTAGGATCATCTACATTGACTTACTTTTACCAGACCGCCAGCAAGCAGAAAACACAAGCCAAGCCAAACAAAAAGTTGGGTCCCTATTTTGTCAAGTCAAAATGGGGCATGTGTGTAACCACACAACAACTTGCCACCAAAGAAAACACCAAAATTCTAATGATTCAAGTGATGTGAACACATTCTAACATAGCATTCTAACTCTCTTCAAGCATAAGCATCATAATCTTTCTAAATGATAAAATGTCCTCATGGTAACAATGCTAACAAAGGATCAGGTGTGTGTAAATGATTAATTATCCTAATCTTGAAAGCAAGTTGAAAAGATGAGTAGACGGTGTTAAGCTACATAGTTGGAGATCATCCCTCATAGCCAACCTAGATAGAGCCTTACTACCAGTAGGCATCCATAGCCCCAACAAGGTTATCTATATAATCCCCCTAAGTAGAGCCCTACTACCAACAGCCATCAATAGCCTCAGTAGAGTTACTTAGATGGCCTAACTTTATTATATTTTTGGATTTTTTTATACTTCATATATCTGATGTCATCATGTAAGCTCAGCATGCAAGGTATGGTCACTTGCTGTTTTAGGTTGGAGATTGTATTGGTAGCAAGGGAGTCCCTTAGATTTTTTACTTAACACCTATACTTGTACTTTCAACAAACCCAAGGCTGTTAGGTGAGTCATTGTGAAAAAATCACTTTGGTTAGGAAAAGGCACCCTGATGAAAAGATATCACAGACTTGATCATAAGTGCTTTCTCAAAGTGGGTCATAACCTATATATAAATGTGACCTCATCACTTGAACCCTAACAATTTAATTGTTTTCTATGATGATGAACTACATCATCTTGACTATCCAAAACAAAAACTCAACAAGCAAACAAAACAAAAACACAAAACAAAACTATACAAACAACTATACAACTATACACTATGATACACATGACTGACATGAAGCTACTTAGGCTTGGAAATAATGATTGAGGAACTGTCCATTAACTAGTAATGGAACATCCTCACCTGTCAAGTTCTTAAGCCTGAAAGTGTTATCTCCTAATATCTTAGAAATTTGGAAGGGACCTATCCATAATTTATCAAACTTACCATGGTCACCTTTCCTCTCATGGGCTTTATCCCACATTAGGACTAAATTAGAAATCTTGAAGGCTTTAACTTTAGCTCTCTTATCAAACCAGCATTTGACAACAGCCTAATGTTTGGCAAATTGATCAATTGCCTGACTTCTTTTCTCTTCCAGGTGCATTAGCTGAAGCAACCTGACTTCCGGGTTATTGTCTATGCCTAGGTACTCTTGGGCAAACTACAGTGTAGGAATCTTCAAGTTAACAAGGAGGATGGGATCCACCCAATAGACTAAATGATAAGGTGAGTTTCCTAATGCAGCCTTGTTTCTGGTTCTGTCTACCCATAAGACATATTTTAGAAGTTTATTCCACTCCCTAGGGTTCTTGTCTACTAACTTTTTTACGATATTCAGCAAATTTTTATTGGTGGATTCTGCCAATCCATTCCCTTGGGGATAATAATTAGATGAGAATTTCAATATTATCCCATAATCAAAGGCCCAACTTGACAACTTAGTGGAAGTAAAAGCAGAGACGTTATCACTTACCAGAGCATAGGGAACCCCATACCTAGTGACGGTATTGCTTTCCAGAAATCTAATGACATCTTTTGCACTGTAGGTTTTGCTACTAGTGGCTTCAGTCCACCTAGTACAGTAGTCAGTAATCGTTAAAACATACCTGTGGCCTGATGATGATTGAGGATTAATCGGTCCTATGAAATCCATGCCCCATTGTGCAAATGGGCACCCTTCCATCACTGGCTACAAGGGTTGAGCAGCATATCTCTCTCTGTTAGCAGCAACTTGACATACATGACAACATTTAATGTGCTTAGCAGTATCCTTGAAAATTGTAGGCCAATAATATCCTGCTCTGAGGATAGCATGTGTTGTAGCCAAGGATGAGCCATGTGTTGTTCCATATTTGTCATGTAGCTCTGATAAAACTTTATTTGCTTCTGGCTTTTCTAAGCATCTCAAGTATATTCCTTCATAATTTTTTTTGAAAAGTACTCTTGCTTTCATCATATACTTTTGGGATTTTATTTTCAAGGCTCTTCTTTGTGAAGCCTGCAGTCTTGGAGGACATCTTCCAGTGATCAGGATATGCCTGATATATGAGTACCACTCTCCACTATCCTTCTCATTGATAACATACTACTACCTTGTGATATTTGGATCAATTTCTGATATCATTTGGCTTAGAGCTTCTCCTCTTACCAGTTTCATGGGTGTGATTTCCATGTCATATTCTTATAGGACTATGATCCACTTAGCCCTCTTTTCACCGGGCTCACTCTGCATTAATAACATTTTTACTGTTGCATCAGGCACCACCACAATCACTTTACTTCTCAGGATATAGTGCCTAAATTTTTTCACTGCTCTGACCAAAGCAAGAGCCTGCCTTTCAACATCTACATATCTTAATTCAGCATCTTTGAAAGGATAGCTCATGAATGCTATAGGTTTCTCTTCTTTCTTCTCATTTCTTTGAGTGAGCACTGCTGTAGAGGTATGTTCTGAAGCAAAGGAATATATATAGAAGTCCTTGGTGTAGTCTGGACTGATGAGGACATGAGCTTCAGATATAGATTTCTTTATGTCTTCAAAAGCAACCCTTGCCTCTAGTGTCCACTCAATCTTTGCATCTTTCTTGAGCATAGCATTTAATGGTCTAACTATCTCAACAAAGCCAGTGATGAACTTCCTGACAAAATTTATCTTACCAAAGTAAGACTTAAGTTCTTTCTTGCTTGTAGGGAGCTGTAATTTCATGATGGAATCCACCCTATCAGGATCTATGATAATCCCATTCTCAGTTATTAGGTGGCCTAGTAACTTTCTTGTTGTCACCCTGAATATGCATTTCTTGGGGTTCAAGGATATCCCATACTCTTTACATTTTTTCAATACATTTCTGAGATCGGCTACATGGTTGCCTCTCTCTTTAGAGAACACTGTTAAGTCATCCATGTAAATGAGTATACATTTTCCTATTAAGCCTCTGAAGGCTATGTCCATTGCTCACTGGAATGTTGCTCCAACATTTATCAACCCAAATGGCATACGTTTATAAGAAAATATGCCCCACTTTGTGGTGAAGGTAGTTTTCAGTCTATCAATTTTATCTACCATTACCTGATTGTATCCAGAAAAACCATCCAGGAATGACATCATTTTTGCTCCATTTACAATCTACAGAACTTCGTCTAAGGAAGGTAAAGGATAATTGTCCTTCTCTAATGCTCTATTTAGACTCCTAAAGTCTACACATAGCCTGATGTCTCCATTCTTCTTTCTCACTAGAACTAGATTAGCTACCCAAGTGGAGTGTCTGACAAGAAATATGATCCTGGCGTTTAACAACTTTTTTACTTCTTCAAAAATTATAGGTTCTAGCAAGGCATTGGTAGCCCTTTGCTTCTGTCTGAAAGGCTTAGCATCTGGTTTGAGAGGTATAGTATGAGTTATGACTAATGTGTCATATGTTTTTAGCTCATCATAAGTCCATGCAATGACATGGATGTAGTCTTTGAGTGCCTGAGTTATTCCTCCTAACTCTTCTTCTATGCACACCTTCCCTATTAAGACATTTATATTGTCATCATTTTGTCCAATATTCACTTGTGAATATTGCCCTCCATCAGCATTTGGAAGATCCTTCTGCTTTAGCATATTATCCAAGTCAAAGGCCCTTTCTAACTCAATCATTCCTTTGGGAATCCTGTTGCTAGGCAACTCTAATATTTCCTTTTCTTCCCAAACCTGATCTTCCACATTATTCTCATCTATGATCTGAGAATCAAATATATCTTTGTTGGAGATGAAATCCAGGATATGCTGATCATCGTCGAATACCTGGAGATTAGTAACGTTATCAGGTACTGAAGGCATTGATATCAGTTCTACTGAAAACCTTTTTAAACCTAAAATAGATAATGGATCTAAGGTACTAGCAGCCTGGGCTAGAGCATCTACTCTATGGTTCTGTTCTTTGGGTACATGGGTGATATTAAATGCATCAAAGTCTTCAATCAGGTCCCACACCCTGTGTCTATAGTTAGACAGTTTCCTATAATTACAAGAGTAAATTCCTCTCACCTGTCTCACCACTAATTTTGAGTCTTTGTAGACATGCAGAATTTTTACTTTCTTCTTATGAGCAAACAATATCCCATGTATTAGAGCCTCATACTTTGTTACGTTGTTAGTACAAGGAAATTGCAATCTATAAGCTGCTAGATAGGACTTTCCTGATGGATCTATCAGGTCAATTCCTACTCCAGCACCTTATTTGGATTTGGATCCATCAAATCTTAGGATCCATGGTTTATCTTTAGTAGGAGGCTTATGTGAGCCTTCTTTCTTCTTTACAGCTCTGGCAGCTGCACCAGCTGATATCCATTTTAACTTAGGAATTTCAGCCTTCTCAGATTGCATCTTCCCTTTCTTTTTTGAGGCTGATGATTCTTCTTTCTCTTCATCATCAGCAGGATGATCTTTTGAATTAGGCACTACATGTTTCTTTAAAATATGCAAGCATAATGAATAGGCAGTCTTTGAGTGAGGTGCCTCATGCAATCTACACCATCCTTCAGTTAGTGCATCTTGTGCAAGCTTCTCTTGTTCTATCATCTTTTTAATTTCTTCTGATTAAAACTTGTCAAATCTAGTCAAATTATTGCATCTATCATCATCGAATAATTCATAATATGACTCCATCAAACAATCACTTCCAGGGGTGATCTTATTATTTTGTTACCCTTTTCCTCATTGCAAACCAGAATTTCTTCTGTCTTCTGGATAAAATCCTCATTCTGACTCACATCCTCTTCTGTTCCTACAGTAGATGAACAAGAATCACTATGATCATCATCACTACATATGGAACTTACCTCTAATGATGATGATGACACTTCTCCACATGTTTGCTCAAGCTCCATCATGTCAATGCATACTTCACAGGTTTTCTCAAAATGTGCTTCATCGTGTAATCTACACCAACCATCAATCAAAATATCATGAACATGTATATCTAATAATTTATAGCATTGTACCTGTTTAGACAAGTATACTTCAAAACTTTGGAAATGATCTACTTCCGTTTCATCTCCATGATCATAACCAGATCTTAAGATTATAGCATTATCGTCATGAGGATGATTATCAGGATCATGATCATCATGTAAATCATACATCAGGACCTCCTCTATTCTGACAGTCTGAGGTCTAATGGAATATACTATGGGTTCAACATTCACGTACATGATCTCATTTGTTTTGTTGTACTCAGTGATCATGTGCTTTATTCTAGGTTCAGCATCTACCCTTATCTAGTTTGGTATACCTTTCCAAGGTAACCACATATGACTAAAGTCAGTAGACATATATCCATTGAGGGTCTTAGACCAATCTCTACTGAGTAACATACCATACGTATCAGGTATGTCAACTACCTAAATGTCAATGTAATACTGGATCCTAGGGTCTGATGCCAGCTACATGTAAATGTGAGTCAACTCTCCTATTACATTCATTTATGTTTTGTCTAGTTGGGTTACCTTCTTTAGGGATTTAGCAGGGTGTAACCCTGGAGCATTACATATGGTCAAAGGCATGACATTCGTGGATGCTCCTAAGTCTAGTAGACAATTATGCAGGTTTTTACCGAACATTCGTATGGTTAGGAGGAACGGAGGTGATTCACTTTTATCTCTATACAAGGTCATGTGAGAAGTCTCCGTAGCTTGAACAGTAGCTGGGACTTTAGTTTTAACATTATTATCTCTGACAGCATGGTCCTTACCTCCAGACTGACCTGCTGGATGAATATCTTCTTTAGGAGCAGGATCATCTAGTGATTTCATAAATGCTTTTTTAATGGCTAGAGTTTTAAGCAATTCTAACAAGGATAAGCTGATTTTGATTTTCTTCATCTCCTCTGCCAGATAGGTGACTAACTTTTCTGACTCATCAGGCATGCTCAAAGCTTTTGATGCTATGTTTTGTGGTGACAAATACTGAGCATTGACCTTAGGAAATCCTGGATTATTGGTTGCTTTGGGATCAGGAGGAGCATTAAAATTATTCAGGGGTAAGGAAGAGGTCAATGGACCAATAGGTCTGTTGGCATTATTTCTCAAGTTATAATTGTGTTTACCCTGGTACTACTGTTGATAAGCATGTATCTCCTCAGGCTCATTTGATGGTTCATTGTCATCCTCAAAGGGGAAAACATAATTTGACTCAAAAGTCATGGCTAATTCTTCACATGTCTGGGTATAATGCTGATGAGACGACACAGTCTACTGATAAGGCTGATTAGTATAGATTTCCAATACTAAAGCTGAATCATATCCACAGGGAACAAGCTCATTCCCTTCCACATGATGTGGATTTCATGTAGTATTAGATACCTCAATTTGGAAAATACTTGGAGCAATTTGAAATTGGGGACAATCTAGCTCTGCATGAGCATTTGTATTGTGTATCCTACACCAATTAGTGAGGGGTGCCTCAACAAGATTAACTCTGGTAGTCTGTTTAGCTTCTCCAGGAGGCTGACTATCTAAAGGTGATGGTAAGGAACCATTATTTGGCCTGGAGTTCCATACTCTGGGCTGCCTAGGGGGAATGCTATTATTTCCACCATTATTGTTGAAATTATTGTTGTTGTATCGCCTGTCAGGATAATTTGGTCTATCATTGTTATAGCCCCTATTCTGGTTAGGTTGAGAATAGAAGTTTTGGCTTCTCAAATGAGTGATCTCAGTTGTAAGCTTCCTTAGCTGAGCTGATATTTCTTTGATCTCTTCCTTTTCTTCCTAAGCCTTAGCTACTACATTTTATGTTGAAGGCTTGAAAAACGAGGATCCATTATTGTTCTTATTATTCTGGTCTATAACCTGAGGTGCTTGGACTTTTCCAGGATGCTGCATCATTTGGCCATTTCCATTTGGAGGTGGCATTATACTCAATGGAGGTATCTGCAGGGGTGTTGGCATTACAGCTAGAGGCATTATGGCTGGAGGCATCATGGCTCCATTATACTATGGCTGGGGAGGATATCCTGGATAACTAGGAAGTGTAGGAAAGGCTATGTTTGGAGTAGGAGTAGGTACCAGCTACTGGTTGACTTTAATAGCCTCTTGAAAAGCTCCTATTATCATTGTGATTTTAGGATGAGCCCTCTTGATGAACATAGAAGTTAAAGGATCCAAAGCTGAGTAGTAGATGCTCCTGGCAGCTGCATCAACTACAACATAAGGAATGACTAACTTGGATAACATTTTCTGGAACCTAGCATTAAAATTGGTAATAGGTTCTCCCTCAAACCGCTTAATTGTGGCAAACAGGTGATAGTTCATTGAAGGATCAATAGGTACTTTGAACCTATCCAGAAATGCCTTTTCTAGGACATCCCATGATACGATTGAGGATCAACCAAGACTAATGTACCAATTATAGGCTTCCTCCCCTAAGGAAAAGAGAAATAATCTACATACAATGTCCTGATGTGCTATTCTGGCCCTACAGCAGGCTTCTTTAAAAGTTCTGATGTGATCATCTGCATCTTGATACGAATGATATTTTGGACAAAGTTTGTCTAGATTCTTTGGCAAATCATGATATGCAGGGAAAGTTAGAGGTGATTCTACTACAAAGAATGACATTCCAACTGGAGGAGGTTGAGCTTGAGCTATAACAGGCTGAGGTTGGACCAAAGGTTGTACAGGTGATCCTGTAGGTGTCTGTAGACCAAAAGGAGTCATAGGAGAATGTTTAGATGAAGCTCCTAATGTACTAGAGTCTAGAGTGTGATGGATATCTACAGTTTGAGGTTTGAATCCTCTAATAGGTTGTTCTTTAAAATTTCGAGTGGATCGTGACCTAGTATTTATCCTGTGATCCAGGATTTCTCAAGTTTGAGAAAAATTAGTTGGATTATTGCTAAAATCAGTTGGAATTCACCAGCAAGGAAGGTATTTATGGTCAAATAGCATATCTTCTTGGATATTTATGAAATATTTGCAAGAACAGTGTAAATATGAGGTGGTGATATCGGGGTATGGTGACACTTGTAACATGATATCAAGTTTTCAAGCTATTTACCTCAAAGATTTGGGCAAATATACACGAGACAAGGCCTATTTCTACAAATTCATGATGATCGGCCATAAAGCTTGCAATATTTATGATCAATCTCAAAAACTTTACATAGGATTAACATGTATAAGCTTACAACAACAAATATTTACATCTAACTTGGGAATTTAGAGGTGTCTAAGCGTTACCTTACAATCTTTATCATCACCTGAAGTATGGATGATGATCCTTTAGCTTCAGACCCTCCTTCTAGCACCAATTTATGTTGATCATGATGTTAGTCATAAATAAACATAAAATAAAAGTACACATTAACCTTTACTCACCTTGAAAGATACAATGAATTCAGAGAATTCATGATCCCAAGTCTCCGATGATTAGGTCTTAATCTTCTGACATTACTCAGAGGTTGATGTGTGTTACTATTTCCATTTTGGGGCCTTACGTAGATCTCATCTGTAAGATAATGTTTCATGTAATGATGCTGCACAAATACTTATTCTATAGAAGATATGCTTCAAATAATGTGTTTATTTTTAAATCTTTGCATGATATTTATCATTTTGACATGCTTTAACCTCAAATATGTTGAATATGCTCAATTATCTACAGGATGTCTACATATTTGTTATTGTTTGCTTAAGATTGTCAATTATTTGCAATTATGATGATGAAATGCTCTGAAATTGAAAGAAATTGAAAGAAATACTTCAAATTAATGTTGAACCTTTAGTTATTGAGCCACATACACATCAGATACAACCATGAAGAGAAGAAATCAAACCATATGTTCACCAGGACATTCCACAGCTAGATACAGTTGATGCTAACTTCAAAGGAAAGGTATGAAAGAAACACATGTAAGTAGATATTCACTCCAAGGGATGCAGCAAATCACATGTATCAAGAATTCATAAACTGATTACTAAAGATTTATTATGGATTCTAATCAGAATAGTCTTCTCATTCATTAGGTATGCAAGAACATATATGTATACAATAACTTTGAAATGAGCACTGAATATTACAGTAAACAGATTTCAATTAAGTTTGGAATGAATTAAAATGAGGCCTCCCTGCACCTTTTATAGAACAAGATGAGGGAGCCATTACAAAATGATCTATGATCAGGATTTATCTATTAGGATCTATGGTAGAAATTCATCTTTGCCTTTGTCAACTCCTTCCACGTGGCACAGGTTTCCAGTTGGCAACCATCTAGGTAACTTATATTTTTCTAAGTACCTGATACATGTATTCCCTTTATGTTGCATCTTCATCAGGTTCTTCATCATCATCATCATCATGATCATCACTTTCAATATCCTCCTGATGACTATCTCTTCGTATATGGACCTACATGGATGTCCTGATATTTTCATATGCTAGCACAATCTTTTCCAATTCTCTGCCATCTTGAGTTCTTGCCTTGGTGATGGCGTGTCTATGTACCTGATATTTTCTCTGAAGGGACTCAAATTGGCTCCTCCTCCTACTGGATGTTTCATTCTAACTCTCCACTTTGACCTTTATTCTCATTACTTTATCCAATACTTCTTCTGTCAGGTGGTTCAAAGGATCTTCAGCTACTAGCTGGAAGTTACTATGTAGAGCTTTACTTGTAAACTCTTCATCCTAATTCTCAATCTTCCCTTCTACTTTCCCTTCTAAGGTCTCTAGGACCTCTACTTCATAAGACATCATATCATGCAGCTTCATGCTGATGTTTCTTAGTTTACCATTGCATCTCTTCAGCACATCACATTCAAATCGAATGTCTTTGTACCATATATCAATCAATATGGTCGTATTATTATTTAGTACTTGATTCTTTATCAAAACTTGAGGATCAATCCTCTTTATTTCATCCAATATGTCTGAGGCTTTCTCCAATCGAAATGATCTCCTCTCAATCTCCATCTGCAATTTATCTACCTTTTTCCTGGAGGTGCCTAAAGAATTACACCTCTTCAAAGAGGCTTTAACCACTTCCTCAACTCCATCAAATGTGGATAACATCCACTTTTTCATTATGGATGACTCATGCTTCATGAGATCCAATTTATTTACCTCATCGTGAGAAATAGTAGTCAATGGGACTGCGTGATCACTTGATGTATCTTCAAGGTTAATTAACCTTTTTATGTAAGCATGTAACTGAGCAATGTGCTCCTTATGCTATTTTTTTTCCTCCTTTTCTCTCTTCATCCTCTGGGTCAATGAATCAATTATATCTTTACCTTCTTGGCCTTCTTGATCCTCATTGGTAAATCCCAAATCCACTGTACTAATCTAGAATTCATCCAAAGTGATCTTTCCTTTCTCTTTATCAGCTATAGGAACAGCTACCTGGGCGGTCCTCCTGCCTATTATAGGATCTCTTCTTATTGCAGAAGTTATTCTAGCCTTCCTCTTAGGCTTTATGAGTGTTTCTAAAAATAATGTAGACACATCAAATTCTTATACTTCTATACCTGATTTTGTGCCAATTTCTTTTTCAAGCCACTAAGGAATTTGGTCCTTTGACTATTGGTTTGCACCATCATCATGATGATCACCCTGATCTCCGATATCTACCATCATGTTTGATGGGGAGGGTGATTTTCCTATTTCCTCCTCATGATGCTCCTCATGAGGGTGATCTTTGGGTATATCCTCCTATCGAGGAATTTCTTTTCTTGGAGGGTGATCTTGTTGATCATCTACATGTTTATTATGATTCTCATCTTTTACTTCCTCCATGGGAATTTCATCTACTTTAGCATTTTCCTCTTCCTGAGGTATGTTAGTATCTGTGGATATTATTTTATCTATCTTAGGCTCTTCCACCTGATCTGCAACTATAATCTGCTCTATACTCATGGTAATTGTCTCTTGAGCCTTGTGGTCATCAGGACTTGATATTTCTTTATCTTCCTTTTCCTTTGGTGGCACTTCTATTGCCTTGGGTTCTTCAGTATTCTCTACCTTTTTAGGTGCACCTGCCATATCCTTAGGATTTTCATCCTCTACATATGTCAAATGTATAGCTACAGCACTTGTTACTTGATCAACTAAAGCATCCAACCCTATTTTCTATGCAATGTTCTCTGGGCTCTTTTCTCTTTCTAATTCCACTTGCTTCATCTCCTCTAATACGACCTGGGCTACTAGGGTTCCATGTGGAGTTATCCTAGTGCCAGCAGCAACGGATTCCATTCTTTGTGAAGCTACATCCTTCACTACCTCATCATCAGATAGGTCAATTGTCTCATCTAATGAGATTAGACCACTTTGAGTTGCCTTAGAGGCTTCTTTCATCTGTTCCTCTACTTGTTCATTTTTAAATTTTACAATGGTGGGAAGTGGAACGTTATGCTGCAATTCCTTATTGAATACCTCTCCACTGCCCCTTTTAGCATTATAGGGGTTTGTTTTATCTCACCTCTCATTAAAGTTCTTGGTTTCTTAGGTGTAGTGGCTACCACCTGAGGTACTTTTCTCTTTCTGTTGAGGGGTTCAACATCTTATTCTTCAGGTTCTTCCTCTAGAGGGATATCATCTTCTATTTGCTTATGTGAGGCTTGACCTTCCTCATATGTTTCAATATGTTGTGCAACTAGCCTCTGTATCTTTTTAGTTTTTTGTTTATCTGTAGGAGGATGTGCTGATGATGCTGATGCCTATCTTGATGCTGATGTATCTTTAGCTGGCATTATCACTCTTTCAATTATGGCTCCTTTTGGTTCAGCATCAATTTTCTTACCTCCTGGAGGTCTTTTGCTTTTCTCAAGAGGTGGTACTCTCTCTCCTTTAGTCTTTTTCTTCTCAACTAGGAAATCATCATATTCATCTTCAAGAATATCCTATCTCCTCTTCTTATTATCAACAGTAAGGGCTACACCCTTCTTCTTCAATACATCAACTTGTTCATTCACCCAAGCTTGGGTTAACTGTATGATCCTACCTATGAACCAATCTAAGGAGATGTCCTCCTGTATGGTGAGATCTGGTGCAGAGATGGTATCATTGTGTACCTTTTTCTCCTCATATTCATCAGCCATTATCTTTCCATCATCCTTCTTCAATTGTGCCGGGATGGAGATGCAGTCAAATGTCTTGATCTGATTGAGCGTCAGCCTTTGATATCTTCTTCTTCTAGCTTCAACTTCATCTTCACAATCTACCCAGAAGTCTTCAAGATGTCTTCTATGGATGGGCTTCCTCATGATCTTCTGCATCATCCCATATGGATCATATGATCTTGTCAATGGAAAAGGATGGAAATTCATCATTGTTAGACCAGCTATGACCTTCTTTATATTCTTTGAATTTGGGCACATATACCAGCCCACTGTAACTAGAAACAATACTGGTGGAAGTTTATTGTTAGCCTTATAAGCATTCAGTATTGTGGAAATTTTTCTTAAAAATTCCATTAAGACCATTGTATCTGTCGAGTACCTTGGGAGAATGAGAGGCTCCCTCTCAAAACCTTCAATCCTGATGTAAGAGAAAGTTACAAATTGAATAAACCGGGCTCCATGCCTGTATATTACTTCTTGAGCTTCCATGCCTAGTCTTTTAGTTCTGTCTTCCTCCATTGTTCTCACTAGATGCATAGAAAATGCATCATTCACCAGTTTATAATCTTGGAGGTAATTCACTCTTTGTCGCTAGGGATGATGATCCTATATGTGTGCATCATTTGTTGTGCCACCAATTCTTCCAACAGTAGTCAATGCATCAAATGTACCCTTGTAGTCACATGACTAAACTATGTATGAGGTCATATAGAAGGAACAATCTGGACCTCCTAAGCTCATCAGCTACTCATCCAGAGCATCACTTAACATCTTAGCCCACATTGGCTTGTTATCTATGCAAAGGTACATTAGGATGACTGCATACATCCAGTCCTTAAAACTTCTAGCATCAGGCTAGCCTATCACTCTACTAAGCAGGGCTATCATGTACTGGTATTCATCATCAAAGTCAAATTTATATAAGTGTACTAGAAGCTTAGCTGCTGTAGGATAGGGACTGTTCTTCACCCTCCAGTGATACATTTTCTTCCTGGCAGCTTTGTTGTTAATCTCATATTCTGCTTCCAATTTCTTCAAATCTATGTTGGCAACCTTCTTGCCCAATGGCAGACTGAATGTAGCAGCAATACCCTTGATAGATAGATCAACATATACTCTGCCATGCTTCTCTACATTCCTTGTTTGTGGGTTATAGTTTCTTGCACATTCAATGACCAGCTCAGGAGTTTCCATAGAATAAGGGAAACCGGCTGCATTCCACATTCCAGATACAAAGATTGCATCCAGAAAGGTGTTGTTGAACTTTTCATTGCTCATTTTAGCTGACCATGTAGCCAGATTTGTATTTCCTTGGTGTGTGTCTGTTATGGCACCATATTTAAACTGGACACCCTCAGGTTGAGTAAACATTGGTTTGAGAAAATTTGCTTCTGATTTAGCCAACCATTTGTCTACCATAGACGCCTACAATTAACAAAACTTGGTCTTACAATTGATATCTTACAAGCATGCATATACATTATATCTTCATTATTCATCATCCATATTATACTCTTTCAATATCTCTTTTATCTTGATATGCATAATTCAGAACTTCAAACCAGTAAACACCATGATACCTAGGTATGCAGAACATAACAACAAGAAGGTTTCAATTACTCACCTGATGCAATTATCCTTTTGATTATGTTGATAACTATGTGAAAGGAATTCAAATACCCGCAATGCTCACATATTTTGTCCTGTTGCAAGCCGTACGCGTCTGCAGGTAACAGTATGAGGGTTTGAAAACTTTGAGCTCTGTAAAAATTTGTTTTTTTATCACCAGGTAGGTGTAAAATGAACCTATAAATTTGCTTTCAACCTTCTCTTTAAGGCAAATTAGGGCAAATTAATTGAAACAGCTGATTTTTTTGTATGAAACCTCTAGATTTTGCCAGGTGTATAAATCGCATTCGAAATCGGCGAGAACCAGCTACCGCATTTATGGCATTTAATGTCATGGTAACAAAAGGAGCGGGGTGATCTCTGAATATCAGTTGATATTCTAAATATTGGGTGATATTCATAATATGATGATCCCCTAGACTAAAATGACCTCTTTTCGAAATATCATGATGATGTCATCAGGATATTGGCTTGGTTCATCATTGTGGCATTATGACATCATTGTCATGTTATGTAGGAAGGGTCAGGTTTGGAACCATACCTCCGCGAGGTAAAAAGGATGATGACATCATCATCATGTTTATTCTTCATCTATCAGGTTTGGATGACATCATCAGGATGTTGGTTTAGAGTGATATTTTGTGACAGGATAATATTCAAATATTAGGATGATTTTCAAATATCGGGTGATATTTAAGAATATGATCCTTGCAAAATATATGATGCTGTTTGACAGGTAGATACCTCTATCACCTAAAATTGATGTCTGGATGTTCAGAGAACATGATTTATCAGGTGATAAAATTGGATCGGGGTGATCTTTCATAAGATGACTGATGTTGAGAAATGTGATCCTCCCCTCGGAATATCAGGTTTGACTAGGACTTTGACTCACCATAAGTTTTGTTCATTAAGGAATATCAGGGTGATTCAAAAGGCAAACCTGCATGGAATTTTGTACTCTTTCCAACCATGAGGTTATTGATATGAATTAAGAACTTTGACAAATTTACCTCATGATGATGACATACCCAGTTCCTCTTATGCAGGATCATCTGCATTGACTTACTTTTACCAGACCGCCAGCAAGCAAATAACACAAGCCAAGCCAAACAAAAAGTTGGGTCCTTGTTTTGTCAAGTCAAAATGGGGCATGTTGTGTAACCACACAACAGTTAGGTTGAGTCAAACATGAACTTGGACTTGGAGGAGTATGTGATAAACTCTCTGACGGAAGGATTCTAGGACTTAAGATTATGGGATTATTTACACCTTTACCTTATTTGGTAGGTAATTTTACGAATATATCCCCTAGATTTGACCTAGACCTAGTCGTTTGACCAGTCTTGTTAGCCAGTTTGCACAAAGCTTGCTTTAAATCATATCATGCCCTTCTTTTAGTGCCAAAAACTATTGATGTGGATGTTATACACACACAACATAAGATAAATTCAATATGAACTTAATCTATCTTGAAAGATATGGAGAATTATCAAATAATAATTCACAATCCCAAGGCTTTGGTAGTTAGGTCATGACTGTGTCAGATTACTCAAAGGTTCAATGTGAAGTTGTTTAATAAGGGGCCTTATATGATTTAAATGTTTATTACTGGCTAATGTTACTTCATCTTTGCAAATAGTTTTGAATACTTCTAAAGATATGGATCTTTCACAAATATTTGTAATTTTACTATCAATCCTTGCATGAATTCTAATGAAACATGCTTTGTATCTCAAATTTATGAAAACTACTAAAGATTTTTATCATTTGCATGTATTTACCATAATCTTTAACAATTTCCTCTAGATTACTACGTGTTAGCTATGTATTTAAACTAGTGGTAAAAGAAAAGTAAAAAGTTAAGGTTAGAAACATGATCAAGACAAAATATGATGCTTTGTTACTCACTTGTACAAGATTTGATTATCTTAGATAGTTCAAAGTAAGTATATTCACATATGTTCATCCAAATCATTTCACAAATTGACATATAGAATTGCGATCCTTAAAGGAAATATATTAGAAACACATGTATCAAAGAACACTTTGGAATAAACAAAGAAATTTGATACTTGTATTTACTGACATATGATAGCCATTTCAAATTTACAATATTTCATGACTCAAAATTTCTTGAATGTATCAAAAACCATCAAAACTCACAGATGTTTTCTAGAAATGCAGAAAGAAAACAGGATATTCCAAATTATCCTTCCTATAGACACAGGTGATTCCTCTTTTCAAAGTAATGCTCAAAGTACTCTCCCTAATCATTTATCTTGCATACGCTTAGTTTTACTACTTTTTGTGTAATTTCCTATGCAGGTCGTGTATACTAAAATAAATGTAGCAAAGATCATTATATAGATTTAGATCCTTTGCAACGGTTACAAAATCTCATCAAGAGCTTAGATTCAAAATACAATATCAATGGTGGAAACTAACTTGCCAATTATGCACCAGTTGGCACATAGGAATATCCTTGGAATATACTCTTTGCTAGTTGTCACTCCCAAAATATCTTGAGAGAATATTCTTTTGGTCACATAGATGCCTTTAGAATCTTTTTGAAATGTCACAATGTCTTGAACGGTTGACCTTCTATCTTTGACTTTTTTGTAGGTAGAAAAGAATAATAAAATAAAGAATGAAATGAACATATTAGTCACTATCTCTGGTGTCCTCCACCTACATATCTCCTTTCTTATTTCCCATATAAATTGTATATCTTTCAACCAAGGTGGATATGGGTACATGACCTATCCTTGGGATGCTTCCCATGTATATTGCTACATCTCCACACTTTTCGTCAATACTTGGGCCCTACCTTCCATATCCTCTTTTCTTTTCTGATACTTCTTGATTTTGGCACTCAATTCCATTATATCCTCACCTAATTTATTCACAGGATCATCAATGCAGGACTAAAAGATATATGTAAACTCCTTTGCAGCTATATCTACATCATACACTTGAGATTTGGAACAAGGATGTCTTACCGGATGTTGCACAATCTTGACATTTTTATCCAATAGGTCCTAAGCAGTTCTTTTTAACTCTTGAGCATTAATAATACAAGGTCTAAGTACACCTTCCTCAAATCTCAACTCCATTTTCCATCAAGGTACTTGAAAAGCAATAGTTAGGGTTAATATCCCTTCATTATCCAATGTTGCCATATGTTCCTCCATGGCATTGAGTTTATTTAGGTCATCTTTATTCTACTTTATTCTTGATTTACATTTTTGTAGAAGGATAGCATAGTTATTCTTTTCAATAAGGGTGGCATCCCAATTGCTAATTGTAGTTTTTATTACCTCTTCCCCTTTCTACATGAATGTCTTGACATACTCTTCAAATATGCTGGCTTCATGCCTTTTATTCTCCATGTCACTTATTTGTTCTTTAGACAAAATTGTTAGCTCTAATGGCAATTTAGGTAAACCCTACCCAAGATCTATCATTCCTTGAATAAATTGTTGTAATTGGGTAATGTACCCTTTCAACTTCACTATCTTCTATTTATCCTTCCTCAATTTGGTAGCAGTTAGCTCAATCATTTCCTGCAGCTCTTCAATACACTGCTCTCAGTTAACATGTCCAAGATTCATAGTTATGACATTGTACTCTACCATGCTTATTTCTCCTTTTTCTTTGTTTACTTGGGGAACTACCATATGTATAGTTCTTGCACCCAAAGGACCTCTTTTTATTACAGACATGATTCTTTCATTATTTCTACCCATCCTGGTTGCCTCATTAGCTAATAAACTTTTTATATCAATGGGCACTAATTGGATTGTTGATTCTTGTCATACTTCTGATCCCACTCAAGATGGTATTGCCATACTTGTATCTACAGCCTTATCATTCATTACCTCATCTTGAGGTTCCTCTATTATAACTTCTACTTGTTCTTGTTCCTCTTGTTCTTGATGCAGTTGTTGTTGGTCATGTCATTGTTGTGGAGGTTGTTGTTGAGGAGGCTGTTATTCTTGTTGGACATTCTGTACTTCTACATATTTTTGTTCCTCTTCATGAGGCATTTCAAGAATTAGGAACCTTCTATGATGCTTGTTTTCCCTTATCATTTCCTTGTTCCTTCATCCTATCTTTAGTAACATTTTCCTGAATTGTTGTATCTTCTGCCCTATAAGGTGGCACATTACCAACATTTTCTCTTTCTTTTCCCTCTTCTTGATTTCTCAATATCTCCTTAGCATCTTCTTTTACTTCTTCCATGATATTTTTAGGCACCAAGTTATCAAAGGGATCAATCATTTCCATATCCTCTGTTAATGATGTAGCAGCCTCTGGAACTTGTGATGTGGTTTGTGCCTTTTGTGATACCCCATCAAATGCCCCTAGCATGAGGTGAGTCTTAGGTGTTTGACTTACTTCTTTCTCTTCACTACTCATCTCCAAGTTGTCTCCACTACTTTCATCATCACTTTCATCTTTATCATCTTCCACATCATCCACATCTTCAATTTTGTCCACATCCACCACTTCTATATTCTCTTTTGTGGATACTTGGGCCATGGATGTTTTTCCCACCATCTCCTCATTCATTTCTTGTTTGACTTGGATGAACCCTTGTATTTTCTCTTACTGTGTTTGTGTTTCCAAGGGTGTTTGTTTAGCTATTGGTGCAACTTAGATACTTGGTGTTTGTTGAGGAACTGTAGGTGTTTGTACTGGAGCCTGCTGTACTACGGTGGCGGCAGTCGATGTCCCTCCTTTTGTAGATGTAAATGTTCCTGAAGGGATAGCCATTGTTATCCCTAATGCATAAGGATATAATAATGTGACTCTAGTATTATCTTTGGTTATCTTAGCCTCTACTACTTGCCTCTTTCTTCTCAAGAAATCATTAAAATTATCCTCACTTTCCAGGCTTCTCGTTTTCCCTTTCTTCCCATGGTAAGTGACTATTATTCCTTTAGCTTTTAGTTCCTCTATTTTCTCCTTTATCCAAACATTTGAATATGCTATTATTGGCCTTGAGATGTTGTCTAGTGAAGTCTCCTCAGGCTGACTCTAGTCTAGCTCAGTTATAATTTCATTAGCCACCCTTTTGGTGTCATAACTTGTATGCAATGTTTTCTCATCATCATCTCTAATTTCTTGGGGTACCTCAAGTACTCCCAATGTCCTTATTTAGTCAAGGGTTAGTCTTTGATGAGCCCTTTTTCTAACTTTTGCTTCATTGTCACAATTAGACCAAAAATCTTCAAGGTTTGGCTGATGTCTAAACTTCTTGTCCACAGTGTTTTGTATTCACTTGAATGGGTTGAATGGTCTAGCCAAATCAAAAGTTTGAAAGCCATAATATTGCAGCTCTACCTCCAATACTTTATCTATGTCCTCATTAAAACATTGGTATCTACCAATACCAAAAGGAAACTTGATATTACCTCTATTGAACTTTGCCTTATACATCCCATAAACATTTAATATTTGTTGTGTGAATTCCAACAACACCATTTTGTCTATTGGGTACCTTGGCAATTTAAAAGGCTTTCCCATGAACCCTTATGTTCTAATGTAAGTGAATGTGAGAAATTATATATACCATGTACTATGCCAACTGATTACATTATGTGCTTCCTCTGACAACCTTTTATTTCTATCTCCAGTCAGGGTTCTCACCAGGTACATATAAAATACATCATTAACCCTTGTATAATTATCCACTACATTCTGTTCTTGTAGGTCTGGGTAATGATCATACACTAGCATTTTTCCTGGGCCATTTCCTAATGTACCAATCCTTGGTATTCCTCCTACTTGCATCTTGGCTGCACATGACTATACTATATAAGATGACATATAAAACATCTTCTTCTTATTAAATCTCATAACCTGTGCAAAAATGGCATTGCTAATGGCCAAACCCTAGTGAACTGCCCTTGTTTCCTCTCTGATAAACTAAATTATAGAGAAAATCCATGGCTCAAATGTAGCTACATCTGCCAAGCCAATTAACCTGCTTAACAAGGTGATTATTATATAAATGTCTTCCTTGAAGTCTATCTTATATAAGATTTTTGGAACCCTCGCAGTTGCCTTAGGTTTCTTGTCCTACAAATACCATCCATAGAAAATTGTACTTTTGCAAGATGCCTCATTTCCTCTAAAATTAGCTGCATATTGTTCCACATATATTTCTTTCATCTTATCGATAATCTTTAAGTTAAAGGTTTCTGCTATTCCTTCCACTGAGAAATCTGCATACACCACACCATTGTGCTTCACCTTCCTGGAGTTCATATCATACCTTTGAATGCATTCGATAACTAGATCTTTAGCCTCCATTGCTAGTGGGAACCCTACGGCATTAAACAATCCTACATCCATTGTGTTCTTCATTGCCAAAGATACCCCATGTGCTCTAATCTTTTGTAATAGTTCTGTAGAATCAATATCCTCAATTTCTATGTCAATTACCCTTCCTCCTTCCTCTCGTAGACTAGATTTGTGAACTATAACCCCTTCTCAAAAATTCTTCTTTAACCATTTCTTTCCTGGTGTGTTTCTTTCCTCCTTTCCTAGTTGTCTTCTCAGATTTCTTCCCTTTAGGTGGCATCTTGTCAAGAAACATATTCATTTTATAACCATGTTCATGTTTTTCTAGGGTTTTACCATATAACTTTAACATTTAATGTTTTACCCTAGTATTTTTCCTTTCACATTTGAATCATGTATAGATAACCTGTTGTGTCTAAGTTTTACGATTTATTATAGTAATTAGCTAATTTAAAAAAATTTCCATTACCCTATTGTAATTACTGTAAAATTCCACCATAATTACATTTCATTAAGCACAAGTGGGAATATCAGATACATACTTGGATTCACAACCATTGACTTTTATACCATTGACAAGAGATTTTACTATTCGAGCTTATCGTAATTGTTCTTGAATCACAATTTGCCTTCATTCGCTCTAGCTATGTGTAATACTCTAGAACTAAATTCTAAATTCAATTGTGAAGCTTAAAATAATTGAAATTCCTTTTTACTCCTTTCAAATTAGGTATTTCCTATGGTAGATATGCATTAAATGGAACAGACAGTATAAGCAATTTGATTTTCGCTTTACTTTTACTACTCAATGTATAGTTAGAATTTTGTATACATTGGCTTTTGTACTTTTTGCATTTTGTATATCTTATACATGCACTTTTTACTAATATGCAAGAAAGGAGTGATGACATCATTAGAATATTTCTACTTAATGACCATTTTTACGTTAAGTTTGCCTTTTGTATCTCAAAGCATGCACGAGCTACCTTTATGCCTTTGCAATTTTCCCTCTCATTTGTTTTGTATATTTGTTTGTATATGTCCATGTATATCATATACAATCACCAAACATACAAAAGCAGACCCCATCAGGTTTATGAAAAGACTTGGAATCACCTTTGGGTCCGGTTTTGTATATATCTCACTTGTATTACCCCTTTGTATATCATATACATGCACTTATACATGCATACATGATGTTTGAATTTTCCCCTTTTCGCTATGCGTAACTGTACTTTACTCGTAATTTAATCCTAATTTCACATCCTTGATTGTATCTTACTCTTTGGTATATTTAATGCATGCATCTCAACATACAAGTGCATAGCTCATCAAAAGTTCATAAAGTCTTTACTTTCTAATCGTGTTCAGATTTGTATTTGCATTTTAGATACATGTGTTTATACATACAATGACACATACAAATATAACCATTCATTTCTGCTTTCTAAACTCAATTGAACTTTCCTTTTAGGTCTACTCATGCATGTATGCAAGAAAGTATACCATCAGTAATGGATTAAATCATACAAACGTGATGACCACGACCTTATATGCTAACTTTGAATTTCTTTTGACATCTGACAATGCATATTTTGGATTTGCATAAAAGATACATGCATTTTAATATACAAATACAATTGCATACCTCAACCACTATAAACTACACCATGAAAAGCCATCAGGTCTGGATTTGCATAATTATGTTTTTCATTTGTTAAAGATACAAACTTAACATGGGACTTAAACATGATGCAGTTTATAACTTGACAAACAAAAAACACCAAAGATACATGTAAATGACAATGTATATGAGATACACATTGACCAAAATAGTTTAGTGTTGACTTTTCACATAAAATGGCATAACTCTTGAAATACTTAGAATTTTCAAATCATTCAAAAAACAACCCTAGCTGAATTCTAACATAGACCTCGTTGATAACAACCATTTTTCACCAAACATTGTACAACTTGAATTTCAAGCATCAAAGACATTTTAGCCATACCACCAAGCAAGCAGAACCAACCCAACACAAAATTAAAAGCAACAACAAGAGTCCTCATTTTGCTAAAGGGTAAAATGGGGCATGTTGTGAGAATCACAACAAGTCTATTTGGTCTTTAGCTCCATGTCTAAAAATTCCTTGAACAAATTATCACACTTCTCCTGAGAATGCACAAACACTAAAATTTAACCCTTTTCATATCACTCACCAAGGAGCTCCACAAGTTGCAAAAACCTCTCGTCTTTAGGACACACCTCAATGGACTATGCACTATCCTTTTTAACAACACTAAACCCACCATATTGAATCTCAACTGACTTATTCAACATTTCCCAAGAAGGAAATTCCACTTGACTAGGGAATGTTGCAAAGAAGAGCACAGTTTGTCTATCTGGTCTTATATTTTGAACTATCCTAGTAATCTTCACTTATGCATAGGATGCCAATCATTCTACTAGGCATTCAAACAATAAGTTTAGTACCTCACTTCAAATCATGATTTTTTGTGCCACTCCAAAACCTCCATAGACTAGAACACAACTTAAACTGAGAACCTTAGAAAACTACCTTATATCAACATGAATCCATTTTTCTTGTACCAAAATAGTCTCTTCCACTCATGATAATTGGCAAACTTTGGGCTTGAATAGACACAGGCTTTTCATATCCTAATTTCTTTAAGACTTCAAGGACATTACATGTCAATCCTATCTTCTTCCATGTCTCCACCATGAATCTTCAAATCTATCTCCTTTCTATATGTTGCAACTTCCTCTACTATCATAAAAGTCTTTCCTAAAAGAAGGATACTGAATCTTGGAATGGTCTACAACAGATAACTTCTCAACTTTAGTTTTCTTCACTCTTTTCATGAAATCATCATCATCTCCGCCTTCTTCATTTTCTACATCAGAATCATTGCCAACCATAATCCTTCCAAGACAACCTTTGTTCTTTTTCTTTATCCCATAATTTATATCCTTCACTTCCTTTCCAATGCTTACCAAATTATCACTTTTGTTTCTTACATTTTTAGCATTAGGCACAATCAGAGTGTTCATAAATGCATCTAGAGGATCAACTTTCTCAAAATACATAGCTTCTCCATTCTGTAGATTTTTATTTCTAGCCTCATCCACTACAACATCACCATTTTGAGCATAGTTTTTTTAACAGTCCATCCAATTTTTCACCCTCTAGAGTTCACTTCTTCTTAGATTTAGGATCCACTTCATTCTTCTCTCCTCCTCTCTTCACATTCTTACTTTCCTCCTTTTTCTTCCTTAGCTCTTGCCACTCTTGAATTTTATACCATCTATTTTACTTTTCTTCATCAAGCCTCCTTTTCTCCTCCTCCATATCTTCTTTAACTTTTGTCTCCTCATCACTCTCATCATTCTTTCTTTTCTTTGTATCAAAACTTTTTCTACCTTTTGCATCTTCATCTTCATACTTATGTCTATCCCCTTTATTCCTTCTTCCAACATCATCATCCATGTACCTACTACTATCTTTGTCTCTTTCCCTCTCTCAGTCATCATCCTTATACTTATCCTTATTTACTTCCTTTCCTCTAAAGGAATATTCTCTTTTTCTTTACTTCTGATCCTGATCCTTTTTCTCAATATCCCTCTCTTTAATTTTTTCTCTAACTATGTTTCTGTCATATTTTTCTTCCTTTTCTTTTTCCTTCACCATAGGACCAACAAGCCTTCTTATAGAAGGGAGTCAACACTCCCCCTAAACCTATGCTAACTTTAGGACATCAAATAGGAGAGAGTTCTATCTCTCATCTTCTATCTCAAGAACTCAAAATTGTTAGCATACTATTCTTTTATACTCAGGAGAGTTTTCATCTTTTTTACCTGACATTCATTCTATTTCCTTGGTCTCAATAAGATCATCACCTTCTGTGTTGTAAAAGTCCACAACAAGATCTCTAGAAGAAATGACACACTATGCATTACTCAATCTAAACCTATCTAATCTCAACAATCATCCATGTACTACCACAACCATCACACATCACATTCCTCTAGCGCAGTCAATAGGAACCATCAACATTGTTGTCCAATAAGCACATTGACACTCTATTACTTCTTGCTTTCTTTTTGATGAATATCAACTACTAAAACTATGGATTACGATACTTCATATGTAGTTTTACCTATCATCCAAACCACAGATCATAATGTATCTATGTGGCGAAGCCAAACTCAGATATAGGGTAACAAGGTACACATACAACAACTTTATATAAACTTTTAGAAACATACCGGATGAAATCCCATTCAACTATAAATGTATCATGCCTTCAGATACAACAAATACTTGAGCAATATTTTGACATACTAGAATGATACATGAATCTGTCCTTTACAGATCTCATCAAATCACCTTAATAGAATTGGTAACTCATTTTTTATATGGAGCTAAAAGATTATGCAGTGGTTAGCTCCCCATGACTCTTTGTCTTTTCTTAATCGACTATGATGTCTTCTACATAGGGTAGAAGCACAAGTTCTTCCTTCTCATTATCTTGTTTTGGTTTCCTTATCCATATCTTTGTCATTTCCTTCTTTTGCTTGATCAGAGTTTCCTCCATCTTCTTGGTTGAATAGGTGGTTCCACAAAACCACTTCTACAAAAAATAGCTTTATGTCCAAAGTTATTAGACTTATAACATATGACATTATACACTAGAGACAATGAGTTTTTTGTCATAAAAACAATTTCTCCTTGTCTCAATTCTACAATCATCAGCGTTATGACCAAACTTATTACAAGAATAACAATACCCATTTCTCCTTGTTTTGGTTTTACAATCAACAACCTTATGACAAAAATTATTACATGAATAACAATAACCATAGAAAAATTCAGAGTACCTGGTTATAGAATATTTTCATGTAGGAGGAGGAGCCCTAAATCTCTTCTTCAAATTTCTAACCTTTATAAAGCCATGATCCAACTTCTTCCCCTCATCTCCTTTCCTCTGAGATACGTCAGTGTAGGCTTCTTTCTTCTTCATCTCATACATTCCTTCAGGTATATCTATTTTTGAATTATGCCCTTTCTCAAATCTAAGACCACCCTTAATCTTAGATGGTCTTTGATTGTTAATTATCTCATCAACGATATTTGTGCTTCTCTTAAGCTTTAGACTTATGTTTATCTAATCTTTTTCTTTCTCTAGTTCCTTTCTTAGGGAGATAATTTCTTCTTCAAGTATGGAGCATTCATCTGATTTGACATTGAGCTTAACATTTGGGCAATCCACAACTCATTTACCTTCTTCAATTTGAACTTTTATGTTGTTAATTACTTCTTATGATTCATTAATCTTAGCCTTATATTCTCCATTCTCCTTCCTTGCCACTCTCAGATCATTTAGAGCATAAATTAGTTCTCCTTCAAGATTAACTTCACATTCCTCTTCATCAATGACTATAATGTCTTCATTATCCTCCACAGGGATGTCTAAATTGTCCAAGGCTTCCATAGCCATAAATAGGTCCTTTTCTCCTTCATCTTATGATGAGCAATTGTTTGCTTCTTCTACTGAATTACAATTATCCTTAGAGTAAAGGCTTCTCTTGTTTTTGTTGAACTTAGATCTTTTGAAACCCTTTTCGCTATCTTCACTCTTTCGAAGAGGACATTTAATTGCATAATGCCTAATTTCACAATAGTTGAAACACTTGAAAGGAAAATTACCCTTGTACTTACCTAAAACCTTCTTTAGATTTCTTACAATGTTTTCTTCTTCTTTCTTAGACTCACTATGTGGAGTAGATGTTCATGTTGCCCTCTCAGTTGTTGTCCTTGATGTCAAATACACAAACTCTCAAGTTTGTGGCACAATGACAGTTGTATCATGATAGTTGGAGAATTGTGTTGGTTATTGTTATTTGTGATAGTGAGCTTGGCAGCTTTTGGTTGACTTGATATGACAGTGAGCTTGGCAATTTTTGGTTGACTTGGTATGACAGGTACTCATGATGTTATTCATATGACATAGTTAATATGTTTAGCATTTGATGCAAGTTGGTGTGCTACAAGTTGGTGTGCTATGCATTGTTTCTCTCATTGTAGTAGTATTGTGGTTCTTGGAATTATAGTGGGCTCAATATTGCATAATGTTTTACAATGATCTTTTCTTGGCACTTGGTTATCTTCTCTTGATCCAATATGCAAGTAATATTCATTAAAGTCATCATTGATATGAAAGGATACTTGTTTCAGTTTGATCAATATTCAGATTCTATGGAGTTGTTCTTACAAAGCCTTGACCACTTTCAAAGGGACACAAAACTATTTGTTTCATTTCGAATGGCAACATTCAACATGATTTATGTTAGAAGGGATTACATTCTTGGTGATATTCATTTGATTAGAAGAAAGTCAAATGTTATTTGTAACTCAATATTACTAAGGCATGAGTTCAATTTGTTTGGTAAGTTGGTACAGTGTTGAAGTGACAGTTGAGATCCTACTCTGTCTTCCTATAATCTGAGTTGCATTGGTTCAGTTGATATGTTACATGATGACACTACTTGATCAATTTGACATGTACTCATTTTTATAAGGTCATCATTTGATACATTAAATGAGATAAGGGGAATAGGCATCACTAAAGGCATTACCTTGTCATTTGATTTGTTTAAAAGGTGACATTTGATTTTAATTTCAATGTTATAAATATGTCACATACGAGCCACTTAAGGGATTTAATTTGATCAGCAGGTTTCAATTTTAATAATAGGTAACAAGGTTCATTTTTCATTATGATGTCACCAGGCCACTTAGGGCACACTAGGATCATAGGTCATAGAAATATAAACAAGCAAAAAGTAAGACTTATTATTTCATTTGCAATGGTTAACTTAGAGAAATAACTCTCTCTTTAAGCTAGGGTTTGACTCTGTGATAATGATGCGAAATCATATAAAAAACAAGGTGAAATGTATGGAATCTCTTGGTCTATGAGGTCACAATGCTAACTAAGGAAGTGAGATAGTTATTTTTGAGCTCAAAGCATGATAGGAACAACATTCATTCACTCAGGTGTTGACATTTCTTTTATGGTTTCTATTTTTGCATTAGTCTATTTTTCATTTTCAATCTACTTTCAAGTGTACTCATTAAAATATAGTTAAGAAATGTTTGGATTTAGGTAATAAAAAGGGATTAAGGGTTTTTAACAGTGATTTATTAAAGAAAAGTTTGCATCTATTATGAATATGGTTTTATTTCTTGAGAAAGACTTATTAATACAAAAGGTTTTTAAGTTTTTGGTCATGACAGTTAAAGAGAAAATAGTTATGAGAATGATAAATAGTTTTGAGAATATGGGAGAGGATTTGTAAACTATTGATAGACTTTTTTGTTTGGTTAGGGTTTGAAGGATTCACCCTCATGATTCGACACTAGGGTCTTGTGTAATAATCTTGAAGACAATTTTTGTTACTTTGAATATGTTTGAGAACATTATATGAAATATTATTTTGTTGTGGTTAAGGTTTTTGTAACCACAGTTTGGAAAGGCATTATATGTTTGTATCATCTTCAAAGGCATTATGAAAGGACTTTACATTCTCAAAGTGGGTCTGTTTGATCACACTCTCATGACAATTACAGATTTAGTTGGAAACTACTTCAAACAGTTTACCTACTCTTACAAGTTGTTTGATGAAAGAAACAAAGGATTGTGAGTTAATAAAAGGCATGGAATGTAAACACCTGATATGGTGTTGATGATATTGTATTTTACACTATTATTGAGACAATAGTAGTGTGTTGTAATTCAAAAATATTTTTGAGTTGATGTGCATAGTTTTGGTTATGTATTCTTGAGTCTCAAATAAATGAGACTGTCAAGATTTGGATTGTAGAGAAACAAAGAAACCCTCTGTATTGTATATTTTTATCTAATCTTTGAGAAGTTGTAAGTGATCATGTCAGTGAGACAATATGATAATTACCAATGAGGCTTATGTTTCCAATGAGGCTTATGTTGCCAGTGAGGCTTGTGTTGATAGTGAGGCTTATGTTTCTAGTGAGACATTTTTTTTGTAGCCAGTGAGGCATGATTTTTGAATAAGCCAGTGATGCATTTAACTGAGTAGTTTTTCTACCCCATGAGGGTTTTCCACTCCTAAAATATGTGTCTTATGGTCTCATTTATTGCATGATTCACTTGTCCATTATACTTGTTTGTTGAGTTCTTTAATGCACAATCTTTTGCATTGATAAAGCCTAAATCAGCATTTGCTTTTGTTTTTAAAGTTTGACAATAAAAGTGAATAAAGTGTTTTTTTTTTCTACAACACTGATTCATCCCCCCTCTCAGTGTTGTCAAGTACTCCAATAGTTCCTTCTTTCTCTACAACTTTGAAAGTAGATTCCCTTTTGAATTTATCTTTGACTTCATTTATCATCTTATAAGTAGTGAGGGCCCCAAAAAGATCATGCATGGCAAATGTGTTTCGATCCTTGGCTTATTCAATAGCAAAAACTTTTGACTCAAATCATTAAGGGAGAAATCTCAAAAATTTCTTCACAACCACTGAATCATTCACTTCTTTGCCTAGCCCTCTAATTCAATCGACAAATTCATCTACTCAGAGTAAATAGTCAACAATTCTTTCCTCTTCTTTTATTCTCAAATTCTCAAACCTTCCTTTGTAAATTTGTAATTTTGCTTTCTTTACCTTGTCATTTCCTTTGTAGAGATTTTTGGGTTTATCCCAAATATCCTTGGCCATCTTGTACTGCATTATCTTGACAAACTTTGAGTTGGTCAAACCACTTAAGATAACATTGTTAGCTTTAGAATTATTTTCATGGTTCTTCTTTTAAGCCAAATCTATAAGAGGATGAGTAGGATCAGTATAAGTATTGATTGCAACTCTCTAAACATCATACCCTAGAGAGGTAAGATAGGCTTCCATCCTTACACTCTAGAAGGCATAGTTAGTTCCATCAAATAGAGGTGCTCTATTAGAAGTGGATCCTTCTTGAGCCATGTGTTCTAATCCAAGATCTACCTTCAGTTGTTAGGTTGTACCAAGGAACCTCACTCTGATACCAATTGTTGAACACATAGAAGTACTGAGTTGGGGGTGAATCAATACTTATTCAAATTCTTTCCCTTAAATTCAATCAATCCAATGTAAACATTAAAACCACATTAAGAAAATTAACACATACACACATAACACAATATTTATGTGGAAAACCAAGATGAGAAAACCATGGTGAGCCAGCTACTTGGATCTACTATCCAAATCCAACCTCACAAATAAAAAGACATTTACAATGAATTTTATGGGCATCAACCCAAAAGAAGTACCAACTCCCTAAAGTGCTACAACACTTACAAGATGAGGCACCAACCTCTGTACAAAAACACTTGACTGATTCTGATGGTTCTTCTCAAATTTATACAACGGCTACAACCTCAAGCTTCTGTTGATCTCTACAAACTTTGTACTACTATCTTCTTGGTCATTTACCTCCACACAATCAGTATACCAATCTCTGTAATATCAGAATTCCTTCAAGTACCATTGCTCCATCACATCAACATCACAACTTCTTCAAATACCTCTATAGAAACATCATTTCTATATTGACTTTAACCGAATTGATCTTTTGCACACTTCATCATCATATTGATTATGAAATGATCTTATTTGCTCAAACTTACACTCATACACGCACTCACTCACACTTGAACTTGAAATAATCTTATATCCTTCATATATATTCTCCACAACTCTTCTAAACATCATCTTTGTCAGCCTGAATGTAATGTGTAACAACCATACTTGTCAGCTCCCAAATCATCTATGGTAATGTAGGAGTGAAATCCCACTATGTGGTTCATATTAAGAGACCAACTAGACCCAATTTACTTTCTCCCAAGATTTCTTGTTGCACACACTATTGCACACACAACACAATCACTCAAACACACCATGTCGGCACTGTAAACACTTATCCTTTCATACCTTAGCTCTAGACCCTATGTTGTATCAAAAAAGAGAGATATCATAATGTGGTCCATGACACCAACATTATGTGATCTGAAAAACCTTCTTATGCACTCCTCTTTCTATTACATGCTTTAGCTTGCTAATCAAACTTTGATGCTAGTAACATTTACTCTGTCTGGTCACACTGTCTTAACTTGGAACATTGAAAAACATATCTGCAGTACTTTTTACATTCTAAAATTTGGATATGTTATGCAAGACACCATTATTCACATATGGTTCAAACCACTAGGCTATATCTTCAAGTGCAGAGGAATGCAGAGCATTCTTCTGTACCTTTGAGACTGTAACAACACTGTAACACCATTGTCTTGACATAGAACAATTAAAAGCATACTTGCGGTGACCCAAAACACTTGAAACCTAAACTAAGCATATATGCTAACCATCTGAACTTAAATTTCAATTAACATTAGAGTATGGTGGAATGTTGTGGCTTTCTATTCTATCTCTAATAAACCTACACAACAACATGACTTATTTTCACTCTGCTAACTCTAGAACAGTCTGCGGTAACTTTTATGCTCTGAGGCTTGGATCATACATATCTCCTAACTATATTTGGTTGTCTTGCAATCTGTAAGGTCATATATTCATTTGCAGTAAAATGTGGTACAATCTTCTGAGCTTATACAGTATAATTTCATGTGCATTTAAGAGTTTTGATCACTTAAACACTTTCCTTCAAATCCCATGCAATGATTTTCAACAGACATGACTTCATATTATCAATGCATGAAATTAATCAAAACACTTTGACAACCTTCACCTCTTCATCATCATCACTCCTCTAATCACTAACATATGCAAAAATATACCTTCCACATCACAACACCTCTAATCATCACTCCTTTGACATCATATACAACACCTCTAATCACTACTACTTTGACATCAATGATTACCACTCCTTTGACATCAATGAAAACATATGCAAGATATAGTTCCTAGGAAATGAAAGGCTTCATACATATTAACAAGGATTTGTACAACCAAACACATGGGTGGCTTATTCCTTGTAATCCCTCAAGGCTCTGGTATGAAGCTTGAAAGTAATTATAAATAAATTTCAAATGGCTTATGAGTTATCATTTAAGGTTGGGATCCTGAAAATGGAGACTACACAAGATTGACTGGTGCCTATCATGGGCTAGATAGTCACAATGTTATGCATATTACATATCAAAGTTTTTTAATGGCCATTTAAAATACTATCACATGATGAAAGTAAGACCTCCTAAAGCCTACAGTGCAACCATACTTAGTAATTCATTTGAAAATATAATACTCATGTACCTCTCAAGAAAGCATTTACATTGTCTCTTAAATAGAAAGCAAGCTATGAGAACTCAATACAACAAATGTGTATGACAAATTCTATAATCCTTGATTATTTTATCTAAGAAAGAGCATTACAATTAAAATCCAAAGACAACTACTTAGCAATATGTATTCATATATGCATAGTTCATGATAAAACAATGTTGTCATAAATGACTTACAAACAAAGGTCTGAGACTCTACAATAGAGTTAACTTGTTTTCCATTTACAAAGCCCCTTTCAAATTTTCCAGAACCATCAAACCATTGAGTACCACCCTTTTATAACACAAGGGGTCCTCTTACATTGCATTAAGATTTTCTCAAAAGTTTTTAACAATATTCAGCTGCTTCAAAGAGCATGAACTAGATTCAAACCTCCCCAGTCAATTCAAGATAAAGTTCTATTTTTTTGTTTTATACTTACTTCTTGAGCATGGGTCATTGGGTCATTCACATGACTCCCCATCTTTCAATTAGGGGCTACCAAATGTCCAAGATCCTAGAGATGTTGAGGTATCCATCAACCAATAGATCAAGAAGCAATCATAACTACTCCTTGGAGGAAGTTGTGGTAAGCATAGTCATCATTCAAGTATGTGGCTCCCTGACTCTACCAATAGAATCCTAAATCTCCATCACCAACTGGACCACCCAATCATGATAATCTTTGACAATCACAATTGTGCCTCTAATGAGTGCTAGCTTATCTAGAAAGGGGAAGAGGGCATAATGATGCCTCTCTACCTAAGCATATGTCTTTAATACTTAACCAGTGTTGTTGGAATCTCAACAATTAAATCTTCTTTGGTTAAGTAGATACATGCAATTGGAGCCCTTAAGTAGTCTAAAACCTCACTCACTAGAATGACACAATTAATAGGTGGATATAAGGGACCAACAAGGTTGTTGACACCACAAACTCATACTTTTACCTAAACCATCCATTCCATAGACAACATTCTCCTTATTCTTAATTTAAAATGGACAAATTTGCAACCAGGAGAATAGGGGCATGACTCTGGGAAATAGAGGATGCAAGAGGAATAATAGAAAAGAAAACACTCTACATTGTACCTAAGGCAAAAAATGATGCAAACTGATCACACAAACACTTCCATTTATAGCCAAAAGGGATGATGGCTCTTCATTAGAGTACTTCCCACTTACAACAACCCCCATAAATCCAATTCTTGCACATGCATGCTTCACACACTTAATACTTATCTTGAAATCTTTGAAGATCATGTTACAACTCTAGAAGTAGCAAATAGAAGTGTGAAATATTCATGACTTACCAAAGATTGCCTAAGAACATATCTCACACTGATATCGAATGTCCAATTTGTTTACCAAAAACTTGACTTAAAATCAAAATTAGTAGGTAAGATGTGCCCAGTGTCAAATCACAAGCCTCTGTGCTTGAATGGCAACTTCCTACTTCATAGACCCTATCTCCTACTAGAACATAGTTGAGAACTTTGAAACTCATAAGAACAATTGTTGTGCAACAATTGTTCCACCATTCTTTCCCACATACTTAACTAGATTGTCTAAAATAGAAAAATTCAAAATTTGAATGTAGACCATTGATACAAGGCTTATCAAGGAAATATCAATGACTCAAGATAATATTGGAAAGTTGAAAATCCACTGTGTGCATTGAAAAGTCTTCAACCATCAATCTATGCCATAAGAGAAGGATCTCCACATCAATCTTCAAAACTTTTCCTTGTGTCACCATCTCACATCCCCATGCTCCCCATCGAGTCCCAAATTTCTGACAGTGTGGGCTCGTGCTAGACTACCAAGTAGAACACACTATCCTTTTGGGCTTCACATGTGCTAGGTAGGTTCCATAGACGTGGCAAAAAATTGCAATAGCGCAAAGCCAACTCAGAACTAGAAGCATGTCCTTCTCAGTAGCACGCGACCAATCACAGACGCATAACTGGGTCTCCTTTAGCTTTAGCCTTATCAAGACCACGGGCCCACTGGATAGGTGGCCTCATTCTGAAGCAAGGTGGAACTGACAAAGTACTAATTCCTAAAGCTTGTGGGTGGATACGAGGCTGCCAAGTGTCCTTATCACAATTTATTGCTCACACTATTGAATTAATCATTTTAATATTTCAATTATTCATGGGCACTATCAACGGGTAGTTTAGGACAAAGGGGTTAGTAAAACATGATACATAGAGGCTTGATTCATAACTTAGAAGACCAGAAACTGGGACCAAGGGGTCAATGAAGAAACATAAGATTTGTAATGTCAAAAAATGTCCCCTTGGGGGCTTTTCCCCCATAAGGTTTAGCTCTTAGGTCTTTCATCTACATTTAGGACATCTTGAATCATATTCTTACATCCCAATGAAATGAACCCTAAGTTTCATGGTAAATGGGACCTAGGGGGATCCCTTGAACTAATCCTTAAGTTTTGGCTTGTGACCATTATTTAGGTCCTATGCCAACATGGTAAGTTTGAATTATGAAATTCTTGGCGGGAGTGTTTGTAGTTGCATATATAAGCATGTTGAGGCATTCATTTATAAACTAGATGGACATTAGATGGCAATTTTGATTCGTGAGGTTGTGTAGAAGTGATTCAAGGCATTCATTGTGTAGCAAGAGCAGATATTGTGTTGTTTATGCGTTTGTATTTGTAGATTTGAGCATCCATCTCCTCATGGCATGAAGAGATTCTTCCTCCCATGAGATCTTCACTACAAGGTGACATCATTTGTGTCCTTGAGAATTTATCATTTGGTTTTTTCCTCTTCCTCCCAAGGGCATGTACTCTCTATCTGACAATGGTGTTTAGAAGACTTGAATGTCTCTTCGGGGCTTGACTGAGGTAGGCCTCTAAACACCACAACCCCTCCCCATTTTTCTATGATTGTAGGTTATAGGTTGAAGAAGCAGGAAAAGTGGAGTTGTATGAGAGTGTTGTAGAGTGTTGGATTCACATATTAGAGTTGAAAATAGGGCCCTAGACTTGGACAATCTCTCATTAGTCCTCTAAATTTTGTAACGAAAAAATCTCTGACAGTCAGAATAGGTTGCAGATCAAGTTCTCAAATCCTAAAAAAAAATTAGGGCATTGGACTAGGGCACCCACTCATTAGTCCCAAACTATTCCACTTCTTGAACTTTGAAAATAGGTGCACATTTATCTATCATTTTACATCTTCCTATCGCAACATTGTTAGTAATTTGTCTGTTTACTTCCATATTTGCATATTAGGTTTTTGATGTATAAATGAGCATAATTGACAATCAAATCATCCTAATCCAACCTTCCCTACATTCCTAAGTGACCAAGGGCCTGATAGTGCATTGCCACTCGACCCAAAGTCCTTGAATGTGTAAAGGTGAAAGGAGGATAGGTATAAACTAAACAAACCATCTAGTCGACCCAATCTAAAATTCCACCTTTACATTTTGGTGAACCCATGTTGTTGGACTTGTTTTCACCTTGCTGATTGTTTTTCTTTAGATTTGCATTTATTTTATTCATTCATATCATCATTCATCTTATTGCATTGGAAAACTTACAAAAAAATTGAAAAAAAATTACATTCTAGGGTTTGCATGTTGCATCAATTAATTTGAATTTCATCAAATTTCTAATTTTTGCATTATATCTGAGCTAAATTATAGAATATTACAAAAATTCAATATTTTGCATTGCATTTTCATCATAAAATTGCTAGGGTTTTGTTGGAAATTTCAAATTTTGCATATAACCTAGTAATTTCAAAAGCTAGGGTTTGTAGGTAAAATCTTGTTTCAGATTTTTCTACTCATATTAGGCACTCATTCAAATTTGCATTTGTCTGTAGTGTTGCATTTTAGTGTAAATTTGCATTTAAATTTCAAAACTTTGCATTGTTACATAGAAAATTTCAACAAAAACTAGCATTTTTCATTAATTTTTTACTAGATTTGCGCTTGAATTTTGTAGCTTAGGACTTTGAAATCATTTTCAGATCTGGATGGAATTAATTTTCATCATAAATCATATTACTCATTCATGTAGCATTTTGCATCAAGATCTCGAACGTAGGGCTTGCATAACCTTGATTTTCACTAGATTTGGCCTTATCGACTCTCTAAATTTGCACCGTAAGTGTGTTGTGAAGAATATTTTTGCACTAATTGGTTGTTATCAGGGTTATTATCTTCTTTCCCTCCTAAAAATATTCACAACACCTTTTTATTGGGCTCTTGTATTGAAAATTTGGTGAAAAATTGCACATTTTTGCTATATTTGCCCTAGGGTTTGACCTAGATTGCACTCCAAGTGTGTTGCAAAAGATTTATGATTGTAGTTGACTGATATAATTGATATTAATTTCTGCACCTAATAAAATTCATTACAACACCTCTTTCATTAGGTTTTGGGTTGAAAAATTGTGAAAAATTGCATATTTTAGGGCATTTTCATTAGGTTTTGACTTGTCGTCATCTTAGATTTGCATCAAAAGTGTGTTGTAAAGGGTTTCATTGTTTAATTAGACTGAAAATAGACATATTATTTTCTGCCCCTGATAAAAATCTTTACAACACCTTTTTCTTTCATATAATTGCATTGAAAAACTACAAAAAATCAAGCATTTTAGGTCATTTTTGCATGTAGTTCTGCACTTGTCTGTTGCATATCTTTTGAAAAACTTTTAAAATATGATTTGGAACTCATGGCCTCATCCTTGTTAGCAAGATACACTATAAGGCATGTGATGCAGAGGCATCCACACTATAACATTCGCATATAGCATGAATGTCTGCAGACCAACCTCATCATCATCATCTTCGCCATCATCATCATATTTCCTAAAGCCACCAACAGCATCATCATATTTCACGTTACACAGTCAGCATCATCATGTTTCGGACGATCGCAATTGTCCTCCTGCCGACTACTATTCACCTTCTCCGCTTTCCTCCTAACATCATCATCATGATGTTCAGCGGGCGCAAACATCCTCCGGTTGCACTGTTCATCGGGCGTCAAACTCCATCGGCATCATCATATGCAACACTTCCTTCGTCAGCAGGATAACTGATATCTGGTTGCCCCAAATATCCTGATGACGATCACCTTCAGCACCTTCCCTTCGATGCTCCGCTAGCCGGCGATACAAGCAACATCATCATGATCTACTTTATCCGGTCCTCGAAACCTCCTGATGATGCTTCACACTTTCTGCCGATGCCGATATTTAACCACTTAACAACGGCAGGATAAACTCGCATAGGGGGATATCTCAATATCCTGATGATGATGACGTCATATCCTGATGACGATGACGTCACCCAATATCCTGATGACCTCTTCAACACTTAGTCAAAAAATACGAACTTCCTCCCCCGCATCTACTCGCGATACGCGGATGATTGGCACTCCCGATAGATGATCCTGATGCCGATACGCTCCTCCTCGGCTCCTCCAGATGATGATCACCCCGATACACTCACACTTCATGCACTCGAGAACATCATGCTCTCCTTCACTTATCCAGATGACGATGTCCGAACTGTCTGCAGGATATTCACCAAGATATCCTGATGATGCCGTCTTCACGAACTTTTTCACTTAGCAAAATTTCACTTCGCCGATCCTCCAGGGATAACCCGATCCAACCTAAGGGTGATCTTCCACAATCTGTCTTATCAGTTTGACCTAGCACATGCCCATGCTAGGGTCTTCAACATCTTTCAGCCGCGATCCTGCACACCTGCATACGAACAGAAAACAACCTACAATCTACCCTACTGTACATTGCCATTCCACCGATCAGATGAGTCAACCGGTGGAATGGATCAGTGAATCCATGAAACCCTCTCAAACCAGCAAATTGATTACACAAGGAGATCAAATAGAAAACGAAACAGGATCTTTATTGATTTCAAAGATGCAATACAATATGATGTTCCTCACACAGAACACTCAAGCTCCTCTGCTTAATGCAACACTATACTGCTGATCGATGATATCTGTCTGTCTATGCAATATCAACCGATCTCATGCTTATAAAGACTTTCCTACGAGTACTACTGACCCGACTCCAAGCGGCTGGGAACTCTCCAAGCGGCTGGGAGATCCCACCGAACATACATCATGACAGCTGTTATAACTAACTAACTAAAAATAGCAAAAGCCTGGTCAGCATGATCTTATCCTGATCAGCGTGACCTTATTACATGCAATTTGGTCTAACAGACCTTCTTGGAAACATAAACAGGACCTAAACTACTAACTGCCTTATCCATACCAGCTGTCAGGTAGGTGCTCCTGCACCATACTCCCCAAAAGAAAAGAACTCATGTCCCATGAGTTTAGCATGTGGAAGTCCTCCACCTTTACACTTTGCTTTGTCAATAGTCTGACTTGCTCCAGCTTTATCTGCTGCTGACTCTTGGCTGCTCCAAGACTTCTGAACTGTAACTTGCTTTCTGGCAAGTAAATCCTCATGCCTGTTGATGTAGGCCTTTCTCTCACATACCTTGTGTTTGTCAGGTTGTCTGACCAGAACCTCTGGCTGAACTGCCTCTTGAACTGCTGAAATGTTCAACTCTGTCTTCCTGTCAATCTTTATAGGACAAGCAATAGTCCCAACTATGACAACATCCTTGTCATTCTTCTCAACTGATTGCTGTGGGCACCCCTGTTTCTGAACCTGCTGCTGACCTCTGTCAGTCACAACTGAAACTTTCTTCATCTTGTTGTCTATAACAACTCCTTTCCCTGCAGTATCCTGAACTGCCTTTATGCCTGCTCCTATAGGCATCTGCACATACTCCTTCTTTCCCATTAAAATGATTTGGGCTGCCTTCTGTACTGCAGCTTTTGCCTGCAATGGCATCAACTTAATAATCTTCCCATCCTTCTTGATGGTGTAGGTATTAGCATACCCATCATACAGTACCCTTCTGTCAAATTGCCATGGTCTACCCAACAGTAGGTGACAACATTCCATAGGCAATATGTCACACAAAATTCTATCATGATAGGGTCCAATCTGGAAATCCACATATGCCTGTTCAGAGACAAAAAGTGATTGACTATCACTCACCCAAGATGCCTTGTAAGGGTGTGGGTGTGGAATCCTTTCCAGCTTCAGTTTATCCACCATTTCCTGAGATACCATGTTGTCTGTTGAACCAGTATCAATGACAACTTTACATACCTTACCTTTGCTCTTGCATGTGGTCTTGAAAAGAGCTCTTCTTTGCATCATATCCTTTGATGCCTGCAAACTAATTCTCCTTAGCATCAATGATTCTCCACTCTCTGGATATCCAACATTATCAGGTTCTCTGTTTGAACTCTGTGCACTTTCTTCTACTTTCTCTTCTTGCACAAGTTGTACTCTCTTGTCACTAGTTCTATCATTTCTGGATGATGAACCTTTGTTTTCTGGACATTTGAAAGATGGATGACCAAACTCACCACAGGTGTAACACTTTCCTGAAAATGTAGCAGAACCTCTACCACCTCCAAATCTTCCTCTATTACCTTTCCATCCACCTCTGAAATCAGACTGTCCCTGTCCTTTACCAGTGTCTTCTTGACCCTCATTGGTTTGCTTTTGTGCAGGGGCTGTTCCTCTTCCTCTCATGGACTTATCATGTCCTCTATTCATCTTTTCTTCAATCCTGATTGCCATTTGATAACAATCCTCCACATTCTTAGGGTTAGCTAAAACTAACTCATCCTGTATGTTAAACCTCAAACCAGCCAAGTACCTAGCCACCTTTTCTACCTCATTCTCATGATGACCAGATCTCATACTTAACAGATAAAATTCCTCAGTATATGCTTTCACATCCCTGTCTTTCTGCTTTAAAAATTGCAGCTTCTTAAACATCTGGATTTCATAATCCCTTGGCAAGAATTTACCTTTTATCCTTGCTACCATCTTATCCCATGAAGTGATCTTAGACTTCCCTTGTTTCCTTCTCTCAGATTGTACATAATCCCACCATACCAAAGCATGACCTCCTAACTTGGTCTTTGCAATCTTTACCTTCTGATCCTCAGCAACATCTTCACATTCAAAGTGATTATCCAGTGCAGCAATCCAATCTAACAACTCATCTTCATTCAAGCTTCCAGTATACTTGGTAACATCAACCTTTACCTTAGGTTTTTCACTCTGCACTGCCTTTAACAGTTTTGCCAATCTCTGGTCTTCAGCATCCAGATCTTCAGCTACCTCTTCATACTCTTCAACAGTATCTTCTTCTTCTTCAGACTCACTGTCTTCCACTTCTCTCTTTTTGTTCTTTTCCAGGGGTGTCAGCCTGGCTTGAAGTGCTTCAGCAAGCTCCTTCATCTTCCTCATCTCTCTAGCATGTTTCTCCTTCATTTCCTGCAATTCCCTTGCAGTACCACTACCTTTAGGAGGCATTTTGTCAACCTCTCAATCAACACACAACACTCAATCAACTCTATCTCTACCTCTGCCCTTTCGGTGACAGAATCAACACACAACAGCCCAGACCTTTTGCTGAGTTCTGATACCACTATGATGCAGAGGCATCCACACTATAACATTCGCATATAGCATGAATGTCTGCAGACCAACCTCATCATCATCATCTTCGCCATCATCATCATATTTCCTAAAGCCACCAACAGCATCATCATATTTCGCGTTACACAGTCAGCATCATCATGTTTCAGACGATCGCAATTGTCCTCCTGCCGACTACTATTCACCTTCTCCGCTTTCCTCCTAACATCATCATCATGATGTTCAGCGGGCGCAAACATCCTCTGGTTGCACTGTTCATCGGGCGCCGAACTCCATCGGCATCATCATATGCAACACTTCCTTCGTCAGCAGGATAACCGATATCCGGTTGCCCCAAATATCCTGATGACGATCACCTTCAGCACCTTCCCTTCGATGCTCCGCTAGCCGGCGATACAAGCAACAGCATCATGATCTACTTTATCCGGTCCTCGAAACCTCCTGATGATGCTTCACACTTTCTGCCGATGCCGATATTTAACCACTTAACAACGGCAGGATAAACTCGCATAGGGGGATATCTCAATATCCTGATGACGATGACGTCATATCCTGATGACGATGATGTCACCCAATATCCTGATGACCTCTTCAACACTTAGTCAAAAAATATGAACTTCCTCCCCCGCATCTACTCGCGATACGCGGATGATTGGCACTCCCGATAGATGATCCTGATGCCGATACGCTCCTCCTCGGCTCCTCCAGATGATGATCACCCCGATACACTCACACTTCATGCACTCGAGAACATCATGCTCTCCTTCACTTATCCGGATGACAATGTCTGAACTGTCTGCAGGATATTCACTAAGATATCCTGATGATGCCGTCTTCACGAACTTTTTCACTTAGCGAAATTTCACTTCACCGATCCTCCAGGGATAACCCGATCCAACCTAAGGGTGATCTTCCACAATCTATCTTATCAGTTTGACCTAGCACATGCCCATGCTAGGGTCTTCAACATCTTTCAGCCGCGATCCTGCACACCTGCATACGAACAGAAAACAACCTACAATCTACCCTACTGTACATTGCCATTCCACCGATCAGATGAGTCAACCGGTGGAATGGATCAGTGAATCCATGAAACCCTCTCAAACCAGCAAATCGATTACACAAGGAGATCAAACAGAAAATGAAACAGGATCTTTATTGATTTCAAAGATGTAATACAATATGATGTTCCTCACACAGAACACTCAAGCTCCTCTGCTTAATGCAACACTATACTGCTGATCGATGATATCTGTCTATCTATGCAATATCAACCGATCTCATGCTTATAAAGACTTTCCTACGAGTACTACTGACCCGACTCCAAGCGGCTGGGAACTCTCCAAGCGGCTGGGAGATCCCACCGAACATACATCATGACAGCTGTTATAACTAACTAACTAAAAATAGCAAAAGCCTGGTCAACATGATCTTATCTTGATCAGCGTGACCTTATTACATGCAATTTGGTCTAACAGACCTTCTTGGAAACATAAACAGGACCTAAACTACTAACTGCCTTATCCAGACCAGCTGTCAGGTAGGTGCTCCTGCACCAGCATGTCATGTATTGTCATTAATGGTAACTAAGTCTATTCCACACATCCGCAGTGCAGTATTAGATCTTACCAGAAGTTAGTTCCAAGATTTGTCAAGTCCAGATAGACAAGAACATGGTATATGACAGAGTTCAGTATTTTGGTTAGAAGAAGTCTCTAATTAATCGTTGTGTGTTGCAAATTTGAGGGAGTGTAGAGAAATGTTAGGACAATCTAAATCCAAGATTTCAATCTCTGGTGACAAAGGATTTAAAAGTTATGAGCATCTAAGTACCAAGTCCTAATATGACAAAATAGTTTAGTGGGGAACATGCCAACTTGTGTTAGATCCTTTTATAGATCTAGTAGAAGAGTTTTTGTGGGTTGTGTATGAGACATAATGTTAGTGGCTTACATGTATGGTGACCTACAAGTGTTATTTTTGGTACGGATCAATATTGGTGTATGATTTTAGCTGACAGAACATAGTACTTGTATTGTTTGTTAAGTTCTTCATAAGGCCAACATAAAAGTGATTGAATCTCTTAAGGCAAATATATATAGCTGATGGATTCAAGTGTATTGTGTGGTGTTGTGGTGCGATGATGTAGTAGTATGAAAAAAGATGTAGATTTAAGAGAGAAAGAGAAGAGATCTAAGGTTTGGATTATGGCAGAGCAATAAACAGGGCAAAGTGAAGATGAAGTGTGTAAGATCAGTAATCTATGCTTAACTGGAACTGAATTCTTGCATTGGCAGATGCTATTCATCAATTCAAATAATCTATAATCCTTTTTTAATCATTATTGTAGGCAGTGAGCCTCCTTTTGTGCAGTGAGCTCTGGGCAGTGAGCTCGAAGGCATGTACCTTACCCTTTTGTAATACTTTTAATAGAGTATAATCTTTGTGGGTTAGCCCCCACCGTGGTTTTTCCCTTAACCAGGTTTCCATGTCAAAAATCTTAGTGTCAAGTGTGATTCATTTGTTTATGCTCATATGTTGTTGATTCATGATTTAATAATTTTATCATTAATTTGGTTTGAATAAAGAAGAAGAATTAATTGCTGCAAGTATTAAGGTTTTAAGACAACTGATGCACCCCCCTCTTAGTTGTCTACCCTAATTCCAACAATTGGTATCATAGCCAAGTTCCTTGGAAGAAGCTTAACAGATTGAGGAAGATCTAGGAAGGAGTTTCAATGGGTTCACTCAAAGATCAACATCAAATAGCTTTAGAAGATCTTGATCAATCCAAAGCAGAGATAGAGGACCTAAAAGCAAATCCTAAAGATGTTGATGATTGCATTGAGATGTAAAAAGATAAACTAAAGAAATCTATGGAAAAGAAGAAGGAGCTACTTCTCCAGCTAGCTAATTTTACTAAAGAAAATGGCATGAATGAAGATTTGGAAGAAAAAATGAAGGAATGTGAAAAGCTGACAAAAGAAGTTTCTATTCTAAAACATGAGATGGAATCTGGGGTGATGAGACTAACCAAAGGAATTGAGCAAAGCAAGAAAATTGAAGAACACCTGAATCAAACTCTAAAAGAAATAACTAAAGAATGTTGCAGATTGGATGGAATAGCTAGCTATCTAGAGCCTGATCTACAAGAAAGCAGAGACAATGAGAGAGAACTTGAAAAGCAAATTGCCATTCTCAGACATGACCTAGAAGTTGCAAATGAATACAAGGAGAAGTTCAAGATAAGCTCAGCTAAACTTGAAGCACTGCTTGAAAGTCAGAAGAAGGCTAGTGACAAGCATGGTCTTGGGTATGGGAAAGGTGAAAGCTCTAGATCCGGACTAAGAAATTTTCAACCAAGGAATGGAAGAAACAGACCTAGAAAACCTCTAGTAAGATAGCGTAATGCTCAAAGGTATCCATCTTTCAATGGAAATTGTTTCAAGTGTAATAAATTTGGTCATAGAGCTACTCAATATAGAAGTAGAGTGAATCAAAGTAGCCCATCCTTCTTCGGTCAATGCTTAAATTGTAAAAGGTATGGTCATAGATCCAATAAATGCAGAAATATGATAATGAATAACCCTAACAATAAAGGAAATGGAAATTCTTTTATTGGCTATTGCTTTGCATGCAATGGATTTGGACACATGGCAAATCAGTGTAGATCAAGAGTAAATAAGCAAAGAAATGTTGTATGCTTTAATTGCAATAGATCTGGTCATATTATAAGATTCTACAGAAGTAGGAACAATGATGGAAAAGGTTTGATAAACAGAGATCAGAAACAAAACAAAGGAAAGGGCAAAGTGGATGCAGATGAAATTCAGAGTGAAATGATCAAATTTTAGGTGAATAAAGGTGTAATGAATAGTGGTGATGGATCCACACTAGAATCAGGTGCTGATAATCCTTCCGGTAATTAAACTAGGAGCTCTGGCTCAGGGGGAGCTACAATAAAAATCTAATTCCCCCAACCAGTAAGTGGGTGCCTAAATTTGGCATGATGAGTAAAGGTAAAATGGCCTATTACAGATCTTCTGAAAGAATTTTTGGAAGAAAAGAAGTGGATATGGCAATCTGCAGAGCAAGTCATGAGAAACTACATCAAGAAATAGAGTAACCAAATGAAGTTAGGACAACACATTTATTACAATGACAAATTAGTTTTTTTTTTGTAGAAGATAAAAATTCACTCGCTCAAGCATTTGAATCACTTTACATTCGAAAGGAACAAGAAGAAGAGCATCTGAACTGAAAATCCAGAGATTGAAGCACAAAGAACGAATTCGATCGGCAATTGATCAACCCTAACTCTGCAGAAGAAAAAGGTTTTTTTTTGCAAAAAACTGAATCTATAATTTGTTGAGATGGCTACTCCTCTTGTTGTTGATATTACTGAAAGACCATGTCCAAAATTTAAGAAGCATCCTTACAAGTCATTTGAATTTGAACAGTTAGGTGCATTTTCTAGTGTCCCATACGAAGTATTGCATGTAGAAGATATTAGGGCATACATCTATTTCAATATGGATTAATTTGGAAATTTGAGATTGCTGGAACTATTTAAGAACCATCTAAAAGATGATAACCATGATTTGAAACCGGAATTCAAAATCCTAGAGAGCAAACATTTTCTACAAGTTATTGAATTTCTAACATTTGATGAGAGTGAATGGGTTTGTTACATCTTGAGCTGATTGCATGATGAGTTCATATGGCTATTGAAACTTTTCAAGATTACAAATTGATGTAGTAGTATCCCTAGTTCTAGAGTAATCTTGCATCAACCAGAAACATTTGCATTTCAATTCTTTCATTTTCTAGTGCAGTTCAGGTAGTTCAGTCAGAAGCAGTTTTAGCTTATGGTCTAGTTTTGGCAATTCACATGTTGCAGATCTAGACTTAGCATCTATATTCATTCATCTACATCATGTCAAGAATTTAGAGCATTTGGATCAGTTACCAGAAAGATATCGTTATAAGAAGATCAATTATTTTCTCAGAGCAGAGCATTCTAACAATTCCTGATAATCAGCTAAAGGAGAAGGCTTGCAGATCATTCCTTAACTTGCAGATCTCAAGGACACATCATTCCATGTCCTTTGGTTCATGGCCGACCTTCCCCAAGGATCCACACATTGTTCCATTCATTTGAGGAAGTGCTCTATGCATTTAGGTCTGACCTATCTGTGAACATGTTACATCTCTTCATTGGAGTTAGTGACCTTCCTTGGCTAATGCAGAGGAATCTATTGGTCTAGAGATGATATATAAAGATGGAATAGATTCTTAGGAAAGTAGTTCTCATGATTTAGAAGAGAGATAGTTGGCTCCTTCATGAGAGAGCTTCAAACCATTATCTTGTGCATGTATGTAATCAGGCCTGTGAGCCCAAATTGTAAGCCTACATATTGTCGGCGGATCTCTATTTTGAATTCTATGATATACTGAATGACTGAATCTGCATATGTTCTATTTTCTTGTGTTGTTTCCATTGTGTTTACTCTTGCTGCATGGTCCAGATAGTTCATTCTATGAACCCTCCTACAAACTACACTAAGTGGTATCAGAGCGAAAGTTTGATTCTTTGAAGTGAATTGGGGAAGGGGATTCTATAAGATCTTGTTGTAAGAAGATCGCTGATCCAAGGTAGGTTACTTGTGCGCAACTAATCATTGATTGAGAGGCAGTTGTCACTTGTAGCCCAATTGCCGAACCTAAGGCAGTTTACACTTGATCCTAGGAAAATGTTGTTGCAAAGAGTTCCTCCTATTGGTACAATGGCTAACAGAATGGATGAGATGATAGAATTGATGAGAACAATGCGAATTCATTTGGATATTGTTGAAGAATATAGGTGAAGAGGATTGACACTGAGACCTAATGTTGAAAGTGATGATGAAGAAGAATTTAAATCTGTTGAACATACTGGCAAAACCCTAGAAGGTGATGATGAAGAAGAATTAGATCAGATAAATATGTTGCGAGCTATCTCAAAGATTGGAAAGAGACCTAAAGTTGATGTGCCAAACTATACGGGTAATTTGAATCCTGAAGAATTGATTGACTGGATAAATGACATAAATTTTTACTGGAGAGGAAACCTTAGTACATACCAGAATGAAGGATATAGAAGAAAAGGAAGAGGATTTGATAAGAGGACATTCAAAGGTACTTGTTTCAAGTGTGGAGGTGAAGGACATAGAGCATTTGAGTGTAATGAGGGTAGTACAAGCAAGAGGACATAAAATAGTGGAAGAGCAGCCTATGTTGAAGAAGAACCTGTTGAATCACCCGATTCTGTTAGTAAACCTGAGAAAGGAGAATCATTGGTGATGAGGAGAGTACTATTTTAAATAGAGGCAAATGAGGAACTATCATAGAGGAAAAGTTTGTTCAGAACTAGATGCAAATTCGGAGGTAAGTGTTGTAAAGTTGTAATTGATAGTGGCAGTTTAGATAACCTAGTTTCAGAGGAGATGGTGACTAAGCTAAAGCTAGAAAGATTGAAACACCCTAAGCCCTATCAGATAGCGTGGATTCAGGATGATTAAAAGGTACTAGTGAGTGAACAATGTTTGGTGAAATTTGATATTGGACCATATCATGATGAAGTCTTGTGTGATATTATGCCTATGAATGTTTGTCATATCTTGTTGGGTAGACCTTGGCAATATGATAGAAAAGCTATACATGGTGGGAGAAAGAATACATAAACTATAATAGCAAATGGGAAAATAATTACTTTGATTCCTTTAGTAGATATTCCTAAAGATGTGGTATGTGGGAATGCTAGAATCTGTTTGGTAGATAGAAGGAAATTTATGGATGGTTTGAGACATGAGAATATGTGTTGTGCCTTGATTCCTAAGAAGCCTGAAGTATTGAAGAAAGAGATTGAAGAATCACAACCAGGAGAAATAAATGAGTTGCTGACAGAGTACAAAGACATCATATCAAATAATGTACCTAAAGGATTACCACCTATAAGGAGTATCAGTCTTCACATGGATCTTATACCAGGAGCAAGTTTGCCTAACAAAGTAGCACATAGAATGACACCAACAGAGAATGAAGAAATTAATAGACAAATACAAGAGTTGTTGAGGAAAGGTTTGATCAGAGAAAGTTTGAGTCCTTGTGTAGTATCTGCAGTGTTAGCACTGAAGAAGGATAGCGAATGGAGAATGTGTACTGACTTTAGAGCAATAAACAAGATCACAGTTAAGTATAGATTTCCTTTACCTAGAATGGATGATATTATGGATTGTTTGAGTGGAGGAAGATATTTCACAAACATAGACTTGAAGAGTGGATACCATAAGATCAGAATCAGAGAAGGAGATGAATGGAAGACTACTTTTAAGACAAATGAAGGATTGTATGAGTGGTTAGTGATGCCCTTTGGATTGACAAATGTGTAGTTAGGGTAAAATTGCAAATTAGGGTAAATGAATAAACATCAATGATCAAACCCTAACAATTGCACAATTAAGCAAAAGACAACATGAAAATCAAAATAAAAAAGGTAAATGTAAACCAATCTCTATGCTATGCTCGATTTATCTCCATTGCTCTTCTCCACCTTGCATGAGCATGCAAGATTTTGAAGGATGATTGTTGGAGGAATGTTGGGTGCTCACTTTTGCAACATAACAATGATATGAGGATGATAGATGGATGATTTGGATAGCAAGATTGAAGAATGATTTTGGAAAAATGAGGATACTTGAAGAATAGATCCTTCAAATGGCTTGGGAGAGGGTTGATTTATAGGCTTGGGATGATTTGGATGAATGGTTGAGATTAAAAGGCTACATGATTGATGTGGATGGCTAGGATTGATTAGGTATTCCCACTCTTCAAGGGAGTTGTAGTCATGTGACAAGTGTACAAAGGAAGATACGGCTCATGTGTGATTGTGTCCATAAAAAGTACTACATGTGTGATTGTGTATATAATAAGTACTACCACACATGATTCAAATGAGAGATGGACAAGTGTTGAAATGTCGTGAAAGGTGAGAACCTAATTCAAATATTTTATTTGAATTAGTTGGGATATTAGTTGGAAAATTAATTAAATAAATAAGATTTATTTAATTAATTAGCTAGGTGATTAGGATGGGATTAAAATATGATGTGGAAATTAATTAAATAAATAGAATTTATTTAATTAATTGGCTAAGTGGGATAAAGATGGAATTTTAATTAAATAAAAAAAAATTATTTAATTAATTGGCTAATGGAATTAGTTGAATTAAGAGTGGGGTTAGGACAAAATGTTACATGATGTCTAGGATAATGTTTTTAACTAGGTGTTTCAAGACATGGACAATTTTGGGACAATTTTCGGTGTCTACATTTTGCCCCTCTTTGAGATGATATTTAAGATGATAAGCTTTATGTTGAGTAACATCATTTCAAAGAAGTTAAGGTATGGATAGAATAAAATGGATGAGATGAGGATGGAAAGATAGGATGATGATGAGAAGATAGGATGATGATGGAAAGAATAGGATGAGGATGCCCCCTCGAGAGGATATGCGGGTTGGACAAACACGGGTAGGCTCTCGAAATGAAATGGATTGGTTAAGAAAGATAAGAGAATGGATAGAAGAAAGTGAAGGATGTGTTATGCTGCAATGAAGGTGAACAACTGTGGTGTTTGATATAGCACTAGACATTATACACCAAGGTATAAGGACCAAGGTGATGATGTGTCTCATGCCCCAGCATAATACAACCTTGTCTAATGTATGAGGAAGTAAACTTAGAGATTGAAGTCCTAATGCACAAAAGGTATGATAAGACCTTAGATGCAAAGATAATGTAAAAAAATATTCCAACATACACAAGATATGAATATTACCTAGAAATGGTACAGATGTGATACAAATGCAAGATAAAATGATAACACACACAAACAAGCAAGTAAGCATGTACAAATAATTCAAAAACAAACAAGGCATTACTCCTATCAAGCTATAAACCAATGATTAATTGTTTGATTATTTTGTTGTTGATGATGATAATGTTGTCATTGTGGGGAACGCTATATCCCTAGATCAACACAAGGATGTGGGAACGATATATCCCATTGATAATGATGATGATTGTTTGATTGGTAGATTTAGTTTACAACAATATTAGGATCAAGACCATGGATGTAATTGGATAATTTGACAAGATTGATTGACTTGCATTTGGACCATTGCTTGGATTGGTTGTTGAAGATTTTGATTGATTGGATTGAGGAATTGATGGGATGATGTGATTGATTTGATTGATTGATTGGATTGATTTAATGGAGTGATGTGCTTTGATTTTGATGATGATGGATTGTTGTGAATGGATTGATTGGATTTGGGTTTGATGAAGTTGATTTGATTGGATTTAGTTTTTGATGAACTGATGGATTTGATTTGAGGGTTGGTTTTATTTCTTGGATTTTTTATGGATATTTGATTTTTTTAGATTTTTGGGAATATTTGATTGTTTTTGTTTTTTTGGAATGTTTTAGAAAACTGCCAATGGATTTACAATTTGGGTAGCCTTTATGCTTGATACCAATGACAAGGGAAAACCAAGTCTAGGTACATGGAGGTAGATGGAATTGGACAAAAGGATGGACAATTAGTAAATGGGATGGAATGCTCATGATATATGAATGGATAAAAGGAGGATAGGCCATAACGGGGAAAGCTCATGATAGATGGGTAGATATAAGGATAGGCTATGGTGGATGGATGTATGCCTCATAATGGAGTTAGGATGTGATCTCCAAAGACTATGTCACATAGAAATAACATGTCCCATTCTAGGTAGTAGACTTAGGATTTTTACATGACAAAACTTACGATGAAAGGATGACATGATGTGATTTTACATGACAAGGCTTGTGATAGGTGGATAATGATAGGATTGTATGGAAAGGATGAGGTATATCAAGAGATATCAAAAGCATATTTCAACATTTTGCTCCTATGTCTTCATCAAGATCAAAAGGAAGAAGGGAGGATGGATGGAGGACCATGATAGGTATATGGGTGTAATGGCTAAGGATGGTAGGATATGATAGTATGGTAGGATGGAACATGATAAGATGGAAAATGATAGGTTGGAAATGATAAGATAGATGAGACAATGTGCCCCCAAGTGTAAGTGAAATAGAAGATCAATCTACACATGATACTTGTTTGCCAGGTTTTCATCATGGTACCTATCCAAGGTGTGTGTTTACCAGGTTTTCACCATTGGAAGAAGGGATTTATCTTTACTTTTTTTGATTTTTTTTAATTTTAACCTTTTGATGGGATGACAATTACACATGGTACCTGTTTGCTAGGTTTTCACCATGGTAATGGATAGGAGGGACTCAAGTGTGTAGTGCTATGAGAGGTGATAGTGTCCCATTAGAGATGGATGATGTCTTCAAATTGACCATGTCATTATGCTCATAGATGTTGATAAGGGATTGTGTGGATGAGAGATGGATTAGGTAGATAGTGGATGATGAAATGGATTATGAAAGGTTCATGCAAGGATAGATGGATGGGGATAGTGGATTATGATGTGGATTATAAAGGCTATGGAATGAAGATGGATGAAAAGTTTATGCCAAAGCATGGGCCATAGGGATAGCATGGGGGAGATATGTAGGATAATGGATGGAAGATGGGGAGATGTAGTTATGTGGAGGTGCTGCAGAGTGGAAGGGAACCATGACCAATGGCTGCACACACCATGATAAACATTGAATCTTTTGATGAGATGGTGATGTAGGAAGCAATAGAGATGTTTTCTTAGGAAATAGTTGATGAAGTGATTTAGGAACCCATATAGATTTAGTATTTTTAGTTCTTGTGTTTTTCTTGTGGGATTTTTGAAGGGAATGGAAGTTTTGGATGGAAATAGGTTCTTGGATGGATATAGGTGGTTGGGATTCTTGAGATGTGGATGAGGGTGCCTCATTTGACTTGTTAGCTATTTTCTTAGGACCCCAAACCATTTTGCTTTTGGGCTTTACATTTGGAGGTAAGGGTTTAGATGGCTTCTTAGATGAACTTTGCTTTGATTTTGATTCTTTATGTCCTAAGGTATGAAGACCTTTAGGATTTTTGGTAGGATTTTTAGCTTTATAGGTAGAGGCATCAAAATTTTTTCTTTTGAATCCCATGGGGTGGGTGGAGTGGATGGAATGATTGGAAGCTTTATGCTTAGGCAATGTGTACATTTGTTGGTCATGATTAGGGATGTAAGGATACTTATGAATGATAGGTATGTTAGGTTTTGGAAGCAACGGTGGCAAGGTGGATAGAGGGATATTTGGAGTTGGTAAAAGTGGAGGCAAAGTGGATGGCAGAAGGTGTATGGTCACATGCTTTTGACATTTATAGGATGATGGATGTGGAATGGCAACATATGTTTTGGGTAGATGATTTGGGGTGCGATGGAAAGTGGTAGGTTTAGGATGCATGAAGGGATTACCAACATCTTGGCCTTATTTACCTTGGGGTGTGTATCCAAGGCCATATGAGCATGGAGGGATCTTGACATGAATCGGCTCCAAAATACCTTGTTCATAAAGGCCTAGACCTTTGCCTTGGTAGTTCATGTTTTGGAGTATGCAATGGACAATGGGACTAGGTGTGCTTATGGAACTAGACTTGAGCTCTTTATTGGATGGAGAAGGTGAAGTGGATAAAGGTTGTTGTTGTACTAAGGAATAACATTCATGGATGAAGTTGGTAAGAACAAGGGGATATGATGGTGGATTTGAAGTGGAGTTGATGGTGGATATGGATGAATGATCATTAGGATCTTGATTATGTTCATTATGTTTGTTAAGATCCAAGCTATTTGTTTGATCTTTTATGCTTACTTGGGGGACAAGTGTCTCATCATGACAAGTGGATGTTGTGGGATCATGGCTAGAGGAAGAAATCTCTTTGCTTTGAAGGAAGTCCATGAAATAGGGTGAATGCTGAAGTAGGTCAACAAGACTTTCATTGGATAAAGCATGTAGGTCTTAGGTGTCTTGTTCATAGATAGTTGTAGGGGTATTAATAGGATCAAGATGCTCATGGATAGGTTCATCATTATGGATATCATCTTGATCGTGGAAAATATATATGTTATGGATGGGGTGGAGGCAAGTGTTTTGATCTTGACTTAGACAAGGGGTTGATGTTTCCACATGCTTAGTATTAAACTCTTGACATATCTCTTGGGTTGCTTGAATGGAAGTGGAAGTGGGATGCTCTTGGATAGGCTTGACATGCTCTTGAGGGTTGTTGACATAAGGGTATGATGGCTCTTGAATTGGGTTCGTGGGGGTTTCTTGAATAGGCTTAATGGATTGTAGGTCACATGATGGGATTGTAGGATTGGACATGACCTTTGGATGTTCTTTGATAGGCTCATGAGTGGGTATTTGACATGGGGATAATTTATTCCTAGCTAATAGCCAATGGATTACATCCTTTGTAAGTGTATGGGTATAAGGACAATATAATGGATGAATGATAAGGATAGATGGTGTTGTAAGCTTATGATTAGGATTTGGTTGAGGGCTAATTGGGTTGGATGGGGGAATAATGAGATTGGATATATATTGCTCTCTTATTATATGTCGATACACCTTGTAAAAAAAAGGAACAAATATTAGGCATTATTTGTATTATGGCCTTTGGTCTTATGGTATGCACAATAATCATGTTCATCATACTAACTTTCTTCACATGGTTTGACTTCGGGAAGTTCAATGTGTTTTGCTTCAAGCATCCTTTGTAAAACTATCTTGTCATGCCCACATTTTCCATGTGGTCACAACACACATCGCACGTGTCATAGCCACATCTATCATGTGGTTATGACACGAGATATGAAAAACTTTTCTCACACTGTCCTAAAAAACCCCTTCGCATGCGTACACATGCTCAACGGTGTTCTCTCATGGCGAAACGCTACACTCTTCGGCGGAATACAAGTACAATTGCGTGCATCCAGAAGCATATAGATCCACAAGAGGGTCTATACAACACTGCTAACGTCATTGCAAGAGTGAGATTACCCAAGTTCTTAAATCGAACCCTCGGCAATGTTCGGTAGCATAATGCCTTACGGCGTTAGTGGGAATTACGCTGCACTCATTTACGCATGTGGTTCGCTGATAGAGGATCCACTCCCCACGACGCCTTGTTCTGACTAAACCGGCTAGTGATCTCCCTATTTAGTCATTTTTCAGCCAGGCACGGTTGTCTGTCTCCTCTCTTGTTTCCTGAAACATACTTCTCCTATGACTTAGCATTTTCAACAAGGCAGTTTGGTTGCCCTCTCTTCCCTTTTCACAAGTTCTTAATTTTGATTATATCTTTATCGCCCTTACCTTAACTATTTCTTAGTTCATTTAGTGTGTTTATATTTCGGTCTCTCTCTCTCTTTCATTTTCTATGCTTTCTTTATGTGCATCCTGACCTTTCTTCATGATTTACGTCAATCAGGGTTATTACTGCAGCTATTGTTGATATTAAACCTAATTTCAGGATGATCTAGGTCACAAAGGCTAGTTTACTATTTCGCTGGACTCGGTCTCCTAATCTTCCCCGATCTAGGTTCCTCCTCTTCGTATATACTTAGTCAACTTGTTCCTAAGCAAATTTGGCAGAAGGGTCCGTCAACTTAGTTCTCTTATCCCATGTGAGAAATGTTGCGCATTTTCTCCTCTGTGTTTTCCAATGTTAGTTTTTTTTTTTTTTTTCTTCTTCGGAACCTCTTACAGGTTTACATATGAGATCGTTTGCTACAGTTGAGATTAATATGGCCACATGGATTGTCAGTGGTGGCTTCTTAAGTTTATTTCCAGTGTTCTTTTGAGCAAGGAGTTGTGTAATTTTCCTCTTCATTTTCCGGGTGATTATTAGTACATTAATAGTTGAAACTTCCGAGAAACTCTTTCCAGAGTATCACTGAATATTCCTAAACTCTCTTTTACATTATAATTTTATTTTCTCTTGTTTAGGATTACTGTTGTTACTGTTACTCTTAATTACGATTCATACACTGATTGTGACTCGTATGACGTTGTCAATAGATGTAGGTGGTTCACCACTTTATAAAACTCTGTTCATGATAATATATCTTCTTTGGTTGTTGTGTTCAACATTTAACATTTAATAACATCTACTGTGAGAATATAATTGTTATATTTTTTTTTTTCTCTATATCCATGAGACATAGTTTATAACGATTTTAAACGAGGGTCCAACAAAATGGTTCATAGATTTACTCCTATCGATATGATATATATATATATATATATATATATATATATATATATATATATATATATATATATATATCTATATATATATACATATATATATAATATATTTATTTTAATGTCTATGCATAGGACGAAATTGGTTTACCACGATTTATAAATCTATATCTCTATATATATATATATTATATATATATATAAATATATAGATATAGATAGATATATAATCATTATTATATTATATATATAACTATATACATAGACATATATAGAATATATATATGCCTATATATAGAGTTATATAAAAACTGTATTTATATTTAACTAAACCAATCATATGTTAGGGCCCAAGCCCTAACATTTTATTGCATTAAATTCCACAGCCGACGGCGGCCATGGGCGGCGGTGGCCGCAGTGACAGAGCGGCGGACAGGATCAACGGTGGCCGCAGAGCGGCGGCCTGTGCAGGCCGCGGGAGGCGTAGGGGATTGGGGGGGGGGATGTGGAGTGGGGCGGAGCCCCACCCACATTCCCACGACGTGGGGTGTGGGTGGGGCTCCGCCCCACTCCACACCTTCATATATTTGAATGAGGGTCTGTGGTGGTGATTTCTCCCCACCGCCTATTCTAAACCGCGACTGTCTTTTAATCCGCGGCTTAAACTTTGACAGTCTTTCACCAATCGTTGATTATTATCAATAATAATATATTAACAAGTATATATATATATATATATATTTATATATATTCATATATAAATATATATATATATATATATATATATATCAACGATAATATATTTATATATATATTTCACATATATATATATATATATCCCCTTTTTTTTATAATGATATATAACAATTATAATTACTTTCAATTTCTCTATAATTCCACTATATATATATTTATAAATTATTTTTATGTATTTGTATAATTCCAATTTCTACAATTTCTCAAATTCACTACTCTATGCATTTTCTCCAAATCAACCTGTTATAAAGAAATTGTCATAATAATTAGATATAAATATATATATATCCCAATTTCACTTAATCGATAGAAATGGTAACTGACTATCCCCTTATTTTAAGTATAAATTTCCATTTTCATAAACATTTAAGACTTCGTAAATTTACAAACAGATTATATTTACATGCTAGATTTCCTCTAATCCTTCTAAATTAAACTGTCTTTTCCACTTTAACATTGAACTGTAAAGAAAATTAGCATTTCAACTAGTTAAGCAATTCCAAACTTTCAAATGTAAACAACTCAGATTAGATTGCAAAAACGAACTTTTTCCTTTCAGTAATACTTGAAACACAAAAATTGCTATTGAACAAAGTTTGCAAACATCAACTTAAAATTTAAGCACATTCATATTACAGCTTCTCAATCATGAATACCATCTTCCCAGATATGAACTTTCTCCTCCCAAACAGTATACCACTGAAAACTTATGACAACCAATAAAAGTCCAATAATAACAAGATCAGGAAGGTGATTTTCTTCCCTCCCAGAATATCATTAATGTACAACAATAACAAGAGAGGTGTTCTCTCTTCATCTCTATGAAATGAACCAGACCTAATTCTCATGACAAGAAGATGAACGATTTCTTCATAAATAGCCAACCAGAAGCTCCAAGAGAAAAACTTGCGTATCAAAGACAAACAAGAAGAAAAGACCACTCGTCTAGCTCTCCTCCCTACCGTAGACCCGCAAGAGGGTCACCCCCGAGCTAGGGAGACCATACTCACACCTGGGTACTCAAACACTCCACTTCACAACAGAAACAACAACAATCCCAAAGCACACATACACCCGTGGGTATTTTACACAATACGGAAACTCAACTACAGTGAGTTTCATAAGGGGCAGGAGAGTGGACACACTCGACTCCAGAGTGTCACCCTGACAGATAAATGAACTAATATAAATTTCTCTTGGTCTCAACCAAGTGTGATCACAATTTGTAAGAAATCTGTATATGACTCTCAAGTCAAAAATACAGTCACAGATACATGCCCTCAAGGCTTTCAACATCCCAAAAGATGGAAACAGGTATGCACCCGAGGAGGATCTCTCCTCCCCTACCCCAAACTTGATGAGCATTTCTCCCAAGTGGGAGACGCTCTGTCAAACAACCCGACAAGAACCCCACAGAAAACAAATTGAAACACATATTTCACACACATTTCATGCACATTTCAGTTCTACCAAAACAAAGGTAAAATTCAGACCAACCTTGCAAAGCCCTCCTGGGATGAAGTTGTTGCAGAGTCCACAGAGTTCACTTCCAACCTTAGCCACCAACTCCCTCTCCCTTCTCTATCTTCCAAACTAACTTCTCTATTTTTGGTAAGGCCAAAATGAAAGTTTTTCCCCAAAATTCAACTAACTCCCTCTCATCCCAAAATTTGAAAATAAATAACCCAAAATTCTCTTTTTTTTTCTAATTTTGAGAAATGGGGAAGTGACACTTGTCACCTCCTCACCCTTCCCAAAAACCACTATTCTGTCCAGGTGGCTTATGTCACTCTCCATTCCCAAGGGTACTCCTTATTCCTCTCATGTGACTCCACTTTCTCATGGGAGAAATAAAAAAAAGAGTTAAATGGGAACAAGACAGGTGACCCATGCCTCTTTCTCCTTTCTTCACATGGGTGTCCCCATAGTACATGGGGGAATCTTACTAAAGAAGAGGTGACTTTCACTAATGGATGGCATCTCTTATCTAGGGAAAAGTAGAGGGGATGGGTTGAGTGTTGGTACAACCCATCATGTCCCCTCCTACCTCCAATTTTCGCCACTTAACTTCAGGGGAAGGTTAAGTTGACTAGATGGAGGTTACTCAAGGGTTACCCATGCCAAATGGGCCCCTGGACCCATGGGGTAGAACCCAGGGTCAATTTTAACCCATACAAGACACCCCAGGTCAAGGTAAAGCACAAGAAAAAGGGCCTCATAATTTAAATAAAAAAAATAGAAATTTCAAATTCAATCTCTTTACAACACTTACTTATAAAAAAAATAATGTTACATGAGGGTAACCTAACCCACTCGACCATACGAAAGACCACATTACATCATGACATCAAACACAAAGAGATCTTGGTTCCTCGTGGAACCAGATCGGCTTAACAGGGAATAACAAATAACAAGGTGTGGAATGATCTCCGAAATCTGTGGTTTGATTAGTAATCCCTGCACACTCAATTACAAGATCAGTAACCACATAAATTCATCATAGCCGAAGCAACTTAAATAACACATGCATTCTCATGCCCTAGTACAATTTAACATAATTAAAAATCATATTACAATTTTTCCATCATCACCTAATTCATTTTTCTGAAAAGTAACTTATCCAAACATCACCCAATTAGTTTTTCCGAAAACATAATAAAGTTAAATAGTCTGACAAATTTCGGGAACTGCTATCCCACAAATATGAAAGTAACAATAACAGTACTGTAAATAGTCATAACAACAGTAGTAAAAAGGGCGGTCCTCACATCCTCTCCCCCTAAGACGGTACTTCCTCCTGGAAGTCGTCAAAAAGGTGAGGATACAGGGTCTTCAATCTCTCTGCATCTTCCCATGTTGCAGTGACTTCATCGTATAAGTCCCATTGGACTCTAACCTGGTCTAGCTCTCGACCTCGAAGGGCCAGCGTCCGACGAGCCAATATGCGAATTGGCTCCAACGCCAGTTGTCCGTCTGCCTCTACCTGAAGAGCACTCCAATCCAACACATGAGATAAGTCAGAAATATATTGACGTAAAACTAATACATGAAATACATCGTGGATACGTGACAGGCTAGGTGGCAAGGCTAGACGATAGGCTACTGGTCCTATCCGCTCCAAGATTTCGAAAGGTCCTACAAATCAAGGTGCGAGTTTAGAGCCTTTTCCGTAACGGATTGGACTTTTGTGCGGCCGCACTCTCAAAAATACTCTTTCCCCCACAGAGAAGCTTCGGTCTGTCCTTTTAGCATCGGCATACTTTTTCTGCCTGTCCTGTGCTTCCAGAAGCCTCTGTCTTATCTGTTTAACTTGCAGTTCCATATTCTGAACTATCTCTGGGCCGATGACTGTTCTGTCCTCTATACGATCCCAACTCAGAGGTGTTCTGCATGGTCTGCCATATAATGCCTGGAAAGGAGGCATACCCAACGAGCTATGATGCCCATTATTGTAGGCGAACTCAACTAGATACAGGTACTCCTCCCATCTAGACTGGTGGTCCATCACATACATGCGAAGCATGTCTTCTAACACCTGGTTAACTCTCTCTGTTTGTCCGTCGGTTTCTGGATGATATGTGGAACTGAAGTTGAGCTGTGTGCCCAACGCCTGATGTAAGGCTTTCCAGAACGATGAAGTGAATACGGAGTCTCTGTCAGATATAATGTGGCGAGGTACCCCATGAAGTCTAACAATCTGATCAAGAAACACCTTTGCCACTGATGGTGCATTGTATGTTGTACAAATTGGTGAAAAATGCGCCACTTTGGTCAGCTTGTCAACTATCACCATAATAGCATCATGGCGACGCGATGACATAGGTAGACCAACGATAAAATCCATAGAAATGGTATCCCATTTCCATTCAGGTATCTCGTGAGGGTACAACAGTCCTGCTGGATGCTGATGTTCGGCCTTGACCCTCTGACATTCCAGGCAACGAGCAACAAATTCGGCAATGTCACGCCTCATCCCAGCCCAATGATAAAGCTGTCGTAAGTCAGCATGCATCTTCTTCACTCCTGGGTGTGCTACGTAGGGTGCTCTATGAGCCTCTGATAGGATTACTGTACGAAGATTACCCGCATGGGGTACATAGATGCGTTGCCGATGTCGAAGCATACCATCAGAATCAAGGGTATATCCTGTAAATTTGCCCTCAAGGGCCTTCTGATTTAGTACTGCCTGCTGCACTTCAAGAAACCATTCGTCCTCCAGCAGATGCTGTATGATGTGATCCTTCAAGTCCATCTTCAAGGTCAGGGTCTGGATCTCGTGGCGTCTTCGACTCAAAGCATCAGCGACCACGTTCTCCTTCCCTTTGATATAATGGACATCGAAGTCATATTCGCATAGGAATTCCATCCAACGCCGTTGGCGGGCGTTCAAATTAGGCTGTGTAAAAATATACTGCAAACTATGATGGTCTGAATGGAGTTCAAAGCGTCGCCCTAAGAGGAAGTGTCTCCAGCGAACCAAGGCATGAACAACAGCTGCAAGCTCTAAGTCGTGCGTGGGATAGTTTAACTCATGTGTCTTTAGTTTCCGCGATTCGTATGCGATCGCTCGACCATCCTGCATAAGCACGGCTCCCAAACCTTCTAATGATGCATCCGTGCAAACTACAAACTCTTCTGAAGGATTTGGAACTGCTAAAATAGGAGCGCTCGTAAGACGCTCTTTGAGGACTCCAAAAGCCTTTTCACACTGCTCGGTCCAAGTGAAACCCTTCCCTTTTCGCTGAAGGGAAGTAATGGGATGTGCTATCCTGGAGAAACCTTCGACAAACTGACGATAATACCCAGCTAACCCCATAAAGCTTCTGACCTCTATCACATTTGTGGGTGCCGGCCACTCCTGGATTGCTCTAATTTTAGATGGATCTACGGAGATGCCATCGCTTGATAAAATGTGGCCCAAATACTGCACCTCTGTCCTGAAGAAGGCACACTTCGCCAAGTTGCCATAAAGTTGCTGCCCTCGTAATTGCTGCAAAACTTGACGCAAGTGCTCTACATGCTCCTCCTCAGTCCGTGAATAAATCAGAATGTCATCTAGGAATATGATCACGAACCGGTCTAGGTATGTACGGAACACCCCGTTCATGAGACTCATGAATACTGCAGGAGCGTTCGTCAACCCGAAAGGTACCACTGTGAATTCATAATGGCCATATCTGGTTCGAAAAGTAGTTTTATGAATATCTAACTCCGTGATGTGCAATTGATGATACCCAGATTTTAGATCGATTTTCGAGAACACTTTGGCTCCCTGCATCTGATCAAAAAGGTCGTCAATCCTAGGTAGAGGATAACGATTCTTCACCGTCACCTTGTTCAACTGCCTGTAGTCCATGCATAGATGAAGAGACCCATCCTTCTTCTTCACGAAGATCACTGGTGCGCCCCATGGTGAAACGCTAGGTCGGATGTGTCCCTTCTCAAGTAATTCTTCCAACTGCAGCTTAAGTTCTGTGAGTTCATGGGTCGTCATTCTATAGGGTGCGCGGGATATCGGCTCTGCACCTGGCACTAAGTCGATGTGGAAGTCCACTTCTCTACGTGGAGGCATACCAGGTAATTCTGGCGGGAATACATCAGCAAACTCTCTAAGGATAGGGTGATCATCTAAAGTAGCCTCAGGTTCATCCTCTGCTCTATCACTGACTGTGATGGCAAACATCTGACATCCCTTCCGCATACAGCGCTTAAGTTGTTGTGCGGATATCATACGAACCGCCATGGGCTTTTGAATGCCCACTATCTCAACCGACGAACCATGATCGTCTAAACAGCTAATCGTTCTCTGGCGACAATCAAGCTTGGCTCTATGTGCCGCAAGCCAATCCATACCCAGAACTACTCCGTAAGACCCTAATGGCATAATCCTAAGGTCGCATGTTGTGGTGAAGGGTCCCAATGTGATCTCACAGTCTTTAACCAAGGTATCTACTGACATCCTGGCCCCTGAGGCCAACTCAACTTCCCACCTAATGTCTTGCCTAGAAGCCACCAGCCTGCAACGCTCCACTAACGATGTAGACAAAAAGGAGTCAGTAGCTCCTGAGTCAAAAAGGATCGAGATGGGAAAGTCTCTAATCGTACCTGCTGCCTCGATGACAGAAGCCTGGAAATCAGCCTGGCGGTTATTAATCGCTGCAAACATGTGGTGAGATCTGCCCACGTCACCTACGGTCTGCTCAGACCCTCCTGATCGGGGCTGACCCCCTGCAGTAAATCCCTGCGGACACTCTCTAGCCAGATGCCCTGCCCCACCACATACATAACATGGTCCTCTAACCTGTAACTGCCCTGACTGTGTTCTGCCTGATTGTTGTTGCCCAGTCCGTCCGGTGGATCCCTGTGAGCCTCTGTAAGACTGCTGGGACCTTGCGGGTCCTGCCGATGAACCCTGCTGTCTCTGATCCCTGCGTGGTCCCTGCTGCTGCCATCCACAGTTCTGTCCTCCCTGTCCCCTCTGTTGAAATTTGGATTTTTGCTGATGTTGCTGCTGCTATGGAGGCCTAGGAGGTAATGATGAAGGAGTATATCCTCCTCTCTGTGTTGTGTTTTGAGGCCTTCAGAAATTTTGCTGTTGTTGGGGATTCTGTTCCTGGTACTGTGGGCGTGAATTCTGTCCTCGTCCCTGAATTTCCTCTGATATAAGGGCCTTTTCAACAGCCTCGCTCATGGTTTGGGGATTTGCCATACGAACTGGTCCTGCTATCCCGTGATTTAGCCCCCTGATGAATTTGTGTATTAAGATTTTCTCGTCATGGAGGTATTCCGCGTAACGAGAAAGCTCTATAAATCGGCTCTCATACTGAGTAACGGTGAGTCCCCTCTGCTGTAGATCATGAAACTCATCGATTCTGCGCTGTCTATAATGTTCGGACAAATATCGCGCATTGAAGCGTTCAATGAAGGTGTCCCATGTAAGTGTATCCACGGAGAGTCGGCGCTTGCACTCCTCTGTGCACCACCAGGTGGCTGCTGCATCCCTAAGAAGATGAACTGCCACTCGTGCTTTCGTGTTGCTCCCATACGGTCGCAATGCGAAACACCTGTCTAAGCTAATTAGCCAAGCCTCGGCCACAGCTCCCTCTGTAGCTCCTGCGAAGGTGGGTGGGTTGAGCCTCAGTAGATCTCTGATAGGGTCCCCTCTGTCTCTAAGTCTCCCAAGTGGCTCTTCCACACCATCCTCATATACTCCCTGCTAAACCTGTTCTTGTCTCAAAAGTCTCGGAGGACTCCTGCTCCATGCTCGAGAGGCCGACCCTACCTCCTCTACTGTTGTGTCGGGAATCTCAACGAAGGGCTCCACACGTAGCACCTCTAGTGGATCAACGCGGGGCTCCATACGTGGCTCAATACGTGACTCGGCACGTGGCTCCTCTCGCGGATCAACACGAGGCTCTATACGTGGCTCAGGAATCACTGGTGGTAACCTGTCTAGCATAGTCTGTAGTGCCTGTAAGATCTGTGGACCTATATCCGATACTGGTGTCGCCTGTGGTACTAGTGGTGCTTGTGGTACAGGTGGTGCAGGTGGTGCTGCTGAATCTGCGGGTGCCAGTCCCTCGGCTGAGGAATCACTGTTCACCTCGACTGACGCTGTGTGGCGTGATCGCGCTCGTCGAACACGTCGGGGAGGCATCCTACAAAACAAGGTAGAAACTAATTAGCCAAACTTGCGGAATAATAATGTGCCCAAATACGCCCAGTGTTTACAAACTGGCTCTGATACCAAATGTCATGCCCACATTTTCCATGTGGTCACAACACACATCGCATGTGTCATAGCCACATCTGTCATGTGGTTATGACACGAGATATGAAAAACTTTTCTCACACTGTCCTAAAAAACCCCTTCGCATGCGTACACATGCTCAACGGTGTTCTCTCATGGCAAAACGCTACACTCTTTGGCGGAATACAAGTACAATTGCGTGCATCCAGAAGCATATAGATCCACAAGAGGGTCTATACAATGCTGCTAACGTCATTGCAAGAGTGAGATTACCCAAGTTCTTAAATCGAACCCTCGGCAATGTTCGGTAGCATAATGCCTTACGGCGTTAGTGGGAATTACGCTGCACTCATTTACGCACGTGGTTCACTGATAGAGGATCCACTCCCCACGACGCCTTGTTCCGACTAAACCGGCTAGTGATCTCCCTATTTAGTCATTTTTCAGCCAGGCACGGTTGTCTGTCTCCTCTCTTGTTTCCTGAAACATACTTCTCCTATGACTTAGCATTTTCAACAAGGCAGTTTGGTTGCCCTCTCTTCCCTTTTCACAAGTTCTTAATTTTGATTATATCTTTATCGCCCTTACCTTAACTATTTCTTAGTTCATTTAGTGTGTTTATATTTCAGTCTCTCTCTCTCTTTCATTTTCTATGCTTTCTTTATGTGCATCCTGACCTTTCTTCATGATTTACGTCAATCAGGGTTATTACTGCAGCTATTGTTGATATTAAACCTAATTTTAGGATGATCTAGGTCACAAAGGCTGGTTTACTATTTCGCTGGACTCGGTCTCCTAATCTTCCCCGATCTAGGTTCCTCCTCTTCGTATATACTTAGTCAACTTGTTCCTAAGCAAATTTGGCAGAAGGGTCCGTCAACTTAGTTCTCTTATCCCATGTGAGAAATGTCGCGCATTTTCTCCTCTGTGTTTTCCAATGTTAGTTTTTTTTTTTTTTTCCTTCTTCGGAACCTCTTACAGGTTTACATATGAGATCGTTTGCTACAGTTGAGATTAACATGGCCACATGGAATGTCAGTGGTGGCTTCTTAAGTTTATTTCCAGTGTTCTTTTGAGCAAGGAGTTGTGTAATTTTCCTCTTCATTTTCCGGGTGATTATTAGTACATTAATAGTTGAAACTTCCGAGAAACTCTTTCCAGAGTATCACTGAATATTCCTAAACTCTCTTTTACATTATAATTTTATTTTCTCTTGTTTAGGATTACTGTTGTTACTGTTACTCTTAATTACGATTCATACACTGATTGTGACTCGTATGACATTGTCAATAGATGTAGGTGGTTCACCACTTTATAAAACTCTGTTCATGATAATATATCTTCTTTGGTTGTTGTGTTCAACATTTAACATTTAATAACATCTACTGTGAGAATATAATTGTTATATTTTTTTTTTTTTTCTTCTATATCCATGAGACATAGTTTATAACGATTTTAAACGAGGGTCCAACAAAATGGTTCATAGATTTACTCCTATCGATATGATATATATATATATATATATATCTATATATATATATATACATATATATATAATATATTTATTTTAATGTCTATGCATAGGACGAAATTGGTTTACCACGATTTATAAATCTATATCTCTATATATATATATATTATATATATATATATAAATATATAGATATAGATAGATATATAATCATTATTATATTATATATATAACTATATACATAGACATATATAGAATATATATATGCCTATATATAGAGTTATATAAAAACTGTATTTATATTTAACTAAACCAATCATATGTTAGGGCCCAAGCCCTAACATTTTATTGCATTAAATTCCACAGCCGACGGCGGCCATGGGCGGCGGTGGCCGCAGTGACAGAGCGGCGGACAGGATCAACGGTGGCCGCAGAGCGGCGGACAGGATCAACGGTGGCCGCAGAGCGGCGGACAGGATCAACGGTGGCCGCAGAGCGGCGGCCTGTGCAGGCCGCGGGAGGCATAAGGGATTGGGGGGGGGGATGTGGAGTGGGGCGGAGCCCCACCCACATTCCCACGACGTGGGGTGTGGGTGGGGCTCTGCCCCACTCCACACCTTCATATATTTGAATGAGGGTCTGCGGTGGGGATTTCTCCCCACCGCCTATTCTAAACCGCGACTGTCTTTTAATCCGCGGCTTAAACTTTGACAGTCTTTCACCAATCGTTGATTATTATCAATAATAATATATTAACAAGTGTATATATATATATATATATATTTATATTTATATATATTCATATATAAATATATATATATATATGTATATATATCAACGATAATATATTTATATATATATATATTTCATATATATATATATTTCACATATATATATATATATCCCCTTTTTTTATAATGATATATAACAATTATAATTACTTTCAATTTCTCTATAATTCCACTATATATATATTTATAAATTATTTTTATGTATTTGTATAATTCCAATTTCTACAATTTCTCAAATTCACTACTCTATGCATTTTCTCCAAATCAACCTGTTATAAAGAAATTGTCATAATAATTAGATATAAATATATATATATATATATATATATATATATATATATATCCCAATTTCACTTAATCGATAGAAATGGTAACTGACTATCCCCTTATTATAAGTATAAATTTCCATTTTCATAAACATTTAAGACTTCGTAAATTTACAAACAGATTATATTTACATGCTAGATTTCCTCTAATCCTTCTAAATTAAACTATCTTTTCCACTTTAACATTGAACTGTAAAGAAAATTAGCATTTCAACTAGTTAAGCAATTCCAAACTTTCAAATGTAAACAACTCAGATTAGATTGCAAAAACGAACTTTTTCCTTTCAGTAATACTTGAAACACAAAAATTGCTATTGAACAAAGTTTGCAAACATCAACTTAAAATTTAAGCACATTCATATTACAGCTTCTCAATCATGAATACCATCTTCCCAGATATGAACTTTCTCCTCCCAAACAGTATACCACTGAAAACTTATGACAACCAATAAAAGTCCAATAATAACAAGATCAGGAAGGTGATTTTCTTCCCTCCCAGAATATCATTAATGTACAACAATAACAAGAGAGGTGTTCTCTCTTCATCTCTATGAAATGAACCAGACCTAATTCTCATGACAAGAAGATGAACGGTTTCTTCATAAATAGCCAACCAGAAGCTCCAAGAGAAAAACCTGCGTATCAAAGACAAACAAGAAGAAAAGACCACTCGTCTAGCTCTCCTCCCTACCGTAGACCCGCAAGAGGGTCACCCCCGAGCTAGGGAGACCATACTCACACCTGGGTACTCAAACACTCCACTTCACAACAGAAACAACAACAATCCCAAAGCACACATACACCCGTGGGTATTTTACACAATACGAAAACTCAACTACAGTGAGTTTCATAAGGGGCAGGAGAGTGGACACACTCGACTCCAGAGTGTCACCCTGACAGATAAATGAACTAATATAAATTTCTCTTGGTCTCAACCAAGTGTGATCACAATTTGTAAGAAATCTGTATATGACTCTCAAGTCAAAAATACAGTCACAGATACATGCCCTCAAGGCTTTCAACATCCCAAAAGATGGAAACAGGTATGCACCCGAGGAGGATCTCTCCTCCCCTACCCCAAACTTGATGAGCATTTCTCCCAAGTGGGAGACGCTCTGTCAAACAACCCGACAAGAACCCCACAGAAAACAAATTGAAACACATATTTCACACACATTTCATGCACATTTCAGTTCTACCAAAACAAAGGTAAAATTCAGACCAACCTTGCAAAGCCCTCCTGGGATGAAGTTGTTGCAGAGTCCACAGAGTTCACTTCCAACCTTAGCCACCAACTCCCTCTCCCTTCTCTATCTTCCAAACTAACTTCTCTATTTTTGGTAAGGCCAAAATGAAAGTTTTTCCCCAAAATTCAACTAACTCCCTCTCATCCCAAAATTTGAAAATAAATAACCCAAAATTCTCTTTTTTTTTTCTAATTTTGAGAAATGGGGAAGTGACACTTGTCACCTCCTCACCCTTCCCAAAAACCACTATTCTGTCCAGGTGGCTTATGTCACTCTCCATTCCCAAGGGTACTCCTTATTCCTCTCATGTGACTCCACTTTCTCATGGGAGAAATAAAAAAAAGAGTTAAATGGGAACAAGACAGGTGACCCATGCCTCTTTCTCCTTTCTTCACATGGGTGTCCCCATAGTACATGGGGGAATCTTACTAAAGAAGAGGTGACTTTCACTAATGGATGGCATCTCTTATCTAGGGAAAAGTAGAGGGGATGGGTTGAGTGTTGGTACAACCCATCATGTCCCCTCCTACCTCCAATTTTCGCCACTTAACTTCAGGGGAAGGTTAAGTTGACTAGATGGAGGTTACTCAAGGGTTACCCATGCCAAATGGGCCCCTGGACCCATGGGGTAGAACCCAGGGTCAATTTTAACCCATACAAGACACCCCAGGTCAAGGTAAAGCACAAGAAAAAGGGCCTCATAATTTAAATAAAAAAAATAGAAATTTCAAATTCAATCTCTTTACAACACTTACTTATAAAAAAAATAATGTTACATGAGGGTAACCTAACCCACTCGACCATACGAAAGACCACATTACATCATGACATCAAACACAAAGAGATCTTGGTTCCTCGTGGAACCAGATCGGCTTAACAGGGAATAACAAATAACAAGGTGTGGAATGATCTCCGAAATCTGTGGTTTGATTAGTAATCCCTGCACACTCAATTACAAGATCAGTAACCACATAAATTCATCATAGCCGAAGCAACTTAAATAACACATGCATTCTCATGCCCTAGTACAATTTAACATAATTAAAAATCATATTACAATTTTTCCATCATCACCTAATTCATTTTTCTGAAAAGTAACTTATCCAAACATCACCCAATTAGTTTTTCTGAAAACATAATAAAGTTAAATAGTCTGACAAATTTCGGGAACTGCTATCCCACAAATATGAAAGTAACAATAACAGTACTGTAAATAGTCATAACAACAGTAGTAAAAATGGCGGTCCTCACATATCTCAACCACATTCTTCGGTGAAGGATTAGAATGACATGGTGATGAAGGTAATGGAGGCCTTGGTGGTTTATAAGGTAGAGGGATTAATGGACTAGGAATGGGATCACATGGTGGTGTTAGGATAGGACTTATTGGCTCATGTGTCGGCATATGATTGGATGATGGAGGCCACACATAGGATGAATTAGCTAGGTTGGTATCTCCCTTGTTAAAGGTAATTAAGTCTTCTTGTATTAGGCTTGCATGGTTTATATACAAAGGGCCATTTGGAGTTGCATATGCTTCTTGTTGTAAAGGTGGACTTGGGCTCATTTGTGCTTGTTGGGGAGGCCATTGATAGTCTTGGCAGCTAGGTGTAATGGTAGGATATGTAGACAAAAGATCTCGAGGTGGACTCAAAGATGTGGGCATTTGATCTTGTTGGCAAGGTTGACTTGTGCTCACTTGATTTATATACAAAAGGCCATTTGGACTTGCATGTTGTTCTTATGAAATCACTTGATTGCCTTGTGGATGGGCTTGGTAGTGCATTGGAATGCTAGCATGAGGGATTGAATAAGATTGAGGTGGATATTCATAGGTTGATGTGGCATTGACTTGGTGGATAGGTGGATTAGGTTGATAGGAAGTGGATGGATATGACATATGGCTATAAGGTAGATTAGGTTGATATGAAGTGGATGGATATGACATGTGGCAAGATGGATTAGGTTGGGAGTGAATGGTTAAGGATTGTTGTGCTTGTCAGGCATGACTAATGGCTAAAAGGTGTTGAACTTGGGTTATGAAGTGTTGCAGTTGAGGTGATTGGATTGCTTGGGGTTGATCTTTTTGGATGAAGAATTGTAATGTTTCAATGGCATCTTGGTTTAGGGGTTGTGATCCTTGATAAAGATTTTGGAGGAATCTTTTGAATTTGATTTCTAGGTCTTCTGGTGTAAACATGTTGTCACCCAAGTGTTTGTCTTAAGTCCTTTTACCAAGTGCTTGTTTATGGATTTGGATGATGATGTGGATGAAATTAAGTTAGATATAATGTGTGTTGACTAGGATGAATGTTTAGAGCTTGATTTGGCAACGTTCAAACAAATGATTATGCATATACACACATGAATCACTCACGCAAGACACATAAGCAAGTTTTTGACTTTGAAAATGAAATGTGATGATTAAGCAAGCACACATGGAAGACACATCAACAAGCCTAATGTCTAGTCAAGTGGGTATGGCTAATTAGGTCTTAGGCTAGATTGCACAAGGTTGACTATGGAATTGAAAGCAAAATCCTGCCACACAACCAAGAGAAAGGGGTAACCCACCCTTCGCCTTCACTTCCCAAAGGTATAAAGTTCTTTGGGGCTTAGCCAAGAGTGACAAGATCTACAACTCCCAATGAGGGTGTCTTTTGATTTAGCCTTGATTGAAGTCATCCCTTGGAGTGGTGTGTCTCTAAGTAGGCCTCCTAGATTGGGTTTACAAAAGCAAGCCAAGTGAGTTGTCACTTGAATCACACTCGCACTTGTTAATTGACTCTTTAAAAATGAGAATGTGTGGAAAACAATTCAAGCACTTGTTCGTTTTAGATCCAAATCCAAATGTGATGGAAGACACTTGTTCATTTTATGCCCACTTTCGATATGTGATAGCAAATAATGTTCCTTTTAGGAGCCCACAATCCAAATGTGTTTGCAAACAAGTTGTTTTAGAAAAAGCAAAAGTTGTGTCGAGTGCACCTAGAAAGTTGTTTTCAAATTTGATAATGAGGCACATGCCACAAGTCCCAATCATGTTCCACTAGATAAAGCAAGTACAAGGTTTCAAATGATAAATCTTTGACAAGCAAAAACCTACAACCCACTTGTGAGTAGTTTGATAAAAAATGTCTTTGACAAACAAGATAGCACAAGCAAAGGGTTAGTAGCAAGTGAAATGAAAAAAAATGACTAAAAAGTCAAACTATATTAAAATCTAACTATATTAAAATTAAACTAAAATGCTAATTAAAACAAAATTAATTAATCTAGAGTAAAAGGCTAAATTATATTTTAATATTAAAGTAAAACCTAATACTAAATGAAAATTAAAATTAAAATCTAAGATTAAAATTAATACTAATAGTAAATTAAAGTTAAAACTAAAATTGAAAATCTTAAAGTTAATTCTAAATGAAAATTAACATCTAAACTTAACTTGAAATTAAAATTAATATTAAAAAATTAAAATCTAAATTGAAATTAAAAAATGAAAAATTTAAACCTATTACGAAATTAAAATTTAAGACTAAGTAAAAGCTAAATGTGAAATCTAAAACTATATTAGAAGTTAGATAAAAATAGAACTAAAGTAAAGCTTAGTGAAAGCTACGTTAAAAATGATATTAGAACATATGAAAAATCTAAGTTGATGGAGGTTAGGGTAATGAGGTTAGATGGTCGGTGTGTTGGGAGATGAAGAGATGGTTGATGGAAGTGGTGGAAGGATGTATAGTAAGTGGTGATAGGAAATCGGGTATGTAAAGACAAACATCGACCAACGTGGAGATCGGCCAATTGTTTAGTGTCAACAAGAGTCTGCAAGTGTGTGGATCGGAAGGGCTCTACAGATGTGGTCGATGTTGAGAAGAAAAATAGGAGATCAGCGAGGGGAGATGATTTAGCAGAGGCGAAGGTCAATCTGCATAGCGACAAGATGGACAATCAAACTTGATACCTTGTAGTTAAAGATAAAACACATTAATTAAAACAATTTAAATCCACCAAATAAAATGTGAACTTGAAACTACTAGATAAAAGAAAACAAGGTTGGTGGGAGTTTGTTATCTTAGATAGTGCAGATGGAAATGCATGCCAGAAACTAAGGAAACCTCCTGTCAAAAACCTGTATACATCACCATGGTTTCAAATATGGTTGATACCCCCATTTCATATTCGTATTAACTGTGGAAGGAAACAAAATATAGGTCACAGATCGAAGTGGTGTAAAGGGATTTTGATTGGGTCATGTTGAGCAGATCTGTGATGGAAATGTGAGATGTGAGATATGTGCTGGTGGAAATACAGGGGTTAAAAACAACAGGCATCAGCGATGGGAAAGTGGGGCTGTCGACAAAGGTTTATTCCTTGTTAATGAGGTGATGTGGGAAGCTTGTGTGAGCAACAATTTTAGACAGTGGTTGGGAGGAATAAGGGTAGACAAATAAGGTAGTAAAGTTGCAGGGAGTTGAGCAGAGTGGGGAGATGATGATGAGGCAGTGACAGGGCAACGATAAGGTGAATAAGAGGATGGCAGAAGGTTTATACTAGGCGACAGTAGGAGAAATAAGGGATCGATAGGAAAGTTTGACAGATTAATAGGGAATTGTAATAACAAAACCTATGATCTGAAATGAAAAATGGTGAAAAGTTAATGAGCCAATCTACAAATGGGAGGATGTTAGATCCATAAGGATCTACACCTCTAAAAAAAATTTCAATTTTTTTCTGTGAGCAAAACATACCAAATTTTATGTCGATCTTCGCCTGAGAGGCCTCTGGAACATGATAGTGATGTCAAATCTAATGTAGGACTCAACCTAGAAATCTTCATCACCAAAACTAGACAAAAATAATGTTAAAATTGCAAATTTGAACACACAAACCTACAAAAGTGAGGGTTAGTCCCACTGGGCATGCCAAATGTAGTTAAGGTAAAATTGCAAATTAGGGTAAATGAATAAACAACAATGATCAAACCCTAACAATTGCATAATGAAGCACAAGACAACATGAAAATCAAAAAAACAAATGTAAATGCAAACTAATCTCCATGCTATGCTTGATTTATCTCCATTGCTCTTCTCCACCTCGCATGACATGCAAGATTTTGAAGGATGATTGTTGGAGGAATGTTGGGTTTTCACTTTTGCAGCATAATAATGATATGAGGATGATAGATGGATGATTTGGATAGCAAGATTGAAGAATGATTTTGGCAGAATGAGGATACTTGAAGAATAGATCCTTCAAATGGCTTGGGAGAGGGTTGATTTATAGGCTTGGGATGATTTAGATGGATGGTTGAGATTAAAAGGCTACATGATTGATATGGATGGCTAGGATTGATTAGTTATTCCCACTCTTCAAGGGAGTTGTAGTCATGTGACAAGTGTACAAAGAAAGATAAGGATCATGTGTAATTGTGTACATAGAAAATACTACATGTGTAATTGTGTATATAAAAAGTAGTACCACACATGATTCAAATGAGAGATGGACAAGTGTTGGAATGTGGTGAAAGGTCATGACCTAATTCAAATATTTTATTTGACTTAGTTGAGATATTAGTTAGAAAATTAATTAAATAAATAAGATTTATTTAATTAATTGGCTAGGTGATTAGGATGGGATTAAAATATGATGTGGAAATTAATTAAATAAATAAAATTTATTTAATTAATTGGAAAGTGGGATTATGAATGTGAAATTAATTAAACAAATAAAATTTATTTAATTAATTGGCTAATAGAATTAGTTGAATTAAGAGTGGGATTAGGACAAAATGTTACATGATGTCTAGGATAATATTTTTAACTAGGTGTTTCAAGACATGGACAATTTTGGGTGTCTACAAAATGCATTGAGTACTTTCATGAGGTTAATGCATGAAGTTCTAAAGAAATTCTTAGGTAAGTTTGTGATTGTGTACCTGGATGATATTCTAATTTTTAGTAAGATAAAAGATGAACATTTGTGGCATATTAGACAAGTTTTACAGAGGTTGAGAGAAGAGAAATTGATGATAAACATCAAGAAGTGTAGTTTCATGAAGGAAGAGTTGGTATATTTAGGATTTTTGATTTATGTGGAAGGATTGAAGATGGACCCTAAGAAAGTAAGAGCAATTATTGAATAGCCTACACCGAAGAGCATTGGAGAAGTTAGATCATTTCATGGATTGACTAGTTTCTACCAGAAGTTCATTAGAAATTTCAGTTCAGTTTGCAACCCTATGACAGAAACAATGAGAGGTGATAGAAAAGATTTCAAGTGGACATCAGGAGCAGATAAAAGTTTTGAGTTGTTGAAGCAAAAAGTGTTAGAGCAACCTGTTTTGGCATTACCGAATTTCAATAAAGTCTTTCAAGTTGATTGTGATGCAAGTGGAAATGCAATTGGAGCAGTATTAAGTCAAGAAGGTAGACCTATAGCACATTTCAGTGAGAAGTTGAATGATGCAAGGAGAAGATATTTAGTTTATGATCAAGAGTTCTATGCCATAATTCAAGCCTTGAAGAAGTGGAGACATTACTTGTTGCCTAAGGAGTTTGTGTTGTATACAGATCATCAAGCTTTGTAATATTTGAACAGTCAAGGTAAGTTGAATCAGAGACATATGAGATAGGTAGAGTTCATGCAGAGTTATACTTTTGTGTTGAAGCATAAGAGTGGTAAATCAAACAAAGTTGTTGATGCCTTGAGTAGAAGAAGAAAATTGTTGATAGAGATGAGAGTTGAAGTGTTGGGTTTTGATGAATTGAAGAACATGTACGAGGGAGACACTGAATTTGTAGAACCTTGGAAAGCATGTAAGGAACCTGTTGTGATAGATAGGAGTAAGTGGCTAGTCTATTTCATTCAAGAATATATCTTATTCAAAGGAAGGTAGTTGTGCATACCTAGAAGTTCAATGAGAGATAATTTGATCAAGGAGAAGCATAGTGGTGGATTGGTAGGACATTTTGGCATTGATAAGATAGTGGCTTTGGTAAGTGAAATTTACTTTTGGCCTTAGATACATAAGTATCTTTAGAGATTTGTGCAGAGTTGTAGAGTTTGTCAAATTGCAAAAGGTAGTAGTTAGAACACTGGATTATATAAACTTTTGGTAGTACCGGAGAGACCTTGGGAAGACATAAGCATGGATTTTGTAATGGGATTACCTAAGACATAGAGAGGACATGATTCAATATTTGTAGTGGTTGAAAGATTTTCAAAGATGGCTCATTTCATACCTTGTAAGAAGACAACTGATGTAGTGCATGTAGCTAACCTATTTGTCAAGGAGATTCTGAGATTGCATGGATTACCTAAGAGTATAGTTTCAGATAGAGATACAAAGTTTGTTTGATATTTTTGGAAGACACTTTGGAAGAAGATGAAGATAGATTTGATGTTCACTTCTACTTTTCATCCATAGACAAATGGATAGACAGAGGTAGTGAATAGGAGTTTGGGAAACTTGTTGAGATGTTTGGTTGGAGACAAAGCCAAAAGTTAGGATTTGATTCTTTCACAAGTAGAGTTTGCATACAATAATTCAGTAAACAGGAGTACTGGAAGAACACCTTTTGAGATTGTTACTGGAGTGAATCCTAAAGGAGTGGTGGAACTAAGAGATATTAGTACAGAGGGAAAGAGGAGTGCAGAAGCAAAAGAATTTGTAGACCATATGAAGACACTACATAATCAAGTGAAGAAACATTTGAAGGATATGGATAGTAAGTACAAAGAGAAGGTTGATGAAAAGAGAAGACATAAGGAATTTGAAGGGGGAGATGAAGTGATGATGTACTTGAGAAAAGAAAGATTTCCAGTTGGGACTTATAATAAGTTGAAGATGAAGAAGTTTGGACCTTGTAGGATACTCAGGAAATTTGATTTAGGAAATACATATGAAGTAGAGTTACCAGAGACATTGGGTATTTCACCTATTTTCAACATTGTAGATCTTTATTAGTATCATGAAGCAGAGTTCAGTGACAACATGGTAGAAGACTTGAAGAAGCAGTTACTACAACAAGTACCAGAGCAAATTAAAGATATTTTGGATAGCAGAGTTGGATGCAGCAACAGAGGAAGACAATACAAGGAATATCCTGTGAAGTGGAAAGGCCGACTGGAAGAAGATTTATCATGGATTTCTCAGGATGAGGTGGACCATCTTGGTTCTCCCCTAGCATCAGTAACGTGAGGAACTCACTTTTTCAATAACCCCTTTTTCAATAACCCCGAATGTCTGATGCAGGAGCATCCCTGGTTCAAGAGTAATCTTGCATCAACCAAAAACATTTGCATTTCAGTTTGTTTACATTTTAGTTCTTTCATTTTTCATTGTAGTTCAGGCAGTTTAGTTAGAAGTAGTTTCAGCTAATGGTCCAGTTTTGCCAATATACATGTTGCAAATCTAGACTTAGCATCTACATTCATTCATCTATGTCATGTCAAGAATTCAGAGCATTTGGATCAGTTACCGGAAAGATATCGCTATTAGAAGATCAACTATTTTCTCATAGTAGAGCGTTCTAACAGTTCCTAATAATTAGTTGAAGGAGAAGGCTTGCGGATCATTCCTTGACTTGTGGATCTCAATGACACATCATTCAATGTCCTTTGGTTCATGGATGACCTTCCGCAAGGGTCCACACATTGTTCCATTCATTTGAGGAAGTGTTCTATGCTTTTAGGTCTGATCTATCTATGAACACATTACAACTCTTCATTGGAGTTTGTGACCTTCCTTGGCTGATGCGGAGGAATCTATTGGTCCGAAGATGATATATAAAGATGGAATAGATTTTTAGGAAAGTAGTTCTCATGATTTAGAAGAGAGATAGTTGTCTTCTTCATGAGAGAGCTTTAAAGCTTTATCTTGCACATGTATGTAATCAAGCCTGTGAGTCCAAATTATAAGCCTGCATGTTGCCGGCAAATCTCTATTTTGAATTCTATGATATACTGAATGACTGAATTTGCATATGTTTTATTTTCTTGTGTTGTTTCCATTGTGTTTACTCTTGTTGCATGATCTAGACTGTTTAGTCTATGAACCCTCCTACCGTGACTGCACCACAAAGGATGTTATCAAAATTGTGACTAGGTTCAATTCAACAGGTGGATTAGCCATGTTGAAATCTATGAAAAACCAGACTGTTACTAATGCAACTGGTGCCAAGTTTGACAAAAAGGCAATGACCATGAATGATATTATTGATCCGAATGTCAAGTTTTCTTCAATGGTAATTGGTTACAAAATTTATCATTCCAATAGGGAGAACTTTGTCTCTAGAATGACCATATATGTTGCATACAAAATGTTAAACAAAAATATAGATTATGACTTGTGTGAATTATTGTAGAACCAACTAATTGAGAACCTGAACAAAATTAAGGACAAGAAAAACACCTTCAAATATGGTTCTTTGGTTATATGTCTATTCTTCTACTTCATGAATGAAGTACCTGGTGTAAAAGGTGTGTACCAGACCAGTGATAGGCCAGTTGCTACTCAAATAAGAGATCATCTATGCAACATTGGAGACTCTAATGCATAGAAAACTACAATCTGGGGATACTTTAAAAAATTTCAAAGTATGATGCATTCTAGGGAAAGGATCCCTGAATTAGTTGTTGAAAATACAAGAATGACATTTGTTTCATGGTGGACACTGATCAGTGCCTAATGGAAGCTGTAGAACCCAAAACTATTTAGATTATGCCTATGGGTTATGAGGTTGATGAGAAGATTTTGGAAATGTATGATCAACATCTCTTGAGAAAACCCAAGGATGACTCTGTTGAGAGGTTTGGGACTTATAAAGAGATTGATAAAAAGCTACATGTTGAACTCTGGAAACCAGAGATTAAGAGAAAAGCTCATAAGCAAGTAGAAATGTATGCTAAAAGTATTGGGATAACAAAGGAAGCTATGAGGCAGAATAGAGAAAGAATTGAAAAAGCTAAGAAGGAGAAGCAGGATAAGAAACAAGGAAATACTCCAATAGAATCCCTCTCCACTCTAAGGACTACTAGCAGCTCTGCTGCTATGTTAATCCTAAGAAATCGGAAGACATATCATCTGGTAAGGAAAAGAAGAGAACTAAAGTGAAGGCAAAGAGATCACATGATAGTTTGTAAAAAGAGGATGAAGAAAAGATAGACCCAGATGATGGGCTTAAGGGACTAAAGGCCATATGTACTAAAGTTGTTAAAATATCTAAAGAGAATCCTTCTGAAAGCAAGAAGACAAATAAGAGGTAGAGATCAGAGGCGGATAATAAGAAGCAAATTCCCTCTATGAAAACCATTGTCAAGATAATCACTGTTGATGGGAATTTAAAACCATTAACCAAATACTATAATCTTTATAATGACACTAACAAAAGACTTTTGGAAGAAGCCACTATCACATACTTGAATGTATTCAATCGAGCACTAGTGGAAATTCTATCAGAAGTTCCAAAAGACTTAAGAAAAATCTTGGAGATAAGAAAAGAAACAACCAAGTCAAAAGATATGGAGCTGAGGGAACATGTGTTAACCACTCTATGTCTGATGATCTCCAACAGAGAAGCAGTTAAAATTTTTAAAGAGGTCAAAAATGAATTCAGGAGTAAGGCAAGAATGAACAAACTGATGATTGGAGAGATAGATGAAATAGTCCAAGAAACTGAACAAATTTTAAGCAAAACATTGGACAAAAATAAGTTCTTGTTGTGTTAGATGAGCCTGCAAATGACACACCAATCCTAGATGAATAAGTGTAGAAAAATGATGAGAAACAATTTGGAATGGATGATTCATCTATCCCAGAAGAGGAAACAATAAGTAGGGAAGAAGTAAAAAAGAATAAATGAAACTGTTGATGCAAGATGTATTCTAACTCCTCTGGATCATTCTAACAATGAAGATACAGAGATGAATACAAAAGCAAATGATCAAATTGAAGATGATTCATGGAAGATTGAAGAGCATGAAATAGAAAAGGATAAGAACCAAGAAGTAGAAGAAATCAAAGATAAGGAAGATAAAGCAGAAGAAGATGGTGCAAATGTTGATGCATCCAAACAAAATAGTCCTGATCCTGACACTAAGAAAACTCATGGAAAGGAAGGTGGTCTAGAAATTCTGGCAAGAGACACCGTAGATACAGTGAAGAGTTTCCTAAGTAAAGAAATGCTAGAGTTTGATGAACCTAAACTAATTCAAGGACCAATTAACCTAGATACTCTCTCTCCGGTCCAAATGATGAAGATAGCATCTTTCACACAAGCCAAGGCAAGAGAAAATATATTGAAATCTCACATAGAGCACAGTGATATGTTAGGCCTCACATCTGGTATATTGGAGAAGATAATGCCAACTTTCTAGAAGAAACTATCTGATTCTCCCTCTGGAATTCTGAAGAGCCTTGTAAATTCTGTAAGCACACACTTTGAGTCCTTAAAGAAGTCTACAGAGACTAAAGTTTGGAATGAATTTTTGGATAAGAGATTTAGTGAGCTAAAGGGCCTAATAGAGAATAATAGAAAGGTACTTGATATCAGTATAAAGAGTATTCAAAATGCTCTTAATGACAGAGGTGATGTATACAAATTTTGTCTATCTTGGCCCAAAGTTATCAAAGATATTGAGAAGAAGATAAAGGATCGAAAACAAAAATTATTGAATCTATCTCAAAATTTTGATCCTCTAATAGTTTCTCTAGTAATTCAAGAGTGTTAAGTAATCAGCTTTACTGATGAAATAAAGAAAATTGTTATATAAAAGAGATATATTGTGGAGAGAATGTGTGAGCTCAGGGGATTGATTGCCCCCAAGTTAGAAACAATGTTTGCTGCTTTATGAGAAGCTAAAGTTGCAGTCCAGACAGGTGATCCTTCAAATCTAAAGAAAGCAGAAACATAAGCATTGCTACTAAGTGGACACATCTTAATTTTGGATAGCATGAAAAGAAGTTGGGCCTCTAAAATTACGCAATTGAAAAATAGTTTTACAGAGATTCTCAAGTTCATGTAAATATAATATATGGATTATTTATACATATGTGGCCTTCTATACAAATTTTTTTGTGTCAATTTTGGTTTGTGGATCCCATCCTTTTCCATTGATGTCGAAGGGGGAGTGAGAGACAGTGAAATGAAAGAAAATGAAGAATCCATCAAAGGGGGAGCAATGGAAGAACATATAAGTGTACATAGTAGGGGGAGTCAGTCATGACACTTAGTCATTTTTCGTGCTAAGTATTGCCATCAATGCCAAAGGGGAAGATTGTTGGCAAGAGACACTACAAGGCATGTCATGTGTTGTTATTGATGGCAACTAAGTCCATTCCACACATCCACAATGTAGTATCAAATCTTGCCAGAAGTCAGTTCTAAGATTCGTCAAGTCTGGATAGACAGGAACAGGGTATATGAAAAAGTTTAGTATTTTGGTCAACGGATCTCTCCAATTAATCATTCTGTGTTGTGAATCTGAGAGAGTGTAGAGGAATGTCAGGACAATCTAAATCCAAGATTTCAGCCTTTGGTGACAAAGGAATTAAAAGTTATGAGCAATTAAGTACCGGGTCCTAATATGACAGAACAATTCAGTGAGGAACATGCTGACTTGTGTTAGATCCTTGTGTGGATCTAGTAGAAGTGTTTTGGTTAGTTATGTATGGGATATAATGTTAGTGGGTGACATGTGTGGTGACTTGCAAGTGTTATTTTTGGTATGCATCAATATTGGTGTATGATTTCAGCTGATAGAATAGAGTACTTGTATTGTTTGTTAAGTTCTTCATAAGGCTGACAGAAAAGTCATTGAATCTCTTGAGGCAAATATATATAGCCGATGGATTCAAGTGTATTATGTGGTGTTGTGATGCAATGATGTAGTAGTGCAAACAAAGAGGTAGATTTAAGAGAAAAATAGAAGAGATCTAAGGCCTGGATTATGGCAAAGTAGTAAATAGGGCAGAATAAAGATGAAGTGTGTAAGATCAGTATTCTGTGCTTAACTGGAACTAAATTTTTGCATTAGAAGATGCTATTCATTAGTTCAAATAATGGGTAATCCTTTTGTAATAATTCTTGTAGGTAGTGAACCTCTTTTTAAGGAGTGAGCTCTGGGTAGTGAGCTTGAAGGCATGTGCCTTCCCCTTTTGTAATACTTTTAACAGAGTATAATCTTTGTGGGTTAAGCCCCACCGTAGTTTTTCCCTTAACCAGTTTTCCACATCAAAAATCTTGGTGTCAAGTGTGATTCATTTGTTTCTACTCATATGTTGTTGATTCATGCTTTAATAATTTCATCATTAATTTGGTTTGAATAAAGAAGAAGAATTAATTATTACAAATATTAAGGTTTTAAGACAACTGATTCACCACCCTCTTAGTTATCTACCCTAATTCCAACAATCCTCTTAGTGCTCTTTGGAATCTTTACATGCATATATCACAAAATTTGAAAATCTTTATAAATTTCTTAGTATGCATCCTCATGTCATTACCTATATACAAGCCATGTATCACAAGGATATATTTGTGTCATCTTCCTTCAAAATCCTTGACTATGTATCTGATCTTAACAACTTCATATCCCTCATCAATACATACCCTTGGGTAGTAGAAAAACTGATAAAACACACTTGAGCATGACACTTCTCATAATAGTTTGGAATTAATAGTTGAAACATATGGAGACGATATTGACAATGATTATGAGAGTGATAATGAATTTACAAGCTACCCTACTTCTCCTACAACTGAACATTTAGATAACTCAGATGAGAAGACTAGGGATAGCTCTAGTAATTAAAATAATCTTCCTAGCCAAAGTGTAGCATTAATGGATGACATCCTAACAACACAAGACTATTTTGACTATCTTGACCTATTTGGTGTGATTGATGTGGATAATGAATAGTTTCATAACCCACCCAGTCCACTAAGAGATGATATTTATGTTGAGATCCATTCTTCATTATCCCTTCAGGGATCAGGAAGTGATCAAAATACATTAGATAGACAAATGGAACAACCTGTACCTCTTTCTAGCATTCAGATTTGGGAGGACGATGACCTCCTCGATGATGGCCTCTAGCACGAAGATCCCTATAGGTAAGTATTTCTAACCCTTTATCTCTCATGATGTGGTTCCCCCATGATGTGTTATGTGTTGTTTAGGCCTCCTAGGACCCCTAATTCTCTTGTAAGGTCTGAGAGACCAGGAGACTGCCTTTGTTGTGACCTTCTTCTATTTGTATCATCATTCTTCTATATTTCCTCTCTCTTTGATTTCATTGTTGTGTGTTGTGTCTTATGGACATAGCATTGTGGTTGGTGACTTGGGGGCACTCTCCTATGTGACTGTCCCTAAGACACTTGTTTCTCCTCTTTTGATTTATTGCTTCCCTTTCTCTAGTGTTTCTATCTAGTAGGTGGATGACAAAAAACATTTATAGTGATGTGAACCTAGCATCCCTTTAGTGAGAAATCAAAAATTGGACTTAGTTCCTAATATGATGATGGGGTTGCATATCTTATCTGACATTTGGCTAGTAGAAGCACTCTATGCTTTCTACCTAGTGATTTTGATGACGTTTTTATCTCACTTACAAAACATAACAATACTATTGCTCTGTGCACTTTGTTTGTCTTCGAATCTTGCCTTGGTGACACTTGGTTATGAGATTTTCATGATATAACCCCACAATTATCCTTGATCTTTGAATTCATAGTATAACCTTGGCTCTTTTTGTGATTGATCATATGAATTGATGTTATTGTTTATCATGATTATGTAGACACTAACATGTTTCTTGCAAGGATGTGTTTGTGGGAACATTTGGCGATCGTAAACTACATGTCACCTCCAGGGGGCATGGGCTTTGAGAAAGTCTGTGTTCCCTTGTGTGTTTTATTTCTACCTTAACATGCTTGATATCAATGCATGATATCAATCACCTTCAGGTGGGTACATATATAAGGTAAGCTATCTATTGTAGGTGGTAGTAATGTGCTTGTCCTCAGGTGCAGTTTAAACACTAGTGTGATGAGTACTTCCTGCACTCTGAGTTTGTTTGTAATCAATCAATCACATTAATCCCTCTGTGGAGGTAGGGATGGTGTATCTCTTACGGAGAGTGCACATCCTGTCATTTTCAAAAAGTCCTCATCACGAGGTGGGGAGTGATTATGTGACTAACTCAACCCTTAAGCATGTCTTTGGTGATTGTTGTGGTGAAGCCGAATTGTCGATGTGTGTATGTAATGTGCCTGAGATGGTGATGAGCCTAGAAATAGGAACACTCAATTGCTTGTCTACATTTTTTCTCTGTTTCTTCAAAGTGTGTGTGTTTGGTGTGCTTGTTTTGTTTGGCATGTCTGTTGCCCCATATGCAGTCTAAAGACTAGTGCGATGAGTTCTTCCTACATTTTGGGAGGTTTGGTTTGTCTTGCAAGTGTGTTGCCCCATATATAAAGTTTAAAGACTAGCATGATGAGTGCTTCCTTTATTATGGGAGGTGTGTTTAATTTCCTTGTACTTGCATCTACATTTCATATAAATGAGAAAAAGAAAAAGAAAATAAATCATTCATGTCTTCCATGCATTAACTATCATCTATGCATCTGTTGTATTCTCTATGTCTTGCATGACTGTAACTATCTTCTCCATGTTTTGCTTGCCTATTATTGTCTTCTCCATGCTTGGCGTGTATTTTCTATGCTTGGCATGTTTGTTGTGTTTGTTGAGCATACTTTAATGTATCTATTGGCCTCACATTTATACATACATTAAAGTGGGGGCTAAATGTAATGTCAGAAAATGTCCCCTTGGGGGCTTTTCCCTCATAAGATTTAGCTCTTGGGTCTTTCATCTACATTTAGGACATCTTGCATCATATTTTGACATCCTGATGAAATGAACCCTAAGTTTCATGGTAAATGGGACCTAGGGGGATCCCTTGAACTAATCTCTAACCAAAATAGGGAGGGAGGACTTGGACGCCCGCACCCTAGTCCTACCCTATTTTGGGTCAGACCTAAATTTTAAGTGTCAGCTTGTGACTGTTATTTGGGTCCTATGCTGATACGGTAAGTTTGAATTATGAAATTCTTGGTGGGAGTGTTTGTAGTTGCATATATAAGAATGTTTAGGCATTCGTTTGTAAACTAGATGGACATTTGATGGCAATTTTGATTCATGATCTTGTGTAGAAGTGATTCAAGGCACTCATTGTATAGCAAGAGTAGATATTGTGTTGCTTATGTGTTTGTATTTGTAGATTTGAGCATCCATCTCCTCATGGCATGAAGAGTTTCTTCCTTCCATAAGATCTTCATTACAAGGTGACATCATTTGTGTTTTTGAGCATTTATCATTTAGTTTTTGCCTCTTCCTCCTAAGGGCACACACTCTCTATCTAAAAATAATGTTTGGGAGACTTGAATGTCTCTCTGGGGCTTGACTGAGGAAAGCCTCTAAACACCACAACTCCCTCCCCATTTTTCTATGATTGCAGGTTACAGGTTGAAGAAGTAGGAAAAGTGGAGTTGCAGGAGAGTGTTGTAGAGTGTTGGATTCATAGATCAGAGTTGAAAATAGGGCCCTGGACTCAGGTGCCCACTCATTAGTTCTCCAGATTCCACAACAGAAAAATCTCTGTGACAATCAGAATAGGTTGTAGATCAAGTTCCCAAATCCTAACAAAAATCAGGGCATTGGACTAGGGCACCCACTCATTAGTCCTTAACTATTCTGCTTCCTAAACTTCAAAAATAGGTGCACATTTATTTGTCATTTTACATCTTCCTATCACAACACTTTCAATAATTTGTCTATTTACTTCCATATTTGTATAATTAATATTTTGATGTATAATTGAGAATAATTGGCAATAAAATCATCCTAATCTAATCTTCCCCACATTCCTAAGTGACCAAGGGCCTAATAGTGCATTACCACTTGACCCAAAGTCCTTGAATGTATTAGGGTGAAAGGAGGATATACACAAAACTATCAAAAACCAATTACCCAAAATTTTACCCTTTACAATATTAAAGCACATCATCAGAGGAAAGCGTTTAGAGTTTTATATCAAGGATAACACATTGTAGAAATGACCTTAAAACCCTATAAAATTTGCAAGTCCTAACACATCCATTGGTATAATATCACATAACACCTCATCATGATAATCTCCAATCTTAAACTTTACAAAACATTGTTCATTAACCAAAGCCTTATGATCTTTCTATAACCAAGCAATCCTATGGGGATATGGATGTTTCATTCGATTCAAATTCAACTTTCTAACCATTTATTTAGACACTAGTTTGTCTTTACTTCTACTATCAATAATCACATCACAACACTTACCTCTTGATTTACACCTTGTTTGGAATAGGCTCTTTTTTTGTGTTGGTTCTTCTTTTCCCTCTTATTTTAACAAGAGATTCTTCTCTTTATGCATCTTCTAAATGTTTAGATCTAGCTTCCTCATCAACATGGGCAACTCTAGCATTGCCTTGTGGTCTTTTGTTTGTTCCTCCCTAAGTTTGTTGACAGTCATATGCTTTATGCCCTTCTTCACTGAATCTGAAATAGGTTCCTCTAAATCCTCCTCTTCCAAGTCCTCTTCCAAATCTACCTCTATCTCTCTAGTACCCATCATTATTTCCTCAAGGATCATATATATTTTCACCTTTGTTATTCTGATTGGTGCTTGCATCTTCATTCTTCTTTTGATCATCTTGTTGTCCATGACCCCCATATGATCTTCCACTAGTTTTTCCACCATGACCTTGTCCTCTTTATTTATTCTCAAATTTTCTATTTGTTATGGAGTAAAAAGTAGACAAATACTTTTTTACCTCCTAGTTTAGCTCCTAGGTCCCCGTGATTATATTATACACCATAAATATTCATCCTGATGCAAAATCCCTTGAAACCCATGTAAATTGGGAACTAGGGGCCCATTTTATGACTTACCTCAGACCAAAAAGATGCCTTGGAACTTGGGTGCTTTCACCCAAGTCTTCCCTGATTGGTTAGTGCAAATTTCAAAGCATGTCATCATAGGACCTCTAAAAAGGTTTCCCTTTGTCAGCTCTTTTGATTTAATTTATGAATATTAATGACAAAGTGTATATAAGTATGTTTTTGAATTAATTTATAACCTAGATGGATATAGTGAACTTATTATCTTGGAGAAAAGAGCATTCAAAGCATTCATTATATTGTTAGAGAACATTTGTGTTTGTGGTGTATGTGTTGTAGATTTAGAATCATCATCCATCTCCTTATGAGTTGAAGGATCTTCACTCTCCTAAGGGCTTCACCTCTGAGGTGATATGATTGTTATTTGAATCTTTCTATCATTGATTTATGTTTAGCCTCTACTCTTCTAGGGCATGCACTCTTTATCAAATGGTAGTGTTGGGAAGCTTGAATGCTATAATAGGATTTGATTGAGGTAAGTCCCTAAACACCATAACCCCCAAACCCCCTTTCTTCTTGTGTGGAGGTCACAGGTACAAGATCTAGAAAGGTGAAGGTATAGGAAGGTTGTGTAAGGGAAAGGGTTTCAGGATCCCAAAGCATTTCACTAATATTTCTCTTCAAAAGACTTGGGCACCCATGAAATAGTCTTCCTACTCAAACATGCACTAAATTTGGCATTAGGACATTCTCTATGACATTTCTCCAGTTTCTAGTTTTTGAAGATTTTGTCTTTCTTAACTTGGGCACCCACAAAATAGTCCTCTAAATTTCTATCTTCTAGGGCATATGTTATGATATTTCTCTGATTATCTTTGTATATTCAGATTTTGGGTTTCAGTTGTCTTCTATCTATTACAAGATGATTATCTTAGAACTAGGGTTTTATGCATATGATGAAGTCAAGGTAGGAGGGTCCAATGAAGGACTGTCCAACCTTCTAGCCTAATCATCTAACACCATGATCATAATGGATATGTAACAAAAGCTAATAGGTAATCAATAGAAAGATAAATATATTCATAAACACATAACACAAGATGTATATTGGGAAAACCCTAACAGAGAAAAACCCAACCTTCAAAGCTCATGTCCTATATATTATAACTTCAATTTGAATTGCACATGCCTCAAGGGCTTTACATATACTAGGATGCATCCTAGGGATTACAAAAGATTCATACAACAATATTCTTTCATGATTTCTTTCTTCTAAATCTCAATTCTCTGCTCTACAACACATTCTGCTTCCTGCTCTGCTTTCTTCTCTATTCTACTATTCAAAAAGATCAAAACAACTTAAGATCTTGCTTCATATCTTCATGCTATCATTCACTTACTTAGAAACAATCCTTTTCCTCTTATTTATATCCTTTGCAAGCTTTCTAAACATTAATAGGTCAGCCTGATTGTAACGGCTAGTTAGGGTAACGTGTACACAAAATAGGTTGAGCCTAAACATAAGGCATTACTTTGTAGGTACATAGAACTTTGCGCAAATCTTCATGAAGGTTGGACAAGTCCTATAATTCATTTAATAATGCTCCTTTAGGCTCTATAAGTCACAGATTTGCTCTGTGTGCTGATTAAGCTTCACTGAACACAGTCAACTCTGCTCTATCAAACATGCAACAAAAGTCAATCTTCTGATTGTGATCTTTCTAGAATCAAATCCAAATGATCAAAATTCTTGATATGTTGTAGCTTCCTATGTCTAGATATTAAGTCTAGCTTTGTATCCTCTTATACTTAGATGTGGTAAAATGTGGTATCTCCTTAGGTCACCTTCTTAATATTTTGCAACTCACTGTCAACTGTCTCAACTATTTTAAATTCTTTTGGATGCTCCTGCATTAGACTCTCGGGGTTATTTGAAAAGTGAGTCTCTTCGCTTTGTTTTGTATTATGTCAAAATCAAATAGGTTCAGTGATCTATCTTCAAGTACTTGCAACTACCTCAAGGTCGGTGGTCTGCCCAAGTCCACCCTGTAAAACTACCTCAAAAGTAATCTAGATTCAGTGATCTATTTTTAGGTACTTGTGGCTGCCTCTAAGTCGGCAATCTATTCAAGTCCATCTTGCAAAACTACCTCTGATTCTTCTAGGTTTGGCATTCTACATGCAGGCCTTGCATTATCTCAATGCTCAGTGGTCTGAGCAAGTCTTCTCCGCAAGTTGCCTCAAATCCTTCATCTTGTTATGGTCTAGGTTCGGCAGTCTACTTGCAAGCCTTGCACTACCTCAATGATCGACAGTCTGAGCAAGTCTTCTCCACAAGTTGCCTCAAGATCAATGTCTATTTCAATCAAATTTATTCATGTCTCCTCTAGAACAATCAAGTTACTTTCTAATCCAATCAATACACTTCCTGAACTTCTCTACAACACTTTCCAATTTTGATCTCAGATACAATTTCTCACACAAACCTTAGAATCTTACATTTTCTGCTCTGTATATGTTGCTTCAATACTTTTCTTTGTTTCTTTATCCACATTTACTTTACTCTGATACACAAAATTTCTCCTTTGGTAGAATATCTTGTCAATCCCTCTTTCTATGAACTTCTCTTTTCTGATAGGCCTCACACAAACTTTCTCTATACTGCTTTCTCAGATGGTTACAAACTTTCTCTTAAACAGCTAGTTTCTCAAGTGATTAGTCTATAATAGAATTCTTCTTAAGATCAATGCTTCACCTTCTTCTAGTTTCTCTATCAAATCTGATGTCTCAAAAGGTTCCTCTTCCTCTGCATAAACTATCTCTGTATCAACAGACTCTTCTTGCTCTACACAAACTATCTCTTTATTATTGACTACTTCTCCTTCATTAGCTTCTTTGGTAATAGGTTCTTGATGACTTTTATTGCTTGATTCTTTCCTCCTCCAAACTTGAAAATAGGTTCCCCTTCTAACAAATCCTCTTCTAACTCTTCTGTATTATGCACTGAGATAAGAATTATGACTCCAATCATTTCTCCCTTTGTAGTTTGAATTGTTGTTCTTGTTTTGCTCTACATAATGTCGTCTACATTTTGTTTTAGGTCTAACAAATGAATACTTCCATCTATACAACCTTCTGAACATACAAGCAACATGTTTCTATTTTTCTCCATCAATCCATCCATAATCCATCTGCATACAATCTGTCATAGGCTTTCTTCTCTTCATTTTGTTCCAACACATCTTTTCAGAATGATTCCTTAATCCATAAAACTTACAAGGATGTAGACCCTAACATAATTCCTTTTCATGTCCATGTCTATTACAATGTGAACAATACATACCTCTTCTCCCCTGATTTGATTTGTTTTAATTTTCCATAACATCTTTACCTCTATCATATTCAAGGCCTTCACTTCTTGATCTTATTACTGGTTCAATAGGTTCTGTAATTCCTTACTAATGCTTTCCCAATCCTAGTCCTTCATATCCCATTTTCTGCATAATCTTGAAACCAATACCATCACCAACAACTCCAAGTTTAGTCACAATGCTACTTTCATCTGCACCTTCTAAAGCAACTTCTACAACATCACACAAATCATTAGTATCACAAGAAACATCACAAAATTTGGGTTTAGATCTCAAATTTTCATTCTCTTCTCTGCATGCTACAAGTGATTGCTCTAACTAATCTTTCTACTCTTTTAATTCTAATATTTCACTTTTTTGCAAACTATTGTCCTTCTTCAATTCTTCCAAACTATCTTCTAGATCTTTGTTCCTCTGTTCAACCTTATTAAACAACTTAAATCCCTCTTCTAGTTCTGCAAATTTCTTTTCAACATCCTCAAACAGTTTTAGCTCTGCTTCTAGGTCTTCATTTATGCTCCTTACATCTTTCAGTTCTTCTTCAAGGGCATCAATCTTTTCCACTCCTATATCTGTCATCTTCTCCAACAATGTTGAATTACATTTCTTGATTTCGCACAATTCTCCTTCCAAAATATCCTTTTTGCATACTAAGGTTTCATTTTCTTTCTTCATCCTCTTTCCCATCTTTCCCATTGAAACAAATTAGATGAACATCTTAAAAAATCTTACCAAATCTTTCTTTCCTTGATCTTTCTTTTGCAATGATTCTTCTTCAGTATAGGGTTTCGTACTTCTTCCAACAAATACACAACCATCCCAACATATTCAAAACTAGATCTAATACCACTTGATGCAGTCAAGGTAGGAGGATCCAATGAAGGATTGTCTAGCCTTGTAGCCTAATCATCTAATACCATGATCATAATGGATATGCAACGGAAGCTAATAGCTAATCAATAGAAAGATTAAAGATATTAATGAATAGATAACACAAGATGTATCATGGGAAAACCCTAATAGGGAAAAACCCAACCTTCAAAGCTCATGTCCTATATATTATAACTTCAAATTGAATTACACATGCCTCAAGGGCTTTACAAATACTAGGCCATAGCCCAGGGATTACAAAAGCTTCATACAACAATATTCTTTCATGATTTATTTCTTCTAGATCTAAATTCTCTGCTCTGTAATTCATTTTTCTTCCTGCTCTACTTTCTTCTCTATTCTGCTATTCAATTAGATGAAACCAACTTAAGATCTTGCTTCATATCTATTGTGTGTGGTGCAAGAGCACTAAGGGCTTGGAGTCCATGTATATATTTTTGCATTTTGGTGTGATGTTTTGAATTTTCAAAACATAGGGAAGGAGCGAGACCCTTGAACAAATGGGACCAATGTATGAGCATTAGTGTTGAACCGTTGAGTGAAGACATTGCGGGTCCCACCGATAACATGTCCATGTCAAACAATGTACGCATATTCAAGGTGGAGATCCATCAGCGTGAGGTTAGATATCGGTAGAGTAGGAGCGAGTCAGCCAACAGTAGTTGTGTTGCCGATCAGAGTAACAATGGACATCAGGAGGATATATGAAAGTTAGGCCGACAGTGGGAGGTCTAGCCGATGGGTCAGTGTTCATTGGTGTAAAGGGAGTCATCGGTAGATGAGGCTGAAGTCTTAGCGATGGAGAGGGTCTAGCCAATGGAAAAGAATCAAAGGTCATTGGGGAGAGATGACATATTGGTGGGAGAGAAATTAGACAAACTGATAGATGTTATCTTGTTGATAGGCGAAGACCAAAACCGCAGACTATTATTTCAAGGTGATATGCATTATCAGAGAATAAGCGAAAAGCTATGCCAACAGTGGAAGTCTGGGTGATGAAAAAGGCATCGGTGTGAGGTTCCATATCGTTGGAAGACTATTTGGAGTGGTCAATAGAGATTAGCTTGCTGATAGGAAAGTAAAAGCATATTTCGATCGGTGAAACGATAGAGATCATCTTGCCGATAAGAAAGTGGAAACATATTTTGACATTGTATGCTACGAATGAATGTATCGACAAAAGAACATCAACTCAGGAAAGATGATCGATGAGACGAAGAATCTGTTTCACCGATGAGAACCAAATGGATAAAAAACCTAACTGTCTGATAACTGAAAAGAAGCCGAACAATATAAAAGCTAGCTTTTTGCTTTGTAAATGGGTTGGAAATTTTTTCAGAAGACTGAAACAACAAACTTTGATTGTAAATAGAAAGAACTCTCTGAAGAAGAATATTGACGTTTCAAATCTATTTGTGCATTATCTGTAGAATTCTTGCATAGCTCGATTTAGAGTAGAATAGTCAATTTATTTCTATTCTTTTGTTTCTGTTTGTACAAAATGTCTGTCTTGATGTCCCTACATTTTCCCTATACAATCATGGAGGGCCATCAAGCAGAGATTTTGTTTCTTATTTTTCTGTTTGTGTTAAGGATTGAATTGTCAATGAGAGGCAATGTAAACTTGTCCTAGGCGAGCTGTGCTATAGCCCGGCTAGGTATGCAAGTTGCAGTCTGAGAAGACAGGGGTGAAAACAGAGTAGGATAATTTTGAGTACCAAGAAATTAGAACCCTAGACCCAGAGAGGAGGGCTAATAATAGGCTCAAGAAGGATATAAGCCTTGAGAATTGAGAATCTTGGAAGCAGTGAGGACAAAGAAGAATGCCCCACACCAAGAAAGTAATGTATGTATAGAGAATAACAGACTAGTAAACCTTTCACCTCTGTAATAGACTGTTTAGGTTGAATTAGGTATTTTGGGGTAGAAAATGTCTATGAGCACTTGAGTTGGTAGGGAGACTTGGGATTGACATAGGTCTTGAAATGTTGTGTCAAGACAGAATAACTAAACCCATAGGCCTCCCCATCAAATTGGTATCAGAGCAAGTTAAAGATTTGGGCTATTCCTAGATTGGAATAGATGAAGTTGTATGTCATCATTGAGTTCAAGTGAGTCTGTAGGTTCATCCAAGAAGATGGTGACTAATGCAGAATTGGCAAAGAAGGTTGATGATCAAGAAGAGGAGAATAGGTTCCTATAGGAAAGATTGGTAGAAATAGAAAGTAAACTGGGTGTAATGATGGAGAAGACTAAAAGAGTCAGTCAGAGAATTAAAAATTCTGAAGATAAGGAAAAAGGTGTGTCTATTGAAGATGAAGAGCCCACACCTGATCCTAAGATGGAAGAAGAACCCTTCTTGAAGGCCTTAAAAGCCATGAGTGGTAAGACATTGGAAGGAGTTCCTCTTTTTAGTGGGAAGATGGAACCTGATTTGGTTATAGAATGGATAGAAGGTTTAGAAAATCACTTTGAATGTGATGGAGTGAGTGAAGCTCAAAAGGTGAAGGTGGCTAAATCAAGACTTAGAGGAGCTACTTTGACATGGTGGAAATTTGTTCAAACTGAAAGAGAAAAAGAAGGCAAGAAACCAATAGCTACTTGGAAGGGTATGGTGGCTAAAATCAAAGAAGTATACATGCCTAGAGATTATGAAGTCCAGTTGTACAAGAAACAACAAAATTTGAGATAAAGAGAATTAGATGTTAATGCATACATTGAGGAGTTTCAAAAACTATTTTTGAGGTCTAAGGTGATGGAAGATGAAAATGTAAAAGTGGCACGATATCTCAATGGTTTGAGGTGGAGTATCCAAGAGGAAATCAACTTATTCAGTCCTACAACAGTGCATCAATGCTATCAACTAGCACTCAAGGTAGAGGAGAAGAGTAAGAAGAAGCAAGAGTCAAACAACAGATCAAGAGGAAGAGGAAATTATGGTGGTAGGAATACTAATCAAAGACCCCAAGGAGAAACCAAACTCACAGAGCAAAGAGGGGAAACTAGTAGTAGAGGAAACTACAGAGGAAGGGGATCTAATAGAGGAAGATCAGGAGGATCAGGCAGAGGATCCTACTTTGCCACTATGAAATGCTACAATTGTGGTCAATTAGGCCACTCAGCATATAGGTGTCCTGATAAGGGCACACCTTCTCAAGGAGTTGATAAAAGAAATCATTATGTACAAGATGAAGCTTCAAGCAGTAAATCACCTGAAGTCAGTCTAGCCTCAGAAGTGGGAGAGAACATCATGGTAAGGAGAACCTTGATCAAAGAACTAGTGAAAGCTGAACCAAGCCAAAGGAGAGCTTTATTCAGAATCAGATGCAAGATTATGAACAAGGTATGTCAAGTAATCATTGATTCAAGGTCTACTGATAACATAGTATCAGATGAAGCAGTTAGAAAATTAAATTTGCAAAGAATACCTCATTCAAATCCATATAGAGTCACATGGTTAAATAAATGTTAGCATATGATAGTCAATGAGCAAACTTGGGTAGAGTTTGGTATAGGTGGATATAAAGACAAGGTACTCTATGATATCCTACCTATGGATGCATGTCATCTCTTGTTGGGCAGACCATGGCAGTATGACCGAAAGGCCATACATGATGGTGAGAAGAATGCATATTCTTTTCAAAAAGATGGGGTCACCTATAAAATTCAATCTTTGGAAGATGAAGGAGCAAATAAGACTAAGAGTCCTAGTATCTTAGTTGTGAGTGGTAAAGAGTTTTTGAACACTCTTAAGGAGGATGGTATTGGTTATGCTATCATAGTGAAACCTAAGGGGGAGCAAAAAGACAAAAAGGTAGTGGTCCCAAAAGAGGTACAAACTATACTAGAACAGTATAAGGACATCATTAGTGATGGAGCACTAGCAACACTACCTCCACAAGGAACTATTAGCCATCAGATAGATCTGATTCCAGGAGCATCTTTGCCTAACAAAGCTCCTTACAAGATGACTCTAGATCAACATAAGGAAATAGCTAAACAGGTGCAAGAGTTACTTGATCAAGGCTTGATTAGGAAAAGCATAAGTCCTTGTACAGTGTCTACAGTGTTGGCACCAAAGAAAGGAGGAACATGGAGATTGTGCACAGACTCCAGAGCTATCAATAAGATCACCATAAGGTATCAGTTTCCAATTCCCAGAATTGAAGATCTTATGGACTGTTTAGGAGGAGCTAAATATTTCACCAAGATAGATCTGAAAAGTGGTTATCACCAGATCAGAATCAAGGAAGGTGATGAGTGGAAAACAACCTTCAAGACTACAGAAGGATTGTATGAATGGCTTGTTATGCCATTTGGTTTGTCAAATGCTCCCAGCACATTCATGAGGCTCATGAATGAAGTCCTCAAGGACTATACGGGTAAATTTGTAGTTGTTTATCTAGATGACATCTTGATTTTTAGTCAAACTAAAGAAGAGCATCTTGAACATGTAAATACTATTTTGAAAAAGTTACATGATGAACAACTAACCATAAATTTGGAGAAGTGTGAATTTATGAAGCAGGAATTGGTATACCTTGGTTTTGTGTTGTCCAAAGGAAAATTGAAGATGGACAAGTCAAAGGTAGAAGCCATATTGAACTGGCCTACTCCCAGAGTAGCAACTGAGGTGAGAAGTTTTCATGGCTTAGCTCAGTTTTATAGAAAGTTCATAAAGAATTTTAGTTCTATTTGTGCACCCATGCTTGACACAATCAAAGGTGGGATGAAAACAAAGTTTCAGTGGACACAATTAGCTAATAACAATTTTGAACTATTGAAGAAAGAAGTAACCACATAGCCAGTGTTAGTGCTGCCTAGTTTTGACAAGTTGTTTACTTTAGAATGTGATGCTAGCAATATTGCAGTAGGTGTAGTACTTAGCCAAGAGAATAGACCAGTAGCCTTTTTCAGTGAGAGGCTAAATGAAGCAAAGAGTAGATACTCTTCATATGACTTGGAGCTCTATGCTCTAGTCCAAGCACTTAGAAAATGGAGGCATTATCTCCTACCTAAGGAATTTGTTGTCTATACAGACAATCAAGCTTTGCGTTTTCTGAACTCACAGGATAAGTTGAGCCATAGGCATATCAAGTGGATGGAGTACTTGCAATCTTACACATTCACAATTAAGCATAAGAAGGGATAGCTCAACAAGGTAGTAGATGCTTTAAGTAGGAGGCTGCTCACAGTACAAGAAGTGTAATTTAGAAGTATAGGGATGGAAGAGTTCAGAGCCCTTTACAAAGAGGATGACAATTTTGCTGAAGCATACAAGGTCTGTCAAGTCTTTGAAAATCACTTTCATAGTGAGTTTGCAGATTACACATATTCAAAGGTGGATAGTTATGTGTACCAAAAGGATCCATGAGAGAAAATCTCATACAGGAGAAGCATAATGGCAGTTTGAGTGGACATTTTGGTTTGAATAAAACATTAGAGTTAGTCTAGAGGTTCTACTATTGGCCGAAGATGCACAAAGATGTCAGAAAGTATGTGGAGCAGTGTATCATCTGTCAGAAGGCCAAGGGAACTACTTCAAATGCTGGACTATACCAACCATTACCCATTCCTTCCAGACCATGGGATTGTGTAAGTATGGATTTTGTAGTTGGTCTACCAAAGACTAAGACTGGTTTTGATAGTATTTTCGTAGTTGTTGATAGATTCAACAAGATGAGTAAGGTGACTCATGATGCCAGTCATATAGCTCATTTGTTTTTCAAAGAGGTCATAAGGATTCATGGACTACCAGCAAGCATCGTGTCTTGTGTATGAGGAAAAATCGATTAAATCTAAACTAATAAAACCAAAAACCCAATAACATAAAGAAAACGAATTTAAATAAAAGCCATGACAAATAATCAATGAAATAAAGACTTTTACCGAAATCTGTATTGTTTCCTTTGGATTGGATGTGGATTGCTCAATGAAGTTGCGAAGCCATAGCTACAACAAGCAAGTAGTGTGCTCAAGAGATCAATGTCAAAAGATCGTAAAGTTGCTCAATCGAATCGTTGTATGCTCAAAGCACTGTCAAGTATGCCTGAGAATAAAATCGAAGAGAGAGACCCAATGAAGGAGATGAGGGGGTTTATATAGATTTCTAGGAAAATCGATCAACGGTCCAGATAATTCAGAAGAATCAACAGAGGAGATAAGTTGAGGAATGTGCAACAAATGAGAAGAAGACATGTGTTTTGCTTGCTTTTGCATGAGAGGAGTTATCAAGAATAGAAGAATGAGTTAACTGAACAGATAAATCAATTAAAAGAATAAAGCATTCAGTTAAGTGATTTAAAACAAGAAGAAGAGATTTGCATGAGAAAAGAAGATATTTTGCTTTATTAAATATAGAAATATTTAATTGATCAGCAAGAAAGCTTGAGTTATTTTAGAGATAACTCAAATTAGAAGAAAAAGCAATTTAAATAAATAATCGATTTATTTAAATTTAGAGAAGATATTTTGGAAGAAATAATTAAATAAATGGAATTATTTAATTTAGAAGATTTGAAAGCAAATTAAATAAATAAATTTATTTAATTGTTGTGCATGATTTTGGGAGAATGATTTTTGATTTAATTAAATAATTTAAGAATTATTTAATTTTAGATAAGAGGGAATTTGTTGAATTAATTAAATAATGGGATTTAATTAATGTGGATTTGATTTTCAAAAAGCGAATAATGATTTAATTAAATAATTAAAAATTATTTAATTGTGGAAGAATATAGAGGAATTTAATTTAATTAATTAAATAAAGAGAATTTATTTAATTAATGTTGAAAGTATGTGATTTAGAAGAATTTGATGAAATTAATTAAATAATTAGATTATTTAATTAACGTTGAAATGCAGGTGATTAGGAAGAAATGATGAAATGCAAGTGATGTGACGACTTGGTCATTTTAGGGTGTCTACATTTTGCCCCTCTTTGATGCAATGCAGCATGTAGCGTTGCGTCAAAGAAAATCAATTGTTGAAGATGTGATACAATGTGTTTTTTTTTTTATGCCCCAGTGTAGGTAATTGCCTCAGCATAGTTAGTGTAGGGTGCCCCCTCGAGAGGAAAGACAGGGAAGTGACAAAAGAACTGTGTTGATGCTCAACTAGAAGATTTGTTGGAGACAAATAAGGTTGGGTTGATGATAGATAGAAGAAAGTGGAGATAGAAGAGAACATAAGAGAGAGACTGTTGATTGATCTTTGCTGGAAAACTATATAAGGCCATGGAAAAATGGATGGTGTAAATGGATGAGCTTGTTGCAATGGTTTCACATTTGTTTATAAAGAGCAATCCTTATTTTTGATATAGCACGTGGATAGTTTGCCACCAAGGTATAAAAGACCAAGGTGCTGTAATATCCGAGTGCATGTATGTTGACTTTGCAAGCAAGCGGTTTGAACTTAGATCCTTTTAGACATAATATAACATTGTTGGAACATGTGAATAAGCCATAGTCTTGAACATAAAATAAACTTCCATACATGCGAATGCAAGAAGAATTATTAATATGTAAGATGCTAGGTCGTAACACACACAAGATAAATAGAATGTTAAGAAAGATACTAAAGATCATTCCTCAAACACGGCACACACAAGCAATGACTATGCCCCCAAATCCGTACTGTATCGCAACATACCAAGATTATAGATAAATCAAGGTAGTCTTGAATAGGTATTGGAAAAGGAACAAAAGATAAACCATAACACAAATTGACTGACTTACAAAGTAAACATACAGCCAACATATTCTCTTGCCAAAGAGGTTGCTCATGATAGATTGGATAGGAAAGATAACAGCCTTATCGTAGGAACTCTGTGTCCGTCAAAGGGTGCTATCTACCTAAAAAGACAATATCTCGCTGCAGGAAATGCCACATGACGTAGGAGACGCGTGTGTTGGTCTCGACAATGGAACACTTCACAGAAGACAAGCTTGTGGATCTAGGGCTTGGTTAAGTGGTACTTAGCTGATGTTGGCAATCGGTATGCAGGACAGTAGATGACTCTGGAAGGAAGCTGCTTTGCTTCAAGTTTGTTAAGGACTTTTGCTTTGAAAGGATGTGCTAGCTTGCTGCTTGAGTTAGTCAAGTGGAGGCGAATGGATTTTGACAACGGAAGACTAGAAGGATGGAATGCTAATGGATTGGGATGGGTGGAGAATGATGGATCATATGTGCCTGAGTACTGGATACATCCTTCATATTCCAGACTGCCTACATACCCTGTATCCACGAGATCAAGGCACACTTACGATGGAAGATGAACATGATAAATATGTAGTTATGGATAGAGTGATGAATGGGTCAAGGTGAAAGGAGGGGATCTTATGTACCTGAGTACTGGATACTTCCTTCGTAATCCAGACTGCCTACATACCCATATCCATGGGATCAAGGTACCTTAAGATTGAGAAGAGATGATATGTAGTTCTGGTAGATGTGATGATGTGGGAAAAGAGCAGAGAAGAGGTGATCTTATGTACCTGAGTACTGGATACTTCCTTCGTAATCTAGACTACCTACATACCCAAATCCATGGGATCAAGGTACCTTAAGACTCAGAAGAGATAATATGTAGTTCTGGTTGATGTGATGCAGGGGAAAAAGCATTGAGAAGATAATAGCCTTATTGTAGGAACTCTGTGTCCGTTAAAGGGTGTTACCTGTGGAAATGAGACAAGATTGAAGTATGCGCTGCAAACCACGAACAAGGAACCAATCCTAGACTGAAGCTAAGGAAAGAGTTGCCCCCATTCTGGTAGAGGAAACTGTAGGGGTGATCACCGAAGAAGACACAGAAAGACATGACCTAGGACAAGACAGTGTTAACTGTAGACACAGACCAAGACATGGGAAGACGACGAGGGACATTAACAAATTTCCAAGCTATACTAGATAGGGAGATGGAAATGCAAACAAAGTCAATGGTTTTATTATGGGTGGATGGATGAGGCGCGTTGCGAACTAGACAAGGAGTGGACAGGACTCAATAGACGATGGATGCTAACTCTACGCATAGCGCCTATTTGCCAGGTTTTCACTATGGTACTTATCCAAGGCGCCTGTTTGCCAGGTTTTCACCAGAGGACGGATTTTTTTTGGATTTTTTTATTTTTTAATTTTTTTAATTTTTTTATTTTATACTCTGAGGATCAGGCATAAAACTTCTTGAGATGGACACTGTTAAGTGACTCATCCAGAGGAATGCCGTCAGGTGTAGCTAAAGTATAAGCTCCTGATCCATATGCTGCTGTCACAATAAAGGGACCTAACCAATTAGGCTCAAACTTGCCCTTCTTCTCTCGATCTGCTTGATTTCTCTGATTCTCCTTAAGTAAAAGATCACCAACTTGAAACTGTCTTTCTTTGATCTTTTTGTTGTAATTACGCCGGAGCCAGTTTTGATAGACATGGAGATGATTAAGTGCGGCAAGGCGCCTCTCATCTAGTAGTTCAAGCTCAGCTAATCTGGAAGTGCGATACTCATCTCCGCTGATCAGGTCCTGCATGGATACTCTGAGGGATGGGATCTCGACCTCTATAGGTAGGATGGCTTCAGAGCCAAAGACCAAGGCATATGGTGTGGCACCAGTTGGTGTTCTGATACTAGTGCGGTAGGCCCATAGGGCAGGATTGAGTTGCAAGTGCCAATCACGACCAGCTTCATTGACCGTTTTATTTAGGATCTTAAGAATGGTTTTATTGGAAGCCTCAGCTTGGCCGTTACTCTGCAGATAGTAGGGAGTTGAAAAGCGATGTTGGATATTGTATTGTATGCATAAGGCACGAACATCTTGGTTCTTGAATGGTCTCCCATTATCAGTGACAATGGCTTGGGGAATACCATACCGGCATATGAGGTAGTTTAGAATAAACTTGGCTATTTGCTTACCGGTGATATAGGTCATAGGAATGGCTTCCACCCACTTCGTGAAATACTCAGTGGCGGTAATGATAAACTTGTGGCCATTTGAGGAGGAAGGGTGGATTTGTCCTACGAGGTTGAGACCCCATTGAGAAAAAGGCCATGGAGTTGTCACAGGTTGTAATTCATGAGCTGGTGCGTGAATCAAATCTCCATGCTGTTGACATTGTAGACACTTCTTAGCAAACTGTGCAGCATCTTGCTCTATTATAGGCCAGTAATAACCTATTCTGAGTATCTTCTTAGCAAGATTAGGACCGGTAGAATGTGCACCACAGACACCTTCGTGTATGTCTCATAAGGTAGCTTCGGCTTCTTCCGCGTTAAGACATCGTAAGAGGATACCATCGAGACTCCAGCGATATAGTGTATCACCTAGAATGATGTAACAAGAGGATCGACGGATAAAGGTTTTGCGTTGGGTGGATGATAGGTCAGGAGGAAAGGTTTTGTTCTTGACGTATTCATAGATATCTTCATACCATGGGGAATTGGGACCAACAAGATCGCAGATGATTTCAGTAACAGGAACATCGACGGCTGGTATCAACAAATGCTCGATCAAGAATTCACACTTTTGTGTATTTGCAGGCATGTCAATCAGTGATCCTATAGAAGCCATAGAATCAGCAGCTTTGTTATGCTCTCTTGGAATTTGCTCAAATGTGATGCTAGAAAAGTGTGGTTTGTAGGCATCCACTAGTTGCTTGTAGGGGACCAACTTTTCATCCTTTGTTTGGTATTCATCTGTGACTTGGTGAATGACTAGCTGTGAGTCTCCATATACTTGTAATTCTGTGATGTCCCATTGAACTGCTGTATTGAGACCTATGAGGAGTGCTTCATACTCGGCTATGTTGTTGGTGCAAGGGAATGCTAGCCGATATGACTTTGGAATGTAGTCATTCTGAGGTGTAACAAATAAGATGCTGGCTCCTGATCCATGCTGTGTGTAAGAACTGTCAAAGTATAACTTCCACATTATGGAGGTAGCAAGAGTGAAGAGATTCTCGTCAGGAAAGTCTGCTACCATAGGATGTGTATCTTTCATGGGTGCATCTGCTAGTTGATCAGCAAGGGCTTGTCCTTTGATTGCCTTACGATCCATGTACTCAATATCGAACTCACTAAGGATCATAACCCATTTAGCTAGTTTGCCTATGAGAGCTGCTTTTGCTAGTAGATACTTCAAGGGATCAATCTTGGCTATCAGATTTGTATGTTGGTTCAACATATAATGCCGCAATTTTTGGGAGACGAACACTACTGCTAAACAAGCCCTTTCCATTGGTGAATAATTGAGCTCATATCCTACCAAGGTTCTACTGATGTAATAAATTGCATGCTCCTTTCCTGTGTCGTCATTTTGTGCTAGCAGGGCCCCCAAGGCTGAGTTTGTAGTGGAGATGTATAAGATCAAAGGTTTGTTCGCAACTGGTGGAACCAATACAGGAGGTGTAGCTAGATACTCTTTAAGTTGATCAAACGCTACCTGACACTTGTTGTCCCATCGAAACGAGACATCCTTTCGGAGCAAGTGTTGAAAGGGTTGACATTTATCTACTAGCTGTGAGATGAAACGCCTGATGGACTGCAACCTTCCTTGGAGGCTCCTTAATGCTTTTAGGTTCTTGGGTGGAGGCATCTCCACTATAGCCTTTACTTTCGTTGGGTCCACTTCGATGCCTCTACGAGATACAATGTATCCCAACAGCTTTCCTAATGTTACACCGAATACACACTTCTTTGGATTGAGTCTTACTTGGTATTTTTCAAGCCTATCCTAGATCTGTCCTAGGACCTATATGTGGTCCGCTCTAGAAGATTTAGCTAATATATCATCAACATAGTCTTCCATGATGTGATGAAATAGATCGTGGAAGATCACTGTCATTGCTCTCTGATAGGTTGCTCCTGCATTCTTCAGACCAAACGGCATGACGCACCAACAATAATTGCCCCAAGGACAAGTAAAGGTTGTTTTATGTTGGTCTTCTTCAGCTATCCTTATCTAATTGTAACCTGAGAATCTGTCCATGAGAGAAAGCATCTCATGACCTGCTGTCAAGTCCACTATAATGTCAATGTTTGGTAGTGGAAAGTCATCTTTAGGACATGCCTTATTGAGATCTCTAAAATCATTACACATGCGGATGTGCCCATTGGGTTTAGACATAGGTACAATGTTTGAGACCCAATCTGAATAGTCAATGGGTCGTATGAACTTTGCGTCTAACAGCTTTTGTATTTCCACCTTCACCAAGAGAGCTATCTGTGGGTGCATTTTTCTCAACTTCTGCTTGACTGGTTTCACCTTGGGATCAACTGTGAGATAATGAACTACCAGCTTAGGGTCTAGCCCTGGCATATCTGCATAGGTCCATGCAAAGTTGATGGTTCGTTGCAAGAAGAAGCTGTTAAGATTTCTGTGCTCTGTTTCAGATAATGATGCCGCTAGGAATGTGGTCTTTGGATTCTGTTCTGTGCCAAGATTTATTTCTGTAGAATCTTCCACTAGGAGAGCTAATTTCTCTTGATACTTAGATGGTAAGGGAAGGTCAAATCCTCCATCCTTCGGTGCCACAGTTGGGTTTTCACCTTTCGATACGTCCTTTATTTTTACTATTTTATGATTAGGAGGTGCCACAGTGTGGTTTTCACCTAGAGATCTTTCTTTATTTGCACTTTTACGACTGGAGGATTTGGCATTCTCACCAAAATAAGCCGTGGGCTCTAGTTCCATTACAAAACCTACCTTGTGATCGCCAAGAGGGATACCTTCCTAAAGTCCCATGAACTCAGCTAGAGCTTCGTCATTCTGAAACACATCTATAATGGGGGCCCCTTGTTGGTCCCAATCGATAAGTTCAGGGTAGACAAGCGTGACATTCTGGGTACTGGTGGTGGAAGTTAAGGATACGAAGGATAGTGTAAAAATGGAGGATTCTGTGAATAGATTGGTCATGTGGAGGGAAGAGTCATCGATGATATCCTCTGTAGATGTCGTATCGGCAGGAAAAGTGTCAACTACCTCATCGAGGATATACTCGATGTCCAAGGCACATGGTACCTTCTTACCAAATCCTAATCCCTTTTTGTCTAGCTTCTTTGTTACCACAATGGGCTCCATAGTTCCTTGATTCTGTTTCCCAAGGCCACCTTTACCTTTATAGCCCATATTTTTCACTATCCTTAAGCCATTGCCATATTGCTTGACTGGTATCGTAACTGGTTCTTTCTCCTTGTAGAGCCAAGAAGAGATGTCCTCAATAGTTTCCTCTTCCAATAACCGTCCATGTTGGAATTGGGTTAGGAATGTTGGGGGAGGAATAGCTACTTTTTTGGTTATTTTGGCAATGGGTGGTTTGCCGTAAGATTTTGGAGAGAGAGGCATCCGCCCTACACAACAAGATTCTGAGATATCATAAGTGCCAAAGCCTATATCTCGAACACAAGTTGTGATTTTGGGGAAGGGTGTAGGTTCACTTGTAGAGGCTTGTGTGAGATTTTCAAGGTCAACATAGAGAGGGGATTCAAGGGCTTTGTCATTTTTAAGCACTTGGTTGCAATTCTTATAGCTTCCTTACAAGACACGGAAAAATTCAAAAGGATTAGGATCTCTTGGGATGGTGATCTCCGTACCCTTGTATGGGAACTTTAGGGACTGATGGTACGTGGAGGGGACAGCTTTCATTGCATGGATCCATGGGCGGCCAAGAATAATGTTGTAAAGCAGCTCAATATCAAGAACTTGACACCTGGTTTCAAGCATAACGGGGCCCAGCTGTATAGGCAAGTGAATAACACCTTCTGAACGGTGTTCTACATCATCATATCCCTTGATTGTAATACTATGATCAGTGTTGACGTGATCCTTAGAGTATCCCAATTGCTTTAGTAACTTTAAAGAACAGATGTTGAGACCAGCACCACCATCTATGTGTATACATTTGATTTTGCGCTTATGGATGAGAACTTCAATATGAAGGGCATCGTTTTGACAAGGATCGTGGGAGGGGAGGTCTTTCTCAGAGAAGACCATGTTGTAAGGCAAAGCAATATTACCCACTATAGCTTGGAAATTTGCGACTGCTATGTTGTTAGGAACAGCAGACTCTTGGAGGGCTTTTTCTAGCACCACTCTATGTGCAGGTGATGACCGTAGAAGGTCCAAAATAGAGATCTGTGCTGGTGTTCTCCCTAGATGTTCGACAAGATTATAATCAGACTGAACCGAAAGCCTAGGTGTAGGTGCACGGATGGTGACATGATCTCGACGAGTAGTAACAGCACAATCTGTAGATTTGCCTTTGATGGTGAGGGTAGACACTTGACTCTCTTCAAAATGACCAACAATGGAATCAAAGGACGTGGAAGCATGATTGATACCTTTACCTCTATCCTGAGGAGGAGGTTGATCGTGATGAGGGAATGGTTCCTTGTAGATATCAAGATCCTTGTTCGTGTGTTGCGCTGGTGATTCATCCTCAAAAGTGATTTGATTACCAGCGATGAGGTTTTGGATGAGGTGCTTAAGCTTCATGCAAGACGTGGTTCTATGACCTTTGCTCCTATGGAACTCACAATAGTCATTGTCTTTGTAACGTGCAGTTTTGTAGACAGGTTCTCCATATGGGGGAGCATCAGGTAAGGTGATGAGCCCTTTCTGCAAAGCTTGCTGTAAGACTGATTCAATGGGTACTCCCAAAGGAGTGAATTGCCGTCGCGGAGGGTAATCTTGTCGGGGCCGCTCTTGTTGTCGTTGCTGTTGGTTTGGATAAGGCTGCCTTTGTTGCTGCTATTATTGAGGTGGAGCTTGACTTGGTTTGGAGAGCTGCAGCAGTGTTTGCAACATTCGGACATGCTTAGTATCGACCACCCCATCGTTGACCAGAGGCGCAGGACTGTGCTACCAAAAAGCGTGCTACTGTGGACCAGAGGCGATGGACTGAGCTACCAATAGCGAGTTACTGCTATGCCAAAGGTGAGCTACAGTGACCAAAAGCGAGCTATTGTTATACCAAGGGCGCTAAAGTAGAGTTTTGCCAGAGGCGGGTTACTGCTGTACCAAAGGCGATCTAATGTACTACCAAAGGTGAGTTGCTGTAATACCAGGGGCGCTGAAGTAGTGTTTGATATTTCAAAAGGGCAAGATGTTTCTGTTTCTGATTGGATTGGTTTGGCAAGAGAAAAACACAGCAAACAAGTGGTAAAAAAAAGCACAAGGGACTGACACAACAGATAGTGTATGTTCAAGGCTCCAAACAAGCCCAATGTTTCCATAGGTCTAAGACAGTTGCAATCAATAACAAGCACTTTTTATCCCTAGAGACAAGGTTTCATTGCAATAGATCAGCTCACAGCTTAATACTCCATTGATAAAAATATCATTCCATAAAGGTGTCAGATATTTAGTATCTTTGCGAGAGACGATAGGTAGGGATATCTCACCCTCCCCTTGGAAAGCTCAAGTAGGTCACAAGAGCTTTATGTCCAAGGGAATACTATCTCTTCTCAAGGGAGCCAATGGTGAGTATCTTAAGGGTTTAAATCGATTTCCCTTGCACTGATGATTACCGCAATGTTCGGAGGTAGGTTGGGTAGTCTCTATCTAAAATGGTTCTTAGTGACTTTGAGGGACCAACGCCTTATGGGCAATGCGACAAGCTACTAAAATCTTTAACCAATCCTACTAAGAGTTTCAAACACTTCGCTCAATGTGAAAATTGTTTCCACAAAGAGCTAGTACACCTCTTTTCAGTTTGGCACCACAAGGTAAGGCTGACGTCGGTTAGGACTTGGCTTTCGCCTTATCCCTTTTATATAGCGGTTCAAAGGAAAACTCCGCTTAGGGTCGTCCCTTTTGGATGAAGTGCAATCTAAAAGCAGACCCTTCTAAAGGAAGTACAGAAAAGTAAGAGCAAGCACATCAAACAAAGGTTCAATTGTCCCGTTATAAGAAAAATAAGGTGTAACTAAACTAGGCACACACACGTTTGTAGTTGTAAATTGTCCCTTATGAAATGAAGTGTTTGGCATTCATGTCCATTGTCCTTTAGAAAATTGAGGTGTTTGTTCATACATGTACATTGTCCCTTAAGAAAAGCAGTATGTTCCTAAGACGTAGATTGCAAGAAAAGATTTGTTCAATTATCTTTTTAAGCATGCAATGTGTTTCTAAGACTTAGTGAGATAAATTAGAATTTCTTCAACGCTAGTCCTGCATAAACATGTTAGAAAACTTATTTGCTCTGTTTGAGTGATAAAAAGCTGCAACAAGTGATATTAGGTCCACACAAACTCAAAAGTTAGCAAGTGTTTAAAGTCATAGATTGAAGATAGGCCAATGAGTGGTCTTAAAAAATAAATCTTAGAAAATCCTTGAAACAATATTACCACTGTGTAGAGGACAGAAAAATATCAACTTTCCAAAAAAACATCACCTGAATCCGAGCCCATTTGTGAAAGTTATGCAGCTTGGAAGGTCTAAAAACTATGACGAGATAGAGACAGCAGTGAGAAAATCAATTTTCTAAAAAATCAGAGAATCTTAAAAAAAAACCAATTTCACCACAATGTAGATCATGAAATTCTAACCTATTTTTAAAAAAAAATCACTGAAATACGTGTCCGTATGACCAAGATAATGAGGTTTGAAAATCGCCTATTAGTTTAAAAATCTCATTGAAGAGGGGTCTATCGTAGCCCCCTGTGTCTGGCTCTTGGTCATTGATGTGACCTGCTGCTGGGCTAAAAGAATATTTTATTTTAAAATAAAATAAAATAATGTTATACCCTTTTTACAACATAAAAAAAAAAACAAATAACATATTCCAAAAAAAGACTTTTTCTTTTTTAAAAGGAATATTTTAAGAATAAAGAAAACATTTTAAAGAAATTTTAAATCTAAAGGTACGTACCTACTGCAGTAGAAGTACAGCCCTGCAAGAAGTACACACCCAATAACATAAGGAAAAATCGATTAAATCTAAACTAATAAAACCAAAAACCCAATAACATAAAGAAAACGAATTTAAATAAAAGCCATGACAAATAATCAATGAAATAAAGACTTTTACCAAAATCTGTATTGTTTCCTTTGGATTGAATGTGGATTGCTCAATGAAGTTACGAAGCCATAGCTGGAACAAGCAAGTAGTGTGCTCAAGAAATCAATGTCAAAAGATCGTAAAGTTGCTCAATCGAATCGTTGTATGCTCAAAGCGCTGTCAAGTATGCCTGAAAATAAAATCGAAGAGAGAGACCCAATGAAGGAGATGAGAGGGGTTTATATAGATTTCCAGAAAGATCGATCAACGGTCCAGATAATTCAAAAGAATCAACGGAGGAGATAAGTTGAGGAATGTGCAACGAATGAGAAGAAGACATGTGTTTTGCTTGCTTTTGCATGAGAGGAGTTATCAAGAATAGAAGAATGAGTTAACTGAAGAGATAAATCAATTAAAAGAATAAAGCAATCAGTTAAGTGATTTAAAACAAGAAGAAGAGATTTGCATGAGAAAAGAAGATATTTTGCTTTATTAAATATAGAAATATTTAATTGATCAGCAAGAAAGCTTGAGTTATTTTAGAGATAACTCAAATTAGAAGAAAAAGCAATTTAAATAAATAATTGATTTATTTAAATTTAGAGAAGATATTTTGGAAGAAATAATTAAATAAATGGAATTATTTAATTTAGAAGATTTGAAAGCAAATTAAATAAATAAATTTATTTAATTGTTGTGCATGATTTTGGGAGAATGATTTTTGATTTAATTAAATAATTTAAGAATTATTTAATTTTAGATAAGAGGGAATTTGTTGAATTAATTAAATAATGGGATTTAATTAATGTGGATTTGATTTTTGAAAAGCGAATAATGATTTAATTAAATAATTAAAAATTATTTAATTGTGGAAGAATATAGAGGAATTTAATTTAATTAATTAAATAAAGAGAATTTATTTAATTAATGTTGAAAGTATGTGATTTAGAAGAATTTGATGAAATTAATTAAATAATTAGATTATTTAATTAACATTGAAATGTAGGTGATTAGGAAGAAATGACGAAATGCAAGTGATGTGACGACTTGGTCATTTTAGGGTGTCTACATGTTTGATAGAGATGCTAAGTTCATGGGACATTTTTGGAAAACTTTATGGTAGAGGTTAGGAACAAATCTATCTTTTGGATCAGCATATCATCCACAAACAGACAACCAAATAGAAGTGGTGAATAGAATGTTGGGCAACTTGTTAAGGTGTCTGACAAAAGAATATGGACAGAGTTGGGATCAAGTCATTCATTAGGCAGAATTTGCCTATAATGATAGTGTGAATAGGACTACTGGCAAAAGTTCATTTGAGATAGTGTATGGAATGCACCCTCGAGGTGTATGTGAACTCCGACATCTTGGAGACATGGAGTATAGAAGTGGCCATGCAGAGGATTTTGCATAGTATATGAAGGAGATACGTGAACAGGTATAGAAGACATGGATGGAGAATACTCAGAAAATCAAGGATAAGGTAGATGCACACAGGATGGATGTTCAGTTTGAAGTTGGTGATTTAGTCATGGTTCATTTGAACAAAGCCTGGTTGCAGAAAGGGATGCCAAATAAACTACAGATGAGACGGATTGGTCCTTGTAGAATTCTGAACAAGTATGGCAACAATGCTAGAGAATTGATTTGCCAGCAGCCTTGGCAATTTCACCAGTGTTCAATGTTCAGGACCTAGTGCCATATAAAGGTCCTCATCCAACAGTAGGGGAATCTAGTTCAGAAGCTACATAGATAGTGAATGATGTGACCTTGCCACCAAAACTCAAACCATAGGCTGAGAGAATTCTAGATTCTTGATTGCAGAAACAGACCAGACATGGCACATACATGGAGCATCTAATCAAGTGGAAATAGTTGCCTGAAGCAGAGGCTACCTGGATTGCAGAGTCTGAGATCAAGAAACGGGGCATTGATTTTTCCTTGTTGTCATCAGAGGTGACTTGACTTTTTCCACGTAGGGGGAGTATGGTGCAGGAGCACCAAGGGCTTGGAGCCCATGTATATATTTTTGCATTTTGGTGTGATGTTTTGAATTTTCAAAACATAGGGAAGGAGTGAGACCCTTGAACAAACGGGACCGATGTATGAGCATTAGTGTTGAACCGTTGAGTGAAGACATTGTGGGCCCCACTGATAACATGTCCATGTCAAACAATGTACGCATATTCAAAGTGGAGATCCATTGGCATGAGGTTAGATATCGGCAGAGCAGGAGCGAGTTAGACCGACAGTAGTTGTGTTGCCAATCAGAGTAACAATGGACATCGAGAGGAGATATGAAAGTTAGGTCGACGGTGGGAGGTCTGGCCGATGGGTCAGTGTTCATCGGCGTAAAGGGAGTCATCGGTAGATGAGGCCGAAGTCTTAGCGATGGAGAGGGTCTAGCTGATGAAAGAGAATCAAAGGTCATCGGGGAGAGATGACATATCAGTGGGAGAGAAATTAGACAGACCGATAGATATTATCTCGCCAATAGGTGAAGACCAAAACCGCAGATTGTTATTTCAGGGTGATATGCATTATTGGAGAATAAGGGAAAAGCTATGCCGACAGTGGAAGTCTGGGTGATGAAAAAGGCATCGGTGTGAGGTTCCATATCAGTGGAAGACTATTTGGAGTGGCTGATGGAGATTAGCTTGCCAATAGGAAAGTAAAAGCATAATTCGATCGGTGAAACGATAGAGATCATCTTGCCAATAAGAAAGTGGAAACATATTTTGACATTGTATGCTATGAATGAATGTATCGACAGAAGCACATCGACTGGGGAAAGATGATCGGTGAGATGAAGAATCTGTTTCACCGATGAGAACCAAATAGATAGAAAACCTAACTATCTGATAACTGAAAAGAAGCCAAACAATATAAAAGCTAGCTTTTTGCTTTGTAAATGGGTTGGAAGTTTATTCGAAAGACTGAAACAACACACTTTGATTGTAAATAGAAAGAACTCTCTGAAGAAGAATATTGATGGTTCAAATCTATTTGTGCATTATCTATAGAATTCTTGCATAACTCGATTTAGAGTAGAATAGTTAGTTTATTTATGTTCTTTTATTTCTATTTGTACAAAATGTCTCTGTCTTGATGTCCCTACATTTTCCCTATATAGTCATGGAGGGCCATCAAGCAGAGATTTTGTTTCTTGTTTTTATGTTTGTGTTAAGGATTGAATTGTCAATAAGAAGCAATGCAAACTTGTCCTAGGTGAGCTATGCTATAGCCCAGCTAGGTATGCAAGTTGCAGTCTAAGAAGACAGGGGTGAAAATAGAGTAGGATAATTTTGAGTACCAAGCAATTAGAACCCTAGACCCATAGAGGAGGGATAATATGGGCTCAAGAAGGCTATAAGCCTTGAGAATTGAGAATCTTGGAAGCAGTGGGGACAAAGAAGAATGCCCCACATCAAGAAAGTAATGTTTGTATAGAGAATAACAGACTAGTAAACCTTTCACCTCTGTAATAGACTATTTAGGTTGAATTAGGCATTTTGGGGTAGAAAATGTCTATGAGCACTTGAGTTGGTAGGGAGACTTGGGATTGACATAGGTCTTGAAGTGTTGTGTCAAGATAGAGTGACTAAACCCATAGGCCTCCCCATCAGTGTGGTTACACAACATGCCCCATTTTGACTTGACAAAATAGAGACCCAACTTTTTGCTTGGCTTGGCTTGTGTTTTTTCTGCTTTTCGGCGGTCTGGTAAAAGTAAGTCATGCAAGTGATCCTACATAAAGGCGCTGGGTAAGTCATCATGATGAGGTCAGTTTATCAAAGTTAATATTTCATGTCAATAACCTCATGATTGGAAAGAGGACAAAATTTCATGCAGGTTTTCCTTTTGGATCACCCTGATATTCCTTAGGGAACAAAAGTTATGATAAGTCAAAGTCCTAGTCAAACCTGATATTCTGAGGGGGGGTCATATTTCTTAACATCAGTCATCTTATGAAAGATCACCCCAATCCAATTTTATCACCCGATAATCATTCGGTCCGATGCTCTAGATGTCAATTTTACGTGATAACGGTATTTACCCATCAAACGGCTTCATGTATTTTGCAAGGGTCATATTTCAAATATCACCCGATGTTCTAAATATCACCCGGTGTTTTGAATATCACCTGATATTCTCAATATCACCCTGTTACAAAATATCACCCTAGAGCTAATATGCTAAAAACGTCATCAATCCTGATAAACAAAGAAAATCACCCTGATGGTGACGTCATCATCCTTTTACCTCGCGGAGGTATATTTCCAAAGATCACCTCTTTTTCATAACAGGATGGTGACGTCATCTTGATCTTTCAAAAGGGGGGTCACTTTAGTTTTAGGGGGTCATATTATAAACATCACCTGACATTTTAAGCATCCCCTGATATTATGAACATGACCCGATATTTTGAATATCACCTTATATTCTCAACATCACCCAATCTCTTAGACATCAGTTTTCCCACTCAAAGTGGAGGGTCATATTACACATAGGGGGTCATATTTTGAATATCACCTGATATTCTAAAAATCACTTGATCTTCCAAGGATCAACCCCTCATCTTGCCCCATGACATTTAATGCACATAAATGCAGTAGGTGGATTCCAGCCGATTGTGAACATGATGCAAACACCTAGTAGCATCTGTAAATTTGTGGCAGAAGATCAATGGATTTAATCAATATAACTTGGATTTGCCCAAATTTACCCTAAGAATGAGATTAAAAGTGAATTTACAAGGTCATTTTACATTTACCTTGCGAAGAAACAAGATTTTACAAAGCGCAGAACATTCAAACCCTCATACGACCTACCTGCGGACACAAATAGCTTACAGGAATGGATCATGTGATTATCCCTGGTATCTGAGCCCCTTTTCCATAATCATCTTCTTAATCTAGGATAAAAACGTAATCAGGTAAGTAGTTAGAAACCCTCCTATTGTTGTTTTCTATAATAACCAGGTAGTAAGCTCTTTTATGGTTTAGCTATGTAATTATGGATATCATGATGAGATGAAGACTAATAAGTATAATATGCATGATGCCATAAACGTATAATGTTGTATATGCATGCATGTGGATATTGTTGTAAGACCACTCGTGTTCATTACATGAATCTATGGCGGACGTTAGGAAGAACAAGCCTAATTTAGAATTTCCTAAGCATATGTTTGCCCAACCCAAGGGAGTACAGTTCAAATATGGTGTCATCAGAGATACTCATCAAGGAAACATAGATTTGGTGTCATCAGAGATACTCATCAGGGAAACATAGATTTGGCGGCATGGTCAACCAAGATGGGTGATGATACAGAAAGTACCCTACTAGATGCCATTTTTGTATCAAGAATGTGGTATGCTATTGGATTTCCTTATTCCATGGAAACTCCATAATTAATAGTAGAGTGTGCCAGAAACTACAACACTAAGATGAGGCGAGTAGAAAAACATGGAAGGGTATATGCAGATCTGTCAATAAAAGGGATTACATCTACTTTCAACCTTCTAGTTGGAAAAAAGGTAGTTAGTATGGATCTGAAGAAACTGGAGATTGAATATACAAATAACAAAAAGACTACAAGAAAGAGGATGTATCAATGGAGAGCAAAGAACAACCCTTACACTGCCTTTGCCAAATTACTAGTGCACCTGTACAAGTTTGATTTTAATGATGAGTATCAGTATATGATTGCCCTGCTCAGCAGGATGACAGGCCAGCCTACTACTAGAAGTTTCAAGGATTAGATGTATGGGGTTATCATGATGTACATTTACATAGATAACAAGCCATTATGGTCTAAAATCATAGATGAACAGCTAATGAACCTAGGAGGCCTAGACTATTCATTTTATATGACTTCATATATTGTGTACTCATGTACTTATAAAGGTACATTTGATGCACTTACTACAGTTGGAAAGATTGGTGGCAGTTTGAATGATGCCCATATATGGGACCATTATCCTCAGTTGCAAAGAACACACTATCTCCATGACTACAAACTAGTGAATGATGCATTTTCTATGCATCTGGTCAGAACAATGGAGGAAGATAGAACTAAAAGATTGAGCATGGAAGCTCAAGACATTATATACAAGCATGGTGCTTGGTTCATCCAGTTTGCCACATTTTCTACGTTAGAATAGAGGGTTTTGAAGAACAGCCAGTGATGCTACCCAAGTACCCTATTGATGGGCTAGTCATGATGGAGTTTCTAAGATAGATATCAACTATATTGGATACATATAAAGAAAACAATAAAATACCTCCAATATTCTTTCTAGCAACTATAGGGTGGTACATATGCCCTGATTCAGATGGCATAAAGAAGGCCATAGGTGGTCTGAACTTGATGAATTTACAGCCATTCCCATTGGCCAGATCATATGACCCCTATGGAAGAATGCAAAAGATCAAGGGTCAGCCTATCCATCAGAAGCACTTGGAGGATTTCTGGGCTGATTGTGAGGATGAGGCCAAGGTCAGAAGAAGAAAATATCAAAGACTCACACTCAATCAGGTTAGGACATTTGATTGCATTCCAGTGCCTGCACAATTGAAGAAAGATGATGGCAAGATATTGTCAAATGAATATGAAGAGAAAAAGGTGTATAACGACACTATTTCAGCCCCTGACCTGACGCAACATGAAGACATTTCATTAGATTAGTTTACAGGTGGGGTGCTACAGTTGACCCAATCATGGGTGGATAAACAAATAAGTATCCTAAAGAAGAAGGGGATGGCCATCACAGTAGATAACAAGAGGAAAAGGCAAGAGATTCCCGATGAGGAATATGATGACTTTCTTAGAGAGAAGAGAAAATCTAATGGAGAAAGGTTGCCAGCCTAGAAACAAGGAAAAGGACCTCCCAGAGAGAAGAAGAAGATTGATAATGAACCTAAGGGGGTAATAGTTGAGAGAATTGGTATACTAGATGAGGATGCATCTGCATCAGGACAGGCATCAGCCTCATCTACACCACCTCTAGAGGATAAACAAAAGACCAAAAGGATCCTGAGGTCGGTTGTGGATACTGCAGAAATACAAGATCAAGGCTAAAATTCACATCAGTATGTGGAGAAGAATATTCTTATTGAAGAGGAGCTTGTAGAAGATGACCCCATGATGGTCACCAGAAAAAGGAAGGCAGTATCCCTAGTAACATCAACCCCTAAAAAACAAAGAACACATATGAGGGGTGAAATAAGACATGACCCTGTAATATTAAGGGGAGCTGGTAGTGAAGTATTTAGAAAAGAATTACAACATGATGTACCACTTCCTACCATAATTTAGTTTAAGATTGAGAAAGCTGAAGAGCAAGCAAAAGGAGCCACTAAAGCAAATCAAGGTGGTCCTTTCTCATTAGAAGAGACTGTAGACCTTTCAGATGATGAGGTGGTACAGAATTTGACTTCTTAACAAATGGAGACCCTTGCTTCTAATAATTGCATGACTCCACAAGGAACCCCATCCTCACAGAGGGTGATATTAGAAGAGTTGAAGCAAGTGGAACAAGAAAAAGAAGATAGTCTAGAGAGGGCAGCCCAACAAATTAGGCTTGATAAATTATCTGATCAGGTAACTAGCCCTGTAGTGATCGACCTAACATACAGGGAAGATGCAAGTCCTGAACATCAAGCAGGTGCACTTGATAAAGCAGAAAATGTTGAAGAAGTTAAACAGAAAGAAGTGGAGAGCCACACTCCAGATTTAGGTCAGCAACAACAAGAAATACAAGCTAAACCTAAGATTGTAGAAGTCTAAGAAAAGGGCAGGAATGACAAGGACACATCAAGTGAAGATGCCCCCCAGACTCAAGAAACCTCAGGTGATAAAGAAACTTCAGGTCATGATGACCTAAAACCTCAGGAGGTAGATACAATAGGTGCAAAGCAAAATGTGATCCAGGATCAGGTAAATGCACCTAAGTCAGATACGATGATATCCATACCTCAGGATCAGAAAATTGCCAAGGTGGATGAAACAAAAGAAAATGAAGTGTGGGATCAACTACAAGATCATAATGTGGATGTACCACAAGATCCTCCACTACAAGAAGAGACTCCTCAGGAGGAGGAAGTAGAACAAGATCACCCTCACGAAGAACATCATGAGGAATAAATTAGGACATCACCCTCTCCACCGAGAACTGAGACTGATACTGGAGATTAGGATGGATAGGATGATGCTGATAGATGAGAAGGATCTAGAGACCAAATACCTCAATGGCTCGAGAAAGAAATAAGTACAGAATCAGGTTTCAAGATTTAGGAATTTGATGTTTCAACATTGTTTTCAGAAACCATCATGAAGCCTATGAGGAAGGCCAGATTAACCTCAGCCATTAGAAGAGATCCTGCTATGGGTAGAAGGACCGCCCAGGTAGTGCTTCCAACAGTTGAAAAAGAGAAAGGTAAGATCACCCTGGAAGAATTCTAGATCACCATGGTTGATTTAGGGTTTGCCAATCAGGACCAAGAAGGTCAAGAAGGAAAAGATATAATTGATTCTTTAACCCAAAGGGTGAAGAGAGAAAAGGAAAAGAATAAGTAGCATAAGGAGCACATTGCCCAGCTGCATTCATACATAAAAGGGTTAATTAACCTTGACAATACATAATCAGATAAGGCAGTCCCATTGACTGCAATTTCTCAAGAAGAGGTTAATAAATTGGACCTCATGAAGCATGAGTCAATGATCATGAGGAAATAGATGTCATCAACACTAAATAGAGCTGAACAAGTAGTGGGCACCTCTTTGCAAAGGTGGAATTCTTTGAGTATCTCCAGGAAGAAATTCAATACATTATAGAATGAGGCTAGAAGAAGATCATTCCAGTTGGAGAAAGCCTTAGGGGCTCTGAGTGAAATAAAGAGGATTAATCCTTAGATCCTAATAACTCATCAGGTGCTGAATAATAACACTACCATGCTGGTGGATATTTGGTATAAGGACATCAGGTTTGAATGTGATGTGCTGAAGAAGTGCAATAGTAAAATGAGAGATATCAGTGTGAAACTGCACGACATGATGTCCTATGAAGCAGAAGTCCTAGAAACCCTAGAGGGAAAAGGAGAGGGTAAAATTGAAAACCAAGACACAAACTTTGCCATAAAAGCTCTAAATAATAATTTCCAGCTGATGATTGATGATCCTCTCACCCACTTGATGGAAGAATCAATGAACAAGGTTATGAGAATCTAGGTCAGAGTGGAGAACTATAATGAAACATTGAGCAGCAAGAAGGACATGTTAGAAGTCCTTAGAGATAAATATCATGCCCACAAGCACACCATTGCCAAAGCTAAAACTCGGGATGGCAGAGAAGTTAATAATATAGTAGAATCATATGAAAATATAAGGACAACATTAAAGGTCCATATACAAGAGGATATTCATCAGGGAGATGAAGACACAGAAAATGATGATCATGATGATCATGATGAAGAAGAAGAGACTAAGGAGTAGATGAAGATACACTACAAAGGAAACATCTGCATCAGGTACTTAGAGGAAAATAAGTTACCTAGATGGTTACCAGCTGGCAACCTGTGCTACGAGATACTGTTGACCAAGTCAAAAGGGAATATGCACCATAGATCTTAATAGATAAATTTTGATCGTACATCATTTGTAACCGCTCCCTTACCTTATTCTATAAAAGGTGCAGGGATGCCTTGTTTTAAACATTCGAAGCTTAATTGAAATTTCTTCGCTGAAGTATTAGGGCCTATTCAAAAGTTATTGTAAACATACATGTTTTTGCATACTTAATGAAAGAGAAGACCATTTTGATTACAAATCATCATAAATCTTGAGTAGTCTATGTTTGAATTCTTGATATATGCTTTGATTTGCTGCATCCCTTGGAGTGCTCATCAATCTGCATGTATTGTCTTCGTTGATCATCCTTTGAAGTTTGCATCATCTGTATCTAGCTATGGAACATCCTAGTGAAAATATGGTTTGATTTCTTCTCCTAATGATAGTATCAAGTGTGTATGTGGCTCAATAGCTGAAGATTCATCATAATTTGAAGTTCTTTTACATTTCTTTTAATTTCAGAACAATTCACCATCACAATTGTAAATAATAGATAATCAGAAGAAAATTACATGAAATATGTAGACATCTCATAGATAACTAGAAATTCATAGCATATTTGAATTTAAAGCATATACTGTGTAGAATAACCTTTATGTGTAGCATCTTTTCAGAAACAGAATCCTGCTGATAAGCAAATGTAAGGCCCCTGAATGGAAAATAGCAACACACATCAACCACTGAGTAACGTCAGTTGATTAAGAACTAATCCACGGAGACTTGGGATCATGAATTCCTTGAATTCATCATATCTTTCAAGATGAGTAAAGGTTGATGTGTAACTTTTATTCTATGTTTGTTTATGACTAACATCATGATCAACATAAATTGGCGTTAGAAGGAGGGCCGAATGGGAAAAGACACCATTGCTTCAGTCATCTTTAATTTTATGCAGGCTCCTCACTCCTAACGCAACATAAATTGGTGCTAGAAGGAGGGCCACTTGAAGCTAGAAGCTCATCATCAATAAGTTTTATCAAATTTGATGATGCAAACAGTGAGGTAACACTAAAATAAGTCTCAATTTTGATCAATACACAAGGATTTGATGTTTTAAGCTTGTACATGCTAGTCATTTGTGAAGTTTTCAAGATTAACCATAAATATTGCAAGCTTTATAGTAAATCATCATGAATTTGCAAAGATCAGTCGTATTTTAGGTAAATTTGTCAAAGATTTGAGGTAATAAGCCTTAAAAACCTAATATCTGGTTGCAAGTGTCACCAGACCTCAGTATCACCTCATATTTGCATTGTTTGTGTAAATATCTCGTAAATATCTAGTCAGTCTCACTTTATGACTATAAATACTACCTTTGATGGTAAATTCCAACTGACCTTTACAGTTAACCAGCCAATTTCCCTTAAAATTGAGAAATCCTAGCTCACAAGCCAAATACCAGGTCTAAGTCTAGTGGAATATTTGAAGAATTACCTGTCAGAGGATTCAGACCTAGAACTGTAGATATCCATCATACTCTCGGTTCTAGTGCTTCAGAAGCATCACCAAAACATCCTCCTGTGACTCCTATTTGTTTACAAACACTTACAGGATCACCTATTACACCTTAGGTTCAACCTTAGCCAGTCATACCTTTGGCTCAACCTCCTCTGGTTGCAATGTCATTCTTTGCAGCAGAATTGCCTTTAGCTTTTAATGCATATCATCCTTTACCAAAGAATCTTGACAAACTCTATCCAAAATATCATCCATATCAGGATGCGGATGACCACATTAGAACTTTTAAAGAGGCCTGCTGTAGAGCTAGAATAGAGCATCAGGATGTTGTATGCAGATTATTTCCTTTTTCCTTAGGGGAAGAAGCCTATAATTGGTATATTAGTCTGGGTCAGGGTTAGTTAGATCATGGGCTGTCCTGGAGAAAGCTTTCACTAATAGGTTCAAGGTACCAATAGATCCTTCAATGAACTATCATCTATTTGCCACAATCAAACGGTTTGAAGGGGAACCTATTACCAACTTCAATGCTAGGTTACAGAAAATGCTATCTAAGTTAGTCATCCCATATGTTGTAGCAGATGAAGCTGCTAGGAGGATTTATTATTCAGCCCTGGATCCTTTAACTTCAATGTTTATCAGGAGAGCGCATCCTGAAATCACAACTTTAACAGGAGCTTTCCAAGAAGCTATCAAAGTCAATCAGTAGCTAGTTCCTGCTCCTACACCAAACATAGCATTTCCTACACTTCCTAGTTATCCAAGATATCCTATCCAACCACAGCATAATGGAGCCATGATGCCTCTAGTTGTGATGCCTGCAACATTGCAGATACCTCCACTGAGTATTATGCCACCTCCAAATGGAAATGGCCAAATGATGTAGTATCCAAGATAAATACAAACACCTCAAGTTGTAGACTAGAATAATCAAAACAATGGATCTTCCTTTTTCAAACCCTTGACAGAAAATGTAGTGGCTAAAGTTCAGGAAGAGAAAGAAGAGATCAAAGAAATATCAGCTCAGTTAAGGAAACTTACAACTGAGATCACTCACTTGAGGAGCCAAAAATTCTACTCTCAGCCTAATCAAAATAGAGGCTATAACAATGATAGACCAAATTATCCTGATAGGGGGTACAACAACAATAATTATAACAATAATGGCAATAACAATCCTCCCAGACAGCCTAGAGTGTGGAACACTAGGCCAAATAATGGTTCCTTGCCATCACCCCTAGGCAATCTGCCTCCTGGTGAACCCAAACAGACTATCAGAGTCAACCTTGCAGAAGCAGCCCTCACTAACTGGTGTAGAATTCATAACACCAATGCACATGCAGAGTTAGACTGTCCTCAATTCAGAATTGCTGCTAGCATTTTCCAGACTGAAGTTTCCAATACTTCAGGTAATCAGCCTCAAGTAGAGGGAAATGAACTTGTTCCTTGTGGATATGATACTGCCTTAGTGCTTGAAAGTTACACTCATCATCCTTATCAGCAGACAGTGCCTTCTCAACAAGATTACACCCTGGCATGTGAGGAATTAGCCATGGCTTTTGAGTCAAATTATGTTTTCCTCTTTGAGGATGAAAATGAGCCTTCAAATGAACATGAAGAGGTACATGCCTACCAATAGCAATATCAAGGTAAGCATAACTATAACCTAAGAAATAATGCTAACAGACCTACTGGTCCGTTGACCTCTTCCTTGCCTCCAAACATGATGAAGGGGGTAAATCATAAAACACACAATAATAGAAATTGAACACAGAGAATAGAACTTTCTTTTATTGATCTAGGCAACTCATTACATTATAGAAGCTTAATTACAATCAGAGGAATCAGTCCTCTACAGGCTGCAACACACTACAGCTACCATCACCAGGCTCTGGAATCTTCCACCTTCTGTAACCCCCAAATCAGCTAGGGTTTCTATTTTCCTGCCTATTCTTGACTCTACACTTGCCCCCTTAACTCTCCTACTACCCAAGGTTCCCAAAAATGGTTATTAATAGCCTTTTTGGCGGCCAACAACCTAATTTCAAATTTTGCATCTCCCTCCAAAAATAGGTCAACTTTCGGGAGCCATAACTTTTGATCCGGGACTCCGATTGACGAACCATTTTATGCGTTGGAAATCTCACAGAGTGCTCTACGTGCTAAGAACCCACTCTGTTAGTTCTGGCCATTTTTAGGCCTGTACGGGGCCATTTAGTGCCTCAAACCTGAGTTTGAATAATTTTCAGGTATTTTTCAAGAAACAAAAACTTTAATATCTTTTAGCTCGCAAATGATCTTTATATGATTCCTTCACCAAAGGTCTTATATTTCCGTTATGTAACTTCCTGTAAATTTTGACTTCATTCCGTGCCCAAATGCAAACTTTCTAAAAATAGCAGTTTACTATTTTTAGCAGTTTGGGAAAACTGAAAGTTCTACATTATTATTCAAGCGATTATGGGACTAGAACAACAGATTTTGAGAAGAAATGGGTAGAACATCAATAATTTTGAAACACATTTTTTTTTGGGTGATGCAGGATTGCCCTTACACCACTGGATGCTCCTGCATCAGACACCCAGGGTAATTTGAGAAGTGACCCTGTCATGTCTTAGGTGTTTGTGGGAGGAAAACCCAAATGGTCAACCTCTGCCTTAGACAACCAAGAAGAATCTTCAATAGGCCTTTCTTTCCATTTCACTAGATATTCTTCATATTGCCTATTTCGAGTACTCCTTCCCACACGGCTATCCAAGATCTCTTCTATCTCCTCTATTGAAGTAGATGCCAGAATACTCCACTGCACTTTTGTTGGTCCATCCTCTGTTCCCCCTTCATGATATTCTGATAAATCAGCAATGTTGAAAATAGGGGAAATATTGATCCCACTTAGCAGCTCTACCTCATAAGCATTTCCTGAATCATGCTTCTTCATGATTCTGCATGGTCCAAATTTCTTCATTTTTAACTTATTGTATGTTCCAATTGGGAACCTTTCTTTTCTCAGGTGAACCATGACTTCAACTCCTACCTGGAACTCCTTATATCTCCTCTTCTGATCTGCCTTAGCCTTGTACTGAATATTCATTTTATTAATATGCTTTCTCACTTCTTCATGCAAATTCTTTAGATGTTCTGCAAAGTCTTCAGCTTCGGCACTTGTCTTTTCTCCATTGTCCAGCTTCCTTAACTCAGAAGCATTTCTTGGGCTATTGCCATATACAATTTGGAATGGTGATTTACCAGTACTCCTATTGACAGAATTGTTGTAAGCAAATTCTACCTGTGGTAAAATCAAATCCCATCCCTTGGGCTTATCCCCTACTAAGCATCATAGTAGGTTACCCAAACTCCTATTCGCCACTTCTGTCTGTCCATCAGTCTGTGGATGGTGTGCAGAACTAAACTTCAAATCTATCTTCAACTTCTTCCACAATGTCCTCCAGAAATAACCAACAAACTTGGTATCTCGATCTGAAACTATGCTCTTTGGTAGACCGTGTAATCTCACCACCTCTTTAAAAAATAATTCAGCAATATGAACAGCATCGTTAGTCTTCTTGCAAGGAATAAAATGTGCCATCTTTGAGAATCTATCAACCACTACAAAAATGGAATCATGTCTTCTCTGTGTCCTTGGTAAACCAAGAACAAAATCCATACTGATATCATCCCATGGCTTCTCCGGTACAGGTAATGGTTGATACAACCCTGTATTCTGACTTGTTCCTTTTGCCATCTGACACACTCTACAACTCTACACAAATTTCCTCACATCATGTTGCAACTATGGCCAATAATAATTTTCACCAATAATAGCAATAGTCTTATCTCAACCAAAGTGTCCAGCCAATCCCCCACTATGCTTCTCCTTAATCAGGTTCTCTCTCATGGAACTCCTTGGAATGCACAACTGGCTTCCTCTAAACAACATGCCATCTTGGATAATGAAATCCAACCATTTTGTCCTGTCTAAAGTAACAGGTTCCAAACAAGCTTTCCAGGCCTCTGTAAAATCTAGATCTCCAGGATACAAACTTTTGAGCTCATCGAACCCAACAATCTCTATCTTCATTTTTGTCAACAAATTTTGCCTTCTGCTCAAGGCATCTACAACTATATTGGACTTCCCACTCCTGTGCTTCAAAACAAAGGTATAACTTTGCAAAAACTCAACCCATTTTAAGTGCCTTTGGTTCAACTTTCCTTAACTATTAAGATACTGCAAAGCCTGATGATCAGTATATAAAACAAACTCTTTTGGTAACAAATAATGTCTCCATTTCTTCAGAGCCTGAACTATTGCATAAAACTCCTGATCATAAACATAATACTTTTTCATGGCATCATTAAGCTTCTCACTAAAATAGGCAATGGGCTTACCTTCTTGGCTCAAAACAGCTCCTATACCACTACCACTGGCATCACAATCTACCTAAAATACCTTATTGAAATCTGGAAGTGCCAAAATAGGTTGTTCTACAACTTTCTGCTTCAATGTATCAAAGCTCTTGTCTGCCCCTTTAGTCCATCTAAACTCTTTTCTATCCCCTCTCATTGTCTCAGTGAGGGGTGCACAAATGCTACTAAAATTCCTGATAAACTTCCTGTAAAAACTTGCCAAACCATGAAAAGATATTACCTCCGTTGCACTCCTTGGTGTAGGCCATTCAATGATAGCCCTTACCTTTTCTAGGTCCATCTTAAGACCTTCCTCTGAGACAACAAACCCCAGGTATACCAACTCTTTTTTTGCAAAACTACATTTCTTCAGATTAATCAGCAACTTCTCCTCCCTCAGTTTCTCTAGAACTCTTCTGATATGCATCAGATGCTCATCTCAAGTCTTACTAAAAATCAAAATATCATCTAAATAAACAATAACAAAACTTCCCAAAAATTCTTTCAGTACCTCATTCATGAGCCACATGAATGTGCTTGGTGCATTGGTTAGCCCAAATGGCATGACTAACCACTCATACAAACCTTCCTTTGTCTTGAAGGTTGTCTTCCATTCATCTCCTTCTCTGATTCAGATCTGGTGATACCCACTCTTCAGATCAATCTTCGTGAAGTACTTAGCTCCACTTAAACAATCCATTATGTCATCCATTTTGGGCAATGGAAACCTGTACTTGATTGTGATCTTGTTGATGGCTCAGGAACCTATACACATCCTACACTCTCTATCTTTCTTTAGTGCTAGTACTGCAGGTACCGCACATGGACTTAGGCTTTCTCTTATCAATCCCTTCCTCAACAACTCCTAAACTTGTCTGTTCAACTCTTGACTCTCTGCAGGAGTCATTCTGTGGGTTGCCTTGTTTGGCAAACTAGCTCCTGGTATCAAATCCATTTGATGACTTATCTTCCTTACTGGTGGTAAACCTTCTGGTACATTATCAGAGATAATGTCCAGAACTCTTCCAACATATCTAAAACTTCTGCTAGTACATCTTCACAGTTCTCTTGACTAATCTTAGGAATCAATGCAAAGCAATGACGCTCATGCTTCATACCCTCCAAAAATTTCCTACTATCTACCAGGCAAATTTTGACAGTACTACATACCTTTTCTTCCACCTCCTTCATGGGCTTCAACTTATGACGAACTCCATCCTTTGTTAGGGAATATGTGTTTGCACGGCCATCATGGACAGCGCTCCTATCATACTGCCATGACCTCCCCAATAGCATATGACATGCATCCATCGGTATGATATCACACAGCACCTCATCATGGTAGTCACCAATCTTGAACTTCACTAAACACTGCTCATTGACCAAAGCTCTATGGTCCTTCTGCAACCATGCAATCCGATATGGATGCGGATGCTTTCTTCTTGTCAACTTCAACTTGTCAACCATCTCCTCTGAAACAAGATTATCAGTACTTCCACTGTCAATAATAATATCACAACACTTACCTTCACATTTGCACCTTGTGCAGAATAAACTCTTCCTCTAATTGGGTTCTTTCTCTTCATTTAGCAAGGTTCTTCTAACAACTAGGGTTTCTCCCCTTTCAACATCTTCAGAATGCTCAGAATGTGCATCTTCATCTATATGTGCAACTCATGCATTACCTTCAAGTCTTCTATTTGTCCTTCCTTGATGTTGCGGACACTCATATGCTCGATGCCCTTCTTCTCCACATTGGAAACAGGCTCCTCTGAAACCTCCTCTTCCAGGTCCTTGCCCAGGTCTACCTCTTCCTCTTCCTCTTTGATCACCATTGTTCTGGTCACGAGGGTGGTAGGTATTATCCCCTCTTTGATTTCAACTGGTGCCTGCTTCTTCACTTTTCTTTTGATCTTCATTACGGCCTCCATAGGGTCTTCCACCAGTCTTTCCACCTTGACCTCTTCCCCTTTGCTTGCTATCAAATCTTTTGTTCAGCTTTTCTTCCACCTTCAGAGAAAACTGGTATGCATCTTCTATGGTGGTCATTCTGACTAGGCTCAACTTCTCTTGAATGCTCAGCCTCAACCCATTAATGTAATAGGCTACCTTCTCCTTGTTGGGCTCTGCATGACCTATCTTGATAGTAATTTTATAAAACTCTTCTGTATACTCCTTAACATATTTGTTACCTTGCTTCAGTCCTTATAGCTTCTTTAGCAACTCCATCTCATAGTTCACAAGAATGAACTGCTTCTTCAGTTTCTCCACCATCTGATCCCATCTAGTGATCTCTGCTTTTCCTCTTCTGTTCCTCTCTAATTGGACCTCCTTCCACCAAATATTGGCATGGCCCTTCAACTTTGTTTTTGCAAACTTAACTCGATCTGGGTCCTCCACATCTTCATACTCAAAATACTCCTCCATGTCATTGATCCAATCAATAAGCTATTCTAGATTCAAATCTCCAATATATGTAGAAACTTCGATCCTGGGCCTCTTTCTGATCTTCGAAATAACCCTCAACAACCTTACTTCTGCAGCATCTTCGGCAGCTTCTTGTTCTTCCTTAGATAGCTCTTCTTCAACTTCATCTTCACTTTCTTCTCTTGTCCTCGGCTCAAACCCTCTTCGTAGCTCCTTTTGCAATGTATCGATTTGCCTTTGTAGGGCTCTAAAACCCTCTTCTGTCAAAGCATTCCTCCCAACATGATTTCTTCGTGGAGGCATCTTGGTCTCCACAGCAAACCCACAACCTCAGGTCCTGGTGCAAACTGCCTCATGGTCGGCGATCTGTCTACACACTTAGGAACCCTCACTCTGATACCACTTGATGAAGGGGGTAAATTATAAAACACACAATAATAGAAATTGAACACAGAGAATAGAACTTTCTTTATTGATCTGGGCAACTCATTACATTACAGAAGCTTAATTACAATTAGAGGAATCAGTCCTCTACAGGCTGCAACAGACTACAGCTACCATCACCAGGCTCTGAAATCTTCCACCTTCTGTAACCCCCAAATCAGCTAGGGTTTCTATTTTCCCACCTATTCTTGATTCTACACTTGCCCCCTTAACTCTCCTACTACCCAGGGTTCCCAAAAATGGTTATTAATAGCCTTTTTGGCGGCCAACAACCTAATTTTGAATTTTGCATCTCCCTCCGAAAATAGGTCAACTTCCGGGAGCCATAACTTTTGATCTGAGACTTTGATTGATGAACCGTTTTACGCATCAGAAAGCTCGTGGAGTGCTCTACATGCTAAGAAACTAGCTTTGCTAGTTCCAGCCATTTTTCGGGACCGTATGGGGCCGTTTAGTGCCTCAAACCTGAGTTTGAATAATTTTCAGGTATTTTCCAGGAAACAGAAACTTTAATATCTTTCAGCTCGCAAATGATCTTCGTATGACTCCTTTGCCAAAGGTCTTATATTTCCGTTATGTAACTTCCTGTAAATTTTGACTTCATTCCGTGCCGAAATGCAAACTTTCTAAAAATAGCAGTTTACTATTTTTAGCAGTTTGGGAAAACTGAAAGTTCTACATTATTATTCAGGCGATTATGGGACCAGAACCATAGATTTTGAGAAGAAATAGGTAGAACATCAACAATTTTGAAACACTTTTTTTTGGGGGTGATGCAGGATTGCCCTTACACCACTGGATGCTCCTACATCAAAACAATTTCAATACACCTCCTGATCCTAAGGCAAGTAATAACCCGAGATTCCCCAAGGTGAATGCTCAGTATTTAGCACCACCAAACATAGTATCAAAGGCTATAAGTTTGCCTCAAGAATCTAACAAGTTAGTCACATATTTGGCTGATGAAATGAAAAAGATCAAAATCAGCCTGTCTTTGTCAGAATTGCTCAAAACTCCTACCATTAAGAAAGCATTTATGAAATCACTAGATGATCCTGCTCTTAAAGAGGATAGTCATCCCTCAGGTCAGTCTAGTAGTAAGGATCATGTTGCTAGAGACACTAATGTAAAACATAAGGTACCAGCTATTGTTCAAGCTACAGAGACCTCCCACATGACCTTATATAGAGATAAAAGTGAGTCACCTCCATTCCTCCTAACCATAAGGATGTTTAGCAAAAACTTGCACAACTGTTTAGTAGATTCAGGAGCATCTACCAATGTAATGCCCCTATCCATATGCAATGCTTTAGGGCTGCATCCTACTAAATCTTTGAAGAAAGTCACACAACTAGACAAAATAGAAGTAAGTGTGGTAGGGGAGTTAACTCACATTCACATGTAGCTAGCATCGAATCTTAGGATCTAGTATTATATTGATATTCAGGTAGTTGATATACCTGATACTTATGGGATGTTACTCAGCAGAGACTGGTCCAAAACTGTTAATGGATATATGTCCATAGATTTTAGTCACATGTGGTTAACCTGGAAAGGGATACCAAACCAGATAAGAATCAATGCTGAACCCCAAATGAAGCATATGATCACTGAATATAACAAAACTAATGAGATCATGTACATGGATGTGGAACTCAGAGTTTATGCCATTAGACCCTAGACTATCAAGATAGAAGAGATCCTGATGTATGATGTTCATCATCATGATGATGAACCTCAGGATGAAAAAATAACTGTAGAATCTGAGTATAACCCTAAGAATGAAAATGAGGTAGATCACTTCAGGAATTTTGAAATGTACTTATCTAAACAGGTGAAGCGATGTAAATTATTAAAGATACCTGTTAATGATATTTTAATTGATGGTTGGTGCAGGTTGCATAATGAGTCACATTCTGAGAAGACTTGTGAAGCATGCATAGACATGCTGGAGCTAGAACAAGCATGCAGTGATGCATCATCATCATCATCATCATCAAAGGTAAGTTCATTAGACAGTGGTAATGATAGTGACGCTGATTGCTGTTTATTTTCTGCAGGAACAGAGGAAGTTATACAACAGGATGAAGGTCATGTTCAGGTGATAGAAGAGATGCTGGTATGCAACCAGAGTAATGTTAAGAGAAAAGAGAAAATCACCAAAGGGAGTGATTGTTTAGTTAAATCAGACTATAAATTATCTGATGAGGACAGAGGCAGCAATTTGTCTAAATTTGAGGAGTTTCTGTCAAAAGAGATCTAGAAGATGACACAATAGTAGAGACCTCCGCAAGATGTCTTGATCGAAGTTTGGTGCCAGTTACATGATGTACCTCACTCAGAAACTATTTGTTCACTATGTCTACATATTTTGAAAAGACATACATTACCTAGTCCAAAAGATCATGCTTCTAGTGATAGAAAGAAAGAAGAGACATCAACTTCACAGAAGAAAGGAAAGATGAAGTCTGAGAAAGATGAGATACCAAAACTAAAGTGGATATCAAGTGGTACAACTGCCAGAGCTGTAAAGAAAAAGGAAGGCTTGGATAAGCCTTTGGCTGAAGAAAAGCCATGGATCCTTAGATTTGATGGATCCAAATCAAAATAAGGAGCTAGAGTAGGGATAGATCTTGTTGATCCATCAGGAAAATCCTACTTGGAAGCATATAGACTATAGTTCCCTTGCACCAATAATGTAACAGAGTATGAAGCTCTAATTCATGGGATACTGTTTGCCCTTAAGAAGAAAGTAAAAATTCTACATGTCTATGGAGACTCAGAATTAGTAGTGAGATAGGTAAGAGGAATTTACTCCTGCAATTATAAAAAACTGTCTAATTATAGACACAGGGTGTGGGACTTGATTGAAGACTTTGATGCATTCAATATCACCCATGTACCTAGAGAACAAAATCATAGGGTAGATACTTTAGCCCAGGCAGCCAGCACATTGGAGCCACTATCTATTTCAGGTTTAAAAAGATTTTTAGTAGAGCTGGTATCAGTACCTTTTGTGCCTGACAATGTAGCAAACCTCCAAGTATTCGACGATGATCAGCATATCCTAGATTTCATCTTCAATAGGGATAGATTTAATGCTCAGATCATAGATGAGAACAATGTAGATGATCATGTCTGGGAAGAGGAAGAAATCTTAGAGTTGCCCAGCAATAAAATTCCAAAAGGAATGATAGAGCTAGAGAGAGCTTTTGATTTGGACAACATGTTGAAACAGAAAGATCTTCCAAAAGTTGATAGAGGACAATATTCACAGGTTAATATTGGACAGAATGATGAGAAGAAAAACATCCTTATAGGAAAGGTTTGCATAGAAGAAGAGTTAGAAGGAATCACCTAGGCTCTCAACGATTACATCCATGTCATTTCCTGGACTTATGATGAGCTAAAAATGTATGATACATCAGTTATCACACACACCATACCCCTCAAGCCAGATGCCAAACCTTTCAGACAAAAGCAAAGGTATGTCAATGCTTTGCTAGAACCAATTATTTTTGAGGAGGTTAAGAAACTGTGAAAATCCAAGATCATATTTCCTGTGAGGCACTCCCCCTGGGTAGCAAATCTGGTCCCAGTGAGGAAGAAAAATAGAGACATCAGACTATGTGTGGACTTTAGGAATCTGAACAGAGCATCTGAGAAGGATAATTATCCTTTACCCTCCTTAGATGAGGTCCTGTAAATTGTTAACGGTGCCAAAATGATGTCATTTCTAGATGGTTTTTCAGGCTATAACTAGGTAATGGTGGATAAGATAGATAGACTGCCTTCACCACAAAGTGGGGGATATTTGCCTTTAGGCGCATGTCGTTTGGGCTGGTAAATGCTAGATCAACATTCCAGTGAGCAATGGACATAGCCTTTAGAGGCTTAATAGAAAAATGTAGTCATATATATGGATGACTTGACAGTATTCTCTAAAGATAGAGGAAACCATGTAGAAGATCTCAGAAATGTGCTTAAAAAATATGAAGAATATGGGATATCTTTGAACCCCAAGAAATGCATATTTGGGATAACAACAGGAAAATTACTAGGCCACCTGATAACTGAAGATGGGATTATCATTGATACTGATAGGGTGGAATCTATTATGAAAATATAGCTTCCTGGAAGCAAAAAGAAGCTGAAATCCTACTTTGGTAAGATTAATTTTGTTAGGAAGTTTATCACTGGCTTTGCTGAAATAGTTAGACCTTTAAATGCCATGCTTAAGAAGGATGCTAAGATTGAGTGGACACCAGAGGCTAGAGCAGCTTTTGAAGACATTAAAAAAGCTATATCTAATGCTCTAGTTCTGATCAGTCCAGACTACACCAGGGACTTCTATATTTATTCATTTGCTTCAGAGCATACCTCTGCAGCAGTGTTGACATAGAGAAATGAAGAAAAGGAAGAGAATCCCATAGACTTCATGAGCTACCCTTTCAAAGATGCTGAACTGAGATATATGGACTTTGAAAGGCAAGCACTTGCCCTGGTCAGAGCAGTAAAGAAGTTTAGGCACTATATTCTGAGAAGTAAAGAGATTGTTGTGGTGCCTGATGCAGCAGTGAAGATGCTATTAATGCAGAGCAAGCCAGGTGAAAAAAGGGCTAAATGGATCACTGTCCTATAGGAATATGACATGGATATTACACCCATGAAGATGGTGAGAAGACATGCTTTAAGCCAGATGATATTAGAGATTGACCCCAATGTCATGAGTCAGCAGTATGTAATTAATGAAAAAGACAATGGAGAGTGGTACTCAAACATCAGGCACATCCTGATTACTGGAAGATGTCCTCCAAGACTGTAGGTCTCACAAAGGAGAGCCCTAAAAATAAGGTCACAGAAGTATATGATGAAAGGGGGAATCCTTTTTAAGAAAAATTATGAAGGGATATACTTAAGATGCCTAGGGAGGCCAGAAGCAAATAAGGTGTTATTAGAGCTACATGACAAGTTTGGAACAACACATGGGTCATCCTTGGCCACTACTCACGCTATCCTCAGAGCAGGATACTACTGGCCCACAATTTTCAAGGATATTGCTGAGCATATTAAATGTTGTCATGTATGTTAGGTTGCTGCTAACAGAGAGAGATATGCTACTCAACCTTTGCAGCCAATGATGGAAATGTACGGGTCATGGATTTCATAGGACCAATTAATCCTCCATCGTCTTTAGGCCATAGGTACATTTTAATGATTACTGACTACTGCACTAGGTGGACTGAAGCAATCAGTAGCAAGACCTGTAATGCTAAGGACATCATCCAATTTCTTGAAAGTAATATAGTCACCAGGTATGGGGTTCCCTATGTTCTGGTAAGTGATAATGGCTCTGCTTTTTCTTCAACCAAGTTGTCAAGCTGGGCTTTTGATTATGGGATCATACTGAAGTTCTCCTCCAACTATTATCCCCAAGGGAATGGATTGGCAGAATCCACCAATAAACATTTGTTGAATATCATAAAAAAGTTAGTAGACAAGAACCCTAGGGAGTGGCACACCCTTCTGAAATATGCCTTATGGGTAGACAGAACCAAGAATAAGGTTACATTAGGAAACTCACCTTATCATTTAGTATATGGGGTGGATCCCATCCTCCCTATTAACCTAAATATTCTTACATTGTAGTTTGCACAAGAGTACCTGGGCATAGACAATAAGCAAGAAGTTAGGTTGCTTCAATTGGTGCACCTAGAAGAGAAAAGAAGTCAGGCAATTAATCAATTTGCCAAACATCAGGCTATTGTCAAATGCTGGTTTGACAAAAGAGCCAGGGTTAAAGGCTTCAAGATATTAGATTTAGTCCTAATGTGGGACAAAGCACATGAGAGGAAGGGAGACCATGGAAAGTTCGATAAACTCTGGATAGGTCCCTTCCAAATTTCTAAGATATTAGGAGACAACACTTACAGGCTTAAAAACTTGACAGGTGAGGACGTTCCATTACCAGTTAATGGACAATTCCTCAAACATTATTTCCAAGCCTAAGTAGCTTCATGGCAATCATGTGTATCATAGTGTATATTTATATAGTTGTTTGTACATATTTGTTTTGGTTTTTGTTTTATTTGCTTGTTGAGTTTTTGTTTTGGTTAGTCAAGATGATGCAGCTCATCACCCCATAAAATAACTAAATTGTTAGGATTCAAGTGATGAGAACAAATTTATAGATATATTATGGCTCATTCTGAGAAGTACTTGTGATTAGGTCTATGATATCTTTTCATCAAGGTGCCTTTTCTTGACCAAAGTGACTCTTTCATAATGACTCACCTAACAACCTTGGGTTTGAACACACAAGTATAGGTGTTAAGTGAAAAATCTAAAGGGACTCCCTTGCTACCAATACAATCTCCAACCTAAATCAGCAAGTGACCATACCTTGCACGCTAAGCTTATATGATGACATTAGATTTATAGAATAAGAAATATTGAAAAAATAGAAAAAATAAATAAAATTAGGCCATCTAAGTAACTCTATTGGGGCTATAGATGCCGAAAGGCAGTGGGGCTCTACTTAGGGGGATTGTATAGATAACCTTGTTGGGGCTATGGACGCCTACTGGTAGCAAGGCTCTATCTAGGTTGGCTATGAGGGATGATCCCAAACTATGTAGCTTAACATCAGTTACTCATTTTTTGAACTTGCTTTCAAGATGAGGATAATTAATCATTTGCACACACCTGATCCTTTGTTAGCACTGTTGCCATGATGAAACTTTATTATACATAAAGATTATGATGTTTATACTTAGAAAGAGTTAGAATACTATATATGAATGTGTTCACCTCACTTGAATCATTGGAATTTTGTTGTTTTCTTTGGTGGCAAGTTGTTGTGTGGTTACACAACACGCCCCATTTTGACTTGACAAAAGAGAGACCCAACTTTTGCTTGGCTTGGCTTGTGTTTTTTCTTCTTTTCGGTGGTCTGGTAAAAGTAAGTCATGTAGGTGATCCTGCATAAAGGAGCTAGGTAAATCATCATGATGAGGTCAGTTTGTCAAAGTTAATATTTCATGTCAATAACCTCATGATTGGAAAGATGACAAAATTTCATGCAGGTTTGCCTTTTGGATCACCTTGATATTCCTTAGGGAATAAAAGTTATGACAAGTTAAAGTCCTGATCAAACCTGATATTCCGAGGGGGGATCATATTTCTTAACATTAGTTATCTTACGGAAGATCACCCCAATCTAATTTTATCACCCGATAATCATTCAGTCTGATGCTCTGGATGTCAATTTTACATGATAGTGGTATTTACCCATCAAACAGCTTCATGTATTTTGCGGGGGTCATATTTCGAATATCACCCAATGTTTCGAATATCACCCGATGCTCCAAATATCAACTGATATTCTCAATATCACCCTGTCGCCAAATGTAATCCTAGAGCTAATATGTCGATGACATCATCAATCCTGATAAACAAATAAAATCACCCTGACGGTGATGTCATCATCCTTTTACCTCGCGGAGGTATATTTCCAAAGATCACCCCTTTTTCATAACATGACGGTGACGTCATCCTGATCTTTCGAAAGGGGAGTCACTTTAGTTTCAGGGGGTCATATTATAAACATCACCTGATATTTTAAGCATCCCCTGATATTATAAACATAACTTGATATTTTGAATATTACCTAATATTCTCAACATCACTCGATCTCTTCGACATCAGTTTTCCCACTCAAAGCAGAGGGTCATATTACACATAGGGGGTCATATTTTGAATATCACCTGATATTCTGAAAGTCATCTGATCTTCCAAGGATCAACCCCTCATCTTGCTCCATGACATTTAATGCACATAAATGTAGTAGGTGGATTCTAGTCGATTATGAACATGATGCAAACACCTGGCAGCATCCGTAAATTCATGGCAGAAGATCAATAGTTTTAATCAATCTAACCTGGATTTGCCCTAATTTACCCTAAGAATGAGATTAAAAGTGAATTTACAAGGTCATTTTACATTTACCTTGCAAAGAAATGAGATTTTACAGAGTGCAGAACATTCAAACCCTTGTAAGACCTACCTACAGACGCAAATAGCTTACAAGAATGGAGCACGTGATTATCACTGGTATCTGAGCCCCTTTTCCATAATCATCTACTTAATCCAGGATAAAAACGTAATCAGGTAAATAGTTAGAAACCCTCCTGTTGTCATTTTTTGTAATAACTAGGTAGTAAGCTCTTTTATGGTTTAGCGATATAATTATGCATATCATGATGAGATAAAGACTAATAAGTATAATATGCATGATGTCTTAAACGTATAATGTTGTATATGCATGCATGTGGATATTGTTGTAAGACCAGTCATGTTCATTGCAGGAATCTATGGCAGACGTCAGGAAGAACAAGTCTTATTTGAAATTTCTTAAGCCTATGTTTTCCCAACCTGAGGGAGTACAGTTCAAATATGGTGTCATTAGAGATACTCATCAGGGAAACACAGATTTGGCGGCATGGTCAGCCAAGATGGGTGATGATAAAGAAAGTACCCTACTAGATGTTGTTTTTGTATTAGGAATGTGGTATGCTGCTGGATTTTCTTATTCCATGGAAACTCCATAATTAATAGTAGAGTGTGCCAGAAACTACAACCCTAAGATGAGGTGAGTAGAAAAACATGGAAGGGTATATACGGATCTGTCAATAAAAGGGATTACATCTACTTTCAACCTTCCAATTGGGAAAAAGGTAGTTAGTATGGATCTGAAGAAACTGGAGATTGAATATACAAATAAAAAAAGACTGCAAGAAAGAGGATGTATCAATGGAGAGCAAAGAACAACCCTTACACTGCCTCTACCAAATTACCAGTGCACCTGTACAAGTTTGATTTTGATGATGAGTATCAGTATATGATTACCCTGCTCAGCAAGATGACAGGCCAGCCTACTGCTAGAAGTTTTAAGGATTGGATGTATGGGGTTATCATGATGTGCATTTACATAGATAACAAACCATTATGGGCTCAAATCATAAGCGATGCCCTAGATGAATAGCTGATGAACCTAGGAGGCCTGGACTATTCATTTTATATGTATATTGTGTATTCATGTGCTTATAAAGCTACATTTGATGCACTTACTATACTTGGAAAGATTGGTGGTAGTTTGAATGATGCCTATATATGGGACCATTATCCTCAGTTGCAGAGAACACACTATCTCCATGACTACAAACTAGTGAATGATGCATTTTCTATGCATCTGGTCAGAACAATGGAGCAAGATAGAACTAAAAAGATTGAGCATGGAAGTTCAAGAAATTATATACAAGCATGGTGACTGGTTCATCCAGTTTGCCACATTTTCCTATGTTAGAATAGAGAGTTTTGAAGAATAGCCATTGATGCTACCTAGGTACCCTATTGATGGGGTAGTCTTGATGGAGTTTCTAAGACTGATATCAACTATATTGGATACATATAAAGCAAACAATAAAATACCTCTAGTATTGTTTCCAGTAACTGTAGGGTGGTACATATGCCCTGATTCAGATGTCATAAAGAAGGCCATAGGTGGTCTGAACCTAATGAATTTACAGCCATTCCCATTGGCCAGATCATATGACCCCTATGGAAGAATGCAAAAGATCAAGGGTCAGCCTATCCATCGGAAGCACTTGGAGGATTTCTAGGTTGATTGTGAGGATAAGCCTGAGGTCAGAAGAAGAAATATCAGAGACTCACACTCAATCAGATTAGGACATTTGATTGTATTCTAGTGCCTGTGCAATTGAAGAAAGATGATGGCAAGTTATTGTCGAATGAATATGAAGAGAAAAAGGTGTATAACGACACCATTTCAGCCCATGACCTAATGCAACATGAAGACATTTCATTAGATCAGTTTACAGGTGGGGTACTGCAGTTGACCTAGTCATGGGTGGATAAACAAATAAGTATCCTGAAGAAGAAGGGGATGGCCATCAAAGTAGATAACAAGAGGAAAAGGGGAGATTCCTGATGAGGAATATGATGACTTTCTTGGAGAGTAGAGAAAATATAATGGAGAAAGACTGCCACCCCAGAAACAAGGAAAAGGACCTCCCAGAGGGAAGAAGAAGACTGATAATGAACCTAAGGGGGTAATAGTTGAGAGAATTGATATACCAGATGAGGATGCATCTGCATCAGGACAGGCATCAGCCTTGTCTACACCTTTAGAGGATAAACAAAAGACCAAAAGGATACTGAGTCCGGCTGTGGATACTATAGAAATACAAGATCAAGGCCAAACTTCACATTAGTATGTGGAGAAGGATATTCTTATTGAAGAGGAGCCTACAGAAGATGACCCCATGATGGTCACCAGGAAAAAGAAGGCAGTATCCCTAGTAACATCAACCCCTAAAAAACAAAGAACACATATGAGGGGTGAAATAAGACATGACCTTGTAATATTAAGGGGAGCTGGTAGTGAAGTATTTAGAAAAGAATTGCAACATGATGTACCAATTCCTACCATAATTCAGTTTAAGACTGAGAAGGCTGAAGAGCAAGCAAAAGAAGCCACTAAAGCAACTCAAGGTGGTCCTTTCTCATTGGAAGACACTATAGACCTATCAGATGATGACATGGTATAGAATGTGACTTCTCAAAAAATGGAGACCCTCACTTCTAACAATTGCATGACTCCACAAGGAATGCCATCCTCACATAGGGTGATAGTAGAAGAGTTGAAGCAAGCGGAACAAGAAAAAGAAGATAGTCTAGAGAGGGTAGCCCAACAAATTGGGCTCGATAAATTAGTTGATTAGGTAGCTAGCCCTATAGTGATCGACCTAACATACAGGGAGGATGCAAGTCCTAAACATCAAGTAGGTGCACCTAATAAAGTAGAAAATGTTGAAGAAGTTAAATAGAAAGAAGTGGAGAGCCACACTCCAGATTTAGGTCAGCAACAACAAGAAATACCAGCTGAACCTAAGATTGTAGAAGTCTAAGAAAAGGGTAGGAATGACAAGGACACATCAAGTGAAGATGCCCCCCGGACTCAAGAAACCTTAGGTCATGATGCCCTAAAACCTCAGGAGGTAGATACAACAAGTGTGAAGCAAAATGTGATCCAGGATCAGGTAAATGCACCTAAGTCAATACGATGATATCCATACCTCAGGATTAGGAAATTACCAAGGTGGATGAAACAAAATAAGATGAAGTGCAAGATCAACTACAAGATCATCATGTGGATGTACCGCAAGATCCTCCACCACAAGAAGAGACTCCTCAGGAGGAGGAAGTAGAACAAGATCACCCTCATGAAGAACATCATGAGGAAGAAATCAAGACATCACCCTCTCAACCAAGAACTGAGACTGATACTGGAGATCAGGGTGGATGGTGCAGAAGCACCTACCTGACAGCTGGCCTCCTTGAGGCAGTTAGTAGTTTTAGGTCTTGTTTATGTTTCCAAGAAGGTCTGTTAAGACCAAATGCATGTAATAAGGTCATGCTGATCATGATAAGATCATGCTGACCATGCGTTTACTATTTTTAGGTAGTTTGTTAGAAACAGCTGTCATGATGTATGATCGGTTGGATCTCCCAGCCGCCTGGAGAGTTCCCAGCCGCTTGGAGTCGGGTCAGTAGTACTCGTAGGAAAATCTATTTAAGCATGAGGATCGGTTGATATTGTATACAGATAGAGATATCATCGATCATAGTATTGTATCGCATTGAGAAGTCAGATTGCAGAGAGAGATTGATCATTGTAATTGCATCTTTGAAATCAATAAAGAGATCCTGTTTGTGTTCTTTCTCTGGTTGGATTCCATTGTTTAATCGTTTTGCTGATCTGGTGGTTTCATGGACATGCTGATCCATTCCACCGGTTGATTCGTCGAATCGGTGGAATGGTTGTGTACAGTAGATTAGGAGGTAGTTTGTTTTCTGTTTGCAGGCAGGTGTGTAGGATCACGGTCGACAGATGTTGAAGACCCTAGCATGGGTATGTGCTAGGTCGAGTTGATAAGTTTGAGTTGGAAGATCACCCTGAGAGTGGATCGGGTCATCCCTAGAGGATCGGCGAAGTGATATTTCGCTAAGGTTGGGAGTTCGTCAAACGGCTTCATCAGGATATTCTGGTTTATATCCTGCAGTCGCTTTGAACGTCGTCATCCGGATAAGTGAAGATGAACATGATGCAGTTGAGTGCATGAAGTGCGAGTTCGTCGGGGTGATCATCGTCAGGAGTTGCCGAAGAGGAGTGCATCGGCATAAGGCAAAAGATCGGGTTATGAAACTGTTGAAGTTTACATGTTGCAAGTACATCAGGATGTTGTAAGTCAGATATATACTCAGTGTATATATCACCGTCAGGATCATCTTCTGTGAGTGCCCATCATCCGCATATCGCTAACAGATGCGGGAGTGAAAGTTCATTTTTTGGCTAAGTGTTGAAGAGGTCATCAGGATATTGTGTGACGTCATCGTCATCTGCATATGACGTCATCGTCATCAGGATATTGAGATATCCCCCTATGCATGTTGATCCTATTGTCGCTAAGTGGTTAGGTATCGGCGTAGGTAGAAAGTTGTGAAACATCATCAGGAGGTTTCGAGAGAACCGGATAAGTCAGATCATGATGCTGTTGCTTGTGTCGTCAGTTATCGGGGCATCGAAGGGAAGGTGCTGAAGTGGTCGTCATCAGGATATTTGGAGCAACTGGATATTTGTTATCCTGCTGACGGAGGTGGTGTCGCATATCATGATGATGCCGCTAGTGTTTGGCGCCTGATGAACAGTGCAACCGGAGGATGTTTGCACCCGTTGAGCATTATGATGATGATGATAGGCGACAGGCGGAGGAGGTGAACAGTAGTCGGCAGGAGGATAATTGCGATCGTCCGAAATATGATGATGCTGTTGGTGTTTACAGGAAATATGATGATGATGCTGAGCCGATAGGGATTTTTATCATGCTGTTTGTGTATTTGGTTCCTCCTTCCTGTTAGTAAGCTCCCGTTGTGTTTCACTCTGCATCATAGTGGTATCAGAGCTAGGTTAGGATCTTCTGGAAAAGATAAGCAGGATGTCAGACGAAGAAGGAACATCGGAGGTTCCAGCAAGGATGACCAACGCTGAGTTGGCAGTTCTGGTGAAGAAACAGATTGCGGAAAGCAAGGCCGTGAAGGCTCAGAATCAGGAGTTGAAAGATGAGTTAGCAAAGTTGAGGAGCAGAGTAGGTTCTGGTAGAGAAGATGATAGGGAAGAAGAAGAGATCCCTAATTGGAGCGAGGAGGTCGTTCCTGCAGACCAGAGACCACTGTTGAACACCCTCAAGGCCATGGAGAGGAGAACCATGGATGTGAAACTGGATTTGCCAGTGTTTACAGGTAAGATGGACCCTGATTCAGTGATGGAGTGGATAGACTGTTTGAACAATTTCTTTGTAACAGAGGAGATACCAGAACAACAGAGAGTGAAGATAGCACAGTCAAAGATGAAAGAAGCTGCCTTGACATGGTGGAATTTTGTTCAAGATGATAGAGTACAGGAAGGAAAACGTAGAGTTGCCACATGGAAGAAGATGATGGCATTAGTAAAAGAAGCTTATATCCCATTGGATTACAGTATCCAATTACACAAGAGGAAGCAAAACCTGAAACAGAAGGAGCTAGATGTCAGCTCATATACAGAAGAATTCATGAAACTCTGTATGAAGACAAAGGTAAAAGAAAGTGAAGAAGAGAAGGTAGCCAGATACCTTAATGGATTGAGGTTTAATATTCAGGATGATTTAAGTCTGCATAATCCAGATACAGTCCAGAAATGTTTCCAGTTGGCATTGAAAGTGGAAGAGAAGTTGAAGAGAAAACAAGAACAAAACAATAGAGGAAGAGGATCAGCCCATAGAACAAGGCAAACCAATGAGAGTCAAGAAGACACTGGTAAAGGACAGGGACAGTCTGATTTCAGAGGTGGATGGAAAGGTAATAAAGGCAGATTTGGAGGTGGTAGAGGTTCTACTACATTTTCAGGAAAATGTTACACCTGTGGTGAGTTTGGTCATCCATCTTTCAAATGTCCAGAAAACAAAGGTTCATCATCCAGAAATGATAGAACGAGTGACAAGAGAGTACAACTTGTGCAAGAAGAGAAAGAAGAGAAAAGTGTGAGAGTCCAAACACTTATCAACAGGATAAGGAGGCTGATAATTGTGGATACCCAGAAAGTGGAGAGTCTCTACTGATGAGAAGAACAGTGATGGTACCTGACAAAGAATCCCCACAAAGAAGAGCTCTTTTCAGTACCACATGCAAGAGTAAAGGTAAAGTATGTAAGGTTGTCATTGATACTGGTTCAACAGACAACATGGTATCTTAGGAGATGGTGGATAAACTGAATTTGGAAAGGATTCCACATCCACACCCTTACAAGGCATCTTGGGTGAGTGATAGTCATTCACTTTTTGTCTCTGAACAGGCATATGTGGATTTCCAGATTGGAGCATATCAGGATAGAATTTTGTGTGATATTTTGCCCATGGACTGTTGTCACCTACTGTTGGGTAGACCATGGCAATTTGATAGGAGGGTACTGTATGATGGGTATGCTAATACCTATACCATCCAGAAAGATGGAAAGACTATTAAGTTGATGCCATTACAGGAAGCAGCTGCAGCACAGAAGGCAGCCAAAGTCATTTTAATGGGAAAGAAGGAATTTGTGCAGAAGCCTATAGGAGCAGGCATAAAGGCAGTTGAGGACACTGCAGGGAAAGGAGTTGTTAAAGACAACAAGCTGAAGAAAGTTTCAGTTGTGACTGACAGAGGTCAGTAGCAGGTTCAGAAACAAGATGGTAAACAGCAACCAGTTGAAAGGAATGACAAGGATGTTGTCATAGTTGGGACTATTGCTTGTCCTATAAAGGTTGACAGGAAGACAGAGTTGAACATTTCAGAAGTTCAAGAGGTAGTTCAGAAAGAGGTTCTGGTCAGGCAACCTGACAAACACAAGGTATGTTAGAGAAAAGCCTACATTGACAGGCATGAGGATTTACTTGCCAGAAAGCAAGTTACAGTTCAGAAGTCTTGGAGCAGCCAAGAGCCAGCAGAGGATAAAGCTGGAACAGGTCAGAAGACTGACAAGGCAAAGTGTAAAGGTGGAGGACTTCCATATCCTAACTCATGGGACATGAGTTATTTTCTTTTGGGGAGTATGGTGCAGAAGCACCTACCTGACAGCTGGCCTCCTTGAGGCAGTTAGTAGTTTTAGGTCTTGTTTATGTTTCCAAGAAGGTCTGTTAAGACCAAATGCATGTAATAAGGTCATGCTGATCATGATAAGATCATGCTGACCATGCGTTTACTATTTTTAGGTAGTTTGTTAGAAACAGCTGTCATGATGTATGATCGGTTGGATCTCCCAGCCGCCTGGAGAGTTCCCAGCCGCTTGGAGTCGGGTCAGTAGTACTCGTAGGAAAATCTATTTAAGCATGAGGATCGGTTGATATTGTATACAGATAGAGATATCATCGATCATAGTATTGTATCACATTGAGAAGTCAGATTGCAGAGAGAGATTGATCATTGTAATTGCATCTTTGAAATCAATAAAGAGATCCTATTTGTGTTCTTTCTCTGGTTGGATTCCATTGTTTAATCGTTTTGCTGATCTGGTGGTTTCATGGACATGCTGATCCATTCCACCGGTTGATTCGTCGAATCGGTGGAATGGTTGTGTACAGTAGATTAGGAGGTAGTTTGTTTTCTGTTTGCAGGCAGGTGTGCAGGATCACGGTCGACAGATGTTGAAGACCCTAGCATGGGTATGTGCTAGGTCGAGTTGATAAGTTTGAGTTGGAAGATCACCCTGAGAGTGGATCGGGTCATCCCTGGAGGATCGGCGAAGGGATATTTCGCTAAGGTTGGGAGTTCGTCAAACGGCTTCATCAGGATATTCCGGTTTATATCCTGCAGTCGCTTTGAACGTCGTCATCCGGATAAGTGAAGATGAACATGATGCAGTTGAGTGCATGAAGTGCGAGTTCGTCGGGGTGATCATCGTCAGGAGTTGCCGAAGAGGAGTGCATCGGCATAAGGCAAAAGATCGGGTTATGAAACTGTTGAAGTTTACATGTTGCAAGTACATTAGGATGTTGTAAGTCAGATATATACTCAGTGTATATATCACCGTCAGGATCATCTTCTGTGAGTGCCCATCATCTACATATCGCTAACAGATGCGGGAGTGAAAGTTCATTTTTTGGCTAAGTGTTGAAGAGGTCATCAGGATATTGTGTGACGTCATCGTCATCCGCATATGACGTCATCGTCATCAGGATATTGAGATATCCCCCTATGCATGTTGATCCTGTTGTCGCTAAGTGGTTAGGTATCGGCGTAGGCAGAAAGTTGTGAAACATCATCAGGAGGTTTCGAGAGAACCGGATAAGTCAGATCATGATGCTGTTGCTTGTGTCGTCAGTTATCGGGGCATCAAAGGGAAGGTGCTGAAGTGGTCGTCATCAGGATATTTGGAGCAACCGGATATTTGTTATCCTGCTGACGGAGGTGGTGTCGCATATCATGATGATGCCGCTAGTGTTTGGCGCCCGATGAACAGTGCAACCGGAGGATGTTTGCGCCCGTTGAGCATCATGATGATGATGATAGGCGACAGGCGGAGGAGGTGAACAGTAGTCGGCAGGAGGATAATTGCGATCGTCTGAAATATGATGATGCTGTTGGTGTTTACAGGAAATATGATGATGATGCCGAGCCGATAGGGATTTTTATCATGCTATTTGTGTATTTGGTTCCTCCTTCCTGTTAGTAAGCTCCCGTTGTGTTTCACTCTGCATCAGTGGACAGAATGATGATGATAGATGACAAGGATCTGGAGACCAAATACCTCAATGGTTCAAGAAAGAAATAAGTACAGAAATAGGTTTCAAGATTTAGGAATTTGATGTTTCAACATTATTTTCAGAAACCATCATGAAGCCTAAGAGGAAGCACAGATTAACCTGAGCCATCAAAAGAGATCTTGCTATGGGTAGAAGGACCACCCAAGTAGTGCTTCCCACAGTTGAAAAAGAGAAAGGCAAGATCACCCTAGAAGAATTCCAGATCACCAAGGTTGATTTAGGGTTTGCCAATTAGGACCAAGAAGGTCAGGAAGGAAAAGATATAATTGATTCTTTAACCCAAAGGGTGAAGAGAGAAAAGGAAAAGAATAAGTAGCATAAAGAGCACATTGCCTAGCTGCATTCATACATAAAAGGGTTAATTAACCCTGACAATACAGAATCAGATTAGGCAATCGCATTGACTGTAATTTCTCAAGAAGAGGTTAATAAATTGGACCTCATGAAGCATGAGTCAATGATCATGAGAAAATGGATGTCATCAGCACTAAACGAAGCTGAACAAGTAGTGGGTGCCTCTTTGTAGAGGTGGAATTCTTTGAGTATCTCCAGGAAGAAAGTCAATAAATTATAGAATGAGGCTAGAAGAAGATCATTCTATTTGGAGAAAGCCTTAGGGGCTCTAAGAGAAATAAAGAGGATTAATCCTCAGATCCTGATAACTCATTAGGTGCTGAATAATAACACTGCCATGCTAGTGGATATTTGGTATAAGGACATCAGGTTTGAATGTGATGTGCTAAAGAAGTGCAACAGTAAATTGAGAGATATCAGTGTGAAACTGCACGACATGATGTCCTATGAAGCAAAAGTCCTAGAAGCCCTAGAGGGAAAAGTAGAGGATAAAATTGAAAACCAAGATGCAAACTTTGCCATAAAAGCTCTACATAATAATTTCCAGCCGATGGTTGATGATGCTCTCACCCACCTGATGGAAGAAGCAATGAACAAGGTTATGAGAATCAAGGTCAGAGTGGAGAACTATAACGAAATATTGAGCAGTAGGAAGGGCAAGTTAGAAGTCCTCAGAGATAAATATCAGGCCCACAAGCATGCCATTGCCAAAGCTAAAACTCAGGATGGCGGAGAAGTTGATAAGATAGTAGAAGCATATGAAAATATAAGGACAACATTAAAGGTCCATATACAGGAGGATATTCATCAGGGAGATGAAGACATAGAAAGTGATGATCATGATGAACATGATGAAGAAGAGCCTGAGGAGTAGATGAAGATGCGCTACAAAGGAAACATCTGCATCAGGTACTTAGAGGAAAAAAATTACCTAGATGGTTGCCAGTTGGCAACCTGTGCCACTAGATACTATTGACCAAGTCAAAAGGGAGTATGCACCATAGATCTTAATAGATAAATTTTGATCGTAGATCATTTGTAACCGCTCCCTCACCTTATTCTATAAAAGGTGTAGGGATGCCTTGTTTTAAACATTCAAAGCTTAATTGAAATTTGTTCACTGAAGTATTAGGGCCTATTTCAAAGTTATTATAAACATACATGTTTTTGCATACTTAATGAAAGAGAAGACCATTTTGATTACAAATCATTGTAAATCTTGAGTAGTTTGTGTTTGAATTCTTGATATATGCTTTGATTTGCTGCATCCCTTGGAGTGCTCATCAGTCTACATGTATTGTCTTCATTCATCATACTTTGAAGTCTGCATCATCTGTATCTAGCTGTGGAACATCCTGGTGAAAATATGGTTTGATTTCTTCTCCTAATGACAGTATCAAGTGTGTATGTGGCTTAGAAGTTCTTTTACATTTCTTTTAATTTTAGAATAATTCACCATCACAATTGCAAATAATAGATAATCAGAAGCAAATTACATGAAATATGTATACATCTTGTAGATAACTGGAAATTCATAGCATATTTGAAGTTAAAGCATGTACAATTGACAAATATCATGCAAAGATTTGAGTATAGACACATGATTTGAAGGAATATACTGTGTAGAATAACCTTTCTGTGTAGCATCTTTTCAGAAACAAAATCCTATTGATAAGCAAACGTAAGGCCCCTGAATGGAAAACAACAACACACATCAACCACTGAGTAACGTTAGTTGATTAAGAACTAATCCATAGAGAATTGGGATCATGAATTCTTTGAATTCATCGCATCTTTCAAGATGAGTAATGGTTGATTTGTAACTTTTATTCTATGTTTGTTTATGACTAACATCATGATCAACAATATCTTCATGCTATCAATCAATTACTTAGAAACAATCCTTTTCCTCTTATTTATATCCTCTACAAGATTTCTAAACATTAACAGGTCATTCTAATTGCAATGGCTAGTTAGGGTAACGTGTACACAAAATAGGTCAGGCCTAAACATAAGGCATTGCTTTGCAGGTATATAGAACTTCACATAGATCTTCATGAAGCTTGGCCAAGTCCTATACTTCATTGAATATTATTACTTTAGGCTCCACAAGTCATGGATTTGCTCTGCAAGCTAATTAAACTTCACTAAACATAGTCATCTTTGCTCTGTCAAATGTGCAACAATAGTCAATCTTCTTATAGCGGTATCTTTCTGGAATCAAAGCCAAATGATCTGAATTCTTGATATGTTGTAGCTTCCTATGTCTATATGTTAAGTCTAGCTCCACATCCTCTTATACTCAGATGTGGTAAAATGTGGTATCTCCTCAAGTCACCTTCTCATAATTCTGCAACTCACTATCAATTGTCTCAACTATTTTGAATTCTTCTGGATGCTCCTACATCAGCATACTTTACCTAGGGTTTGATAAAAAGTCTTGGTTAAATCTGATCTTTCCATAGCAAACAAGAACACAAGATCTTTAGTTGAGACTAGGTCCCTTCGATTGTGATTTGGCTCAGTCTTGTCCTTGAATGTTATTGTGGAAAAGGGTTTGGTCTAGTTTGCATGCTAGTCTTCATCATTCATCTCTTTTCACACATAACATTTTGGTGAATCTATAGTATCAAGAATTTGCATCTTTCTAAGTTTTGAATCCAGACCTTTCGTTCATTCATAGCATACTTATCATTAATCATTGAAAAATCTTGCATAATCTTGAAATAAGTGAAAAATTGAGCATTCTAGGCTTGCATAAAGGCATAGTTTTGCATTATTTTCATTGCATATCATTGAAACATTTGATTTTATGATTTTTACATCAGATCTGATCTATATTACAGCAATTAGTCATTTCATGATTTTACATCTCGCATTTGAAGATCTCATTTTCTAGGGTTTTGTTGAAAACTTACTTTTTTCCTATAACCTAGTCATTTACAAAGATAGGGTTTGTAGTCAAAATCTTATTTCAGATTTTGCTTCTATCATAAACATTCATTCATATCTGATTTTGTTCTGAAGTGTTGCATTATTTCTCATCTTTCATCTCAAAAATAATAATTTTGCAATCACACATTGTGTATTTCAACACTAAGTACCTTAGCTTTTTTCTCACACTTCTTTATGCAAAATCTCAAAATCATCTACATTACCTTTTTGTGCAGCACTCTTCACATAACACTCACTCTATTTGTAGTGAAATTAGTGTGTTTTTTTATCATCAAAACCCAATTTCCTCAAACTAGTGTGTGGGTGTGCAACGAGTTATCATACCTTCATCATGGATGCTTTTATTATTCATCTTTGGAAGCTTTGTTTGCATATATAATATCTATACTGATAGTTTATCTAAATTCACTAATAGTCATCCTCATGTCTTAAAAAATGTAGCATACAGATATGATATTGACATTTATATGTGTTCCATATATGAAATTCTTCACTATATATATGATTTTGACAGTTTCACAACTCTCATCGATATATACCCTTCGATATTAGAAAATCTCACTAAATTCATCTTCATGAATGATAATGAGGAAGGTAATGATGAAGATACTCCTCTTACTACATTTCATGATGATATCATGGACAACATTTCAAAGAAATATGAGGCCGATATAGTCTTGTCTGGCTCATCCAATGATTTGGATTCCTCTCCCAAAATGGTCCCCACTGGTGAGGAGATTTTGAAGCAAGAAGAAGAAATCATTTGTACATTCCTTAACACCACCCTACCGTCTCTTCATTCCAATGCTCTCCCTGGCCAAGATGAAGCATTAGAGGATGAAGAGTCTCCCATTGAATAGATTCCTCAATTAGTTGAAAATGAATGTTCATGTACTAATCTTAAATCTCTTCTTAATAGTCTCCTAAATGAGACTCATACTATGGCTTTCTTACCATTGATTGAATATTTAAGTACCTTGGATATCTCCAAGGATGTGGATTACATGAATAGTTCTCATAAATTAAAACCTTTAGGAAAGGATGTTGAACTTACTAAAAATAAAGATATCATTCCTAAGGTTCAAAGTGCTCCAACACCACCTCAACGGACAGAAATAGGAATTTTTAAGGTTTCTCCTCTATCTTCCTTACACATAGAAAGAGAAAACCTTCAAGAGAAAATCTTTCCATTACAGAATTTTATGGCTTCCTCTTCACAAATACCAAAAAATGTGGAGAATATGATTGAAAGGGAAGGAGGAACAAATGACCCATCCTTAATAGTAAATATAAAGATCAAGAGAAAATATAGCAGGTAAGCATCTCTCACCCTTTCAGCCACTTTTGATGTAGCACCACCTTGATTTGGTTTCATGAGTGGCCTCCTCTTATGTGTCATGTTGTATTCCCTTGTGTTGTGTTAAATGTTGTCTAGGTCTCCTTGGATGACCCTTGATACTCTTGTAAGGTCAAGGATACAAGGACATTGCCTCTATTATGACATTCTTCTATTTGTTTCTCCATTCTTCCACTTTCCTCTATCTTATTGCAATTTTTATGTGTGGTGTCTTGGGGGTATAATGTTGTGGAGGCTATCTTGGGGCATCTTCCCATGTTGTAAACCCAAGTCACTTTTGTCTCCTCTCTCATTTTAGTGTTTCCATTCTTTAGTGGCTCTACTAGTTAGCAGATGATGAAAGCAATTAAAGATTGATAAGGATCGTGCATCTCTACAATAAGAAAGCAAAAATGGATCAATCCATATATGAAGAAGGGGTTGATATATTATTGATGCTTGACTAGTAGAATCACTCTGTGTTGTGATATGTTTTGTGAAATTTGTTGTCACAAACCTTTGCAATACTCTAAATTTTATTCTATGCACTTTGGATGATTTTGTATCTCACCTTGTAGCTACACTCGATTCTGAGATACATAAAGTATAACCTCATGGATATACATGGTTTTGAACCCACAAGTGTAGCCTTGGTCTATATAGTGATATGTTAGTTGATTTGGTTGTTATCTTAGAATAGATTTTATAACCAAAGTTTATATGTTTTTGATTATGTTAGAAAATGATAATAATGTGTTTGTGGGAACATTCGGTGACTGCAAGCACATGTCACCTTTGGGGCATGGGCTTTGCAAAAGCTCTTTTTCCCTTGTGTGTTTTCACTTTACCTTAAATGTGCTTGATACTGGCAAGTAGGATCAACCACTTTAAGGTGGGGGAATATATTGTAGTTGATTTAGATATTGATAAAGCATGTTTATGTATGCTTCCTTTTCACTGTAAAGCGTCTACATGATGTAGGTGGGGTTGTGTACATTGTTTTGTTTACGTATACCTCCTTTCCACTATAAGGCATCTTTGTGATGTAGGTGGGGTTGTATACTTTGAGCATGCCTCATTTTCATTGTAATGCATTTGTGGATATAGGTGGGATGGCATTTTAAAAAATGTTTACAAAAGACCGGATTGTGTCTTCCCTTGAGCAATTGCACATCCTTTTAAAGAAGTCCTCTATAGAGGCAGGGTTGGATCTTGAGTTATTCACCCTTAAGTGTGTCTTTAGTTCAGTGGTTGTGGTAGTGTAGCTCAATCATCAGGTGTGTTTGGTGTGTCTTAAATAGTGGAGTGTAGTGACGAGCTTCTCCCTATCACCTGTGTTTGTCATGTATAAGATGTATAGTGTGTCAATGACATACTATATGGAAATCATATGTTCTATGTCTTCCATGTGTTTTATGTGTCTTCCTTGCATGTATTGCATGTTTTTGTGTGGTCTAAAGGTGTGTAGTGATGAGCTCCCTCCATGCCGTGTGTTTTATGTGGTCTAAAGGTGTGTAGTAATGAGCTCCCTCCACAATGTGTGTTTTATATTAGGATTATATATATAATTGTTTAAATCATGTCTTCTCTATTTATTTCATGATTGTATTCATGTCTTCTCCATGTATTTCATGCTTCATTGTCCTCTCCATGTATTTTGTACTTCCTTACTATATTCACTATGTTTTTCATGACTGTCAAGTGTTTCCTTATGTTTTCCTAAGCTTGGGGGGCTAGAAATGGTCCTTCAAACATAGGATGTATCTTCATTCTTGTGTTTGATGTGTTTGATATGCTTCGACCATAATTTACTGCATGTACTAAATTGTAAGATCGTACACACTGTTGGACATGCCAAGATACTGAGAGGGGGGATGAACTAGTCTCGAAACAATCTTCAACTTTAACAACTTCAACTTATCCAGAGCAGATTAAAAGTTAAGCATCATAGTATTAACATGTACATGAAAGATTAACACATTGCACATCAACATACAACACTAGATATATATTGAAAATCCTAGAAGGGAAAAACCACCTTGAGGATTAACTCACAATAAATGAAGCTCAAATAACAACTTTGTTTTAGGGCTACAAACCAAGGAAGCTACTACTCCTTGAAAACATATATTTAGGGTCACTCCCAAGGAAGATACTACTCCATAATTACTTTGTTTTAGGGTCAATCCTAAGGAAGATACTACTCCCTAAAATGAGAACACATTTACAAAAGATTACAGTATGACAGTCCTTCTATTGTCTAAAAACTAACATTGAAACTCACACCTTTGATGACTGCAATTCTACCTCTTCACACTTTCTTCTAATGATCAGATCAATTAGGCACATGCTACACTTGATCACTATCACAAATAAGTCTTCAAGATTAATTAGGATACCATAAATAACTTCTCTTTCTCCTTTAGTCACACATCATAATGTATTTACTCTTCTCTTTATCTTGCATGCAAGCCCTCTCAATCACTTTTGAATGACACATTGCCTAACTCAATTTGATTTAAAATTTATATAAGATATTAAATTTATTACATTATTTTTTGGCTAGATTCATCATGAAAAATACATTTGCAAGTCGTCCAAACAACACACAACATGAAACATGTAGAGGACAAGTCTTAAATAGGACTACATGCTTCATCAATAGAAGACCCATGCCTTGTAGACCTCAAAACTTGTTTAGTTAGGTCCAAAACATCCTTCACAACATCAAAAACCAAGGAATTACATCCGCACACTTCACTCATTTGGAAATAGGACAGCCTTAAGCAAAACCACATGAAACTTGAAGCATAATGGCCACAACAACTTGAAAACCTTGTGTGGTACTAGAAACAAGAAAGATCTTCATGAATTTTTTTCAAATGAGTCTACAAGACTTATAAAACATCTACAAACACTCCTTTATCTTTGTACATCAAATATTTTGCACCACACATCTTCAATCATGAACTTTGAGCACAACCTATCATCCAAAACACAATGCAACATACTGTCATTGAAAAATTGAGCTTATGGACCACCAAGAGACTTGAAAATGCAAGGAAGAATGTAATGCACATCCATAAACATGTCCATCAAACCACAAAGGAAACCATTTACTTCTAGAGTAATGTAGAGCATCCCAATAGGCCTTCAATACCAGCTCACTCTGTCAAAATACATCTTGGTACTCTATCATGTATAACTTTCATAGTGGAAGGACAAATGATCTAAAACTCTAGAATTAACACCTTCACTATACCCTAAACACAATATCGGAATAGCATAGGGATAACTACAAATGTGGAGGAATGTGGAGCATTCCATTGTCCTACTTAAAACATTTTCACAGAAACAACACTTTCCTTAGTCTGTCAACAACAAACATTTTTTTGGTAATCTAATCATCATGAAACTTGGAACACACATGATTCATGCCATCAGTAACATATTCTAATATCAGAAACACATCTAATCATCTTAGTTCTTCTAATTCCCATATTAATATTACCTCATACTCAACTCTACACTAGTCAAGGCATGACATCCAACCATGAACTGTATCTTCTCTTCTCTTGTTGGATGGGACATGACATCCAACCATGAACACCATTACACCTCCATGATAGTGTTGACATCAATGACAACCTAGTGATAGTGTTGACATTAATCACAACCCTAGGAACCATATGTGTAACAATCTCCCCCTTTGGCATTGATGGAAACACATACCTGCACATTTCTCCCCCTTTAACATCGAGGACAAAGGGAAACCACTACCTGATCATCAGTGACCACACACCTACACATTCTTTTCTTGGGACAAAACTTCTTCTCATAGAAAACAAAATCCCCTTGTCATCATCAACCACTACCTAATCCCCCTGAGAGGTAGCCACCATCAGTCCAAGAATAATATATAGCATGAACTCCCCTTGGGTAGATGCACCATTATGCATCTAACAAGGAGGGGAAATTACCCATAACTTCTATTGGAGATCCCCAAAAGTATCCTTTGCAAGAGCCTTAATAAAAATTTGTACCATCTAATCCTTTGTTGGAACATATTCCAACTTCACTTCCTTATCTACAACCTTCTCTCTCAAAAAGTGATACTTGATTTCTATATGCTTGGTTCTAGAATGCATCACCGAATTCTTCAAAATATTGATAGCACTTGTATTGTCACACAAGATAGGAATAGGCCTATCATACAATACCTTGATATCCACTAGGGTTTAGCTTTATCCACAACACTTGTGTACAACAAGATGCTGCTACAATATATTCTACCTCTGTAGTTGATAAGGACATTGAATCTTTTTCTTACTCTGCCATGAAACCAATCTATTTCATAAAAAGAAAGAACCACCACTTGTACTTCTTCTATCATCAATACAACCACCCCAATCGGTATCAGTGTAAGAACTCAAATAAGAATCATTACCTCTTGGATACCATAGGGCATAATTTGGAGTTCCTTTCAAATATATGAATATCCTTTTCACTACCTTCTCATGTGTTTGCTTGGGATTGGCTTGATATATGGCAACTGCACAAACTGTATGCATAATATTTGGTCTAGAAGTATTCAACTACAATAGTCTTCCAATCATAGATCTATAGACAATTTGATCCACCTCTAGAGACTCATCATCTTTGCTCAAGTGACATCTAGTGACCATGGAAGTACTCACTAGTTTTGAATCCTCCATACCAAACTTCTTCAACAACTCTTTGACATACTTATCTTGTGAAATGAAGATACCACCTTCTAGCTAAGAAATTTGAAGTCCAAGGAAGAAAGACATCTCACCAATCATAGACATCTCAAACTATTTTTACCTTCTAGCTAAGAAATTTGAAGTCCAAGGAAGAAAGACATCTCACCAATCATAAACATCTCAAACTATTTTTTCATCTCCTCTACAAAACTTTACCGATATCATCATCTCCACCAAAGATGATGTCATCAACATATACTACAACTATTAATATCATGACTCCTTCCTTGATGTAAAGATTGCTATTTGTAGTACCTTTCTTGAAGCCTTGTTGAAGTAATTACTTGTCCAACCTAGCATACCAAGCTCTAGGTGCTTGTTTGAGACCATACAGAGCCTTCTTGAGTATGTTTGGATCTTCTGATATCTAGAAACCATTTGGGTATTCAATATAAACCTCTTACTCTAGATCACCATTTATAAATACTTGTTGATCATGATGTTAGTCATAATCAAACATAGATAAATTAATTCATATCAAACATTTATCATCTTGAAAGATATGATGAATTCAGAGAATTCATAATCCCAAGTCTTAGTGGATTAGTTCATAATTGTCTGATGTTACTCAATGGTTTTATGTGTGTTGTTTTCCTTAAGGGGCCTTACGTATTGGTTTGAAGTTGTTGTGTCTAGATATGCTCTATTTCACCTGCTTTCTATGAATTCTTAGAGAATAAGGTTAAATCCTACTGTATTTAACCTGACCATGCAGATATCTTTATAAGTTTGATCAATTCTTCTGCATATCATATTATCAACTTGATTTCACTTCTACATTGTAAATTTATTCAAATAATGTGCCTATAAGTATATATTTCCATGATTTTTACCATTATTTATGTTTACTTTTGCGATATTTACTATTTTGTATGCACTTTGCTCAAATATGCTAAAGATATTCAATTGTCTATGGGATGTCAGCATATTTCTTTGTATTTGCTTATAATTTTCTGAATATTTGCAATTATGATGATGATCTAATGAAATTAAACAAATTTAAACTAAACTTTGCTGATTTTACTGAAATAAATGAATCTTTAGCCATTGATCCACATATACTATTGACATTGTCATGAGAAGGAAATCGAACCATATTTTCACTAGGTCATTCCATAGCTAGATATGATTGATGCTAACTTCAAAGGAAAGGAATGAAGACAACATTCACATAATGAAATGCACTCCAAGGGATGCAACAAATAAATGTAACATATCCATAATTCATTCATAGATTACTTAAAGTTTACGATTGTATGTAATCAAAGGTCTTCATCTTCATTAAGCATGCAAAAGAGTATATATTTACAATTGACTTTGAAGATATGTCCTAAAATTTCAAAAATCCAATCTCAATTAAGCTTCTGAATGAATATTACTATGATTCTACATCCTTTTATAGGACAAGGATGAGAATCAGTTACAAAAGATCCTACGATCAAGATTTATCTATTATCATCAGTGGTTAATATTCCTTTGACAAAGTCAACATACAAGACACGTGGCATAAATTGCTAGTTGGTAATCCTCTGATAGGGTATAGTTGTCCTCAAATATTCTATGATCTTTCACTCCATCCAGTTAAACTATAGGTGATGATACAACCAAAATGCCTTAGAAAACACATAATGCAATTCTTTCTTCATGCAGATGGATCCTCATCATGTACCTGTATTCCCATATCTACCTTCTTATAAGCATCATATGCTTGCACAAAAGTGTCTACCTAGAATTTGCTTATTGTGGTAGCTCTCAATTTAGCTTTTTTCAATGCCCCTATCTGCTCATCCAAGGGTCCTAGCATGGATGTCCTTTTATCCACTTCCTTACTATACATTTTTACTTTCACACTCAGTTTAGTCATTTCATCCATAACATCCATAGTGAAGAGTTCCCTAGGATCTTCAGCTACTTCTTTAAACTTGTCTTTGAATAACTGGACGGCTTCATCTAGTGATGGCACTACTTCCTCTATTATGACATCATCAAGTAATTCTTCCATTACTCTTAAGTCTTCAGCTAACAAATCATGAACCTTAGTCTGAATGTCCTTCACTTTATTCATGTTAGCTTTTAGTACATTCAGCTCATAATCCATATCTATCATCCATGTCCCCATGAGTAGAAAGGTCACATTGAGGATGACTTTATTTTTCAGCAATTCACCATATGTCATGGCCTTGACCCTGTTGAGTCTTGCCATTGCATAATTGCACTTTTGTATCCACTGGGTGAATTCACTCTTCAAAGAATCAATGTTTTCCTTGAACTTGGACAATGCATCCCAATTGGATATGGATATCCTTATTAACCATTCTTTGAAGGTCACGAATTTAGAGAACCACTTATCCATTATGTTAGCCTGATGCTTCTAGATATCTAGACCAATTATCTTTGCTTCACTTATTGAAGTTATTGTAGCTGGCTTCTTAGTAGCCTATAAGGTGGATGCCAAAGTGTCTGGCTTCACTAACCCCTGTATAAATTGTTGCAACTGCACATTTTATTGTTTCAATTCTTTCTTTATGGCCTTGAGCTTTTTCAATTTGGCCACTATTGCCTCTATACTTTCCAGATGTTCTTGTATTTCTTGTTTTGTAGTAGCATGACTCAAATCAACCTGGGTCATCTCAAATTCCTCTTGCCTAATTTCTCTTTTAGTCTTATCAACTTAAGGTACAACAATTTAAGTTGTTCTCCTTCTAGTCATTAAATCTCTTTTAATACTAGAGACTATCCTATCTCTCCATTTTTCTTTAGTAGAATCAATAGTAAACAAAGACTTAAAGTCAAAGGGTACCTATTGTACTTCTTCTTGGTTTAGCTCTAAGGAAATCAAAGCCAAAACATTAGATTGTGATCCTTTATCATGATCTAGTTGCTTAATTTGACCATCTTGAATTCATTTATCTTGCTCTCTCTCTCTCTCTCTTTATCATTTGGATTTTGTACATTTTCTTGCTATTCACCTCTAGCATCTAGATCTTCCTCCTCATGCAGTTGTTCCTATTGCCTTTGTTCTGGAGGAGGTTGATCATTTTGTGCTAAACAATCATGTTCCTTTGAAACCTTATCAGTTTTGGGCTCTTGGCCTTTATCCTCTAGACCATCCTGATGGCGATCTTCTTTATGCTCATCCTCTTTTCCTCCTATAGTTGTAGGTGATTCAACTACCTTATTTTTCTCAAGCTTATCCACTAGGATATTCTGTTGTGCCATTTGCTCCTATACATTATCACCTTTATTGTCTATTTCCATGGGAACACTTTCTTCTTGAAATTGGTCAATTTGGATGACCTCTTCTTTTTTATTCCCTTCTTTAGGCACATATGTTAGGTCCACCATAGCTAGATTGGTCACATTCTCAATCAATGTGTCAAGGGATCTCATATGTACTTTTGTCTCAGGGGTTTGTTCCCTTTCTTTTCTTTCATCATGTGGTTCTCCTTTTGTATCACCTTTATCCTCTATTTTTGTATGTTGTAGTAGGGTTTCAATGGGGTTATTAGTGATATCTTTGACCAACTTATCCTCTTTAATTAAATCAATTGTTTGGATTAGTGGAAGAGCCCCAGCTTCTTATTCTCCTTGGGCTTTATTCTTCAATTCCTCTTCCATATTAGTCTTTACCTTTACTATAGTTTCTATAGGTATATCATGTTGTAACACCTTCACTATACTTTTAGTTGGGTCGGCTGATCTAGATGTTGCTACCTTTTCTGGTGAATGGGCACCCCTCATGTGTAGACTCTGATATCTAGAGTGCTTGGGGATCTTTACACCCTGCAACAAATCATTTCTCTTTCTCTTTAATATTTGAAGATGTATCCCCTCTCCTTCATCTTTAGTGTCCTCCTCATCAACAATAGTCCTCACTGGACTTAATTCTACATCTTTTGAAGTCTCCCCCTGTGTTGTAAATGTTTTGGGTACAGATATAGAAACAACCTTCAGTGGGGTGTCCTTAGGAGGTGAGGGTGGCCTATATACCAATGAAATTCCCTCAATAGTGGGTTGTTCTTTAGCTCTAGATGAACTAGGTTCCCCTACTTTCACTTCATGAACTTATCTCTTCTTTATTAGAAAATCATCAAATCCTAGTTCTTCTCTTTCTTTCATCTTGTTATTCTCAGAGGTATTTGTGATACCTTTCCTTGTTAATTCATTGATTTTCTTATCAACCCAATTCTTTGTCCTTGCCATGACTTTGGTTGTGAGGACATTGATGGATCTTTCCTCCTATTGTTTCAAGTCTAGAGATGATCTATTGTATCATTATATATCTTTTTCTCTTCATATTTAGGATCCATGAGGTCGTCATCATCCTTTTTGATTTGCAGAGGCACCTTAGTTTTTCCTATGGTCCTCATCTAATCTAAAGTTAATCTTTGGTACTCTCTTCTTGGTGCCTCATGATCATCATCACAATCTACCCAATAGTCTTCAAGGTGGACACAATGTTTATACTTTTTGTTGAACCTTTTCTCTATCCTATGATATGGATCATAATCTCTGGCAAAAGGAAACAACTTTATATTCAAGCTTTTTAAATATATCTCTGCCCTCTTTGCATTTTCCATGGATTCGACAAGGAACTAGTTGATATCAAGGGGAAATTTTCTATAAGGGCCTCCTTTGACTTTGGACAATTAAAATATAGGAAACTATTGCCTTAGCATCTCTAGTAACACCACTTTATCTGAAGGATATCTTGGCAACATATAAGGTTTTCCACTGAAACCCTTCATCCTGATATACGAATAAGTTTTAGCCTGGATAAACCAAGAACCATACCCACTAATTGCTTCTATGGTTTTTATAAGTATGGGCCTAACTGATGTTATCATTGATGTCAACATACTCCTGTTACATTTATGATAAGGATTGGATGAGCTGTGTACTGAGGTTATTGAGAAAATTAGTCTCAATCAAGAATAGTGATGACAGTATGGTAAAAGTCCAAAATAGGATGAGGATTAGAGGATATAGTTTAAAGGGTTTGTAGATATGTGTCTTAAGGTGCTCCACTAGAGATTTCAGAAGTCTGCATCAAGATCTGAAGAAGTTGTGCCTGCTCAAGTAAAACTAGTTTTGGTAGATGTTCAGTGGTGACAAAGTGATATAGATAGGTCCGGTGAGATCCAGAAATGCATTATCCTATTCTGTGGATTTGAGGGAGTGTTGAGGAAGTATTTGTGAAGTATCAACTCAATTGGTTCATGGTTTGAAGGTCTGCAAGCATCTATTCCTTTGTGACAATAATGACAGACTGTGTTCTTGAAGTTTTGGATGAAGGGGAGAAGAATTTCAGAAAGCAGATGATGTGTGGATGTTCTTGGTGATTCAGGCAAGCTTGTGGAGATCTTTGGATCATGTCTAGTTTATGCTGGTGGTCTGATTGAAGTTGGAGCTCACAATTGAGGAATAACTTCCAGATGATGGTGTTCTTCCTGAGATTGGCTGACCAGATGAGTTACACATCCTGTGGATGTTCTTGTTGATATTTGCTAACATAGATGATCATTCCTAAGTTGATGTCTTGTATAAATAAGGGATTGCGAAGTCATTTCAAAAGTGTCCTTGTGAAGATGAGTGTGTGGTAGTGAGGAGGAGAGCGAAAGGCAGAGTAGAAGTATTGGGCTTGAATGGAACTAATTCAAGCATGGTGAAGATGCTATTTTCCAGTTCAAGTAGGTGATACTTATTTCTTTGTAGATAGTGTGTCTCTTGTAGGCAGTGAGCCTGTTGTGAACAGTGTGCTTGGGTAGTGAGCCCTAATTAGCATGTGCCATTTTGTTCTTTCTATTGTTCTAACAGAGAATACAATCTTGGGTTAATCACCCCGTGGTTTTTCCCTTAACCAAGTTTTCCACGTCAAAATCTTGGTGTCTCATGTGTTAATGTGTTTTTGCTCTTGATTTGTTGCATTTTGTTTCCATGATTGATTTACTATTATGCTGTTGAATAACAATGTGGAGTTAAGTGTTTAAATTGGAAGAAAGGTTTGTACAACTGATTCACCCCCCTCTCAGTTGTCTACCCTAAATCTAACCTTTGGTATCAGAGCCAAGTTCCTCTAAAAGGAGCTTAACTGCTTGAGGAGATATAGGATGTCGTCTTACAAGAAGGATAGTCTGAAGTTTGATGGAACCAATTTTAATATTTGGAAAGGTCGCATGAAATGTCACTTGCAATGTATGGGAATAACGTACTAGACCATGGTTACAACAAAGTACACACCTCCATAGGGTGGTCTGAAAGCCCCAAATGAAATCACAGATGCTGAAAACAATTTGCAGACTATAGAAGCTCTTCTAAGGACATTATTTGATTCAAAGCTCTCAAATGTTATTGACCTACCAACTGCTTTTGAGATTTGGGGAAAAATGGAACTTGTACATGAAGGAGACAAGTATGTTAAATGTGCAAGGTTACAAAGTCTGAAAGGAAAATTTGAAAATCTGAAGATGAGAGAAGATGAAAATATCACTACTTTTATGCCAAGAGTAAATGAGCTTGTTTGTGGAATTAGAAATTCTTGTGGAGTCTTGGATGAAAATGAGATTGTTGGTAAAATTCTCAAATCTCTTCATTCTTCTTATAAAATCAAGATTGCTGCCATTGAAGAATTCAGAGCCCATACAATTGTCACAAGAGATCAATTGGCTGTCAAATTGGCTGCATTTGAAATGACTGAGTTTGGAGATGACCCCCCCAAGACTGAATCTGCATTCAGCTAGTGCCTCTGTAAAAGGTAAACAAAGGTTTGATCTGGGAGAGAACTCATCAAAGAAACTATCATGGTATGAAAAAGCAAGGAAAGACCTAGAAGAAGAAGAAGCTGAAATTGTTCAACTTGAAGCCCTTATTGCAAAAAGACTACCAAGAGGATCTGGTAAGCATGAAGGAAAATTACCTTTTTAGTGTTTTAACTACAATAATATTGGTCATTTTGCCTCAAAGTGTCTGGAAAGATTTTCAAGGCCAAATCCTAACATATCAAGGTTCCAAAAGAACTGTTACTATGTTCATAAGGAAGATGATGATGAAGGAGTAACAGATGATGAATCAGAGATAGGAAACAAATTTGGAAGTGAATGGGTGTTTATTGCCATCAAGGAAGAAAAACCAATATCCTCTGTATCTGTCAATCATAAAGTTGTAGAAAGAGCTCTGGCTACCCAAGTTGAAGAAAAGGATGACTGGGTCATTAATAGTGGATGCTCTCACCACATGACAGGTGACAAAAACAAATTCATAGATTTGGAAAGGTATGAAGAAGGAGTGGTAAAGTTTGGTGATAATTCTGCTTGTAGAATCAGAGGAATAGGAACTATTTCTCTTGATGGAAGGAACAAAACTGGTAATGTACTATATGTTGAAGGATTGAAGCACAATCTTCTCAGTGTTGGACAATTGGTGGACAAAGGCTATGATCTCTGATTCAAGAATGGAAAATACAAGATCTTTGAAAGTTCTAGAACAATGATTGCATCTGGTACTCAAACTAAAGGTAATATATTCCACTTGGTTGGTACTGGTAAAAGTTGCTTATTTGTGCAAGTTGATCAAGCTAGTTATGGCATAGGAGGATGTGTCATGTAAATTTTGATAATATCATCAAGATAAACAATACTCAGGATGTAAGAGATCTTCCAAAATTGGTGAAACCTACTAATAGCTTATGCAAAGAATGTTAGTTGGGTAAGCTGAGCAAAGTCACATTCAAAAGTAAGGAACTATCTTCTATTAGATTATTGGACTTAGTTCATACTGATCTTTGTGGTCTAGCAAGAATTAGAAGTGTACAAGGTTGTAGATGCTTTATGTTGCTAATTGATGACTATTCTCAGATGATGTGGGTAACCTTTCTAAAAGATAAATCAGAAGCTCTTGAGAAATTCAAAATATTCAAGGCTATGGTAGAGAATGAAACCAGATTAAAATTGAAATGTCTGAGGTCTGATAGAGGTGGAGAATTCACATCCGGTGAGTTCATAGAGTTATGTGAGAAACATGGAATAAAGAGACAATTGTCTGCTCCTAGGACTCCATAGCAGAATGGAGTAGTAGAGAGAAAGAACTAGACCATCCAGGAAGCATCTAGGACCATGATGATGGAAGTAAATGTTCCTCAGATCTATTGGAGAGAAGCTGTCAACACTGTAGTCTATACTCTTAATCGAGTTCAAATCAGAAGAAATACCGGTAAGACTCCTTATGAAATTTAGTGTGGCATCACTCCTACTGTGAGGTATTTTAGAGTTTTTGGTAGCAAATGTTACATTAAAAGAGATGAAGATCTAGGAAAGTTTGATGCTAGAAGTGATGAAGGAATTCTTGGGTTACTCTACTCAAAGCAAAGCATACCAGCATTATAACAAGAGACTGAGAAAGATGATAGAAAGTACAAATGTGAAGGTTGATGAGGGAATTGAGAAACCCTCATGGTTTTATGAATATGATGAAGATGATCAGAATGGTGTTTTTGACTCAAGGAGTCCAAGCCTCCTCTGTAAGTCAGATTCAAACTAATCTGGTAAATTAGGAAGAAGAGATGAGTTTCAATGAGCCTGATCAAGAATCAGAAGTGCAAGAATTTCCCAAAGTTCTCAGGTATGTATGACTGAACCACTCTGAAGATCAGATCATAGGTGATAAAATCAAAGAGTACAAACAAGAAGGAGAATTGCTCAAGATTCAGAAGAGTATTGTTTGATTTCAAAGATTAAACCTAAGACAGTGAATGAAGCCTGCAATGATGAAAACTAGACTAAAGCAATGGAGGAAGAGCTGATGCAAATTGAGAAAAATCACACTTGGGATCTTGTTCCTAGACCTAGAAACAAGAATGTGATTGGAACAAAATGGATCTTCTGGAACAAACTGAATGAAGTTGGTGAAGTAATCAGAAATAAAGCCAGATTGGTCTGCAAGGGTTACTCTCAAATAGAAGGAGTTGATTTTGAAGAAACTTTTGCTTCGGTGGAAAGAATTGAAGCAGTCAAACTATTTCTTGCTTTTGCTACCTTCAAGGATTTCAAGGTATATCAGATAGATGTCAAGTCTGCCTTCTTGAATGGTGACTTGCAAGAAGAAGTGTACATAGAACAACTGGATGGATTTCAATTGTTTGATCATGGTAATATGGTCTGCAAGTTGAAAAAAGCACTGTATGGACTGAAGCAAGCCCCAAGAGCCTGGTATGAAAGATTGGATAAGCATCTTTTGAAGATTGGTTTCAACAAAGGTACTATTGATAGTAATTTATATTTCAAAATTAATCATGAAAACATCTTGATTGTTGAAGTGTTTGTTGATGATATCATTTTTGGAGGAAGAGATAGACTATGTAAAACTTTTGCAAATCAAATGAAAAGTGAGTTTGAGATGTCCATACTTGGTGAAATAAATTTCTTCTTGGGTCTGCAAATCACTCAAACAAAGAAAGGAATCTTCATTTCTTAGACCAAATATGTGAAAGAATTGTTGAAGAAATTTGGGATGGAAGACTCAAAACCAATGAATACTCCCATGCTAACCAGATGTAAATTGAGAAAAGATGATGACTCTCCTAAGGTTGATCAGACAAAGTATAGGTCAATGATTGGGGGACTATTGTATCTCACTCAAACTAGACCAAACATTATGCAGGTTGTTGGTCTTGTTGCTAGATTCCAGGCTGATCCTAGAGAATCTCATGTCATGGCAATCAAGAGGATTTTTAGATATCTAAAAGGGACAGTTAAGTATGGTCTGAGGTATCCTAGAGATCATGATTTCTCTCTTCATGCATATATAGATGCAGATTGGGTAGGAGATGTGGATGACCAGAAGAGTACCAGTGGTGGAGCATTCTTTCTGGGGAAGAGATTGGTTTCTTAGCTAAGCAAGAAACAAGAGGCAATATCTCTCTCTACAACTGAAGTAGAGTATATTGCAGCAGTAAGTAGTTGCACTCAAGTTTTGTGGATGAAGTAGATGCTAAGAGATATCAAAGTGGAGTATGAGGAACCTATCACAATCTTATGTGATAATCCAAGTGCAATAAATATATCTAAGAATCTGGTGTTGCTTTCAAAGACTAAACACATATCCATCAAGTTTCACTTTTTAAGAGAGCAAGTGAAGAAGAATGAAGTCAGATTGGAGTTTGTGCCTTCCAAGGATTAGATTACAGACATCTTCACTAAACCTCTACCTAAGGACTCTTTTGAGTATCTCAGGGAAAAGTTAGGGGTTATTGCCCCTCCAGTGATGAACTAAGGTGTAATGATGTGCATCAGTCCAGTGGATATCACAGTCACATCTTGTGGTCTGGATTGATGATGGGGAGATGCTACTCAAGGGGAACAGTAGGTATGATTCTGAAGTGGTGGAATTGCAAGTATGTGCCCTTTGCCATTGATGTTAAAGGGAGAGAGAAGACATGTGAAAAACAAGTGGTTGCTGATCAAAGGGGGAGCAGTAAAGGGAGAGAAGACATGTGAATGGTTATTGCTGATAGGGGGAGTTGTGACAGTGAGGAGAAGTTCTTGTCTTGATGGTTAAAACAATTTTTCACATCATATGTTGCCATCAATGACAAATGGGGAGATTGTTGCAAGTATGGGCCTAACTAGTGTTGTCATTGATGTCAACATACTCCTATTGCATTAATGATAAGGATTGGATGAGCTGTGTGCTGAGGTTATTGAGAAAATTATTCTCAATCAGGAACAATGAAGAACAGTGATGATAGTAAGGTAAAAGTCAAAGATAGGATGAGGATCAGAGGATGTGGTTTAAAGGGTTTGTAGATATGTGCCTTAAGGTGGTCCAATAGAGATTTCAGAGGTTTGCATGAAGATCTAAAGAAGTTGTCGCTGCTCAAGTAAAACCGGTTCCGACAGATGTTCAGTGGTAACAGAGTGATACAGATAGGTCCGGTGAGATCCAGAAATGCATTATCTTGTTCTGTGGATTTGAGGGGGTGTTGAGGAAGTCTTTGTGAAGTATCAACTTGATTGGTTCATGGTTTGAAGGTCTGAAAGCATCTATTCCTTTGTGATAGTAATGATAGACTATGTTCTTGAGATTCCATATGAAGGGGAGAAGAATTTTAGTAAGCAGATGAAGTGTGGATGTTCTTGGTGATTCAGGGAAGCTTGTGGAGATTTTTGGATCGAGTCTAGTTCATGTTGGTGGTTTGCATTGAAGTTAGAGTTTGAAATTGAGGAATAACTTCCAAATGATGGTGTTCTTTCTGAGATTGGCTGACCGGATGAGTTACACATCCTACAGATGTTCTTGTTGATGTTTGCCGACTTAGATGATCATTCCTAAGTTGATGTCTTGTATAAATAAGGGATTGAGAAGTCATTTCAAAAGTGTCCTTGTGAAGATGAGTGTGTGGTAGTGAGGAGGAGAGCGAAAGGCAGAGTAGAAGTATTGGGCTTGAATGGAACTAATTCAAGCATGGTGAAGATGCTATTTTCCAGTTCAAGTAGGTGATACTTATTTCTTTGTAGATAGTGTGTCTCTTGTAGGCAGTGAGCCTGTTGTGAACAGTGTGCTTGGGCAGTGAGCCCTAATTAGCATGTGCCATTTTGTTCTTTCTATTGTTCTAACAGAGAATACAATCTTGGGTTAATCACCCCGTGGTTTTTCCCTTAACCAAGTTTTCCACGTCAAAATCTTGGTGTCTCATGTGTTAATGTGTTTTTGCTCTTGATTTGTTGCATTTTGTTTCCATGATTGATTTACTATTATGCTGTTGAATAACAATGTGGAGTTAAGTGTTTAAATTGGAAGAAAGTTTTGTACAACTGATTCACCCCCCCTCTCAGTTGTCTGCCCTAAATCTAACAATGGCACCAATTGAAAATCTCTTAGCTCTGTCTTAATCCATCGGTCTAACTATATGCATTATGAAAGCATCATTTACAATTTTGTAAATCTATATGGATAATCTCCTTTCCAACTGGGGATAATACTCCCAAGCAGTCTTCTCATTAGGCAACTTTCCCAACTTTCCCACAGTTTGTAATCCATCAAATGTGCCTTTTGTTGCACAAGCATATACAAGATATGAAGTCATTTTGAAAACAAAGATCTTATTTTCTTTCCATTTGATCATTTGATCATGCATGGTGTCACTGATAATCTTGGCCCACTGGACCTTTGCTTTCTTTGGCTTATACTCCACCACCACCCTTATCAGCCTGAACATCCATGGTTCGAATGTTTCACAATTGATAAAGCCATTCATCCGGCTAAGCATACACATTATATATTGGACTTCCTCATTGAAGTCAAACATGTACAAATGCACGACCATTTTATCTATTGTCCTAGCTATATTATCAAGGTTTTTCCATCCTTGATAGATGACCTTTCTACAATTCTTATCATTGGCTTCAAATTCCCTAGCCAAGGCATCTAAATTGGGCACATACATGTTTTGTGTTACTGGAAAATGGAGTATTTCTACAGTAGCATCCACTGAAACATTGACATAGAGCCTTTCCTATTTCTCCACCTTTCTAGTGTTGATGTGATAATTTTGTGCACATTCCACCATAAGCTCAAAAGCTTCTATGGAATATGGAAAACCACTTGCATGGAACAAGCTGGATGCTACTATTTTTTGTAAAACAAGGTTATCCTCCCCAACCTCAATTCTCATTCTAAATTCTTCCAAGTTTGTACCACCAGGATGAGTATCCTCCTAATTGCACAACTTATAATATATATTGCGCATTCTTGGGAACATTGGGGCTTTAAACTCAGCATCTCATTTTTCAATTTGTGGTTGAGATAATTTATCCTGTGATTCAAATGTACCAGTCTTAAACAATATCATATCCTAGTCCATGGTTAGCATAATAACACCTCTATCTGAATATCAAGATTAGAATTAAACATTGCATGATTACTATCAATATATTCCTTTTACTATTTCTCAACTTGATAAGGGCATGACTCTTAAAATGATCAAAGGGATAAGATTTATACGTACCTAGTGTGCTTCCTTAACTTGTGATTGATGTAACAACAACTGAATTACCCTTTCTAAGTAAAGCATTCTCTTGTGATTCCACTCTTTGTTTTAGTTTTGATTCATTGTAAGCTCTAGACAATGGAATTAGGGATTCCTAATGCAATGTTATCGATTATGATCGTGAAAAAGCCCTTTTAACTTAAGCAATTTGTGATTGTAGGGAACATTAATGGAGGAAATATGATTTGACACCCTCTTTCAATAGGATGGAACAAGATTTCTATAGGTGTTTGTTGAGATGCTTTTAAATTTAAACTCCAATGACTGCTTTATTGCATTAAATGTAAAAAGTGTGAGTATGAGGAATATCTAGTTAGGGAATATTCTAGGGGATATTCAGATATGAGGCTTGGAATGATGCCATGATGCATCAAGATGTGGATGTTGACATGTGGCAGTATGCCATTGGTTACATGAGGAATGGATATTTTGAGGGAGTGGGATATTAAAATATGAAATCCATATGTGTCAAATATCTTGATGAAGTAAGAAAGATGTATTTCTTTTGTTTGATCGAGATAATATGAATTCCTCTGGATGAGGATGTTAAGTGCATCTAGATACTAAGTTAAGATCTAGATATAAGGTAATATCCTGATGATGTAAGCAGATTCATTATTTTTGTCTAGGCCAAGATGACGTGACATCATCAGGATCAGGATACTAAGTAGGATTGGGATATTAGATACTTGATCTTCCCACTTTGACATTTAAAGGACTAGATGACCCAAATTTGACATTTAGATGCTATCTAAAGTTGATCTATTATATAAAATTAGGATATTAACTCATATCCTTACACTTTAATGTTTTAACAATTAAGTCTCTTAAGTTTGACGTATGGATATTGGTGAGCATTGGGATACTAACTTAAGATCAAGATGCTAACTAATGTCTCAACATGACATTAAGCTCACTGAGCCTTCTTAAAGTTGATGTCTAGATATGAATACACATCTAGATACTATGTAATGTAGACATCTGGTCGACCCGTTGACTGATCTTTGACTGAGCATAACTTTTTATTTCAAAGGAATTTTGAGGTGGTCCAAAAGGTGAACCTACTTAAAATTTTGTCCTCTTTAACTTTGGAATTTGGACATATATTAGGATGTCACCCTCATATGCATCTGATACTAATTTTACCATACCAACCAAAGCAAGGACAAGAAAGCAAGAAAAAAGTGGGTCCCTTTTTTGATGAAGAAAAATAGGGCATGTTGTGTAACCACAAAACAATACTGACTTAACATCAAACTAATATACCTTGAAGTTCTTATCAGCAACAAGAGCAAGGAACATTTTGATTACCTCCATCCTAGCTACTAGAGAAAAAGTCTCCTCAAAATCAATACCTTCAACTTGTGTGTATCCTTTGCATACCAATCTTTCTTTGTTCCTCACAACTTCACCTTCTTCATCTAGTTTGTTTGGAAACACCCACTTTGTTCCTATAACATTCTTATTGGTTGGTTTGGGAACCAATTCCCTTGTCTGATTTTTCCCAATCTAATCCAATTCTTATTCCATTGCCTTTATCCATCCATCATCTTTTCTAGCATCTACAAAGTTTTTGGGTTCTACCTTTGATAACAAACACAAGTTTACTTTCTCACATGTCTTAGCAAGCCTTCTCCTTGTCTACACACCTTCATCCTTATCTCTAATGATCAAACCTACTAAATGGTTCTTTTGAACATACTTTGATGGAGTCTTAGGCATCTTCTTTGGTTCTTGTTCCTTTTCTTCTTTCACTTCTTCTTCATTTTCACTACATGGAAAGATAATAGATTCAAAGTCCTCTAATTGATGTGATATTTGATGCAGGTCTTCATCTACCTTGACAATTGTGCTTTCAATAATCTTTCCCAACCTCTTGTTATAGTATCTATAAGCCTTTCTTTTGGTTGAGTAACCAAGAAAAATTCCTTCATCACTTCTTAAATCAAACTTTCCTTAGTCTTCTTCATCTCTTCCGATGTAGCATTTGTTACCAAAGATCATGAAGTATTTGACAGTGGGAGGTCTTCCATACCATAGCTCAGAAGGGATCTTAGTGTTGTTGACCCTCAGTTGCACTTTGTTAATTAGATAGACAAATAGTGTGAATTGTTTCTTTCTAGTACATATCAAGCAGGTCCATGTCTTTCAACATTTCCCTAGACATCTCTTGCATAGTCCTATTTTTTCTTTCCACTACCCCATTTTGTTGAGGGGTCCTAGGAGCTGACATATGTCTCCTAATACCATGATCTTCACAAAACTTTTCATATTCATTTGAAGTAAACTCACCTCCTTTGTTATACCTCAAGGATTTGATCTTGACGTCTACTTCATTCTCAACAATAGTTTTGAATGCTTTAAATTTATCAAGGGTATTTGATTTTTCTCTTAAGAAAGTAACCCAAGTCATTCTATAATAATCATCAATAAGCAACATGAAATACCTCTCACCTTGTTGACTCCTTATTCTTGTAGGTTCACATAGATCAGTGTGAATCAACTCCAATTTCTTTGAAGAAGAATATTCCTTGCTTTTGAAACTTGTCTTTGTTTACTTTCCCATTTGACATTCTTTTCATATTGCATTTGTGGGTTTGATTATCTTAGGCATGTCTCTCAGTGCATGAGTAGAACTGATATTTACCATATTATAAAAGCTGGTGTTTCCCATTCTTTTGTGCCACAATCAACACTCACCTGATTGAGCCAACAAGAATGTTATTCCATTTACCTCCTTTAGATGATAGGTATCACCATATGTCTTGACACCTTTTACAACTAGTTTTCTGGACCCTACCTTCCTAAGTTCACAACCATTGGCATGAAAGGTGAGATTATAGCCTTTGTTGCACATCTGACTGACACTAAAAAGATTGTTTTTAACCCTTTGACATAGAGGACATCCTTAGTCCTATTTTTCCCATTAATAGTTATGGCACATTTTCCACAGATTTGAGTTGACTCTTCACCACCAAACTTGATAGCACCACCATCACGCTTCTCAAGGCTAATAAACTTCTTCCTGTCACCAGTCATATGATTTGAGTAACCACTATCAATTACCCAAGCCTTAGCTTCTTCTTTTGCATGAAAAGTAGTCCATACAACCATTGATCTATCATTATTTTGATTTTTTTGCAAGGCATCAATCTTCTCACATTTTCCATCATCGTCCTTTTTGTCACCAACACTCAAGGCCATGAAAAGTGTTTCATCATTTGAATCATCATGATCCTCTTCTTCTGAAGAGTAACTCTTCTCTATGGAATACATACTTCTTTTGAACTTGTCTCTCTTGTATCTACCCCTTGATTCATTAAAAGGACATTTAGAAGCAATGTGACCAACCTTTCCATAATTGAAACATTTGAAGGGTAACTTACCTTTGTATTTCCTAGTGCCTTTCTTTAGTATTCTCACAAAATTTGCTTCAACTTCATGAGAATGTTAATTTTCATTAGAAACTTCTTCCTTTATCTTCACATTGGCTTTGAAAGTAGGTTCTTTCTTTGGAGCATCACTACCAAACCCTCTCATTTCAAAGGTAGTAAGGGAACCAAATAGTTTATTTACAATGTATCTATCCAAGTCTGCATTCTCCTCAATAGCAGATGCCTTAAGACTATATGGTTTGGGAAGAGATCTCAGAACCTTCTTAACAATTTCATCCTCTTCAACATTTCCACCAAGACCTATGATGTCATTGACCACTTCATTCACCCAGAGCATATATCCAACAATGTCTTCATTCTCTGATAGTTTTAGGGTCTGAAATTTGCTCTTGAAGATTTGCATCTTTGCTTGCTTTACATTCTTATCTCCTTCATAAATGGTTTCAAGTTTAACCCAAACATATTTAGCTACTACTCCAAAATTACTTTGTTATAGGGTCACTCCCAAGGAATCTACTACTCCCTAAAATGAGAACACATTTACAAAAGATTACAGTATGATAGTCCTACTATCTAAAAACTGACATTGAAATTCACATCTTTAACAACTTCAACTTATCTAGAGAAAATTAGAACTTAAGCATCATAATATTAGCATGAACATGAAATATTAACACAATGCACATCAACACATAACACCATATATATGTGGAAAACACTAGAAGGGAAAAACCACACTGAGGATTAACTCATAATCTATGAAGCTCAAATAACAACTTTGTTTTAGGGCTACAACCCAAGGAAGCTACTACTCCCTAAAAAAATTTGATTTTGGGTCACTCCCAAGGAAGATACTACTCTTGGATTACTTTGTTTTAGGGTCACTCCCAAGGAAGCTACTACTCCCTAAAATGAGAACACATTTACAAAAGATTACAATATGACAATCCTTCTACTATCTGAAAACTGACAATGAAACTTACACCTTTGATGATTGCAATTTTGCATCTTCACACTTTCTTCTAATGATCAAATAAATTAGTCACTCTACACTTGATCACTATAAAAAATAAGTCATCAAGATGAATCAAGACACCGTCAATAACTTCTTTTTCTGCTTTAGTTGTATATCATAATGTACTTACTCTGGTCTTTATCTTGCATTCAAGCCCTATCGATTACTTTTCAATTAGACATTTCCTAAATAAATTTGATTTATAATTTATACAAGATATTACATTTATTACATTTGTTATCAGCCAGATACATCATGAAAAATACATTTACAAGTCAGCCAGACAACACACAACATGAAATGTGTAGAGTAAAAGTCCTAAATAGGACTACATTCTTCATCAGTAGAAGACACATGCCTTGTGGACCTAAACACTTGCTTAATTAGGTGCAACACATCCTTCATAGTATCAAAACTAAGAAATTACATCTGTACACTCCACTCATTTGGAAATAGGACAGCCTTAAGCAAAACCACATGAAACATGAAGCATAACGACCACAACAACTTGAAAACCTTGTTCAGTACTAGAAACAAGAAAGATCTTCATGAAACTTTTCCAGATGAGCCTATAGGACTCATAAAATATATACAAAAAATCCTTTATCTCCACACATCAAAGATTTTGCATTGCACATCTTCAATCATGAACTCTGAGCACAACCTATCATCCAAAACACACTGCAACATACTGTCATTGAAAAACTGAGCTCGCAGACCACCAAGAAACTTGAAACTGCAAGGAAGCATGTAATGGACATCCATAAACATGTCCATTAAACCACAAAGGAAACCATTCACTTCTAGAGGAATGTAGAGAATTCCAATAGGCCTTTAATACCAGTTCACTCTACCAAAATACATGTGGGTACTTTATCATGCATAACTTTCATAGTGAAAGGATAAATGATCTGAAACTCTAGAATTAACACCTTCACTGCACCCTAAACATAGTACCAAAATTGTATAGCCATAACTACAAATGTAGAGGAATGTGGAGCATTACATTGTCCTACTCAAAACATCTTCAAAAAAACAACACTGTCCTTAGTCTGTCAAGAACAAAACATTCTTTTGGTAATCTAATCATCATGAAACTTGGAAAATACATGCCAAGCCATCAGTAACATCTTCTAATATCATAAACACATTTGATCATCTTAGTGCTTCTAATTCCCATATTAATATTACTTCATAATAAAATTTGCACTGATCAGGGCATGATATCCAACCATGAACTGTATCTTCTCTCTTCTCTTGTTGGATGGGACATGACATGCAACCATTAACACCATCACACCTCCATGATAGTGTTGACATCAATGACAACCTAGTGACAGTGTTGGCATCAATGACAACCCTAAGAACCATATGTGTAACACACATATTAAAGTGGGGGCCAAATTTTATGGAGTAAAAAGTGGACATGTGCATTTTTACCTCCTAGTTTAGCTCCTAGGTACCCATGATTACATTATACATCATAAATATTCATATTGATGCAAAATCCCCTAAAACCCATGTAAATTGAGAACTAGGGGGCCATTTTGTGCCTTACCCCAGACCAAAAAGGTGCCTTGGGACTTGGGTGCCTATACCCAAGTCTTCCCTAATTGGTCAGGTCAAGTTTCAAAGCATGTCAGCATAGGACCTTTAAAAAGGTTTCCCTTTGTCAGCTATTTTGATTTAATTTACGAATGTTAGTGGGAAAACATATATAAGTATGTTTATGAATTCATTTGTAACCTAGATAAATATATAGAGAACTTATGATCTTGGAGAAAAGAGCATTCAAAGCAATCATTGTTTTGTTAGAGAAGATTTGTGTTTGTGTTGTATGTGTTGTAGATTTATAATAATCATCCATCTCCTTATGAGTTGAAGGATCTTCACTCTCTTAAGGGATTCAACTCTTAGGTGATATCATTGTTATTTGAATCATTCTATCATTTATTTATGTTTAGTCTTTGCCCTACTAGGGCACACTATCTCTATCAAACAATGGTGTTGGGAAGGTTGAATGCTATCCCAAGATTTGAATGAGGCAAGTCCCTATACACCAAACCTCCTTTCTTCTTGTCTGTAGGTCATAGGTGCAAGATCCAAAAAGTTGAAGCTACAAGAAGGTTGTGTAAGGGAAAGGGTTACAGGATCCAAAAGAATTTTACCAATATTCCTCTACAGAAGACTTGGTTTCTCATAAAATAGTCTTCCTACTCAAACAGTCACTGAATTTGGCATTAGGACATTCTCTATAACATTTCTCCAGTTTCTAGTTTCTCAATATTCCATGTTTCTAGATTTGGGTGCCCATGAAATTGTCCTCCCACTTTCTAGATTTTGGGGCCCAGGTTATGATATCTATCTGATTATCTTTGTACATTCAGATTCTAGGTTTCAGTCATCTTTTATCTGTTACAACCTGATTATCCTAGAACTAGGGTTTTATGCATACTTGACCTAGGGTTTGATAAAAAGGCTTGGCTATTTATATGATCTTTCCATAGAAAATAAGAGCACAAGATCTATAGCTGAGTCAAGCTCCCTGCATTTGTTATTTGGCTTGGTCTTGTCCTTGAATGTTATGGAAGAGGGTTTGATCTAGTTTGCATGGTAGTCTGCATCAATTTCATCTCTTTTCACACATAACACTATTCAACTTTTTTTCTACCTTCATTACAAACTAATATGCATCTTCAATAGTTGTCACTCTGAACATGCTTAATTCTTCTTGGATACTATGTTTCAATCCATTGATATACCTAGCTACCTTCTCTTTATTAGCCTTTGTGTGACCTACTCTGATGATAACTTTGTAAAACTCTTTAGTATATTCTTCAAGACTATCTTGTTCATTTGTCTTAGACCTTGCATTTTCTTCAAAATTTCCAACTCATAATCCAGAGGAATAAATTGTCTCTTAAATTTATCCACCATTCTATCCCACTGGTGATTTTCTCTTTTCATCTTCAGTTTCTTTCTAACTACACCTCCTTCCACCAAATTCTAGCATGACCTTTGAGCTTGGTCTTGGAATACTTGACCCCCTTAGGATATTTTATTTCTTCATATTCAAAAGATTTCTCCATATAATTGATCCAATCTATCAATTCTTCCTTATCAAGACTACTAAAATATGTAGAGATATCTATCTTTGGCCTTTTATCATTTTTTGTTATGGCCTTCAACAATCTAACTTGTTTAGATTCCACTTCTCCCTCACACTCTTCAGATTGTACATCACATTGGATTGCATCATCTTCATATTCACTTTCATCTCTCATTCTCAGTTCAAACCCTCTTCCTAGTTCCTCTTGATTGCATTAATTTGCCTTCGTAGAGCCCTAAACCCTTCTTTCACCACAACATTTCTACCACCATGGTTTCTTCATGGAAGCATCTTGATTTTTTTCTTTCTTCTCTTACACTTAATGTAAAGATTCCTTAGTGCAAAGCTACCTCAAATTGATGGTTCTGCTTCCACCTTCAAACACACGATCTCAAGGTCCTAGCACAAAGTACCTCACTATTTGGTAATTTATTTGCACACTCAAGATAACCTGTCTCTGATACAACTTGAAGAGGGTGTACTCCACCCAACATGCACACACAAAAAAGAGAACAATAGTAATTTATGTGAGGAAAACCCTTTCGAGAGAAAAACTCCACACTGAAAAACAACTCAATATATTATTCAGAAATATCGACAGGATTAGAAAATTCTTGCATAGCAAGATTCCACAATATTTTCACCAACTAGAAATATCAGGGTAACTCAACATCTATCTTACTCTCTCCCCAACCTCTATCTCAAGCATCTGATATATAGAGGATATAATATATGAAACTATCAACAATAATTACAAAACCATGAACTAAACCACCCAAAAGTAGTGCCCAAATAATATCCAATAAAATATGCCTTGTGATGTGTCAAATCACACATTAACATATGAAACTTCCCCCTTTACAACTCTTTCAAGTGTCCAATACATTTTCACATATCCCAAAAGGGGAGGCCCAACTTCTGAAGGCCATAACTTTTGATCCTGGTGTCTGATTGATGAACCATTTGATGTGTCAGAAAGCTTGTGAAGAGACCTATTGAGATATAGACAAATTCATCAATTATGGCAGCTTTTAGGGAAAATTAGGGCCTCTAAGTGTGTCAAAATTTATTTTGTAACTTTTTTAGGAGTTTCAAAAATGCAAACATTAGTATCTTGAAATCTAGGCATGATCTTGGGTTGAAACTGACCCAAAATGTTTATTTGGCAATTCCTTAGCTTTCAATAAAATGAGGTGTTGATATGACAGTCTAGTCATAAAATGATATAATCTTATGGTGAATGGTAGCTATAGGGATTGTATGTCATATAGATGTTGTTTATTAGAGAAATTAATAAAGGCATGTAATTACAAAGGCAATAAGGTCACTAACAATACAAGTAAAGGATAGTTATATCAAACTTATAGATAGTTTAAATCACCCTAGGATTGTCATCATAGAACTTAAGGGCTATCACAAAGCTAGTAGAACTCCAATTAACACCAAATAGGACTACTTTGAAATAAAAAAAGTGGACAAGTACATCCATAAGCATTGGTATAAATCACATTACATATCATCTATGAAACTAAAAACTTTTCCATTGGTCAACTAGACTAAGATACATGAGATCACCATCATTTTTAGCATGAAAAATAATGAGGAAAAAGGTTTTGACTAGCATGCTACTATTTTTTTTTTGATGCCCTATGTTTTTGGCTTCTCTTGGTTTCTAGAAAGTAATTATTTATATACTTATAGGACCAACCACAAGAAGGTGGAAGTGATTTGGCCCAACTAACCTAACACAAAAAAAATTGAGAAATTGATAAAAAAGAAAAAAATATATAAAACCAAAAACTAATTTATGAAAAATGAGGAAAAACTAAATTAATCAAATATTGTATACAAAATTAAAATTTTATATGCTAGTAAAGCAAACATATGGGGTCATATCTTACCTTTAGAGTATCCACTATTGCTTCATGATCATCATTACTAATTGTCCATATTTCTTTTTTTTAGGTTCTGCGTGATGCTTCACTAACTAAGCATTTGTTTCTATAATTAGTTCTGAATACATGAGTATGGTTTTGTGCTTCTCAAAGTCTTCAAATACAAGTATGCCATTGTTTCAAATCATATATGGGTAAATGCAAGAAGTCGTGTCCACTTAAGGTGAAAGTTTCAGAGTTAGAAAAAAATCTGAAATCAGGTGACTGAAAACAGGATCATGTTTCTATAAAATAGGATCCCGTTCTATATCATGATCCCGAGCCTAAAATCCAAAACGGGACCCCATTCCTTAACACAATCCCAAACCTAGAACCAAAAAGGGGATCCCGTTTGATTAAGTGAGATCCTGTTTGATGAAACAGAACCCCATTTCATGAAATGAGATCACGTTTGATGAAATGGGATCCCATTTCATGAAATGGGATCCCATTTCATGAAATGGGATCTCATTTTATGAAACAGGATCCCATTTTTAAAAAGTATTAATTTTTTTAAAAAATGGCAACGACAGGCAATAGCTGAGAATGGGATCCCAAGTTCAGTCACCATCAAAACAACAGGTAAGTGGATTTTTCCACTTCTACAATTTAGCAATGAATCTTTTGAAGTTTCCCTTGTTTGTTTTGGTGTAAAACACAATCAAAATTTAAATTCTAAATTGTTATTTAGGGTTTCTATTTATGAAATCAATAGCTATTTTTTGACATTTTAGTTGTAAAATACAATTGAAATTTTGAAAGACTATATCATATAAAAGGATAGAATTTGAACAAACTATCAAAATTTTGTTTAAATTTGAGAATTGAATAGCTATATTTAGACATTTTAGCTGTAAAACACAATTGAAATTTTGAAAATACTGTATCATATGAAAGGAGAGATTTTGAAGAAACTGTCAAAATTTGATTTCAATTTGAGTGTTGAATAGCTGTATTTAGACATTTTAGCTGTAAAAATACAATTGAAATTTTGAAACGATTGTATCATATGAAAGGAGAGATTTTGAATAAACTATCAAAAATTATATAGCATTGGGATGATATATATATTTAGTTTTTATAAAATTTACTTATATCAATGTACGTCATTATATTTTAAAGGTATTATTGAATAGGTAACTGTCATGTAAAAAAATTACAACAAACCATAATAAAATCTTTATCACGTCCTTCATAATCAAACCTTTAGAGACAACCAACTAATCAAGAATTGAGAAAATTGTACAGTTTTTGTGATGGCCAACTAATCAAGAATGAAATCAAGCTAACAAATGTAACTTTAGAGACACTTGTAGTTGTCCTCACTAGCTAGGTTATGCCCCTGGGATGAACATCATGATGTTAATTGTGATACGAGCCTAACCTCATTGGTAATGCTTCCCTTAATCTTAATGACATTGATGTAGGCTCCACTCATGATCCTTACGAAGATCTTGCCACCACTAACCTCTTTCATGATAGGTCACTATCCTCACCATCTCCTTAGACCTATAACACCTTGAGCTTATCGATTGGGACCAACACGACCCTTTATGATTTGATGTTTTCCAAAATGATGAATCCATCATGAAACTTATGAAGTGTCAAGACCACATCCCCATTGTAATCATAAGAAAGACTTTTCCACCATACTTAACACCTATGCTTATTTTGGAGAGAAAGAAGAACCCTATAGTCCTAAGGCACTGTAGTAGGCATAATAGCAACAAGATATAAGAAGAAACTTGTGATGGATTAAAATGATACAATAAAAATGAACAGTTCCCAAGAGCTCCGAGCAATGACAAACTTCACCTTCCATTAGATACCACTCATATACAAGATGACTCACCTCTCCTTGTTAAGGATGCTATAGACATCAACCTGTGAATAGAAGAGGACCCTAAACTCTCTAAGATAGTAGCTCCACTGGACCTTGACATCAAAGAAGGCATAACCATCACCCTTAAAGATTATGCTAATTTCTTCATGTGGTCTTATGGTGATATGCCTTGAGACTCCATCTTTAAATTCATGCATCATCTTGTGGTTCACCTCAATACCAAACCTATTCAATAAAAGCTATGCAAAATGTACCCCCAAGTAGCCCTCTTGGTCAAAGAAGAATTGTATAAACTCTTGGATGTGGGGTTCATGAATAGACTATTACTTATCCTAAATGGGTCTCTAATGTGGTCTTAGTTAGAAAGAAAACTAAGGGAATTCATGTTTGCACTAACTTTTGAGACATCAAAAAAGGATACCCTAAAGATAACTTTTCTCTACCAAACATTGATATGATCATGGATCTCATAGCCATATATATAAAATGTTATCATTAATTTGGATATAATATTCCTTGAAACATTTGAGATAGACATGGAGACACCTAGATTATGGAGAGGTCTATGTAAGAAAACACCTCCTGTAGACTCAACACAAACTTATCCCTCAACCCTCTAAATTGTGACTTACATCATTTGATTACACTGGAACACACTATATGGACAACTCTATACAAATTTGGCAAAAGATATTTTCTCCTAACAGAAACTTGTATATGTAGAAGTATCTACTACTACATTAGATTTGATATACTTCTTAAAAGGAAAGAGTTGGGACTAACAACTAAATAGAAAACAATAATTTTGCAAATAGGAAATAGGAAACAAAATTGAGCTAGAATCATCTTGACTAATTTATCTTTTTCTAGCTAGATTGAATCCCTACAATCATGCAAGTTAAAAACAAAGCATCAAATTCTTCATTAAATTTAATTCATAAATCATCAAAATCTATTCATCTTCATACTCAGATTAGTCAGGTCTAGGCAACTAGTAACTTCAATCCTATCTCCATTATCAAATTTGGTTTCCATAAGCAACTTCACCAAATTTAGGTTTTCAGATCATGTGGCATGCACAAGATATCCACCTTAAGGTAGTTCTCCAAGCCTAGTTATAGTCTTGCAGATGTTCATTATGATTCTACCTACGTGGTATAATAGTCCATTGGTTTCTATATGACATCTACATCTGAACATTCACCCAAGTCATTGATATATATTGATATATATTGAACATTCACCCTTCATTTAATCAAAGCATCAAATTCTTCATTAAATTTAAATCACAAATCATCATAATATATTCATCTTCATACTCAGATTAAGTCCTAGGCAACTAGTAATCAATCCTAGATCTCCATTATCAAATTTGGTTGCCATAACCTACAACTTTACCAAATTTAGGTTTTTAGATCATGTGGCATGCACAAGATATCCACCTCAAGGTAGTTTTCCAAGTCTAGTTATAGTCTGAACCAGATGTTCATTATGATTCTACGTAGGTGGTATGATAGTCCACTGGTTTCTATGACATCATTCAATAGCATAGGTGCATCTGTTCTAATTCATTTCTTTTGTCCAAAATGGTTGTGACAATAAAAAAGAAGTTTATTGAACTCATAATCAATAGGAAACCCCTAGTCATAATAAGAGGTCTTGAATTTGGTATCAATGATTGTGAGTTCCTTGTAGAATATGATGAACCTTTTGAACAAGAGAACCTTGTAGACCATGATGCATATCTTGATTTAAACTTGAACATTATTTTCATGTGAATGCTTTTAGCCACACAACCTCTCCAAGTTGACCATGCCAAACCCAAAGTCACAATCCTAAGAGGTCCCTAATTTCCTCCCATTGATCACGAGAACCTTGTAGATCATGATGCATATATTTTGAACAAGACTATCAAGTTCCTTTGCAACAAGAACGTGCAAGTCCAAGTTACCCTTTTCACCAAGATCAAGTGTCCTTAAGTCCTTATGTTACCTTTGAAAGGGGAACACCACTCTAGATTATGCATCTTATGGGTATCCTTCATCATCATCCAATCGAATGCCTATCCAAGAGCCTACTAGTCCTATTAAGTTTGATCACTCCCAATCCTAATCCATTTCCTCCTATTATCCATCCACCTTATCCTAGACATTCACCCTTCATTGATATATATTGATAGTTTAAAATAGAGTTTTAAATTGTTCTTAAGGTTTGGGACAATCATCTAGTGTTAAGATCTAGTGCAAATTAAGAGTTATTTAGACTTTAAATTAAATGGGCTTAGTTTGAAGCTAAATAACACACATAAGAGTCAAGTGACTAACAACTAAATAGAAAACAACAATTGCAAATAGGAAATAGGAAACAAAATCAAGCTAGAGTTCAACATCAACTAATATGTTTTTCTAGCTAGATCATCCCTACAATCACAAGTTAAACAAAGCATGTCCTAGAACCTTCTTACCTCATCATCTATCTTAAAAGTGGAAGATTTAATCATTACCACATGTATGGTTATATGTCTCTTTGATTATCTAGATAATGCAATTGAATCTCTAAAGTTCACATTCAATGATTTCCTTTTTCCTATCAAATGGTAAGGATTCACTCAAATTTTCACATACTCTTGATGTTCACATATATCCAATTTATGAATTCATGATTGATCCAATGCTCAAACCAATGCAAGCATGACTATTGTTTGCTGACCAAGCTTATTAGTCATATTTAGTTAGAGAAATTCATCCAAAACCATTACAAACTATTTGTAGTTTTGCCATAGGAAATGTTGGATCTCCTAGAATGAGTAGTTAACATCAAACCAACAGCCAACTCCATATAAAAATTAACAAAATTGAAACCTTGGACCTAACATATGATAACAAACCTTGAGAACAAATTCATTATGGTAGTCCTAATAGCCCTACTAGTAAATTGATCCTTCTTGTCTCCTTCACTATAAATAATAGCTCTTGAATGAAAATCCCTTGATTTTAATTTGAAAATTACATCTGGTTCAATTTATATAATATCTCTCTTACATTTTGAAATTTGTACATGCATGTATACATTATCTGTATGTTTAATTTAAATTTATTTCAAGTGTAATTTCTTGTTCACACACACACACACACACACACACATATATATATATATATATATATATATATATATTCTTGATTTAATTTTAAATTTGTACTCAAGTTTGTATGTTTATATGTATATATGTAGGTTCATATCTATTTTTATATATATATCATGAATCTGGATGATATTCACTTTGATGTTGAGGACTTCCTCAATGCACAAGATGATCTGGCCCCACCCACACCTACATCCCCAACGCCAGATGTGCCACCTCCAAATGCTCCAACTCTAGATGCCCACCTCCAGATGCCCCACCTCTAGATGACCCACCTCCACCCCCACCTCTACCCCCACCTGGAACTGACCAGGCTCGCTTGCGAGCCATAATTAATGAAATGTGGATTCCATACAAGAAAAATTAAATTCCATTCACAATGAACAATTCATACCACCTCACGTGGTACGTTTTGCAGCTTTGATGCAAAACATTGTAGATTCTGTGAGGTCTATTGACTCAGACTTTGATGGATTCTAGAAATGGAGAGAGGAGAGGCACCAATTTTATGCTGATGGCCTCTCCTATAAGACTATTTTGGATCTTAAAATCACAAAAGCTCATTTAGCACAATATTTTAGACATCCCATTACAAATGAACCTATTCCTGCAGATAAGAAAAGAATATCAATCAAGTGGTGTAGGCATGAAGAAATTTCTACCAATTTTTGGGACAGATGGTGGATGGCGTTTGATTATCCACCTCATGCTAATTGTGAGGTTCCTTTATATTTTTTGAGAAAATTATATGCAGAGTTTGTTCTAAATAAAAAACCCAACTACTTTGATTTTAGATCATTCCAGGGTATAGGTGGTGGCATGCCACAACAGAGGTTGGGGGCACTGGTTGATCCCCAATGACCTGTACCTATTCAACCTCTTATTGACCCTCTTGTTGCTGCTATTCCTTCATCCTTCCAGCATCGTGCAATGGTATCCACACTAGGCACATTGAGTGCACTCTCAGGTAGCCTACATGAGCAGACTTCTATGATGGTAGCTAGGGTTAGAGAGCATGGAGGGGTTGATGACAGAAGTGGTCCTAGTACCACTCCACATGTGTTGATGCCTCATACATGTACGAGTTGCAATCAGTTGTGTTATGGAACTTATCAAGTAGTTGCACCCACTTCAGCTACACATGCATCATCTGATAATGTGGGCACTGAATCATTTGTTGATTATCTATTTGCTGAGGATCATCCCACTAATCATTTGACATAGGTATATATATATATATAGGTTATGTACACATGTTGAATTTATAACAATTTTTAAAGCATGAGTTTTTAATCAACATATAGATCAATTAAATTGTAATATTTTAACAATTGAATTGTTTGGTGTAGATGATGGAAATAGGGACCATTGATCAAATTAATTTTTCATCGACACCTATTCATCTCGGGCACCCATTTGGGGTACATTTTCAATGATTTATATTTTAAATATTAATTTTATTTACTTGATTTTAATTTGTAATTTAGTCTTGAATGTGTGTACCATTAAATATTTATGAACTTATTTATGAACTGGTTTAGGGTTCTTCCACATTGAATCCTCCATCTCAGGGCATCTTGAGCACTCCTCCATCATTAGCCATCTCACATAACACTCTTACAGTATGTATATTGTTTTAAAAAACTATATATACTTAGATTTTTCTATTTTGATATCACTGTATCTGAAAATGTGCACATGTACTATTTAATATAAAATAATAATATGTCTATGCAGGTTGACACAACAATGAGAATGGGCATTGTAGCACACTTGGATAATCCAAGTTTATATCAGGAGTCGACTGCATTTCAGGTTGTTCAAAGATATATAACATGTACACAAATTAATTATATATGTTTTAAAAGCTAATTTGTACACACGTGCTAACTTATAAATGACCTTGTAGGAGCTTGTTAGTGACACCTTTCATCAACACACAACACATGTAGAGTAGGAGGACAGAGGAGATAGGCAGCCTGATACAGTGTAATTTAAAATTTAGATTATATTTAAATTCATTTAAAATATACGTTGTGAACTTAAAGTAAATTTCTTGATAGATATAAATGTTGACATGTGTTCAAAATTATTTTTCTTTTATAGCTTGAGACATGTCATGTAGCTAAGCCTGTAGAGACAAGTCCTGGAATAGAGGATGCACAACAAGTTCCTCTTATGGTATAATAATTTAAATATGATAACTTATAAATTAAATTGAATTAAATCATTTTTAATATTGTCTTACATCTAATTTCAACTTGAACTTTCTCTTGTATTAAATATAGATTGATTTAGAGCATGTAGAGATAGGTCCAGGTGCACCAGAGCATGCCTCTCAGCCTCACATGGTAATTTAATTTTATGATAAAAATTATAAATTTTAAAAAATTGTCATCAAATCATTTTTAATCATCTTACATCTAATTTCATCTAAATCTTTCTCTTCTACAAAGTGATTTAGGTCATCTGAGTAGTTTGCATGGTGTGAAGAGGACTCTTGATTATAGAGATAGTATGTGATAGGTTATATTGAACATGGGCTACATAATTTGACTATTTCATGGACTATGTTATATTATATTGTTTGTCATGGACTTTATATATATATTGTTGAACATGGACTTTATTTTTTTATTTTTGTTAACCCAGGGTGGTCCCCGCGATCCCCTCCCACCCAGCATCACCTAGAGGCGAGCGATCGAGGAGTGAGACTAGTCCCTGGGGATGCACGCAATAACCCACAAACCACATGCATCGGTTAAGTCCGGGCCTCGAAGTCAAACTCGAGACCTTGGGGAGCATACCCAAGACTCAAGCCAACTCCGCTACCCATGCGGGCTAACATGGACTTTATATTTTGAATGTATGGGACTTTGTATATTTTTTGAACATGGACTTGGAGTTTATACAACCTGAGTTTATATTTAAATAGTTTATAATTATGGATTTTTTAAGGTTAAATATATTTGTAATCTTCCCCTTGTGACTTTATATAAAGGAAGTTGTAAATGACTTTATATATTTACATACTCTTTTGTTTGGTTGAAAAGTATTTCATAATTTAACAAATTTATGAGTAGTTCTTTCTAAAACTTGTATATGCAAAAAAAACCACTTGAAAAAACATGTTTTGAACCTGTCTTATTTGATTTGAATCCTAGGAGGATTAGAGGATGTCCAAACTTGTAATTTAGTGCATTATGTTATAGAATTTGTAGTTCATATCCATAAAAAACTCTAGATTAGTATGCAAATACACATTCAAGATGAGCATGTAAGACTTTTGTAATATAATTGTATTTGATGAAAGAAGAATTGTATAGTGTTATACATGCCACAATTTAATGGTATGAACTTAGATCCATCTATACATTATATAAACCCTATAAAGTACAATAGAATAGAGCATATAAACCTTGACAAGATATCCAAATATGATAAACTAATTAGAAATTATTGATCTAAAAAACCCTAATGAAAGAGAAACCCTAACCTGGGGGAACCTTAAGTCATGTAAGCAATGTTGGGTTCACTAATAAATGTAAATAAATAAATGATTTATGTATAAATTATCTAGGCTAATTAATCTAATGCAAATAATTAAGCATTATTAAACTAGATAAAATCTAGAATCGGGTTGATAAATTGATAATAATAATATGATAATTAAATGAGGAATTAATTACTTAGTTCTAATATCAACAATAGAAGAACAATGTCGATGATGTGCAAAATTGATTCACCACTTGTTGATGCATATTTTGTCACAATAATATATGAAACTAGTTGTTCCCTACTTGAAAGGGAACTTCTTCCCCCGAGGTTCTTTATCCGAAAATTTGGTTTGTGTGAATAACATAGTGGTAGATGTCGATTGTCCCATATGAGGGGCTCCAAGGAAATCAAAGGAATGAAACACAAGGCATTGCTTGCAATTATTCTTGTTACTTAGTAAGAAAGATAAAGCAAACATGTACATTTTTAGTTTTAGACATTCATTAATAATTTCATACATGAATACATACAAGTCCTACCAAGGAATTTTAACAATTTCAAACATGGTAAAAATTTAACATCTTAGACTCTAGATACTAATCTAGAATACTTTAAGTTTAATCCCAATCTAATAGATTTTATTTAAGAAAATTGCACAATAAAGGTGAGAAGGAGAAGCTACACTCTTCAATTGCTTTGTCTTGGTAAGATTTATTAGTGGAGCTTTGGTTACCCTTGTGCCCCATTTCTTGATATCCTTCACTAATAATAGCCAAAAGAGAATAGACAATAATAACTAAAAGGAACCAAGTGTAACCACAAGAGGTAAATAGTATTGAAAATCATTTTTATAAAGGTTGCAACTCAAACTATCTATTTAAAAATGCACAAATAGAAGGTGTTCATCTTATTGCCATTATATTTTTTTTCATGGGATGACACTACTCTGATCATGGTAGTGACCAAGGTCGTCATCGCTATCATGCTACAATCTAAATAGTTAGTACTTTGTAGAATGAAAGGATAAGGCATGGAATAGATAATGAATGAGGCTTAAATCAACATGACACTGTGTCAAGGAATTTTAGGTACAATAGCAAGCTAAGTGAGTCCTAAAGCATGTCTAGAGGAATGGATGCTAAAATGAATGCACAACATAGAGAAAGAATTGAGAAGTATGCAATTTTGTACTTTACAACAACTACCACATGTGCTTGCTTCCTTAGAGGTCAAGCTCATAAAAAAAACAAGTGCTTGCTTATATAGACCAAGCTTGTACAAACCCACCAAGTAGTATTACATGAAAGCATAAGCCCATTTTAAATCATGTGCCTCATTGTGACCTTTCACATTTCCAAGTATCATCCCACATTCCAAGCCATCACATGTGGTCCTCCTTGTTCTATCAAGTGACCCCACTATTAAATGCATTTCCCAATGTGACTCCCTCATTAAATACATTTCCAATGTTCCATACAACATTACAAGTGTCCCCAAGATTATCTAATCCTAGTGTGGTTTCCACATCCTAAGATGCATCACATTTAAATAACAAAAATATTACAATATTATTATTATGCAAGGTGTACAACACATATAACACATCACTAATATTTTATGGCATCTAAGTGACAAGCTCTACTTGTGTGGTTTCACATGGGCTCATACTTTAAATTTGAAAGGAAAAACTTTGCTTCAAGCGGTGTGCCCATGTAGCAAAACCAATCAATGCACACTTCACAAACACAAATACAACTTATTTACTATATAGACAACTAAAATATAACTTATTCCATACCTAAGCTAAGGGTGTGCAGATGGCAAGGTTAGGGTCAATCGTTGTGTAGGTTGTCGACCCTAAGATGCAAGATTGCTCATCCCCTAACATGTTGTTGCATCAAGTTCCCTTGTTTAAAAAATATATGTTCAAAATATACAATATTCATAAGTCTTCATTTGGGGGTTGTGACCTATTGCAAAAACAAACATTGAATGAAGTATTTAGAGCTTTTGCACCATGATTAAGCTAAAACAACATTTGAATACCTCAGGCTAAGAAATTTTGGTTTTCAAGAAGCAGTAACAAAAATGCACAAATTTTATAGGTATATTGAGAAAGTAAAACACAATTTTGCAAGAGAATAATAAAGTAAGGAGCAAATACCATTCCATAACTAATCAATCCAGTACAAAACATGAATCATCAATTATTTTCCCATAATTTGCAAAATCTTTAACACAAGGCTAAACAATGGATTTTGCATATATCACAACAAGATCCATCATTGATATAGCAGGTATTCACGCCACCTGATATAAAAATAATACAAGCAATTTATCAATATATCATCAAAACATATATTTCAAAACTATCTAGATATACACAATTTGTAGCTGTATTTACAAGTGCCTCTCAAGTTTTTGTTTCAAAGTATGTGATGAATTTGTGATGATAGCCTAAGGATATAAAAGGATAATTTAAATCAATTTCAACTAATAACGCACAAGAAATATCAAAACATGTATTTAATGTATTTAAAAGAACAATATAAATCTATTTAACTATATTTACCTATATTTACTTATTCCATCGTACCATCTCCATCCTCTCTTTTTTCCAACACATCGATGATTGTCTCATGGTCTTCCATAGAAATTTTCCATAGCTCTTTATTTGTAGGTTTTCCATGATACCTCTCCAGTTTTATATTTGTTGCCAACACCAAATGTGAGTAGTGTATAATCTTCTTATGTGTTTCATAATCTTGGAATGCAGGCAAACCATTCTTCCTTATTAGGTATTTCCATAGCCAAGTGCCAACAACCACCACCAAACCTATTGGATAATGATAGCCATCATCAAAGAAATTCATAAAATTTGCTTAAGGGGATCAAAGAAGTTCTTAAAATCTTCTTAAGGGGATCAAAGACTTGTTATCAAAATTTGCTTAAGGGGATGTCTTAAGGGGATCACCAAACCTATTGGATAAGGAAAGCCATCATCATCTTCTTGAGGTGCTGTTAACTTATGTTTAGTCTCCACACAACGAGCCAACCAATATTCTATTTCCTCTTCATTCTTCTTTGGTGCAACAACAACATACACATGTCCTGCAAACAAATTTTGATTCAATAACTTGTACATGTCCATAAAATTTGACCAATCAACATACATGCATTCATATGTACACATATAAATAAATAAAAGTACTACAAGTTAGTAATGAAGTGAAATACAATGAAATAATTTGAATTAAATTACCCTCTTGTACAAGGTTTGAAACACGGTCATAATCGTCTGATGCAAACAGTTGATCATTGTCTTCAATTGTTGTTTCATTTTGATCGTGTGCTTGTGCAAGTGTCAATGGTCTTTGCTTCCACTCTTCAACCCATTCTGTATTCTTACATTCTTCCCAATCTCTTAAAATACAAAACTGACAAAAACATGCAAGCTCCCTTGTCCAGATAGTCCATGTACTTGCATTCGAACTCCTAAATGAATGCCATTTAGTAGATCCACTGATTGTCTGACAATCAAGTCTAGGTAGAATGTTTTCTTCTTCAACCAACCAAATGAATTGATGAACTGTAGAGTACTCACTTGATCCAAGTGTACATAATCTTGCATTACACCAATCTACAATCCCACGTGCATCTTTAAATTTTTCTGCATCCTCAAATTTCAATTATTGTCTAGTAAGAATTCTTTTAACACATGCACTAACTCCATCATGTTCTCCTTTACCATGTCCAGCTTCAAAAAAATTCCACATATGTTGGACATTATTCTCCTTGTGAACCCTACTTAACCAATAGAACATTCGAGCATTCTTGAACTGCCCCATACAATTATCGAACCATATAAGATGTTCAGTAATCTAGATTCCTCTTTCTCTTAAATTTGTATAAAATATATTGAAACAATATTGAACAAAATCTGATGAGTGTAACCGGTTGTCACTCAAATAGAAATGATACTCCCTCAAAACTTTGCTATCATTCTCTGTGCTATCATCTGCATGTCTATAAACAATATGAACAAACATAGCAACCTATACTGAATTGTAATATTGTGATTGAATTTCCTCTTGCAGAGCTAAAGTATAGTTTTCTGCAAAATCAACCACTGATAGTATAGCACCAACTGGAAATGTGTTTCTACATTCACGAAATTGTTCATCAAGCCATTGAGCTTATTGAGAGTGCTTGACATATTTTGGTACAATTTTACTCTTAAATTCTGATATGAATGCATGCACATCAACCTTTTCTGTAATTAAACCACAACGCTTTCCAAATTTTCTATCTTTTAAAGAATATTCAACATTCTTAAATCTTTTAACATCCACTAATTGTTGTCCAAAATTATTTTCAACACTTTCATGCATACAAACTCTTAACAAAGAAAGATTGCCACAACTAGTGCATTGTCCAGAAATACATGAACTTAAATAAAATAATTTTTCATTAGATCTTTCACAGAACAAACATGATATAAACTCTTTTATTGCTTCAGTTGGCATATTAATATCACATTCCTATATAATCATGTTACTATGTAAAGTACAATGTATATATTGAAACACATCATAATAATAACGAAATTGAACATGCATTTTACAACAACAAGATATTTGTTGCTTATTAATCTTTACATACCATGGTTTGCATTTTTCAAAAGATCTTTGACTTATTTTAATATTACTAGGTAACACTAATTCATCACAAAATTTTCTATAAAATTTAGTTTGTGTTGTATCTAATACATGTTTTGGATGAGGATCGTGAACTTTGGACCCCACTCTTAATTTTAAAACATCTCTAGCATTAGATGATACCCTAGTATTATCATGCCAATATTTTTCAATCAAAGATCTGATTTCAACATCCAGTTTCATGTCAAATCTCGGGACTTGACCACTAAAACTCCAACATTGGTTAATTGGATCATTTTATATACTTTCTCTTCTTTTTGCCGCTCTTACCAATGTTTTAGGATGTATTTTTAGAATTCCACTAATATTTCTTACCATTCTTCTATTCAAAGTTATTTTATTCACTATAGTAGTTGTTATAGCTCATCTTGCTACATTCTTATCTTTGGATAGACTATTACTTCCAATAGACTCAATGATTCTAGCAACAGTAGACATAGCATGTTTTAGTGATTGATCTTTTCTTCTTGGTTTAATAAAAATGCCTAACATTTTCATTACTTTTCTCATTTTCCACATTCTCATTAATTGCATCATTAGTTGACATTGAAATGATAGTTTTTTACGATAAAAAAATTCCTTGTATAATCTATTGGCATGTGTTCTTATTTGTCTCCAAGAAATTTTACCAGGAAGATTATCCAAAATATCTCTTTCAATTTTGAAAAAAATAATTCTCATTTTCAACATCACATCCTGGATTTTCATTTTCATTTTCAACTTCAAAACAATTTTCATTTTCAACAACAAAACAGTTTTCATTTTCATTTTCAATAACAAAACGGTTTTCATTTTCATTTTCATTTTCAACAACAATTTGTTTCAAATTTTGATCTCTACAAATATTATCAATCTCAACATTGTTATTGTTGATAACTGAGAGGGGGGTGAATCAGTTATCTTAATTATTTCAAGTTTCTAAATTTCCTTATCAATTAATGTAGCATCAAATCAAATAAGAAAACATAACCATGAAATGGAAATAACAACAATACACATGACACAATGATTTTGGCGTGGAAAACCCTGTTAAGGGAAAAACCACGGGGTGATTAACCCAAGATTGTATTCTCTGTTAGAAGAATAGAATAGTACAAAATGACACTTGCCAATTAGGGCTCACTACCCAAGCACACTGCTCACAAGAGGCTCACTGCATACAAGAGACTCACTGTCTACAAGAAAAGAAGGTAACAAAACACTTGAACTAATGAGAAGCATCCACACATGCTGAAGTTCAGTTCTGGTTAAGCCCAATATACTGATCTGCTGCACTTCATTCTTACTCTCCGTAGGTGTTGTTGTCTTGTTACATTCTGGATCTATCTTACTGCCTTCACACTGCTCTTCTTCTTTTATTCACACCACACTCAACACACATTCATATCTAAATCCATCTGGTATATATATCCGCACCAAAGATTTCATCCACTTTCTAGTCGGCATCCGGAATACTTAATATTTTCCCAAACTTTGATCTGTCAGCTGAATCTTTGCATACCAAGCAATGCGGATCAAAGAGATGCTTATAGAAGTCATCAATTATGTTTACCAATCATGAATGATACCTTAGGAAACTTAATCACCATCAATATCACATCTGAATTTAGGTTTGATGCTCTGCCAGTTATGTCTTCCTCTGTCTACTCTGCCAATCATGAACCCAACACTCAAGTGCTCATATTTGTTCACTCTTCCATCACCAGAGGCTAAGTCCTTGGAATATAATAGTCAAGGTACTCCTCTTGACTTCCCCAAATCTGCACTTTACTAAGATACTTCCTTTGAGAGATTCGGACCTGATTGTCGAACCTTGTTGTCTGCTTTGTTCTTGCTTGCCAGACCACAACACTTCTTCAAACTGACTTTCAGTAAAGACATGCCATGTCCTGCGGATGTGTGGGATGGAATTTGTTGCTGTAACACCCCACCTTGAATACCTTAGAGAAATTCACATCTAAGCCATAAGAAACTAGAAATTTTTTTTTATGGTCAGACAGAAGGTTACACAGTTTAATCTTACTTGTAACTATGATCACAGAATGCTAACCAATAATCGCTGTTTTTGCTGAGTTGTTCACCTTGCTGCACTGGATACAGTACTGAATGTTTTAAGCCCCGTTAAACTGAAATCAAATCTGGTAAGAATGCTATGATACAACAATGTTTCTGGAGATGATCTGATTGCAGTTTACACACAATATAAGTACGAATTTCCAGGTGCAGCGATGGGTCCTTGTTCACCAGATATATTGCTATCAGTACAAAGATGGACGTCTCATAAACTGAATGTATAAAACCAAATATAATACCCCAGTTATCTATCTATGTGGGGTTGCACACCGGTAGGCTATGATTATCAGAAAGTAATTGCACTACAACACCAATGAAGCCACACAGTGTCTCTTCCCAACAATCTCCCCCTTTGGCATTGATGGCAACACTTAGTGAAAAATGACTAAGTGTCACACTACACTCCCCCTTGGCTGATGCTCTGTTCTAATGTACAATTTTTTGAAGCTCCCCCTTAGCTGGATTCCACATTTTTCACTTCTCCTCACTCCCCCTTTGACATCAATGGCAAAGGGTAGAATCCGCATACCAACAATCCTCAAAAAAATCCACTATACTTAGCCGAATAAGTATAAATACATGATACACTTACATATATTGAAGTATATCTGCAAAAGATGTCTTCAACAGGGCAAATTTTGTTGCCCAACTCTGCTTCATCCTGTCTAAAATTGAGATGTGACCACTTAATAGGAATGCAAAAGCTTCTTCCCTCTTAAGATCTGTCAGATCACTGATTCAGGCTATGGTCTAGGCATCAGTTAGGGCCTCATGCATGGCCTTTAATTTAGGGATAATCATCCCTCTAAGTTCACCCATCCTGCTTAATATGTTCTTCCTCTCCTTCTCAAGCTTCTTAATCTCATTCATGACTACAATAGTTTGACATTCCTGGTTTATTATGGATACAGTGAGAGGATCAAAATTTTGAGAGAGGCTTGACAGTTTATCCTCTTGTTCTTTCACTTTCTTCTCAATATCCTTTGTTACTTTAGTCTAGGATATACAAAATTTATATACTTCTCCTCCATCCTTAAGAGTATTTTCTAAGCTCTTTATCCCAGTATCCATATTTCTCCTATCATTGGTTATAAAGCCTTGTAACTCGGAGAATGTTTTATCCAAAAACTCTTTCCGGACCTTCACCTTAGTTGATTTTTCTAAAGATTCAAAATGAGTGCTGACATAACTAACAAGAGACTTGAGATTACCGAATGAAGAAGCTGAGGAATCCTTCTGAAAGGATGGCATGATCTTTTCAAGCACACCGGATGCAATATCTGGCAGCTCATAGTCTTCCATGTGAGACTTTAGAAGTTTCTCTTTAGCCTTTGCTTGGGCAAAGGATGCTATCTTCATTGTTTGAACCGGGGAGAGAGAATCAAAGTCAAATGGTCCTTGAAGTAACTCTGGTTCATCAATCTCCATCATTTCTTTAGTCAAGAATTCCTTGATAGTTTCTGCAGTGTCTCTTGCCAAAGACAAAGTTTTCTTTCCTTCTACACGATCACTTGTGTTCTTCTCAGGTTGACCTTCTTCTCTTCCCTTCACTTCTTCTTCTTTCTCCTTTATTTTTTTTTCTCCTTTGGATCTAGAGACTGCTGGAGAATCCAAATTCAACATTCCCATTGTAGAAGACTTAGATGATGAAACCTCTACCATGGATGACAAAGAAAAATCCACTAAGATAGTAGTAGAAGAGGCAAAGGAGACTAGTGAAGAAAAAGCTAAGGACTTAGATTCCTCTGTTCTGGAAGAGGAAGTCCAAGGAGAAGTAAATTTGGATTCTCCAGCAGTCTCTGGATCCAAAGGAGAAAAAAAAATAAAGGAGAAAGAAGAAGAAGTGAAGGGAAGAGAAGAAGGTCAACCTAAGAAGAACACAAGTGATAGTGTAGAAGGAAAGAAAACTTTGTCTTTGGCAAGAGACACTGTAGAAACTATCAAGGAATTCTTGACTAAAGAAATGATGGAGATTGATGAACCGGAGTTACTTCAAGGACCATTTGACTTTGATTCTCTCTCCCCGGTTCAAACAATGAAGATAGCATCCTTTGCCCAAGCAAAGGCTAAAGAGAAACTTCTAAAGTCTCACATGGAAGACTGTGAGCTACCAGATATTGCATCTGGTGTGCTTGAAAAGATCATGCCATCCTTTCAGAAGGATTCCTCAGCTTTTCCGGACCTTCACCTCAGTTGATTTTTCTAAAGATTCAAAATGAGTGCTGACATAACTAACAAGAGACTTGAGATTACCGAATGAAGAAGCTGAGGAATCCTTCTGAAAGGATGGCATGATCTTTTCAAGCACACCGGATGCAATATCTGGCAGCTCATAGTCTTCCATGTGAGACTTTAGAAGTTTCTCTTTAGCCTTTGCTTGGGCAAAGGATGCTATCTTCATTGTTTGAACCGGGGAGAGAGAATCAAAGTCAAATGGTCCTTGAAGTAACTCCGGTTCATCAATCTCCATCATTTCTTTAGTCAAGAATTCCTTGATAGTTTCTGTAGTGTCTCTTGCCAAAGACAAAGTTTTCTTTCCTTCTACACTATCACTTGTGTTCTTCTCAGGTTGACCTTCTTCTCTTCCCTTCACTTGTTCTTCTTTCTCCTTTATTTTTTTTCTCCTTTGGATCCAGAGACTACTGGAGAATCCAAATTTACTTCTCCTTGGACTTCCTCTTCCGGAACAGAGGAATCTAAGTCCTTAGCTTTTTCTTCACTAGTCTCCTTTGCCTCTTCTACTACTGTCTTAGTGGATTTTTCTTTGTCATCCATGGCAGAGGTTTCATCATCTAAGTCTTCTACAATGGGAATGTTGAATCTTTTGTATGCATTCTAGAGGATCTCTTCTGTCTCTTTTGTTATTTTGTCAGTTTCACCAAGCAGAAGCTGATTCATTCTAGCTTTTCTCTGGAACTCATCCTTGCAATCTTTGAAGATCATATTCATTTGCTTCTGAGTGATTGAAGGAAAAAGATGAATGGCTATCTGTTCCTAGATCTCAAGATCCTTTGCCTTAGCATTATTCTTTCTTATTTCTAATTCCTTCTCTAGGATTTTGGGGATGAGAGATATGATTTCAATAAAAGCCTTATTATAGATATTCAAATATCTGACTATAGCTTCTTGCAAGATCTTTTGGTCAGCTTCATTATAATAATCATAGAATTCAGTCATTGGTTTAAGGTTTCCATCCACAGTGACTAATTTGACTACATCATCAATGGATAGAGTGGGGCTTTCAACAAATTCTTCTGCCATCTCTTCCATGTCTTGACCTGTAGAAGATTCACCAGATCCTTTCTTCTTCTTCTTCTTCTTCTTCTTCATTTTCTTTACCTCCTCATCTGACTCAGTTTCTTCATCATCCTTCTGACTGATGTAAGACCTTGTGGCCTTTGTCTTAGTTCTTTTCTCTGCTTTACCAGATGATTTTTCTTTCAGTTTAGATGCCTTTGAGCTTTTAGCAGTTGCAGGTGTAGAGCTCTTAGAAGATCTAGTCCAGGAGGGGGCTTTTACCAAAGCACTTTCTTTTTCTACTTCTTCATTTTCTTTTTCTGCTATTTCCATCTTTTCTCTATGGGCATCAAGTGCCTCTTTTGAGATTCCATGCCTCTTGGCAACTTCTTCAAATTCTCTTCTCACTTTCCTCTTGATTTTGGGCTATCTAAGTTCCACATGAACTTTTATACTCAGCTCTTGGAAGGTTCCAAACCTTTCTGCCTTAGGGTCTTTGGGCTAGCTCAGCAGATGTTGGATATGCAGCTCTACAATTTTCTTATCTACTTCATATCCCATTGGCATGATCCAGATTGTCCTTGGCTCCACTACCTCCATTAGGCATTGATCAGTGTCAATCATAAAACACATTGTATCTTTGTACTTCTCAACCAATGATTGAGGAATTCTTTCTCTGGTTTGCATCATATTTTTAAAGTTCTTGAAGTAATCCCACAGAGCTGTATTTCTTGCCTTAGCATCCCCAAGCCCATGCAAGTAATCTCTGATTTGAATTACCACAGGTCTGTCATTCTGCCATACCCAACCACTGGATCCGGGCAGCTCATTCATAAAGTAGAAAAACAAACACAATATCAGTCCACCATACTTAAAAGAGTTCTTTTTATCCTTCTTGATCTTTTGTAAGTTTTCCATTAGTTGGTTTAGAAGGAGTTCACAGAGATCATAATCTGCATTCTTTCTCAACATTTCATAAGCAGTATACACAGCAGTTCCAGATACTAAATTCTCCCTGATGGAGTGATATATCTTATAGCCAATTATCATAGATACAAACTTGATATCCGGATCAGTGATATCTTCTATGGTCATTGCTCTCTTATCAAATTTTGATCCGGTGGCCTTAGTCACAATTTGGTTTTTGACAGATTTGAGAATAGGTAACCCTCTAGAGGAGTGTAAACCAGTTACTACCCTATTTGCATCCTTGGTGATCTTGAATGGTCTATTCAACCATAAGAAGTTATCATCCACTCTGTTCAACACATACCGGACCCACTCATCTTCTTCAAGATAGGGGAAATGGATGTGCTGACTGAAATGTTTATCCTAGATGGCCTTATACTGAGGTTTTAGTTCAAAAGATTCATCTATTAGTTCCTTATGGTAAATATCCATTAGTTTGGAGTCTCCAAATTCCTCAATGTTTGCATGAATATATGCTCTAATGTCTTCAACATGTAAAACCCCATGCAGATTGCTAGAAAATGCACCTAAGGGATCCACTTCTAAAGATTTGTAGGGATGTTTCTTAAATTTAGGGCGAGGCCTATCAGAAATCTTTACAACATTTGGAGTACCCATCTTCAAATATTTATAGAGAGATATTCAGCAACAGAAAATACCTTTTATGATTCTAGGGTTCACTGAATGAGCTGGATTAACTTGCTGGCTGAGTCAACTTGAACAGTTGATCTTGAGAATTTGAAACAATTTGTTACAGAGCTCCTTTTCTTTTCTTCTTGAATGCAAATGTGCAAATGACGAATGAATGAACCCTTTTATTTCTAGGAAAGACCTAATTTCACACTGCAATAAATGCACAACTTAAGTCATTCTGGTTGCCTTGTTCTTCTTATTTTGAGATAGATCTTTTTCCAGATCACTGAGATATACTTAGAGTTATTCTTGGTGAATAGTGACAATCTATCTTCCTTTCCCTAATCATTTGATCTATCCATAGATCAAGATTCCACAATTTTGAATCAAGCTAGATCTAACTATGAGAATCCTATTTTTACCAGATGACTGTTGAACTGGATCAATCTTGGTGGATTAGACTCTTCAAATCTTCTTGCAGATCTTTCATACTCTTACCAAACCTACTTTAGATGTTTCTCTTAAGAACCCTTTTATCTGCAATTTCTCATGTGCCAATTTTAGGCACCAATTGACTGGCAGGGGGAATTGGTTATTCTTAGTGACTCCCCCTAAGCTAGAGCTCATCTATTCAATTTCTAGAAGCATTATCAGCACCAGATTCTAGTGTAGATCCATCCCCAACATTCTCTGTGCTTCTCTTCACCTAGATCTTATTCATCTCCCTTTGAATTTCATCCACGTTCACTTTTCCCTTTCCTTTGTCTTGGCTATGATTATACTGTTTCAGACCCCTTTTGTCTTGATTCTTACTTCTACAAAATTTGGCAATATGACTGGATCTATTGCAATTGTAACAGACAACATTTTTTTGCATATTTAACTGATATCCTCTTGATCTACACTGATTAGCCATATGTCCCATTCTATTGCATGCAAAGCATCTACCATTGAATGAATTGTTTATTTGTATGTTTCTACACTCATGGGATTTGTGACCATACCTTTTAAAATTGAAGCATTGTCTAGAGAAGGATGTATTAGTCTGATTCATTCTTTTTCTACATTGATTTGCTTTGTGACCAAAGTTGTTGCAGTATCCATTGAAAGATGGATATCTTTGAGCATTTGGTTGTCTTACCAGAGGTCTTCTAGGCTTGTTTCTTGGATGTTCTGATCTTGAGTTCTTTTGACCGGATCTAAATCTTTCATCTTTTTTTCATACCCCAAGCCTTGCTTGTCATCCACCCTCTTTTGACTTCGAAGAACTTCAAGTTGAGCAGAGCTTATCTTGAATTTCTCTTTGTATTCATTTGCTATTTGAAGATCCCTTTTAAGAGTATTAATCTAATTCTCAAGTTGTTCTTCATTATCTCTAGCTTCTTCAAGATAAAATTCTAGATGCCTGATTATTCTATCCATTTTGTGGCAGTCTTCTAACATCTCCTTGAGAGATTGTCTTAGATCATCTTCAGTTTTTCTTTTCTCTTCAATTTCTTGGGTGAATTTCATAACTCCTAATTCCATTTCATGTCTTACCATAATGACCTCTTTTGATAACTTTTCACATAACTTGGTTTTCTCCTTCAGATCTTCATTTGTACCATTGTCTTCACTTTGACTTGCCAATTGCTAAAGTAGATATTTTCTCTTTTTCATAGAGGTACTCAGTTTCTGTTTTAGTTCATTTATGAAATCATCAGCCTATTTGATTCTTTCCTTCAATTCATTAACTTCAAAGTTGGATTGCTCAAGATCATCTAGGGCAGACTGAAGTTGTTCCCCCATACCATACACATCCATTTGAGCTCCCAGATCTTCCTCAAGCTGTTAGGCTCTGTTTGGAGGAACTTGGCTCTAATACCAATTGTTGATAACCGAGAGGGGGGCTGAATCCGTTATCTTAATTATTTCATCTTTCTAAATTTCCTTATCAATTAATGTAGCATCAAATCAAATAAGCAAACATAACCATGAAATGAAAATAACAACAATACACATGACAATGATTTTGATGTGGAAAACCCTGTTAAGGGAAAAACCACAAGGTGATTAACCCAAGATTGTATTCTCTATTAGAAGAATAGAATAGTACAAAATGGCACTTACCAATTAGGGCTCACTACCTGAGCACACTGCTCACAAGAGGCTCACTGCATACAAGAGACTCACTGTCTACAAGAAAAGAAGGTAACAAAACACTTGAACTGATGAGAAGCATCCACACATGCTGAAGTTCAGTTTTGGTTAAGCCCAATATATTGAACTGCTGCACTTCATTCTTACTCTCCTTAGGTGCTGTTGTCCTGTTACATTCCAGATCTGTCTTACTGCCTTCACATTGCTCTTCTACTTTTATTTGCACCGCACTCAATAGACATGCATATCTAAATCCATCTGGTATATATATCCACACCAAAGATTTCATCCACTTTCTAGTCAGCATTCAGAATACTCAATATTTTCCCAAACTTTGATCTGTCAGCTGAATCTTTGCATACCAAGCAATGCAGATCAAAGAGATGCTTATAGAAGTCATCAATTATGTTGGCCAATCATGAATGATACCTTAGGAAACTTAATCACCATCAATATCACATCCAGATTTAGGTCTGATGCTCTGCCGGTTATGTCTTCCTCTATCTACTCTGCCAATCAAGAACCCAACACTCAAGTGCTCATATCTGTTCACTCTTCCATCACCAGAGGCTAAGTCCTTGGAATGTAATAGTCAAGGTACTTCTATTGACTTCCCCAAATCCACACTTTACTGAGATACTTCCTTTGAGAGATCTGAACCTGACTGTCGGACCTTGCTGTCTACTCTATTCTTGCTTACCGGACCACAACACTTCTTCAAACTGACTTTTGGTAAAGACACACCATGTCCTGCGGATGTGTGGGATGGACTTTGTTGCCATCAATGACAACACCAATGAAGCCACATAGTGTCTCTTGCCAATAGTTATATCCAGCTTGTTTTAAATATCCTATCAACACTATTTCCATTTCATTCAAAAGTGGATTTGAAGAAGTACCTGGATTTGTGCCTATTGAAACATTCTCCAAAGCATTGACATAGGGATTTGAACACATTCAGGAGTAGTTTGTATAATCATATTAGTTTCCATAGTCACCTCTTACAAATTTGCATCGTCTACATCCATGGTCTCCTCAATGTTTTTATCTTCAATAGTTGTGGAATTGGATGCTTCAGCATTATTCATTGATTGAATCTTTATTATTCTATCTCTTTGTCTTTTTGCCTCCTCTCTCTTTGCTTCAATTTCTTTAGGGGTTAATACCTTCCTATCTTTTCTCTTATTACGACTTTGTGATCCCATGATTCAAAAATTTATCAAGCATGTACAAATGAATGTTAAAAACTTGAAAGCCTTTCTTCTTTGTTCAAGTCCATCAAACAAGTACCAATTCAACAAAATTTCACTCAAATAGTGTCTCAATGATGGCTTCTATCAAAATTCAAACAATATTCAAAATTGATGGACCTGCAAAAGAAAATAAGATGGTACAGAATGCTGCAAATGTCACTATCAGCCGTACTGTAGAGCAAGTTGCAGGGCTGACAATCATAGTACAGTCTTATTAAAAAAAATGGACAAATAATAAATGGGATCCCATTTAATAAACAGGATCCCGTCATGTAGAGCAAGTTGCAGGGCTAACAGTCATAGTACAGTCTTATTAAAAAAAATGGACAAATAATAAACAGGATCCCGTTTAATATGGGATCCTGTTTAGTAAACGGGATCCCGTTTTGTTTTGCATCAGTGGAGTAAGAGACGAGATCCTGTTATTTAAAATTTGAATTTTAAGCTTGGGTTTTTCTTTGTAACCCAGTTTAGGAAATTCTTTCAAGACCTGAACTTGACCTCTGGACCTGGTTTGACTTGCGACTTGAAGGTCCTTGAAGGTCCTATCAATGTCACAACAAAATAGTGACTTTGGGCATATATCTGAAGGTGTATTTTGTAGAATATTTTGACGAAATTAAAACCCATTATAGATGAGACAGTGTAGATTCCAAATCTATAATATTTTTTACAATTGGATTAATTTTTCTATTTTTTAATCAATTTCTGATGAAATAGGTCCATAAACTTGAATTATCAAGGTTTTTTAGTATTTTAATAACTTTTTATTAAAATATTTTTTTGTAAAAAAATTGTAGGAAAACATACTTTAGACAATTCTTTTCATTTTTAAAAAAAAATTAAAAAATGTTAAAGTTTAGGTTATCTTATGCGTGACGTACATGATGATTTTTTGAAAGACAAAAAATGGCCAATAAAAAATTAACAAAAAAAAATATATTCAATAAAAAATTACAAAAAAATATAGAAAACGTGCTTCAGTGAATTACAAATCTTTTCCCAAAAGGATTTTGAAAAATATGATTATTTAGGTCAAAATATGGATGACATACACGTACATGGTATAGTAAAAAGAAAAAGTGACTTTTAAATAGTGGTTTTTAGAAACGCATATTCAAAATCAATTTCTATCATCTGGGTATTGAAAAAAATTACATATTTGGAAACTAGACTCCGAGTACTACATTTCATATTTAGTGACTTTTTCCAAGATTCCACCTTTAAGTACTTCAAATTTTTAGGTCAAATGTGACAAATTCTGAAAATCAGGGAAAACACTTCCACTATTCGGCCAATAAGTGGACACAACTTCTTGCACACACCCATATGTTCACAACCAAGTGCTAGTAATAAAAAATGATCTTATAGAATATGTGAACCCATTATCATCTATCATGGCCTATGTTAGCTTCTATTTTCCCTGTACACATTATGCCAAGCAATAGTTTGATCTCTCTTCATTCCCATGTGGTGTAGCAACATAAATATAACCTAGTTGTACAAGGTTAGAAATATGTTCATAGTCAAATGAGATCTCCATGTCATTAAGTAGAGATGAATGATCTTGAGAAAAAGGGGTTAGATATTATGGAATCCATGTATCTACATTTCACTTGACTCACAATTATCCTAATCATATTTAATACAAATTTGACATAAAAGTGGCTAATTCTTGTGTCTAAATAGTCCATGTACCTACATCTAAGCTCCAAAATGAATTCATTTTTTATGATTCATATATTCTTTGACAATCCAATTTCTCTCCCATTTCCCCCTCATCAACCAACTAAAATAATCTACATACTTCTAAATCAATTGCCACTCGTGATAACGTATAGTTACAACACTTAACAATAGAATCTGCATCACTAAATATAACGCCACCTTAAGTATTTAGTTGTTATTTAACTAGAAATCTCTTCATGCATGCACCTTGATGAGGGTGTACTCCACTCAACACACACACAAGAACAAAAATTGAACAAGAAATATTTACATGGGGAGAACCCTTCTGAGAGAAAAACCCCACACCGAAAAACAACTCAATATATTATTTAGAAATCTTGACAAGAGTACAAAATGCTTACAAATAAGGCTTCCACAAGATTTTCACCTACCAAAAATATGGAGGCAACTGAGCATCTATCTTTCTCTCCCCCCAACCTCTATCTCAAGCACTTAATATATATGAAATAGAATACAAGAAATTGTCAACAATAATTACAAAACCATGAGATAAACCACCCAAAAGTGGCACCCAAATAATCTCCAATCAAATATTCCTTGTGATGTGTCAACTCACACACCAACATATGTAACTTCCTTCTTTATAGGTCTTTTATGTGTTCAACACGTTTTCACATTTCCCAAAATGGGAGGGCCAACTTCTGAAGGCCATAAATTTTGTTCCAGGTGTCTGATTAATGAACTATTTGATGAGTTAGAAAGCTCGTGAAGAGATATATCAAGATATAGCCAAATTCATTAGTTAAGAAACGTTTTGAGGTAAATCAAGGCTTCTAAGTCCCTTAAAATTGATTTCATAACTTTTCTGGGAGTTTAAAAAATAGAAACTTTAATATCTTGAGATCTAGGCATGATCTTGGGTTGAAACTCACCCAAAATGTTTATTTGGCAATTTTGTATCTTTTTGGAAAATTTTGGGTCCATCTGTGCTCAAGTGTAGACTTACTAAAATTAATAATTCTTGCCATTTTTATCCTTTTTTAAAAATTTGAATAATCCAAATCATTCTTCAAGATAATGGGTATTCACAAAAACCAAAATTTGAAAGAATATAAAATAATATTTTTTTGGGGGGTGTTACAAGATTGCTCTTACACCTATGGATGCCCTTGCATCACTCCTACTCCATCATGCTCCACTTTTCTATGCCCAACTTAAAAAACTCCAAATATGAGTTATACCCTTCTTTGTATGCATTCTACTTAACTAATAGATTATACAAGCATTCTTGAATTGACAAGTGTAGTTATTTAACCAAATAAAATGTTGAACCATTCTAATATCTTTTTCTTGGAAGTACTCATAAAATAGCTAAAAACAATATTGCACAAACTCTAATGAATGAGATCGATCATCACTCATGTAAAAATAGTTCTCTCTGACTATCTTCCTATTCTCTTATGTAGTCTTAGGGGCATGTCTATATGTGATGTGAAAAAAATAGAAATATCAATATAATTGTAGTACTAGGATTGTAGTTCATTTTGTGGCCGCAACATGTAGTTTTCTACAAAATCAACTAAAGAGATAATAGTTCCTATGAGGAAAAATCTTAAATACATGTCTTGAACTATTGACCTAATCATCAAGACTTGTGGCTCAGTATGTTTGGCATACTTGTAAAAAATATTTTTCCTAAAATCAAAAATAAAATCAACAACACTTACTTTTCTTGTAACCAACTCACATCGGAAGCCTTCACCCCCACTCTTCAAATTGTATTTTACAATCTCATATCTCTTTTTCTTAGCTACTTTCTTTCCAAAATCATGTTCTCTATCTCATGCGTACATGATATAAACTTTGATAACCCACCACACTATAAACATTGTTCATTTAAAGAATCATTTTAATAGAAAATGAAAACATCACCTCTAACACATAAAAATAAATCTAACAAGTTCCTGGATGACTTTGGTAGTTGAATTGTGCCACACTCCTATAATATTTAATTAGTATGCAAAGTAGAATGAATATTACATAGTAGTTCATGATACATAGAAACCTCCATGTGGTATTTGTAACAACGTGTAGTATGGATTTCAAGAGGTACATAATAAAAGGGCTTGCAAGACTCAAATGGTCTTTGTGAGATTTTCAAACTTGGATGTGCTTCACAAAATTTTTTGTACAATGTTGTTTGGCTACATTCTAGGTAAAATTTGGGATGTGGTGTTCAGTCTTGATTGTCGATTCTTAGTTTTAAAACATCTTTTACATTAGGTGATGCTCTAGTGTTAGAGTGCCAAAATTTCTCAATTTCATCCTTTGTGTTATTAATTAGCTTCTTATCAACTCATGGAATCCTACCATTGAAACCCAAGTATTATTTTCAAGAGAACTACCTAGTCTTGATCTTAGTCCTAGTTCTTTTGACAATGTTTTAAAATCTAGGTTTAAAAGTCAAGACAAGTTTTCCTCATTTATCAAGACTTTCTTAATTACTTACTTACTATTGAGGTTGTTATTACTCTATGATCAACTCTTTTATCTTTGTCCTTACTTATCTTTCCACATTGATTTGAGTACATTAAAAACACTTTTAACAATAATAAATTATTATTATTTGACACATTCTTTATCCAATTTTTTACCTTTTTAGTAAAGGTCTCATTTTGTACATTTTTAGTAATTGTATAAAAAGTTAGCTTTGTTCAGTTAATTTTTTATTTACAAAGTATTCATTGAAATTGTTTGAAGCCCACAACTAAATGGTTCATGATGACCTCTTAGCTTCAATTCTTTCTAATATGTTCTCTCAAATTTCAAATAACCATTTAGGAGTTCTTGGGTGTTTTACAATTTTATCGGGATCATTATAATATGATGGATGTGGGGTTTCATTTTCCTTTATATTATAAGGTCCTCTATTCTTATGTAATTTGGAGATACATTCATTTTAATGGTTTCATGTGTGTTATCAATTTCATTATTGTTATTAAAAATTAGATTACATAGTGCAATTTCAATATCCTGTAGTTCATATCCACAATCTTCAAGTGGATGTCTATGTTCTCTTTCTTCTTTGTCCATTTCATGTTTATTAAAAAATTCATTTCCAACCTTTTCATTTTCAATATAATGATCAATTTTATTTTTATCGAACATTTCATTATATTCAACAAATTCATTTGGCAATTGAACATTAAAAAAACAATTTTCTTCATGAGTATCAACCAAATACTCTCTTTCTCTACTCTTCCTTGCTCTATTTTTTTCTCTAATTGCTTCAATTTCCTCCAACTAAAGTTTCCTCCTCATTTCTACTTTGTGACGACTATTGTTTCCCATTACAAAAAGAAAAACTAATACCTTAATGATTGATAGAATAAAATTTTGTATCAATGATTGTAAAAAAGTATAATTTTGTCTATAATGTGTAAAGATCACATTTTTCTTCAGAGTAGAGCATTTGTGGGGGCCATTACTAGGCCCAAAAATACTTTATAAGATTCTAGGTAGTGGAGTCTGTTCTAATGTTATTGATATTTGTTATTAAAAAGGATATTTATTCAACCATAATAGATATCCATTTTGGTAAAACAAATATTTGTTACCTAAACACCCAAAAACATCTTTCAATACTCCATTTATAGATATCCATTATTCAAAAACAAATATTTCATAATGGATATTTATTTTTTCTACTTAAAACCTATTCCCTCTATTTTTGGTTTGAGAATGCATTGACTTTAGGCTTGGGAGTGTCAAGTTTACATTTTCCATCCCTCTGATGAGCTTAGAGGTTTCATACTCTTTTCAAAACTTCATCCTTCATGCTAACATACTTTTTTTAATCTAAATTTGCGTAAACAAATTAAAAATTCAAAAAATTGTCAAGATTCTAAAATATAATATACACCTAATTATAAATTTAATAGGTAATTATTAATAATTTTCTACCTATACTATGTCTAAATTCTTGATGGACCAACTAATTGAAAAACATCAATAACTTTCAAATTGTTTCACCTTTTCCAAAGCAGAAAGATGCATCCCACTCTATGCTTCCTAAGCTACGAGTTTTAAAAAAATTGTATTTCATTTTTTTACCAAGTTAGGTTGGTTGGAAAATTACTTTTTAATAGTTTTAAAAAGTCACAATAAATAGATTCAGAATTAATTTTTTACTTACAAAAAAATTTCACAAAAATATGTGTCACATCTAGGCATGTGTCCTTTACTTATATCTAAAGATTAAAATAAAATTTCATACTTTGGTTGGATGGAATGACACCTACTTTTTTATTTTTCTAAAAATTTTAGTAGTGCCTCATTGAAATATCCAACTTTCAACAAATAAAGTAATTTAAAAAAAAAAATAGTAGTCCATAAACTAAATTCAATTTTCTACAAATTTTATTCCTACACATTTTAAAAATTATGTAGATAACCCATTCAAAATTTCACATGAAGTTTCTTAAGTCTATTCTTTAGCATTTTCATTGCCACTTAGAGGTATTGTTTGGCCCATGATGATCTCACACTCATCCAGAACCCAATAATTTGTGAGCCAACTATGGATTTTAGGGAGGCAAGGCTAAAGGTTGATAAAATGGTAGATCAAACCCCTCTAAATAAAGTATGCTTCACCCATAGTAATTTCCTCACCAAAAATAATAATAGGCACCATCCTCACACAAGGCAATGACTTAATCTTCCATTGAGAAGAAGGGTACATACTAGATTATGTAGTCATGGCAGCTAAACTAGACATGCCCATAACAAACTCTAAGATTTAGAGGTATTGTTTGGCCCATGATGATCTCACACTCACCTAAACCCCAAGAATTTGTGAGCCAACTATTGAGTTTAGGGAGGCAAACTAAAATGGTAGATCAAACCCTCTCAACAAAGTATGCTTCACCTATAATCATTTCTTTACCAAAAGTCATAATAGGCACCATCCTCACATAAGGCAATGAAATAATCTTCCCATGAGAAGGGTACATACTAGATTCAGTATGGCCATGACAAACACTATTGTTTAGGGAACCCATAAATCTTCAACCATGTTGACCCTATTTTTGCACCTAAAAATTTAAACTTTTTGTGTCAAAATGACAATTCTAACAATGCATAAAACCCTTTTCACCAAGTCACCCTTCGATTGCAAAATATTAGTGTCATATCTTTCCTGCATGAGTCGTTGAGATACCTTACTGTCGAGATGTCACATTCTACTTTGTTTACATTGTTTCCCTACATTGAACTTTGTGCAACATCATTTTGGAGGAGGGACATTCATTATCTTACTCAATTTCTCAAGTACACCTACCCAGTTCATGGCATTTTATGAAAAATAATTAAATCTTGATATCTATGATAGCTGGTGTAAAACATATTTATGGTAGTGTTTGTAACTCTATTTCTCCTAATGTGGCAATGTTTTAGGCTCATACGACTTCTAGTTTATGAGATTTTAAAGCTTCAATTTTTTAGTGGGCAATTTGTGGAAATAATTAAATCATGGTTTCTGTGAGGGTTGGAACATAATCATCTGGCAAGGAGATTTATAATGTTATTTCAAGAAATATGACAAAATTTTGTGAGAAAATATTGATCCTGTCAAAAGTTATGGCTATATCTTCGTTTGCAAGATTCTCAATGCTCAATATCACTCTCTGACAAAGGCTTGGTGCAAGTAGTTTCAACTTCACATTGTTTGAAGAATAAAGATATATTAGTCACAATAAGAACTCTCTAAACCTATTCTACCTGTCAATAAATGAATATAGCCTTTGTTATTAGAAAATTTGATAGTTTCAAAGTCATCATCAATTTCCAATGAAGTTTTTCTCTCTAAATGTTGATGATAAAGATCTCAGTTTCATAAGTTTGAATTTGTATCCACCAGATTTTTTAAAGTTTTCTAAAACATTGACAAAGCCTTTAAAAATAAAATTTCATCATTCATTGGGTGTAGGTATTGTTTCTAAAACTCTCATCACCCCCGAAGAGGTTTTGTAAAGTTTCCAAAATATCGATGGAGGAAATTTGGTCTGTCATCAGCAGTTTGAAGAAGTTTTCTAAGTAATGGTAAATGTCGATAAAAAAAGATCTGCCTCTCATATCGAAGAATGTAGGATGTTTTGAAAGCATTTAAAAATATATATAAGCTCCTAAGCACAAAAGAAACATATCGGCCAATCTATCACGTTTTCAAACTCGTCTTCACCTCTAACGAAGGGATCTCTATTATCATTGGCTAATGCAATGAATTTTTAAAGTTTGCTTTCTCTTGATAAGCTTTTGAAATATACTTTGTATACTAATAAATCCTTTCAAAATGTTACATTTCAAGTATATAACTCGAGATCTATGGTATGCAGTTATAAACAGTTGAAGAAAACCTCTAGTGGGAATCAAATGACTTATGAAAAATTGTAAATTTTGGATGTCTAAACAAGGCACATGAATAGTTTGGCATAGCATTCAAAGAAAATGTGGTCTCATGGACTACTACGACTGCAAAATTTTCACAAAATGTTTTTGTTGAAAATATGCTAGAAACTTCAAGGCAAACAAAATTGATAGGGTGTGAATCGCAAAACGAAATGGCCGCCCATCCAAGCATCATGGAAGCAAGAATCTTATCTGATATTACAATTTGCAAATCTTTGATAGATATATACGCATAATGTGAATGCATAGATTATGCACTGAACTCTTTAGCAAAACATTTCAAACAAATGCGGTCTCATGGCATGCAAAAATTGTAGGATACATACAAAATGGATTTGTTGAAAAGGCTTTAGAAACTTTCAAGTGAATGTAGCTGGCTGGTGTTGAAACTGAATTTGACAACCTTTGATCACTTTTTCCTAATCTCTGAACTCTTGTTACCACTCACAGACATCCTCATAGCATAATGAAATGAAGAACTTTGTTAGACATTATTGTTTGAATGCTTTGATAGACTAGTATGCAAAATATGAAAGCACATGAAACATCTCATGCAGTGCAATGACTGCATAATACACACATAATGGATTTGTTTACAGACCGTGTGAACTTTAAAGGAAATACAACTGGCTATTGTAAAGCCAGACCACGACTTGTGAGCCTCCTCTTGATTTGTGAATGAATGGGAAAGTTACAATGAGGGCATAGCCATCCATCAAAGCATGGTGAACAAAGATTCCAATTAGATTATGTTCTTGTGGCAATTACTGGTGATTTATTCAGAATGAACAATGAAGTTATCATATATAGTTAAGATTTTGTCATGCTGAAATTTTGGTTTAATGTAATTTAGCATTTGGAAACATCTATCCTTGCATGGAGCTATCCTCTGCTCATCAAGTTATAAAGGTAGAGAAGGGAGGTCATCGTAAGAGGACTTGAGCAACTTTTATAATAATGATAGGATCAGTATTAAAAAGATGGCCCCTGGTGGGAATTTTTATGGTCAATGAAAGGATAAACAATGTTAATTCAATTTTTAGAATTCTAGTTTTTGGAATGATATACCAGCAGAGCAGGTGAATATTTCAAGAACATGTATGGTCCACTAGTCAATCACCTCTGAACCAATGTTTGGTAGGAGCAGATTATACAACAACCAAAAAAGGAGGTCACTATCTCATATAGAAAGGAAAACTATATTTAAGGTGGATTACCATGAAGATGGAGATGAGATTGACAGGAGCTATAAATCTTCCCCAACATTAAATTTAAGTGATTGTAGAAATGCAATCAAAGGATTGGATCCAATTATACGATGAAATGGAACCATGCCATATAAGGGAATGGAACTAGATCTCAATGTATGTGGAGGAGAAAGTGATAATTACAGTGATTTCAAGAAGGTGAAGAAAATGAATGATGGGAGTTTGAGTACATGGTGCTCATGGCAACCACATAAGGGTGTCTAATGGCCAGAACAAACAAAGGTTGTAAATCCATCCTTATAAGTGGTGGCATTATAAGCATTCTTCTTAGAGATGGCAAGACTAGGGCTCATGTAATTAAGTTCTTGAGTGAAAAAAGAGTTGGTGATCTCAAGTGCTATCTTAAGGATCCTATAAATGTTGAGGACCTCGACAACATGTCCAATAGGACAAGAAGATTTATCAAGTTGCAAGGCATACATTGTGCAATTATAGACAAGAATTTGTAAATGAGATTTTCTTCCTCTAATGGAGATGCTATGATAATGAACATGGTATCAAAGGGGGTTAAAAATATATTGGATTTTCCTTAGTCAAATCTCCTTGATATGGATGTTATTAGTGTTTCTAGTAATTTATATACAAACAAGAAGCCCACAATAGTGAACTAGATTGAAGGATATAAGATAACACAGGAGTCTAAGATTCAGGTATATAGAAGAGTTGTCAACATTGGATGAAGTTTGATCACCAAAATGGAGCAGACAGAGAAGTAGAGTAACTTAGCAATATTCACAATTCTAAAGTTGCATGTGTTAGGTTATCTTTTTGGAAAAAGTGACTTACGTCACTTATTGTAATTCAAAAGTTAGAAAATGAGCTTTGTTTCCAAAAGAGTTAGGTAAAATCTAACTAAAATAAAGCTTATTTTTAAATTATTGTATTTCTAAAAGGTAGTTATGAAGTAGTTATTAGGTGGTTATAAGGTAGTTACTAGAGACAAGCCTATAAATACAAGGCTATTTCATATGTAAAGGGGACTTTTCTAGGGGGACTTTTAGAAGAGACTTTTTGAGGGGAACTTATGGAGAAGTTTTTTAGAGACTTTTGATGTAACACTTTGTACATGAAGGCTTTCTGAAGTTGTATAATCTCATGAAGGAATAATAAAGAAGGCATTTGGTTCATGTGTTCCAATGTTACTACTGAGTTATTGTTGCTAACTTTTCATATGTTAGATTGGTAATACTTCTGTGCCATTATATAGATCATGGGTCATCCATTGAAACATTTAAGTGTGTAATTGATGTAATGTAGCACAATCATTTCTTGGTATCTTGATTTGAATGTGTCTTGATAACATATCTCTTCATGTGTTGAGATCTATGTTTTATCCTTCTTTCATTGTTGTCACATGTTAAAGCATTTTCTGTGAAATTCATCATACTAGTTTAGAAATGAAGTTTCTAGCATCTATGATGAAATCCACTCATATCTTGTTTTGACTTTATGAAATTTGAACTAGTATTCGTATGTCTACTAATAGGGTTCATGTTAATCACCTTTATTGTTAGTTTTTCTTTTTCTCCTTTTTGTACTTTTAGGTTAAAAGTACTCAAAAACCACAAATACCCCCCATCATACGAGGGAGCTACCCATCTCAAATGTAGAGGAAATCTGATAATTCAATAACAACTTCTCCCACTATTGGGACATTTTAGTGACCGCTCTAAGGGCAACGAGTCATTTTCAAAGGTTATTTCAAGGTGACAAATCTGTTTAGCAATAGATTTTTGGCAACTCTGCTAGGGAAATGACTTGAAGCATTGGTGCCATTTATTCCTCAAAAATATACAAGTATCTCCCTAGTAAATAAGTTGGCGACTCTCTCTAAAAGAAGAATCATGAAAGATGGTTTGGTATCGAAGAACCCAAATGCATAACTTGTAGTTTCCTGAATCAGACAGTGACAGTGATGATGAAGATTATTCTTTTTTTGCATTCTCTGCTCAACAAAATAAAGTTCTTGATGACCCTAAGAAAGTGGAGTTTTTGAAGAGTTTCTATGGTGGCATGCAACTCACTTCTAATCAAGTTCATCCTTCTTTGCTTCAAACATTACAGAACATTGAACAAAAAGATGGGAAGGAGATTCATTTTCTTTCTCGAGATCATAATTCCCTATCAAAGGAGATTCATGTACTAGAAGATAAAAGGGATTATGTTGAGATCTATCATTTGGACAATGAGGACAGCAATGAAGAGGCAAAAGTTCTTCCTGCAAATGAACCTATATTTAATGAAACATCTTCTGATCAAAAGGTTGAAAGAGGTTCATCAGATCATGCATGTACTAGAGAAGAAGTTATTACATTTCCTTATAATAGGACATATCCACTGAAGCAAGAATAAAAATAAGAAGTGATAGAGATGGAAAAAGAAGATTGTATGGAAACATGCAATGATGAAGAAGAAATCTATACAGACAATGACATGTTCTCAGTTGCTTTGAAGAATGTCACTCCTCTTGTGACAACTTGCTCCGGTTCCATAACTACAACCTGTGAGAAAGATTTCTTTGACATGATTAATGTTCAAGGGACTGTAGAAGAAATTTTAGACCAAAGTGCAAACAAAGATCATGAAGATGAGTTACAAAGTGTTCTCTGGACATGCATGCAATCTAAACAAGAGAAGAATTTTGATGTAATAGTACCACAAGATCTCCCTCAAGAAGTTTCCATGACAGATTGGTGTCTCAAGACTCTTGATGATGATTTTATTCATGAGGAAGACAACATTCTTTCTCCTTTATCATCTAGTGAAGAAGAATCCTCAACTGCTGGAACCAAAGGTACCACTCAAGATGATGCATTGAGTACTCCCACTCCAAATGTGCAAAAAGATCATAAGGATACTGGGTGTGAATCTGTGCAAAGAGAGGTTAGAAACAAGCTTTTGCCTAAATCTCCTTATTTGAATAGTTTTGGTATATCCTATTCTCAATGCACTTGTCCTTTGAAAGCTGATGATAGTGGCAAAGGAGCTAGCATGAGAAATGTTTATAATAGTGATAAAGGAGGACAAAATTCTAATGTTTGTGAGAATATGCATGAAATTACAAATATTCAAAGGATTGATGAAGATTTGCATGTTTTAACTATTCCTTCACCACTTCCAAAGGAGGAAAATATTATTTCTTCTTCATCAACTATAGAAGAGACTTTTCAAGATGACAAAGTGTGTGATGCGTATTCACCACTTCCTCTTCCTCATGTGAAATCCTTTGATAAAGCACATCTTGAGCTACTAATGGTAAAGAAGGAGGAATTTTCCTTTGTAGAAGATGATTCGATGATAAAGGAGAACATTATTCATAAGAAGGATCAGCCACAGAATATTGAGTTTTCTTCACTTAGTGGTTCACATGAAGGATGTTTGGTTCGTGATTTAATTTTATTTAATTCAATCTATCAAAAGAATCTTCAAATAGAGAAAAATGGTATGCTCAACATGACGCCAAAAGATATGATCAACAATACACAGGGTAATATCAATGTGATTCAAAAGGACTCAGATATTTATGATGAGAAATGGCTATTTGGTGTACAATTCAAGGAGTCCACATATTTCTCATTTTTTATTTTTCTCATCATTCTGAAATGGCTATTGAGTTCACAGGTGCCTCATTTGTATGCATTTCTTTTTTGTACAAGTGTATACTTTTCTAAACCTGTTAATGGATTCACATGATCATTCTAGAGCAGTTTTGAGGTAGGAATCACCTACCATGTACATAAGTTAACTAGGTGTTTTTGATTGTGTCTATCTTGTTTCTATTTTTGTTGGTTTTCATCTTTTGGCTTGTCTTGTGTGTCTTTGTCATTTTCCCTTTTGTTTTTCTTGAGTCTCCTTGTTCTCCCTGAACATCATGGTATCTCTTGACTCTATAGCCAAATGGATTTAAGGCATTAATTCTTTCCAGAGATTCTAGGTTTATCCTACGTCCTTTATAGTCCTTCTCCCCAATTAGAGCCAACTGTTGACCCTATTTCTGCACCTAAAAATTCAAACTTTTTGTGTCAAAATGACAAGCCTAACAATGCATAAAACCCTTTTCACCAAGTCACCCTTTGATTGCAAAATGTTAGTGTCATATCTTTCTTGCATGAGTAGTTGAGATACCTTACTGCCAAGATGTCACATTCTTCTTTGTTTACATTGTTTCCCTACATTGAACTTTGTGCAACAACATCATTTTGGAGGAGGGACATTCATTATCTCACTCAATTTCTCAAGTGCACCTACACAATTTGCAGTATTTTATGGAAAATAATTAAATCTTGATATTTGTGATAGATGTTATAAAACCTTTTTATGGAAGTGTTCATGACTCTATTTCATCTAATGTCACAACATTTTAGGCTCATACAACTTCTAGTTTATGAGATTTTAAAGCTTCAATTTTTTGGTGGGCAATTTGTGGAAATAATTAAATCATGGTTTCTATGAGGATTGGAACATAATCACATGGCAAGGAGATTTATAATGTTATTTTAGGCAATATGGAAAACTTTCGTGAGAAAATATTGATCCTGTCAAAAGTTATGCCTATATCTTCATTTGCAAGATTCTCAATGCTCAATACCACTCTCTAATGAAGGCTTGGTGCAAGCAGTTTTGACTTCACATTGTTTGAATAATAAAGATATATTGGTCGCGATAAGAACTCTCTAAACCTATTCTAACTATCAATAAATAAATATAGCCTTTGTTATCAGAAAATTTGATAGTTTCAAAGTCATCATCAATTTCTAATGAAGTTTTTCTCTAAATGTTGATGATAAAGATCTCGGTTTCATAAGTTTGAATCTATATCCACCAGAGTTTTATAAGTTTTCTAAAACATCGACAAAGCCTTTAAAAAGGTGATTTCTTCATTCATCGGGTGTAGGTATTTGTTTCTAAAACTCTCATCACTCCCAAAGAGGTTTTGTAAAGTTTCCAAAATATCGATGGAGGAAATTTGGTTTGTCATCAGCAGTTTGAAGAAATTTTCTAAGTAATGGCAAATGTCGATAATAAAGATCTGTCTCTCATATCAGAGAATGTAGGATGTTTTAAAAGCATTAAAAACACCGATAAGCTCCTAACCACAAAAGAAACATATCGGCCAATCTAACATGTTTTCAAACTCGTCTTCAGCTCTGACAAAGGGAGCTCTATTATCATTGGCTAACGCAATGAGTTTTTAAAGTTTGCTTTCTCCCAATAAGCTTTTGAAACATACTTTGTATACCGATAAATCCTTTCAAAAGGTTACACTTCAGGTATATAACTTGGTTTTATAACTCTCATCCATGCTGATTAAAGTTTTGAAAGTGCCTAAAGTTGCTGATGAAGATGAAACAATTATAAATTGCCCAAGATCTATGGCATGTAGTTATAAACGGTTGAAGAAAACCTCTAATGGGAATTGAATGACTTATGAAAAAATTCAAATTTTGGATGCCTAGACAAGGCACATGAACAATTAGGCATAGAATTCAAAGCAAATGTGGTCTCATGGACTGCTACAACTGCAAAATCTCAATAAAATGGTTTTGTTGAAAATATGCTAGAAACTTCAAGGCAAATGCACTTGATAGGGTGTGAATTGCAAAATGAAATGGCTGCCCATCCAAGCATCATGGAAGGAAGAATCTTATCTAATATTACAGTTTGAAAATCTTTGATAGATATATACGCATAATGTGAATGCATAAATATTGTACTGAGCTCTTTGGCAAAACATTTCAAACAAATGCGGTCTCACGGCATGCAAAGATTGCAGGATACATACAAAATGGATTTTTTGAAAAGGCTTTAGAAGCTTTCAAGTGAATGTAACTAGCTGGTGTTGAAAATGAATTCCACAACCTTTGATCACTTTCTCCCAGTCTCTAAATTCTTGTTACCACTCACAGACATCCTCACAACATAATGAAATGAAGAACTTTGTCAGACATTATAATTTCAATGCTCTGATAGACTAGTATGCAAAATATGAAAGGACATGAAACATCTCATGCAGTGCAATGACTGCATAACACATACATAATGGATTTGTTAATAGACCATGTGAACTTTAAAGTAAATACAACTGGCTGTTGTAAAGCCAGACCACGACTTGTGAGCCTCCTCTCGATCTATGAATGAATGGGAAAGTTAGAACAAGGGCATAGCCATCCATCAAAGCATGGTGAACAATGATTCCAGTCATATTATGTTCTTGTGGTGATCAATGGTGATTTTTTTAGAATGAACCATGAAGTTATCTTATATAGTTAAGATTTTGTCATGCTGAAATTTTGGTGTAGTGTAATTTAGCATTTGGAAACATCTATCCTTGCATGGAGCTATCATCTTCTCATCAAGTTATAAAGGCAAAGAAGGGAGGTCATCGTAAGAGGACTTGAGCAACTTTTATAATGATGAAAGGATCAGTGTTAAAAAGAAGGGCCTTGGTGGGAATTTTATGGTCAATGAAAGGATAAACAACGTTAATTCAAGTTTTAGAATTTTAGTTTTTGGAATGATATACTAGCAAAGCAGGTGAATATGTCAAGAACATGTATGGTCCACTAATCAATCACCTCTGAACTAATGTTTGGTAGGAGCAGATTATACAACAACAAGAAAAGGAGGTCACTATCTCATATAGAAAGGCAGACTATATTTAAGGTGGATTACCATGAAGATGGAGATGAGATTGACAGGAGCTATAAATCTTCCCCAAAATTAAATTTAAGTGACTATAGAAATGCAATCAAAGGATTGGATTCAAATATACAATGAAATGGAACCATGCCATATAAGGGAAGGAAAATAGATCTCAATGTATATGGACGAGAAAGTGATAATTACAGTGATTTCAAGAAGATGAAGAAAATGAATGATGGGAGTTTGAGTACATGGTGCTCATGGCAACCACATAAGGGTGTCTAATGGCCAGAACAAACAAAGGTTGTAAATCCATCCTTATAAGTGGTGGCATTATAAGCTTTCTTCTCAGAGATGGCATGACTAGGGCTCATGTAATTAAGTTCTTGAGTGAAAAAAGCATTTCTAATCTCAAGTGCTATCTTAAGGATGCTATAAATGTTGAGGACCTTAACAACATGTTCAATAGGACAAGGAGATTTATCAAGCTGCAAGGCATACAATGTACAATTACATACAAGAATTTGTAAATGAGATTTTCTTTCTCTAATGGAGATGCCATGACAATGAACATGGTATCAAAGGGGGTTCAAAATATATTGGATTTTCTTCAATAAGAGCTCCCTGATATGGATGTTATTAGTGTTTCTAGTAATTTATATACAAACAAGAAACCCACAATAGTGAAGTGGATTGAAGGATATAAGATAACACAGGAGTCAAAGATTCATGTATATATAAGAGTTATCAACATTGGATGAAGTTTGACCACCAAAATGGAGTAGACAAAGAAGTAGAGTAACTTAGCAAAAATCACAATTCTAAAGTTGCAAGTGTTAGGTTACCTTTTTCTAAAAAGTGAGTTACGTCAATTATTGTAATTCAAAAGTTAGAAAATGAGCTTTGTTTCTAGAAGAGTTAGGTAAAATCTAACTAAAATAAAGCTTATTTTTAAATTATTCTATTTCTAAAAGGTAGTTATGAAGTAGTTATTAGGTGGTTACAAGGTAGTTACTGGAGTAAAGCCTATAAATACAAGGCTATTTCATATTTAAAGGGGACTTTTCCAAAGAGACTTTTAGAAGAGACTTTTTGAGGGGAACTTATGGAGAAGTTTTTTAGAGACTTTTGATGTAACACTTTGTACATGAAGGCTTTTTGAAGTTGTATAATTTCATGAAAGAATAATAAAAAAGGCATTTGGTTCATGTGTTCCAATGTTACTTCTTAGTTATTGTTTATAACTTTTTCTATGTTAGATTAGTAATACTTCTATGTCATTGTGTAGATCATGGGTCATCCATTGAAACATTAAAGTGTGCAATTGATGTAATGAAGCACAATCAGTTCTTGGTATCTTGATTTGAATGTGTCCTGAAAACATGTCTCTTCGTGTGTTGAGATATGTGTTTTATCCTTCTTTCATCATTGTTGGATATAAAAGCATTTGTTGTACAATTCATCATACTATTTTAGGAATGTAGTTTCTAACTTCTATGGTGAAATCCCCTCATATCTTGTTTTGACTTTATGAAATCCGAACCAGTATTCGTATGTCTACTACTAGGGTTTCTGTTAATCATCTTTATTGTTGGTTTTTCTTTTTCTCATTTTTGTACTTTTAAGTTAAAATTACTTAAAAACCACAAATACCCCCATCATATGAGGGAGCTGCCCTTCTCAAATATAGAGGAAAGTTGATAATTCAATAACATCTTCTCCAACTGTTGGGACATTTTAGTCACCACTCTAAGGGCAACGAGTCATTTTCAAAGGTTGTTTCGCAGTGAGAAATCTATTTAGCAATAGATTTTTGGTGACTTTGCTAGGGAAATGAGCTAAAGCAGTGGTGCCATTTTTTTCTCAAAAATATACAAGTATCTCCATAGAAAATAAGTTGGTGACTCTATCTAAAAGAAGAATCTTGAAAGATGGTTTGGTATCGAAGAACCCAAATGCATAAGTTACAGTTTCCTGAATCAGATAGTGATAGTGATGATGAAGATTATCCTTTTTCTATATCCTTTTCTCAACAAAATCAAGTTCTTGATGACCCTAAGCAAGTGGAGTTTTTGAAGAATTTCTATGGTGGCATGCAACTCGCTTCTAATCAGGTTCATCCTTCTTTTCTTCAAACATTGCAGAACATTGAACAAAAAGATGGGAAGGAGATTCATTGTCTTTCTCGTGATCATAATTCCCTATCAGAGGAGATTTATGTACCAGAAGATAAAAGGGATTATGTTGAGATCTATCATTTGGAGAATGAGGAAAGCAATCAAGAGGAAAAAGTTCTTCCTGCAAATGAACCTGTATTTAATGAAACATCTTCTGATCAAAAGGTTGAAAGAGGTTCATCGGAACATGCATGTACCCGAGAAGAAGAATTTATTACATTTCCTTATAATAGGACATCTCCACTGAAGCAAGAACAAAAAGAAGTGATAGAGGTGGAAAAAGAAGATTGTATGGAAACATGCAATGTTAAAGAAGAAATCTATCCAGATGACATGTTCTTAGTTTCTTTGAAGAATGTCACTCCTCTTGTGACAACTTGCTCTGGTTCCATAACTACAACTTGTGAGAAAGATTTCTCTGACATGATTAATGATCAAGGGAGTGTAGAAGAAATTTCAAACCAAAGTGCAAACAAAGATCACGAAGGTGAGTTGCAAAGTGTTCTCTAGACATACATGGAATCTGAGCAAGAGAAGAATGTTGATGAAATAGTACCACAAGATCTCCCTCAGGAAGTTTCCATGATAGATTAGTGTCTCAAGACTCCTGATGATGATTTTATTCATGAAGAAGGTGTCATTCTTTCTCCTTTATCATCTGTTGAAGAAGAATCCTCAAATGTTGGAAGCAAAGGTACTACTCAAGATGAAGCATTGAGTACTCCCACTCAAAATGCGCAAAAAGATCATAAGGATACTAGGTGTGAATCTGTGCAAAGAGAGGTTAGAAACAAGCTTGTACCTAAATCTCCTCGTTTGAATAGTTCTGGTATATCCCCTTCTCAATGCACTTGTCCTTTGAATGTTGATGATTGTGGCAAAGGAGCTAGTGTGAGAAATATTTATAATAGTGATAAAGGAGGAAAAAATTCTAATGTTTGTGAGAATATGCATGAAATTGCAAATATTCAAAGGATTGACAAAGATTTGCATGTTTTAACTACTCCTTCACCACTTCCAAAGGAGGAAAGTATTATTTCTTCTTCATCAACTATAGAAGAGGCTTTTCAAGATGACAAAGTGTGTGATGTGTATTCATCACTTCCTCTTCCTCATGTGTAATCCTTTGATAAAGCACATCTTGAGCTACTAATGGTAAAGAAGGAGTAATTTTCCTTTGTAGAAGATGATTCGATGATAAAGGAGAACATTATTCATAAGAAGGATCAGCCACAAAATATTGAGTTTTCTTCGCTAATTGGTTCACATGAAGGATGTTTGGTTTGTGATTTAATTTTATTTGACTCAAGCTATCAAAAGAATCTTCAAATAGAGAAAATTGGTATGCTCGACTTGACACAAGAAGATATGATCAACAACGCATAGGGCAATATCAATGTGATTCAAAAGGACTCAGATATTTATAACGAGAAATGGCTATTTAGTGTACAATTCAAGGAGTCCACATATTTCTCATATTTTATTTTTCTTATCATTCTGAAATGGATACTGAGTTCACATGTGCCTCATTTGTATGCATCTCTTTTTTGTACAAGTGCCTACTTTTCTCAACCTATCAATGGATTCACATGATCATTCTAGAGTGGTTTTGAGGTAGGAATCACATACCACATACATAGGTTAGCTAGGTGTTTTTGGTTGTGTCTGTCTTGTTTCCATTTTTTTGGTTTTCATCTTTTGCCTTGTCGTGTGTGTCTTTGTCGTTTGCCCTTTTGTCTAGCTTGAGTCTCCTTGTTCTCCCTAAACATCATGGTATCTCTTGACTCTATAGCCCAATGGATTTAAGGTGTTAATTCTTTCCAGAAATTCTAGGTTTATCCTGCATCCTTTATAGTCCTTGTCCCTAGTTAAAGCTAGCTATTGACCCTATTTTTGAACCTAAAAATTTAAACTTTTTGTGTTAAAATGACAAGCCTAACAATGCATAAAACCTTTTTCACCAAGTCACCCTTCAATTACAAAATGTCAGTGTCATATCTTTCCTGCATGAGTCGTTGAGATACCTTACTATCAAGATGTCACATTCTGTTGTTTTTACATTGTTTCCCTACATTGAACTTTGTGCAACAACATCATTTTGGAGGAGGGACATTCATTATCTCACTCAATTTCTTAAGTGCACCTACCCAGTTCATGGAATTTTTTGGAAAATAATTAAATCTTCATATCTGTGATAGCTGGTGTAAAACCTTTTTATGGCAGTGTTTGTGACTCTATTTCACCTAATGTGGCAACATTTTAGGCTCATACGACTTCGAGTTTATGAGATTTAAAGCTTCAATTTTTCGGCGAACAATTTACAGAAATAATTAAATCATGGTTTCTGTGAGGGTTGGAACATAATCATATGGCAAGGAGATTTATAATGTTATTGTTATCACCTAAATGTGCACCCTAACTAATTTGCAGAAATTAGTCTATTTGATGATACATGGGAAAACCTCTAAAGCTGTGGGTAACTTGTAACTAAAGGTTAACCTCCGGAAAAGGCCAGCTTCCTATGGTGTCACCTAAACTACTTGCTTGAGAAAAGGATAAGAAAGATTTGCATAAACTAAATCTATAATCTAAAGGGTGATGCACCAAATTAACCTTGGACACAAACCTAGATAATCAAACACTTGCTTAAAAACAATTGAAATAAACTTGCACAACTCATTTTTGTATGTCCTTGCATAAGTATTTTACAATAAGGTCTTGATGCTCAAACTTTTAGAAGGAAGGTAACTTCACAACTACAAGCCATTCACAAAAAACTTGACACAAATTATGACCTACATAAACAAATTTCTGCATGAAGGTGTTGAACATGAGACAAAACTATAAGGAAATAATAGTACCTCACAGATAGATTGATCAAATAATTTAAATGCACACAATGAAGAAAAGAATGAAGAAGGCAAAACTCCAAAAGTCAGTAATAACCAAGGTCTTCTCTACTATTCATGTCCAAAATGTGAGTTACAAAGTATGCTCAAAACTATAAAAAGGACTGTAGCAGTCACAATCTCCAGCAAAATATATTTTACCTAATCAGAACTCCTTCCAATGTGTCAAAAAGATTGATTATATCCATAACTCCAAGTGGTTCCACCAAAAAAGGTTCCAGAAACCACCTTGGGTCGGATGCCTCCAAAAAGCCCAAATTATAGCAACTAAAACTCTTCCAAACAGACCCCAAAGTGTTGAAAAGGTTAACTTTGACCATGTCCACCATGAAGGCACAAGAAAATGATGACTAAATCTCCTCCATCTCCTCAAAAGCAAGTAAAAACTCCCTATATTCCCTCAATATGTCGGTCAACTTCTCCAACCAACCCTATATGCTTGGTATTGTCATAAAAACTCAATTACCTCTCCTTACATGACATAAACACTCCTCATTTTGTATGAAAATAACACTATCTTTAGTGGTTTATAGTCACACCACTTCAACATTAATGTTTTTCAATCACTAAAATGCAAAAAAGGTCATGAGACGACCCATCTTGAATGTAATACAACAAAAGCATAAGGGAGAACCCTATTGCTAGGTAAGACAGGTTGTGGTATTAGTTTATGAAATCATAAATAAAACATAAAGGTAAAAATACCTTATGGTTATCGGCTTAGGGTTTCAAAGCCCTAACACAAAGTCATGGCAAACACATTGACTTCTTATTTCATTTGCATCTTTCATTTTATACTTGTTGTTCCTTGAAGCGTTGCCAAAGGAGGTTTCTGCTACTTCCATGGAGTTATTCTTGTGTATTTGGAGGTACTTTCCACATTTCACTACATGCTGCTACATGTAATTAGACCTTCTTCACCTTTTAGTTTGGTTTCCTGACAAAACATGAAAGGTGAAATGAGAAATTTGTTTGTGTTCTTCTTACATTTTTCATTTCCAAAAACTAGATGCATCTCTGTAGCTTTGCTTGGACTATATCTACACCATTTTTATAGTCTCTTGATAATTGCTATTGACTAGAGTTTTCTTTTTGAAGATCATTTTTGTTTTCTGATAGAGAACCCTCATGCTCGCTGCTTTCTATCTAACTCTGCAACAAAAATGGTCATCTTTGATTGCTCCAGTCCATAGATTTACATTTAGTCTACTTAGCTTTTGACTATCTTCTACTCAAGGTTCTTTATTGCTAGGTTTTAACACCTCTTTTACTGATATGAAAATCCCATGTTGTACAAACCTCACCATTGTTTTAGTGTTGTTTCTTCTCTCCTAGACTGTTTTGCTACTATAGTGTTGTCTCCTACATGGTTTATTGATAAGTCTATATGCCTTCTCAGATGGTTGTTGGTTCCTAGTGACTATGTTCATCTTGATTATACCAGTGATTTTATTGATTGCTCATAAAAACACAACCATTCTATTAGCTGATGCTTTCTTATGTTCTTTTCTAGGTTTTTGGACTGTTATATACACTCTTTGTTGATGTGTAGGAGTTCACTCTCTCATCATTATCTATTCTGGATACCTCCTTATTTCACAACTATCCATGTGGAAACCCTTTCAAACACTTTGGTATATCTCATAGATTCTGAGAGACTTGCTTCATAAACCTTGGCAATTTCCTAATTCATAGATGACATTGTATCTCTACTTGTTTAGCTCTATGCCTCTATTCTGGTGTTCTCCACATTCATTCTTGTCTACACCTTCATGCCCAGTGACCTATTTATTTAATCTTTAAACTGTAACACAATCAAAATATATGCTATGACTGTCAAACAGTCCCTCTATATAATTGTTCCATAAGAAAATTGGCTATTCGTGACTATTTTGTTGAGCATGTGCCTTTCTTAACTATCTAAGAGCCATTGTATATACATACTTGTACTCTTTTGTCAAGTTTTTCTACACTATCCCTTCTACAATCTTGACTGATCTAATATCTCTTCTCTTATTTGCACTAACTCTTGGATTGTATGACTGTCATAGCTATTGTTGCAATCATCTTTGACTGCTCCTTGATGAAGTCTGCTCTTCATGTGGTTATAACAACAAACGAAGGTTCCATAGATGATTAAAAGATAGCTTTACTTTTCTATGAATCTCTATACTCTAACATTGACTTCTATACTCTGACAATGACTTCTGTACACATTTCATAGCATTGTTTCAAGACTTAAATATTTCATCCTTCTTGCATGACTGTGCCAGCTTTTACTTAATAGTAGGTTGTTAGCTTGAAAATGACTATGACTGCTCAGCATATACATTCACCTCTGTTAAGCTATCTCTTTGTTCACTATTACTTTGGCTACCTTCTGATGATGTTCATGCATCATTTCCTTGTTGTTGATTGATTTGGCTCTGTAGGGTATGTAGTATATACTCTATCTCTACATCCTAATAATTGTTCTTGCCTTGTCATCACTTGATGACTGTTGACTGTTGATTACTGATAGCTAGTAGAGGGTTGTTTCTAATGGTGATTGCTTTCATCCTTCCTTATCTCCCACTTTGCAAACCCTTAACTAGTGGAACAAATCTCGTATGGCAATCTACCATAATATTGAAGCATTTTCATCTATTGACTGCCCCAATGACCACTATAAATATGCTACAACCAATTTAAGTTATCCACACATTTGAAGTTAAAATTGCATCTTAGATACTTGTGTTTGTTGAATCTCTTGATGTGGGGACAATCACTTAGGGTTTAACATAGAGACCTTCATTGGCATTTAAACATGATTGAAGGTAGTGGTAGTATTCATGATCGTTATAGAGATAAGACCATGGTGAAGTGAATCATTAGAACACATTTTACCCTGAAAACAACATGACAGTCCTATGGGCAGGGATCATGATAATTAGGCAGTCTTAACAAATTTGTTCCAAGATTCATAGACACTCCTCTACATCACTCCATATGTACTTTGACCATATGAGATTATGATAGTGGGGACTGTTGGAGGAGCATCATAGCTTGAGAAACATTGATGCAAAGTGGTTACAGTGGAAAAGTCTTTCAATTCAACAGTGAAATGCTTCTATAAATCACATTCTCAATTTGGCTTGTATGTACATTACCTGACCTTCTATCGCAAGTCCTCCATCGCATCTTCATTCACTTTGACCCTTACAGCCAGTCACAAATTGTATCGGGTGCTTGTATGTTCTTAATGTATATTTGCAATATACATTCTCAAAATGCATTTGGTGGGGACCACTTACTTTCGGCATGACTTAACTCTTCAGCACGTCCCTTGTATGTCTCCCTGTTAGGCCGATACAAACAATTCTCACATACAAAGCATGACTTACTTTTCCCGGTGGACTGAAGGGTTCTTACATGCTGCGGCCGGTTAACACTTGTATCATGAACCATTGTATGTTTCAACATACATTTGAAATATACAAATGGAACATACAATCTGCGATATACGATTGTAGTATACACACAAACTGACACTCACATACAATAGCAATATAATTACAAACTGTCTACGATATACGATGGATGTATACATAGCAAATGCATCTTTTCGAACAATTTCGATAGACACAAGAATTGTCTGCCGATATACTTTGGCGATATACACAGGCAATGGATTTTCACATATGATTGCAGGATACACATGAAATGTACTCAAGTACATTAGCAATATACATAGGAATTGTATATTCAGCGAATGATCAAGAACTTAACCCAAATGGACTCTTACACATGCATTTTATCATAGGATATACACAAGGTGATACTCAGATGTGATAGCGATATACATAGGGAATGTACCTTCATACACTTGTGATATATACAGGAATTGGATATTTAATAGCAACACAAACTTGACCCAAACAGACTTTTATACATACCATTCTTCACCGCATATACACAAGAGGTTGCTCGCATGCAAATATGATATATTCATAGACTATCCCTAACATATAATTGACAGATATACATAAAATGTATATTTGCATTTTCCGCCAATAACTTCCTCTGTAACAGATGCTGCGATTCCTATTCTGCCATGCCCATTGAACAAAAAAAGAAAACAAACAAAAAACTAATATACACAATCCATTCCACTGACTTCACAGAAATCCACCAGTGGAATGGATTTAATCATACATCTCGACCATAGGAGAACTAAATTAAATACAAAGCAATTCTATACAAATAATATACAAAACAATTTGATATACATGGAATTTATACAAAATCTAGAATTAGTAGAATACAATTCACAGAATTTCTATTTCTTCATTCCAACTTTATCGAACACAGACTAATTACAAAGATTCAATTATTTAATAACTCTGAAGGTTGAAGACTAACTTTCCTCGGCCACCTTCCCTATTTTGTTATCGACTCCTCTCTCCTCTGTTTTCAGGACTTTGATTAAACCAAGATTATAGTCATAAACCCTAACTAATCCCATGACACCTGTTTTGCATAAGATAGAAAAACACCTAATGATAAGACACCTTGGTTTAATGCTCCACATAACCCAACATGTCTAAAATGTCAAATTTCATGTTTACAAACATAAAATGCCAACACAAAAATGCTACATTTGACAATGACATATAAATGCTACATGGTAACATGAAATGTCTAAAACATATTAAAGCCTTATTCTTCTCCCTCTTGTGTATATTTATCTTGTTGAAGGGGTGCTCCTACACCATACTCCCCAGGAGAAGAGATCTCAAGTCCACTTGAGATCAGAGTTTGAAAGTGTGCACCATATTTTCTAATCTAATCTTCAGTCATCCAAACTACCTCTGAAACAGGTTGCCCGTGCCAAGCTACTAAGTACTCCATGTATTCTTTATCCCTTGTCTTCTTTGTCATTCTTGAGTCTAATATCTTCTTCAACTTTGGTGGATCATGCTTAGGAATATCATCATCTGCTGCATCCTGCAATGGTTCCTGTTCTACATCCGCATTTGGCTTGTATGGAGTCAAATCACATACATTGAAAATGGGTGATAATCCAAGATCAGGAGGAAGTTGGATCTCATAAGCATTCTACCCACATTTCTTCAAAATCTGACATGGTCCAATCTTCCTCTACATTAGCTTGGTATATTTTCCTTTTGGGAGCCTCTCCTTCTTCAGATTAACCCACACCAAATCTCCAACATCAAATTGTACATGTCTCTTTTTCTTATCAGCATAAATTTGTACTTCAATGTAGTTTGTTGAAGCTAGTTCTTGACTTGATCATACACCTCCTTGATGCCTGCTGCAAAAGCTTCTCCATCTGCACTAATAGGCTCTCCTATAGGTAGATCTCTCAACTCCAAAATACCCCTGGGATGGATACCATATACCACCTGAAAAGGTGACTTCCCTATACTTCTATTGATAGTGTCATTATAGGAAAATTCTGCTTGTGGTAGGATGTTATCCCACTTCTCTCCATGTTGTTTTGTCAAACACCTTAATAGATTTCCCAATAAATGGTTAACAAATTCAGTCTACCCATCTATTTGAGGATGGTAGGCTGATGAGAAGGACAAGTTGGTGCCAAGCTTCTTCCAAAGAGTCCTCCAAAAATGGCCAATAAATTTTACATCTCTATCTAAGACTATGCTCAATGGCAATCCATGTATCCTTACTATCTCTTTGAAAAATAGATCTACAACATACGAAGCATCACAAGTGGTTTTGCATGGCAAAAAGTGTGCCATTTTACTAAATCTATCTACTACAATGAAAACACTATCATATCCCTTCTTTGTCCTTGGAAAACCCAATACAAAGTCCATGCTTATGCTCTCCCATGACCTAGAAGGAATGGGTAGTGGTTGATATAAATATGCATTAGTGGATCTCCCTTTTGCCTTCTCACATATCACACATGCCTGCATGAATTTTCTCACATCTGACTGTAACTTGGGCCAATAGTAATGTCTCTTCACAAGATCAAGAGTCTTATCTAGACCAAAATGTCCTACTATGGCCCCACAATGTTTCTCTCTAATGATATTCAGTCTCATAGAACATCTTAGAATACACAATTGTCCACCCTTGAAAAGTAATCCATCTTGGTTCAGAAATTCAGAGAACTCAGCATGATATTTATCACCAAAGGAAGTACATACCTAGTATATCTCTCCAAAATCTTCATCAACATCATACATGGCCTTCAAAGAGTCAATGCCAACACTCTCCAACTAGATTTGATTGATGGTTACAGCCCTCCTACTCAAAGCATCTGCTACCTTATTCTTGACCCCTTTCTTGTTCTTGAGTGTGAAGGTGAAAGATTGTAAAGTTTCCACACACTTCATATGCCTATGGTTTAGCTTCTCTTGACTGTTTATAAAACTAAGGGCCTGGTTATCTGTGAACACTATGAATTCTTTTGACATCAAGTAATGCCTCCACTTTTTGAGTGACTATACTAGAGCATACATTTCCAAATCATATGATGAGTATCTCTTCTTTGCATCATTTAGTTTCTCACTAAAAAAGGCAATAGGCCTACCTTCTTGACTAAGTACTGCCCCAATTGCCATGTGACTTGCATCACATTCTACCTGGAAAATCTTTTTGAAGTCAGGAAATGTAAGGACTGGCTGCTCTGCCACCTTCTTCTTCAATATTTCAAATGAATCATCTGCGTCCTTTGTCCAAGTGAATCTGCACTTCTGTCCTCATTTTATAGTGTCAAGCATGGGTGCACAAACATGACTAAACCCCTTTATAAACTTCCTATAAAAGGTTGCTAACCCATGGAAACTTCTAACATCATTCAAGGTTTTGGGAGTTGGCCAAGACAATATGGCACTTACCTTCTCTTGATCCATTTTCAGTTTGTTATGTGAGATAACAAATCCCAAGTAGATGATCTCTTCCTACATGAATAAACACTTGCCTAAGTTGATCATTAGCTACTCTCCATGTAACTTTTTGAGGACCAAGTCTATATGGTTGAGGTGCTCTTCCCTTGCATTACTAAAAATTAGGATGTCATCTAAATATACTATGACAAACTTTCCCATGAATTCCCTCAAGACCTCATTCATCAACCTCATAAAGGTACTAGGGGCATTGGACAACCCAAAAGGCATGACTTTCCACTCATATAAACCCTCATTGTTCTTGAATGCAGTTTTCCATTCATCTCCTGGCCTAATCCTAATATGACGATAGCCACTCTTTAAATCTATTTTTGAGAAATATTTAGCACCCCCCAAGCAATCAAGCAAATCTTCTATCCTAGGGATTGGGAACCTATACCTAATTGTTATCTTGTTGATAGCTCTTGAATCAGTACAAAGTCTCCAAGTGCCTTCCTTCTTTGTTGCTAGTACAACTGGTACTACACATGAACTTAAGCTCTTGCCAATTAGGCCTGTCTCCAAAAATTCCTTAATCTGCCTTGCTACCTCTGCATTTTGTTCTGGGGTAAGCTTGTACACTACTTTATTTGGAAGTGTAGATCTTGGGATTAGATCTATGTAATGGATAATGTCCCTCATAAGTGGTAGGGACCTTGGCATTCCATCAGAGATGATGCCTTTGTGTTTGTCCAATAGCTCTTGGATAGCTAGATTTATGAACTTTTGCCTCTTCTCTCCCTTAACTTCTTACTGCTACTCCTTGTTCACATTTAGGCATGGAATTACAACATATGCCACTGCTCCTTCTACTATTTCTTTCATGAATTGTTTGCCTTCTACCATCATCACCTTGACTTCTTTCCCTTTTGATTCCACCTCATTCTCCATCAATGGTAGCAACTCTATCACCTTACCATCCTTGGTGATTGAATATGTGTTTCTCACTCTATCATGGTGTGCTTTCAAGACATACTGCCATGGTCTTCGAAATAGGAGATGACAAGCATCCATCTTGGCAATGTCAAACAATAACCTATCCTTGTATGGTCTAATTTGAAACTCCACCCAAGCCTATTCTTCCACAACTGTTTGCTAACCATGGGTGAGCCATGAGATCTTGTATGGGCAAGGATGTGGCAATCTTCTAAGCTTAATATTTTGTACCATTTCAATTGACACAAAATTTTCAGTGGATCAGGAGTCAATCAAAACTTTACATACCTTTCCTTCTGCCATGCAAGTAGTTCTGAAGAGAGATTTCCTTTGTGGAGGTTCTCTGTCAGGTACCTTCATGGTGGTCATTGCTCTCCTCATCATCAAAGATTCTCCTTTCTCCAGATATCCATAACTATCAGGAGCATTCACACTTTGAAAAGTGTTGGAGCTTGCCACACTTTGATAATCAGATTCTTGGATCAGATTTATCTTTCTTTCTCCCATTGCAATAGTTTCCTTTCCTAGACATCTGTTGGCTATATGGCCTTCTTGATTACAATTGTAACATTTGATAGGTCCTCTGCCCTGAGATCTTCCTCTAAACAGTGGTCTTCTACCCCTAAAGTTTCCTCTTTGATTGTAACTTCCGCCTTGGGCTTGACTGTTGTCTCCTTTGTGGCCCTCTTGGTTTGATTCACCTTGGTATCCAAATCCATTTCCTCTACCTCTAAAAGGACTTCTTCCTCCCCTTTGCTATCTTCCTCTTCCTCTACTGGTCTACTCTTGTCTTCTTTTGAATTTCTCTTCCACTTTGAGTGCCAATTGGTAGCACTTTTGGACTATCTCTAGGTTATGCAGATTTATGTCTTCTTGTATGGAAAACCTCAATCCATTGAGGTATCTTGCCACCTTCTCTTCCTCATTCTCCTTTACCTTTGTCTTACACATAATCTCATGAACTCTTCTGTGTATGAGCTGACATCTAACTCCTTCTGTTTCAAGTTTTGTTTCCTCTTATGTAATTGGATGTTGTAATCCAATGGCCTCCTTCACTAAAGCTATCATCTTCTTCCATGATGCAACTCTGTTCTTTCCCTCTTTCACCCTGTCATCTTGGATGAAATTCCACAAAGTTAGTGCAGCCCCTTTCATTTTGGATTGAGCCATCTTCACCCTTTGGTGGTCTAGTATTTCCTCGGTCTCAAAGAAGTTATTCAAGGAGTCTATCCACTCCATCACTGAATCAGATTCCATTTTGCCTGCAAACACTGGCAGGTCTATTTTCATATCCATGGTCCTTCTCTCCATGGATTTGAGGGCATTAAGTAAGGGTCTCTGGTCTGCAGGAACCTCTATCTCTTCCTGCTTAGGGATCTCCTCTTCATCCATGTCTTCTCGCTTACCAGAATCTTCTTCCCCTTTCTCTACTCTGTCCCTCAACTTCTCTACCTCTTCTTTCAAAGCCTGGTTCTGAGCCTGAGTTGCTCTGCTCTCTGCCATTTGCTTTCTCACTAAGGCTTCCAACTCAGCATTGGTCAACTTTTTTGGGTACTCTAATGATCCCTCTTCATCTGACATTTTGTCTACTACTTCTTCCCAAAAGATACTCTTCTCTGATACCACTTGATGCAGAGCAGGTACAGTGGAAAAGTCTTTCAATTCAACAGTGAAATGCTTCTATAAACCACATTCTCAATTTGTCTTATATGTACATTACCCAACCTTCTATCATAGGTCCTCCATCGCATCTTCATTCACTTTGACCCTTATAGATAGTCACAAATTGTATCGAGCACTTGTATGTTCTTAATGTATATTTCCAATATACATTCTCAAAATGCATTTGGTGGGGACCACTTACTTTCAGCATGACTTAACTCTTCGGCGCATCCCTTGTATGTCTCCCTGTTGGGCCGATACAAACAATTCTCACATACAAAGCATGACTTGCTTTTCCCAGTGGACTGAAGGGTTCTTCCCTGCTACGATTGGTTAACACTTGTATCACGAACCATTGTATGTTTCAATATACATTTGAAATATACAAATGGAACATACAATATGCGATATACAATTGCAGTATACACACAAACTGACACTCGCATATAATAGAGATATACTTACAAACTATCTACGACATACGATGGATGTATACACAGTAAATGTATCTTTTCAGACAATTTTGATAGATACAGGAATTGTCTGCCAATATACTTTGGCAATATACATAGGTAATGGATTTTAACATATGATTGCAGGATACACACAGAATGTACTCAAGTACATTAGCGATATACATAGGAATTGTATATTCAATGAATGATCAAGAACTTAACTCGAATGGACTCTTACACATGCATTTTATCACAGGATATACACAAGGTGATACTCAGATGTGACAGCGATATACATGGGGAATGTACATACACTTGCGATATATATAGGAATTGGATATTTAACAACAACACAAACTTGACCCAAACAGACTTTTATACATACCATTCTTCACCGCATATACACAGGAGGTTGCTCGTATGCAAATGCGATATATTCATAGACTGTCCCCGACATACAATTGACAGATATACATAAAATGTATATTTGCATTTTCCATCGATAACTTCCTCTATAACGGATTCCACGATTACTATTTTTCCATGCCCATTGAACAAAAAAAGAAAACAAATAGAAAACTAATATACGCAATCCATTCCACTAACTTCACAAAAATCCACCAGTGGAATGGATTTAATTGTACATCTCGACCATAGGAGAACTAAATTAAATACAAAGCAATTCTATACAAATAATATACAAAATGATTTGATATACAGGGAATTTATACAAAATCTAGAATTGGTAGAATACAATTCATAGAATTTCTATTTCTTCATTCCAACTTTATCGAACATAGGCTGATTACAGAGATTCAATTATTTGATAATTCTGAAGGTCGAAGACTAACTTTCCTCAGCCACCTTCCTTGTTTTGTTACCGACTCCTCTCTCCTCTATTTTTTGGACTTTGATTAAACCAAGATTATAGTCATAAACCCTAACTAATCCCATGAGACAACAAAACACCTAATGATAAGACACCTTGGTTTAATCCTCCACATAACCCAACATGTCTAAAATGTCAAATTTCATGTTTACAAACATGAAATGCTAGCACAAAAATGCAACATTTGACAATGATATATAAATGCTACATGATAACATGAAATGTCTAAAACATATTAAAGCCTTATTTTTCTCCCTGTTGTGTATATTTATCTTGTTGAAGGGGTGCTCCTGCACCAAACATAAATGACAAACCCACTACTATGGATGAGAAACATCATAACACAGTTGAAAGGTGGACAATACCCTAATAAAAAGATATGAGAATGGTTTTCAATAGAATAGGTCAAAAGTCAATCCTTGAATTATTCACAAGACACTAAATAGAGCATGACAGTTCATAGGACTGGTAAAAAGTCTTGGGATATGGAAACAAATTAAAAGAATGAGAGTTCAACAACATATCAGTTTAATAACAAATGCTTCCCCATGACAGCCCTAAGAATGGTTAAACATCATGGCATTTTGAAGAATTTTTTAGCACTTTACCATCCCTAAACCATTAAGATAGTTAGAAGAGCATTCCCAAACCTTTTCTTTCATTTCTCATCCTTTGATACTATGCAAACTATCCACATCTTATATTGACAGATCTAAGGCCTCTGTATTTGTTTGTTTCTTTATTATTCTAGACCCTAGAAATTTTGATTGTTCAATCATGACTGCTCAGAAAACTCAAGGCACCGAATGCATTATCCCTATTAGGTCTTTATATGCTTTTGCTCTCTTTGGTCTATTGTTCTATTTATCTAACTGTAGCTTCCTATGCAGCAATGAATGATATCTTCTTTATGCTCATATTGATGACTTGACTATCCTAAAAGTACATTGTCCTTACTTGAGATGTATGACCGTACCTTATAAAAGTATATGAATAGCTCTTATTATACAAGTTGATCCTTTTTTCTGTTGAACATATATGAGATCTGCTGCAGTGTTTATGAGCTGGGCTCAACCCTTGTGGGAGCCACATTTTCTCCACTGATAATGTAACCTGATGAATCAAACAGAAAGATAATTACACTTGTATCTGCACATGAAGCAAAATTGTTAATAAAAACAAATGCATATCCTGGATGCATTAGATAACTTTAGTAGTTCTCTAGCACATTTATGGTATGCATGACTAATTTTATGCATCTTGTTGAAAAGCCTATACATGCATAATGAATGTAATTAGTCATTGCTTAGAGCAACATTGATCTAACACCTTATCTCATCTTTTGCAGGGAAACAAGACAACAGACCAAGGAAGCTCATGTCAACAACTCCATCGGCTAGACAAACCAGTCATTCAGGCAATGACTAGTTACCCTCATTCTATACTCCTTTATTTGCTTTCATTACTTATTCATGTATATGCTTTTCTCAATTTGAATTGAATAAGAAAAATCTCATCTCACAGCTTGTGTGAGACAATAGATATTTTTTCATTCAATAAAGATTACTTTTCTCTATTATATGCACTTGTGTCAATGTAATAATCCATTACAGTTTTTTGTAATTCTTTTTTCTGGTTTTGCTTATACAATTGAATGTAACATTGGAAAGTATAAAAAATGAAACTCACTTCCCTATTTAAAACAATGAGCTCTACTTGATTGAGTTCTAGTGAAAATCTGGGTAACAATTATTTTAGGCAATATGGCAAAATTTTGTGAGAAAATGTTGATCCTATCAAAAGTTGTGAAGGGGAAATCAGATTAATCAAATCAATGAATAATGAAACTCATACATCTATGAAATGTGAAAGTAAAAGATTGATTAAAATAAAACTAAGAACAATACTTACAACCTTTTACCTATCTTCTTCCATAGTTCGCCTATCTCTTCTTGACCTTGTTGATGATGAAGCCCTCAGAAGCGATTGCTCCCTTGCTTGTTGAAGGTGACAAGAATGGAATGGCTTGGATACTTGTGTGATTGAAGAAGATCTTCAACACACTAACAAATGGATGATATGAATGCTTAAGAAAGTGGGGGTGCCAAAGGCAGGCCTGTATCTCTGCAGCATAAGTTTGCTCAAATGATAGATGGTGAAATGAAGAAGAAGAAGGTTGTATTTATAGATTTGTGAGGAAGAAGATCAATGGTTGAGAAGAAAAGAGAAGATCAATGGAGGAGGATTGTTGAGGAACGTGCAACAAATGGAAGAAAGACATGTGTCATTTGAAAAGTAGCTTTGTTGAGTTAACTCCTCTCTTGGTGAGGATGAGATTTGGATTTCTTTAAATTAGAATTATTTTTCTAATTTAAGAGATGATTTTGCTTTAAAGATGCTTTAAAACTGCTTTTGCTTTTGTATGACAAGAGGAAAGTATTTTTAGAAGATAAGAATGATTTTTTGATGATAAGAAAGCATAATTAAATAAAAAGATTTATTTAATTATTTTGTAGATAATTGAGAGGAATAAATAAAATATAAGAATATATTTTATTTTTGTGGAGATTTTTGAAGAATAAAATAAAATATAAAAATATATTTTATTTAGTGGATATTTAAGATTTTATTTAAATAAAATTTGCATTTTATTTAAACTTGGAAGAATAAAATGATTTAATTAAATAATTAAAATGATTTTAATTAAATAATTAAAATTATTTAATTATTTAGAAGAATGAAGTAGATGTAGATGAGTTTAATTAATTAAATAAATGTGTTTATTTAATTAAATGAGAATAAGTGAATCAAATAAATAGATAAATGTATTTATTTATTGATAGAGGAATGCGAAGGTGAAATAAATAATTAAAATATTTATTTAGGTAGAGTCATGTCATTTTTAGGTGTATACATTTTGCCCCTCTTTGATGCAATGTATTTTATCACGTTGTTTCAAAGAATAAGAATTTTTGACAGTGATACATGCCCCAGTTTTTTGCCCCTGGTACAATTTTAACGACAGGATGCACCCTCGGGAGATTGGATGAGAAGAAGATAGAAGGGCGTGAGACGGACAATCTCACAAAGAAGAAGGTGAAAAAGTGGGTTAGGACGAAGAAAGATGGGATATGGTTTGGAGAAATAGACATGGGAAGTAGCCACAGTTGTCATGCAGTCAGGTATGGGTCACTTGCTATATATAGGGGCTGGGTCCACAAGTACCATTCATTTGTACACTTGTCCATAGTTGATTAGTCCTCTGGAGAGCTTAGGAGAGCATGACAGCTAGACAGATGGATATTCTACATGAGGAGCACCAGTTTGAGTGGATTCAACGGTTCGATCAGCCAGCAGAGGCAGGACTCCCGGTATGTAGTTCTTCAAAACTTGCAAAAGTTAATTTTTAGGTGTATTAATAGCTCAGGAAAACAACTAGGACAGATGCACTGAACCATCTTTCAGTGCATATGACCCCCGAAATGGGGCATATGCTGCGGTATGGCGCATTTGATAGTTTGGAGCATTTGAGCAATGAATTGGTGCATTTACCAAGAAATTGGGCATATGACATAAGAAGCGGCGCATGTGCTAGAATGGCGCATACACATCAAAGGGCGGCACATTTGCTACCTAGAAAATTAGTTGACTTAATGAAATTAACCCAATTGGCATCTTGATCGATGTGTCAATTGATTAGCAATCTCCGAGATTGCTGAGAATCTAGTCAAGAGATGATATGATGTTTTTGATTAATTTGATATGTTAAGTCACTGATAGGATAGTTTGATTGCTTTGAAAAAATTTTGCTTGGATATGGATTTTGCTGACGTTATGCTTCGCTTGGTTGCAGGAGGATATTCGAGATGTTCTTATATCACGAGAGCCGTTCTTGTTGCCATTGTTGTAGCGGTACATGTTGACGGAGATAGATCGTGAGGCTCTAGGTGCTATGGGTTTGTATTATGTGCTCTTCATGCCTGAGGTTTGCGCGAACTGGGCTATGTTGACTACAACGGTGGAACATTTTCACAGCAAGGATGGGACATTCCATCTTCCGACGGGAGAGATGGCGATCACTCTGGAGGACGTATATAGGATTCTACACCTCCCTATTCAGGGAGAGCTGGTCGAGTACAAGTCATAGCATGATGCTAGTTTGGCTGAGTGTAGATGAGTATTTGATGACCCAGAGCTGGTGGAGTAGGTGATTTCTTGGCAGGATATCTATGACTACTATGACTACTTCCCAGGCATAGTGGCAGGACTGATCAGTGGTGTAGTATGCCCCGATAGGAGGTCACACGGCTTACCGATTGGCTGGGGATAGGTGCTAGAGAGGATGCTCACCGATGGGACTCAGTATACATGGGGTGTGTGCGTGCTTGCACATTTGTATAGAGACATTCACCAGGTGGTGTACCACAGAGGGGCTAGTTTGTCTGCCAGCATCTCACTTTTGCAGTTTTGGTTGTGGGAGCACATTGCTATCACACAGCCGATATGTTTATTTCACCGGTAGAGGGGTGAGCCTTATAGTTACATCTATGCAGGTGTGATTTCCCAGCACAAGCTGTGGAAGTTGGAGTATTGGAGACATGCTTTTGATGGCGTAGATGCAGTTGTCTGGCGCCCCTATATAGACTACAAGGTATGGGACGATGAGGCAGATGAGTTTCCGTATTGTTTCCAGACGTGGTGACTCATTGGTAGGACAAGGTACATTCTGGAGAGGCAAATTGTCAACAGAGTGCAAAGACAGTTTGGCCGAGTCTAGGGTAGACCACAGGGGGAGCCACGCTTTGCCAGGACTCATGCAGAGAGGTATAGATGGGGACCTGTGGCTTCATATGAGGAGGCCTTGGCAGATTTTCAGCAGATCTCCTATGCATCTTGGTCCATGAGGAGGGACATAGTGGATGCTGGCATGATGCCAGATTATGAGGAGTGGTTCACGGCATACCCATTCCTGAGGTATTCAGGGCTAGGAGACTTAGCTCCTTGTATAGACGAGGACAATTCAGATGATGAGGATGTAGCTGGCAGGAGGAGATGGAGGAGGAGGGGGAGACGGAGGAGGAGGAGGTGGAGGCAGGCCAAGATAGCAGCGGAGGGTAGGAGAGGGACAGCTGAGTCAACAAGTAGTTGTGCAGCTATAGGTTGCAGTACAAGCACAGGCACAGGTGCCGATTCAGCCAGTGGTGCCTCAGAGACAGATGCCGCCGCCACAGCAGGTGGCACATCAGTAGGTATAGGCAGGGCAGGTGCCAGCACAGCAGGTGGCACCTAGACAAGTAGAGTAGGCTCTGCAGATTGACTTGTAGCAGCAGGCCATGGTGGCATTACAAAGTCAGATCAGGCATCTGAGGGATCATCTGAGAGCAGCAGAGTCACGGAGAGAGTCAGATGTGACTCGATTATCAAAGTTGATGAGAGAGAGAGATGCAGCATTAGCCAGTATGTGGGCCATGAGGGTAGAGAGAGATGCGGCCGTGATGGTGATGGGTACATATGGCACATCTAGCTCTTTGGTTTCACAGGTGCAGCAGGCACAGGCACAGGTGACCCAGTTGCAGAGTGAGCTTACTAGAGCCCAGGCGCAGGCTCAGTCTTACAGAGGGCTATACCATGGGGTAGTGGTAGCGGATCAGCGTGCCCCTAGCTTTCAGAGCCACTCAGGGATAGCTCATAAGGCAGGTGGATCTTAGTCTGTAGGCTCAGTGAGGGGCCCACAACAGCCAAGAGATAGAGGAGAGGCCAATGTAGGCAGTAGTATCCCATGGCAGTAGGGTTAGTCAGACCCAGATACTTGTATCAGTTTTAATTGTATCATAGCACATTTTTTATGGATGGCTGAGATAGCTGATATATGTACTTATTTTGTCCCGAGACATGTATCACCATTGGTTATATTTTGTATACATTTATGACATGACTTTGAGAGATTTGGACAGAGATTTTGATGTGTTGTACATTTGGACATGTTTATGATGTTTATATGATGATGTAGTTACTTGATGGTCTATATGTGTATGCTTTGATGTTTATATGTTATGGATGCACGTCTATCTTATGATGTTTTAAATGTGATGTATACTAGATGGATGCTAGGATGATTATGCAAATGTTTATGGATATGATTATGCAACTCTATATGGATTTGTCTATGTTTTTGATTTTTGTTATGATATATGAATGCACATGTGATGTGGCTGACCTAATGCACTTTATGTATACAAATGATGTAATCATGTAAATGACGATCTAATGTGATATGATATGCTATCTATGCTATGTTTTTGATATGTCCAAGTGTACTCAATCGACACAGTGATGAAACAGATAGGCGGAAGAGAAGACATGGAGAAATACTGACTTTCATTTGATATACTGCAGGATTTGCTTATGAATGATATAGATTTGCTGGATACGAGATGGATGTAGATGTGGATTGTCATCTTGAGATTGCAATGCTTTTTTCTTTCATCATTAGGCACCTTTTAGTATTTTTCACTTTTTGAAATGTTGTAAGAAAATATAAGCATCTAGGTATAATTAAACTAAGATGACCTGAGTATTACTTACATGGATTTTGATATAGCAAGTTAATACAAGCATCTAGTCAAACTTGAATCTAGATGACTTGAGTACTTCTTGCGTTTCAACAGACAAGGATTTTTAGGTGTTTACAAAAGTCAAACTTGAATCTAGATGACTGTCTGTTGTAAAGCCAGACCATGACTTCTGAGCCTCCTCTTGATCTGTGAACGAATGGGAAAGTTAGAGCGAGGGCATAGCCATCCATCAAAGCATGGTGAACAAAGATTCCAGTCAAATTATGTTCTTGTGGTGATTACTGGTGATTTATTTAGAATGAACCATGAAGTTATCTTATATAGTTAAGATTTTGTCATGCTAAAATGTTGGTTTAGTGCAATTTAGCATTTGGAAACATCTATCCTTGCATGGAGCTATCCTCTTCTCATCGAGTTATAAAGGTAGAGAAGGGAGGTCACCATAAAAGGACTTGAGCAACTTTTATAATGACAAAAGGATTAGTGCTAATAAGATGGCCCCTGGTGGGAATTTTATTGTCAATGAAAGGATAAACAATGTTAATTGAAGTTTTAGAATTCTAGTTTTTGGAATGATATAACAGTGGAGTAGGTGAATATGTCAAGAACATGTATGGTCCACTAGTCAATCACCTCTAAACCAATGTTTGGTAGGAGTAGATTATACAACAACAAGAAAAGGAGGTCACTATCTCATATAGAAAGGTAGACTATATTTAAGGTGGATTACTTTGAAGATGGAGATGAGATTGACAGGAGCTATAAATCTTCCCCAACATTAAATTTAGGTGACTGTCGAAATGAAATCAAAGGACTGGATCCAAATATATGATGAAACGGAACCATGCCATATAAGGCAAGGGAACTAGATCTCAATGTATGTGGAGGAGAAATTGATAATTATAGTGATTTCAAGAAGATGAAGAAAATGAATAATGGGAGTTTGAGTACATGGTGCTCATGGAAACCACATAAGGGTATCTAATGGCCAAAACAAAGAAAGGTTGTAAATCCATCCTTATAAGTGGTGGCATTATAAGCATTCTTCTCGGAGATGGCATGACTAGGGCTCATGTAATTAAGTTCTTGAGTGCAAAAAGAGTTGGTGATCTCAAGTGCTATCTTAAGGATCCTATAAATGTTGAGGATCTCTACAACATGATCAATAAGAAAAGGGGATTTATCAAGTTGTAAGGCATACAATGTGCAATTACAGACAAGAATTTGTAAATGAGATTTTCTTTCTCTAATGGAGATGCCATGACAATGAACATGGTATCAAAGGGGGTTCAAAATATATTGGATTTTCTTCAATCAGAGCTCCATGATATGGATTTTATATACAAACAAGAAGCCCACAACAGTGAACTAAGATGAAGGATATAATATAACATAGGAGTATAGGATTCAGGTATATAGAAGAGTCGTCAACATTGGATGAAGTTTGACCATCGAAATGGAGCAGATAGAGAAGTAGAGTAACTTAGCAAAAATCACAATTCTAAAGATGCAAGTGTTAGGTTACCCTTTTGTAAAAAGTGACTTACGTCATTTATTGTAATTCAAAAGTTAGAAAATGAGCTTTTTTTCCAGAAGAGTTAGGTAAAATCTAACTAAAATAAAGCTTATTTTTAAATTATTGTATTTCTAAAAGGTAGTTATGAAGTAGTTATTAGGTGGTTACAAGGTAGTTCTTGGAGACAAGCCTATAAATACGAGGCTATTTCATATGTAAAGGGGACTTTTCCATGGGGGACTTTTAGAAGAGACTTTTTGAGGGGAACTTATGGAGAAGTTTTTCAGAGACTTTTGATGTTACACTTTGTACATGAAGGCTTTCTAAAGTTGTATAATTTCATGAAAGAATATAAAGAAGGCATTTGGTTCGTGTGTTCCAATGTTACTTTTGAGTTATTGTTGCTAACATTTCGTATGTTAGATTGGTAATACTTCTGTGTCATTGTGTAGATCATGGGTCATCCATTAAAACATTTAATTGTGCAATTGATGTAATGAAGCACAATCATTTCCTAGTATCTTTATTTGAATGTGTCCTGATAACATATCTCTTTGTGTGTTGAGATCTGTGTTTTATCCTTCTTTCATCGTTGTCACATGTTAAAGCATTTTTTATGCAATTCATCATACTGATTTAGTAACGTAGTTTCTAGGTTTTATGGTGAAATCGCCTCATATCTTGTTTCAACTTTATGAAATCCGAACTAGTATTTGTATGTCTACTACTAGGGTTTCTGTTAATCATCTTTATTTTTAATTTTTCTTTTTATCCTTTTTGTACTTTCAGTTTAAAAGTACTCAAAAACCACATATACCCCCCATCATACTAGGGAGCTGCCCCTCCCAAACGTAGAGGAAAGTTGATAATTCAATAAAAACTTCTCCAACTATTGGGACATTTTAGTCACCGCTCTAAGGGCAACAAGTCATTTTCAAAGGTTATTTCACTGTGACAATTTTGTTTATCAACAAACCCCAAAAACACATTTATGGAAACATTTGTACCAAAAGGCCCATAGGCACCACCAATAGAGATGCATCTAGTGCCAAACTCAAGATAAGAGGGAGAAGAGGAAAATCTAGCTATTGTTGAAGGATCTTTGCACAAAACATTTACAATAGTGTTCCTTGGGGCCAAATTCGACCCCACCACCCACAATGGTCATCGCTAAGGGAGAACTGGTAATGGATGCCATGGAAAGGGGATGAAATACTTCTTGTAAAGGGAGGGTAAGTGCACACAAAATATATATGGCATGGGAGGCTTCCAAGAGTGTCCTTTCGATATAAAATGATTAATTTTAATTTAGAAGAAAGTGATTATTTATTTTTAGATATAAATATATCAAAAGTTTAAAGTATATCTTAATGCCTATAAATGAAACCATTAAAAATAACATAATAGTAGCTTTTTGAAAAGTAAAATTAAAAGTTACATACAAAAGTAAAATAACCCTTCAAACAAAAATAAAGTAAATAATGTATAAAATAAAATAATTCTTCACTAAAAATTAAAATTAAAAATGTCAATACATAATATTTTTTTTATAAAGTATATACAATTTATTACTTGTACTAGGTATTAAAATGTACTCAAGATATCAAAAAATTTACTTACTATTTTATTTAATAACTATGTAGTTAAATGATTATTATCTACTCTATTTAAAAAATTAAGTCTAAAATAGATTATGAAAAAATTATAATTAAAGTGGATAGCTTTTTTTTATTAACACACATTATTACACTCCACCTTTTCTATTGCCACTTTAGGTCAAGCCTCTTGCTATAAATGAAATAACGCTTAAGTAAATATGTCTAGGTATTTTTAAATAGATGTGTTGGTTTTTTTTCCAGACTGGATGCTTATTCCCAGATTTCCCTACAAGGTAGCCATCAGTGATCAACAGGATCTCTGGGCCAGGGGCCAACAGTGTAGGAGATAGACTCTATATTTTATCTCCTCTTCTTCTTCAGGCTCTGCAAGACCTAGGGGGGTATTCCCTACTTAACATCCATGAGATACACATACAAGGATTGGGATGCTGTCAGAAAGCAGATAAGTCCTCCTGTAAGTAGACCCAAACTGAAAGATAAGAGCAAAGGGGCTAGCTTTGGGCCTATTTGCAGTTGTAGATAGAGGACTGAGGATCCTAAAACTAATTCTAATGTCCTAATGGTTGTTTTAGAGTTTGATTATGATTTTAAGTTTGGATGCAAAGCTAGACATGGTTGTAACACAAACACAAAGCAAGATTGGTGCCTATCCAGGGCCTGGAGTTAGTAGACATACACCTGTGAATGATCAGCATGAACAGCTAAAACTAGATTTCAGGGGGATATATATGATACCTGCCTTACAGATATCTCCCAACACAGAGTGTTAAGTTATCTCTACTTATGGCATCCCTACTGCAGTATACCCTTCCCAATGTTCAACCTGAAAACAGTTTAATCTACCCCTTGAGCAGAAGTTAAAAGATCAGACATTCAACATAGGAATTCTATGTTCTAGAGTCTCAACATTCCTCAAATACCCAGACTCAGAAGAAAGATACATGCAATACTGGAGACAGAATTAACAAAACACATGCTAACATAGCATTTCTCATATAAATTTAACCATGAAATCAGTGGATTCAAGCCAAAACGTACAACAAGAGATACATAAACTCACAGGTTTAGCTGTACAGAGCAACCAAAGCGAACTGTATTGTGTTACAGAGCCAAAATGTTCAACTTTCAACAACCTAAAAATGAGTAACACTTCCTGCTTATAACAGCCAGAAAATGTACTACAGTAATTAATTACATGGCTATTACAAAATCTGCCAGATGCAGACCCTTCAAAGGAATGGCGCTCAAAATTTATTACAGCAACAGACAGAGGAACCTCGAGCCACACGCCACTATCTGGAAGTCTTCATTCTCAATCAGGTAGCCTGATCACTTGTACCATCGCCCATACTCCTGCTACAGTCGCCATTAAGGGCCTCAACCACCCGCGGTCGCTTGAAAACCGTCGCTGCAGTCAAAAAGAAGTTTCCCGCCAAAACACGCTTTCTGAAGGCTCAAGATAATACAAGGAGATTAATCCCACATGCACGGTGCGGGTAGCCCCTTGCCACTTTAAAAACATAGCCGCATGTATGATAAGCGTCGAGCGCTTTTGCCACGCTCGACACATGCTTCTTCTCCAAGAGCCCATCGGCCAAACTTCTACCATCGGCTCACTTCAAAAAACTCTCGCCGACATCACTTGTCTCGCCGACCGCAACACCATACATTCCCCATCGGTATGACCAACACCATCAGGAAATCGTGAAAATCCTCCTGCCTATCTCAACAGTCACACTGATGCCTTCCTTCGCATTCCCTCCCATCGGCCAGACCAAAACAATCGGAGCACTCAAAAAATCTTTCGCCGATGAAGCCGATCACTCCGATGCCTTCAAAAATCCTGCTGACATCATCGTCATCTGCCTGCATACCGCGCAAGTCTCATATCTGGATGATGTCATCATCATATTGGCACCAGGGTGATATTAGTAAGATAACCTGATATTTCAGAATATCACCCCCCAAACAAAATATCATGATGCACTGTAGACTAGATGATGATGATGACCCATTTAACTCAAAGAACATCAAGTCAGATTTGAACAACTTAGAAAATGACCCCTTCGACAGATCAGGGTGACATCATCATCATATCGGGGCAGGATGATATCTGGAAGATCACCAGATGTTTGAATTATCACCCCCCGCAAGAATATCAGGGTGCACTGTAGCTCTACTGCAGGATCAAGATGATGTCTAAACATCACCTGATATTGAAACATGATGATCCTGATAGATAACCAGGTCGACAGAAAATCATGATGATGTTGACCACCTCGGAAGAAAGTATGATGCTGCTGTTGAAAATTGCTGAGGAGGTCGAACACTTAGAATATTTTTGGATTTTTTGGGAAGGTGCCTGCATGAAAATTGCTCAGAAACTGACAGTGAAATCAGGCACCAACAGTGGCTCTGTCTGGGGACGTGCAGGTGCAAGACTGCAGTGAGAACCCCAGATCTCTGGGATGCAGACCAGTCGCCTATCCATTGGGCACAGAGTCATGAAGTTATAATGATCTGCATCACCAATCAAACTTGATGGCTTAAGGCCACCAAGAAAAGGAGAACCAATATTTCCCTTTATCAAACACCTTATTCTCATCTGCATACACTAGGTCAAGCCTGAGAGTGCTACCATGATCTGACCATAAACAAACCTGGTCATCTGCACATTCAACCTTCTGATTTAGCTTGTCACTGTCATCCCTGTGCAGATAACCCTTAGCATCCGGCAATAAGTGGATGCAGAATGTATCAGGCAATGCATACTCACATGGCATAGAACACAGGTTATCATTTGTATCAGCATTATGCATTGCAAAATGATCTCCTAGCTGGATTGAAAACTGAAAATATTCAAAGTCCACCATGCAGCTAGGAAAATTAGAGCTCATTTCATATGCTGGCCTCTCAAAAGAAAAGCTTTCAAATTCACAATTGTGTACATCATGTACACAACCAATAGTAGCACCAACTTGGAAAAGATCAGGCTCTGGCATCTCTTTCAAATTAGGCACATTTTCATAGTCACTTACCTGATGTATGTTGTTTCCTCTTTCATCAGGATGAGAAACATAATCTAAACCAAAAACAATGTCTAGATCCTCACCATACTCAAATAGATCCTCATCACCATATGTGTCAAAGATGGGTGATCCAGGTACATCAGCTTGATCATAGTATGCCATTTGTTCATGGGCAGCAGAACATGCATCTTCATCACCAATGGATTCCCTTTGTGGAGGAGTATCAGCTTGTGTGTCATAAGCAAAATAGCCATCAAATGAAAAACAATCATGCTCTGAACTAGCACTTGTTTCAATCCCTGACTGCTCTTCATGATCTCCATGTGTTTGAAAGGAAGGCAATGGGTCACACATAGGACTGCTTCTCTGTTTGCTTATATCTTCTCTGTCTTGAGTACAATACTCACAATTGTCTCCACAGGTCCATTCCAAAAATTGCTCATTGCTGTCCACAACCTCGTTATTGTTTTCATGGTCATATGTCTCATCATTGTAATGGGAATCATCACTAGTCCTTTCACTGGCATCCTCAACTGGTGAACAATCCACTTGAGCAGTATTGTTAGCATTATGTTCAAATACAGCAGTCTCAACCTCTATGCTTTCATTTTCATTTTTATCTGCACATGATGCCATAATCATTTGGTCATTTGCAGCTTCACAACCATTTCTCACACCAAGGCCTGGGGATAGGGATATCAACAGGCGCCCATTTCTAAATTTTTCTATATTTTCGGTGAACTTGTATGCCATCTGCATACCTGTCACCTTGAAATCCCTCAGTATTGCACTAGAGCCCTCCTCAAAAGCCTCAAAGAATATGCCAACACAGGCTGAAATATCAGGTCTGAAGACTTCTGGGATCTGTGAAAGGGCTACTGCAAACCTATGACTGAAATCAACACATAGCTCTTCATCTTGTTTTCTGATGTTCATCAATTCTGCAACAAGATCAGCAGGTTCTCTTGCAAATTCTTCTTTGAAACAGTCAGCAAGCTCATCCCAACAGGCAAAAAATCTCTTTGGAAGGCTCAAATACCAGTCTTTTGCTTTTGCATCAAAGGACCTAACAAAAAACCTCATCCACATATCCTCATCTTTGAATGAATGTTTTCCCATGAACTCATGAAAATTTTGGATATGTGCATTCCCATCACATACACTGTGACCACTAAATCTGGGCATCTGACAGTATATCCTGGCAGACATAGTTTCTACTTTATAATTAACCCATGACAAATCTAATTGGTCATACAAAGGATCAAAAGGGCTGACAGGAGGTTTAGCTTTCTGACTAGCAGACACAACAAGGTTATCATGATTCAACTGGGCCTGCCTAGCCTCTAAGAATATCAACCTATTTTTTATCTCTTCTATTCTTTTATCATTCAAATCATCCCCCTTTTAACTGAGTATGGGATAATACATACTTGGATTCATGAAATTTCTATTTTCAGACATCCTTTGCATTCCTAAGACCTATAGCCTCCCCTGGCATCTAACTTATGCAGTAGAACAATAAATATAAGTGGGAGGAAATAGGGTACCTTTTCTCATACAAATGCTGAAGTCTGAAAAGCACACTTTCTGTCACAACACATCAACTTTCATGTGCATTCAGGTCTTTTGCAGAGTCGCCACCTCTCCAGAGAGGACAAAATTTTACAGCAGCTGAAAGCTCAACACATATTTTTCTGAGTTCATACCACCAGCAGAGCATCATCATTCACATGAAAGACTCCCCAGCAGAGTCGCCATTTTTGTTGGTGACTCGGATGGGTCACAAAATATAACCCTTTCTCAAATTTCCTTCCCCAGCAGAGTCGCCAATTTCTATTGGTTTTTTTTCCAGACTGGATGCTTATTCCCAGATTTCCCTACAAGGTAGCCATCAGTGATCAACAGGATCTCTGGGCCAGGGGCCAACAGTGTAGGAGATAGACTCTATATTTTATCTCCTCTTCTTCTTCAGGCTCTGCAAGACCTAGGGGTATTCCCTACTCAACATCCATGAGATACGCATACAAGGATTGGGATGCTGTCAGAAAGCAGATAAGTCCTCCTGTAAGTAGACCAAAACTGAAAGATAAGAGCAAAGGGGCTAGCTTTGGGCCTATTTGCAGTTGTAGACAGAGGACTGAGGATCCTAAAACTAATTCTAATGTCCTAATGGTTGTTTTAGAGTTTGATTATGATTTTAAGTTTGGATGCAAAGCTGGACATGGTTGTAACACAAACACAAAGCAAGATTGGTGCCTATCCAGGGCCTGGAGTCAGTAGACATACACCTGTGAATGATCAGCATGAACAGCTAAAACTGGATTTCAGGGGGATATATATGATACCTGCCTTACAGATATCTCCCAACACAGAGTGTTAAGTTATCTCTACTTATGGCATCCCTACTGCAGTATACCCTTCCCAATGTTCAACCTGAAAACAGTTTAATCTACCCCTTGAGCAGAAGCTAAAAGATCAGACATTCAACATAGGAATTCTATGTTCTAGAGTCTCAACATTCCTCAAATACCCAGACTCAGAAGAAAGATACATGCAATACTGGAGACAGAATTAACAAAACACATACTAACATAGCATTTCTCATATAAATTTAACCATGAAATCAGTGGATTCAAGCCAAAACGTACAACAAGAGATACATAAACTCACAGGTTTAGCTGTACAGAGCAACCAAAGCGAACTGTATTGTGTTACAGAGCCAAAATGTTTAACTTTCAACAACCTAAAAATGAGTAACACTTCCTGCTTATAACAGCCAGAAAGTGTACTACAGCAATTAATTACATGGCTATTACAAAATCTGCCAGATGCAGACCCTTCAAAGGAATGGCGCTCAAAATTTATTACAGCAACAGACAGAGGAACCTTGAGCCACACGCCACTATCTGGAAGTCTTCATTCTCAATCAGGCAGCCTGATCACTTGTACCATCGCCCATACTCCTGCTATAGTCGCCATTAAGGGCCTCAACCACCCGCGGTCGCTTGAAAACCGTCGCTGCAGTCAAAAAGAAGTTTCCCGCCAAAACACGCTTTCTGAAGGCTCAAGATAATACAGGGAGATTAATCCCACATGCACGGTGCGGGTAGCCCCTTGCCACTTTAAAAACATAGCCGCATGTATGATAAGCATCGAGCGCTTTTGCCATGCTCGACACATGCTTCTTCTCCAAGAGCCCATCGGCCAAACTTCTACCATCGGCTCACTTCAAAAAACTCTCACCGACATCACTTGTCTCGCCGACCGCAACACCATACATTCCCCATCGGTATGACCAACACCATCGAGAAATCGTGAAAATCCTCCTGCCGATCTCAACAGTCACACTGATGCCTTCCTTCGCATTCCCTCCCATCGGCCAGACCAAAACAATCGGAGCACTCAAAAAATCTTTCGCCGATGAAGCCGATCACTCCGATGCCTTCAAAAATCCTGCTGACGTCATCGTCATCTGCCTGCATACCGCGCAAGTCTCATATCCAGATGACGTCATCATCATATTGGCGCCAGGGTGATATTAGTAAGATAACCTGATATTTCATAATATCACCTCCCAAACAAAATATCATGATGCACTGTAGACCAGATGATGATGATGACCCATTTAACTCAAAGAACATCAGGTCAGATTTGAACAACTTAGAAAATGACCCCTTCGACAGATCAGGGTGACATCATCATCATATCGGGGCAAGATGATATATGGAAGATCACCAGATGTTTGAATTATCACCCCCCGCAAGAATATCAGGGTGCACTGTAGCTCTACTGCAGGATCAGGATGATGTCTAAACATCACCTGATATTGAAACATGATGATCCTGATAGATAACCAGGTCGACAGAAAATCATGATGATGTTGACCACCTCGGAAGAAAGTATGATGCTGCTGTTGAAAATTGCTGAGGTCGAACACTTAGATTATTTTTGGATTTTTTGGGAAGGTGCCTGCATGAAAATTGCTCAGAAACTGACAGTGAAATCAGGCACCAACAAGATGTATGTAAGATATATAGTAGTTTACTTAAAGGTAACTTTATTTTATTTTATTTACTTAAGAATTATTTTATATTTTTAGTTTTTAAATATATGTTAGTTGTGTTTTAATTTTATATGTATACATGAGACTCTATTGATGTTATTATAGAAAGCATCTAGGCATAATAACTTAACAGTGACAACATTTAACTTACATTGTATTGTATTAAGAAATACAAATATAAAGTTAGTAGTTAAATGGTGGATTTTAATTTTTAATGACTTCAATTCTCTTGTTAGAGTTGTATTTTAGCATCAAGGCATATGTGTTTACATATAGTTTTTATTTCAATAAAATTTAAATTGTGTTTTGAAAATTATTTTTTGATTAAAGTATAAAAGGTTTCAAAAGGACTTGGAACCTTTTTCAAATAGAAGGACACTAGTCAAGAAAATAGCTAAACAACAACACAATTGTAGCAACATTTCTCAAGGCTATAAAGAAAACCTGCAAAGTAACACAAAGCTACCAACAAAGATGGCTCAAAGAGATGATGTTGTAACAAAACAAAACAAAAAAGAAACTAATCCAAAGACCTACATAATCTTAGGCCCAGACCTATAAATTTGCACACCTTGGCTTGGGTGTGGGATTTTGAAATAAATTTAGGAATATCTTTCTTCCTCCTTTGAACAACAGTACATGAAACATGACTATCATCATCCTCATAGCAAGGGGATAGAGTAGACTCGTCCACTAACACCACTAAATGAGATGAGGGAACCAAAGATGTCTGACTAGAGAAGCATCCAACTGAGTAGGTTCAACTACCTATCAGTAGCAAGAGCCAATGAGACATCCATCACAAAAGGAATAGCATTAACAACTATTGTAGCATCCTAAGCACTACTAGAAGAGACACATGCAACATAACCTTGAGGATTCAAATTAGCATTGGGAGTAGTCAGCATAGGCATGATAGGATTAGAATCTTCTGAAAAAGAGTCAACATCATCTTGTTCAATAGTGAGGTGGTGAGGAAGAGCATTTTTACACCGTGAGGTTGATCCTAAAACACTATAGAAAGGATAGTCCAAAGCCAAATGTCCCATAGAAAAGAGCCAATGCCATTATAAAGAAATGTCCTTGTAATAAAGAAGTTGAAACCAAGACCAATGTACCACCTATAGGACAACATCCTCTAGAACGGGATTGGAAATATTAATATGCACCAAAATTTGAGAAAAGGTCTAGTGTGGATAAAAAGTGTAGTGGCTGAATCCACCTTCAAAAAATTCCCCAAAGAATTTCCAATATACTCATGACATGAATCACACCAAAAATGGAGAGAGAGGTTAGGTAGATGGATCCACACTAGCATGATGTTGAGAGATTTAGTGAGAGGATTAAAGGAGGGAAACTAGGGCTTGAGCATAAGGAAATGTTGCCCCCAAAACCACAACCAAAAATCCATCACCACATCCCTATAAAAGGCTGAGTAGAAAACCACAATGAAGAAACCCCTAGCATGTATGCGTAAATCTCAAGTTTCCCCTTAGTAAGAGGATGCCAATGTTTAGAAATCCACTTAAATGCAAATTAGGTAGGCATGGCTACAATTTATTAAATATTTAAATCAAACCCTTCTTAGCATAAAAATATCATGTTCAATCACATTTGATCCTATAACAACAATAGGCGAAGATTGGGCACATGCGAAATGCACAATCTTATTGAACAAAAGAGGGTGAGAAGTGGACACAAGAATAGATCCACTGCACATAGCTATCATGAATGAACATAGAACATGAGCCCTAATGTGGAAGGAAGGAACAGAGAATCTATCACCCACACCAAAAACCTTCACACCAAAAGCATCTAGTAATGTCTCTTGTACCAAAAAAGGCATCACAACCTCAAGAAAAGAAAAAATTTCTCCTTGCCCATCACGAGAAAAATACGTGAGAGTAGGTGCAAGGGAACCAACTTCCCTATCATTGAGACATAGGGCAAGCCATGTAGAAGCCACACCCTCACCATCACTAAAAATAGAAGGGAGTGTAGAAGCAACACCTCGATCGGTTCCAGTAGTAGAAAGGAGTGGCAAGAATTCCTCTTGAGAATGCAAGGCTAGGTCATGTGAAGTAGGTTGGAGAGTGACCATTTTGACATTTTAGAAATGTTGTTGAGGTTTGTTTTTTTGGTTGTTTTGAAAATTGTTAATGGGATAAGAAATGAGAAATATGTTTTTAGGAAGGTTAAAGGTGGAAACTCTTTCTAAGTTATTTTGGAAGGTAAATTTTGATGAGGATTTTGTGATGACCTTGGGGTGGAGGGGGTTGGATTTGTTCTCAAGGAGTCTAAAGGCTCTTCTAAAGATGGTGGTTCTTACTTTCTGAGTATCCAATTGACAATGAAGTAGAATGGACAATATTTATTGAGGGGCAAGTTCTTAGGTAGATTCCTTTGGCTATAAGAGGATGATTATGGAAAAGGGACTCCTCTATTATTATTCAAGTGCAATAACTTGAACAATGAAACCTTATTTAATTATAAGAAACTAGACAATGCTTTCATTTTACATGGTTATAGGGAGATTAATAAGGTGTCACATTGTTTGCCTAATATAGGGGTTGACCAAACAATTTTTTCTACCTTTCTTAGTGATAAGGTAAACTCTTGGGAAGGCTTGCCTCCTCTTATTGAAAAGGACATGATTTAGTATTGTTTTGTGGTGGGGCCTCTTATTAAGTTGGTCATTTTTGTTTGGTTGTATTAGTTTTCTTTCAAATAAGTGTTAATGTAGATCATAAAATCCATTATGATAGGTTATGCTAATCCTTAAAATTTGTGATATTATTATAATTTTGAAGTATAAATAATTTGTAAGCATCATCAATTATTAAAGTGTGTGTTCTTTTTCTTCAAGTTGGATACACTTTAAAATTGTGTTTTTTAGAGTTGTTTTGACTAAAAAATTCATATCTACATCCAAAAAATTGATCTCACATTTGTTGGAAGAAATTGTCCATGGGGGGCCCATGGTAACATATATAGTTCAATATACCATTATCTTTATGCTAAAGGGCATTGGGTGGGATGTCATAGTCTAATATAGCATGGTCCTTATATTAATGTGTATTGGTTGGAAGGCTTGGTCCATGGGGGGTCCATGGCAACGTATATAGTCCAAAAAATTAATCTCATATTGGTTGGAAGGCTTGGTCCATGGGGGTCCATGGCAACAAATATAGTCCAATATACCATGGTATTTATGATTACAGGCATTAAGTGCAATGTCATAGTCCAATATAGCATGATCCTTATATTAATGTGCATTTGATGTGATGTCACAATAAAAGCAGCCAAAGTCTCTTACATAATTAACTATTTTATAAAAAAAAATCTCTAAAATATTGTCTTTTCACTAAATTAAATAACTAATCATCTAAAAATCCTTTCAATCATTCAGTGGGTTCATGCTAATGAAATCCTAATAATCAATTAAGAAAAAAAATAAAAAAAATCAATATTTTATGGAGAGTGCAAATTTTTTAAGATAACCAAGTCCGAGAAAACTCAAAAACACTTAACAAAGTTCTGAGCAAATTAACTTTGCGAGCATCTCTATAGAACTCAGCACTGAGACTATATTTATTGCAACTAAAAAAACACTCGAATTCTAACAAATTCTGGTGAATATTAACACCGGGAAGACCACATTTGGTAATGTGGTGACAGCATCAATTATGCAAAAAGCCCTAATAGATGTTTTGGTATGTTACGATGCCACTTGCATTGTGGAGCCCTAGATAAAGATGTACACCTATTTCTTGTACCTACATTATGAGCAGTTCTCTAACAGCTTTTGTAACGTTTGGATGGGCTCTGTGTCCTCTGTTTTCTGTAAATTTTGGTGGATAAAAGCAAGATAACTATTTATCATCTTCTGATAGGGATGTGGTGTAAAATTGTTATTATCTGTTCGATTGTTGAAGAATGTGATAGTTAATTGTTATTATCTGTTTAAATTGGTGAAGAATGTGATATTTAAATAGAGTGTGTCTACCCTTCTTTACAATTATTTTTTATGATTAATTTTAAATTATGAAATATAAAACTACAGAATCTTGTCCATTAAAAGATTAAACAGCATCTTAAGAAGATTGAACTTTATTGTCAAGCAGTAATTGAAATACTAGATGAATATTTGTATAAATTTTTGAAATTAATATTTTAAACTTTACCTGTAAAATGTTGTATGTGACAGCATCAATTATGCAAAAAGTCCTAATAAATGTTTTGGTATGTTACGATGCCACTTGCATTGTGGAGCCCTACATAAAGATGTACACCTATTTCTTGTACCTACATTATGAGCAGTTCTCTAACAGCTTTTGTAAAGTTTGGATGGGCTCTGTGTCTTCTGTTTTCTGTAAATTTTGGTGGATAAAAGCAAGATAACTATTTATCATCTTCTGATAGGGATGTGGTGTAAAATTGTTATTATCTGTTCGATTGTTGAAGAATGTGATAGTTAATTGTTATTATCTGTTTAAATTGGTGAAGAATGTGATATTTAAATAGAGTGTGTCTACCCTTCTTTACAATTATTTTTTATGATTAATTTTAAATTATGAAATATAAAACTACAGAATCTTGTCCATTAAAAGATTAAACAGCATCTTAAGAAGATTGAACTTTATTGTCAAGTAGTAATTGAAATACTAGATGAATATTTGTATAAATTTTTGAGATTAATATTTTAAACTTTACCTGTAAAATGTTGTATTCTATATAATTATTTGAATAAATTAACTTCATAGTTGGAGCAAAGTTGTCGAAGTTTGGGTCTTAAGTGTGTTCAGATCACGTGAATGAGCTCCACTTTTATGATCAGATCAGTTGGCGCTCTGTCATCAATAGAAAAATTAACTCTATAATATACTTATAACATCTGAAGATTAAAATATTATCCTTCATAAAATCATTTGAATACTCCATAATTTACTTAGCAGATTCCCCTAAGAAGACTTAAGATTTAGGAGACCTAATTTATAAGACCATTAGTCCTACTAGTTTCTTCATAGAAGTATTTCCAATAGGATTTGGTGAGTGTCTTGGGTGGTTCAGGATGGAGAATTTTGGCATGGGAACTGAATTGCTGAAGAGAGAAGTGGGGAATGAGACAGAGGATATAAAATTGTGTGCCCAACTGCATGGAGGTCTCCACATGTATTCTGGCAGTAGTGATGCAAGTTATGCAGAAAACTCTACAAGACAGAGGCATGTTTTCCATGTACTGCAACCTCTATTTCAGACAGCCATTCAGAAGCTCGCATTTCCCAAGGAGGGTCCTCTCAGAATTGCAGATCTTGGCTGTGCTACAGGCCTCAATAGCATGCTTGATGTTGAGTTTGTTGTGAGAACATTGACAGATCTGTGCAATGGAACAGTAGTAGATGTGCCACAATTTCAAGCTTTCTTCTCTGATCTGCCATCCAATGACTTTAATGAGCTGTTCAATCTGTTGGACCTGCCTAATCGGCAATATTTTGTTGCTGGGGTGCCTGGATCCTTCTACAATGTCCTTTTTCCAAACTCAAGCATTCATGTATGCTTCTCTATAATGGCTCTCCATTGGATTTCTGAGGTAAGAACACCTTAATTAAGTTTTATGTGGTGTGGGTGTATGTCATTTCAAATCTACGAAGTTATAATTTGATGGAAAGCTATTGTTCTCAATGATTTATGGGTCTTTCTAAGATGTGGCTTCTCTTAAGGATAGTGTTATTTTAATTGCATTGCAGGTTCCTGAGGCTGTTTTACACAGTGATTCGGTCTTGTATAACAGAGGAAGAGTCTGGATCAACAGAGGAAGGCAAGATATTGTAGAAATATACTCAAAGCAATCTCAGAAAGATCTCGCTACTTTCATGAAGTGCAGAGCAAAGGAGATGGCAGCAGGAGGTGTACTGTTTTTGTGTTTGATGGGGAGGTCAGACTCTTCACCCCCTGCTGAACAAGTTTCAGTGGAAGGTGAATTCTGTGGTCAGGACTTTGAAGATGCATGGGATGATCTTGTCACACAGGCACAAAATTTTACATCCCCACCTTTTTTTTCATACACATATCATAATGTTGTAAATCCAGTGTTGATTAATATGATTTCACTGATATGCAGGGGATTATCAGCTTGGATTTGAGAGACTCATTCAATCTTCCATGGTACTTCCCAAATTCAATTGAGTTGAGAGAAGCAGTTGAGGAATGTGGAGAGTTTGAGATAGAGACAGTGGAAGTTTGTCAAGGGATACCAAGCATGTCTGAGGAGGATTTTGAGCATTGGGTGAAGGAGCCAAATATGTTTGCAAAGATGAAGGCAAATCTGGTTAAAAGTTTTGTGGGCAGCTTAGTTGAAGCCCACATTGGCATTGAGCGTTCAGAAATGCTTTTTCAGAGGTTCGAGAAGAGAGCTGCAGCCCTTCTCCCTTCATTTCCTCCTTCAAGATTTGTCACCTGCACTGTTGCTTCTCTCATCAGAAAGTAGTTGTTAATCATGTTATATTAGTAACATGGATTCCATGACTTCTTTGTAACAGAAACTACTTCAACTCTTCTGTTTTTAAGGTTTGAAACAATTTAAATACCAAAATCGATTATCTTCTTGATGCTTGCCTGAGAATCAAATCTGATAAAAGAAAAACAAACATGGGGAATAAATACGTACGAAATTTTTATTATGAGGCCCCTTAAAAAACGAAAATACTACCCAATGATTTTTGTGTATAAATTGTTTTTGAATACAACTTCAACGAAATTTTTTTGAAAGAATTTGAAACATGCCTTCATCTCTAATTGTAACATAGTAAAATTTATATATCTACATCATTTGGCATTTAATTTTGTGTATATTTTGCATTTTTTTTTTTCAAAATGAATAATAGTTATATTATCTTTTGTATAAAAAAAAAAATATTACATTATTCACAAAAAAAAAAGGTGGGTGGTAGAAGGTACATCCTCAAACTCTATGCCAGGCTAAGTCCAAACAATAAGACAAACCACTTAAACAATGAGAACTACACTAGTAAGGGGAGAAACGAAGGTCAGAATCATCTAGCTAGCCGCACACATTAGCGGGACCAGAGCCATAAGTTATAGGCTTCTAACTAGTAATAACACCCTCTTCTTCATTCTCATCCTCTACATGAGGTTAAGTAGCATGAATAAGAGAAATGGCCAAAGCTAGGTGTGAGAACTTGTCAAAATCTAGCCAACTAGGAGATCCTTAGTTGTGAGGCTAGGAGGAGGTTGAAGGTGGGTGAGAGGGTTGATACCACCCATTAGTAGACTAGTCTTTGGCTCTTTTAGAAGTCTAGGAAGCATGTGACTAGGAGTCATGACATCCATGAGCTAACTGACTACATCCATATCAAAGTCCACGAGGAAGGGAGTGGCCCTATGGGTAGATGAAGGCAATGGGACTCTATACATGGGGCATTACCCTAGTGATCTAAAACACCTATAGATGTGTCATTTCAAGTACAACTTTATTGACTTGTACTTGATTCTACATTAGCACATTAGAAGAAATCATAGCTTTAGTGTAAAATGAGAAGTAAATATCAATCAAACAACCAATAAAAATAGAAGATTTATTATCTCTCTAAATGCTAAAGAGAATCTCCACCCAACAAGACCATATGTCAATAGAAAGGGTCAAGTCTGAAGGGTTTGGAAAAGTCATGAATTCAATTCTAAGCTTCTTGAGCTCTGGAACAAAACTAGAAAAGGTGCTTGAAAGACTCTGTTATCCACAGAATGGGCAATGAGGATTGACAAACCGCAACTAAGCCAATTTGGTACCAATAGAAAGTCCCTAATAAAGAATACACCAATCAAAATGAGAAAGCTTTGGTTCAAGGTTTGCAAACCAAATAGTCTAAAATTTATGATGCCAAGTACTTAGAGAAGACTAGAGATGACATCTATAATTTATTTGAAAAACTATGGAAGGTGAGGTGAACCAAGAAAATCCCTTGCGGGGTATGTAATTGTGAAATGGCATGTCTGGATACCATGAACAAGAGAAATAGCCAAAGCTAGGTGTAAGAACTTGTAAAAATCTAGCCAACTGAGAGGTCCTTAGTTGTGAAGCTAGGAGGAGGTTGAAGGTGGGTGAGAGGGTTGATACCACCCATTAGTAGACTAGTCCCTTGATCTTTTAGGAGTTTGGGAAGCATGTGACTAGGGGTCATGACATCCCTGAGCTATCTGACTACATCCACATAAGCGACCACGAGAAGGGGAGTGGCCCTGTGGGTAGATGAAGGAAACAAGACTTTGGCCACCATACATGGGGCATTACCCTAGTGATCTAAAACACCTATAGATGTGACATTTCAAGTGCAACTTTATTGGCTTGTATTTGATTCTACATAAGTACATTAGAACAAATCATAGCTTTAGTGTAAAGTGAGAAGTGAATATATCAATTGAACAACCAATAAAAATAGTAGATTTCTTATCTCTCTAAATTCTAAAGATAATCTCCACCCAACAAGACCATATGTCAATCGAAAGGGTCAAGTCTGAAGGGTTTGAAAAAATCATGAACCCAATTCTAGGCTTCTTAAGCTTTGGAACGAAACTAGAAAAGTTGCTTGAGAGTCTCCTCTTATCCACAGAATGGGCAATGGGGATTGACAACTCCCAACTAAGCCAATTTGGTACCAATAGAAAGTCCCTGATAAAGAATACACCAATCAAAATGAGAAAGCTTGGTTCAAGATTTGCAAACCAAATAATCTAAAATTTATGATGCCAAGTACTTAGAGAAGACTAGAGATGCCATCTATAATTTATTTGAAAAACTATGGAAGGTGGGGTAAACCAAGCAAATCCCTTGTGGGGTATGTATTTGTGAAATGATGTGTTTGAATACCATTTCCAATCTTTCCAGTAGAGATTTAAGGTTCTAAGCCCAATTTTGTGAAACATATTGGTAGGATATAAATCAATGACTATCTAACAAGTCTCAAAATCTTGATTGGATAGCCTAATTTTTACTTTGGCTTTTGACCAAGAAAAGAAATTCCTTGTAAGATAGGAAAAGAGGTAAAGTAGAGTCTTAATCCCCTTATTATAGAATTTCAAAGCTTGAACCCATATAGACTTTGCAAGTGGGTGGTCTTGATAGAAAGAACCGAAGACCACCAAATAGACTATTAATTAATTGATAGCCCCTTGCAAAATTAATTTCCATCCCACAAAATTACTGGTTTAATGGCTTCCTAAGCTTTCCAAATGATTTGATATATGTATTTATTCATAAATGGTATAATTTTATGTGAAGTTGGACTCATTCCTTTAGATTTTATTCATCCCTAGATATATATTATATATTCTCACACACTTAGCATCCAACTTATCCTTATATGCACATACTTGATACATTCACTTGGTTCTAAGATTTTCTACACTTATTTGTACAACTACTCAAGTATAGTTCTTATACACCTAGATATGACCATTTGTCTTACTTAGGATCATTCTTGTAGTTGTGGACTTGACCCTTACCTTTATAAAATTCAAATTTTGGCTTATTGCTCCCTTTTATTTTCCCTCTCTAAGCTGACTAAGTACATAATTTATGAAATTTGATGCTATGTGCTAGTATTTAAAGGCATTCATTAGCAGCCATTTTGAATCATCTAGAATCCACAACTCCTTTCTTGTTCTACTAAGAGAACTAAAAGAGAAATCAACAATGTAATATTTAGATTTGATGCACTAAAAGGAATAATATCTTTGCATAAACCATTCTAGGGCCTGTGCCTATTGTCTTTGATCTTTACACATATTTTTGGGGGTTGACCTAAGAGAACACATCTTGTTGTGATGCAATGGAAACCCTTTTTAGGTATTTGTAAATATCACCATTCATCAAATATCAAAGAAGAGTAGAGTAGATGGTCAACTAGGTAAGCAACAAAGCAAAAATATAAATTTTATAGGGTCAAATCTAGATGTAGATGATGAATTTGCTAGTGCAGGCTTGACCCAAACCTAGAATTTTGATCTTAGTGGGTGCAGACATATGGAATGAAACAAGGACACAATACAATGAAAGAACCTATTCCATATCTAAGACACCACTTCTAATGATATTTTGATAGAGATTGTAATATGTTGGTTGGTCAATGTTGCAGCATAACCTTAGATAAAGATGGATATGATGATAATGGGAGATTTATGATGATTTTGACTACATAAGCTTATGGCATAAGATGTGTTGTATAATGGCTTGGTTGAGGCTTTATTTATAGAGGTTGTATATAATGAATGAAGGGCTGGGATTAAAAGAATAGATCAATGGCTAGAATTAGTTGAGAGCACATTAGGACAAGGATAAGGATTTCTAGGGCAACAAAGGAAGATCTTCCAGGACTTATCCTTATGTCAATGGCTAGGATTAGAAGATGTAGTATGAAATGGATGGTGGAGATGATAAGTTAATTTAATTTTTGGGACACTTATTTATTGATTGTGGCAAGTGGATGATTATGAGGACAATCTAGTCATGTGACATTCAATAGTTAAATTAAATAATAAAAATTATTTAATTAACTATTGGAGAGGGGATGATGGGAGGATAAATTAATTAAGCAAATAAGATTTATTCAATTGATTTTGGCTAAAAGGGATAAATGGATTAAATAAATAAATGTAATTATTTATTTATTTTAGGTGATGGAGGAAATGGATTAATTAAATAAATATAATTTATTTAATTAATTTGGGAAAGGGATTAATGGAAAATGTGTTGTAAGATGAACGTCTAGGAGATGTCAAAGGGTTATGAGGACATGCTCAATTTTAGATGTCTACACTCAGATAAAGTACAAATTCAATAAAAGATCCAAGTGATTTTACTAATAGAAAGATCACACTTTTCAAGGCAGAAATAGTTATGACCAAGGATCTTCATCAAAAACATACATTCTTTGATCAACAAGTTAAACACCTTTATCAATAACATTTACTTTTCATAGGTTAACATTTAATATTATAATACTAGTTAACCCAAAAGCACACCATTAATTAATATAAACTAATTTGTAAATTTAGTTATTAGAATTTCATTTGATTAACCTAAATTAAGCTTAAAGAAAAAATATTTCTTTACAATATTAAGTTGATCAATTCTTTTTTATTTTTATATTGAAATAATTTTGTTATTTTTATATAAAAGTAGGACCAATTCTTTATAATTTTTTATATTGGGTGCCATGTGATTTCTTAATAGTACACTATTTAGATGTTTTAGTGATATAAGGTATTTATATATATCTTGAAAGCCACATTAACAAGATGACAAGGGCCCTTAAAAAAATTAAAGAATGTGATATTTGTAATTTTTGGGTGTGTGACACCTAAAAATTAGGTGTTTGGAGGCACTACAAGGGTTTTGGCTTGGTCTACATTATCTTTCTTGTGTCATTCTCTTGTCGTTGTCATCCTTGTTTTAGATTGCTACCTCAATCAAGAGATCTCCACATTTATTATAGGTAAATTCTTAGTTTCCCTCACCTCTAGGCTAGTTTTTTTTCCTTTTTAAATGGTTGCTAGCCACTGTGGCCTAACATTTGATGTTGGGGTCACTAGTGGAAGTGTAGAAGAATGGCTTTGAAATTTCCTCACAAGTTCATTCCAAAAGTGATTCACAATGTAACTCTCCTTCTCTTGATGTTATTTTTCCTATTCAAGATTTCGAAAATACATGCACATGGCTTGAAAACTATAATCTTGTCAAGTATTTTATTGGTAGAATTCTCTCTAAAAGCATACTAAGGAGTTTGTTCAAATCCACGTGGATCCCTTATGGGGTTGATGTGGAGGCTATCCAAAACCTTACTAAGAGTTTCTTTTTTTTTCATTTTTCTGAAGTCAAGTTTGCTAAGGCCATTTTTTAGCATGGCCCCTAGTATATTCACTCATGTTTGTTAGTCTTTACCTAGTATACTTAAGACTTCATTATCTCTAAGGAATGTTTTGTTTGAGTCTCAATCTAGATTGAATTCCCTAGTCTTTGTTTGCCACTTAGACCCTTCCTAAATCACATTGTGAGCTCATTGGGATGTGTTATCCACGTTGAGAAAGAATGCTTCTTCTCAACACATCCTCAAAAAAGGTTTATTTTGATATTGACTTATCCAAGGACCCCATAGATTTAATAGAAATCTAGAAAGGAACTCAAAGTCTTACTCAAAGGGTCATGCATCTAATGTAGGTTGAAAGGGCACAACCTTCTAACTGCTGAAAACTCTTAAACCACTTATGCACCAGAAAGGAATAGACCAAGCCATTTTGGAAAACTTGCATACAAATTAGCAAGAAAGATTTAAAAGAACAAAGAGAATGGAAGCATAAACTATCTCACAAATTCATTGAACAATCTTCTTTCAAGTGTACAATCAAACTACAATATTCTAAAGATGAGAACCTCTGAAATTACAAACATACTACAGCCATATGGTCTTCTCAAAGTCACCACAAATCAGATTTCAAACAACACAACAATCTACAAAATTCTTCCTTCCTTCTTCAATTTGTGATCTGCCAACTACCTACAAAATTCACTCCAAAATCTTCAAGTGAAGACAACTGAAATACCACTTGGTTGTTTCTGCAAAAAAACCTTCAAACCTGCAACAAACATGCAAATTCACTTCCTTCTCACTTGTTACACCCAAGACTAGCACTCCTTAAAATCTGCAAACACCACTATGCATCATTGCAACAACAATGCATCTGCAGAGACTCTTCAACCTCTGAGCCTCAATTCTTTTGCTTATGTTCAATCATCATCAGATCTGCAATAAAACAATTATGATGGACATCTTCATCACATACTACTCTCTTCTGAGTCACTCCTTCCCAAATCCCTGGAAAAATCAGCTTCTCTCACAATTCCTGTTGAGTGACTATCTCCAAAAATTGTCAAATCTCCCTTTTATGCTAAATCTCCATTTTTTCTATAGCTTCCATTTGCAACATCCAAACATGATGAAAATTCTTAGTAAATTCTTTAAAATAAAATATTAAATGCTCCAAAAGCATCTTAAAATCCACCTCCAAGAATTTGCCAAAAATTACAAACTTGCAAGATTCCTCTCCTAGAAAATATGAAGCAAATGTAACTCCCACTTGAAATGTGGCACCCAAGATTTGCATGCCTATATTTTAGGGATAGGAACATTTTTGTTGACTTTATCTCCCAAAATCCAATGCCTTGATTTGTCCAATAATGACTTGTCATGAAATGACAAGGATGAAGATGCCACCTAGACTAGCCATTACACCAAAAATTACAAAAATAGAGGCCAATAATTATTTACAACAATTTGTCCTTTTATTATATTTACCAACTCCTAACCAAACAACCTAAGGAAAATTCAAAAGTTAAAATAAACTGAATGACAAATATTTTTGGTGATGCTGATTGCTTGTGGACCCAGATACTCTTGCATCAGCATCTCAACATGTTAAACATCTATTATCAGTGTCAATCCTTGAATCAAAAAAATAAGATTATCCTTTGGAGTGATCTAAACATCAACCTTAGTAGCCTACTGATGATTCTCTACCTCAAATAAATGAGGGTGGATGGCCTAGATGATCAATAAAAAATGTTTGTACTTCAAGAGCTAAATGTGTCAGTCGTCATCCATGACTATTGAGCCCAAAGTTTCAAAGCCTAATAAAAAAAATATATGGTTTCTTCTCAACCCATAAGAGAGTCGTCATAGGTGATGAACAATTCTTGCTTCAACATAATACCACATCTTGCTACCATTTTTTCACCACAGCTAGTTGGGTGAGTGCAAGACCATGATGGCCCAAATAATACCTCTAAGTGGCAATGAAAATACTAAAAATAAGACTTAGTCAAGTTCATGTGAAAATTTGAATTGAAAAATATGTAAGAACAAAATTTGTAGATACTTGAATCTAGTTTATGGGCTACTATTTTTTTTCAAAAAAAAAAGAAATTTACTTCGTGAAAAATGAATATTTTAATGAATAGCTATTAAATTTTTTAGAAAAAAAAGTGGGTGTCATTCTAGCCAACCTAAGTATGAACAAAAGATTTTTTTTTTTGAATCTTTCAAAATAAGTAAAGGACTCATGCTTGGATGTGACACATATTTTTTTTGAAATTCTTTTCCAAGAAAATAATTAGTTATGTTTTTTTTTACTGTGACTTTTTTAAAAAACTGAAAAGTAATTTTACAGCCAACCTAACTCGATAAAAAAATTGGAATTCAATTTTTTTAAAAACTTTAGCTAAAAAAGCAGAGTGTGACACATCTTTCAGATTTGAAAAAGGTGAAAAGGTTTGAAAGTTATGGATGTTTTTCAATCACTCTGTCCATCAGGATTTCAGACACACTCTATATAGAAAATTATTAATAATTGTTTAATAATATGATAATCAAGCAAATATTATATTTTTATAAATCTGACAATTTCTTCAATAAACACTTTTCATTTTATCAAATTTGAATTAAAAAAAAAAGTCATTACCAGAGAGGGTGAAGTTCGAAGAAGATGGTGAAACATGTAAACACGTTACAATTAAGTGAAAGTAAACTATGATAGTCCCAAGCCTAATTACAAGGCATTCTTGAAGCAAAATGAATATCCATTATTAAAGTAATGGATATTCATTTTATGGAGCTAGGAATAGATATCCATTCCTAGGAAATGGATATCTATTTCTAGGAAATGGATATCTGTTATTCTCAAGATAATTTTGGGCCCAATTTGAGGGAATGCCTTAATGCACCTATATAGAAACATGTGGCACACTCTTGTTCTAAGTTTGGCAACTTTCTTAATACCTATATACCCTCATATACTCCCCTCCCTTATGCATTTCCCCATAGTTGACTTATCCCTACCCTATCTGCATGTATATCCACACCTACAACATATTTTCAAGGGATCGACCTAGGAGAACTTGTCCTAGTGATCTAGAAGACCCCCCAGGCTTTTGACAATCATCATAGAGCAAAGAATTTAGTGAATCAAAGAGAAAACAAATATCCATTCAGACCAAGTGTTAAATCACTTTATGAAGTTCCCAAAAGCCTAGAGAATCATCTAGTATGGATTTATAATGTGTTATGATATATAGTATGATTTCTATTGAGGTATATCACACCTCCCTCACCTATGCATCATATTAGTAGTGGTTCAAAGTGCTCAGGGAGGGGGTTCCAAACAAACTACTAACTATATATAGCTATAGCCTAAGCCTAATCTCCCCGGATATATAGGGCTTTGTTGCAAGTATGTGCCTAATCAGTGTTGTCATTGGTGTCAACTATGCTCTTGTTTTGATGCTTTCTTATTTATGTAAGTGTTGGAGATAATGAGTAAGTGATCATGATGTTGAGTTTCCAAGTGCTTTTGAGAAAATTTGCTCCTCTAGTGGAAACAGTGTACAGAAGAGTATCTTTGTTTACAGCAGAATAGTCTAGTAGTTTGCTCTGCATTTCTTGTAGAATGAATATCTTTGTTTGGGGATTGGAAGTTATTTAAAGGTATGCCTAAAGATGCTATGTTCCATGTTTGAGCCTCCAGTATGAAGATCTAAGTGAGTTATGATCACCAGAATGAAAACTTCCTTTTCTGTACATTTAGAGGTGACAGGGAGAATGTATTATCCTTCACATTCCTCTACATTTAAGTATTCACGTCTGTGGTTCTTCAATCAAGTTTGTACTAATGATAAGTGCCTTCAACTCCAATGGTTCATGATTTGGTGGTCCGCAAGCAATCTTTTCTTTATGACAGTGGCAGATAGTTATGTTGATGTGCTCCAATTTGAAGAATCTTATGAATAAAGTGATCATAGGTGGTGCGGAAGTTCTGGATGATTATAATGTGCTTGTGGATGTCTCTCAACCATGTTCTTATCTTTTGATTGGTCCGTGAAGAGTTATTTGGATCGTGGAAGAAGACTATTCTTAGAAGATTTAGTGTTAACACCAGTGTTGGTCGACTTGGTTGTTTTCACTACTCACAGAGTTGCATTGAAGATTGTCAAAGCATGTCGTGGCATGGAAGATTGCATTTGAGTCCTAACTAAGGTGTAACATGATCCGCATACATCTTTACCTTAGTAAATTTTGTTTAGGTCCAGACCTATTTCTATGTATGTTTGTAATGCTGACCTTGGAGATTATTCCAATGGTTGATGAATGTAATACCGACCTTGATGTACATTCCAAGGTTGATGAGTTGTATAAAAACATGTAATATAGTTGCAGAAAAGATGCCCTTGTGTAAAAAATGTGAAGATAAGTGAAAAGGCGTAAGAAGAGTAAAGTAGAGGAGTTATATTGTGCTTCAATGGAACTAAAGCCAGGCATAGAGTAGATGCTATCAAATCAATTCACCAACCCTTGGTAGTGAGCCATTCCTTAGCAGTGAGTCGAACTTACTAGTGAGCCCCAACATTTGTAGTGAGCATTTTGGGTAATGGGCCTCTATTTTTTGGTATTGTTATAACATATATTTTTGTGGGATAACACTCACCATGGTTTTTCCCTTATAGGGTTTTCCACATAAAAAATTTGGTGTCTCATGTGTTGAATATATTATTGTGTTGAGCTTCATATTTCATTCTTTCATGGTTAAATATTAATAATAGTGATTGTGTTGCAAATATGTGCCTAAGCGGTGTTGTCATTGATGTCAACATAATATTGTTATCATTAGTGTCAACTACACCTTATTTTGTTGCCTGATTAGGAGACTGGAATGTTGAGGATATTGAGAAAATTAATGAAGACTCAATGTCTGTGGACCTTATGGCTATGTAGAGGATTATCAGAGGTCATTCCAATTAAGAATTGAGAAGTTCGCATGAAAATTTAAAGTTATGACCATCTGAGTAGAACCAGATCTTGCAGTATTTAGAAGAGACAGAGTGATAGTAAGTTGGTCCGGATTGCTCCATAGTAAAATATTATGATCTACGGATTTGAAGGCATGTTTGGGAAGTCAGTGTGTATCATCAACTCTAGTGGTTTGTGGTTTGGAGGTCTGCAAGCTATCCTTCTAGTTTGACAGTCATGGCAGATAGTGTTCTTAAGGTTCTGGAGGAAGATACAAATGATTCTAGTAATTTGGTTTAGAGTGGATGTTATTGGTAAGTTCAATGTGCTTGTGGAAGTCTCTGGATCATGTGGCTACTATGTTGAAGGTCTGCATTGGAGTTTGAGCTTGTTATTGAAGATTTCCTCTTTGAAGTTGATGTTCTTCCCAGTCTTGGCTAGCCGAATGTTCCTAGCATGTTGCAGATGATCTAAAGATCATTTTATGAAGCATGGTGTGTTAGTAGAGGACGATTCAAGTCTCAGCTATGTTTAGCCAATAGTGTAAAGATCTGTGTTAAGTTTGGCTAACCTTGTTGATCATTCCAAGGTTGACGAAGTGTATAAATACTTGTTGAAGAGTTGTTAAAAATCATCCTTGAGCCAAACAGATTAAATCTGAATGAAGGATCAGAAGTAGAGTAGAGAAGAAAAGGAGTGAAAGTAGTGTAGAGTGGAAAGTTAGTGAAGAAGAATTTGGGGCAAAGAAAAGGTTTTGTGAGCATTCATTGAAACTGAACCAGGCATGAAGTAGATGCTATTTCTCAGTTAATTCTTTCTGTTCTAAATAAATTCTGTAGGTAGTGAGCCTCTCTTTTGAGCAGTGAGCTCTGGACAGTGCACCCGAAGGCATGTGCCTTATATTTTTCTAAAGTACTTTTAACAAGGTACAAATCTTTGTGGGTTAACCCCCACTGTGGTTTTTCCCTTAATTGGGTTTCCACGTCAAAATCTTGGTGTCAAGTGTGTTGATTATGTTTTTGCTCATATGTTTTTGATCTATCCTCTAATGTTTATATCATTAATCTGATAAGTAAGTTAATAAAGAAGGTTAAAAGCAGAAAAAGTTTATTTTGTGTGACAACTAATTCAGCCCCCCTCTCAGTTATCCAGTCTAATTCCAACAATTTGTATCAGAGCCAAATCCTCTTATAAAAGCCTGACCACTTGAGGAGATCCAGGATGTCGACCTACAAGAAGGATAGTCTGAGATTTGATGGAACAAATTATTCTATTTGGAAGAATCACATGGAGTGCCATTTGAAATGCATGGGCGATGTGGTGCAGGAGCACCTTCACATTAGGGTTTATTTGATCTCCAAGATGTTTTTAATGAGGTCCTTGAGACCGTATTCAATGTTGTAATGGACTATGTCCAAATAGCTAATTTCCTCTTTTGTCTTATTGCAAGTCCTAGTTAGGACAGTCATAGGTAGTTTGCAAGATGCATTTAAGTTTTACTGTTTATTTAGGTAGTCATTAAATTTTCATGTTGTAAGCCTTTTAAGGCATGTCATAGGTTGGAAGGGAATATAACACCTTGTCCAAGATTAATCCAAATATTTCAAAAAAAGCAAGATTAAACCAAAACAACCGATGGAAGAAGACAAGTTTCTAAAAATAGTTTTAAAGTTGCAGTTACAAAATCATGAAGAATTCGATGTTTGAGGAGTTATAGGGAATCCCAAACAACTCCTTGCATTGTAAAAGGCTATTTGAAGCCTAAGATGACTCATTGTAGAGAGACCATTTTTGGTGGAGAGGAAAGAAATAGAAAAGAACAGTTGTTTTTCTGCTTTTTACAGCCGTACTTGATCTTGTACGGAATAGTCATAGCATCTTTTTGAAATGGATGAATAGAGTATTGAGTTAGCTTGGTAATGGATCTTATTGGAAGTCTTGACAATAACATTGGAGGGAGAAACTACTGTTAACCTTTAAACTGTATTACATCTGCTGTTTACAGTCAAGAAAATTTGCTATTTTATGCACTATTATGTACAAGTATGGCCTGGAGATGGAGGTTTCTGGTGATGGTCGGTTAGTGGGAAGTATTACCAATCTTGTGCAGGTGATTTGAGGTCTTGATAGTATAGATTTGGAGAGATATTCACACTTTCCCTCAGACTATTTTTTAGTTGCTATTTTCTGATTTTCCATTGTGACAATCCATACTATGTAGAGGTACGGAATTGTTAACTTCATTGCCTGAGTTGATTATTAATGTTAAGATGTTAGCTGTCTTATGAAGTTGATTTGAGGTTATGAAACTCATTTAGGAGGAAGTAATAAGGATTTCTTTGGGATTTGGTTTGATGAAATCCTAGCTTAGGTTTTAGTGGAATTTCTCACTTTTGCCATCAATTTGTTGATATAAGACCTCACCAATCAATGGAAGGAGATGTGAAATAGGTTGTCCATAGCCTTGTGAAGGTTGCAGGGGCAGGAGATTGGTATAGTGAGTGTGGGCATGAGGAAGACCCCTATAGAATCATGTGTCAGAGGATGAGAGGAGGACAACAGTCTGTCCAGAAGGTAATAGTTTTGTCTATCAAATTGTTGTTTTGTCATTGAAGGCATTCAAGTGTTAGGTATTTTGAGTTGGTTGGCTATTTGGTATTGGAGTTGTGTCAATGGAGATCACCCCAAGGAGGGTAACCTGATTGTCTCCTTAGAGATAGAAGTGTGTGACTGTCTTGAATAAATAGTATTGTAGATTGTTGTCTTGCATAGTGGTTGGATAGAGTTTTGATCGAAGTTGGGCATCTTGGAAGATGTGGTATGAAGTTATTGGGTCACTTGTTTAGGTGATGTGTTGAACAAGTTTCAGTTGATTGGTTATAGTGTGAGTGCCATAGTTACACATGAAAAACAGTCTATGAAGGAGTGAGATTGAGAGACCGAGTTTTGAACTTTACCTCTGCATCATTTTGGTATCAGAGCTAGCAAAAGATCTGAGAGGAGATGTTGTATTCCTATCACTGAGAAGGTAGGTAAAGATGAAGATTATGTTGGTGACCGTTATTGTTTTGTTGCTGAGTTGTTTGGTTGTAGGTGCTTATCCATCTAGCTGCAGGAGGATGTTTTCTGAGATTGTGTGTAGACAGACAAGAGAAGGTCTGTCATGACCATTCTCCAATAGAGATTTGGCTGGAGAAGGATGCAGAGAGAAACCACTAAGGAGAGAGTGGTAGGTGCATCACCAGGATCTGCTGTTGGGTGAGATGGTTTGGTGAGTTGGTGTTGTGAAGCAGTGAGAGAGGTGGATATGTGAAGAAGCACTTGATGTTGCAGCCTGAAGAATACTCCACTGATGGGAGTAGAAGGAGCCTGAGGATGCTCTGTGAAGATGGTAGTTTGTTCTGTTGGTTGGTTGGTCACCTTCCCTATTTTTCTAAAGATTGGAAGACTGAAGCTGAGAAGATGAAGAGACAGACAGAGATGCAGGAAAGACTTTTGTTGCAGATACATTTCCAAGGGACTTGGAAATCTTTGTTGGTTAGTTGTATGGTGCAGGAGCACCTTCACATCAGGGTTTATTTGATCTTCAAGATGTTTTTGATGAGGTCCTTGAGACCGTATTCAATGTTGTAATGGACTATGTCCAAATAGCTAATTTCCTCTTTTGTCTTATTGCAAGTCCTAGTTAGGACAGTCATAGGTAGTTTGCAAGATGCATTTATGGTTTACTATTTATTTAGGTAGTCATTAAATTTTCATGTTGTAAGCCTTTTAAGGAATGTCATAGGTTGGAAGGGAATGTAACACCTTGTCCAAGATTAATCCAAATGTTTCAAAAAAAGCAAGATTAAACCAAAACAACCGGTGGAAGAAGACAAGTTTCTAAAAATAGTTTTAAAGCTGCAGTTACAAAATCATGAAGAATTCGATGGTTAAGGAGTTATAGGGAATCCCAAACCACTCCTTGCATTGTAAAAGGCTATTTGAAGCCTAAGATGACTCATTGTAGAGAGACCATTTTTGGTGGAGAGGAAAGAAATAGAAAAGAATAGTTGTTTTTCTACTTTTCTAAGTTTTTTCCTGCTTTTTACAGCCGTACTTGATCTTGTACGAAATAGTCATAGCATCTTTTTGAAATGGATGAATAGAGTATTGAGTTAGCTTGGTAATGGATCTTACTAGAAGTCTTGACAATAACATTGGAGGGAGAAACCACTGTTAACCTTTAAACTGTATTAAATCTGTTGTTTACAGTCAAGAAAATTTGTTGTTTTATGCACTATTCCGTACAAGTACGGCCCAGAGATGGAGGTTTCTGGTGACGGTCGGTTAGTGGGAAGTATTACCAATCTTGTGTAAGTGATTTGAGGTCTTGATAGTAGAGATTTGGAGAGATATTCACACGTTCCCTCAGACTATTTTTTAGTTGCTATTTTCTGATTTTCCATTGTGACAGTCCGTACTATGTAGAGGTACAGAATTGTTAACTTCATTGCCTGAGTTGATTATTAATGTTAAGATGTTAGCTATCTTATGAAGTTGATTTGAGGTTATGAAACTCATTTAGGAGGAAGTAATAAGGATTTCTTTGGGATTTGGTTTGATGAAATTCTAGCTTAGGTTTTAGTGGAATTTCTCACTTTTGACATCAATTTGTTGATATAAGACCTCACCAATCAATGGAAGGAGACGTGAAATAGGTTGTCCATAGCCTTGTGAAGGTTGCAAGGGTAGGAGATTGGTATAGTGAGTGTGGGCATGAGGAAGACCCCTACAGAATCATGTGTCAGAGGATGAGAGGAGGACAACAGTCTGTCTAGAAGGTAATAGTTTTGTCTATCAAATTGTTGTTTTGTCATTGAAGGCAATCAAGTGTTAGGTATTTTGAGTTGGTTGGCTATTTGGCATTGGAGTTGTGTCAATGGAGATCACCCCAAGGAGGGTAACCTGATTGTCTCCTTAGAGATAGAAGTGTGTGACTGCCTTGAATACACAGTATTGTAGATTACTGTCCTGCATAGTGGTTGGATAGAGTTTTGATCGAAGTTGGGCATCTTGGAAGATGTGGTATGAAGTTATTGGGTCACTTGTTTAGGTGATGTGTTGAACAAGTTTTAGTTGATTGGTTATAGTGTGAGTGCCATAGTTGCACATGAAGAACAGTCTATGAAGGAGTGAGATTGAGAGACTGAGTTTTGAACTTTACCTCTGCATCACGATGCCTAATGGGCGATAACCAGTGTTGAGTACAAACCTCCAGAGAAAGGTCCCTCAACTCCAGATCAAATCAAAGATGCTAAAAATAACCTCTGAGCTAAAGAAGCCTTGTTGAGTGCCCTAATTGATTCAGAAATGACAAATATCTTTGGTCAAAAAACTGCTTATGAAATCTAGAAAAAGTTGGAGAATCTGTATGAAGGCGATAAATTTGTCAAATGTGCCAAGCTACAAAGTCTAAAAGGAAAATTTGGAACTCTGAGGATGAGTGAAGATGAAAACATCGCAATCTACATGCAAAAGATAAATGAACTTGTGTGTGGTATCAGGTGTGCTGGTAGAACTTTAGAAGAATCAGAGATTGTATTAAAAGTGCTCAGATCTTTACCTGATTCATACAAACATAAGGTTGCTGCTATAGAGGAGATTCAGGACTCTCTCAGAAGTTACAAGAGATCAACTGGTTGGCAAAATTTTAGCTTTTGAATTAAGTGAGTTTGGTGATTCTCTTCCCAAGTCTAAATCTGTATTTAAGGCCAATGTGTATGGAAAACAAAGATATGATCCAAGTGAAAGCTCTTCTACAAGATCAAACAGATTCATGAAGATAAGGAAGGACCTTGAAGATGTTGAAATTGAAACTGTAGATCTTGAAGCTCTTCTTGCCAAAAGATTGCCAAGAGGATCCGGTAAGTATGAAGGAAAATTGCCACTCAAATGTTTTGCTTGTAATAAGATTGGTCATTTTACCTAAAGATGTCTGGAGAGGTTTTCAAAACCAAACCCCAATAGATACAAAAATAAGAACAAATGTTACTATGTCCAAGAAGCTAGAGAAGGAGTCACAGATGAAGAATCTAATCATGGAGGTTCCTCTGAAAATGATTGGGTGTTCATTGCCATCTAAGAAGAAGATCCGGTGTCTACTGAATCTACTAGCTATGCAAATATGGAAAGTACCTTAGCTGCTCAGGTTATTGAGAAAGATGAATGGGTGATTGATAGTGGATGTTCTCATCATATGATTGGAGACAAGAGTAAGTTGGTGAATTTTGAAAATTATGGAGGGCTTGTGAAATTTGGAGATAACTCAGCTCGTAGAATCTGTGGGAAAGGATCCATCTCCTTTGATGGTAAGAATAGCACCAATGATGTTATGTATGTTTGGAGAGATGAATTTCTTCCTAGGTCTGCAAATTGTTCAGTTAGATAAAGGTATCTTTAAATCTTAGTCCAAGTATGTGAAAGAATTGTTGAAGAAGTTTAGAATGGAAGATTCAAATCTAGTAGGTACACCTATGGTAACCAGATGCAACTTAAGTAAAGATGATGATTCCCCCAAGGCAAATCAGAAAAGGTATAGATCAATGATTGAAGGATTGCTCTATCTAACTTAGACCAGACCTGATATCATGAATGCCATTGGACTTGTTGCTAGATTTCAAGCTAATCCAAAAGAATCCACGTTGTGGTAGTTAAAAGAATTTTTAGATATCTCAAGGGGACAATTGATTATGGATTGTGGTATCCAAAGGACAATGATTTCACTCTTCATGCATATATAGATGTTGATTGGGTAGGAGATATGGATGATAGAAAAAGTACTAGTGGTGGTGCATTTTTCTTGGGAAGAAGATTGGTCTCTTGGATGAGTGAAAAGCAAGAGGAAATATCTCTGTCTACTACAAAAGCATAATATATAGTAGCAGAAAATAATTGTACTCAGGTTCTATGGATGAAGAAAATGTTGAAAGACATTAGAATTGTGTTTGAACAATGAGTCACAATCTTTTGTGACAATTCTAGTGCAATAAGCATATCAAAGAATCCAATGTTGCATTCAAAGACAAAGCATATATCTATCAAGTTTCATTTCTTGAGAGAGAAGGTAAATGAGAATGAAGCCAAGTTAGAGTTTGTGTCTTCGAAAGATCAGATTGCAGATATCTTCACTAAGCCTCTTCCCAAGGATACCTTTGAGTATCTTAGAGAGAAGTTAGGGGTTATTACCCCTCTAAATTAGAACTAAGATGTACTGAGGTGCATATGTCTGGTGGAATTCATAGTTATATCTTGAGATCTAGATTGATGTTGATAAAATACTACTCTAAGGAGTAGTTAGTATGCAAATGTGGGAGATCAGTCTGAAATAAAAAGGGGGAGTAAAGATTGCAAATATGTGCCCTTTACCATTGATGTCAAAGGGGGAAAGAAGAAATGTGAAAAACTAATTGTTGATGACAAGGGGAGCAATGAAGGAAGTGGTTGTAGAAGTAAGGGGGAGAAGTTCTTGTTATGATGGTTGAATCAGTTTTTCACAACATATGTTGCCATTAATGACAATGGGGGAGATTGTTGCAAATATGTGCTTAAGAAGTGTTGTCATTGATGTCAACATATTCTTGTTGTCATTAGTGTCAATTGTGCCTTATTTTGTTACCTGTTCAGGAGACTAAAATGTTGAATATATTGAGAAAATTAATGAAGACTCAATGTTCATGGACCTTATGGCTGTGTAGAGGATTTTCAGACGTTATTCCAGTTAAGAATTGAGAAGTTTGCATGAAGATTTGAAGAAGTTATGACCATCTGAGTAAAACTAGATCTTGCAATATTTAGAAGAGATAGAGTGACAGTAAGTTGATCTGGATTGCTCCATAGTAAAATATTATGATCTAGGGATCTGAAGGCATGTTTGGGAAGTTAGTGTGTATCATCAACTCCGGTGGTTTGTGGTTTGGAGGTCCACAAGCTATCCTTCTAGTTTGATAGTCATGGTAGATAGTGTTCTTGAGGTTCTGGGGGAAGATATAAATGATTCTGGTAATTTGGTTTAGAGTGGATGTTATTGGTAAGTTCTGTGAATGGGAAAATGGATTGATCAATAAACAATATAAAACCCAAACATCAATGAAATATGTACGTAACAAGAATAAACAAATGAAGTACAAAACTCACAAAACCTATTACCATGCGGCTTCCATTGTTCACCTATCTTTCTTTGATCTTGATTGTGAAGCCCTTAGAAGCTTTCTTTGCTTGCTTGCTTGTTGAAGATGACAAAGGAAGAATGGCTTGTGATATGTATTGTGTTGAAGACGAGCCTCAAACATAGGGACAATGAAGGAGGATATGGGACGTCTAGGATAATTTCGGCATTACGATGGTATGAAGAAGAGAATTGAGAAGAAGAAGATTCCCTAGAGGAATTTGGGCATAGTAAGGATGCCAGAATGAGTCCCCCTTAATTGCTCAGAGAAGGGTCTCATTTATAGATTTTCTGAAAAGGCAATGGAGGGTGAGGATCAACAGATGAGATCAATGGCTCTCATTTTTTGTGAATCTTTAATTTATAATGGATGAATTAAAAATTTAGAGTGGAGGATAGTGAGTTATGACAATTGAATTAAGAATTCAATAGTGGAGAATAATGGGGAACAATTGAATTAAGAATTTAATGAGTGGAAAATAGTGGGGGACAATTTAATTAAGAATTCAATGAGTGGAGAATAGTGGGGGACAATTGAATTAAGAATTTAATGAGTGGAGAATAGTGGGGGACAATTGAATTAAGAATTCAATGAGTGGAGAATAGTTGATATTAGCTAATTAAATATTAAGAATATTTAATTATATGTGCAACATGGTGAGGTGGAAGACATGAGGTGGATTGATGAAGTGGATTTTGTGAGGTGGATTTTAGGACTTAGGACATTAGAAGGATTTTGAGATTTTAATTAAATAAAATGATTTCATTTAATTATGGGATAATGAACCAATCAAATAAATTTACAATATTTATTTAATTGACAGAAGAAAATAAGAATTAAGATAAAAATTAAAATATTTATTTAATTCGACCCGAGCCAATTTTAGGTGTATACAAGTTCAATGTGCTTGTGGAAGTCTCTGGATCATGTGGCTACTATGTTGAAGGTTTGCATTGGATTTTGAGCTTGTTATTGAAGATTTCCTCTTTGAAGTTGATATTCTTCCCAATCTTGGCCGACTGGATGTTCCTAGCATGTTGTGGATAGTCTAAAGATCATTTTATGAAGCGTGGCGTGTTAGTAGAGGAACATTCAAGTCTCAGTTATGTTTGGCTAATAGTGTAAAGATCCGCATTAAGTTTGGCCTACCTTGTTTATCATTCCAAGGTTGATGAAGTGTATAAATACTTGTTGAAGTGTTGTTAAAAATCATCCTTGAGCTAAACAGATTAAATCTGAATGAAGGATCAGAAGCATAGCAGAGAAGAAAAGGAGCGAAAGCAGTGTAGAGTGGAAAGTTAGTGAAGAAGAATTTGGGGCAAAAAAAAGGTTTTGTGAGCATTCATTGAAACTAAACTAGGCATGAAGTAGATGCTATTTCTCAATTAATTCTTTCTATTCTAAATATATTCTGTAGGCAGTGAGCCTCTCTTTTGAGTAGTGGGCTTTGGGCAGTGCACCCGAAGGTATGTGCCTTCTATTTTCTAAAGTACTTGTGACAGGGTACAAATCTTTATGGGTTAACCCCCACTGTGGTTTTTCCCTTAACCAGGTTTCCACGTCAAAATCTTGGTGTCAAGTGTGTTGATTATGCTTCTGCTCATATGTTCTTGATCTATGCTCTAATGTTTATATCATTAATTTGATAAGTAACTTAATAAATAAGGTTAAAAGCAAAAAAAGTTTATTGTGTGTGACAACTGATTCACCCCCCCTCTTAGTTGTCTGGTCTAATTCCAATAGATTAAACATTTGAGTGTTGATAAGTGGTAAAAGTTTTGAGACAACTGATTCACAGTTTGACGGGATGAATTATGCTTTATGGAAGGTACAAATGAAAAGTCATCTCCTTTGTTTTGGTTATAGAGTGTGGAAAGTGATAGAGACAAAGTATACCATGCCTCAAAATTGTTTAACAACTAAAGATAGAGAAAAATCAAACTAGGAACTAGTTCCTAGAACTACTGACAAGAATGTAATTGGCACCAAATGGGTTTTCAGAAATAAGTTGAATGAGAATGGAGAAGTAACAAAAACAAGTTGAATGAGAATGGAGAAGTAATAAGGAACAAGGCAAGATTGGTATGCAAAGATATTCTCAGGTTGAACGAATAGATTTTTGGAGACCTTTGCTCTTATGGCAAGGATTGAAGCAATAAAAATATTTTTGACATTTACAACATTCAAAGATTTCAAAGTGTATTAGATGGATGTCAAGTCTGCATTCATAAATGGTGAGTTGAAAAAAGAGGTCTACATTAAACAACCAGAAGGATTTCAGTTATCAGACCAAGATAACATGGTGTACAGATTGAATAAGGCCTTGTAAGGATTGAAGCAAGCCCCCAGAGCTTGATATGCAAGGTTGGACAAGTATTTGTTGCAATTAGGGTTCAATAGAGGTAATGTTGATGGTGGTTTTGGCACACAATAATGTAGGTATGATTGCTAGGATCACACCTCTCTTGAAAAAGGTATCCTATCCAAGATAGGATTGCCCCAAGGATAATATAGCTAGGTCTTAGCTTACTTGGAATGACTCAGTGGTATGTCTAGCTATTGCAATAAGGGGTCTTACATATAATGATAGGGTTTGTATGATATGACAACAATGTATGTTTAGAAACCCTAGATGATTCAAACTGTGAAGTCTGAAATTTTAGCAAATGATCAATGTAATGCTGCTCAAACCCTAAGTCTACCAAACTTGATGTAATGAAAAATGCAAAAGGAAAAGGGAGAGAGGGAAGGGATAAGAGAGATACTATAGTCAATTGAAGAAATGATAATTAGATAGATAGACAGAATCCCAATAACAAACAAATCTCTATTTAACTAGGCAGCCCACAATACCACAGAGATTGTACAATCTTCTAAGGAAATGTAATGATTTTCAAATTGTAGAGGGTTCATCAAACATCCAATCCTTGGCATAGCTCAATGAAATCCTAAAATCAAACTTATCTCATAAAATATGCCCATACTAACCATGCAAAATGACATACAATTAGTAAGCCATCAATGGTAGGGACAAGAAATCCATCGAATATCTGAATAATTAATCACCAAAGCAATTGAATAACAACTAATTTCAGATTGATGTGAACAATGAAATCCAAAATGAGACAACACAGAAACACAAATTCCCATCAACTTGCAAAACTTGCTTTGTATTAACTAAATTTTGGTAGTCTTAGCAATTCATTATCAAATCTTACTTACAATGAGAAGAAAATGATGGCCCTTTTATAGAAAAGGCACCATACTGAGTTTTTCAATGGATGGTAGAGATTAACTCAACACCAACAGTCCATATTTCATGACATTTAATGAAATACATTAGTTTGTTGCATTTTCAGATTTGCATTTGTCCTTTAGGAAAAAGACAAAATACAACTTGCAAATACATTGAATCTAGACAAAATGGATACCCATTTGGTTGTACATGATGAAAAGTCAAATTTTAAGGCCTAATAAAGCCAAAATAGAGTCACATGACACTTAAAAATATGAGATGATGTGGATTCACAAGATTCTATGTATTGACTAGATCAAGAGGAGTATGTGGCACATTTTAGTGAAGGTGTATCCAATTGGATGCTTGTTGGACTGATTCTTGATGACTGGACTGCTGGGACAACTGTATGCATGTCTTGGACATTAGACTAGTTCTGCAAGGACAACAATGAAGCAGGCCTGATCTATTGTGTTCTCAAGCTCCTAGGACTCATCTCCATCATCTGGGACATCATGCTAACTTTCTCTTGTATGTACAGTAGCAATTTGGTTGATAAAATGTCAATTCTTCATCTCTAGGTTAGCAGGGTACCTCTATGTGTTCATACTCCAAGACAGCTCCAATTAGCTCCAACAAGCTCCTTTGTGCTCTCATACCTACAATTGATAAGGCCAAGCATCAATTTCATCATAAAAAGTCATTTCCCATCATTTTGAATCAAAATATGTCCATTTGTAGTCATGGATTAGTCAAAAATACCTCATTGCCAATGTCACTTATGTTTATCTCCACAAAGCTAGTGAATTTTACATGATTTTTTGAGTTTTTTACCATTTTCAAGTACCCATTTGGCCAATATGATGATCTGGGAGGTTTTTTCAACCATTATAATCCATTTGGGGACTTTTATTTTGCATTTTTATGGCCTTTTCTGTAAAAAATAGGATTTTTGGCAGGTATCGACTTTTCATGTGCAGTAGCATTAATTGTCGTAAAACATGCCCAAAATCAACACAAACTTGGTAAAATGTTCATCATGATGTGACAACTAGTTGTGTAATTTAAATCCATCAAGAAAATCTAATTAGTACCTTGAACAACTCAATTTGTAGGCCAACATGTCAAAAAGTGTTGATTTTGGGTCCCACGGACTAAAGTTGGTGAAGGTAAAATTTAGCGTAGGTCTGTGAGGTCCATTTTTTGCACAAAGTGCTTTTTTGCTACTTTTGGGTGCCACTGACTTGTACGAGTTTGGGCTCGGACCGACTAATAGCATCTCATAAGGTCAGTTAGGTAAATTATAGCTCAAGTCGATAAGGTAGATTTTTAAAGCAAAACATGCAATGTTAGCTCAGCGGAGATTTTCAATGCAACCAACTATTGCAGATTTCTCTATCTACTAACCAAGTACAGTGAAGGCAAATATTAGTGCAAGTTGGTTGAAGCCCGTTTTAGCACTTTTCTTTGAAATTGTCTCTGCAGGGATTTTTGGTCTGACTGACTTAGTGGTAGCTTGGAGGGAAGTCAGTTGGAGGTGAATTTAGTGCTAAGGTCGGGAGTAGGCAGTTTCAACGCAAAGTACAGTAGAGGCTATTTTTAACACCAGATTTTAAATTGGCTAGAGTGAAAGTATATTTAAAAATATATTTTAAATATTTTTAAATATACTTTTAGGATGTTTGAGAAAGGTTCCAGATCCATAGGATTTCATATGCTGATTCTAGATTTTTGAGGTTCCACCAAATTTCAGACTTAGCCATTTTTTAGGGTTTTCAGGGTTTCAGACTTAGCCAAATCAGGGCTTCAAGACCATGTGACAAGATGAAAGTATATGAACCCCTTAGTAAAATCTTATGGGATTTGACATGATTTTACAACTCTAAGACCTGAAAACTAAAAATTTCAACATGACACATCCTGCAAAAGCAATTTCAAGGGCAATATCTAATGACATGGGATTTTGGAACAAAATGTAGCAACACCCAATTTCAGTGTAAAAGGCAACAAATGGCTATCTCTCAAGCACAAGACTACTCAATACACTTCCAAATTAATCATGGACAGTATCAAATGATGCCAAACAAGCAAAATACCAGATTTGAATCAAATCCTACATTCTAAGCACAACTTCATTCTCATCATCATAAGGAAGAAAGGTTGAGACTTAAAGCCAAAGTAAAAAACGGGGGTCTCCATTTGGTAAAATGGGGCATGTGTGCAAGGCACAACAAATGGTGACTTTGCTAGAGAAATGCTCTAGAGCATTTCTAAGTTAAACTTTAGTTTCAAACCTAGAATCTCTGTGTTCCCCACATGTTAAACAAGAAGACATGATACCTTATCAAAGAAGTAGAGACCAATAGCATAGTACAACCATCTGTATCCTAAAAGCCTAAGTTTGTGCAATTGCATTAATTCCCATCCCTATGCAACTAAGCTCATCTAAGATCCTTACACTAAGCTACATGATTAGTATACACCTTATGAACTACTTGGACATTTCCCCACTGCTAGCGAGCATCTATAGCCCCGATGGGTTTGTCTCAAAGTCCCACTCAAGCAGAGCTCTACTATCAGTCATGCGTCCATAGCCCCAGTAGAGGTTACTTGATTGTCCATCTAACTGAGTTATACTGTGTGATTGTGATTTTGATTCTTTTTCCTTTCTTTTCTTTTCACAATTTCTTGATATTTATTAAGCTCAGATTTGATAGAGTACAATGCAGTATCGCTATCCTTGTAACACATGCTTTTGACGATGCAAGTTACATTGATAACTCAGCTAGCTAGATGTGGAATTATGATGGCAACAAAGGTGGACCTTAGATTTTTCACTTAATGTAAGATCACCTAGACTCACTTAGGTACTTTTAGGATTTTAAAGTGTGAGAGATATATGGTTAGAAAATACTTCAAGTGCACTGACTAATGACTCATTTCCCATGAACTGACATCATACCATCCAAGCATAACCATGGAACCCACAGGAGGACCTAAGAAAAAACTTCAGCTTGTCAAATAAATATTCCAAATCACTTACCCAACAAAAAAGCACTTGCAGGTCTGCACAACTGCCACCACATTCAAGAAATGGAGAACCCAAGAAAAGGAAGTGTAGAAGCGAAAAGCAAAGAAAACAAGAAACTAACCTAAACAAAGCAAACTACTCTAACCAAAGCAAAACAAGTAGAAAACAACAACTAACAACCAAGGAAAAGAAAAAATAGAAAGAAAAAACTAAATTGAAACAACAAACAACTAATTAAAACCTAACTAGAAACAAGCAAGACTATGTACAAAAGCTTTGGGCATCAAGCATTTACACTTCCCCATGATTTATTTCTTAGGACATACAGGAGTAATAGGGTGCAGGTCAATGTCCTAAGTCTAGCAAATTCATCTTTGTACTCTGAAAAGTGAGGTAGAGGCATGCTAGGTTCATGTTCAGGGTACCAGTCATGTAGGATCAGGAATTGGGGTAGCTCATTAGAGCCATGATCAATCCATATGCAAGTTGTCTTACCTAAATCCCCATAATCAAATTGATAACTAAAACTAAGTGAAGAGAGAGAAGATACAACCAAATTTGTAGTACCACCAATCAGAGATGTGAGTTCATCACCTTGTTGCATCGTACCACTAACTTTTGCATCTTCAAGAGGTCTTAGTTCATGGTGGATCATGTCTTGTGCATTAGATATTTCTGAATCACTGAATGCTACAACAATCTCCCAAGAAAATAGAAAGTCTAGACAACTGACTTCAGAATGTGGATCATATGGATGAATTTGACATGAATTGGCTAAAGCAAAGTTTGTTATGTTAGGTGAATTCCCATGAAGTAGCATATATTTTCTCATTGTTGATAGCAACTCAATGATGTAATCAAGTGATTGACACAAAAAAGTTTCCAAGCCATTACTCTGCATGAATGTTGATTTTTATTCTCAGATTGTAGATTTCTACTCTCATCTATCATTACTAGGTCAACATCAACCATGTGGAGCTCTTCTTTTATGTAGGTGTGAATAGGATTAGCATGTGGAACACATGATATATTTGAATCTACTTCATCCATATCAGTCACATGCTCTGAAAAAACTTCCTCAGTATTAATCAACAACCTTCCTATTTGGATTGCACATCCATTGTCTGCAACAGCAACAAAGTATCTTTCTTCTTGCAAAACAAAATTCATAATGTCAATGTTGTCTTGGAGTGGCACATTTTCCTAGTTTTCTTCATTTGACTCAGCTTGAGACTCTTATGCAGCAACTGTATTGGCTTGATATGACTGATCATGGTAATGCACTATGCTGATATACTCATAATCCTGATCAGTTTCCTCTGGGTAATTTGATTGTGGCTCAAGTACATCATCTAGAACAATTTTTTGCATTGCTATCCATGACTATTCTTCATTTGGAAGACTAATTTCTTCTAGTTCACATCCGATCTGATCAAGTTGTTGTTCAAACTCAGAATTATCAGTAGTCTGAAATGAACTGTAGTTTTGCATCTCTACAGCAATAAATTCAGGCTTAAAACCTGACACTTGTGAAATATCTGATTGTTGATCTACATCCTTAACATGGTTGTTCATAAATTTTGAGTCATCACCTACCTTATCAACATCCTCAATAGCAGAAATTTGATCTTGTATATTACTTTGTTCTTTGTCCTATGATTGAAAACTAAGTTTTAACCAAGCTAGAACAACATACTCTTCTGATTTGTCTGACTAACAAAGAGATTTCAACCAGTCATGAATCTCATATTCATTAGTTGGGTGATTTTTAGACCACAAGCATTGCCTACCTTCATCATTTGGATATGTACTTTGATGAACAACTTGAATTTTTTCCATATGCAGATTACCCTTTTGACTGTGATCATTTGTGAATAGATTGATAGGCCCTACAACATCAACTCTTTGTATGCAGAATCAACTAGGACATGATCACATTCATATGCTTCTATCTATATTGCAGCTCCTTGCATGGTCTTGCTTAGAATATGTCTGTCATGTATATATCCCACTTCAGGCTTGTATATTTCAAAAATAGAGAAGAGTCCTTTTAAATGTAGGTCTAACCTCTAGAGGAAGGTTAAACAGTCAATCTTGTCATGTGGCTCTCCAGGATGTATAGTGCAGACCTGAGGTGAGCTAAAATCAAGCAATGTAAATGGAGGATACTTCATCCTTATTTACCTGTATAACACTTCTTTGAAAAGTGGGATGTCAAATTTGAAATTCTCTTCATGATATCACTATTGTGATAGTGTTCTAAAGAACAAAGGAGTCTCACAACTAAAACCCTTTTGTGTATCCATTGGATCAGAATTCTTGTAGATTCACTTCATTTTAGCATTTTTAATGAACCAACAAAGTTGAAAGCCTGCATAAAATCTTTGTCCATGCCCTCCTTCTAGAGCCAATTCTATTGATGGTGGTTTTAACACACAACAACATAGGTATGATTGCTAGGATCACACCTCTCTTGAAAAAGGTATCTTATCCAAGATAGGACTGCCCCAAGGATAATACAACTAGGTCTTAGCTTGCTTGGAATGACTTAGTGGTATGTCTAGCTATACCAACAAGGGGTCTTATATATAATGATAGGGTTTTTATGATATGACAACAATGTATGTGTAGAAACCCTAGATGGTTTAGAATGTGAAGTCTAAAATTTCATCAAATGATCATTGTGATGTTGCTCAAACCCTAAGTCTACCAAACTTGATGTAATGAAAATGCAAAAGGAAAAGGGAGAGAGGGAAGGGATAAGAGAGATCCTATAGACATTTGCAGAAATGATAATCAGACAGATAGATAGATTCCCAACAACAAACAAATCTATGCTTAACTAGGCAGCCCACAATGCCACAGAGATTGTGCAATCTTCTAAGGAAATGTAATGATTTTCAAATTGTAGAGGGTTCATCAAACACCCAATCCCTAGCATAGCTCAATGAAATCCTACAATTGAACTTATCTCATAAAATATGCCCAGACTAACCATGCAAAATGACATACAATCAGCAATCCATCAAGGGTATGGATAGGAAATCCATCAAATATCTGAATAGTTAATCACCAATACAACTGAATAGCAACTAATTTCAAATTGACGTGAACCATGAAATCCAAAATGAGACAACACAGAAACATATATTCCTAGCAACCTGCAAAAATTGGTTTGTATTGACTAAATTTTGGTAGAGTCTCAACAATTCATTATCAAATCTTACTTACAATGAGAAGAAAATGATGGCCCTTTTATAGACAAGGCACCATACCGAGTTTTTCAATGGACGGTAGAGATTAACTCAACACCGACGGTCCAAATTTCATGGCATTTAATGAGATACATCAGTTTGTTGCATTTTCATATTTGCATTTGTTCTTTAGGAAAAAGACAAAATACAGCTTGCAAATACATTGAATCTAGACAAAATGGATACCCATTTGGTTGTATATGATGAAAAGTCAAATTTCAAGGCCTAATAAAGCCAAAATAGAGTCACATGACACTTGAAAATATGAGCTGATGTGGATTCACGAGATTCCAAGTGTTGACTAGATCAAGAGGAGTATGTGGTACATTTTAGTGAAGGTATATCCAACTAGATGCTTACTGGACTGATTCTTGATGACTGGACTGCTAGGACAATTGTATGAATGTCTTGGACATTGGACTAGTTCTGCACCGACAATAATGAAGCATGCCTAATCTATTGTGTTCTCAAGATCCTGGGACTCATCTCCATCATATGGGACATCATGTTCACTTTCTCTTGTATGTGCAGTAGCAATTTAGTTGATAAAATGTTGATTCTACATCTCTGGGTCAGTAGGGTACTGCTGTATGTTCATCCTCCAAGATAGCTCCAATTAGCTCCAACAAGCTCCTTTGTGCTCTTAGACCTGCAATTGATAAGGCCAAGCATCAATTTCATCATAAAAAGTCATTTCCCATCATTTTGAATCAAAATATGTCCATTTACAGTCATGGATTAGTAAAAAACAACTCATTGTCAATGTCAATTTCTTATGTTCATCTCCATAGATCCAGTGATTTTTGCATGATTTTTCAAGTTTTTTTACCATTTTCAAGTACCCATTTGGCCAATATGATGATTTGGGAGGTTTTTACAGCCATAGAATCCATTTGGGGACTTTTATTTTGCATTTTTGTATCCTTTTCTGCAAAAAGTGAGATTTTTGGGGGTACGGACTTTTCATGTGCAGTAGCATTAACTGTCATAAAACATGCCCAAAATCAACACAAACTTGGTAAAATGTTCATCATGATGTGATAACTAGTTGTGCAATTCAAATACATCAAGAAAATCCAATTTGCACCTTGAAAAACCTAATTTTTAGGCTAAAATGTAAAAAAGCGCTGACTTTGGGTCCCACGGACTAAAGTCGGTGAAGGTCAAATTTAGTGTAGGTCTGTGAGGTCCATTTTTAGTGCAAAGTGTTTTTGCGCTACTTTTGGGTGCCATCGACTTGCGCGATTTTGGGCTCAGACTGACTAATAGCATCTCATAAGGTCAGTTGGGGTAAATTGTAGCGCAAGTTGGTAAGGTAGATTTTAGTGCAAAACATGCAATGTTAGCTCGATGAAGATTTTCAATGCAACCTACTAGCACATATTTCTCTGTCTACTAACCAAGTGTAGTGAAGGAAAATATTAGTGCAAGTTGGTTGAAGCCCATTTTAGTTCTTTTCTTCGAAATTGTCTCAGCAGGGATTTTTGGTTTGACTGACTTAGCAGTAGCTTGGAGGGAAGTCAATCAGAGGTAAATTTAGTGCTAAGGTCGGTAGGAGGCAGTTTTAGTGCAAAGTGTAGTAGAGGCTATTTTTAGCACCAGATTTTGAATTGGCCAAGGTGAAAGTATATTTAAAAATATATTTTAAATATTTTTAAATATAGTTTCAGGATGTTTCAGATAGGTTCCAGATCCATAGGATTTCATATGCAGATTCTAGATTTTTGAGGTTCCACCAGATTTCAGACTTAGCCATTTTTTAGGGTTTTCAGGGTTTCAGAATTAGCGAAATTAGGGCTTGATGCAGAGCATCCAACACTAATGACTATTACTATCAATATTGGTGAGATATCTCTCCCGTCTCACCGAAATGTATATTTACTTTACCATCGGCAACACATACCTTATCGGCCACCTCTTTGAGTCTCCTGCCGATCGCTATCCTCTCACCGACCGATGTTCACCTTTGGTTGCCTATCAGCAACACTTACACTCTCAGACTAGCCACGAGAAGTCTTCCTGATATCCCACTCATGTCGACTCCAAACACCTTATCACCAAGACCTACACCTATTGGCGAAGATGTTAACCCTTCTGCCGATGCCCCTGATTTCCCTAGTCGTTTCGACCACAGAGCCACTAAACTAAATTATATACAAATCCTATACAGAATGAACTTCTACACAGAATTCAGGATTTGAAAAAAAAATAGTTTGCAGAACTTATATTCCTCCTCCTTCATGTTTTAGAATCAACACCCCTCTATTACAAAGGATTTTCCCCTTTTTATCTTTCCCAACGGTGAGAGATCGACATTCTCCTCTATTTCTGGGATTTTAGTTTTTCAAAATTATTAGTAGGACCCCCTAACTAATTACATGACACCTACTTTTCATAGGACAGCAAAACCCTTAATGCTAAGACACCTTGATTAACCCTTCCCTTAATCCAAACTGTCAAAAATGTTAAGTTTGGAGTTTACAAACATGAAATGTTCATATAGAATGTTACATTTTGAAGATGCTATAAGATAACATAAAATGTTAGAACTATGTTAGTCTTCTTCTTCTCCCTCTTGTGTATGTTGATCCTGTTGAAGGGGTGCTCCTGCACCATAGTCCCCGAGAGAAGAGATCTTAAGCCCCTTTGAGATCAGAGTTTGGAGGTCTGTACCATGATTTTAAATCTTATCTGCAGTCATCCAAATAGCCTCTGAATCAGGTTGTCCTTGCCAAGCCACCAAATACTCCAGGTATTCTTTGTTCCTGGTCTTCTTGATCACTCGTGAGTCTAAGATATGCTTCAATTTTTGTGGATCATGCTTAGGAATATCATCATATGCTGCATCCTGCAAGGGTTCTTGTTTTACATCGGCATTGGACTTGTATGGAGTCAAATCACATACATTGAAAATGGGTGACAATCTAAGATCAGGAGGGAGTTGGATCTCATATGCATTCTTCCCACACTTCTTTAAAATTTGACATGGTCCAAGCTTCCTCTGCATTAGCTTGGTATACTTACCTTTGGGGAGCCTCTCCTTCTTTAGATTTACCCACACTAAATCTCCAACCACAAATTGGAAATCTCTTTTCTTTTTATCAGCATAGGTTTTGTACTTCATTGTAGCCTGTTGGAGTTGTTTCTTGACCTGATCATGTACTTTTTTAATGGCTGAAGCAAAAGCTTCACCATCTGCACTTAGAGGCTCTCCTATAGGCAGATCTCTCAGCTCCAAAATACCTCTTGGATGAATACCATATACTATCTAAAAAGGTGACTTTCCTATACTCCTATTGATGGTGTCATTATAAGAAAATTCTGCCTGTGGGAGGATATTATCCCATTTCTCTCCATGCTGCCTGGTTAAACACCTGAGTAGATTACCCAATGAATAGTTAACAACTTCAGTCTATCCATCTATTTGAGGATGGTAGGCTGATGAGAAGGACAAATTTGTTCCAAGCTTTTTCCAAAGAGTTCTCCAGAAGTGACTAATAAACTTCACATCTCTGTCTGATACTATGTTCAATGGCAAACCATGTATCCTCACTATTTCCTTGAAAAACAAATCAGCAACATATGAAGCATCACAAGTGGTTTTACATGGCAAGAAATGTGCCATTTTACTGAATCTGTCTACTACCACAAAAACACTATCATATCCTTTCCTTGTCCTAGGCAAACGTAGTACAAAATCCATGTTTATGCTCTCCCATGGCCTAGAAGGAATGGGTAATGGCTGATACAAACCTGCATTTGCGGATCTTCCTTTGGCTTTTTGACATATTACACATGCTTCCACAAATTTTCTCACATCTGACTGTAGCTTAGGCCAATAGTAATGCCTCTTCACAAGATCTAGAGTTTGATCAAGACCAAAATGTCCTGCCATGGCCCCATAATGTTTTTCTTGAATAATATTCAGTCTCATAGAACATCTTGGAATACATAGTTGTCCACCTTTGAAAAGTAATCCATCTTGGATAAGAAATTCAAAAAACTCAACATGATATTTGTATCCAAAATAAATACATACCTTGTAGATCTCTCCAAAGTCTTCATCATCGTCATACATTGTCTTCAAAGAATCAACCCCAACACTCTCCAATTGGATCTGATTGATGGTCAGAACTCTCATGCTCAAAGCATCTGCTACTTTCTTCTTAACCCCTTTCTTGTGCTTGAGTGTGAAAGTGAAAGCTTGCAGAGTTTCCACCCACTTCATATACCTATGGTTCAGCTTCTCTTGACTATTTATGAAACTGAGGGCCTGGTTATCTGTAAACACTATGAATTCTTTGGGCATCAAGTAATGCCTCCATTTCTTAAGTGACTAGACTAGAGCATACATCTCCAAATCATAGGATGAGTATCTCTTCTTGGGATCATTTAATTTCTCATTGAAGAATGCAATAGGCCTACCTTCTTGGCTGAGTACGGCTTCAATTGCAATATGACTTGCATCACATTCTACTTGAAAAATCTTGCTGAAGTCAAGAAAAGTAAGAACTGGCTGCTCTACCACCTTCTTCTTCAACGTTTCAAAAGAATTATCTACCTCCTTTGTCCATGTAAACTTGCACTTCTATCCTCCCTTTATGGTGTCAAGTGTGGGTGCACAAATATGACTAAATCCCTTTATAAACTTCCTCTAAAAGGTTGCTAACCCATGGAAACTTCCAACATCATTCAAGGTTTTGGGGGTTGGCCAAGACAATATGGCACGTACCTTTTCTGGATCCATTTTCAGTTTGTTATGTGAGATAACAAATCCCAAGTAGATGATCTCTTCCTATATAAATAGACACTTTGCTAAATTGATCCTTAGTTGTTCTTCATGTAACCTTTTGAGAACCAAGTCTATATGGATGAGGTGTTCTTCCTTTGTATTACTGAAAATCAATACGCATATAGATAGACTATGATAAATCTACCTATGAATTCTCTCAAGACCTCATTCATCAATCTCATAAAGGTACTAGGGGCATTGGACAAACCAAAAGGCATGACCTTCCACTGATATAACCCCTCATTAGTCTTGAATGTAGTTTTCCACTCATCACCAGGTCTAATCCTAATCTGATGATAACCACTCTTTAGATCTATTTTGGTGAAGTATTTAGCACCTCCTAAACAATCAAGTAAATCTTCTATCCTAGGTATGGGAAATCTATACCTGATGGTTATCTTGTTGATTGCCCTTGAATCAATGCAAAGTCTCTAAGTGCCTTCCTTCTTTGGTGCGAGTACAGCCAGTACTGCACATGGGATTAAACTTTTGCCAATTAGGCTTGTCTCCAACAACTCTTCAATTTGTCTTGCTACCTCTGTATTCTGATCTGGAGTGAGCTTATATGCTGCTTTGTTTGGAAGTGTAGATCCTGGGATCAGATCTATACAATGGCTGATGTCTCTTATAGGTGGTAGGGAACTTGGCATCCCATAAGAGATAATGCCTTTGTATTTGTCCAATAGCTCTTGGACAGCTGGGTCTATGAATTTTTGTCTCTTCTCTCCCTTGACTTCTTGTTGCTATTCCTTGTTCACCTTCAGGCAAGGAATTAAAGCATATGTAACTACTCCTTCTCCTATCTCTTTCATGAATTGTTTGCCTTCTACCATCATTACCTTAACTTCTTTTCCTTTTGATTCCACCTCATTCTCCATTAATGGTATCAATTCTATCACCTTACCATTCTTGGTGATGGAATAGGTGTTTCTAACTCCATCATGGTATGCTTTCAAATCATACTGCCATGGTCTTCCAAATATGAGATGGCAAGCATCCATCTTGGCAATGTCAAACAATAGCCTATCTTTGTATGGACCAATTTGAAATTCTACCCAAGCCTGTTCTTCTACAACTATTTGCTGACCTTGGGTGAGCCATGAAATTTTATATGGGCAAGGATGTGGAAGCCTCCTAAGCTTAAGCTTTTCTACCATCTCAATGGATACAAAAATCAAAACTTTACATACCTTTCTTCCTACCTTGCAAGTAGTTTTGAAGAGAGATTTCCTTTGTGGAGGTTCTTTTCCAGGCACTTTCATGGTCGTCATTGCTCTCCTAATCATCAAAGATTCTCCATTCTCAGGATACCCATAACTATCAGGAGCATTTACACTTTGATTTGTGCTTGAGCTTGCTACACTTTAACAATCAGATTCTTGGATTAGACTGATTCTCTTTTCTCCCATTGAACTTGTTGCCTTTTCTAGGCATCTGCTGGCTATATGGCCTTCTTTGTTATAGTTATAACATCTGATAGATCCTCTGCCCTGGGATCTTCCTCTGAAAGGTCTTCTGCCTCTAAAGTTTCCCCTTTGATTGCAGCTTCCCCCTTGGTTTTTATTGCTGTCTCCTCTGATGTTCTCTTGGTTGGATTCACTTTGGTATCCAAATCCTCTGCCTCTAAAAGGACTTCTTCCTCCTCTCTACTATCTCCCTCTACCTCTATTGTTCTGCTCATGTTTTCTCTTTAATTTCTCTTCTACCTTGAGTGCCAATTGATAGCACTTTTGAACTGTCTCTGGGTTATGTAAATTTATTTCTTCTTGGATGTTAAACCTCAAACCATTGAGGTACCTTGCTACCTTCTCTTCCTCATCTTCCCTTACCTTTGTTTTTACACACAGTTTCTTGAATTCTTCTGTGTATGAGCTAACATCTAGCTCCTTCTGCTTCAAATTATGTTTCCTCTTATGTAATTGGATATTGTAATCCAATGGAACATAGGCCTCCTTCACCAACGCCATCATTCTCTTCCACGTTGCAACTTTGTTCTTTCCCTCTTTCACCTTGTCATCTTGGATGAAATTCCACCAAGTCAGTGTAGCTCCTTTCATTTGGACTGAGCCATCTTCACTCTTTGGTGTTCTGGTATCTCTTCTATCTCAAAGAAATTGTTTAAGGAGTCTATCCACTCCATTACTGAATCAGGTTCAATTTTTCCTACAAACACTGGCAGGTCTATTTTCACATCTATGATCCTTCTTTCTATGGACTTGAGGGCATTGAGTAAGGGTCTCTGGTCTGCAGGGACCACTAGCTCTTCCTTCTCTAGGGTCTCCTCTTCGTCCCCATCTTCTTGTTCACCAGAGTTTTCTTGCCCCTTCTCCACTCTGTCCCTCAACTTCTCTAGTTCTTCCTTCAATGCCTGATTCTGAGCTCTATCAGCTCTGCTCTCTACTATTTGCTTTCTTACCAAGGCCGTCAATTCAGCATTAGTCATCTTTGTTGGAAAAGTTTCTGAAGCTTCTCCTTCTGACATTTTGCTTTCTCCTACTACTAGATGGAACAAACACCTTCAGAAATCAAAATACACAATAGCTTTTCCCAGAGCTTTCTCTAGCTTTGATACCACTTGATGCAGAGCATCCAGCACTAACGACTATTACTATCAATATCGGTGAGATATCTTTGCCGTCTCACCAAAATGTATATTTACTTTACCATCAGCAACACATACCTTATCGGCCACCTCTTTGAATCTCTTGCCGATCGCTATCCTCTCACCGACCAATGTTCACCTTTGGTTGCCTATCGGCAACACTTAAACTCTCGGACTAGCCACGAGAAGTCTTCCCAATATCCCGCTCACGTCGACTCCAAACACCTTATCACCAAGACCTACACCTATCGGTGAAGATGTTAATCCTTCTGCCGATGCCCTTGATCATGCCGATATACTTAGCACCCACTTCACTGTCAGAAAGACTCTGACTATTGGCGACACCTTCAACTTCTCCGCTGATGGCATATCTCACACCGATATGCTAGCAAATACTTCCTTTTTGGTGAGAATTTGGACTATTGACCACCTAAAAGATCGTCGCACAGATGCTTTGTGTCACTCCGATGACTCTTCAAAACCCGCCTTCGTTGGCAACACCTTATGCCATCAGGTCACCTAACAATCCTCCTGCCGATGCATCCCTCACGCCGATGACTTATATCTATTGGCAAGATGACCTACTGTCAGCATCACCTTCTTCCTTCGGCAAAACACGCTTCTTCGGCCAGACCTTTCTCCTATGCTCTGACGATAATTGTTACGCCGATGCACCTCTGCTTCTACCTTCTGTCGGCTAGACTCTTCCCGATATGCTTATCATCGGCAACTATCGACAACACTCTACCTTTCGGTAATACTCTTAAGGTCTTCCCCAATGGGCTCCCTCACGCCAATGTCTTCTATGACTTCCTACTATTGGCATGACTCCGTCATTCGGCACAACACAATTCCTCTCTGCTGATACGCCGATACGCTCCTACTGTCGGCGTGACCCCTTCTCATTGGCGAAGCTTTCAACGGTTCTCCCGACGGTTATTCTCACGCTGATGGCCCGAATTCAGGATACCCACATAAAGGTTATCTCATACAGATGATAGATACACAGTAAACGCACTCCCTCAGACAGTCTCAGCACTCACATAGGACGTATACAACTAATGTACACAAATGGACACTTAGCAGCAACAACAGTATACATCAAGGAGGTATTTGGAGTGGTTTCGTAATTTTGAACAAAACAAAATTGAAAGAAAACTATCTTACAGATCCATTCCACTGATTTCTTAGAAATCCACCAGTGGAATGGATTTCCCTAGTCGTTTCGACCACAGAGGCACTAAACTAAATTATATATAAATCCTATACAGAATGAACTTCTACATAGAGTATCTACACAGAATTCAAGATTTGAAAAAAAATAGTTTTCAGAACTTCTATTCCTCCTCCTTCATGTTTCAGAATCAACACCCCTCTATTACAAAGGATTTTCCCCTTTTTATCTTTCCCAACGGTGAGAGATCGACATTCTCCTCTGTTTCTGGGATTTTAGTTTTTCAAAATTATTGGTAGGAGCCCCTAATTAATTACATGACATCTGCTTTGCATAGGACAACAAAACCCTTAATGCTAAGACACCTTGATTAACCCTTCCCTTAATCCAAACTGCCAAAAATGTTAAGTTTGGAGTTTACAAACATGAAATGCTAATATAGAATGTTACATTTTGAAGATGCTATAAGATAACATAAAATGTTAAAACTATGTTAGTCTTCTTCTTCTCCCTCTTGTGTATGTTGATCCTATTGAATGGGTGCTCCTGCACCAGGGCTTTAGGACCATGTGATAGGATGAAAGTATATAAACCCCTTAGTGAAATCTTGTGGGATTTGACATGATTTTGCAACTCTAAGACCTAGAAACTAGAAAATTCAACATGACACGTCCTGCAGAAGGAATTTCAAGGGCAATATCCAATGACATGGGATTTTGGAGCAAAATGCAGTAACACCCAATTTCAATGGAAAAGGAAACAAATGACTATCTTTCAAGCACAAGACCACTCAATACACTTCCAAATCAATCATGCACAACATCAAATGACTCCAAACATGTAAAATACCAGATTTGAAGCAAATCCTGCATTCTAAGCACAACTTCATTCTCATCATCATAAGGAAGAAAGGTTAAGACTTAAAGCCAAAGCGAATAAAGGGGGTCTCCATTTGGTAAAATGGGGTGTGTGTGCAAGGCACAATAGGTACTAGTGATAGTAATCTCTGTTTCAAGATTAATGGTGATGAAATTTTGATTGTTAAAGTCTTTGTTGATTACATTATCATTGGAGGCAATGAAGGTATGTGCATGATATTTGCGGGGGAAATGCAAAAAGAGTTTGAGATGTTTATGTTTGGTGAAATGAATTTCTTTTTAGGTCTACAAATTACTCAATCAGATAAAGGAATCTTCATTTCTTAGTTTAAGTATGTGAAAGAGTTGTTGAAGAAGTTTGGAATTTAGGACTCTAAACCAATATGTACTCCCATGGTGACTGGTTGCAAGTTATGAAAAAATGATGAATCACCTAAGACTGATTAGAAAAGGTATAGATCTATGATTGGAGCATTACTTTATCTAACTCAAACTAGACCTGATATAATGCATGTAGTTTATCTTGTGGCAAGACTTCAAGAAGATCCTAGAGAGTCACATGTGATGGCCCAATCAAGAGAATCTTAAGGTATTTGAAAGGCATGTCAGATCATGGCTTATGGTATCCAAAGAATAATTGAAGAGAACTTGTGTCTCAATTTTACTGCTTGAATCTCATGTTTCATAGTTGTTCTTTGTTGAACTATTCAATCGTCGGGTTCAATAGTTCATTGAATTGATCATCGGGTTCGAACTATTCATCGAGTTCAATTGTTCATTGAACTATTTCGTTGAACTGTTCATCGGTTCTGTGGTTCAATGGTTCAACCGAATGGTTCGATGGTTCATCAACATTGGTTCAACAGGATAGGTTCATCGGTTTTGTGGTTCAATGGTCCTTTGTCATAGTTGAAGATATCACTCTATTGAACCATTGAACCTCGCATCAAGGTTCAATGGTTCAACCATTGGTTCGAGGTTCAATGGTTTAACCAATGGTTCCATAGGTTTAATGGTTTAATCAATGGAGATTGAATGTTTGGACATCGGTAAGAAAATTATCATCGGTGAAGTTTAGAGATATCTCTCCGACTGCCAGTATCTTTTTGATGGACGATGAATGGTAAACCTGTTGGTTTTATCGACATATGTGTCGACAGTATATATTCTTTTGGGTGTGTATTTATATTAATGTTACACCTAATGTCTGATGCATGTGGGATTAATCATCTCACTGGAATGCAAACTGTCAGAAGGTAGTTACGATGGTTGTGATAGCAATGCTGAGTTAGTTGAAATGAGCAGTTAGGGCAAAAGAGAAAATAGTTCTTTGCTCTTGAAGACTGTGGTTTATATACAGATTTGGCAAGCTCATCAGAGAAGTTGTAAAAGTGATTCATTTTGTATTGTTTATTTCTGTAGAATGTGCAGATGTTATAAACAGCTTTGTACAATCGTAAAAGTGGATCGATACCTAAACATTAGAGCTGGAAATCTTTATTGTAATCTTTCAGTTTGCTATAATAAAGATAGTCTCTCTTGTGGTGGTGGGTTTTTTACCCGAAAGGGTTTTCTCACGTAAATCTGGGGTCATTCTTTATTGTCTGGAATGTTTATTCTATTTTTCTGGTGTGTTTATCTATAGTTTTATGAGTTGAAATTTACCTGTCTACATTATCCTCTTTGAATTAACATTAGGGAAGCTGTATTCTGCACCTCTGCTTTCCCTACAAGTGGTGTCAGATCCTGGCCAGTTGTGTTATCCTTGTTGGTAGGTTGGGTTTTTTGTATTAGTTCAGAAAGTGGGACTTCTATAGAGGTCTATTCTGTTAAATAAGATGGCAAGTACATCAAGAAAAATAGACATTGAAAAGTTTAATGGCACAAACTTTGAGTTGTGGAAAATTAACGCTAAAGATTTGTTGGTCGACAGAGATCTATGGATTGTTGTGTCTGGGGTTAAACCTACAAGCATGAGACAAGAAGATTGGGACCTAGCTGACAGAAAAGCCAGAGGACTGATAAGATTAAGTCTTGCAGTTTCTGTTCTATTGAACGTCCATGAAGAGAAGTCAGCCAAAGATTTGTGGAAGAAGTTGGGAGATATTTACCAGGGCAAGTCCTTGGTGAATAAACTATTCCTCAAAAAGAAGTTGTATTCTCTGAAGATGGATGAAGGTGCATCTGTAGCAGACCATCTGAACACATTTAATCTGATTGTTGCACAGTTGACGTCTGTAGGTGTAAAAATAGAAGAGGAAGACTTCTATATGCTTCTATTGTGTTCCTTACCTGATTGATGGGATCATCTTGTGATGGCTATTGGAAGTACAAAAACCATGTTTACAACTGAAGCGGTTGTTACCTCATTGTTATCTGAAGAGATGTAGAGGAAATCTTCTGAGACAACTAAAGAGGCTTTGTCTATTCGAGGTAGATCAAAGGAAAGAGGCAAGAAGAAGGACAACAAGTCTAAGTCCAAATCAGAGGGGAAATCAAAATCTCATGGCACAAAGTCTAAGGGGAAGTGCTAGAATTGTTGGCAGAAAGGACACATCAGAAGAGACTGTAAAGAGGAGAAAAAGAAGAAGAAGAAGAACTCTTCTGACAATGATTCTTCTTAGAGTGATGTTGATGCCTTCCTTGTTGCCTTGGCAATGCTTGCATCTAAAGATGTGTGGCTGGTGGATTCAGGAGCATCTTTTCATATGACATCTCACAGAGAGTGGTTCACAAAGTATGAACCATATGCTGGTGGGAAGGTGTTCCTGGCAAGTGATTCAACACTAAAAATTGTTGGTCGAGGACAAGTCAGAATCTAGTTCCCGGATGGCAGGATAAAGGGAATGAATGGAGTATTACACATCCCAGGTCTGGCTTGAAATTTACTTTCTGTTAGTAAGCTTAATGATGTTGGTGTGCAAGTTACTTTTGTGAATGGTGGCTGTAAGATGACTAGAGGTTCTATTGTACTGGCAAAGGGTGAAGGCATTGGAACTCTGTATAGGTTAGATGCTAAACCAGTATGCTGTAGTAGTGTTTCTGTAAAATCTGAAAAAGCTACTATTGTAACACATGATGCAAACTCTATGGAAGTTAAACTTCCCACAGAGAAAACAATGCTCTGGCATCATAGACTTGGTCACATAGGTGAAAAAGGTTTAAAAACCTTGAAAAACAAAAACCTGGTAGATGGGCTGATTGATTGTAATTTGGAGTTCAATTTCTACGAACATTGTATATATGGAAAACAAAACCGTGTTTCCTTTTACTCTAGTTCTCATAAATCTTCTGGTGTTCTAGACTATGTACATTCTGATGTCTTCGGTCCAGTTGATGTTCCTTCTTTAGCTAAATCAAGATACTATGTATTGTTTATTGATGATTATTCAAGGAGGGCATTTGTATATTTTTTGAAAAATAAATCAGAAGTGTTCAATCAGTTTAAAGAATTTAAAACTCTTGTGGAAAATCAGACTGGTAGAAAAATAAAATGTTTGAGAACAGATAATGGTGGTGAATATTGCAATGCGGATTTTGATAAATACTATGTAGATCATGGTATAAAAAGGCATAAGACTACACCTTATACTCTGCAGCAAAATGGAGTTGCTGAAAGGTTGAATAGATCATTGATGGAGAAAGCAAGAAGTATGTTGAGTTATGCTAGTCTTGAACAAAGGTTCTGGGCTGAGGCAGTTGCTACAGCTTGTTACTTGCTGAACCGCTCTCCTACTTCAGCATTGGTTGATAAGACGCCTATGGAAGTGTGGTCTAGAAAGAAGCCCTCTTTGAGACATCTTCATGTTTTTGGCTATGAGGCATATGCTCATATTCCTAAGGTAAAAAGGTCTAAGATGGATTACAAGGCAGTCAAATGTATCTTTATTGGCTATGGAGTCGGTGTTAAAGGGTACAAGCTTTGGAATCCTGAAACTAAAAAAGTAATTTATAGTAGGAATGTAATTTTCAGAGAGCTAAAACCTTTGGTTATTGATCCTCAGCCAGAGAAGACAAAAAAGAAGAAAGAAAAGAGTGTTGTTAATATTCCTCTAACCCCTGTAAAAGAGGAACAAAAAACACCAAGTGTAGATGATTTAGAAGTGATTTCAAGTAGCTCTGAAGACTTAGATCTAGAGCAAGAACCTAAACCTGCACCTCAACCATTGAGGCGGTCTACACGTGAAAGAAGACAACCAGATAGGTATGGATTTTTAGTACTTGATTCAAGTTATGCCTATGCTTTACTTACTAAAACTGATGAACCTAGGACTGTGAAAGAATCTATTAGTTTATCTGATTCAGATTGTTGGTTGGAAGCCATGGAGAATGAAATGTCATCATTGGAGAAGAATGGAACCTGGGATCTAATGCCCTTGCCTGAAGGTAGAAAACTTGTGGGCTGTAAGTGGGTATTTAAAAAGAAATATGGTCAAGATGGTAGTGTTGATAAGTACAAGGCAAGACTGGTTGCTAAGGGGTATTCCCAAAAGGAAGGTATAGATTATGGAGAATTCTTTTCTCCTGTAGCTAAGCTGACATCCATTAGATTTCTATTGTCACTTGCAATAGCATATGATTTTGAAATTGAGCAGATGGATGTGACAACATCATTTCTTCATGGAGACCTTGAAGGAGAAATTTATATGTCCCAGCCAGAGCATTTTGTGGTAAAAGGTAAAGAACATCTGGTATGTAAACTTAAGAAGTCTCTTTATGGTTTGAAGTAATCTCCCAGAATGTGGTATCAAAAATTCGATACGTATGTTCCATCTTTAGGATATGTGAGATCTAAATCTGATCACTGTGTTTATTATAAAACTGATGGTGATCGAATTCTTATAATTGCACTATATGTGGATGACAGTTATTCATTGGCAATGGTAAGGGGATGATCTCAGATTTAAAAGCTCAGTTGTCCTTGAAATTTGAAATGAAGAATTTGGGGGCAGCAAAGTACATTCTGGGAATGGAAATCAAAAGGGACAGATCTAAGAGAAATCTTTGGCTCAGCTAGAGAAAATATATTACCAATGTTCTTGATAGATTTAATATGTCTAATTCCAAACAACTAGTTGTTCCAGTTTTGCAGGAAATGAAATTATCTGTTGAAGATTGTCCAGAATCTTCGAATGAAATTGATGACATGAAATATGTGCCTTATGCAAGTGTTGTTGGTAGTTTAATGTACACAATGGTTTGTACCAAACCAGACATTACCTAGGCAATGGGAGTTTTGAGCCAGTTTATGGCAAATCTAGGCAGATCACATTGGGATGCTATAAAAAGAGTTATGAGGTATTTGAAGGGAACTTTTGACTATTCTATTTGCTATCATGGAAACTCAATTGGATCTCAGAGATCTATAAGCATTCAAGGTTATGTTGACTCTGATTGGGCAGGGGACATTGACAGTAGAAGATCCACCAGTGGATATGTGTTCACGTTGAATGGTGGTACTATCAGTTGGATGAGCAAGTGACAGGCTGTAGTTGCTTTGTCCACAACAGAGGCAGAGTACATGGCAGCTACTCGTGCATGCCAAGAAGTCATTTGGCTGAAGAGGTTATGTTCTGATGTTGGTTTTAATGTAGGACAGATACAAATACATTGTGACAGTCAAAGTGCTATATGTTTGGTGAAGAATCCTACATTTCATGCTAGGACAAAACATATTGATGTCCAATATCACTTTGTTCGTGATATGGTGGAAGATAGGAAGGTGAAGTTGGAAAAGGTTGACACTTTGGAAAATGTTGCTGATGCCTTAACTAAACCAGTAAGCATGGCCAAGTTCAAATGGTGTTCAGATGAAATGGGTCTACGGTCTCATAGTTCTCAATAATCGAAAGAGGACTAAGAGGTAGCAGTAATCTCTTCGACAAGTGGGAGATTGAAGAGAACTTGTGTCTCAATTTTATTACTTGAATCTCATGTTTCATAGTTGTTCTTTGTTGGACTATTCAAGCATCAGGTTCAATAGTTCATTGAATTGATCATCGGGTTCGAATTGTTCATTGGGTTCAATTGTTTGTTGAACTATTTCATTGAACTATTCATCAGTTTTGTGGTTCAATGGTTCAATCGAATGGTTCGATGGTTTGTCGACATTGGTTCAAATGGTTTGGTATTGGTTCAACAGGATAGGTTCATCAATTTTGTGGTTCAATGGTCCTTTGTCTTAGTTGAAGATATCACTCTATTGAACCATTGAACCTTGCATCGAGGTTCAATGATTCAACCATTGGTTCGAGGTTCAATGGTTCAACCAATGGTTCCATAGGTTCAATGGTTTAATTGATGGAGATTGAATGTTTGGACATTGGTAAGAAAATTATCATTGGTGAAGTTTAGAGATATCTCTCCGACTGCCAATATCTTTTTGATGGACGGTGAATGGTAAACCTGTTGGTTTTGTCAACATATGTGTCGACAGTATATATTCTTTTGGGCATGTATATATATTACTGTTACGCCTGATGTCTGATGCATGTGGGATTAATCATCTCACTGGAATGCAAACTGTCAGAAGGTAGTTACGCGATGGTTGTGACAGCGATGCTGAGTCAGTTGAAACGAGCAGTTAGGGAAAAAGAGAAAATGGTTCTTTGCTCTTGAAGACTGAGGTTTATATACAGATTTGGCAAGCTCATCAGAGAAGTTGGAAAAATGATTCATTTTGTACTGTTTATTTCTTTAGACTGTGCAGATGTTATAAACAACTTTGTACAATTGTAAAAGTGGATCAATACCTGAACATTAGAGCTAGAAATCTTTATTGTAATATTTCAGTTTGCTGTAATAAAGATGGTCTCTCTTGTGGTGGTGGATTTTTTACCCGAAAGGGTTTTCCCACGTAAATCTGGTGTCATTCTTTATTGTCTGGAATGTTTATTCTATTTTTCTAGTGTGTTTATCTATAGTTTTTTGAGTTGAAATTTACCTGTCTACATTATCCTCTTTGAATTAACATTAGGGAAGCTGTATTCTGCACCTCTGCTTTCCCTACAATAATGATTTCACTCTAACTGCTTATACAGATGCAGATTGGACTAGAGATGTTGATGACAGAAAAAGTACAAGTGGAGGTGCTTTCTTCTTGGGTAATAGATTAGTTTCATGGCTGAGCAAGAAGCAAGATTTAATCTCCTTGTCTACTGTAGAAGCATAATATATTGCAGTAGCATGATGTTGCACTCAAGTGTTATGGATGAAGTAGACTTTGGAGGACATAAGAGTTGTGTATGAAGATCTAATTACAATCTTTTGTGACAATACAAGTGCTATAAACATGTCAAAGAACCTAGTGATGCACTCAAGAACAAAGCATATATCTATAAGGTATCACTTTTTGAGAGAAAAGGTGACAGAGGATGAAGTAAAGATGGAATATGTGTCTACAAAGGATTAGATTGCATATATTTTCACTAAGCCTCTACCTAAGATACTTTTGAGTATCTCAGAGAAAAGTTAGGGGTTATTACCCTTCCTACTCTGAACTAAGATGCATAGGAATACATCAATCTAGTAGAACCTAGAACCTCATTCATTGATCTAGATTGATGTTTTGAGAGCTACCTCTCAGGGGGAGTAGCTAAAAGTTACTGACATGAGTTCTTGATAAAAAGTAGTAAGCATTGATAACAAAGAAATTTTATTTTGATTAGAGCAGCATAGTGCAACTATGTACCCTTTTCCATTGATGTCAAAGGGTGAGAGAAATCATGTGAAAAACTTAAGGGGAGAAAGAGTACAGATTTATAAAGAGAAAGGGGAAGAATCTTGTCTTGATGGTCTTTACATTTTTTCACATCATATGTTGCCATGAATGACAAAGGGGGAGATTGTTGCAAGTATGTGTCTAACCGGTGTTGTCATTGATGTCAACATATAAGTGTTTTCATTGGTGTCAAATGTGCTCTTATTTTGATGCTTATTTGTTTATGTAAGTGTTGGAGATAATGAGTAAGTGATCTTGATGTTGAGTTTCCAAGTGGTTTTGAGAAAATTTGCTCCTCCAGTGGAAATAGTGTACAAAAGAGTATCTTTGTTTATAGAAAAATAGTCTAGTAGTTTGCTCCGCATTTCTTGTAGAATGAATATCTTTGTCTATGGATTGGAATTTATCTAGAGGCATGTTTGAAGATGATATGCTCCAAGTTTGAGCATCTGGTATGAATATTTGAGTGAGTTATGATCATGAGAATGAAACTAATTTTTTTGTACATTTGGTGGTGATAGGGAAAATGTATTATGCTCTGCATTCCTCCGCATTTAAGTATTTTAGTCTGTAGTTCTAGAATCAAGTTTGTACTGATTATAATTGCCTTCAACTCTAATGGTTCATGATTTGGTGGTCTGCAAGTGATCTTTTCTTTATGATAGTGGCAGACAATTATGTTAATGTGCTCCAGTTTGAAGAATCTTATGAATAAAGTAATCAGATGTGGTGTGGAAGTTCCAAATGATTGTAATGTGCTTGTGGATGTCTTTTGATCATGTTCCTATCTTTTGATTGGTCTACGAAGAGTAATTTGGATCGTAGAAGAAGACTATTCTTAGAAGACTTAGTGTTGACACCAGTCTTGGCCGACTTGGTTATTTTCACTACTTACGAAGTTACATTGAAGATTGTGAAAGCGTGTTTTGGCATGGAAGATTGCATTTGAGTCCTAGCTAAGGCATAACATGATCCGCATACACCTTTACCTTAGCAAATTTTGTTTAGGTCTAGACCTATTTCTATGTATGTTTGTAATGCTGACCTTGGAGATTGTTCCAATGGTTGATGAATGTAATGAAGACTTTGATGTACATTCCAAGGTTGATGAGTTATATAAAAACATGTAATGTAGTTACGAAAAATATGTACTTGTGTAAAAATGTGAAGATAAGTGAAAATGTGTAAGAAGAGAAGAGTAGAGGAGTTATATTGTGCTTCAATGGACCTAAACCCAGGCATGAAATAGATGCTATCAAATTGATTCACTAACCCTTGGCAGTGAGCTGATCTTGGCAATGAGCCAATCTCGGTAGTGAGCCCCATCATTTGTAGTGAGCATTTTGGGAAGTGAGCCTCTATTTTTCGGTATTGTTATAACATATATATTTATGTCGGCTAACATCGACTATGGTTTTTCCCTTATAGGGTTTTTCATGTAAAAAATCTAGTGTCTCATGTGTTGAATATATTATTGTGTTGAGCTTCATATTTCATGCTTTCATGGTTAAATCTTAATAACCATGATTGAACATTTGATGTGTTGATAAGTGGTTAAAGTTTTGAAGCAACTGATTCACCCCCCCTCTCAGTTGTCTTGTGCATTCCAATAGGATTGACCTATGGGGATGGGCTCAAGGGTGCCTATATAGAGAGAGGGCCCCTATCTTGATGATATATATTTGACATGTCATGTTGGTCCTATGTCCATAGATTCATATGCTTTGAAGGAATTACCTTTTTTAATACATGATCTGATGAGTATAATGATGATATTTTTCTATGTCTCATGTTAACCCTATGGACACTAATAATGTAGATATATATGCCTTACCTTTACCTACATGTGATTATGATTCATCTCTATCCATGCCTAATGATATACTTGTTGAATTTAATTACCTATAGATGATGATTATGCTAGTGATGAGATTTATGATGAGTGTACTTCATCTCTCACTAGTGATAGGCCTATACATGATACACCTTGTTCAACTTCACATGAGGTCATTAACTCCCATGTAATTCATGATGATCTATCTTGTCTATCTTGTGGCTCATGGTCTATTGATGATATGTTTAGTGATGAGCATAGTAATATTTCTTTATCTTTTTATGATGAGGTTAATGACATCCTGTTTGTTACATGATTATGTGATTTATGATAAAAAATATCTTAGTACACATATCTTAGAGTGATTTAGTGGTAATTAAGATGCAAAGATACATGCTAGATAATTATTATCTTCAAATTATTCTTCTATATACGTGATGACTATATTTTGATACAAACATTTAGTGATACATTAAGTTTTACCACTAAGTAATGATTTAATTCATATCATGCTTCTCATACATCCTTTCATGCATTGTCATGTGCTTTCATAGATCACTTTATTAATGGCTCTAGACAATATTTTGTTCATGGTTTTAATTCTTCTCCTTCTAGTGGCCCGTTTGTAGTAGATCCCATTAACATTTTTATGCATCAATATGATATATGAAATTAGTCGAGACCCCCATTTGGATCCATTCATACTTTCACATGTCATATCTTTAAGTACTTATGGAGTACCTCCTCCTATATCCCATCTTGCACATGATATAGACATACTTAAGAATGAATAACAACATGAGGATCTTTTACAATTTTTACTTGGTATATGTGAGGATAAGGTGGCATTAGTTGATAATATATCTTTGACACCCTCCACCATTGTTACATATGACATGAGGCATACACATGTGAGTTTGAGACATGTTTAGAATGATATTTCACCTTATTTGAAGTACCTCATTACTGGGATTGACAATATAGAATGATATGTTGATACTCATGCACAAAGTGTTCAAACAAAAAATGACACTACAAAAATATTTCACAATCCTTTGGCATATGACATTTTGACTTATCCTATACCAAATGGATTTGTTAAGTTATTCAAAGTCAATTATCTAGCCACAACTCCATTGTTCCATGGAACAATCACTTGTTTCTTAGAGGGAAACTATTCCTCCTCTTTACCTAATGTTGGTTGTGTCACTAAAAATCTATAATTGCAAAATATGTCATTATTCCCTTCAATCTACATCTTCTTCTTATGGCTATTTTTTGTTACCTCTCTTGCCTTCCTACCCTTACTATTCGATTGTTTGATGGGTCTATGTCTGAATAGTTCATGACCACAACCTCATAGATTTTCTTTTTCATTGGTTCATACATCTTTTATCCTCCTATTTCCCATGCTAGTCTTTTATCCTTTAAATCATCATCATAGACTATGTCAATATCCTCTAATCTAGAATTTCTAGTCCATCTACACTTGGTGAAATTCCTCTTCTTTCCTACACTTAGCCTCTTCCAACCAAGTAACTCTACTAGTCTCACATACCTATACCAACTATCATGATGCATTCCTTGATATGTAAATTGTACAGGATATTCTATATGATCCCTATAAAATTTTCATAGGTCACTACACTAGTGCCTTTGCCACCTGGAATCTCTATTATGACATCAACATCCTTGGCAATGTCTCCAATAAGTCCTTTGGTTTTGTTCATCACGTTCTTTAATCCACACATAAGTAATTTGGTTTTGTTAACATAGGAAAACATAATGGATATTTGTTAATGGATATCTGTTTTCTAGAATAGATATCCATTTTGTAAAATGAATATCCGTTACCTAGATATCCGTTGACCAAACAATTGGGCTTTAGGTAATGGATATTCATTTTCAAAAATGGATATCCGTTATGTAAAAGCCAGAAAAAAGGTAAAAAGAATATTGTTGGGCCTAACAACCATGCCCATAGACCCTCTGCTATTGAGAAACTCTTGATCTTTGCCTGTTATAGTAAAAAAAACTTTTTTATGCACTTTTGGACACAAAATTTACTTATTACAATCATTAGGGTGATATTTTTATTCCTATAATGGGGAGCAATAGTCGTCGTAAAGAAAAAAGGAGGAAAGTTACATTGGAGGAAATTGAAGCAATTAGGGAAAAGGATAGAGCAAGGAAGAGTATTGGAAGATCAGGTTTGGTGGATGCTCATCAAGGTGAAGCTTCTTATTTACCATCTAATGACATGCAAATTGAAGGTGTCAATGTTGAATATAATGAAATGTTAGATAAGAATGAAATTGACCATGATATTGCAAATGAAAATGTTGTAAAATGTTATGGAACACCTATTGATAACAGTAATATCATGGACAAAGAAGAAGAAAAACATTTTCTTGAAGATTGTGGATATGAACCTGATGATTTTGAATTTGCACTCCATAATCCATTTGTTGATAAAATTGATGAGGTTGATAACATGGATGAAACAATGAAAATCAATGTATCTCCAAATTACATAAGAAGAGAGGACATTTGTCAAGAAGAGAATGATCATGATGAGATTCTAAAACATCCAAGAACCTTACAATGGTTACTTGAAATTGATGAGAACATAATGGAAACACTTGAAGCCAAGAGATCATCATGAACGGTTCAGTTGTGGGCTTCAAAACTCTTTAATGAATACTTTGAGAATAAAACATTAACCAAATAATACGAACTTTTTGTGCAATTACTAAAGATGTACAAAATGAGACCTTTACTAAAGAAATTAAAGATTTAGTTAAACAAAGTGTCTTAATGGAATAAAATTATTGTTAGAAGCCTTTTCAATGCAATCAATTCTATTTGAAAGACTAGCAAGGATAATGATGAAAGAGCTACTCGTAGAGTAATAAAAACATCAATAGTGATCAAACAATTAAGAAATGCTTGATTAATGAGGCAAACTTGTGTTGACTTAAACTTGAATCGTAAAACATTGTCAAAAGCACTAGCATTAAAATCAAGAATAGATCTAGTCCTCTTGTAAATGATACTTGGGATTTTAGTTTTAGGCTTCCATGAGCTGATAAGAAGCTAATCAATAGCAAAAGAAAGAAATTGAATGATTTTGGCACACTAACTCTAGGGTATCACCAAATTCAAAAGATGTTTTAAAGCTAAGAATTGGTGATAAAGACCACACACCACATCCTAAACATTACTTGGAGTGTAGCCAAACAACATTGTACAAACACTATTGTGAAACACACCTAGGTATGACAATCTCACAAAGAGCATTTGAATCTCTTAATAAATTTTATTGTGTTCCTCTTAAATTTTGTAATACATGTTGCAAATACAATGTAGATTTTTCTATGTATCTGAATTATTATGTAATATTCATTCTACTTTGCACACTAAAAAAATGTTACAGGAGTGTGGTACAATTCAACTACCCAAGTCATCTAGGGACTTATTAGATTTATTTTTTGTGTATTAGAGATTATGGTTGCATTTTATACAAGAATGATTGTTTAAATGAAAACTGTTTACAATGTGGTGGATTATCAAAGTTTATATCATGTTTTTATGAAGGCAGCCAGCATGATTTTGGAAAGAAAATGGTTGAGAAAAATAGATATGAGATAGTGAAATACAATTTGAAAAGTGGAGGTGAAGGTTTTAGATGTGAGTTGATTACAAGAGAGGTAAGTATTGCTGACTTTATTGATGGTTTTAAGAAAAATCTTTTTTACAAGTATGCCAGACATGACCATAGTTCTTGATGGTTAGATCAATATTTCAAGATATGTAAAATATTTTTCTTGATTGGAACTATTGTCTATATGTATTTGATTTTGCAGAAAACTACACGTTGCAACCCAAAAATAAAGTGCAATCCCAGTACTACAATTCTATTTAGATTGCTTATTTTGTTAACATCACATATAGACATGCCACTGAGAGTACATAAGAGAATAAGAAGATTGTCAAAGAATACAATTTTTACATGTGTGATGCTCGATCTCATTCATCAGAGTATTGCAATATTGTTTTCAATAATTTTATGGGTTCTTGCAAGAAAAAGATATTAGAACGGATCATCAACATATCATTTGGTCATATAATTGCACTAGTCAATTCAAGAATGCTCGTATGTTGTATTGGTTGAGCAAAATGCATGCAGAGAAGGGTATACCTCATATTTGGAATTTTTTTTCAAGATAGGAATGGAAAAAGGGAACATGATGGAGTGGGTACATGCATGAAGAGAGCTCTTTTTAAAGAACAACTAAAGATTAGAGGTGGTGCTACATTCAATGATGTAGATTCTATTGCTAAGTGGTGTAACTATGCATTGTCACAAGGAGTGGCTCTTGATTCAGAAGTGTGCAGGTTCTTTTGGTTGGTTGATGAGGGGATAGCGAGAGAGAAATTAGATTGTCATCAAACCAATGAATCATCAAAGATGTAATCATTTCAAAGCTCATATGTAAGTGGGTAGATGCCTGGATTCCACAATATTTAACCCATTTATGTCAAGGTCAATCATCTTTACTCGATGACATGGAGATCTCATTTGACTATGAACATCTTTTAGACCTTGTAGAACCAAGGCATGTTTATGCAGTTGTTGCCCCACATGGAAATGAAGAGAGATCAGACTATCGGTTGGCATGATGTGTATAGGGAAAACAAAAGCTAACACGATCTATGATAGATGATGATGGGTTCACATATCCTACAGGATTAGTTGTTATTTTTGGGACTTGGTTGTGAACATATATGATTAGAAAGAATGGAATACCTGCATTCAAAGACTTTGAGAAGCATAAAACCATATTGACATTTATTCACACCTAATTGTAGCAACAAATGTTAAGTTACTAAAGCATCATGTAAAACCAAAGAAAAAAATATGGACAATTAGTAATGCTGATCATGAACTAATATTGGATATTCTAAAGGTAAGAGATGACCCTTTAGGAATGCTTTACTGGCATTTAAAATTCTAGATAGACAAGTATGACAACTTTTATCTTAACATTTTCTTGTTTTTTTCTATTTTTTAGAATTGTTTTATTAAAAATATTGTTTCTTTAACCATAATTCACGGTTTTGACTATATATGATTGTGAATGAGGTTATTTTACATGGAATCATAGACGTGAGGTACAATTTTTAGTGTGCATTTGTGTTTCTTATTATTTTTCTTTCTGGCTTGTTTGTACATACTAATTTCTAAATTCATTTTGTGCATATCCGATAATCAAGGCATTCCATGAGATGACATCTCTTTGACGTTTTATGTCAAATAGTCTATGTGGCTTGAATTGTTGTAAACTATATGAGAAGTAAGTGTTGTCATTGATGTCAACACCTGAGGAAGTTATTTGAATAAGTCTGAACAAGTATTTGAGGAATTAGTACAACTACAGAATTGTTTTATCTACCAGAATAGTGTAGTTTTTTGCTATGCATATCCTGTAGACTGAATATCTTTATCTATAGATTGGAAGTAATGTTAAGTGATGTCTGTAGATGCTATGTTTGAAGTTTGAGCCTCCAGTGTGAAGATTTGAGTGATTTTTGTTCACTAGAGCAAAAACTACTTTTCTATGTATTTAATGGTGATAGGGAGAATGTATTCTGCTTTGCATTTCTCCGCATTCAAGTTTTACAGTTTGGGGTTCTAGAATTAAGTTTGTAATGATAATATGTGCGCTCATTTCAAATGGTTTGTGATTTGGTGCTCCGCAAGTGATCTTTCCTTTATGACAGTGGCCAACAGTGATGTTCAAGTGCTTTGGTTTGAAGAATCTTATGGACAAAGTGTTTAGAGGTTGTACGGATGTTCTTGGTGATTGTAGCATTCTTTTGGATGTCTCTAGATCATGTTCCTATCTTTGGATTGGTCCACAAAGCATAACCTAGATAGTGCATGAAGCGTGTTCCTAAAGGTCTTAGTGTTAGCACCAATTTTAGCTAACTTGGTTGTTATCACTACTTGCGGTTATCCTTTGAAGATTGTGGAAGTGTGTTGTTGTGTGGGAGATTGCATTTGAGTCCTAGCTAAGGAATGGTGTGGTCTCCATTCATTCTTCTCCCTCATAATTTTGTTTAGGTCCAGACCTATTCTAATGTATGTATGTAATGCTGACCTTGGAGATTGTTCCAATGGTTGATGATTGTAATGATGACCTTGATGCACATTCCAAGGTTGATGAATTGTATAAATACATGTAATGAAGTCATGTGTAAAGTGTGAGAGTTGAAGATGAGTAGATAAGGTGTGAAGTGTAAAATCAGAGTAGAGCAAAGGAGATATATTGTGCTTCAATGGAACTAAACTCTAGCATGGCATAGATGCTACTATCTTAGTTCACCAATTCTAGCAGTGAGCCATCCACCAGTAGTGAGCCACCTTATTGGTAGTGAGCCTCTTCTTTTGTAGTGAGCACTCTGGGCAGTGAGCCTCTAATTTTTAGTATTGATATTACATATTATATTGTGAGATAACACTCACCGTGGTTTTTCCCTTATAGGGTTTTCCACGTAAAAATATGGTGTCTTATGTGTTGAATGTGTGAATGTGTTTAAGTTCTAATTTCATGCTTACATGTTTAACTTACAATAACAAAAAATTAAGTGGTTGATGTGTTAATGGTTTTAAAGTTTTCATTCAACTGATTCACCCCCCTCTCAGTTGTCTTATGCATTTCAAGAATTGGTATCAGAGCGAGGGTTCCTCGGTAAAGAGCCTAACAGCTCGAGGTAGATTTGGGATGGCGCATAAGAAGGAGTCACCGTAGTTCGATGGAATAGATTATACTCTTTGGAAGGTATGGATGAAAAGTCATCTCATCTCTCTTGCTTATGGTGTTTGGAAAATGGTAAAAAACAAGTATACTCTTCCTCCAAATGGTCCATTAGATGAAGATGAAGTCAAATAGTATGAGTTAAATGGAAAAGCTAGAGATAATCTATTAAATGCCTTATCTAACACTAAGTTGGTGAAAGTCATGGATTTGGAGACTGCTCATGAGATTTGGATAACTTGAAAATTTTATATGAAGGACATGATTCTATAAAGACTGCTAAATTACAAAACCTAAAGGCAAGGTATGAAGCCCTGAAGATGAATGAAGATGAGAACATAACAATCTACATGTAAAAAGTTTATGAAATTGTCAATGGAATCAAAGGCCTTGGAGGAACTATTAATGAAGATGAGGTTGTGCTAAAGATTATTAGGTCATTGCCTAAATCCTATAGTCACAAGGTGTCAGCAATTGAAGAGGTTATGAACATGAAAAAGATTTCAAAGGATTAGTTTCTTGGGAAGCTTACAACTTTTGAGATGAGAGAGTTTGACGATGCCCTGTTGAAGACTGAGGCTGCTTTCAAAGCCAACACTTCAGAAAATACTTCAAGAGCTTAGAAATATGATATAGAATCAGATAATTACCTTGATGAAGTCAAAGCTAACTTTGTTGACAAGATACAAAGAGGTACTGGTAAGTTCAAAGGCAAACTACCATTCAAATGCTTTTCTTGTGGAAATATTGGTCACTATGCCTCTAGGTGTCCTGAGAGAATTAGGAGAGGTAAGAAGAAATTTGAAAGTAGACCTAGAATTGTAAAGAAATGCTATTATGTTAGAGACTTGGATGATGATGGTGTGATAGATGATGAGTCTGATGATACTAGTGCAAATAAATGCTTGTTTATTGCTATTAAGGAAGAACATGTGTCTACTAATCCTACTAGCTATGTGAAGGAATAAAAACCAATGGAAGAAAGTGATTTGTCTGTCCAGGTTGAGAAGGATAAGGATGAATGGATTATTGACAGTGGATATTCACATCATATGAATGGTGATAAAAGTAAGTTTCTAAGTTTGGAAAAGTATGATGGAGGATTGGTTAGGTTTGGAGATAATGCAGCTGGTAAGATCTATGGAAAAGGATCTATTTATTTTGATGGAAAGCACAAGACAAATGATGTTCTATATGTCAATGGTCTAAAGCATAATATTTTAAGTGTTGTTCAAATGTGTGATAAAGGGTATGATCTAAGATTCAAGGACAATGCATGCAAAATTATGGAAAGCTTTGGAATAGTGATTGCAACTAGTAGGAAGACTAGAGGTAATATTTATCATTTAAGAGAAACTAATGACTGATGTTTGTTGTCTCAGATAGAAGAAAGTTGGTTGTGGCATAAAAGGATGTGTCATATCAATTTTGACAACATGGTGAAGATAAGTTCAGTACAAGCTGTGAGAGATTTGCTTAAGCTTGTGAATCCTGCAAAGATGAAAGCTGGGCAAAAGCTATGGAAGAAGAGCTGACATAGATAGAAAAGAACTAATCTTGGGAATTGTCCCTAGACCTACTAATAAGAATGTGATTGGAACCAAATGGGTTTTTAGAAACAAGTTGAATGAAAGTGGAGAAGTGGTAAAAAACAAAGCAAGACTAGTATGCAAAGGATATTCTCAGTTTGAAGGTATAGATTTTGAGGAGAATTTTGCTCCAGTGGCAAGGATTGAAGCAATAAGGATGTTTTTGGCATTTGCAATACACAAAGATTTCAAGGTGTATCAGATGGATGTGAAGTCTGCATTCTTGAATGGAGAGGTAGAAGAAGAAGTTTACATTGAACAACTGAAAGGATTTTAGTTATAAGACCAAGGTGACATGGTGTGTAGATTGAAGAAGGCTCTATATGGACTCAAGAAAGCTCCCAAAGCCTAGTATGCAAGGTTAGACAAGTATCTTATGCAATTAGGGTTCACTAAAGGTAATGCAGACTGTAATCTCTACTTCAAAATTAATGATGATCAAATTCTAATTGTTGAGGTCTTTGTTGATGATATTATCTTTGGAGGCAATGAAGGCATGTGTAAGAAATTTGTAGAGGAAATGCAAAAGGAGTTTGAGATGTCTATGTTTGGTGAAATGAATTTCTTCTTAGGACTATAGATTACTCAATAAAAAAAAGGAATTTTCATTTCTTAGTCTAAGTATGTGAAAGAGTTGTTGAAGAAGTATGGAATAGAGGATTCTAAGCTAATATGTACTCCTATGGTAACTGGTTGCAAGCAAAGAAAGAATGATGAATTACCTAAGATTGATCAAAGAAAGTATAGGTCTATGAATAGAGGATTACTTTATCTAACTCATACCAGACTTGACATAATGCATGCAATCTGTCTTGTGGCAAGATTTCAAGAAGATCCCAAAGAGTCAAATGTGATGGCAGTAAAGAGGATCATGAGGTATTTGAAAGGTACTTTAGACTATGGATTGTGGTATCCCAAAGATACTGATTTCACTCTTAGTGCTTATATAGATGTAGATTGGGCTAGATATGTTGATGACAGAAAAAGTGCAAGTGGAGCTACTTTCCTCAGGTAACAGATTGGTTTCATGGTTGAGCAAGAAGTAAGATTCGGCTTCTTTTTCTACTACAAAAGCATAATATATTGATGTAGCATGTTGTTGCACTCAAGTGCTTTGGATGAAGCAAAAGTTGTGTATGAAGAATCAATTTAAATCTTTTTGTGACAATACAAGTGCTATAAACATTTCAAAGAATCTAGTGATGCACTCAAGGACAAAGAATATATCAATAAGTTATCACTTTTTGAGAGAAAAGGTAACAGAGAATGAAGTCAAGATGGAATAAGTGTCTACCAAGGATCAGATTGTAGATATTTTTATACAGCCTCTACCTAAGGATACTTTTGAGTATATTAGGGACAAGTTACAGGTTATTACCCCTCCTCTAAACTAAGATTCATAAAGAATGCATCAGTCCAATGGTGTCCAAAGTTTCATCTTTTGATCTAGATTGATGTTCTGTAGGCTACCTCTTAGGGGGAGCTAGTAAATGTTGTTGATACAAGTTTCTAATAGAGAGAAGTAAGTGTTACAGTGTTGATGATAGTGGGAGTTGTGTGGTAAATAGAAAGAAAAGGTCTAGCACCCTTTTCTATTAATGTCAAAAGGGGAGAGAAGTTCATGTGAAAGACTTAAGAAGAAAATTATAGTTAGAGAAAGCATCAAGTAAGGGGGAGCAAAGAAGCAAAGAAAGATTGTATGTCTTGATGATTTTTTCACATCATGTGTTGCCATCAATGACAAAGGGGAAGACTGTTACAAGTATGAGCAGTAAGTGTTGTCATTGATGTCAACACCTAAGGAAGTTATTTGAATAAGTATGAACAAGTATTTGAGGAATTAGTACAAGTGCAGAATTGCTTTATCTACCAGAACATTATAGTGTTTTGCTCCACATATCATGTAGATTTAATATCTTTGCCTGTGGATTGGAAGTAATGTTAAGGGATGTCTGTAGATGCTATGTTTCAAGTTTGAGCCTCTGTTGTGAAGATTTGAGCAAGTTTTGTTCACCAGAGTAAAAACTACTTTTCTATGTATTTACTACTGACAGGGAGAATGTATCCTACTTCACATTCAAGTTTATAATATGCGGTTCTAGAATTAAGTTTTTAATGATCAAATGTGCCTTCATTTAAAATGGTTCATGATTTGGTGCTCTGCAAGTGATCTTTCCTTTATGATAATGGCCGACAGTGATGTTCAAGTGCTCTGGTTTGAAGAATCTTATGGACAAAGTGTTTAGAGGTTGTGTGGATGTTTTTGGTGATTGTAATGTGCTTGTGGATGTCTCTAGATCATGTTTCCACCTTTGGATTAGTCTGCAAAGTATAATCTTGTTGATCATGATGTTACTCACAAGCAAACATGAAATAAAAGTTACACAACAACCTTTATTTATCTTGAAAGATACAATGAATTCAAAGAATTCATGATCCCAAGTCTCCATTGATTAGTTCATAATCTACTGACGTTACTCAGTGGTTGATGTGTGTTACTGTTTTCCATTTCAAGGGGCCTTACATTTGTTTGAATGATCAGTAGATTTTGCTTCCTATAAATGTAATCCACAGAGAGGTTATTTCTATTCTATATCCCAAAGATAACTGATGTATTTGCAATTTTGATCAATTCTTGTGATTATTGATCATCATGAACTTGTTCCTTCTTCTACACAATATATTTACTCAAATGATGTGTCTATAAGTAGATATATACATAAATTTCAAGGATTTTTGTGTGAATTTGCATGATATCTGTCAATTTAACATGCTTTAACTCTAAATATGCTATGTATTTCCAATTATCTATGAGATTTTAGCATATTTCATATTATTTGCTTTTGATCTTCTGTTATTTTCAATTAGGATGGTGAATTGTTATGAAATTCAAAGAAAATTAAAAGAATGCTTCAAATTTTGGTGAATCTTTAGCTATTGAACCACATACATACTAGATACTTTCGTTAGGAGAAGAAATCAAACCATATTTTCACCAGGATGTTCCTCAGCTAGATACAGAGGATGTTAACTTCAATGGATAAGGAATGAAAACAACACATGCAGACTGACAAGCACTCCAAGGGATACAACTGATCAAAGCATGTATCAAGATTTCAAACATAGATTACTCAAGATTTATGATGATTTGTAATCAAATTGTCTTCTCTTTCATTCAATATGCAAAACATGTATGTTTACAACAACTTTGAAATAAGTCCTGATGTTTCAGCAATTAAATTTCAATTAAGTTTCTGAATATCCAAAATATGGCACCCTTGCACCTTTTATAGAATAAGGTGAGGGAATGGCTACAAATGACCTACGGTCAGGATTTATTTATTAAGATCAATAGTAGATAATCTTTCTTTGACTTTGTCAACAATTTCCTTCATGGCATAGGTTGCCAGCTGGCAACCGTCTGGATGACTCATTATCTTATGAGACCTGATGCATATATTTTCATTGCATTGCATCTTCATTCATTCCTTAGGTTCCTAGTCTTTATCTTCTTCTTTAGGACTTTCTCCTTCTGATGGCTCTTTTTCTTGGTCTTCTTCTCTTTTTCACCTCGCCTCTTGTATTCTTTGTGAATTTTTCATCTTTCCTGTGTAGACTTTACATTCTGAGATGCCATCGCCACTTTATCACTTTCCATATACTTGCACACCTGCCAACAAACATAAGTTTATAAAATGGATTTTAAAACTTTTCAGTCTTGAACCTAACTTTTGTCATAAACATACAAGCATTCAAATATACAAAGAGTTTTCTATATTTAATTTTCTTTTGACCTCTGGCTTGTATATTTCGCTTTGCATATCGCTCTTGTATATTTCTTGTATGAGCGCATATACAAACAATTTTATGTAAACCCTTTCTTTATCTTTATCTCTTCCGATGCTTCTAATTTCTTTGTATATTAGATATGTACATCGTAAACATACAAACGCTTAAACATACAAAGATCCTTCTGTATTTAATTTCTTTTTCGCATCCGGTTTGTATATTCCATTTGCATCCGCTCTCTGTATACCAGCTTGTATGCCAAAGATATACATTGTAATTATACAACCTGATATACAAATGGTGGGGTCCATCTTACCTTCTACTTGTATCTCTGTGATGCATATAACACTTGTATCAAACCTTTAGATACAATTCAAGATACATACAAACCCTTTTGTATCTTCTTGTCGGACTTCAACTTTTCATAAACCACAGCTTACTTACCCTTCAGCTCCATGATGTATAAAATGGAATGCATCCTCTGATATACTTTAAGGTATGATGCACTCTTTATACCAGATTTTAATATACCCTGAATTCCGCCTTGTATGTATCTCACAATGTATGTCCTGAAACATACATACAAGGTGCGGAACATACAACGATAAAACTTCCTTTCATAACTCTTTGGTTCTGTGGCATGCATATTTCATTGTATATCACCTTGTATGTTCCCCTTTTGCCTAACATACAAACTAAAAAAAATCCAATGGACTCAACTGACTATTTGTTTAAATTGTAAACCCTGTCGGGTCTGACTTGCATGTATAGATAGAACATTAACAACATGCACACAAGTATAACAAAGAATATAAACCTGATGACCTCTATGCGACCCATACAATGACCTAATATACAAAAAACTTTGTATATGTATCATACAATGACACAACATACAAATGACTTTGTATATGCAACATACAAACCTTCCTATAGTGCATTTACCAAAAAACACATATAGATTGCAAAGTACTGGGAAATTCAAAATGGTTCAAAAAGTAACCCTCACTCATTTTTGACAAGGAATTCACCCATACTCTACCCTGGTACTTAATGCTATTTTTCTCTATTTTCAACAAGGTTTGTACTTTCACTCCCTTTTCCCTTTACCACCAAGCAAACCAACACACACAAGCAAAAGCAAAGCCACAACAGGGGTCCTGATTTTGCTAAGGAGTAAAATGGGGCATGTTGTGAGCATCACAACAACTACCAAGCAAACAAAACAATTAAATTAAAACCATTAAAGAAAACTAAATGAAATAAATTCATAACTCCCAACTATCTTTTCTCCAAATTATCATTTAACTTGAGACCTAATGTATTCAATAAGGTGCATGAATTTTTCCTTCAGTTTAAGTGGGTGCACGTGATTAATAATCCTCATCTTGAAAATTAGTTGAACAAACCTGTGACTGATATTAGACTACCTAGTTAATGTCATTCCCTCATAGCCAACTGGATAGAGCCTTGCTGCCAGCAGGCACCCATAGCCCCGACAAGGTTATCGTTACAATTCTCCAAGGTAGAGCCCCACTACTAGCAAGCATATATAGCCCCAGTAGAGTTACTTAGATGGCTTAATCTAGATTTTCAGTAAAATCCATTTTATTATTTTATTTATTTTATAATTTAGATGAGAGAAACTTCATAAGATATTACAGTTGTAACTTCATGATGCAAGGAGTGATCACTTGCTGAAATTAGCTGAGAATTGTAATGGTAGCAAGGGTGACCTCTGATTTTTCACCTAATATCTACATTGGTAGGTTCAACAAACCTAAGGATTTTAGGTGTGTCATTGTGAGAAACTTCCCTTGAATACTCAACCCATAGTTATTGAATACAAAATTTCACAAGTCAAACAACTTTCTACATTCCTGACAATCACAAGTTATGCATAAATTTCAAATAATTAACCTAAATGTTCTAAATTTTTCATCATTTTCAGTGGTTGTTAGTCTGCTCCTGCATACTCTAAAACAAAATAAGGATCCCAACACACAGGAAAACAACAAAGAAAACAAAACAAATGGACTATACGAACAACTATACAAATATGCACACTATGATATACATGACTTTCATGGCACTACTTCAAGATTGGAAATAATGTTTGAGAAACTGTTTGTTAATAGGTAATGGAACATCTTCACCAGTTAAGGTCTTAAGCTTGTAGGTATTGTCTCCTAAAATTTCAAAAATTTGAAAGGGACCTATCCAAAGTTTATCAAACTTACCATGATCTCCTTTCCTTTCATGTACTTTGTCCCACATCAGGACTAAATCTGAGATTCTGAAAGCCTTAATTCTAGCTCTTTTGTCAAACCAGTGCTTGACAACAGCCTGATGTTTAGCAAATTGGTCAATTGCTTTACTTCTTTTTTCTTCTAGGTGCATCAACTGAAGCAACCTAACTTCTTGTTTATTATCTATGCCTAGGTATTCTTGTGCAAACTGCAATGTAGGGATCCTTAGGTTAACAGGGAGGATGGGATCCACCCCATACACTAGGTGAAAAGGAGAATTTCCTAATACAGCCTTCATCCTGGTTCTATCTACCCACAAGACATATTTCAATAGGGTGTTCCATTCCCTTGGGTTCTTTTCTATCAATTTCTTTATGATGTTCAATAGGTTCTTGTTTGTGGATTCTACTAATCCATTCCCTTGGGGATAGTAATTTGAGGAAAATTTCAAGATGATCTCATAGTCAAAAGCCCAACTTGATAATTTAATTAAAGCAAAGGCAGACCCATTATCACATACTAAAGCATAAGGAACTCCATACCTGATTACTATATTGCTTTCCAAAAACTTGATTACATCATCAGCATTACATGTCTTACTGCTGATAGCTTTAGTCCACCTGGTACAGTAATCAGTAATAGTCAAAACATACCTGTGGCTTGAAGATGATGGACGATTGATTGGTCCTATAAAATCCATTCTCCATTGAGCAAATGGGCACATCTCCATCATTAGCTGTAAAGGTTGAGTAGCATATCTTTCTCTATTTGCAGCAACCTGACACATATGACAAAATTTGATGTGTTCAGCAGTATCTTTAAAAATAGTGGGCCAATAATACCCTACCCTGAGGATAACGTGAGTGGTAGCTAAGGATGATCCATGTGCAGTTCCAAACTTGTCATGTAATTCTAATAGCACCTTGTGTGCTTCTTTCCTTTCCAGGCATCTAAGATATATTCCATCATAGTTCTTGAAAAGGACTCCTCCTTTTATCATGTATTTTTGTGACTTTATCTTTAAGGCTCTCCTTTGTGAGGCCTGCAATCTTGAAGGATATCTTCCAGTAATTAAGATGTGCCTAATGTCAGAATACCATTCTCCATCTTCTCTTGCATTTATGGCATACTGCTGGCTCACAATGTTAGGATCAATCTCTGATATCATCTGACTTAATGCTTGTCCTCTTACTAATTTCATGGGTGTTATGTCCATATCATACTCTTGGAGGATAGTGATCCATTTAGCTCTCTTCTCACCTAGTTCACTTTGCATTAAAAGCATCTTTACTATTGTATCAAGTACTACAGCTATCACTTTACTTCTCAAGATGTAATGTCTGAATTTCTTGACTGCTCGAACTAGAGCAAGTGCCTACCTTTCAATGTCCATGTATCTGAGTTATACATCTCTGAAAGGACAAATCATGAAGGCTATAGGATTTTCTTCTTTAACCTCATTTCTTTGTGTTAACACTGCTGCAGATGTATGCTCTGAAGCAAATAAGTAAATATAAAAATCCTTGGTATAATCTAGACTAATCAAAACTGGAGCATTAGCTATGGCTTTCTTAATAACTTCAAAAGCTACTCTAGCTTTAGGTGTCCACTCAATTCTGGCGTCCTTCTTGAGCATGGCATTCAAGGGTCTGACAATTTCTTCAAAGCCAGTAATAAACTTCCTAACAAAATTAATCTCACCAAAGTAAGATTTGAGCTCCTTCTTACTTTCAGGAAGCTATATCTTCATGATTGATTCCACCCTGTCAGGGTCAACGATGATCCCATTTTCTGTTATTAGGTGGCCTAATAACTTCCCTGTGGTTACCCCAAATATGCACTTCTTAGGGTTTAGGGATATTCCATATTGTTCACATTTCTTTAGCACCTTCCTGAGGTCTTCTACATGATTTCCTCTCTCTTTAGAGAAAACGGTCAAGTCATCCATGCATATGACTATGCATTTACCAATCAAGCCTTTGAAGGTTATATCCATCACTCACTAAAATGTTGCTCCAGCATTAATCAACCCAAAAGGCATGCGCATGTAGGAAAATATTCCCCACTTTGTGGTGAATGCAATTTTCAATCTGTCTATTTTGTCGACCATCACCTAGTTGTAACTAGAGAAACTGTCCAGAAATGGCATCATCTTTGCACCATTCACAATTTCCAAAACTTCATCCAGAGAAGGTAAAGGATAGTTATCCTTCTCAGAAGCTCTGTTTAAGTTTCTGAAGTCTACACACAATTTGATGTCACCATTATTTTTCCTTACTGGGACCAGCTTTGCCACCCATGTGGAATGTTTCACAAGAAATATGATCCTGGCATTAAGCAACTTCTCAACTTCTTCAAAAATGATGGGCTCCAGCAAAGCATTGACAGGTCTTTATTTTTGTCTAAAAGGCTTGACATCTGGCTACAAAGGTATAGTATGAGTGATGATTGATGTATCATAAGTTTTCAACTCATCATATGTCTAGGAAATGACATGAATGTAATCTTTGAGCACTTGAGTTATCCCTTCCAGCTCTTCTTCTATACATATTTTTCCAATCAAGACATTTCTTTTTTCATCATCTTGTCCAATATTGACCTATGACTATTCTCCCCCATCTACTTTTGAGAGATCCTTTTTTTTCAACATGTTGTCTAGATCGAATGCTCTTTCTAGCTCTATCATTCCCTTAGGAATCTTGTTACTAGGTAGCTCTAGGATTTCTTCTTTTTCCCAGATATGGTCTTCCACATTTCTTTCATCTATGATCTTTGCATAAAAAATATCCCTATTCGAAATAAAGTCCAATATATGTTGATCATCATCAAATACTTGAAGATTAGTTACATTATCTGGCACAGAAGGCACTAATTCTAATTCAACTAAGAATTTTTCTAAACTAGATATGGACAGAGGTTCCAGAGTACTGGCAACTTGGGCTAAGGCATCTGCCCTGTGATTTTGTTCTCTGGGTACATGGGTGATGTTGAATGCATCAAAATCTTCTATTAAGTCCCATACCCTATGTCTATAATTGGACAGCTTCATGTAATTGCAAGAGTATATACCTCTTACCTATCTCACAACCAATTCTGAGTCTCCATAGACATGCAGTATCTTCACTTTCTTTCTAAGTGCAAACAATATCTCATGAATTAAGGCTTCATACTCTGTCACATTATTTGTGCATGGGAATTGCAATTTGTATGCTACTAAGTAGGATTTTCTAGATGGATCAATAAGATCTATTCCTACTCCAACCCCTTGTTTTGACTTGGATCCATCAAACCTGAGGATCCATGGCTTATCCTCAGCTAAAGGCTTGTCTGGGCCTTCTTTCTTCTTTTTATCTCTGGCAGCTACACCGTTTGATATCCATTTTAACTTTGATGTTTCAATTTTCTCAGACTTCACCTTATCTGCCTTATGTGAAGCTGATATTTCTTCTTTCCTTTTACCATTAGAAGGAGGATCTTCTGGACTGGGCAACGTCTATCTTTTTAGAATATGCAGACACAATGAACAAGTAGTTTCTAAATGTGGTGCTTCATGTAACCTACACCATCCCTCAATCAAGACATCCTATGGAGATTTTTGCTGTTGTGTCATCTTTTGGATCTCTTTTGGAAAAAACTCTTCAAACTTGGACAAGTTACTGCCTCTATCTTCATCAGATAACTCATAATCTAATTCTACTAAACAATCACTCCCTGGGGTGATTCTCTTATTTCTTTTAACATTACTCTTGTTACATACCAGTATCTCCTCCATCATCTGAATAGAACTCTCATCATAATGTGTGCTTTCTCCTGCTCCTGCACATGACAAACAAAAATTAGTGTCACTATCACTATCTACAGAACTTACCGTGGATGATGATGATGATGCCTCATTACATGCTTGTTCCAGCTCCATCATGTCTAAGCAAGCATCACAAGTCTTTTCAAAATGTACCTCATCATGTAACCTACACCATCCATCAATTAGAATATCATGAACATGCATTTTTAACAATTGACATCGCTGCACCTCTTTAAACAAGTGCATCTCAAAATTCTTGAAATGATCTAACTCTATTTCATTTTCAGGGTCACAATCAGATTCTAAAATTATTTTATCATCTTGAGGGTTATCATCATGATTATGAACATCATACATCAGGATCTCCTCTATGCTGATGGTCTGGGGTCTGATGGAGTAAACTCTAGGTTCTACATCCACATACATGATTTCATTGGTTTTGTTATATTCAGTGATCATGTGTTTCATGCGAGGCTTAACATCTATCCTTATTTGATTTGGTATCCCTTTCTAGGGCAACCACATATGACTGAAATTAGTTGACATGTATCCATTAAGGGTTTTTGACCAATCTTTGCTGAGTAACATCCCAAATATATCAGGTATATCAACTACTTGAATATCAATATAGTATTGATTTCTGCAATCTGATGCTAACCGCATGTGAATGTGAGTTAGTTCTCCTACCACACTCACCTCTGTTTTGTCTAATTGTGTTACTTTCTTGAATGATTTAGCAGGATGCAACCCTAAAGCATTGCATATGGACAGGGGCATTACATTGGTAGATGCTCCTGAATCTACTAAGAAGTTGTACAAATTTTTACCAAACATCCTTATGGTAAGGAGGAAGGGAGGTGATTCACTCTTGTCCCTGTATAAGGTCATGTGTGAAGTCTCTACAGCTTGAACAGTAGCTGGATTTTTTATTTTAACATTAACATCTCTAGCAGCATGATCTTTATTTCTAGACTGATCTGAGATATGATTATCCTCTCTTGGAGCAGGATCATCCAAGGATTTCATGAATGCTTTCTTGATAGCAAGGGTTTTAAGTAGCTTTGACAATGACAGGTTGATTTTAATCCTTTTCATTTCATCTACTAGATATGTAACTAATTTATCAGATTCATGAGGTAGATTACTAGCCTTTGGTGTTGTATGCTATGGTGCTAAGTACTAAGCATTGACTTTGGGCAATCCAGGATTATTGCTTTCCTTGGGATCAGGTGGAGTATTAAAATTGTTTGGAGGCAAGGATGTGGGCAAAGGACTAGTAGGTCTGTTTGAATTACTCCTTAGGTTGTAATTATGCCTACCCTGATATTGCTATTGACAAGCATGTATCTCCTCATGTTTAATTGATGGCTCATTCTCATTCTCATCCTCAAATGGAAAAACATAGTTAGATTCAAAAGCCAGGGCTGACTCTTCACATGTTAAGGTGTAATCCTGATGAGATGAAATCGTCTGCTGATAAGGATGATGCATGAAGCTTTCTAGCACTAAAGCAGAATCATATCCACAGGGGACTATTTCATTTCCTTCTACATGAGGTAGATTTCCTAAAGTGTTGGACACTTCAGTTTGGAAAATACTGGCAGCAATCTTGAATTAAGGACAATCTAGCTCTACATGAGCATTAGTGTTGTGCATTTTGCACCAGTTTGTAAGGGCTACCTCTGCAAGGTTGACTCTAGTGGTCTGCTTAGGTTCACTAGGAGGCTGATTATCTAGGGGTGATGGCAGAGAACCATTGTTTGGCCTAGTGTTCCACACTCTAGGCTATCTAGGGGGATTATTGTTACCATTGTTATGGTAATTATTGTTGTATCCCCTATCAGGATAATTAGATCTGTCATTGGCATATCCTTTGTTCTGATTAGGTTGAGAATAGAAGTTCTGACTCCTCAAATGAGTGATCTCAGTGGATAGTTTCCTTAACTGTGTTGATATCTCTTTAATTTCTTCCTTCTCTTTCTGAACCTTGGCCACTACATTCTCTGTTTGAGGTTTGAAAAAGGAAGATCCATTGTTATTATTGGATTGTTCCACAACCTGAGGTACTTGTGTTTGTCCTGGATATTGTAACATTTGGCCATTTCCATTTGGAGGTGGCATGATATTGAGTGGAGGTATCTACAAAGGTGTTGGCATCACAGATGGAGGTATCATGGCTCCATTGGTCTGTTGTTGAGCAGGATATGTAGGATAACCAGGAAGTGTAGGAAAGGCAATATTTGGTGTTGGAGCAGGGACCAATTGCTGACTGACTTTGACAGCTTCTTCAAAAGCTCATGTCAAGGTTGTGACACCAGGATGTGCTCTCCTGATAAACATGGAAGTCAAGGGATCTAAGGCTAAGAAATAAATGATCCTAGTAGCTTCATCTACTACAACATAAGGTGCAACTAACTTCGAGAGCATATTTTGGAATCTTGCATTGAAGTTAGAAATAGGTTCTCCTTCAAATCTCTTCATTGTGGTAAACAAATGATAATTCATTGAAGGATCTATAGGTATTTTGAATATGTCCTTAAAGGCTTTTTCCAAGGTAGCCCATGAACTGACTAAACCTTGACCAAGACTGATATACTAGTTATATGCCTCTTCCCCTAAGGAAAATGGAAATAACCTGCATACAACATCTTGATGCTCAATTCTAGCCCTACAACAAGCTTCCTTGAACATTCTAATATGATCATCAGCACCTAATATGGATGATACTTAGGACAAATTTTATTAGGATTCTTACGCAAAGCATGATATGCCATGAAAGTCAAAGGTGACTCTATAGTAAAGAATGACCTAGCAACTGGTGGAGGTTGGACCTGAGGTGTGACAGGTGGTCATGTAGGTGTTTGTAACCTGATAGGAGTTATAGGAGCACTTTCTGGTGAAGCTCCTGATGCACTAGAACTAGGAGAGTGATGAATGTCTATTGTTCTATGTCTAAATCCCTGGATAGGCAATTCTTCAAAGAGTCCACTAGATCTGTCCCTGGTATTTGGCCTGAGAGCCAGGATTTCTTAAATTTAAGGAAAATTGGTTGGTTTACTGTAAAGATCAGTTGAAACTCCCTAGCAAAGGCTGTATTTATGGTCAAAATTTGAAATTGACTGGATATTTAAGCAATATTTGTAGAAATGATGCAAATATGAGGTGATATTGAAGCTTGGTGACATACACAACTAGATATATGGTTTCTTGAGCAGATTACCTCCAAGCTTTAGCAAATTTACCTGAAATAGAGCTTATCTTTGAAAATTCACGGTGATCGACCACAAAGCTTGCAATATTAATGCTCAATTTTGAAATCTTCACAAATAATTAGCGTGCACAGACTTAAAACATCAAATCTTTGCATATAACTTGAAATACAAAGGTGTTTGAGTGTTACCTTTATGTTTGCATCATCAAATCAGACAAAACCTACTGATGATAAGAAGGACCTCCTTCTTGTGATTATTGATCATCATGAACTTGTTCCTACTTCTACACAGTATATTTACTCAAATGATGTGTCTGTAAGTAGATATATGCATGAATTTCATGGATTTATGTGTGAATTTGCATGATATCTGTCAATTTAACATGCTTTAACTCTAAATATGCTATGTATTTCCAATTATCTATGAGATTTTAGAATATTTCATATTATTTTCTTTTGATCTTCTATTATTTGCAATTAGGGCGGTGAATTGTTATGAAATTCAAAGAAAATTAAATGAATGCTTCAAATTTTGGTGAATCTTTAGCTATTGAACCACATCCATACCAGATACATTCATTAGGAGAAGAAATCAAACCATATTTTCACCAGGATGTTCCACAGCTAGATATAGATGATGCTAACTTCAATGGATAAGGAATGAAAACAACACATGCAGACTAACAAGCACTCTAAGGGACGCAGCTGATCAAAGCATGTATCAAGATTTCAAACACAAATTACTCAAGATTTATGATGATTTGTAATCAAATTGTCTTCTCTTTCATTCAATACGCAAAACATGTATGTTTACAACAACTTTGAAATAAGTCCTAATGTTTCAGCAATCAAATTTCAATTAAGTTTCTGAATATCCAAAATATGGCACCCCTACACATTTTATAGAATAAGGTGAGGGAATGGCTACAAATGACCTATGGTCAGGATTTATCTATTAAGATCAATAGTAGATAATATTTCTTTGACTTAGTCAACAATTTCCTTTGTGACACAGGTTGCCAGCTGGCAACCATCTGGATGACTCATTATCTTATGAGTACCTGATGCATATATTTTCATTGCACTGCATCTTCATTCATTCCTCAGGTTCCCGGTCTTTATCTTCTTCTTTAGGACTTTCTCCTTTTGACGGCTCTTTTTCTTGGTCTTCTTCTCTTTTTCACCTCGCCCCTTGTATCCTTTGCAAAGTTTGCTTCTTTCTTGTGTAGGCTTTACCTTCTAAGATGCCATTGCCACTTTGTCACTTTCCATATACCTACACACCTACCAACAGACATAAGTTTATAAAATAGATTTTAAAACTTTTTAGTCTTGAACCTAACTTTTGTCATAAACATACAAGCATTCAAATATACAAAGAGTTTTCTATATTTAATTTTCTTTTAACCTCTAGCTTGTATATTTTGCTTTGCATATCACTCTTGTATATCGCTTGTATGAGTGCATATACAAACAATCTTATGTAAACCCTTTCTTTACCATTATCTCTTTTGATGCTTCTAATTTATTTGTATATCAGATATGTACATCATAAACATACAAATGCTTAAACATACAAAGATCCTTCTGTATTTAATTTCTTTTCTGCATCCAGTTTGTATATTCCATTTGCATTTGCTCTCTGTATACTGGCTTGTATACCAAAGATATACATTGTAATTATACAACTGGATATGCAAATGGTCAGGTCCACCTTACCTTTTACTTGAATCTCTGTGATGCATATAACACTTGTATCAAACCTTTAGATACAAGTCGGGATACATACAAACCCTTTTGTATCTTCTTGTCGGACTTCAACTTTTCATAAACCACAGCTTATTACCCTTCGGCTCCGCAATGTATAAAGCGCAATGCATCCTCTGATATACTTTAAGGTATGATGCACCCTTTATACCAGATTCTAATTTTCGCTGAATTTGGCCTTGTATGTATCTCACAATGTATGTCCCAAAACATACATACAAGGCACAGAACATACAACAATAAAACTTCCTTTCATAACTCTTCAGTTCTATGGCATGCATATTTCATTGTATATCACCTTGTATGTTCCCCTTTTGCCTAACATACAAACTAAAAAAAACATCCGACAGACTCAACTGATTATTCGTTTAAACTATAAACCCTGTCAGGTCTAACTTGCATGTATAGATAGAACATTAACAACAAGCACACAAGTATAACAAAGAATATAAACTTGATGACCTCTATGTGACCCATACAATGACCTGATATACAAACAACTTTGTAGATGTATCATACAACGACACAACATACAAATGACTTTTTATATGCAACATACAAACCTTCCTATAGTGCATTTACCAAAAAACACACATAACTTGTAAAGTACTGGGAAATTCAAAATGGTTCAAAAAGCAACCCTCACTCATTTTTGACAAGGAATTCACCCATACTCTACCTTGGTACTTAATTCGTATTTTTCTCTATTTTCAACAAGGTTTGTACTTTCACTCCCTTTTCCCTTTACCACCAAGAAAACCAACACACACAAGCAAAAGAAAAGCCACAATAGGGGTCCTCATTTTGCTAAGGAGTAAAATGGGGCGTGTTGTGAGCATCACAACAAATCTGGATCATGCATGAAGCATGTTCCTAAAGTCTTAGTTTTAACACCAGTTTTAACTGACTTGGTTGTTTTCACTACTTGCAGTTATGCTTTGAAGATTGTGGAAGCATGTTGTTGCGTGGGAGATTGCATTTGAGTCCCAACTAAGTAGTGGTGTGGTTTGCATTCATTCTTCTCCCTCATAATTTTTCTTAGGTCCAGACCTATTCTAATGTATGTATGTAATGCCAACCTTGGAGATTGCTCCAATGGTTGATGATTATAATGCTGCCCTTGATATACATTCCAAGGTTGATGAATTGTATAAATACATGTAATGAAGTCATGTGTAAAGTGTGAGAAGTCAAGATGAATATATAAGGTGTGAAGTGTAAAAGTAGAGTAGAGCAGAGGAGATATATTACGCTTTAATGGAACTAAACTCTGGCATGATGTAGATGCTACTATCTCTGTTCACCAATTTCAGCAGTGAGCCATCCACCGGTAGTGAGCCGTCCTATTAGTAGTGAGCCTCTTCTTTTACAGTGAGCACTTTGGGTAGTGAGCCCTAAGACAGTGAGCCTTTGATTTTTGGTATTGATATTACATATTATAATGTGAGCTAACACTCATCATGGTTTCCCCTTATAGGGTTTTCCACATAAAAATCTAGTGTCTCTTGTGTTGAATGTGTGAATGTGTTTAAATTTTGATTTCATACTTACACGGTTAAATTACAATAATAGAAATTAAGTGGTTGATGTGTTAATGGTTTTAAAGTTTTGGTTACAACTAATTCACCCCCCTCTTAGTTGTCTTGTGCATTTCAACATGTCTGTGCTTCCACATTTTGCATACATGTGTCACAAAGTAATTGCAACTACAACATCTGACAAAATTCTCATATCCTTAAAGTAACAAATCTATTTTATGTATATCTTGCAATTATTGCATCCCATTAGACAACATCTCTTTGTGTTGTTTTATCAAATAGTTCATGTGGCTTGTCTATGCTTCCACACTTTGTATACACATCTACCAAGGCAGTTGTAACTACAACATCTAACAAAATTCTCATATCCTTAAAGCAACAAATCTATTTTGTGCATATCTTGAAATTGTTGCATTCCATCAAACAACATTTCTTTGAGTTTCTTTGTCAAATAGTTCACGTGGCTTGTCTATGCTTCCACATTTTGCATACATGTCTACCAAGTCATTTACAACTACAAAATCTGACAAAATTCTCATATCCGTAAAGCAACATGTCTATTTTGTGCATATCTTGCAATCATTCCATTCCATTAGACAATATCTCTTTGAGTTGTTTTGTCAAATAGTTCACGTGGCTTGTATATGCTTCCACACTTTGCATACATGTCTACCAAGGTAGTTGCACCTAGAACATCTGACAAAATTCTCATATAATTAATGCTTTGGTGGATGTCCATATCCTGTTCCAAACATCCCATTTTGGCATAGGCAGGGAGCATGTTGTCAAAGGTTGTTGAATTTGGCTTTACACCCGCCAATTGCATTTTCTTGAAATTTTCTAAAGCAACAAATATATTTTGTGCATATCTTACAATCATTGTATTCCATCAAAAAACATATCTTTGAGGTTTTTTGTCAAAAAATTCATGTGCCTTGTCTATGCTTCCACACTTTGCATAAATATCTACCAAGGTAGTTACAACTACAACATCTAACAAAATTCTCATATCCTTAAAGTGACAAATCTATTTTGTGCACATCTTGCAATCATTGATTTCAATTAGAAAATGTCTCTTTGATTTGTTTTGTCAAATGGTTCACATGGCCTGTCTATGCTTCCACACTTTGCATACATGTCTACCAAGGCAATTACAACTAGAACATCTAACAAAATTCTCATATTCTTTATGTTTTGGTGGATGTCCATATCATGTTCCAAACATCCCATTTTGGCATAGACATGGAGCATGCTGGCAAAGGTTCTGGAATTTGGATTTACACCCGCCAATTACATTTGCTTGAAATTTTCTAAAGTAAAAAATCCATTTTGTGCATATCTTGTTGTTATGTCAGAAAATGTCCCCTTGGGAGCTTTTCCCTCTTAAGGTTTAGCTCCTAGGTCCTTAAATTGTATTTAGAGCATCTTGTGTGTTATTTTTTACTCCCGATGAGAAAACCCTAAAGTCTTATGGAAAATAGGACCTAGGGGATTACCTTTTGATGATCATTAAACAAAAATGGTAGGGTGTACTTGCGTGCTAGTGCCCTACTTCTACTCTATTTTGGGTTATCCCTAAATATAAATGTCAGTTTTATGACCTATATTTAGGTCTGATGCTGACATCTCAAGTTTGAATTACAAAATTCTTAGCAAGAATGTTTGTAGTTGCATATATAAGCATGATTAGGTTTCATTTGCAAACTAGATGGACATTAGATAGAAACTAGATGGGTATTTTGGTTTACAAGCTTATGTTAAAGTGATTCAAGGCATTCATTGTGTTGTAGAGCAGAGCATTGTTATTGTGTTTGTGTTTATAGATTTGACTCCTCCTCATGACATAAAGAACATCATCCTTCCATGAGATCTTCACTACAAGGTGATATCAATTGTGTTTTCAATCATTTATCATTTGGATTTTTTGCCTCTATCCCATTGGGATACGTACTCTTATCTAACAACGATGTTTAGAAGACTTGAATGTCTCTCTAGGGCTTGACTGAGGCAAGCCTCTAAACACCACAACCCCCTCCCACACTCCTTGTAATCATAGGTTACAAGTGCTAAGTTTCATAGAGTCCAGTTGGAGAAAGCAGGTTGCAGACAATAGAGATTCAAGATCTAACAAGAAAAGGACACTGGTGAACATTCTTGGACTTGGGCGCTAGTCCCTGTGTCCTCCATTTTCCCTGAGGCAGAAATGGAAGATACAATGTAGATCAGTGTAGGGAGAAGTTCCAGATTCCATGATGAAAAGTGTACCTTGGACTTGGGTGCTAGTCCTTGTGTCCCTAACTTTTCTACTTTCTAGATTTAAAAATAGTGAGTTAAATATCTGTCCTTCACCTTGGTCTGAAAGGATTTACCGTAATTCGATAATTTTCTTACTGTTTTGCACATTTAGGGTTTTAAGTGAAATTGAGCATTAAAGTGAGACATTGTTTGACAGATCCAAGATTTTGGATCTTCCCACAACCTGATAGGTGAATCCTCTTGCACAAATTGGAGGTTTAACTCGGTTAATATGCCCTTGGAATGTTTTGTGTGAAAGGATGATTCCACATAAGCCCTTGAAACTCAACAACTACAAATCCCCCTTTTAATATATAACATTTTGGTGAACCCATTTTTTTTTTACTTTTTGGCACCTTACTGAATGTTGTTTGATAGATTTGCATTCATTCACCTTATTGCATTCAATAAATTACAAAAAAAAAATTGCAAAATTTGGAAAATTTGAAAAAATTAGCATCTTAGGCTTGAATTTTAGCATAATTTGAATTATTTGGCATTTAATTTCATTATATTTCTATCATTTTTATTACATCTGATTTAAATTATAGAAATTCATCATTTAGTATTCACTTGCATTACATTTTCATGCTTAAATTGCTAAAAATTGGTTGAAATTGTGCATTTTCATAAAAACCTAGTTTTGCATTAGCTAGGGTTTGTAGTCAAAATATTGCTTCAGATTTTATTACCCTATTCAAACAGTCATTAGGACTGACTTCTAATTTTAGTGTTGCATCAGAGTGGTTTCCTTACAAAATTTCATGTCTAGGGTTTGAAAACGTTGTATTTTCACTAGATTTGGCCTTATCTTCCCTTTAGATTTGCATCGCAAGTGTGTTGTAAGGGATTTTTCCGCATTAATTGGCTGTTACTAGGGTTATTATCTACTCCCCCTCCTCATATTCTTTACAAAACCCTTTCTACTAGGCCTTTGCATTGAAAATTTGTGAAAATTTGTATATTTTAGCACATTTTCACTAGATTTTGGCTTGTCATCACTCTATGTTTGCATCAAAAGTGTGTTGTGAAAGATATTTTTGCATCATTGGACTATTATTAGCTATATTATTTGTTTTCCCCTTTGAAAATTTTCACAACACCTTTTCTCCTAGTGATTTGCATTGGAAAAAGTTGAAAAATCAAGCATTTTAGGTCATTTTCATACATGCTTTTGCACTTGTTCTTGCATAAGTTTTAAAAATATTTGAAATCTAATTTCACACTCATTTGAAAACATACACAAGTATTCTCAATACAACAATAATTCTAGGCTTTCTCCTATGCCTTATTTGAAAAGATGAGCCCTTGAACTTGAAATAACATTTACACCTCATGACAAAGAAATGATAGATATTGAAGGGCCTCTTTATATTATAATGAAAATAATGGAAATACATGTGGATGGAACACTCATAGATCCTAATTGCATGACTAATGTGGTTATGAAATATTTCCTTCTTAAACATGATTTGGCACAAAACTATTATGATCCGTCAGATTTAAGAATTAAAACACATAATGGATCTCTGATGAAAATATTTGGATTGATAAAATTATTAGTCTCGGTTTATGACAAAACCGTGGATCAGTTATTTGATGTTATCCCCTTATCTGATCTTTTCCATGTAAAAATAGGACATCCATGGCTTAAGGCTATGAAAGCCATTCCTTCAACTATTCACAAATGCCTAAAATTCCCTTTGCATGGAGAGATATGTACTATCCATCGTAATCAATACCAACCTCTAGCTAAGAGTAAGAATTTCACCCTTGATTACTTTTGGCCACAACCTAAAATAGAACCTGAGCCACGAAGAAATCAATCCTTCCTAAATTACAGATGATACAAAGCAAAACAACTAGCTAGAGTGGCCAAGCCTCCTTTACAAACAATGAGGGAAGAACAACATGTGTTTGAAGATCCTCTTAGAGCAAAAGGAAAATGAAAAAGTGACATAAGATTTACACAAGACTACTATGAATATGATGAGATAATTGGCATGATAGATGTGGATAAGGAAAAGTTTCATAACTCACCTTGCCCAGGGAGAGATGGTATTTATACTGAGGCCCCTCCCCCGTCATCCTTAGAAGGATTGGGAGGTTTTCATCAACAACAAAGCATTCCACCAAGACCAATGAAATTTGAACATGGTGCTTCCTCCTCTAATGTACAAAACCCTATGGAAAAACATGATAATGCCTTTGAAAACATAAGTGGTAAAACAAGAAGGAATAGACAAGCAAAATAACAGAGGAGGAGAAGACAAGCTTTTGCCCAACAACTTGCCGCTCAACAAGAAAACATCCAACATAACATTGAACCAAACATAGAAAACCTCAACACTAAACAATTGGAAGATAAGAACAAAAGTTGGGCTATGGTCCCTTACACACCTCTTTCCTCTAGTATTTGAGATTGGGAAGAGGATGATTTTCTCGATGACAACCCTTAGTTTGGTTGTCCCTATAGGTAAGTATTTCTAACCCTTTACCTTCATGTTGTGTTTCCCCCATTATGTATTATGTGTTGTTTAGGCCTCCTAGGATGACCCTTGACTCTCTCATAAGGTCAAGGATACTGGGAGACCACCTCTGTTGTGATCCTTCTTTTATTTGTATAATCATTCTTCTATATCACTTCTCCTCTAGTTTCATTGTTGTGTGTTGTGTCTTATGGACATAGCATTGTGGTTGGTGACTTGGGGGCACCCTCCTATGTGACTGTCCCTATGGCACTTGTTTCTCCTCTCTTGATTTATTGTTTACCTTCCTCTAGTGGTTCTATCTAGCGGGCAGATGAAGAAAACATATTGTACTGATATGGACCTAGCATCCCTTTGGCGAGAAATTAAAAAATGGACATAGTCCATATATGACGATGGGGTTATTATATATTATCTAATGCTTGGCTATTAGAATCACTCTATGTGACCTTGATGTTGTCTTACCGCACTTACAAAACATAACAATACTTCTGCTCCATGCACTTTGTCTATCTTGGATCTAGCCTTGCATTGTTGTTTATCATCATTATATGTATGCTAACACCTTTTCTTGCAGGAAATTGTGTGTTTGTGGAAACATTTAGCGAACATAAAGTACATGTCACCTCTGGGGGGCATGGGCTTTGTGAGAGCTTGTGTTCCCTTGTGTGTTTTTCCTACCTTAACATGCTTGATATCACTACATGATATCAACCACCTTAAGGTGGGGGCATATATAAGGTAAGTTGCCTGATTTAGATGCTAGAAAGTGTGTTGGTGAATCTTGAATCTTTTGCAATCATTTAAGCCCTCTATGGAGTCAGAATATTGCATATATTCTTTTTTATCTCAATCCCTCTATGGAGGTGGGGATGGTGTACTTCTTGAGGAGATTGCACAATTTTGCCATTTTCTAAAAGTCCTTTGTAGAGGTAGGGAGTGGATCTTAGACTATCTTAACTCTTAAGTGTGTCTTTAGAGATTGTTGTGGCAAAGCACAATCGTCGGTGTGTTCCTGTAATGTGCCTGAGCTGGCTATGAACCTAGTAATAGGTTTCTTCCATCTCTTGTCTTTCATGTTTTCTTCATGTCTTCTATGTGTGTGTCTGGCATGTTTGTTCCCAAGCATAGTCTTAAAGACTGGTGGCAATGAGTCCCTCCTATGCTTTGGGATTTGTATGGCGTGTTTGTTCTTAGGTGCAATCTTAAAGATTGGTTGTGATGAGTCCCTCTTGCACTCTGAGATTTGTATTGTGTGTCTATTGCCCCATTATGCAGTCTTAAAGACTGGTGGCGATGAGTCCCTCCTGCATTTTGGGTTGTGTGTTTACTTTCCTTGTACTTTCATTTACATTTCATATATGAGAAAAAAGAAAAAGAAAAAGAAATAATTATTGAATTCACTGTATTCACTATGTTTTGTGTGTCTTCAATGTTGTCTTCTCTATGTTTTGCATGACTGTAACTATCTTCTCTATGTTTTACATGCATGTTATTGTCTTCAATGTTTTTGGTGTGTCTTCACTGTGCTTGGCATGTTTTTTGACCTTACTTTAATGCATGTATTGGCCTTGCATTCATACATACATTAAAGTGAGGGTTAAATGTTGCATCAGAAAATGTCCTCTTGGGGACTTTTCCCTCTAAAGGTTTAGCTCCTGAGTCCTTATATTGTATTTAGAGCATCTTGTGTGTTATTTTTAATTCTTGATGAGAAAACCCTGATGTCTAATGGTAAATAGGACCTAGGAGATTACCTTTTGATGATCATTGTGTTGCAAATAGGTGCCAAAGTGATATTGTCATTGATGTCAACATATCCTTGTTGCCATTGATGTCAACTGTATCCTATTTTATTGCCTGGTTAGAAGACTGAACTATCGAGGATATTGAGAAAATTAATGAAGATCTATGTACATGGACCATATGGCTATGTAGAGGATTGCATGAAGTACCTCTAGTTAAGATTTGAGAGGTCCACATAAAGATTTGAAGAAGTTATGGCCATCTGAGTAGAACTAGGTTTTGCAATAATTAGAAGAGACAGAGTGACAAGAAATTGGTCTAGATTTCTCTGCAAATGAAACACTATGATCTGTGGATCTAGAGACATGTTTGGGAAGTCAGTGTGTGTCATCAATTGAAGTGGTTCATGGTTTGGAGGTTTGCAAGCAATCTTTCTAGTGTGATGATCATGGCAGACAGTGCTCTTAATACTGGATGAAGATGCAAGTAATTTTGTTGATTTGGAGTAGTGCAGATGTTATTGCTAAATTCAATGTGTTTGTGGAGGTTTCTGGATAGTGTGCCTACTGTGTTGGAGGTCCACATTGAAGATTGAGCTCGTTGTTGAAGATTTCTTCCTTGGTGTTGTTATTTTTCCCAGTCTTGGCCGACCGGATGATTCAAGCATGTTACAGATGATCTTAGAGAAATTCTCTAGAGTGTGGCATATTATTCGAGGAAGATTTAAGCTCCAGCCATGTTTAGCTGATAGTATAGTGATCCACATTAAGTCAAGCTGACCTTGATGTTTATTCCAAGGTTGATGAAGCATATATAGGCATGTAGTTGAGTTGTGGAAAATTATCATTGTGCGAAAATGATAAAATCCTAAGAAAGGTTTAGAGGTAGAGCAGAGAAGAGTAGGAGCAAAAGAACAAGAATAGTAAAGGATGACGAGATAGGGAAAAAGTATTTGGGGGTAGAGAATAAGTTTTTGTGAACTTTCAATGAGATTGAACCAAGTATGATGAAGATGTTATTTCTCAGTTAAATCTTTCTGTATTAAACATAAATTCTTGTAGGTAGTGAGCCTCTTTGAGTAGTGAGCTCTGGGTAGTGCACCCAAAGGCAAGTGCCTTCCTATTTCTCTCAAGTACTTTTAACAGGGTATGAATCTTGTGGGTTAACCCCCACCGTGTCTTTCCCTTAACCGGTTTTCCACATTAAAAATCTTGGTGTCAAGTGTGTTCATTTTGTTTTTTCTCATGAGTTGTTGATTCATGCTTTAATGTTTACATCATTAATCTATTTGTAAGTTTTGAAAGAAGACTAAAATAAAAAAAGGTTAAATTTGTGGGACAACTAATTCACCCCCCCTCTTAGTTGTCTGACCTAATTGCAACAATTGGTATCAGAGTCGGTTCCTCTAAAAGAAGCTTGACTGCTTGAGGAGATCCAAGATGTTGACTTACAAGAAGGAAAGTCTGAGATTTGATGGAACAAATTACTCCCTTTGGAAGGTATGCATGTAGTATCATTTACAATGTATGGGTGATGCCTTTTTGTTGATAACTAAGAATGAGTATAAGATTCTAGAGAAAGGCCCTTCAACTAAAGATGAACTCAAGGAAGTTGAATACAATATTTGAGCTAAAGAAGCATTGTTAAGTGCCCTGACTGATACTGAAATGACAAATGTTCTGGAATTAAAAATTGCTCATGAAATCTAGGAAAAGTTGAAAACTCTATATGAAGGTGATGAATATGTCAAATGTGCCATGCTACAGAGCTTGAAGGGCAGATACAAAAGATTGATGATGAGTGAAGATGAAAATATTACTTCCTACATGCAAAAAGTGAATGAACATGTGACCGGTATTAGGAGTGCTGGTGGAAAATTAGAAGAATCAAAGATTGTTTCCAAAGTGCTTAGATCCTTATCTACTACATACAAGCATAAAGTTGCTGCCATTGAAGAGATCAGAACTATGACAACTGTTACAAGGGATCAGTTGGTTGGTAAGCTTTCAACATTTGAATTGAGTGAGGTTGGTGATTCTCTTCCTAAGTCTGAATCTACATTCAAAGCCAGTGTTCATGGAAAGCAAAGATATGATCTGGGTGAAAGCTCTTCAAGAAGATCAAATAGATTCAACAAGACAAGGAAGGATCTTGAAGATGATCAAACTGAGTTCGATGAACTTGAAGCCTTTTTTGCCAAAATATTGCCAAGAGGATCTGGTAAGTATGAAGGAAAGTTACCATTCAAATGTTTTACTTGTAATAAGATTGGTCATTTTGCCTCAAAGTGTTTGGAGAGGGGTTCAAAGCCAAACCCTAACATACCTAGAGTTCAAAAGAAATGCTACTATGTCCAAGAAGCTAGTGAAGAAGGAATCACAAATGATGAATCTGATCATGGAGGTTCCTCTAAAAGTGATTGGGTGTTCATTGCTATCAAAGAAGAAGATCCAGTGCCTACTAAATCTACTAGTTGTGCAAATATGGAAAGTGCCTTGGCTGCTCAGGTTGTAGAAAAAGATGAATGGGTAATTGATAGTGGATGTTCTCATCATATGACTGGTGATAAAAGTAAGTTTGTAAGCTTTGAAAAATATGAAGGTAGAATTGTGAAATTTGGAGACAACTCAACTAGTAGAATCCATGGTAGAGGATCCATCTCTTTTAATGGTAAGAATAATACTAATGATGTTCTAGATGTGGAAGGATTGAAGCATAATCTTCTTAGTGTTGGACAGTTGGTTGACAAGGGTTATGATCTCCAATTTAAGGATGGAAAATGTAGAATCTTGGAAAGCTCTAGAACTAAAATTGAATTTGGTACTCAGACTAGAGGTAACATCTTTCATTTAAGTAGTTCTAGCAAAAGTTATTTGATTGCTGAAATTGATCAGAGTTGGTTATGGCATAGGAGAATGTGTCATGTGAATTTTGATAACATTGTCAAGATAAGATCTACTCAGGCTATGAGAGGTCTTCCAAAACTTGTGAAACCTACTGATATCATGTGTAGAGAATGTCAATTGGGTAAATAGAACAAAACTTCATTCAAGAGTAAAGAACAATTTTGAAGTGGATGATTGGAACTTTGGTGCAGGAGCACCTTGCTCATTAGATTCATTTAATTGGCAAATTTGTAAAATTGAACCTTCAAGTGTAAGAGAAGGAGGTTGAAAATGTAAAAGTTACTAAATTTGTTGTAAAAATGCAAAACAAATGCAATTAGGGGAATACCAAAGGTCATAGGGTATTTCGAGTAGTTTCATTCATTGGGGAAGTTAGAAACTAAAGAGTCTTATGTGGAATGCCTTTATTAAGGCCTTGTAATCTTCACACAATTTGGAGGTGATTGAATATGTGAATGGGATCAACAAAAAAACATTATTTTATGCATTTTCTTTAGAAAAATGTTGTTTCCAGGCCTTGTACGGCTCTGTATAGGCATGCATGGATGTTTAATTGGTTATAAGTCTTTGTTCCTTCAATCACCTTCTAGTTGCAGTTGGTCTCATGCATTTTAGTTTTGTTTTGTGTTACATATGGTTTGTTTCCTAAAAACTATCAAGAACCCTGATTAGAGTAAACAGTGGCAATGAAATCTTATTTTTCTTCCTTCTTATCCATTGCATGTTATTAATCCTTGGTGGAGAGTGAGTGTTGTAGTATGTGACTGCAAATTCTAGAGGTCCCAAATAGCTAAGGCTAAGGTGTAGAAAAGCTAAGTTTTATGACTATTTTTCTGTGACAGTCCAGAAAAAATAGAGTTTTGGAACAGTCTTGAGTTATAGGACTTAGAGTTTGTTAAAGTATTGATGGGAATGCAATTTTGATGGATTAATAAGCTTGTGCAAATCTTTTATGAAGTGTTCCAACCTTTGGCAAGGTGTGGGGAGTCATGGAGAATCCCTTTTCAATAAGCCTTGTGTGCATGCAAGCCTAATAGGCCTATTAGGCTTGCATGCACACAAGGCTTATTGAAAAGGGATTCTCCATGACTCCCCACACCTTGCCAAAGGTTGGAACACTTCATAAAAGATTTGCACAAGCTTATTAATCCATCAAAATTCCATTCCCATCAATACTTTAACAAACTCTAAGTCCTATAACTCAAGACTGTTCCAAAACTCTTTTTTTTCTGGACTGTCACAGAAAAATAGTCATAAAACATAGCTTTTCTACACCTTAGCCTTAGCTATTTGGTCAGAGACCTCTAGAATTTGAAGACACATACTACAACACTCACTTTCCACCAAGGATTAATAACATGCAATGGATAAGAAGGAAGAAAAACAAGATTTCATTGCCACTGTTTACCCTAATCAGGGTTCTTGATAGTTTTTAGGAAACACACCATATCTAACACAAAACAAAACTAAAATGCATGAGACCAACTACAACTAGAAGGTGATTGAAGGAACAAAGACTTATAACCAATTAAACATCCATGCATGCCCGTATAGAGCCATACAAGGCCTGGAAACAACATTTTTCTGAAGAAAATACATAAAACAGTGTTTTTTGTTGATCTCATTCACATATTCAATCACCTCTGAATTGTGTGAAGATTACAAGGCCTTAATAAAGGCATTCCACATAAGACTCTTTAGTTTCTAACTTCCCAAATGAATGAAACTACTCAAAATACCCTATGACCATTGGTATTCCCCTAATTGCATTTGTTTTGCATTTTTACAACAAATTTAGTAACTTTTACATTTTCAACCTCCTCTTACACTTGAAGGTTCAATTTTACAAATTTACCAATTAAATGAATCTAATGAGCAAGGTGTTCCTGCACCAAACTTGTACATACTAATCTATGTGGTCCTACTAGAATTAGGAGTGTGCAAGGAGACATATATTTTATATTGTTGATTGATGATTACTCTTGGATGATGTGGGTGACCTTCTTGAAAGAAAAAATAGAAGCTCTTGACATGTTTAAAGTGTTCAAGGTTATGGTGGAAAATGAGATCGGTGAGAAAATAAATTGTCTAAGATCTGACAAAGGTGGAGAGTTTACCTCCGGTGAGTTTGATACATTCTGTGAAAAAGCATGGAATAAAAAGTTACCTACTCCTAGTACTCCTTAGTAGAATAGAGTTGTGGAAAGAAAGAACGGGAAGAACAGGACCATTCAAGAAGCTTCTAGGACCATGATGATGGAAGCAAATGTTCCACAAGTCTATTGGAGAGAAGCTATGTGTACTGCTTTCTATACTCTTAACCGAGTACAAATCAAAGGCAATTCTAGTAGACACGTTATGAATTATGGTTTGGTCATCTTCCTACTATGAAACATTTCAGATTTTTTGGTAGTAAATGCTATATCAAAGAGATGAGGATCTAGGGAAGTTTGATTCAAGAAGTGTTGAAGGAATATTTTTGGGTTACTCTACTCAAAGCAAGGCATACCAGTGCTTTAACAAGAGATTGAAAAAGATTGTTGAATGTGCTAATGTTAGAGTTGATGAGAGAAAAGAGAGATCTTTCAAGTCTTGCAGATATGATTCAGATGATCAAGATGAAATTCAAAATCAAGGAAGGCAAGTTCAAACTCAGACTCAGATCTAGATTGATCTAGAATATCCAATAACTCAAGAAGTTAGTGTAGATGTTAAGGAACAAGCTCAAGAATCAGAAGTTCAAACAAATCCCAAAACTCCCAGGTATGTAAGGTTGAATCATTCTGAAGATCAGATCATAGGAGATAGAAACAAAGGTGTTCAAACTAGAAGAAGAATTACTGAAGATCAAGAGGAGATTTGTCTGATTTCAAAGATTGAATGAAAATCAGTAAGTGAAGCTTGCAATGATGAATATTGGGTAAAAGCAATGGAAGAAGAATTAATGCAAATTGAAACGAATCACACTTGGGATCTTGTTCTTAGACTTGAAGAAAAAAATGTGATTGGAACTAAATGGGTCTTCCAGAATAAACTAAGTGAGGATGGTGAAGTTGTGAGAAACAAAGCAAGGTTGCTGTGTAAAGGACACTCTCAAGTGGAAGGAATTGATTTTGAAGAAACTTTTTCTCCGGTGGTAAGAATAGAAGCATTCAGATTATTTCTTGCATTTGGTACTTATAAAGATTTCAAGGTTTATTAGATGGATGTCAAGTCAACATTCCTGAATGGAGAATTGGATGAAGTCTACATTGAGCAAATAGAAGGATTTCAGTTGTCTGATATGGTTTATAGATTGAGAAAAACATTGTATGGACTCAAACAAGCCCCAAGAGCCTAGTATGCAAGACTAGATAAGTATATGCTAAAATTAGGTTTTAGCAAAGGTACAACAGACAATAACCTTTATATCAAAATTGATCATGAACACATCTTGATTGTTGAAGTATTTGTTGATGATATCATTTTTGGTAGAAATGAGAGTATGTGCAAAACATTTGTTGATCAGACGCAAAGTGAGTTTGAGATGTCAATGTTTGGAGAAATGAATTTCTTCTTAGGTATGTAAATCATTTAGTTAGATAAAGGTATCTTGATATCGCAGTCTAAGTATGTGAGAGAATTGTTGAAAAAGTTTGGAATGGAATATTCAAAACCAGTGAGTACACCTATCGTAACTAGATGCAAGTTGAGTAAAGATGATGAATCCCCTAAGGCAAATCAAAAAAGGTATAGATCAATGATTGGAGGACTACTCTATCTGACTCAGACCAGACCTGATATCATGAATGTAGTTGGACTTGTTGCTAGATTTCAAGCTGATCCTAGAGAATCCCATGTTGTAGCAGTCAAAAGAATTTTTAGATATCTCAAAGGGACACTTGATTATGGCTTATTATATCCAAAGGATAATAACTTCACCTTTCATGCATACACAGATGCTAATTGGGCAGGAGATGTGGATGATAGGAAAAGTACTAGTGGTGGTACATTCTTCTTGGGAAGGAGATTGGTTTCTTGGATGAGCAAAAAGAAAGAGGCAATATCTTTGATTACTACAGAGGCAAAGTATATAGCAGCAGAAAATAATTGTATTCAAGTTCTATGGATGAAGCAAATGTTGAAAGACATCAGAATTGTGTTTGAGGAGCCTATTACAATCTTTTGTGATAATTCAAGTGCAATAAGCATATCAAAGAACCCAGTGGTGCATTCAAAGACAAATCACATATCAATCAAGTTTCACTTCTTGAGAGAGAAGGTTATTGAGAATGAAGTCATATTGGAGTTTGTTTCTTCAAATGATTAGATTATGGATATTTTCACTAAGCCTCTACCCAAGGATATTTTGAGTATCTTAGACAGAAGTTAGGGGTTATTACCCCTCTTGATCAGAACTAAGATGTACTAGGGTGCATTAGTCTAGTGGAATTCATAGTCATATCTTGTGATCTAGATTGATGTTAAGGAGATACTACTTAGGGGGAGTAGTTAGTATGCAAATTTTGGAGATCAGTCTGAAATAAAAAAGGGGAGAAAAGATTGCAAATATGTGTTGTTTGCCATTGATGTCAAAGGGGGAGAGAAGTCATGTGAAAAACTAGTTGCTGGAAAAAGGGGGAGCTGTAAAGAAAAATGGTTGCAAGTATGATAAGAGAAAGGGGGAGAAGTTCTTGTCTTGATGGCTAAATCAATTTTTCACATCATATGTTGCCATCAATGATAAAAGGGGATATTATTGCAAATAGGTGCCTAAGTGGTGTTGTCATTGATGTCAACATATCCTTGTTGCCATTGATGTCAATTGTATCCTATTTTATTGCCTGGTTAGAAGACTAAAATGTTGAGGATATTGAGAAAATTAATGAAGATCTAAGTACATGGACCATATGGCTGTGTAGAGGATTGCCTGAAGTAGCTCCAGTTAAGATATGAGAGGTCCGCATAATGATTTGAAGAAGTTATGGCCATCTGAGTAGAACCAGGTTTTATAGTAATCACAAGAGATAGAGTGATAGGAAATTGGTTCGGATTGCTCCACAAATGAAACACTATGATCTGCAGATCTAGAGACATGTTTGGGAAGTCAGTATGTAACATCAACTCAAGTGGTTCATTGTTTGGAGGTCCGCAAGCAATCTTTCTAGTGTGACAGTCATGGAAGATAGTGTTCTTAAGGTACCAAGTGAAGATGCAAGTAATTTTTTTGATTTGGAGTAGTCCAGATGTTATTGCTGAATTTAATGTGCTTGTGGAGATCTGTGGATCATGTGCTTGCTATGTTGGAGGTTTGCATTGAATATTGAGCTCATTGTTGAAGATTTCTTCCTTGGTGTTGCTATTTTTCCCATTCTTGGCCGACTAGATGATTCAAGCGTATTGCAGATGATCTTAGAGCAATTCTCTAGAGCGTGGCATATTGTTCAAGGAAGATTTAAGCCCTAGCCATGTTTGGCCGATGGTATAGTGATCTGCATTAACTCAAGCCAACCTTGATGTTTATTCCAAGGTTGATGAATCATATAAAGTTGTGTAGTTGAGTTGTGGAAAATTATCCTTGTGCAAAAATGATAAAATCCTAAGAAAGGTTCAAAGGCAGAGTAGAGAAGAGGAGGAGTAGAAGAACAAGAATAGTAAAGGATGAAGAGATAGTGAAGAAGTATTTTGGGGAAGAGTAGAAGTTTTTGTGAACTTTCAGTGAGATTGAACCAGACATGATGAAGATGCTATTTCTCAGTTAAATCCTTCTATATTAAACATATATTCTTGTAGGTAGTGAGCCTCTTTGAGCAATGAGCTCTGGGTAGTGCACCGAAGGCAAGTGCCTTCCCATTTATTTCAAGTACTTTTAATAGGGTATGAATCTTGTGAGTTAACCCCCATCATGGTTTTCCCTTAACTAGGTTTCCACATTAAAAATCTTGGTGTCAAGTGTGTTCATTTTGTTTCTACTCATGATTTCTTGATTCATGCTTTAATGTTTACATCATTAATCTATTTGTAAGTTGTGAAAGAAGACTAAAATTAGAAAAGGTTAAATTTGTGGGACAATTGATTCAGTCCCCCTCTCAGTTGTCTGGCCTATTTCCAACACATTGAACAAAAATGGTAGGATGGACTTGGGCGCTAGTGCCCTAGTCCTACCCTATTTTGGGTCAGTTCTAAATATAAATGTTAGTTTTATGACCATTATTTAGATCCTATGTCGACATCTCAAGTTTGAATTACAAAATTCTTAGTGGGAATGTTTGTAGTTGCATATATAAGCATGATTAGGTTTCATTTGCAAACTAGATGGACATTAGATGGAAACTAGATGGGCATTTTGGTTTACAAGCTTATGTTAAAGTGATTCAAGGCATTCATTATGTTATAGAGCAGAGTATTGTTATTGTGTTTGTGTTTACAGATTTGACTCCATCTCCTCATGACATGAAGAGCATCTTCCTTCCATGAGATCTTCACTACAAGGTGATATCAATTGTGTTTTGAATCATTTATCATTTGGATTTTTGCCTCTACTTCACTGGGATACACACTCTTATCTAACAACGTTGTTCGGAAGACTTGAATGTTACAAGTACTGAGTTTCACATAGTGGAGTTGGAGAAAGGAGGTTGCAGACAATAGAGATTTGGGATCTGATAAGCATAGGAATTCGGTGAACATTCCTGGACTTGGGTGCTAGTCCCTATGTCCTCCATTTTCCGTGAGCTAGAAATAGAAGATACAATGCAGATCAGTGTTAGGAGAAGTTCCAGATTTCGTGATGAAAAGTGTACCTTGGACTTAGGCGCTAGTCCCTGTGTCCCCAACTTTGCTACTTTTTGGATTTCAAAAAATAGTGTGTTAAATATCTCTATCCTTCAGCTTGTCTGAAAGGATTTTCCATAATTTGATAATTTACTTATTGTTTTGCATATTTAGGGTTTTAAGTGAAATTGAGCATTAAAGTGAGACATTGTTTGACACATCCAAGATTTTGTATCTTCCCAAGTGGCAGCCTAACCTGATAGGTGAATCCTCTTGCACAAATTGGAGGTTCAACTTGGTTAATATTCCCTTGGAATGTTTGTGGTAAAGGGAGGATTTTGAATAAACCCTTGAAACTCAACAATCAACAATCCCTCTTTTAACCTGAAACACTTGCAATCATGACATTCCATCAAACAACATCTCTTTGAGGTTTTCCTTCAAAAAGTTCATGTGCCTTGTTTATGCTTCCACACTTTGCATACATGTCTACCAGGGCAATTGTAGCTACAACATATGAAAAAATTCTCATATCCTCAAAAGAAACAAATATATTTTGTGCATATCTTGGAATCATTGCATTCCATCATACAATATCTCTTTGAGTTCTTTTGTCAAATAGTTCATGTGGATTGTCTATGCTTCCACACTTTGCATACATGTCTACCAAGGCAGTTGTAACTAGAATATCTGACAAAATTCTGATATCCTTTATGCTTTGGTGGATGTCCATATCCTATTCCAAACATCCAATTTTGGCATAGGCAGAGAGCATGCTAGAAAAGGTTGTGGAATTTTTCTTTACACCATCCAATTGCATTTGCTTGAAATTTTCTAAAGAAACAAATCCATCTTTTGCATATCTTTGTAATCATTACATTCCATCATACAACATCTCATTAAGGTTTTCTGTCAAAAAGTTCATGTGCCTTGTCTATGCTTCCACACTTTGCATACATGTCTACCAGGACAGTTGCAACTAGAACAAACAAATTTTATTCAAGGAAAATTTACTTTTCACGAACAAATTTCATGAAGTAACTCCTCTAAAAACATAGGTTCCTTAAGAATGCAATTTTCAACGTGATGACTTAGTTAGGAAGGCATGTGTAGATCTAGAAACTTCTTCAAACCCCATATTCCATGCCTACTTGCCATATCTCAAGCATAAATAACAAGATAGCTATATTAATATGCATCTATACTCTGTGTAGTTTTGGCATCATGACCTTCACATGTAGCTTCTTGTTTTACATTTTCTCATCATTTCATCCATAAATAGTCCTTCATCCACAAAAAAGCTTTTGGAATATTTTGATAGTACCAAACAAGGCTTCAAATTAGGTATTTGAGCAGCAATTTTCATCTTGTTTCAACATTAGGATTTTGTTTTCTTCCTTCTCAACATTTTCAGCTCCATTTGTATAGGCACAACAATAAGTTGCATCCAAATAATCTTAGGATCATGATGTTTCCATCTTGGATCAACAACACAAGAACACACTAACAATATAATCATGCAAGAAAAGAACACATAGCATGAAATTATTTTAAAACATATCATTTTTCAATTATAAATTCATTCCATCCAAACCCCAGTTCTGAAACAATATTTCCTTTTACAACCAATCTCACTTCCAAATGATGAAAGCTATTGATTTAAGGGAATAACCCTTATGGCTTCAATAACTATTCATAAGCTACTCATACTAGATGCTACTCATGTTAGATGCTATGATAGTCCATGCAAACCTATCTCAAATCATTTTAATGCTTACTTTAGGGGTGTTGTTATAGTTTTCTTAACCATTTTAGATTGTGACTATCCTCTTCCTTAACCCTACTATCATAATCATACTCAAATAGAGAATCCAAGCATACAACATATCCATTGTGATGCATCACTATTCACCCCTATAATGTTTGACATGACTCATCTAGTATAAAGGTAAGATGATAGTTCTCTAGGATCAATTATTGTCTTGACCCTTCATGACCATTGTGAAATTTGCCCTGCTATCCTATTTTGGGATATTAAGAGGCTAGCATGATTGTCCCGACCCTTCATGACTATATTGTCATATTAAGAGTCTACCATAATACATTTAGGATAATTGTTTTATGTTATAAATTCAGGTTGTGGTCTTAGTAGGCTATAAATTTAGGTTGTATAATTCATTTTAGATAATTTGAAGATACCATCAACTAGAGATAGAGATGATAGTCCATATAAAGGAGAAGAAGACAATTTACATAAAGGGATTCAAGATTATTTTCCATTGTGATAGTCATATACAATTTGTATCATGCCCATTATCTAAGAAATCTCCATGAAAAAGAGGTTTAGGGGTTGTCTTAGGATATATACAAGATGATATAGAGGGATTTATAAGGAGATAAAACACTAAAAAGGAGGTCTTCATGAGTTTAGGATAGTCGCAAGTCTATATAACAGTCCACTATCATAGTCATGGCCATCATGAAGTTGTTTTTAATGCATTACTAAAGATGTCTTTGATCTTTTTTCATGAGTATCTAGAAGGTCACCTTCAAGGGTTAATTTTCTTTTAACTATCACAAAGTTTTTGGAGTGGTTTAGGACTATTAGGATAGTCAAAATGCTGATCAATAGTCCCCTTAGATAGCTTTCATTTTGCCATCCTTTAAAATCACCTCCATACAAATCATATATTCAAACAATTAACCATACAATGCATGATTTCCAATCCTAAAATAATGATTTAATACTCATATACGAGTCCAAACAGTGCCTTTGAAAGGGAAAGACAATCAAGATGGCAATTGGGAAGTTGCATAAATGTGATAGTCTAGCAATTTGCATGATTTTTTAGATACTACTAGCACTTACCTTCACTAGGTGATGTTTTTATGACCTAAAATGGTCAAAGGGAGGCTTAGTATTAGAGATATCCTTGCATAGAGGATGGTGAATCATCAAATGAATCAAGGTTACAAACATGACCTTATGATTGTCTCTTGATTGTGATAGCACCCTATGGCACTTGATCAACAACTTATGCATGTATTTTTACCTTTAAATAGTGATCTCTACAACACCTTATGGTTTCAAATAGTTTTGAAGTCTCTTGGCAGCCCTATTTTCCTTTATGGAAATACTCAAGACAGTCTTGAAGGAACAAAACTATTTATGTACATCAGTCCACTAGGACTATCATAGTATTAGATTCTTTTGGAAACCTTCCTTTAAACTTTCTCCTTCATAATCCTTAGTGTTTCTTAATCTTCATTGTTCCTTGGATGGTCTTCACACTTCTTAAGAAATTCTTCTCATGACTGCCCTCCCTTCATCACTCCATTTTTCCAATATGACATAGTCTACATGAAAATCTCTAGTCTGTCTTAAGGTTTATAACTATTTAGGGCACTCTAGGTATAACAATCCCCTATGCCTCAGTAAAGATAGCTTCCATCATAACTATAACATTCAAGAAAGGAGGGTTGACATCGTTCACAAAGTCTTAGCATCATATCCTAGTCACTCATCACCTTTTCATGGAGATCTCAAGAGTTAGGCCCAAAAATAACATAAACTTAGTCCATTATGATTGTTATAGCCATGGACCCCTTAAAAATATTATACTAATGTTCCTTGGTTTATTTAGGGTCTCAAAATGCCATCATCTTTACTAGGAATGTGCTTGGAATACATGGATATCACACATGATTGATTATATTATAAATATAGGTATTTTAGAGAATAGAGATATTGTACATTCAAGGGGCTAAGATTAGTGGTTAAACAATTTAGGTTTCATTTTGGAGAGAATCGATATATTTCCTAAGGTGACATATAAGATAGAATTAGAATCTTAGCATTTCTTAATCTTCCACCAAACTTCTTATTACAAATTATTTTAAGTTAGTTTCAGTTGATAGTGTTTAGTTTTTTTAACAGATTTTTAATGCATTATAAATACATGTATATTTTGCACAAGGTTGGGGTACTTAGATCTACTTATGCAGTTGGAAACAAAATTTTGTGTATTCTACCTAGACCATGACTGTATTTTGAGTATGACTCATCATTATGATAGAAATACATCGACCATTGCTAAGTTAATAGTAGGTTAAAGTTTTTTTGCTTGACAAATTTTAATATATAAATGTAGGTGTTTTGGAGAATAGAGCTATTATACATTCAAGGGACTTAGATTAGTGGTTAAAGCATTTCACTTTCATTTTGGAAACATTAGATATAATTCCTAAGGGGAGATATAATATATCTTTCATAAAACTTCTTATAAAAAATATTAAATTAGTTGTAGTTGATGGTGTTTACTTTGCGTAACAATTTTTAACCTATAAATGTAGGTGTTTTGGACTATAAAGCTATTACATTCAAGGGATTGAGATTAGTGGTTAAAGCATTTAGCTTCCATCATGGAGACATTTTTATATTTCAGATTTGTATATTTGTATATTTTGCATACCCTATGAGGAGATTATGACCACAATATAATAATTTTTCTATATTACATATCCTCCTAGTGTTTCTTCACATCTGGTGTTAAGAATTGATAACCATTTCATGTGATTTAAGTAGCACACTCTTTGAAGTATTATTTTCATTATGTTTAATGCTAAATTTGATGGTTATATATGTAATGATTTGATGTCATGAATATTTTAACAATAAACTAGTATATCTCTTCAAATCAGTCCCAAAAACCTCTTAAAAATAATCCCAAAATCTCTTAAAGTCACATGTCTCCCCCTATGAAAACTAGGGTCTTTGCTTATGAAAAAGACATCTTCTTGTTGCTGCCTCAACTAGCATAAATCTAGCCATCCTGACCTTTCAACATCATTAGTTAGGTTCCATGGGGTGAAGAACACAAAATATGGCTCTTGGCACCTTTACACTATATGTCACTGAGGCATTTTGCAAGAATACATCCATTGTTGGCACAATTTTCAATATTCTTTGAAACCACTTAAGCAGTTAAACATTCACTCCACATAGCATATTCAATTTGTAGTAATAAAAGAAAAGCATGAAATCAACCATCAAAGAACATAACACATGAACACCAGATTTTACATGGAAAACTGAAAGAGGGAAAACCATGGTGAGGATTAGCTCACAATATATTATAATGCAACTGGTTAAAGGTTTGATACAAAATGGTGGACTCACTTTCCATAAGAGAAATGCTCACTGCTAGTGGCTCACTACCAAAGGACACACTATCCTGAATAGAGAAAGATAGAAGAAAGGGTGGCTCACTGCCAAATAAGAAATGTTAACAATTCATCTAACCCATGCTGAAGATATAATTTCACTGAAGCTCAAAATATTGACTTAACACACTTCAACTTCACTACAATCTTATCTTTCCCTTCTCTGCATTGGATCTCTCTCACACACACACACACACACTTAGTTGTTTCACACACACCCACACTCCACACAAGAAATCAATCTTGTATATATACCGCAATTAAGAAAAACATGACGTAGGTTGGCATAATAGATGTACCGTGTGACTTCTTGACCTATCGGCACAAAACTCAATCCTATATTCTTTACAAAGATGATCAATGCATGAAACATATTAAGATAGGTTAGAATAACATTTAATTCCACCCATAATTTTGCTCCATACATAACTCAACTCCACACAACCTCAAAAGCTTTGGGTTGGCACCATTGGTGAAGTAACAATAGAATGAACCAACTGTTTACTCACAACTTAACAAGTAGACCACAAAAATGCTTGGAAGTTGGAGAGAACATATTTATGACATCTATGCACTTACCCTCAAAACTACATAGAAAAATATTCATCTGTGGTGGAATGCAGAGCATTCTAACATACCACTAATATTGTCATTATACTATCATTATAGAGTTTGATACTCTATCAAATCTATCTTCAATTACGGAGGACTTCAAGCCTTGAAACTTTGGATTTAAAATCCTTCAATACATACCAAAATTACCTTAGAACTGCATGATAATATTTTTCATAGAAGAGCAATGTAGACCCAAAAACTGGTTCACTAAACACTGAAGATAGTACTCGAGGACTTAGACAAATTTGCAGAACAATTGGTACTTTGGTCTTCTCTGGACCAACACTACTGCATCTCTATAATGGGTTGCCATCAATGACAACACCATACACTATCATGCTCTTCAATATCCATTAGTCTCTCCATTCAGCTAGTGTTTCCAACACATAGACTTCAATGACAAACTTCCATTAATATCTCAACAATCTCCCACTTTGTCATTGATGTAAACACTACTCAAACTTCTCCAATCTTCTCCCCCATTGACATCAAGGGAATAGGGGCCCTTCATATAAAAATTTTAGGTGACATTTATAGTTCTCCCCCTATAAGATATATTTGTATGTACATGATACTGACTCCCCCTTACTGCTTTACTCTTATGCTCAATATTTTTTCAACAATTTACACTTGAGAGACTCCTTTTCACAATGTCATCAAAAAATATACTCTGCATATGTACATTCTAATAAGGAAAGTTATAGAACAAAAATGTACAACTTAGCTTGAGGAGGCCAAACTACCTTGATTAGATTCCTTTAATTTTGCAAGGTGTGCCTCTAGATCCTTTTTAGCTATTTCCCACTCCTTGGTGAAGGCAAGTACTCCACACTGATTCTCAAGCTTCACATAGAAATTTTCACCTTCATCTAGAGAATTGCGTACCAGATACTGTTGTAGCATTTTCTCTACATTAACCAAAATTCCATTCAAAGAAGTAAGCCTTGCACTTACTATGTCTTAGAGATGATAGTACTACATTATTATCTTCCCTTTTTTCTCCTATAGTTGAAAGAATTGTCCATGCAGATTCTCAATTACTAACCTTGTTGTTCCATTTGCATCTACCATCAGATCATAAACACAAAAGGTATGAGCAATCTGAGACTCTATTGAGTCCATGTGGTCCTTTATGCTCTTAGTGGACAAGTTAAAAAAAAATGAAACAGGGCTTTTGCTTCACCTACATAATCCTGAATATCTTTTAAGTTGCTCTACAACTTACCATGTGAAATAGTGCATTTGTTGGAAACATCTGCCAACCTATTGTCATTTATCTTCTTATTTATTTCCTTTCCCAACTTCTCCTCTAATCCAATAGAATGTTCTTTAAAGGAATCATTTAGTAACCTTAGTTGCTCCACACCAGGTAAAGAGTTGTCAATATTTACACCAGGAAGGCTATCTTGTAGTACTTTTACTACTTCATCAATCATTTCAGCACTCTTTTGATGAGTTTGTATAATCTCCTTTCTTGTAGATGCATGAAATGCATCATCAAGTTGCATTTTATGAAAGAGAGATATTTTGTCCATGTCAACATGTCCTTTCTATATAGGGACTTGTAGAAATTGTGCTGACACCACATGTTGAAAATGAAACTGCATATTCAATAGATTTTTCAAGGAATCTCCAAATGCACCAAGGGGTTCATCAACCATCTCATCAACATCTTCCTTTTTGAGAGCCTTTTCCTTGTCACCAATGATATCCTCTTCTTTTTCATTCTTCTTCTTAGATTTGCTAGATTCATCATTCTTCTCATCACCAAAAGATTTGTCAGTGTTATTTAGAGAAGGCATATTTTTTATGTTCTATGCCTCATGTATCTCTGGGTTACCTTGTATAGCCTCCTCTTCAACATTCTTCTTTGGTTTTGGAGGGGGGAAGTTATCTTTAATAGGATTTTCTTGAACATTATCCCTAGCAATAGGCACATTGACTTCCGAAATTGATATACCATGCCACATTTCATTTTCTTTGATCAACTCCAATGCTAGATCTACAACTTTTTGCATTGTTTCATTCTTTAATCTCTATATGTCTTCCTTGTCCCTACTCATGAGAGTGCTAACTCTATTTTGTTCTAAATTCTCTGTAGAATTTGTCATTGATGTCAAAGGTCATAAGCTAGGCTCATGTTGATGAGATACTAATAGAACATGATGTTGTGTCAAGTCAGTTCATGATGAAAAATACTATGACAACATTACTTGCAGAAGAGTTCATGTTTGAAATTAGGAGTATAGGATCAGTGTGATTGTCTTGCTTCATGTTTTTCATTGGTACATGTCATCCTTTAATTAGGAAGTTCACATGGAGTCTAGCTTTAGGAAGTTTCATAGTAATCAGGTGATGAAGAATGGAGATGACAAGGGCATGATGGTTTGGGCAGTGCATTGCTATTCTTATTTTGTTTATATTGTTCATGGCTCAAAGGATCACATGGAATTAGGACATATGATTATTGGTGTATTAGTGTATGATCTCTTCAATCAAGAGTTCTTGAAGTTGCTTGGTTAGGAGCACAATTCATTTAATCAAGAGTTCAGTGTGTTTAGGATGATGTTCAGTGTGTTTAGGATGATGTGATGGAAAAACATGTTGTAGAGACATCAACAAAGTTGTTGTTGACATGATGTTCATGTTGGATGTGACTTGATTTAGGAGGTTTCATGTTCAATTGTTCACTCTTTGTTTCATGGTTTCATGCATCACTTTCATCTTGTAAGTTATCTTCTTCATGGTTCAGAGCTCACTCAAGATTCATGTCTTTATCATTCAGAACTCATTCAAGGCAAAGGTATTTGTTCTCTAATGTCAAATATTTGGAGGAGTGTTAGCTTCATATTCATTCAACATGAAATTCATGAGGATACACTCACATTGGTTCACTTTGTTCTTCATGAATATATACTTGCAAGGTAGTTATGAGGTATAATCATTTGCAAAGGTTTGAGTGTTAGCTGATGCAAAGACTTTAGAATACTTATTGAAGAGGCATTGTGTTTCAAATGTGTACCCAATTTTGCAGTCTCAAAATTGATTAGGGTTCTTAATAGAGGGTTAAACACTAAGGAACCCTAACACAAAGCTACTTAAGAAACCAACTGTCAACCAAATGCTCACTTTTGTTATATTTCTCAGTTGACCTTTTGTAGAAGGTTGAAGAGGCACTTAAGTGGCAACATAAGGGTATTGGCATCATGACCTAACTGGACTCTCCTCCTAGTGCCACCAAACCCTCTGGTCATACTCTTTGTGCTCAGGTGGGAAAAATCTATGGCTTAAGATTAAAGTTATAGTGGGCGCATGATGTTATATCAAGGGCTATGGTTTAAAATTAGAAACCCCACTCTGGAGATCAACCTTTGACGTGTAGAAGGCTGTCAAAGTTCTTTGACTACATTTGCTTTGTTTTTTAAAGGCTATATTTAGTCACTTTGAAAAGGCAGACTGTTAGAGATTTTTTGAGAAGATTTTTTTCTTATTCTTGATCTTCCTCTCATGGATGGAAGACTAAAAAGAAAGAGTTTTTTTCTATGGAAGACTATGAAGAGTGTCTTTTTAAAAGGAATGTGACGGGCAAATAGTTTATTTAAAAGAACTAATTGTCTTGCAATAGTTTTGTTAACTATGATGGAGGGCCAGTGAATTTTTGCATAAGATTTGTATGATGTTTTTAATGGATTGGATTAGTGATTTGTATTCTTAAGAAACGGGTCTACAGATGCATGTATATATTATTAAGCTTAGCAATGTAATCTGTGGTTTTGACAGTAAAAGTGTTGTATTGGATTGAGTGGTGAAAAGAAGGTGCTTAATGAATACTATGTGCAGATACAATACGTAGTATCTTGTTTTTACACAGAGAAGACAATGTATGATTTGGAGCCAAGACATTTGTTATCTTTAATGCTTGGAGTATCAATGTTGACTAGATAATGTTGCTCTGATTACTTAGAGATATTATTATAGTAGTCATTCTCGAAAATGATTTACAAAATTAGGTTTTAATTTGTTTTTATCATTTATTGACAAAGGGGGATGTTTTGATGTCAAAACTAAGTGCTCTTGAATGATCATGATGTCAATAATTCTTCTATTGTTATGTCATTGTCAAGATAATATCCTTTTGTGTTGAAGTTTATGGTGATCCTACAGATTGAGTCATAAGGAGTATTGTATTTTAGTGAAATAGAGTGATCCTCTATCTATTTTCTTTCATTTGAATTGTATTCAAACCTGGTTTCTAGTGAGGCATTTGTATTAGCCAGTGAGGCAATTGCATAGAAGTGCCAGTGAGGCAGTGATATAAGTCAGTGAGACTTATAAGCCAGTGAGGCTTTGTAATTGGTAATTTTCATGATTAAGCCAATGAGGCATTTTCGAGTGGTTTTTCTTCCCCTTTGATGGTTTTTGTTGTGTGGTTACACAACACGCCCCATTTTGACTTGGCAAAACAGGGACCCAACTTTTCTTTTGGCTTGTGTTGTCTGCTTTCTGGCGGTTTGGTAAAATCAGTCATGTTCATCATCATGTGGAGTCAAGAAGAGGTAAGCCCCAATATGAGGTCCGTTTGTCAAAATTCGTATTTCGTATATATGACCACATATGCTGAAAGAGGATTAAAATTCATGCAGGTTTGCTTTTTACATCACCCTGATATTCATCAGGATGTGAGAGTTATGAACAGTCAAAGTCTTGGTCAAACCTGATATTCGCAAAAAGAGGGTCATATTTTATAACCTCAGTTATGCTGTGTGAAGAACATCATCATCATATTTGAGACATCCCCCCGATAATATCCTGCGGTTCAAATATCTGGACGTCAACGTTAAGTGATAGTAAGTCTTCCCCGTCGAACGATCTTTTGTATCGCGAGCATCATATTTTGAAAGTAACTCGATATTCATAAATATCATCCTGATGCAAAATATCACCCTTAACAAACATCCTGATGACATCATCTGAATCTGATAAACAAAAAAACAAACATCCTGATGACATCATCATCATATTTACATTTTGACAGGATATTTTGTAAACATGATCATGTTCACCCAATGTGGCGATGACGTCATGAGACATTTCCAATATAAAGAACAAATATCATGATGACGTCATCCCGATATTCAAAGAGGAGGAGGAGTAAGTTTGAAGGTCATCATCATATTTTGGAATATCACCCGATAGACCGAAATATCCTCCTGATGTGCTAAAGTGTAAACAAAGGTGCGTTGTCACCCGAATTTTGTTGCGATAACAGTTCCAATGCTGGGGAGGATGATATCGAAACTCAACCCGATATTTGTGAAATGTCATCCTGCTCTCATGATATCATGTCATATGGATTTTCCCCCGCTCCCTTTGCCGCCATTGCCATTAAATGCGCGTAGATATGGTAGGTGATTCCCACCGATCCCGGAACCCAATGAAACGTCTGGCGAGATCCTGAGTTTTCACACGAATGATCAAAGATTATGATCTAACTTGTCAGAGTTACCCTAAGTTTACCCTAATCGCGAGGTTAAAAGGTAATTCAACCACCATTGTTACATTTACCTGCGTTAAAATTGTTTTACAGAGCACTAGCCTCCATTTCTGCATAACAGCTACCGTTGCGCGACTGGAGCTCATAGACTGAGGGAGGAAGGCTATCAACAGCTGAATCAAGAGCGTCTTAGAGATATACTGGTATAAAAAGAAATCGGCATAACCAGGTAAGTGAACTGAAACCCTCATCATGTTGTTTTTAAATAATGATTGAAAGTTCTGGTTATGTATCCATGCAAGTAAGTAATGTAGAATTGATACAATAAGCATGATATTTGCAGTATGTTACATGCATATCCCATTGTGAGAAGAAATGTTGTTAATTGCAGGTACCCATGGCTGAAAAATGCTTAGTCAAGTGTCAGGAAGAATTCAGCAGGCTTATGTTCTCTTCTCAGAGAGGGGTCCTGTTTAAATTTGGGGCAATTACAGACACCCATCAGGGGAGTACCAACCTGGAGGCTTGGTCAGCCAAGCTGAATGATGGGCAGGATAAGAGTCCGGTGCTGGACGCTGTGTTTGTATCAGGTATGTGGAACGCTGCTGGCTTCCCTTACTCCATGGAGTCTCCAGAGCTGGTTATTGAGTGCACCCAGAATTACAACCCTCAGACGAGGCAGGTGGTGAAGCATGGGAGAATGTATGCAGACCTATCCATCAAAGGTCTATCCCAAACATTTGGACTGCCAATGGGCAGCAAGGTAAAGAGTGTAGACTTGAAGAAGTCTGAAAAAGAATATGAGGCCAACAAGAAGATGGCCAGAAAGAACATGTATGCTTGGCGGGCCGAGAACAACACATATAATGTAGCGGCCAAGCTCCCTGTGCGCATGTTCAAATTTGATTTTAATGAAGAATATCAGTATGTGATTGCCTTACTGAATAGGGTGACTGGCCAGCCTGATACTGGAGAATTTAGAGACTGGATGTATGACATAATAATGATGTGCCTATATGCAGACATCAAGCCACTGTGGGGCCAAATCATAAGTGATGCTCTGCATGAGCAGCTACTGAACCTGGGAGGTTCAGATTGTGCCTTCTATATGACCTCTTACATTGTTTATTCCTGTGCTTATAGAGGCACTTTTGATGCCCTGGTCACAGATGGAAAACTGACAGGCACAAATGCAGCATATATATGGGATCATCATCCCCAGCTGCAAAGAACCAATTATATCAAGGACTACAAATTGGTCAATGATGCATTCTCTATGCATTTGGTAAGGACCATGGAAGATGACAGGACAAAAAGACTAAGCATGGAAGCTCAGGAGGTAGTATACAGGCATGGGGCATGGTACATCTAATTTGCCACCTTTTCCTACATCAGGATAGAAGGTTTTGAAGGGCATCCCCTGATGCTGCCAAGGTATCCTACAGATGCAGTAGTTTTAATGGAGTTTATCAGGCAGGGCTCCACCATCATACAGACGTATAAGGATGCCAAGAAGCTGCCACCAATTTTGTTCCTAGTCAGCATCGACAACTACATCTGCCCTAACTCTGACAATATTAAGAAGGTGATGGTCACTCTGAACAAGATGAATCTACTACCCTTCCCAGTAACAAGACCATATGATCCTTACGGCTGAATGCAGAAGATTCTAGGAAAGCCTATTCACCAAAGGCACCTAGAAGATTTTTGGGCTGACTGCGAAGATGAGGCAGAGGCCAGGAGGAGGAGGTATCAGAGGTTAACTCTGAACCAGATTAGAACGTTCGACTGCATCTTCCTCCCTCAGCAGCTGAAGAGTGATGACGGCAGGATAATGGCAGATGAATACGAGCAGAAGAAGATATACAATGATACCATTTCTGCCCCTGACCTCACCATGCAGGAGGATGTGTCCTTGGACCCATTCTTTGCCAGAACCATACACTTGACCCAAGCTTGGGTAGATGCACAGGTAGAGGCATTGAAGAAAAAGGGTGTTGCCATCATGGTGGACAACAAAAAGAAAGGGCAGGACATCCCCACAGATGAATATGAGGACATGCCGCCAGAAATAGAGAAGCAAGAGGAGGATGATCAACCTCCACAAGGGGAAGAACTGGGAACAGGTGAAATAACGAAGGAAAAAGATCATGATCATCATGATCCACATACAGGTACACCGCCAGGTTCCCCACACAGAGAAGATGCTCCCCCAGAAAAGGAAGTTCCTCAACAGGAGGAGGCACCACAGGATTCGCAGCAAGGTGAGCATCAAGGGCCAGAAAAAGAAAAGTCACCATCTCCACAACGCTTGTTGGTGGAAACGGGAGATAGAGGTGAACAGCATCATGATGCTGAAAAGCATGATCAGGTGCCTCCATGGTTAGAAAAGGAAGTGAATGTTGAGGAGGAGCTGGAGATTCAAGAGTTCGATGTCTCCACCCTGTTCGTCGCAGATATAATCAAACCCAGGAGGAAGGCCAGAATGACTTCGGCCATCAAAAGAGATCCGGCGACAGGGAGAAGGACCGCACAAATTGCTGTACCTGCGGTAGAGAAAGAGAAAGGCAAAATCACTGTGGATGAATTCCAGATAAGCACAGTTGATTTGGGTTTTGCCAATGAAGAGCAGGAAGGTCAGGAGGGAAAGGATATCATTGACTCTCTGATTTAGAAAGTGAAAAGAGAAAAAGAGAAGAATAAGCAACATAAAGAACACATTGCTCAGTTGCATGCATACATTAAAGGCTTGACCAATCCTGAGGATACTACAAGTGAAGCTACAGTCCCATTGACTGCCATTTCTCAGGAGGAGGTAAATAAACTGGACCTCATGAAACATGAGGTTTCCGTAATAAGAAAATGGATGTCATCCACATTGGATGATGCCATTGAAATAATGAAAGGTTCTTTGAAAAGATGGAGCATACTGAGTGACTCCAAGGCTAAGGTGGACAGGTTGCAGATGCAGACCGGGAAAAGGTCTTACAAACTGGAGAAAGTCCTCAGCCTGTTGGACGAAATAAAGAAGATAAATCCACAATTGCTTATCAATAAGCAGGTGTTAAATAATAATACTGCATTATTAGTGGATATCTGGTATAAAGATGTACAGTTTGAATGCAGAGTCCTCAAGAGATGCAATAATAAGCTGAGGGAGATCAGCATGAGGCTACGCGATTTAATGGGCATTGAGGCAGACATGCTAGAAACATTAGAAGGCAAGGTGGAAGGGAAGATAGAAAATCAAGATGAAGATTCTGCCCTCAAGGCTCTGCGTAATAACTTCCAAGTGGAAGATGATGGTCTGCTAGTCCACTTGACAGAAGAGATAATAAATAAAATGATGAGGATCAAGGTCAAGATGGAGACTTACAATGAGACACTGCAGGACAGAGAAAATAAGCTGGACAACAGCAGGGATAGGTATGAAGCGCACAAACATGCCATCATCAAGGCAAAGACTCAAGATGGCGGAGGAATAGACCAAGTTGTGCAGTCATACGAACAAATCCAGAGCAGCATGCAGCCCCATATGCAACAGCATCATCATCCGGATAGCGAAAGTTCAGAAAGCGATACAAATGATGATGACCCGTGTGCATCAGATGAAGAACATGATGAAGATACATCATGAAGGGGAATATTTTGCATATGCAATATAGATAGTTGCTAGCTGGCAACTTGTGCCTTTTTGTAAAAGTGACAAGTCATGAAATAATGACCGTTGATTTATATTGATAAATCAGATCCGTGGATCTTTTGTAACGGATTCCTCACCTTATTCTATAAAAGGTGGTGGAATGCCTTGTTATATTTATTCGAAACTTAATTGAAATTTGATTGCTGAAGTATTCAGGACTTATTTCAAAGCTGCTGTATATGTACATGTCTTTTGCATACTTAATGAAAGGGAAGAGTATTTTGATTACAAATCTTCGTAAATCTTGAGTAATCTGTGTCTGAATTCTGGATATGTGCTTTGATTTGCTGCATCCCTTGGAGTGCTCATCATGTTGCATGTATTGTTTTCATTCATTATTGTTGTGTGGTTACACAACACGCCCCATTTTGACTTGGCAAAATAGGGACCCAACTTTTCTTTTGGCTTCTGTTGTCTGCTTTCTGGCGGTTTGGTAAAATCAGTCATGTTCATCATCATGTGGAGTCAAGATGAGGTAAGTCCCAATATGAGGTCAGTCTGTCAAAATTCATATTTCATATATATGACCACATATTCTGAAAGAGCATTAAAATTCATGCAGGTTTGCCTTTTACATCACCCTGATATTCATCAGGATGTGAGAGTTATGAACAGTCAAAGTCTTGGTCAAACCTGATATTCTCAAGAAGAGGGTCATATCTTATAAACTCAGTTGTGCTGTTTGAAGAACATCATCATCATATTTGAAACATGCCCCTGATAATATCCAGCGGTTCAAATATCTAGACGTCAACTTTAAGTGATTGTAAGTCTTCCCCGTCGAACGGTCTTTTGTATCGCGAGCATCATATTTTGAAAGTAACCCGATATTCGTTAATATCATCCTGATGCAAAATATCACCCTTGGCAAACATCCTGATGATCATCATCATCCTGGTCTTTCGAGAGGGTTACCTTGGCCACAAAGGGGTCATATTACATTCATCACCTGACCATCATCCTTAGGTGACCCGATATTACACTTATCCCCTGATCTTAACTAAACATGACGGTGACGTCATCTTTTGCATTTTAATGAAGCCCGGATATGACGATGACGTCACCATCATATTCCATTCCTTAGCAGCAGGATCATATTTCATATCCTCCTATTTTCCTTCGACATGATGATGATGATGATGTCATTCTTTTCCCCAATATACAGAAGCGAAACATGACGGTGACGTCAACTGGACATTCGGAAGGGGGAGCATCATATTTCCAAAATATCATGCAGACGAAAGTTTTAAGTCTTGCTATCGGCCTTATCTTGAGTTATCATGCCAATAGAACATGTCTTCCCGATGGATGGACATCATCATGATTTTTGGCGTCGGTATAAGTTTAACCGTCGGCCTAATGAAAAATTGTCATCCCGACCGGGTGTAGTCACGCCGATACATACATGATCATATTTGAACCCGATATACAAGGAAAAGGGTGGGAAAATGAAATGATGGTTGACCCGAGTGTTTTTTAACGCTGTTTATGCATTTAGTGCATATTTTCCACAGGTATGAAGCCCGATTGCCTGTAGCTGCACATTTTGAGGCATGTTTAATAAAACGTTTACTTCCTGTTGTTTATCCACATGATGATGAACTTAATGTTTGTCTGTTTATTTGCAGGAAGTCATGATGCTGTTAGAGCTGCTGCTGAAGCTGATAATTACAAAGTTGCACATGGAGGCAACATGAACCAGAAGTGAGGAGGATATTGTCAAATATGCTGTTTGCCAGCTGGAGACTGAATCAAATCAAAGATGCTGGAATATTCTGCGCCAGCTGTACATTTGCCAACTGGCGAAGCATGTGCTTTTCATCTGGACCGTTGATTATTATGAGAGGATCCTGATCCTTGGATCATTGTAACTATTTTCTGGCATTTGTTCTATATAAGAGCCAGATCCTGGGGGTATAAAGAGAGAGACATTAATATACACAGACGCATCTGGCGCATTAAAGACGATTACTGTAGAATCAATTAGGAGATCAGATTACTGAGACTAATGAGGATAGAATTGTTGAAATGTCAAGGTTCTTTCTTCAGATCACTGTAAATGTACCTGTTCTTGAGCATACTGAATGGATATGAAGTTTCAGATTACATCCTGATTGTAAATTTTACGTAATCTTCCTGTTGGTTTCTGGATATGTACTGGTGAATGCTGTGTTCAACTAGAAGCGCTTTCATTTCATTACATGTTGTTATCAACTTTTCCTTTGAAGATTTGCACTAGATCATGCAGATTTGTGGAATGTCCTGGTGAAGTATGATTCTAGTTTCCTTCTTTTCATTGCATGTATGGGAGCTTGTATGTGGATCAGTGATCTAAGTCAAGTAGTTTTGGGAATCTTATTCTTTAACCCTTTTCCTTTTTTTAATTTCATAAATTCATCACCATAACTGCAAATCATGATAAATAATAAGCAAAAAACAGAGAAATATGCTGAAATCCCATAGGTAACTGAAAATCATTAGCATATTTGAGTTAAAATGCATGTAGTATTGAAAATATCATGCAAAGAATCATAAATAATGGTAGAAATCATGCAAATATCAGCCTGTAGGCACATTATTTGACTAAATTCACAGTGCAGAGGTAGAATTGTTGGAGATTTATGCAGAGCAGGCATATAGAGCAGGATATTTGAAGAAATAATGATGAACTTTGCAGAAACACGTAAGGCCCCTGAATGGAAAACAGCAACACACATCAACCACTGAGTAACGACAGTAGATTAAGACCTAAAGAACGGAGACTTGGGATCATGAATTCTCTGAATTCATCATATCTTTCAAGATGAGTAAAGGTTGTTGTGTAACTTTTATTCTATGTTTGCGAATGACTAACATCATGACCAACATAAATTGGCGCTAGAAGGAGGGCGACCAGAAGATCACGCTCATCATCAGTATTTTCAGGTTTGATGACGTATAAGAGTAAGGTATCCTCAGATCACTCGTGAATTTCAGTAAATTTCATAAATATTTGCTGTGACACGATTGTATATGCACATTCTATGTAAAGATTTCCAGATCTCACATAAATATTGCAAGCTTTACAGTAGATCTCTCTGAATTCATTAATATCGGCTAAAGATGCGTAAATTTGTTCAAGCTTTGAGAATTTGAGCCTTAAACACTTGAGATCTTGTGCTACGGGTCAGGATATCCCAATATCCTGTCATATTTGCAGTATCTTCGCAAATATTTCGTAAATATCCAGTCTGATTTACCGTTTAACTGCAAATATCACCTCATCCGGTGGAATCCAGCCAATATTTGCAAAGTTTCAGCCAATTTGCCTCCAAATCGAGAAATCCTGGCTTACAGGATAAAAACCAGGTCTAGACCTAGTGAAATTTTTGAAGAATTGCTTGTTAGAGGTTTCAGACCTAGGACTGTGGACATTCACCATACTCCAGGGTCTAGTGCATCCAGAACTTCACCGGGACCTCCTCCTGTGACCCCCGTTGGTTTGCAAATACCTTTCGGTATATCCGTGACACCTCCTGTTCAAACCCAGGGTATACCTTTAGTTCAACCTCAGCCAACTGCACCACCAGTTCAGCCCCCTCAGGCTGCAATGTCTTTCTTTGCAGCGGAGTCACCCTTGACTTTTACTGCATATCATGAGTTACCAAAGAATCCGGACAAACTTCGTCCAAGGTATCATCCTTATCAAGATGCTGATGATCATATCAGGACATTTAAAGAAGCGTACTGCAGAGCCAGAATAGAACATCAGGACGTGGTGTGTAGATTATTTCCTTTTTCCCTAGGGGAAGAAGCTTATAATTGGTTCATCAGTCTTGGCCAAGCTTCTGTCGGTTCGTGGGCTGTCTTAGAGAAAGCCTTTGTTGATAGGTTCAAAGTCCCCATTGATCCATCCATGAATTACCACATGTTTGCCACAATCAAAAGATTTGAGAATGAGCCTATTGCTAATTTCAATGCTAGGTTCCAGAAAATGTTGTCCAAACTAGTTGCCCCATATGTGGTGACTGATGCTGCTGCCAGGAGTATATATTATTCAGCCCTAGATCCATTAACTTCCATGTTCATCAGGAGAACACATCCTGAGATCACTACTTTGACAGGAGCTTTTCAAGAAGCTATCAAGGTAAATCAGCAGTTGATACCTGCTCCTACTCCAAATATAGCATTCCCTACTTTGCCTGGCATGCAATCACAATATCCAGCACAATATCCTGCAGCTTATCCTTCACAATATCCTGCACAATATCCAAATGGATCATTGATACCCCTAGCAGTCATGCCTGCACCTTTGCAAGTACCTCCATTGAGTATTATGCCTCCTCCTAATGGAAATAGCCAATTGCCACAATATCCTGCACATGCTCAGACACCTCAGGGTACAGATCTATCCAACAATAACCATGGATCTTCCTTTTTCAAGCCTCAGACCGAAAATGTAGTGGCCAAAGCTCAAGAGGAGAAGGAGGAAATCAAAGAAATTTCTGCTCAACTCAGAAAACTCACCACAGAAGTAACACATTTGAGAAATCAAGGGTTTTATTCGCAGTCAGGTCAGAATAGGAGTTATTCCAACGACAGACCAAACTACCCTGACAGAGGATATAACAACAATAACTTTAACAATAATGGTGGAAACAATAATAATCCTCCTAGACAGCCGAGAGTGTGGAACTCTAGGCCAAATAACGGTTCATTACCATCACCCCTAGACAATCAGCCTCCTGGTGAAGCCAAACAGACTACCAGAGTCAATCTTGCTGAAGCAACCCTTACCAATTGGTGCAGGATTCACAATACAAATGCACATGCAGAATTAGATTGTCCACAATTTAGGATTGCTGCCAGCATCTTTCAGACTGAAGTGTCTAATACTTCTGGAAATCCACCTCAGATAGAAGGAAATGAGATAGTTCCTTATGGATATGACTCCGCTTTTGTGTTAGAAACGTACACAAATCAAACTCATCAGGATTATAATCAGACATGTGAAGAATCTGCCTTAAACTTTGAAACAAACTATGTCTTCCCCTTTGAGGATGAAAATGAACCTGCAAGAAAGCATGAGGAAGTACATGCATACCAGCAGCAATATCCTGGTAAGCACAATTATAACCTGAGGAGCAATGCCAACAGACCTGCTGGTCCATTGACATCATCTCTACCTCCAAACAACTTCAACACACCTCCTAATCCTAAGGCTAGCAATAACTCTGGGTTCCCTAAGGTGAATGCTCAATACTTGTCTCCTCAAAACACAGTAACAAAAGTCGTAAATGCACCTCAGGAGTCTGACAAGTTAGTCACCTATTTGGCTGATGAAATGAAGAAAATCAAGATCAGCCTATCCCTATCTGAGTTACTGAAAACTCCTGCCATCAAAAGGGCATTCATGAAGTCACTAGATGATCCTGCTCCTAAAGAGGATAATCATCTTTCAAGTCAATCCAATGGCAAAGATCATGCTGCTAAAGATAACTTTATCAAACCCAAAGTGTCAGCTATAGTCCAAGCCGCTGAAACCTCCCACATGACCTTGTATAGAGATAAAACTGAATCACCTCTGTTTCTCCTCACCATAAGAATGTTCAGCAAGAACTTGCACAACTGTTTAGTTGATTCAGGAGCCTCAACGAATGTTATGCCTTTGTCAATATGCAATGCATTAGGACTGCATCCTGCTAAATCCTTAAAGAAGGTCACTCAACTAGACAAGACAGAAGTAAGTGTCATAGGAGAACTCACTCACATTCACATGCAGCTAGCATCTGATCCTAGGATACAGTATTACATTGACATTCAGGTAGTGGACATACCTGATACATATGGGATGTTGCTTAGCCAAGATTGGTCTAAAACGCTTAACAGATATATGTCCACAGACTTCAGTCACATGTGGTTACCATGGAAAGGTATACCTAACCAGATCAGGATTGATGCTGAGCCTAGGATGAAACATATGATCATAGAATATAACAAAACAAATGAGATCATGTATGTAAACGTAGAACCTGGAGTTTATCACATCAGGCCGCAAACTGTTAAAATAGAGATCCTGATGCTAGATGTTCATCATCATCATGATGATGATTATCATGAGGACATGCCGAGTCTGGAGTTTGATAATAATCCAGATAATGAGAATGAAATAGATCGCTTCAGAGATTTTGAGATGCATTTATCTACTTAGGTAAAACGTTGCCAATTATTGAATATATCTGCTAATGATATTTTGATTGATGGATGGTGCAGATTACATGGCGAAGCACATTCAGAAAAGACTTGTGAACCATGTTTAGACATGATGATACTGGAGCAAACGTATAGTGAAGCATCATCATCATATTCCGAGGTGAGTGCTATGTCTGATGATGATGATGGCACTAATTCTTATTTGTTTTCTGCAGAAGCAGAGGTACCGACGGATCCTGATGAAGATCATATCCGGAGAATAGAAGAGTCGACGGATCATGATGAAGATCATATCTGGCGAGAAGAAGAGGTCCTAGTGTCGGATCCAATAAATGATGCGAGAAAAGAAAAGATCACTCCTGGTAGTGATTGCTTCATGGAATCAGATTATGAGTTGTCTGATGAAGATAAAGGCAGTGACCTGACGAAGTTCGAAGAATTTCTGGTAAAAGAAATAGAAAAGATGACACAATAGCGTAAATCTCCCCAGGAGGTTTTAATTAAAGGTTGGTGTAGGCTGCATGAGGCACTTCACTCAGAAACAACTTGCTCACTATGCTTACATATTTTGAAGAAGCATGCAGCTGTATGTGCTGAACATCATCCTCCTACTGAGATGGAAGAGAAAACAGAAAAGCCATCAGGCTCACCAAATAAAGGAAAGAAGAAACTTGAGGATGACATCCCCAAGTTAAAGTGGATATCAGGCGGAGCAGCAGCCAGAGCTGCAAAGAAGAAAGGAAGTTTAAGTAAATATCCTGCTGAAGACAAATGTCTTGCTGAAGATAAGCCTTGGATCTTAAGGTTTGACGGATCCAAATCCAAGCAAGGTGCTAGGGTAGGAATTGACCTTATTGATCCATCAGGGAAATCCTACTTAGCAGCTTACAGACTACAGTTCCCCTGCACCAATAATGTCACAGAGTATGAAGCTCTGATTCATGGAATGTTGTTTGCCCATGAGAAGAAAGTGAAGATCCTGCATGTCTTTGGAGATTCAGAACTAGTTGTGAGACAAGTAAGAGGAATTTACTCTTGTAATTACAGAAAGCTATCAAATTACAGACATCGTGTGTGGGACCTGATTGAAGACTTTGATGCCTTTAATATTGTTCACGTACCAAGAGAACAGAAGCAGAGGGCAGATGCACTTGCCCAGGCCGCCAGTACGTTGGAACCGCTGTCTATATCTGGTCTGAAGAGATTTTCAGTAGAATTGGTGTCAGTACCTTCAGTACTTGACAATGTGACTAATCTCCAGGTGTTTGATGATGATCAGCACATCCTGGACTTCATATCAAATAGAGACATATTTGAAGCTTAGATTATAGATGAGAATGCTATGGAAGATCATGTCTGGGAAGAAGATGAGATATTAGAGTTACCTAGCAACAGAATTCCCAAAGGTATGATTGAATTAGAAAGAGCCTTTGATCTAGATAATATGCTTAAACATAAGGATCTACCTAAGGCAGATGGAGGTCAATATTCACAGGTGAATATTGGACAAGCTGATGACAAGAGAAATATCTTATTGGGTAAGGTTTGTACACCTGAAGAGTTAGAAGGAATAACTCAGGCCCTTAAAGATTACATACATGTAATTGCATGGACTTATGATGAGCTAAAGACATATGACACTTCTGTCATAACTCATACTATACCTCTCAAGCCAGATGCAAAACCTTTCAGACAGAAGCAAAGGCCAGTCAATGCTCTGCTTGAACCAATCATCCTTGAAGAAGTCAAGAAATTGTTAAATGCTCAGATAATATTTCCTGTAAGGCACTCCACTTGGGTGGCGAATCTTGTGCCGGTCAGAAAGAAGAATGGAGACATCAGATTATGTGTAGATTTCAGGAACCTGAACAGAGCATTAGAAAAAGATAATTATCCTTTGCCCTCTTTGGATGAAGTTCTAAAAATTGTGAATGGAGCCAAGATGATGTCCTTCTTGGATGGTTTTTCAGGATACAACCAAGTAATGGTAGATAAAATTGACAGATTGAAAACTGCCTTCACCACAAAGTGGGGTATATTTGCATATAGACGTATGCCATTTGGACTTATAAATGCTGGAGCTACATTCCAGCGAGCAATGGACATAGCCTTCAGAGGCTTAATAGGAAAATGTATAGTCATCTACATGGATGACCTGACAGTATTCTCCAAGGAAAGAGGAAATCATGTTGCTGATCTCATAAGTGTACTGAAGAAATGTGAAGAATATGGAATATCTTTGAATCCTAAGAAGTGCATATTCGGGGTCACAACAGGAAAGTTACTAGGCCACCTGATCACAGAAGATGGAATTATCATTGATCCTGACAGGGTGGAATCTATTATGAAGTTACAACTTCCAGGAAGTAAAAAGGAACTTAAATCTTATTTTGGTAAGATAAATTTTGTGAGGAAGTTCATCACCGGCTTTGCTGAGATTGTCAGACCACTAAATGCCATGTTGAAAAAAGATGCACAAATTGAGTGGACACCAGAAGCCAAGGCTGCCTTTGAAGATATAAAGAAGGCCATTTCAGATGCTCCTATCCTCATTAGTCCAGATTATACAAGAGATTTCTACATCTACTCATTTGCCTCAGGACATACCTCTGCAGCAGTGTTAACTCAAAGAAATGAAAAGAAAGAAGAGAAACCAATTGCTTTCATGAGCTGTCCTTTCAGAGATGCTGAGTTGAGATATGTAGATGTTGAAAGACAGGCAATTGCATTAGTCAGAGCAGTAAAAAAGTTCAGACATTATATACTGAGAAGCAAAGTGATTGCTGTGGTACCAGATGCAGCAGTAAAGATGCTGCTGATGCAGAGTGAACCCAGTGAAAAAAGAGCCAAATGGATTACTGTATTACAAGAATATGACATGGAGATCACACCCATGAAGCTGGTAAGAGGACAAGCTCTGAGCCAGATGATATCTGAAACTGATCCAAACATCATCAGTCAGCAGTATGTGATCAATGAGAAAGACAATGGGGAATGGTATTCAGACATCAGGCACATCTTGATCACCAGAAGATGTCCTTCAAGAATGCAAGCCTCACAGAGAAGAGCCTTAAAGATAAGATCCCAGAGGTATATGATGAAGGGAGGAACCTTGTTCAAGAAGAATTATGAAGGAATATACCTGAGATGCTTAGAGAAACCAGAAGCAAATAAAGTTTTAACAGAGTTACATGACAAGTTTGGTACTGCACATGGATCAGCATTAGCCACAACACATGCAATCCTCAGAGTAGGATATTACTGGCCTACAATTTTTAAGGACACGGCTGATCATGGTAAATGTTGCCATGTTTGCCAGGTTGCTGCCAACAGAGAGAAATATGCTGCACAACCGTTGCAGCCAGTGATGGAAGAGCGCCCATTTGCACAGTGGGGCATGGATTTCATAGGACCGATCAATCCTCCGTCTTCCTCAGGTGATAGGTATGTCCTAACGATTACTGATTATTGTACCAGATGGACTGAGGCTATCAGCAGCAAAACTTGTACTACGGATGATGTCATTAAATTTCTGGAAAGCAACATTGTCACCAGGTATGGAATTCCTTATGCATTGGTAAGTGATAATGGTTCTGCCTTCATTTCCACCAAATTGTCAAGTTGGGCTTTTGATCATGGGATCATACTTAAGTTCTCATCCAACTACTATCCCCAGGGAAATGGATTAGCAGAATCCACCAACAAGAATTTACTGAGTATAATAAGAAAATTGATAGAGAAAAATCCCAGGGAATGGAACTCATTTCTGAAATATGCCTTATGGGTAGACAGAACTAGAATGAAAACCGCATTAGGAAACTCACCCTTCCAACTAGTATATGGGGTAGATCCTATCCTCCCTGTAAACTTGAAAATTCCTACTCTGCAGTTTGCCCAAGAATATCTAGGCATAGATAATAAACAGGAAGTCAGGTTGCTTCAGTTGATGCATCTGGAAGAAAAATGAAGTCAAGCGATTGACCAATTTGCAAAACATCAGGCTGTTGTCAAACGCTGGTTTGACAAGAGAGCCAGAATTAAAGCTTTCAGGATATCCGATTTAGTCCTGATGTGGGATAAAGCCCATGAAAAGAAAGGTGATCATGGTAAGTTTGATAGATTATGGATAGGTCCCTTTTAGATTTCTAAAATTTTAGGAGACAACACTTATAGGCTTAAGAACCTGACAGGTGAGGATGTCCCGTTGCCAGTCAATGGACAATTCCTCAAACATTATTTCCAGGCCTGAATGACTTCATGACAGTCATATGTATCATATTGTATATTTGTATAGTTGTTTGTACAGTTTGTTTGTTGTTGTTGTTGTTTTGTTGGTTGGGACCTTGTTCTGGTAAGTCAGGATGATGCACTTCATCACCCTAAGAAAATAATTAAATTGTTGGGATTCAGATGATGAGATCACATTTAAATATAGGTTATGATTCATTCTAAGAAGTGTTCATGATCAGGTTTATGATGTCTTTTCATCAGGGTGCTTTTTCTTGGTCAAAGCGAATCCATCACAATGAAACACCTAACAGCCTTGGGTTTGTTGAACACACTAGTATAGGTGTTAAGTGAAAAATCTAAAGGGACTCCCTTGCTACCAATACAATCTCCAACCTAAAGCTGCAAGTGACTACACCTTGTACAAATGAGCTGACATGATGATATCAAATATAAATTTTTAAAGGAAAATCAGAAAAGAAATAAAATTAGGCCATCTAAGTAACTCTACCGGGGCTATGGACGCCTGCTGGCAGTGGGGCTCTACTTAGGGAGATTGTATAGATAACCTTGCCGGGGCTATAGACGCTTGCTGGCAGCAAGGCTCTATCCAGGTTGGCTATGAAGGATGATCTCCAACTATGTAGTTTAACACCAGTTACTTATGTTTTCAACTTACTTTCAAGATGAGGATAATTAATCATATGCACACACCTGATCCTTTGTTAGCTTTATCACCATAATGAAATTTTATCATTCAGAGGATTATGATGCTTACACTTAGACAGAATTAGAACACTATGGATAAATGTGATCACATCACTTGAATCATTGGAATTTGTTTATTTTCTTTGGTGGCAAGTTGTTGTGTGGTTACACAACACGCCCCATTTTGACTTGGCAAAACAGGGACCCAACTTTTCTTTTGGCTTGTGTTGTCTGCTTTCTGGCGGTTTGGTAAAATCAGTCATGTTCATCATCATGTGGAGTCAAGATGAGGTAAGTCCCAATATGAGGTCAGTCTGTCAAAATTCATATTTCATATATATATGACCACATATTCTGAAAGAGCATTAAAATTCATGCAGGTTTGCCTTTTACATCACCCTGATATTCATCAGGATGTGAGAGTTATGAACAGTCAAAGTCTTGGTCAAACCTGATATTCGCAAGAAGAGGGTCATATCTTATAAACTTAGTTGTGCTGTTTGAAGAACATCATCATCATATTTGAAATGTCCCCCCGATAATATCCTGCGGTTCAAATATCTGGACGTCAACTTTAAGTGGTTGTAAGTCTTCCCCGTCGAACGGTCTTTTGTATCGCGAGCATCATATTTTGAAAGTAACCCGATATTCGTTAATATCATCCTGATGAAAAATATCACCCTTGGCAAACATCCTGATGATCATCATCATCTTGGTCTTTCGAGAGGGTTACCTTGGCCTCAAAGGGGTCATATTACATTCATCACCTGATCATCTTCCTTAGGTGACCCGATATTACACTTATCCCCTGATCTTAACTAAACATGACGGTGACATCATCTTTTGCATTTTAATGAAGCCCAGATATGACGATGACATCACCATCATATTCCATTCCTCAGCAGCAGGATCATATTTCATATCCTCCTATTTTCCTTCGACATGATGATGATGATGATGTCATTCTTTTCCCCAATATACAGAAGCGAAACATGACGGTGACGTCAACTGGACATTCGGAAGGGGGAGCATCATATTTCCAAAATATCATGCAGACGAAAGTTTTAAGTCTTGCTATCGACCTTATCTTGAGTTATCATGCTGATAGAACATGTCTTCCTGATGGATGGACATCATCATGATTTTTGGCGTCGGTATAAGTTTAACCGTCGGCCTAATGAAAAATTGTCATCCCGATTGGGTGTAGTCACGCAGATACATACATGATCATATTTGAACCTGATATACAAGGAAATGGGCGGGAAAATGAAACGATGGTTGACCCGAGTGTTTTTTAACGTTGTTTATGCATTTAGTGCATATTTTCCACAGGTATGAAGCCTGATTGCCTGTAGCTGCACATTTTGAGGCATGTTTAATAACACATTTACTTCCTGTTGTTTATCCACATGATGATGAACTTAATGTTTGTCTGTTTATTTGCAGGAAGTCATGATGCTGTTAGAGCTGCTGCTGAAGCTGATAATTACAAAGTTGCACATGGAGGCAACATGAACCAGAAGTGAGGAGGATATTGTCAAATATGCTGTTTGCCAGCTGGAGACCAAATCAAATCAAAGATGCTAGAATATTCTGTGCCAGCTGTACATTTGCCAACTGGCGAAGCATGTGCTTTTCATCTGGACCGTTGATTATTATGAGAGGATCCCGATCCTTGGATCATTGTAACTGTTTTCTGGCATTTGTTCTATATAAGAGCCAGATCCTGGGGGGATAAAGAGAGAGACATTAATATACACAGACGCATCTGGCGCATTAAAGCCGATTACTGTAGAATCAATTAGGAGATTGGATTACTGAGACTAATGAGGATAGAATTGTTGAAATGTCAAGGTTCTTTCTTCAGATCACTGTAAATGTACCTGTTCTTGAGCATACTGAATGGATATGAAGTTTCAGATTACATCCTGATTGTAAATTTTACGTAATCTTCCTGTTGGTTTCTGGATATGTACTGGTGAATGCTGTGTTCAACTAGAAGCACTTTCATTTCATTACATGTTGTTATCAACTTTTCCTTTGAAGATTTGCACTAGATCATGCAGATTTGTGGAATGTCTTGGTGAAGTATGATTCTAGTTTCCTTCTTTTCATTGCATGTATGGGAGCTTGTATGTGGATCAGTGATCTAAGTCAAGTAGTTTTGGGAATCTTATTCTTTAACCCTTTTCCTTTTTTTAATTTCATAAATTCATCACCATAACTGCAAATCATGATAAATAATAAGCAAAAAATAGAGAAATATGCTGAAATCTCGTAGGTAACTGAAAATCATTAGCATATTTGAGTTAAATGCATGTAGTATTGAAAATATCATGCAAAGAATCATAAATAATGGTAGAAATCATGCAAATATCAGCCTGTAGGCACATTATTTGACTAAATTCATAGTGCAGAGGTAGAATTGTTGGAGATTTATGCAGAGCAGGCATATAGAGCAGGATATTTGAAGAAATAATGATGAACTTTGCAGAAACACGTAAGGCCCCTGAATGGAAAACAGCAACACACATCAACCACTGAGTAACATCAGTAGATTAAGACCTAATCAATGGAGACTTGGGATCATGAATTCTCTGAATTCATCGTATCTTTCAAGATGAGTAAAGGTTGTTGTGTAACTTTTATTCTATGTTTGCAAATGACTAACATCATGACCAACAATTATCCTCTGAAGTTTGCATCAACTGTATCTAGCTGTGGAATGTCCTGGTGAACATATGGTTTGATTTCTTCTCCTCATGACAGTATCAAGCATGTATGTGGATCAAAAGCTAAAGGTTCAACTTAATTAGAAGCATTTCCTTTAATTTCTTTCAATTTTAGAGCATCTCACTATCATAACTGCAAATCATGATAAATAACAAGCAGAAACAGAGAAATATGCTGACATCCCGTAGGTAACTGAAAATTATTAGCATATTTGAGTTAAATACATGTAGTATTGAAAATATCATGCAAAGAATCATAAATAATGGTAGAAATCATGCAAATATCAGCCTGTAGGCACATTATTTGACTAAATCCATAAGTGTAGAGGTAGAATTGTTGGAGATTTATGCAAAGCAGACATACAGAGCAGGATATTTGGAGGAATGATGATGAACTTTGTAGAAACACGTAAGGCCCCTGAATGGAAAACAGCAACACACATCAACCACTGAGTAACGTCAGTAGATTAAGACCTAATCAACGGAGACTTGGGATCATGAATTCTTTGAATTCATCGTATCTTTCAAGATGAGTAAAGGTTGTTGTGTAACTTTTATTCTATGTTTGTGAGTGACTAACATCATGACCAACATAAATTGGCGCTAGAAGGAGGGCTGAGCTGTTTCTCAGCAAACAATTTCTTTTCAGTTGACGTGATATCCCCTGCCTCTGTTTATCAGCCTGCTTTAAATCTTGCTAACATATCTGCAGGCCCCTCGCTTCTAACGCAACATAAATTGGCGCTAGAAGGAGGGCAGAACTGGTAAAGCCACTACTGCTTCAGTCATCATTCATTTTTATGCAGGCCCCTCACTTCTAACACGACATAATTTGAGTTAGAAGGAGGGCACGTCCGGAAGATCACGCTCATCATTAGTATTTTCAGGTTTGATGACTCATAGAGTAAGGTACCCTCAGATCGTCTGTGAATTTCAGTAAATTACGTAAATATTTACTGTGAAAAGATTGTATATGCACATTCTATGTAAAGATTTCCAGATCTCACATAAATATTGCAAGCTTTACAGTAGATCTCTCTGAATTCACTAATATCAGCTAAAGATACGTAAATTTGTTCAAACTTTGAGACTTTTAGGCCTTAGGCACTCGAGATCTTGTGTTACGAGTCATGATATCTCAATATCCTGTCACATTTGCAGTGTCTTCGCAAATATTTCGTAAATATCCAGTCTGATTTGCAATTTGACCGCAAATATCACCTCATCCAGTGAAATCTAACCAATATTTGCAAAGTTTCAGCCAATTTGCCCCAAATCAAGAAATCCTGGCTTATAGGATAAATACCAGGTCTAGACCTAGTGAAATTTTTGAAGAATTGCCTGTTAGAGGTTTCAGACCTAGGACTGTAGACATTCACCATACTCCAGGATCGAGCGCGTCTAGAGCTTCACCGGGACCTCCTCCTGTGACCCCTGTCGGTTTGCAAATACCTTCCGGTATATCCGTGACACCTCCTGTTCAAACCTAGGGTATACCTTTAGTTCAACCTCAGCCAACTGCACCACCAGTTCAGCCCCCTCAGGCTGCAATGTCTTTCTTTGCAGCGGAGTCACCCTTGACTTTTACTGCATATCATGAGTTACCAAAGAATCTGGACAAACTTTGTCCAAAGTATCATCCTTATCAAGATGTTGATCATCATATCAGGACATTTAAAGAAGCGTGCTACAGAGCCAGAATAGAACATCAGGACGTGGTGTGTAGATTATTTCCTTTTTCCCTAGGGGAAGAAGCTTATAATTGGTTCATCAGTCTTGGCCAAGCTTCTGTCAGTTCGTGGGCTATCTTAGAGAAAGCCTTTCTTGATAGGTTCAAGGTCCCTATTGATCCATCCATGAATTACCACATGTTTGCCACAATCAAAAGATTTGAGAATGAGCCTATTGCTAATTTCAATGCTAGGTTCCAGAAAATGTTGTCCAAGCTAGTTGCCCCATATGTGGTGACTGATGCTGCTGCTAGGAGTATCTATTATTTAGCCCTGGATCCATTAACTTCCATGTTCATCAGGAGAACACATCCTGAGATCACTACTTTGGCAGGAGCTTTTCAAGAAGCTATCAGGGTAAATCAGCAGTTGATACCTGCTCCTACCCCAAATATAGTATTCCCTACTTTGCCTAGCGTGCAAGCACAGTATCCAGCACCATATCTTGTAGCTTATCCTTCACAGTATCCTGCACAATATCCTAATGGATCAGTGATACCCCCAGTAGTCATGCCTGCACCTTTGCAAGTACCTCCATTGAGTATTATGCCTCCTCCTAATGGAAATAGCCAATTGCCACAATATCCTGCACATGCTCAGACACCTCAGGGTACCGATCTATCCAACAATAACCATGGATCTTCCTTTTTCAAGCCTCAGACTGAAAATGTAGTGGCCAAAGCTCAAGAGGAGAAGGAGGAAATCAAAGAAATTTCTGCTCAACTCAGAAAACTCACCACAGAAGTAACACATTTGAGAAATCAAGGGTTTTATTCGCAGTCAGGTCAGAATAGAAATTATTCCAATGACAGACCAAACTACCCTGACAGAGGATATAACAACAACTTCAACAATAATGGTGGAAACAATAATAATCCTCCTAGACAGCCCAGAGTGTGGAACTCCAGGCCAAATAATGGTTCATTACCATCACCCCTAGACAATCAGCCTCTTGGTGAAGCCAAACAGACTACCAGAGTCAATCTTGCTGAAGCAGCCCTTACCAATTGGTGTAGGATTCACAATACAAATGCACATGTAGAATTAGATTGTCCACAATTTAGGATTGCTGCCAGCATCTTTCAGACTAAAGTGTCTAACACTTCTGGAAATCCACCTCAGGTAGAAGGAAATGAGATAGTTCCTTGTGGATATGACTCAGCTTTTGTGTTAGAAACGTACATAAATCAGCCTCATCCAAGTTATGATCAGACCTGTGAAGAATCTGCCCTAACCTTTGAAACAAACTATGTTTTCCCCTTTGAGGATGAAAATGAACCTGCAAGAGAGCATGAGGAGGTACATGCATATCAGCAGCAATATCCTGGTAAGCACAATTATAACCTGAGAAGTAGTGCCATCAGACTTACTGGACCATTGACATCATCTCTACCTCCAAACAACTTCAATACACCTCCTGATCCTAAGGCTAGCAATAACCCTGGGTTCCCTAAGGTGAATGCTCAATACTTGTCTCCTCAAAACACAGTAACAAAAGTCATAAATGCACCTCAGGAGTCTGACAAGTTAGTCAGCTATTTGGCTGATGAAATGAAGAAAATCAAGATCAGCCTGTCCTTATCAGAGTTACTGAAAACTCCTGCCATCAAAAGGGCATTCATGAAGTCACTAGATGATCCTGCTCCTAGAGAGGATAATCATCTTTCAAGTCAATCCAATGGCAAGGAGCATGCTGTTAAACATAACTTTATCAAGCCCAAAGTGTCAGCTACAGTCCAAGCTGCTGAAACCTCCCACATGACCTTATATAGAGATAAAACTGAATCACCTCCGTTTCTCCTCACCATAAGAATGTTCAGCAAGAACTTGCACAATTGTTTGGTTGATTCAGGAGCCTCAACGAATGTTATGCCTTTATCAATATGTAACGCATTAGGACTGCATCCTGCTAAATCCTTAAAGAAGGTCACTCAACTAGACAAGACAGAAGTAAGTGTGATAGGAGAACTAACTCACATTCACATGCAGCTAGCATCTGATCCTAGGATACAGTATTACATTGACATTCAGGTAGTGGACATACTTGATACATATGGGATGTTGCTTAGCCGAGATTGGTCTAAAACGCTTAACGGATATATGTCCACAGACTTCAGTCGCATGTGGTTACCATGGAAAGGTATACCTAATTAGATCAGGATTGATGCTGAGCCTAGGATGAAACATATGATCACGGAATATAACAAAACAAATGAGATCATGTATGTAAATGTAGAACCTGGAGTTTATCACATCAGGCCGCAAACTGTTAAAATAGAAGAGATCCTGATGCTGGATGTTCATCATCATCCTGATGATGATTATCATGAGGACATGCCGAGTATGGAATTTGATAATAATCCAGATAATGAGAATGAAATAGATCGCTTCAGAGATTTTGAGATGCATTTATCTACTCAGGTAAAATGTTGCCAATTATAGAATATACCTGCTAATGACATTTTGATTGATGGATGGTGCAGATTACACGGTGAAGCACACTCAGAAAAGACTTGTGAACCATGCTTAGACATAATGATACTGGAGAAAACGTATAGTGAAGCATCATCATCATATTCCGAGGTGAGTGTTACATCTGATGATGATGATAATACTAATTCTTATTTGTCTCCTGCAGGAACAGAAGAGTCGACGGATCCTGATGAAGATCATATCCAGAGAATAGAAGAAGAGGTCCTGGTGTCAGATCCGATAAATGATGCGAGAAAAGAAAAGATCACTCCTGGTAGTGATTGCTTCATGGAATCAGATTATGAGTTGTCTGATGAAGATAAAGGCAGTGACCTGACGAAGTTCGAAGAATTTCTGGTAAAAGAAATAGAAAAGATGACAAAACAACGTAAATCTCCCCAGGAGGTTTTAATTAAAGGTTGGTGTAGGTTGCATGAGGCACTTCACTCAGAAACAACTTGCTCACTATGCTTACATATTTTGAAGAAGCATGCAGCTGTATGTGCTGAACATCATCCTCCTGCTGAGATGGAAGAGAAGACAGAAAAGTCATCAGGCTCACCAAATAAAGGAAAGAAGAAACTTGAAGATGACATCCCCAAGTTAAAGTGGATATCAGGCGGAGCAGCAGCCAGAGCTGTAAAGAAGAAAGAAAGTTCAAGTAAATGTCCTACTGAAGATAAGCCTTGGATCTTAAGGTTTGACGGATCTAAATCCAAGCAAGGTGCTGGGGTAGGAATTGACCTTATTGATCCATTAGGGAAGTCCTACTTAGCAGCTTACAGACTATAGTTCCCCTGCACCAATAATGTCGCAGAGTACGAGGCTCTGATTCATGGAATGTTGTTTGCCCATAAGAAGAAAGTGAAGATCTTGCATGTCTTTGGAGATTCAGAACTAGTTGTGAGACAAGTGAGAAGAATTTACTCTTGTAATTACAGAAAGCTATCAAATTACAGACATCGTGTGTGGGACCTGATTGAAGACTTTGATGCCTTTAATATCGTTCACGTACCAAGAGAACAGAACCAGAGGGCAGATGCACTTGCCCAGGCCACCAGTACGTTGGAACCGCTGTCTATATCTAGTCTGAAGAGATTTTCAGTAGAATTGGTGTCAGTACCTTTAGTACCTGACAATGTGACTAATCTCCAGGTGTTTGATGATGATCAGCACATCCTGGACTTCATATCAAACAGAGACATATTTGAAGCTTAGATTATAGATGAGAATAGTATGGAAGATCATGTCTGGGAAGAAGATGAGATATTAGAGTTGCCTAGCAACAGAATTCCCAAAGGTATGATTGAATTAGAAAGAGCCTTTGATCTAGATAATATGCTTAAACATAAAGATCTGCCTAAGGCAGATGGAGGTCAATATTCACAGGTGAATATTGGACAAGCTGATGACAAGAGAAATGTCTTATTGGGTAAGGTTTGTACACTAGATGAGTTAGAAGGAATAACTCAGGCCCTTAAAGATTACATACATGTAATTGCATGGACTTATGATGAGCTAAAGACATATGACACTTCTATCATAACTCATACTATACCTCTCAAGCCAGATGCAAAACCTTTCAGACAGAAGCAGAGGCCAGTCAATGCTCTGCTTGAGCCAATCATCCTTGAAGAAGTCAAGAAATTGTTAAATGCCTGGATAATATTTCCTGTGAGGCACTCCACTTGGGTGGCAAATCTTGTGCTAGTCAGAAAGGAGAATGGAGACATCAGATTATGTGTAGATTTCAGGAACCTGAACAAAGCATCAGAAAAGGATAATTATCCTTTGCCCTCTTTGGATGAAGTTCTACAAATTGTGAATGGAGCCAAGATGATGTCCTTCTTGGATGGTTTTTCAGGATACAACCAAGTGATGGTTGATAAAATTGACAGATTAAAAACTGCCTTCACCACAAAGTGGGGTATATTTGCATATAGACGTATGCCATTTGGACTTATAAATGCTGGAGCTACATTCCAGCGAGCAATGGACATAGCCTTCAGAGGCTTAATAGGAAAATGTATAGTCATCTACATGGATGACTTGACAGTATTCTCAAAGGAAAGGGGAAGTCATGTTGCTGATCTCAGAAGTGTACTGAAGAAATGTGAAGAATATGGAATATCGTTGAATCCTAAGAAGTGCATATTTGGAGTCACAACAGGAAAATTGCTAGGCCACCTGATCACAGAAGATGGAATTATCATTGATCCTGACAGGGTGGAATCTATTATGAAGTTACAACTTCCAGGAAGCAAAAAGGAACTTAAATCTTATTTTGGTAAGATAAATTTTGTGAGGAAGTTCATCACCGGCTTTGCTGAGATTGTCAGACCACTGAATGCCATGTTGAAAAAAGATGCACAAATTGAGTGGACACCAGAAGCCAAGGCTGCCTGTGAAGATATAAAGAAAGCCATTTCAGATGCTTCTGTCCTCATTAGTCCAGATTATACAAGAGATTTCTACATCTACTCATTTGCCTCAGAACATACTTCAGCAGCAGTGTTAACTCAAAGAAATGAAGAGAAAGAAGAGAAACCAATTGCTTTCATGAGCTGTCCTTTCAGAGATGCTAAATTGAGATATGTAGATGTTGAAAGACAGGCACTTGCATTAGTCAAAGCAGTAAAAAAGTTTAGACATTATATACTCAGAAGCAAAGTGATTGCTGTGGTACCAGATGCAGCGGTGAAGATGCTGCTGATGCAGAGTGAACCTGGTGAAAAAAGAGCCAAATGGATTACTGTATTACAAGAATATGACATGGAGATCACACCAATGAAGCTAGTAAGAGGACAAGCTCTGAGCCAGATGATATCTTAAACTGATCCGAACATCATCAGTCAGCAGTATGTGATCAATGAGAAAGACAATAGGGAATGGTATTCAGACATCAAGCACATCATGATCACCGGAGGATGTCCTTCAAGAATGCAAGCCTCACAGAGAAGAGCCTTAAAGATAAGATCCCAGAAGTATATGATAAAGGGAGGAACCTTGTTTAAGAAGAATTATGAAGGAATATACCTGAGATGCTTAGAGAAACCAGAAGCAAATAAAGTTTTAACAGAGTTACATGACAAGTTTGGTACTACACACGGATCAGCATTGGCCACAACACATGCAATCCTCAGAGCAGGATATTACTGGCCTACAATTTTTAAGGACACAGCTGATCATGTTAAATGTTGTCATGTTTGCCAGGTTGCTGCCAACAGAGAAAAATATGCTGCACAACCGTTGCAGCCAGTGATAGAAGAGCACCCATTTGCACAGTGGGGCATGGATTTCATAGGACCGATCAATCCTCTGTCTTCCTCAGGCCATAGGTATGTCCTAACAATTATTGATTATTGTACCAGATGGACTGAGGCTATCAGCAGCAAAACTTGTACTGCGGATGATGTCATTAAATTTTTGGAAAGCAACATTGTCACCAGGTATGGAATTCCTTATGCATTGGTAAGTGATAATGGTTCTACCTTCATTTCCACCAAATTGTCAAGTTGGGCTTTTGATCATGGGATCATACTTAAGTTCTCATCCAACTACTATCCCCAGGGAAATGGATTAGCAGAATCCACCAACAAGAATTTACTGAGTATAATAAGAAAATTGATAGAGAAAAATCCCAGGGAATGGAACTCATTTCTGAAATATGCCTTATGGGTAGACAGAACTAGAATGAAAACTGCATTAGGAAACTCACCCTTCCAACTAGTATATGGGGTAGATCCTATCCTCCCTGTAAACTTGAAAATTCCTACTCTGCAGTTTGCCCAAGAGTATCTAGGCGTAGATAATAAACAGGAAGCCAGGTTGCTTCAGTTGATGCATCTGGAAGAAAAGCGAAGTCAATCGATTAACCGATTTGTAAAACATCAGGCTGTTGTCAAACACTGGTTTGACAAGAGAGCCAGAATTAAAACTTTCAGGATATCTGATTTAGTCCTGATGTGGGATAAGGCCCATGAAAAGAAAGGTGATCATGGTAAGTTTGATAGATTATGGATAGGTCCCTTTCAGATTTCTAAAATTTTAGGAGATAGCACTTATAGGCTTAAGAACCTGACAGGTGAGGATGTCCCATTGCCAGTCAATGGACAATTCCTCAAACATTATTTCCAGGCCTGAATGACTTCATGACAGTCATATGTATCATATTGTATATTTGTATAGTTGTTTGTACAGTTTGTTGTTGTTGTTGTTTTGTTGGTTGGGACCTTGTTTTGGTAAGTCAGGATGATGCACTTCATCACCCTAAGAAAATAATTAAATTGTTGGGATTCAAGTGATGTAATCACATTTAAATATAGGTTATAATTCATTCTAGGAAGTATTCATGATCAGGTTTGTGATATCTGTTCATCAGGGTGCTTTTTCTTGGTCAAAGCGAATCCATCACAATGAAACACCTAACAGCCTTGGGTTTGTTGAACACACTAGTATAGGTGTTAAGTGAAAAATCTAAAGGGACTCCCTTGCTACCAATACAATCTCCAACCTAAAGCTGCAAGTGACTATACCTTGTACAAATGAGCTGACATGATGATATCAAATATAAATATGAAAGAGAAAATCAGAAAAGAAATAAAATTAGGCCATCTAATTAACTCTACCGGGGCTATAGACGCCTACTGGCAGTGGGGCTCTACTTAGGGAGATTGTATAGATAACCTTGCCGGGGCTATAGACGCCTGCTGGCAGCAAGGCTCTATCTAGGTTGGCTATGAGGGATGATCCCCAACTATGTAGTTTAACACCAGTTACTTATGTTTTCAACTTACTTTCAAAATGAGTAAAGGTTGTTGTGTAACTTTTATTCTATGTTTGTGAGTGACTAACATCATGACCAACAGTTTTCCACTCAAGAAATTTATTGTGTCTATAACATCCATAACTGATTTTACTTGAAAACTAGGTTTTAACATAGCTATATTTTTTTTCTTTGTAATCAAATATAAAAGAATTCACTACTACCAAGTATAACATTCTTTGATTTATCAATAAACATGATTTCATTTTTCACAAAATTGAAAGAAATGATAAACCATAAACATTTAGTTTTCTTACTAATTTGAAAGTTCTTAAAACAAATACAATATTAGAAACATACCATTATCACCGCATCTTGATTGTCGACCAATCACATTCAAGACTCGACAATCCTCAATATTTGGAAGAGAAAGTATCTTCAAGGAGCTTAACCTCCAACCATAGACCGTCGGTCTCCTGCACTCCTTCCTCACTGGAAGTGGCCCTACCCTACTCAAGAGGATAGACTTAGGATAACCATTGGTGTTTGCCATCTGAGCTCTGGTGTTGTAACTTACGTGTTTTGTTATCATGCAGATCCCTAGATACCCTCTAGTCATGCATGACTCTTCCACAAGAAAATGCCATCCAGTCATATTGAACATTCAATGCACTTGAGGATCATGCATCACCTTGGCCAAAGGATTTGAATTTAAATAGCGTTGTATGAACACATGAATTAAGTTCACCCGCCCTACTCGACTTGAATTAATTGCAATCCTACAGTTTTTCCTATTTGTAAGGTTTATATATATATGTTGACCTCGATGACCTCAAGGTAATTGAATTTCCTCATGCAATAGCTCATGGCACAAAGGTTACTCTATTCTAGAGCTTATGGAATCATCTCCATTTTCAAGATGTCTAAAGGGTTTTCTAGTTCATTGTTTATACGGATAACATTTGTAATGCAATAGTAATCCCTTAACAGTCTAAACCATTGTCTAAAAATATCCACTCCTAAGTGGTCTCTAACTTGGCTATATGGTTTTCATAAGTTTATATAGAATACCCAAGTATAAAATATGATTACCCGAAAGCCCAGAGTTTTTAAGTTTTAGACTCATAAAGGTCTTCAAGGTAATAACGACACAAGGATCATTGCATGCAAATTAATTAACTAAAAACATGATATGTGGGTTCCCCACCCTTATCTCTTCACTTTAAATGCATGATGGTATTTTTGACCAAAGACAAATACTTATACTACAAAGCTCTACACCCTCCTTCCAAAACAAACAATTTTAAATGGTTCAATGAGGTAAGTGTTATGTAATAAAGATATTAAAAGACTTGGGATCTATCTTAAGAATCTAGAGATGATCAATCTCATATATCGACCTCTAACTGAAAAATCTATTACCGGATTAGAACTAGTTAAATACATTTGTCGGCATTCAATCTCATGTTTTCTAGATTCTAATCTGTTTGGATAGAGAGACTTGTAGTAACCTTCTCCTACACTGGTGTTATCCTCTGACACCACAGCCAGATAATATAACACCACAGGCTGTCTTAATAATCAAAATCTACGTCAAAAACATAATATAATACTGAGGTTTAGACTCCTTCACAGTAAGTTTGTGGTGCAGTGTGGCTCTTCACTAAGAAACTAACATTTCAAGTGTACAAAAGACAGTTCAAGTGGGTATTACAGTCATGTAAGAAACAAATCAATGCATACATCATTGCCGACACCCAGTAGGTTATCATTCACAACTTGCATCATACATTTATCTACCATGGTGTATATATATTTGAAACTATGTTCTACTATTATTATGGTATTGTTCATGATGTATAAGGATAGCGTAGTCTGAGAAGACAACAATGATAACGTATTCTGAGAAGACAACTCCACTCAGCTTATACAGAAAATGCATTATTTTCACTAACCTCTACGTCATAAAAAAATAATACATACACAGCTAGAAATAAGGCACAAACAGTGATTTAAGTCTATGAAGAGAGGAAGAAGGAGAACCTGTCATAGTTCTCACAAAATTGCTCAAGCAAGCACGACCTTGCTGACCTCTCTCCAGTGTCCTTCCTCCCAGTCTCCCCCATTTCAATCCCCTCTCAACAGGAATATACTCAAAAAAACTGCCCACGGTGAAGGAGAACAATGGCATTTACCTCTACCGTCCATGCCTAAACAAAAGGAAGTCAGTTTCTGCATGCCACCTGACTCCCTAACCTACAACGACCATAATGCATGATGGAGGTTCCTTTATGGCGACATGGCAGCTGTGGCACAACAACCCCGTCAACTTACTCAAGCATGATGGCTTCTAAACCTCTAAGTTTGTACTAATAATCAAATGCTCTTACAAGGTGGTGAATAATAAATGCATAAGTATCTCTAAGGTCGAATATGAGAATGAATAAAGGCTAACTTAATGAAGAAAATAAAGGTTAGATTAATGATAACTCAAAGTCTTAAGCTCAAAGGAAAAAGACGCATTCGAAATGGAAGACGTTCAAAAACAACAGAAACATGAAAAACATTATGCATCTTGGACAAGGCTAGAGGTAGAGCAACTTTGTAGGCAATTGGATTTATAATCTCAAGAACTTCAAAAGGTCTGACATAATGAGGAGCCAATTTCGATGATTTACCAAATTTTATTGAACTCTTGTGGGGTTTTACTTGCAAAAGCACTTTCTCACCAACAGAGAAATGTCTAGGCACTTGTTTGCAATCTGCATAATGTTTTTGCCTATCATTGGCTTTTGCCAACCTCTTCCTAATCATTTTCACTTTTTCTTCCATATCTGCAAGCATTTCAGGTCCAATGCTTATCCTATCTTCCAGCTTATCCCAGCTTATAGGAGTTCTGCATTTCCTTCCATATAATGCTTCAAATGGTGCCATCTTAATGGCAGAATGATAGGAGTTGTTATAGGCAAATTTGACAAGAGGTAAATATTCCTCCCATCTGTATTGCTGATCCATGCAATACATTCTTAAAAGGTCTTCTAATACTTGATTCACTCTTTCTGTTTGTCCATCAGTTTCAGGGTGATAAGCAGTACTCACATTAAGTTTAGTCCCTAATGCTGAAAATAAGGTTTGCCAAAACTAAGAAGTTATTCGAGCATCTCTATCAGATATAATCTTTACAAGTACACCATGCAATCTAAAAATTTCCTGCAAAAATTTCTGAGCCAAAAGATGAGCTCCATCCGTCAAATTTCCCGGTATGAAATGTGCTACCTTGGTTAGTTTATCAACAACAACCAATATTGCATCATGCCTATTCTTAGACATTGGTAACCCTTGAACAAAATCCATACTAACAACCTGCCATTTCCATTCTAGAATATCATGCAGGTATAACAATCTAGCAGGATGTTGGTGTTCCACCTTAACTCTTTGACACTCCAAACAACTAGCTACAAACCTTACAGCATGGCTTTTCATTCCCTTCCAGAAATATAGCGGCTTGACATCAGCTAATAGTTTTGTTACACCAGGGTGTCCAGAGTATGGTGCATAGTGAACTTCCTTCCAAACAAGGTATCTAAGTTCTACTAAATTAGGAACGTAGATTCTTCCCTTGAATCTCATCAATCCATTCGATTCAAAATTGAATTCGTCATATCTTGGGTCCTCAAGGTTTAAGTGCAGAGCCTGTTTCACTTGCTCATAATACTCATCTCTAGACAAGCTTTGCATTACTAAATCTTTAAAGTTAGCATGTATGGAGATTATAGAAGCCATGTGCCTCCTTCTGCTTAAGGGATCAGCTACTCGGTTTTCCTTGCCTTTGATATAAGAAATCTCAAAGTCATAATCTGATATTAATTCCAACCATCTCCTCTGCCTTGCATTGAGATTAGGTTGTGTAAATATGTAGCAAAGACTTTGATGATATGATTTTAGTGTAAAAGTCTTTCCCAACAAATAATGTCACCACATCTGAAGGGCGTGAATCACTGCTACCATTTCTAAGTCATGAGGAGCGTAATTCTGCTCATAGTTTTTCAACTTCCTTGATTCATAGGCTACTACCCGGCCATCTTGCATAAGCACACCTCCTAACCCTTCCCCCGAGGCATTAGTAATAACCTCAAAGTGTCCTTCAGGATCAGGAACTTTTAAAAACTAGAGTGGTTGTTAATTTTTCTTTTAACAAGTCAAAAGTCTTTTGACAATCTTCTGTCTAGACAAACCTTTTTCCTTTTCTTTGAAAGGAAGTAATTGGGCTAGCAATGCTTGAGAAATTCAAAACAAATTTTTTGTAATAACCTGCCAACCCCATAAAACTTTGTACCTCTGAAACATTGGAAGGTTCAGGCCACTCCATAATAGCTTTTATTTTGGCTAGATCAACTGATATCCCATCAACTGACATTACATGCCCCAAATACTGCACTTCTTTCTGAAAGAAAGTGCACTTCGAGAGTTTCGCATACAATTTGTGTTCTCTTAATCATTGCAAGACTATTTGAAGATGTTGTCTATGCTTCTCTTCATTTTTGGAATAAATCAGAATATCATCAATGAAAACTAGCACAAATTTATCAAGACAATCTCTGAAAACACTATTCATGAGATTCATGAAAGCGGCAGGTGCATTGGTCAATCCAAATGGCAACACCGTAAACTCATAATGACCATATCTTGTTCTAAATGCCGTCTTGGGAATATCTTCATCTTTCAACCTTAATTGATGGTATCCAGATCTCAAATCTATCTTAGAAAAGACTGATGCACCACACATTTGGTCAAATAGATCATCAATACGTGGCAATGGATACTTATTCTTTATTGTCACCTTATTAAGCATCCTATAATCTATACACAGCCTAAGAGTTCTATCTTTCTTCTTGACAAATATAACTAGGGCTCCCCATGGTGATACACTTGGCCTAATTAGATTCTTAGACAATAGCTCTTGCAATTGAGCTTTTAATTCCATAAGTTCAGTGGTGGTCATACAATATGGAGCTTTAGAGACTGGATCTGATCCTTGTTTAATATCTATGCCAAAATCAAATGTTCTTTTTGGAGGCAAACCTGGTAGCTCCTCAGAAAATACATCACTGAAATTGCAAAGATATGGATATTTTTCCTCAAATGTTTGTTTCTCCAAGGTTTCCTCTACTAGGTCCATTTTGACTACAAAAAGTTGACATCCCTTTCCCCTAGCCTATTTTAGTTGTTTTGAAGAAATGGATCTAATCCTTATTTCCCTTTGAATTCCTTGAAGATTTACTGAATTACCCTTCTCATCTAGACACTCAATTGTTTTATGAAAACAATCTACCTTGGCCCGATGTTTCCACAACCAATTCATTCCTAAGATGACATCGTAGGACCCTAAAGGTGCTACGTATAAATTTGCCTTAGTGGTGAAGTTAGAAATATCAATCTTAGCTTCGAACAAACATTGCTCTACCTGAGCCCTTGAGTTATTTGCACACTCAACTGTCCATGGTTTTGACATAAAACTAGCTTTTCTAGAGAATTTACTTAAGACTCTAGGTGACACAAAATTTTCTATTGCACTAGTATCAAATAGAATAGAAACAGGAACTCCAAATAAGGTGCATGTCATTTCAATAGGGGTGATCTGATACTCCACTTGTCGATTGTCAAGAGTGGCATGAATCCTTTGTTGAAAAGCTTCTTGCTGCGAAGGAAGTTCAGTATTCCTAGGCTTCCCATTCAACTTCTTATTAGGGCAACAGTTGGCATAATGATCTCCTCCACAAGAAAAACATCCTCCTATAGGTCCTCGCTTCTCAGATGGCCTTCTTGTAGAATCATCATTCTTCTTAAAATTGTCATTTTTCTTATAATCTTCACCTCTTCGCTCATTACCAAATCCCCCTTGGTTCTTTTGATTTCCTTTATCAAACCTCTTGTTTCCATATCCCTTCTCATTCTTCCTTTTATATGACTGATCATTGTAGTTCTTATCAAACTTCTTATGTTTCTTTTCATGCTAAGCAGAGATAGATTTGATCTTTTGTTCCTGCTTAATTGCTTTCTCATAAACTTGGTCCATTATGCTTGGACCATGCACCTCCACCTCACCGCCAATCTGAGGATTGAGTCCCATGATAAATTTTCTGATCCTAAATCTTTCATCCTTTTGGTATTGAGGAACATACTTCAGTAGTCTAGTAAATTTTTCTGCATACTCAACCACAGATAGTTCACCTTGCCTGAGTTTTGGAAATCTGTTAACTTTTGATCAAAATATAACTGAGGTAACCACCTTTTTCAGAATAGTTGCATGAACTCATTCCATGTCACCTTCAAGGGACTTAATTCCAACTCCATTTTCTTATTCATCGACCAAGTGGATGCTTCCCCAGATAGCTGATATGCTCCGCACACTGCTTTAGTAACCTCAGAGTAATTTCTGATCTCAAAGTATTTCTCCATCTCTGTTAACCATGCTTCTGCTGCATCTCTAGTTTTTGTTCCATCAAACTTAGGGGGGTTAACCTTTTTCATATCCTTAGATAATTCTAGTGCAAGTTTATCTTTAGTTTTTCTTTGAACTTCACTGTCGCCTAGGTTTTCACTTGATGTGCCATTATCCCAATGTTTACTTTTGCTTGTATTATGAGAATTCTCATTTTCATCCTCTGTGTTCCCAGTTTCATCCATTTTCTTTTCCAGTTTGTTCAACCTTTCCTTGGTTTCAATAAGCATATTAAGAATCCTAACCAACTTGTCAGTGGAGTTTTCCTAAGAGTTATGACCTTCCCGATCTTCCCCCTCGTTAAACTCTGATAGGTCCATGGTAGTTTAGTTTCTCACTTGGTTAAACATATACTAATCAGTTTTATGCTTATCATATTATATATCACCAAAAAAAACAACAATTGATCATAATCATAATTGTTCTCAAACCAAAAATTTGTCTTTATTCAATTTGCAAAATTGTTCCTACATTCAATAGAGATAGACATATCTCATGTTTTTACTCAGTATTATCAAGTGGGGTGTAACCTTCGGATTCATTATCTGACACGTAATCACGAGGTGTATACCCCTCAGACTCACTATCAGATGATAGCTCAATGATCTCAGCTCTAGGCACTATACGGGGATCCCTAGTGATCATTGGTATACTAATAGGTACACTCATAGGTATACTAATAGGTACACTAATAGGTACACTATTAGGTACAATAATAGGGCAGCAATTGACCATGATTTGAGCTACCATCGTCGCTACCTCTAGGAGTTCTCTTCTCATTCATTTAAGTCATGACAAGGCATTGGTAAAGGTTTCCACATCATCAAGCCAAATGTCATTTTCATCATTAGTTTTCCCAATGGTCTTGAGCATTGCAAGCCATTTTTGCTTAGCTTGCAGATAACGTTCCTTACTCGTGAAGGATTTTCTTGCAGTTTTCTTGATGCGTACCATCCTGGCACAGTAAATCAAATCATTAGCTACCCGTGTAATGTTGATTTCCTAATCAAGTTAGTGGACTCATCAGCCCTAGTGCTGAACCAACTTGGCTCTGATACCATATGTAACATCCATAACTGATTTTACTTGAAAACTAGGTTTTAACACAGGTATATTTTTTTTCTTTGTAATCAAATATAAAACAATTCACTACTATCAAGTATAACATTCTTCGATTTATCAATAAACATGATTTCATTTTTCACAAAACTGAAAGAAATAATAAACCATAAACATTTAGTTTTCTTACTAATTTGAAAGTTCTTAAAACAAATACAATATTAGAAACATGCCATTATCACCGCATCTCGATTGTTGACCAATCACATTCAAGACTCGGCAATCCTCAATATTTGGAAGAGAAAGGATCTTCAAGGAGCTTAACCTCCAACCACAGACCGTCAGTCTCCCGCACTCCTTCCTCACCAGAAGTGGCCCTACCCTACTCAAGAGGATAGACCTAGGATAACCATCTGTGTTTGCCATCTGAGCTTTGGTGTTGTAACTTACATGTCTTGTTATCATGCAGATCCCTAGATACCCTCTAATCATGCATAACTCTTCCACATGAAAATGCCATCCAGTCACAGTGAACATTCAATGCACTTGAGGATCATGCATCACCTTGGCCAAAGGATTTGAATTTAAATAGCATTGTATAAACGCATGAATTAAGTTCACCCACCCTACTTGACTTGAATTAATCACAATCCTACAGTTTTTCCTATTTGTAAGGTTTATATATATGTTGAGCTCGATGACCTCAAGGTAATTGAATTTCCTCATGCAATAGCACATGGCGCAAAGGTTACTCTATTCCAAATCTTATGGAATCATCTCTGTTTTCATGATGTCTAAAGGGTTTTCTAGTTCATTGTTTATACGGATAACATTTGTAATGCAATAGTAATCCCTTAACAGTCTAAACCGTTGTTTAAAAATATCCACTCCTAAGTGGTCTCTAACTTGGCTATACGGTTTTCATAAGTTTATACACAATACCCAAGTATAAAATACGATTACCTGAAAGCCCAGAGTTTTTAAGTTTTAGAATCATAAAGGTCTTCAAGGTAGTAGCAACACAAGGATCATTGCATGCAAATTAATTAACTAAAACCATGATATGTGCGTTCCCCACCCTTATCTCTTCACTTTAAATGCATGACGGTATTTTTGACCAAAGAAAAATACTTATACTACAAATCTCTACACCCTCCGTCCAAAACAAACAATTTTAAATGGTTCAATGAGGTAAGTGTTATATAATAAAGATATTAAAAGACTTGGGATCTATCTTAAGAATCTAGAGATGATCAATCTCATATATCGACCTCTAACTGAAAAATCCATTACTGGATTAGAACTATTTAAATACATTTGTCGGCATTCAATCTCATGTTTTCTAGATTCTAATTTGTTTGGATAGAGAGACATGTAGTAACCTTCTCCTACACTGGTGTTATCCTCCAACACCACAGCCAGATAATATAACACCACAGGTTGTCTTAATAATCAAAATCTATGTCAAAAACATGATATAATACTGAGGTTTAGACTCCTTCACAGTAAGTTTGTGGTGCAGTGTGGCTCTTCACTAAGAAACTAACATTTCAATTGTACAAAAGATAGTTCGAGTGGGTATTACAGTTATGTAAGAAACAAATCAATGCATACATCATTACCGACACCCAGTAGGTTATCGTTCACAACTTGCATCATACATTTATCTACCTTGGTGTATATATATTTGATACTGTGTTCTACTATTATTATGGTATAGTTCATGATGTATAATGATAGTGTAGTCTAAGAAGACAACAATGATAACATTTTTTGAGAAGACAACTCCACTCAGCTTATACAGAAAATGCATTATTTTCATTAACCTCTACGTTGTAAAAAAAACAATACATACACAGCTAGAAATAAGGCACAAACAATGATTTAAGTCTGTGAAGAGAGGAAGAAGGAGAACCTGTCGTAGTTCTCATGAAATTGCTCAAGCAAGCACGACCTTGCTGACCTCTCTCCAACGTCCTTCCTCCCAGTCTCCCCCGTTTTAATCCCCTCTCAACAGGAATATACTCAAAAAAATTGCCCATGGCCAAGGAGAACAATGGCATTTACCTCTGCCGTCCATGCCTAAACAAAAGGAAGTTAGTTTCTGCATGCCACCTGACTCCCTAACCTATAGTGACCATAATGCATGATGGAGGTTCCTTTATTGCGACATGGCAGCTGTGGTACAACAACCCCATCGACTTACTCAAGCATCATGTCTTCTAAACCTCTAAGTTTGCACTAATAACCGAATGCTCTTACAAGGTGGTGAATAATAAATGCATAAGTATCTCTAAGGTTGAATAAGAGAATGAATAAAGGCTGACTTAATGAAGAAAATAAAGGTTAGATTAATGATAACTCAAAGTCTTAAGCTCGAAGGAAAAAGACGCATTCGAAATGGAAGATGTTCAAAAACAACAGAACTTGGGCGTAAACCTACTCGACTTTGACGAGAAAACTGACATCAAACAAACTAAAGGAATTACCTCACATTTACCAAAATATAACTAAGGTGATTTTGGAATATTCTTCCAAATAATGACCAAACAGGTTATAGCTCACCTCGGCTTCAAATTTGACATCCATCAATTTCCAAAAAGAAATAAATTCACAACACATGATCAAAGCATTTTTATGGCAATCATGACAGATTGGGTGTAACGCAAAACAAGTTTTCTAGATCATTTAACACACAATAACGACTTCTCGCATCATTCAACTATGAGACGCGACTCACAAATCCACCACAAATAAGTTTATTTATTTACCTATAATCAGAATATTAGTCATCTCTTATAAGACAACTTTATTAAGCGAACTTGCGACAACAACATCGATTTCCAAAATTCTATATGATGACTTATGAAAGGTGTTAAACCTTAACTTCAAACGTCGACATCTAGTCTTAAATTATCTCAGTCGTAAACATGACTAAATTTAAGGCTTCAAAGTTTATCTACCTACTTGGCGTTTTCAGTAACAAACACCCATGGTTAATTTCCAGAGTCTATTCTCTTTCTCAAAGATACTTTCTCTTCCTGTCGAACATGGTCCACCTGTTCTTGCAACGACAGTCTCTCATACATTTTTTGTGGTCAAAGCATCTATATTCCAAATCAAAGCATAATATATCCAAACATCATTTTCTCCTAACAAAAAGACATTTTAGTTTATAATATCACATTGACCATAATCAATAGATTCCAAAATTTCATAGAACTAACTTTGTCTAACTACAACACCGGTTTCCATGACGTCAACAACATATTATAGAACTGAAATTTGCAAGAAAAGTAAATAGCGTTATTGATTCCAAAAAGAGGGATGTAACAGTGTCATGGTCTCAATTTATGTGTGATCCATTTATCTTTCATGCTTGAACATTTAGTCTTATGTGTTGTTTAGTATTTGATTTCTCACTTTGGTAAAGTACACTATCAGTATCATTACTATTGAATGTCAGGAACACTGAGAGGGGGGGTGAATCAGTGTTCTACAAATCCTTTGATAACCTATAAGTTTCAACCATTTTCTGAAATTAATTAAATAGAAGCACAACATACATATGAACAACAACCATACAAACATGACACATAGACACCAAGATTTTTACATGGAAAACCCAAAATGGGAAAAACCACGGAAAGGATTAGCTCTCAAATATATATTGCAATCTTTACAAATAATGATGTTCAGAATTGGTCACTCCATGGGCCTAGAACATGTTGGCTCAATGCCATGAAGAACAACTAGGTCTAGTAGGATCACTGCCTTAACCCTAAACCTAGAAAGATTACAATAAGGCCTGTTAAACCCTATTGGCGGCTCACTTCCATGATGAAGAAATCTCACTATAAAGAAAATTGCACATGAAAATTGAATACTACAAAAGCATCTGTCACTATGCCAGTGTGCAGTCATTTAGCAACCAAATTTTGAATCCGAAGTCTTCATCACTACTGATCTTCTAACTCTACTCTCCTATTCAAATGTCCACACCAAATCACACACTCTTCTCTCACTACACAATTTAAACTCATCACCTTTATATATTTGCATCATGATTTGATCCATAATCAGGTCAGCATCAAGACTTGAAACATGTACATAGAAGGATGTGGCTTGTCGGCTTAATCCAATGCACTATATATTATGCGGACCCAAAATGTTTCCCAAATGTGTTCATATAGGTCAAATCTAATCATTCAATCACTTAGATAGATCTTTCAAACATTATCTCTTCTCCACACAGTGATTTAACATCCTAGTCGAACTATTCTTCAAGAGTATGCCTAACAGGTTCATTTACTGACTTACAACTTATATTGTGGATCTCAAAACACCTCTAAACTCATATCAAGGACTCTTCATACATTCCCAAACTTATCCTTAGAACTGCAAGGCATGATATCATCTTGTGGAGAAATGTGGATTGTCGGAACTTAGACTCTATCTCTGTCAAACTCTGTCAAACACTATGTCGATACTTAGCAGCTTGCAACTATCTTTTTTAGTGTACTTCAAATCTCCCAACTCTAGAATTAGACACTTCATATAAGTTTTTACAATGCCTCAAAACCTCATAACTAAATGCTCACATGTAGAGGAATACAGATCACTGTACTATACCCTGTTCACTGTTCCTACTATATCTTTTCTTACCCAGACTTAGACTTTTCTTCAAGATGACTTCTAGAGGAAGTCAAGACTTAATCTCTAGAGTATGACACCACCAAAAAATTTCTAACATCATACCCAAACCGCATTACTAGATCATCATCTACGGAAGCATACTATCCAACTTACTATCCTCTACTCTGTGCATATCCATACTTAGCCATTTCTTCCATCTGGACCTAAAATCTGATAGGTTCTTCCAAAGATATCTCTTCCTATCATGGTGATAAGATCTCTGAGCCTTGTTTCCATCAATGACAACATAAAAGTTCATACTAGAGCAGTGTCTCTTGCCAACAATCTCCTCCTTTGCAATTTATGGCAACACTTAGTGAAAAATGCTTGACTGCTCCCCCTTACTATATACACTTTGTTTTCCTACTCCCCTTGAGATGATTATCCATTTTTCAATAATCTACTTCTCCCCCTTTGACATAAATGGCAAAGGGTGTGATCCAAAACCAAAAATTTGTCAAAATTTCAAAATTTTATGTAATTTACTGCATATTTACAAGTACAATCTTCATCTTAATATTACATGTGCTTGAGAACATCATTGGATATGTTTTTAATCAATGTCCACTCAACATCCCAACCTTTCTTTGCATTTTCTAGAATCTAAATTTGTCCGCTGAGGAGAAAAACTAAGGCTTCTATCTTTTTAAGATCATAGGTTGTGTCTGTTTGGACAGCTAACTTGGCCTCTGCAATAAGATTTGTCATTGAGTCTAACTTTAGACAGACTAGTCTTCTGAGTTGTCCCATCCTTCTTTTTATTTGGTATTTCTAATTTATTAAGTCAGTCAAGTCATTGTGAATATTAATGACTTTGGTTTCTTTCTTTATGACTAACTCTACTTCCAGATCAAATTTTTAAGAAATATCTATCAGTTTTTGTTCCAAATCTTTGATCTTTTTTTCAATCTCTCGAACAACTATGGGCCAAGACAAACAAAACTTGTATAGATCTTTGACATCTTTCACAGCTTTCTGAATGTTGGCTATTGAATTATTCAATGAAATTTTGTCTTTTGCTATCATTATTTTCAAATGTTCCAATCGTTTCTCATCAAATTCTTGTCTCACCTTTGTTTCTATAGATTTCTCAAAGGATTCAAACTATTTACTTATGGAACTTATTAACCCTTTCAAATGGCTTGCTGAGTTCATGGATGAATCCCTCTTGTAGGTGGGTAGTAGCTTCTCCAAAATTCCAGATGCTTCATCAATTAGTTCACTATCCTGAATGTGTGATTTTAATATCTCCTCTTGATCCTTTGCCTGAACAATTGTAACTAACTTAAACTTTTGTTCTAGTGACATTATGTCCAGATTTATTAGACCATTTAGAAATTTTGGCTCATCCAAAGCTTGTTTTCTTTTCTCCAGTAATTCTTTTGCAGTCTCTACAGTGTCTCTTGCTGTGATAGAGACTTCTTTCTAGCTTTTCTCTAGATAATCTAATTCCATATCCTTATTTGTGTCCTCTTCTTGTTTAGGTGGAGGATTTTCCACTACCAATTCTTCCTCAATCTTTTCCTTGCTAGTAACATCCACAGATTGTTGTGCCAGTGAGGGTTTAACTTGAGAATCATCAATAGGTGCCTCTTTCTCCTCAAACACTTTGCCATCTATACATGTCTCTTCACCCAAGGTTATTTCTAGAACAGATGAATTATTAGTAACATCATTTTCTTCATTGACACTTATAGTGGGAAGATTGTGTTGCTTTAGAGCTTTCAAGACAATCTCTTATGTTTCTTTCACCACTTTATCAATTTGACCCATCATTAACAAATTCATCCTTGTTTTAATTCTGAACTAATCCTTGGTCTCCTTGAAGATCAGGTCTTCTTCTTCTGGAGTGATTTCAAGAGATAATCTAGTCACCACATGTTTTCTCAGCTCAATATCCTTAGCTCTAGCAGTCTCCTTTTTGATGCTTAGAATATTTTCTAGGGTTTTTGGAAGTTTAGAGATGATCTCAATGAGGGCTCTATTGAAAATGTTTAGATATCTCATAGTGGCTTCTTCCCAACCCATTTTATTAGCATCACTATATTCATCATAGTACTCAACCATGGGTTTTACATTCCCATCCATGGTGATAGCTTTTATTACATCTATAAATGGTGGAGGCTTTTTCTTTTTCTATCTTTTGCTAATTTGTCCTTTCTAGAGGGCTTTTCTTTACTACTTTTAGAGACCTTGATAGCCTCAACTTTCATCTTCTTGACTTGTTCATCTAACTCTATTTCTTCATTATCCCTTTCACTTACACTAACATAGAGTCTTCTTCCCTTCATCTTCTTCCTCTTCATGTCTTTGACAGGGAAATCTTTTGATGTTTTCTCTAGGTTTATTGAATTTGTAGTGCCAGAGGAGGTGGCAGAGCTCTTGGTAGTCCTCTGAACTTTTTTAGACTTATCCTATTTCACCTATGATTCTTCTGGAACCTGCACCAGTTCACTATTTTGCTTTTCTTTTGTTGCTTTCTCACCTTTTTCCCTTACTTCTTTGAGTTTTTATTTGGTGATGCCATACCTTGTAGCAACTTCTTCCACCTCTTTTCTGACTTTTCTTGTCGATTTAGGTTTCTGAATTGAACATGAAGTTTCATGGATAGCTCTTCATAAGTTCCAAACTGTTCTTCCCTATTGTCTTTGGGTTTGCTCAACATGTATTGAGAATAGCTCTCTAATATTTGCCCACCTACTTCATACCCCATTTTCATTACCCAGATAGTCCTCGGTTCAACAACTTCCATTAGGCATTGGTCTTTTGTAACCATGAAACATATAGTATCCTTATATTTTTCAACAATTTTCCTAGGAATTCTTTCTCTAGACTGCATCATGCTTCAGAAATTTTTGAAGTACCCCCATAAGGCTATGTTTTGCTCATTGACACTTCTAATGCTATTTAGATGGTTTTTGATTTGAATAGTTACTGGTTTACTACTTAACTAGATCAAATTCTTAATGTTTGGTAACTAATTCATAAAATAAAAGAATAAACAGATGACCAACGTACCATATTTGAAGGGGTAATTCTTTCTCTCCTTTGTCTTTCTTAAATTTTCCATTAATTGATTTCACAGTAGATCACATAAGTTGTAATCAACATTCTCCTTTATCATCTGATAGGCAATATAGATTGTTGTCCCTGAAATAGAGTTCTCCCAGTTGGAGAAATAAATTTTGTAGCCCAAAGCCATTGAGGTAAATCTCACATCATTATCTGTGATATCATTGATAGTTAGTGCCCTCTTGTCTAACTTTTCTCTAGTGGCCTCTATAATGGTTTGATTCTTTACAGCCTTCAACAAGGGCACACCTCCGATGGAAATTAATCCTGTCACTACCCTAATTGCTTCCTTAGTGATTTTGAAGTGTTGCCCCAACCACATGAATTCATCGTGAATTTAGCTTAGAATGTACCTTACCCATTCATCTTCCACAAGTGTAGGGAAATTGACATATTGAATAAATTTATTTTCCTTTAGGGCTTTGTATTCCTCCTTGAGATCAAACTGGTCATTAGTTAGATGTTTGAGATATAAATTTGACAGACAAATATTGATGTGTTCTTCTAGGACAACATGAATATATGCCCTAACATCATCAACATACACAACTCCGTGAGGAATATTTGAAAATGCACCTATCAGATCCACTTTTGTTGATTTGAATGTGTGTTTCTTAAATTTAGGCCTAGGTCGTTCTATGATATCAATGACTTGCAGAGTTGCCATTGCAGAAATTCAACAGATTCACAAATGAGCTTTTAATGAAAATACCTTGTTTCACTGAGTTAGGGTTTCCTTTCTTTGAATGCTTCAAATCTTGGTTGTCGCTACTTAGGTTTAGCTTCGATCTTTCTGAGTTTCTGATAGCTCTGAGTGCAAACTAATTTTGAAACCAAACAAGTTCCTTTTTATCCTCCATGCAGCTTGACCTAGTTGTCATTAATTGTTAATTCCCAAAAAGATATCAATACCCTTCACTGTAGAGAACAGTCGATTAGAATTGCACCACAAAATGCCGCATTGACCATTTTTCTTCCATTTTTTCTTCTAAGAGCTGAGTCACATTAGGTTTCATCATACACCTTCGTGCCAGATTCTGGCACTCACTTTCTGGCAGGGAGATTTGGATTTTCAACATTGCTCGCCCCTGAGCCAGAGTTCTCAATTCACTTCCCAAAGAAAGTATCTGTACTGAATACTGGTGTGGATCAAGCTCTGACTTCAATTACTTCCTTTTTGATCCATAACTTGTCCATTTCTTTCTTGGTTTCAACCAGATCAACTTTCTCTTTTCCCTTATCATTTCTCTGCTCTATCTTCCTATCTTCAAAATAGTAATGTCTCTTCACATTCTTTCTTCTGTAAAATCTTACAATATGTCCTAATATGCTACAGTTGAAGAACACCACATTCTTTTGACTTTGATTCCTTTTATTGATTGGATTTGTTCTGCATTGATTAGCTATATGTCCAAATCTATTGCATGCAAAACACTTTCCATTGAATGATTGTCTGTTTCTAATTTTTTGAAAAATGTTTCTTACAAAACTTCTACATTATTTGATATGTGTCCCATTTTATAGCATGCATTGCACCGAATAGAATTCTGACCCACTTTACTTCTGCACTCAACCACTCTATGGCCAATTTTATTGCAATTGAAACACTGACCAGAGAATGAAGAAGCATTTTGATTCATTCTACTTCTACACTGAGTATCTCTATGACCATAGTTATTACATTTATAATAGTGACCATTGAAAGATGGGTACCTCTAAGCATTTGGTTGTCTCACTAGAGTTCTTCTTTGATTTCTGATCGGATGGTTTCTACTTCTTCTTTCTTCAGATCTGTCTTGTCCTAAATTTGAGCTCTCTCCCTTTTCAAATCTTTCTTGTCATCGGGATGTTTTTGACTGACCAATAACTTCTCAGGTTTTGTAGAGCTTATTTTAAACTTTTCTTCAAAGATTTTAGCTTTTTCCAGATCTGCTTTTAGACTCACAATTTCTTTTTCAAGTTTGACACAGTCTTCTAATTTGCTCTTCATAATTGAATTTAGATCTTCTTCTATTTTTGCTCTTTCTACTTTCAAGAGATTTAGGGTTTCATTTGCTGATATTAATTAGTCACTAACCTCTTTGTATTTGTCCTTGAATTTCTTGATTTGTCCTTTAGCTTTGCGATGCATTCATCATCTTCTTGCAAGTTATTCCTTAGATCCCTAATTTTTGCCTACGAATCTTCAAGATCCAAAAGAGCTACTTCTAGTTCATCGTTGCTTTCATAATTCCCATATCTTCTTGTTGCCATGGTTGCACTATCCCAAATCTTCCTCAAGCTATTAGACTTCTTCCAAGGAACCTCACTCTAATACCAATTGTTGAATGTCAGGAACACTGAGAGGGGGGGTGAATCAGTGTTGTACAAATCCTTTGATAATCTTTAAGTTTCAACCATTTTCCAAAATTAATTAAATAGAAGCACAACATACATATGAATAGTAACCATACAAACATGACACAAACACCAAGATTTTTACGTGGAAAACCCAAAATGGGAAAAACCATAGAGAGGATTAGCTCTCAAATATATATTGTAATCTTTACAAATAATGATATTCAAGCTTGGTCACTCCACGAGCCTAGAACATGCAAGCTCACTGCCATGAAGAACAACTAGGTCTAGCAGGCTCATTACCTCAACCCTAAACCTAGCAAGATTACAATAAGGGCTATTAAACCCTACCAGTGGCTCACTGCCAGGCTCATTGACTTGATGAAGAAAGCTCATTGTAAAGAAAATTACACATGAAAACTAAATACTGCAAAAGCATCTGTCACTATGCCAGGGTGCAGTCATTTAGCAACCAAATTCTGAATCCCAAGTCTTCATCACCACTGATCTTCTAACTCTACTCTGCTATTCATATGTCCACACAAAATCACACACTCTTCACTCACTACACAACTGAAACTCATCACCTTTATATATCCGCATCATGATTTGATCCATAATTAGGTTGGCATCAAGACTTGAAACATGTACATAGAAGGATGTGGCTTATCGGCTTAATCCAATGCACTATATATTATGTAGACACAAAACTTTTCCCAAATGTGTTCATATAGGTCAGCTCTGATCATTCAATCACTTAGATAGATCCTTCAAATGTTATCTCTTCTCTGCACAGTGATTTAACATCCTAGCCAGCCTGTTCTTCAAGAGTATGCTTAACAGGTTCATTTGTTGACTTACAACTTTTACTGCAAATCTCAAAACACCTCCAAACTCATATCAAGGACTCTTCATACATTCCCAAACTTATCCTCAGAACTGCAAGGCATGATATCATCTTACAGAGAAATGCAGATCATCAGAACTCAAACTCTGTCTCTGTCAAACTTTGTCAAACACTATGCCGATACTTAGCGGCTTCCAACTATCCTTTCTGGTGGACTTCAGATCTCCCAACAATAGAATTAGACACTTCATATAAGTGTTTACAACACCTCAAAAACTCATAACAAAACAACCTGTGGAGGAATGCAGACGACTGCACTATACCCTATTCATTATTCCTACTATATCTTTTCTTACCCAAACTTAGACTTTTCTTCAAGATGACTTCCAGAGGAAGTCAAGACTTAATCTCTAAAGTATGACACCCCCAAACAATTTCTAACATCATACATGAACCACATTACCAGATCATCATCTGTGGAAGCATACTATCCAACTCACTGTCCTCTACTCTGTGCATATCCATACTTAGCCATTTCTTCCATCTGGACCTAAAAGCCGAACGTGAAATCTAATATGTTCTTCTAGAGATATCCCTTCCTATCATGGTGATAAGATCTTTGAGCCTTGTTTCCATCAATGACAACATACAAGTTCATACCGGAGCAGTGTCTCTTGCCAACAATTACTTTTTGTTTTCAAGTTTGAAAATAAGTAAATGAATTATTTTTGTCTACAACACTAATTCACCCCCCCTCTCAGTGTTGTCTATACTCCAACAAGTGGTATCAAAGCATAGGTTACCAATGGAAGTCTAACAAGCTTGGGTAGGTCCTGATAGTGGAGTACCATGGAAAAGTGTAGAAGAAATAAGGGAAAGAGAAATGTTAAGTGACATAGTCAAAAGACACCATCTATACCAAACTCAAATGTTGATCAATAATTGGTTGATAGAAATGTCTCACAAGTTGAGTTAGCTATTAAATTAGAGGAAGAGTTTTTTGGAGTTCCTTTCTTTGATGGTTCAGATTTTTCTATTTGGTATATTATAATGCAAGTCTATCTATCTTCTTTAGGGTATGGTGTGTGGATGTCAGTTGAGAATGGATATTTTATTTCCTCTTAATCACCTAATACTACAAGTAACAAAGAGCCTTATGAATATAATCATATAGAAAAGAAGGCTATTCTGTCTAGATTATCTAATGAAGTTTCTTCTCAAGTTATGCATTATGAAACAACTCAAGATGTGTGGAAGGAGTTGATTAAAATCTATCAAGGTGATGCACTTGAAGGAGAGGACAGCTTGGTGTCTAAGGAAAGTGATAATGAAAGGAAACATTCACATGAAGGAGATAAGAGCCAATCTAATTCAGAAGAAGAAGATCACATTATGAGTGATTATGATCAGGAATATGATGAACATGAATGTGAGGTTGATGTTGAAGGAGAACTCATGTTTTCTCTGGGTGAGATCAAGAAATACAAAAAGGAGAACCAGAGATTAGAGTTGTAGCTACAAAAAAGACTCCAAGTAGAAAGCACTTTCAGATCTTGAAAGAGTATCTTCTGATCTTGAAGAGGTAAGAAATTAGATTATAGACTTAAAGAGTCATGTTGATGAATCTGACAAATTGATTATCATTCTAAAGACTAAAATTGAGGAATCCAAAAGAATAATAGATGTAACAAAATCTGACCTTGAGGTTAAAAGAATTGAATATCTGAAATTAGAGGTTGAAATTGTCAATCTTAGAAAAGATTATGAAGGTCTCAAGGTTCTATCCAAGAAATATTAGGAGTTTGAAGAAAGCACAAACAAGTTGCATGAAATGTTGGGAAAACTAAAATAACATAGGGACACTACTAGACTAGGCTATGAAAAGGGAAAGTCTTCTAAAGTTAGAGAAACTCCAAGAAAGAATATAGATTTGAACTATCATGTTGTTGTTCCTGAAGGCAAAAAAAAGATTGAAGCTGAGGTGAAAACCAAAGAAGAGTTTGTCAAAATGTACAAACAAAGGAGAAATCTCAGAAGAACTGCTCCAACAAGGCAAGCATATATGTACAGGTATAATTATTCATTTTTTGGTTATTGTTATACCTGTAATCATTTTGGACACAAAGTAGTTGATTGCAGAAGAAGTAAATCTGCTTCAATAAGGAATGTTAATCTTGTATGTTTCAAGTGCAACTCTCTTGGTCACAAAGCACATAGTTGCAGAATAAGATCATCTGGTTTGAAAATTTTGAAAAGGAAAGAGGCTAAAAAAGTTTGGAAGAAGAAACTTGAATAGAAGAAAGAACCTGTGAAAGTTTGGAGACTGAAACAAAGTCAAGAGAAGATAAATCCTAAACTTGTGCATATTGCACAAGTCACATCATCAGTTACATAAGATATAGCATTAGGATAGGGGGATTTGTTCAATGTTCTATTTTCTTACCCCCAAGGAGTTTTAGGAGAATTTCTAATGTATGTTTGTCAAAATAAGTTTATACTTGATTAGTTTGGTACATGAGATTTCAAAGGATATCAGAAAGAATGCTTCAAGAAGTTTTTACCACTCATTTCATGGTATTCATGCTTCATGTCAAATGGTGCTCAAGATATGGTGTAACATCAGACACTGCAATCTTTGTCATCTTGTGAATTCTTGAATCAGGATAATGACAGTAAGCTATCTTAATTCATATGATGAACATTGCACTATTATGATTTAGTGGTTTGGAGTTCTATATAGAGCAGATTCAAGTTATATGACAATTTTTATGGTGCTTGTTGTTGAAGTGAGTTACAATAAGATAGGATAGTGCAAGTACTTGTATATGACATAAATTTTTTTGGTATCAGGCAGTTTGATAGAAGACCTTGTTGTCATAGTGTTATGTCATGTAGTGGAGACCTCATTGATGTTGGCAAACTTGACAACAAATCCTTCTAACAGATTTGATGGTTCAGTTTGTGATTGTTTCTCATATTTTTGGGACCATGTAACAATTTAGGTGATAATACTCAATGCTAGCAGTTACTCCTATTGACATGGACAGTAAGTTTGAACAGTGATGCAAAAGTTTGGATTGATCATTTCTTCTGTGTCCTTCACATTCATATGATTCATGATAACAATCATATAAGATTGATGGTATATCTATTTTTTGGTTTTCTTGAAAGCCTTACATAGTACAACATTCATAGCTAGTGCTCATGATGGTCAAATGTACACTTATGCTTATATTGAGGTCAAGATATGAGAAATGATATTATATGAGAATTCATCATGTTTGATTGTCAATAGTAACAGCAGCACTTACAATGAGCAGGGCAAGTATGTAAGGCAGTACTAATGACCTTGATAACTCTACAATGTTGAAATTATGGAAAATATTGAATGATACTTATCTCCATGGTGTCATTCAGCATTAGGAAATATTGATCAGTTTTTACTATTTTTGTTTTATTGCAATACTTTCATAATTGTGCTCTTCTTATTTGAAGTGTGGTCTATTCACCATGGGTTAGTTGGATAGTGGATCTATATGGTATTTAATGTTTCTATGTTTATCATAGTGATCAGGGTGTTTGGAGATTTTATGGTCATGATGATCTAGTGTTGTCTCATGCTCACATTGATGCAATAATTGCATTGACAAGTCTTCTTTTACAAGGAGAATCCTAGTTATCTACTACTCTATAAGTTCAATGATAAATGATGTTGATCTTTGACAGTGATGTTTCAGACTTTGATAAGATCGAATGATGATGGGGAGTATTTAGTAAGGGGGAGAACTTTTGAGTATGTTGGCATGACAACACACAATGCTCAATACATCATAGAGTGTGATAGCGATACACTATAATGTGTGACCATTGCATACAATGTAAACCTCAATGTGATAGTGTTTAGGGTGTGAAAATGGAAGGAAAGATGAGAGATACGAGACCACCACTTTCACCCACTAAAACATTAGGGAAGCAAAGGGTAAGTTTATGGAAAAACTACTATTCACCTATGTTCCCTTTTCCTATATATTGTGGCTACATGATAGTTTGAAATCGGGGTTTTCAAGCTAGTTTATGTTCTTTAACCTTATAAACCTATTTTGCATACCAAATTGAAATAACTTTGTTTCAGACACAGATACTGATAAATTGAATATAGAAGTGTAGAATAAATAGATCAGAGACAGTGTACTCAAAATTTGAGGACCAGTTAGACTAGGGCACCATCAACCTTGTCCCGCAAGGTTTCGATTATCAGAATCTTCTGCATTAGAGGAATGACAAGCTCTAAAGACTCCTAGATCCTAGAAATCTTGTCCAGTTGGACTAGGCCGCCATCACTATTGTCTCGAAAGTCTTGGAATTCTAAAATCCAAAATTTGTCATAACTGTGTTCGCAAAATGAATCTTCTTGTAACTCCTTTTCACCAGATCTCAACAAATACAACCTGTGTCTACAAAAGGAGATGATAATGTTTGTGGCTATATAGGAGCTTGCCTTGGTCAAGCCCCATTTTGGTGTTCCCACCTCCATAATAGCCAAAGAAAAAGATTTGTAGATGTGTGTGTAAACCCTAGCAAAGTGTATGAAGAAAATAATAAACCCTAGATGTCTCAGTCAAAGGAAGATCAATAAATTACATAAAATCACAAATACAACTTCACCTCAAGGAGATGAAAACAATAAAGACTAGCATGAACAAGAAGGTGAATCAACAATGTTCACTAAGGATCTCCAAGCTCGATGCTGGAGGCTTCAACCCCTCTCACAATCATGCAAAAGGTGTGAAAAACCCTAGGAAAAGCAAGATAGTCTCAAGATCTTGATTCCTAATCTCCATCCATTATCTCCATGGTAGAAAAATCAAAATGACTTCAAGAGCTTCAACAAGTCATTGATCTTTAATGGCAATTTCAGCAGAGTTTTGGCATCAAGCTTGCATAAGAATTGTGATATGATAAAATGATTTTCAAATGTCTTTTTATATCAAAACCTTAGGAATTTCAAAATTTGAAATAATATGTTGACATCGCGTGAAAAATGAAAATTTGAAAACAGAATCCCAGAATGCACGAAAAGAGCTGACATCCCTCCAAAATTCAAGACCCCAGGAAATCAGGGAGGACAAGGGCACTAGAGCCCTAGTCCAAGCCCTAATTTCCTAAACATGACTGCCTTAGAGAGGTTAGGGGACCCTAGATCCAACTTTGTTTCTCTGGTTTAGTCTTCAGTTACTCATAAATACGAGATTCTTCCAGTTAGGGCTAAGTCAGTCAGGGTTTGGGAAGGTTTGTAAAACTAGGTTAAAAGGTCACAAAAGAGGAGGAGCTAAACTATGGGGAAATTGTACCATTCCATACAGGTGGACAATTTCTGACATAGCATTTAGCCCCCACTTTAGTGGCCATATGACACTACGTGCATATGCAACTAAAGGAAAGTAAGTACATAAATCATGAAAAGGATACCCAAAAGGATATTGTAGAGGACACAGAGATGTTATCACACAAGAGGAAGAAGCCCCCAAGTCTATAATCTTGCAAGACCACAATGTTAGGAACTCGTAACCTATAAAGGAATATCTTGTTAGAAAACCAAAATTGAATCAAACTGCAACCACCACCAATATGTCAGTTCATAAATGCTAAGGAGGTTGAGTGATGAGACATGATGAGGGAGGAAATCGAGGGAGATCTATGCCCCCCTTGTTTCTGCTTAGTTTGAAAAGTAGAAACAAGGAGATACCTACATGCATTGAATTCAAGGGGAACTTGATGAGAAATGTGTTATGATGGTTATTTGAAGAAAAAATATGTAGACATAACACATTGGATAAGATGGAGAGCAGAACCAGGGTTCCAACACAACCGATGATGCAAGAATTTGAGTTCGCTAGCTCAAGATAAGGCTCAAGAATGAAACTAGACTACTTTTGCACCTAGGTATTGATAGGATTTCTCATTTGCTTCACTATATAAAGAGAGTCATCACTTGTCACTATTCATTTGTTACTTGTCATCTTGTAGAAGAATAGAGGAGAAGGAGGAGGAGATCGATGATGCCGACCTGACGTCCATACCATTTGCCGAGGCTGGAGATGTTCAAAGCTCGAGTAGTAGAGAGGCGCCTTGAGGTTGAGGTAGGTCCCTGATCCTTGCTCTATTTGTGTTATGCTCATAATTTGGTAGTTTTTATTCTATTTCCATTCCTGCTAGGAGAGATTGGACAAGGGTCCCAATTAGGGGTGCTCAAGTCCACCCAGGGCGCTCAAGTCCTACTTGGGTGCCCTAGTCCACTTGTGGCATGCAAGTCCAAAAAGGACAAGGGCCCCAGGGACTGTACACTATTCTTCAGTTTTGTTATGATGTTACCTTCTCATGCTCAGGATTTGATACAAGCTGTTGTTGTTCATGTCACGCAGGTTGTTCCTACGATGTGAGAGCACATAGGTAGTTGCCTTATGTCGCTTCTATGGGACCACATCGGTACCATGGTGGTTGCAAAGAGAAGCTACTTATAGGATGTAGGGCTTTGGTGGATCTTTGACATGCCCATGATCAGATTTTATGCTAGCATGTTGATGGTACTTATGGTGAGATGGGATGTTGATACATCTACTTTTCGTCTACCAACAAGAGAGATGACCATTACCTTAGAGGATGTCTTCCAGATCCTATGACTTCCTATATGGGGAGAGACAGTGAGAGTTGCAGGTCATCGCTCAATGGAGTATACCTACTAGAGTTAGATATACTATTTGGGTTGTACAGTCGCTCATGCAAAGCATGGGCATATGCAGCTTCGACTACTAGAGCAGGGATGCATAGATATTCCACTGATTTGACAAATGATGATTGTGACTATAGCATTAATAGGTGCACCTGATGGTCATAGCACTCACCTCCATGGTGGCCTTGTACACACTATTAGGGCGATAGAGTAGCACAGGACAGTATACGCATGGGGTCCTAGTATGCTTGCTCACCTGTATTGTGATTTGGATCGGTATGTGCATTATGAGGCACAAGGATTGATCTGTTGCACACTATTACAGGTGTGGACCTTTGAGCATATCATCCATGAGCTCACACCTATCCCCTTATTAGATGTTGAAGGTTCTATGATTTACTTTACTGGAGGATCACATTTGACAGATTACGACTGAGCAACATTATTTGGAGACCTTATCGCTATTGTATAGTGTGGCCTAGTGAGCAGAGATAGTTAGCTAGGATGCAGATGGATCAGCTATTGGCTGGTCACCTCAATCATGTCGTCTCATGCTTCTACTATGATCAGGTAGCACACCAGTTCAGACAATGAAAGGATGTACCCAAGATGTGTCTGAGCTATCCATGGTCTATGTGCAGTGCAGTTAGGGAAAACAGTGCCTGATGGTTGACTATAGCAAACATTGTACTGAGTGATGATGATGGTCCAGAGGATGTAGAGCCAATGCTTGACATGGATGATGTCAGGGTGACCTGAACTTATGAGATTTGGTGGCAGAGAGTGTGACCAGCTCCCATTTATCCACTTGGTCATCACACTGGGGATCCTCGACCTTGGCCTGGGAAGGGGATGGATGCTGAGATGGAGGAGGACTTTAGTGATCTAGCAGGCCATTATGATGTGGATGGTGATGAGGAGGATAAGGATGATGACGAGGGAGAGGTTGCGTCATGATACACTTTTAGAGTGAGGACACAGCAATACCCTTAGGAGCCAGACAATGACAAGGAAGAGGATATTCATTCTCAGCCGAGTACCCAGGTTCCCCCTCCTGCAGGTATGCAGAGAGTGAGTCGATATGAGGAGGGGGAGTCTAGTAGGTGCATGCCCCCACCTACAGCAGTAGCTATAGAGCTCATCATACCTCTAGCTATCTAAGATCCATCCTAGTGAGATGGTGATCTTTGTAGGATACACTTTATGCTTTTATATGCAGTAGCTTATGAGTATTTTGAGTTATGTTCATATATATGTTTTTATATGAGATGCTAATGTCTACTTTATTTATATTTTGCAGTTGGGACAGATGCATGGTGCGACTTTGTGAGTCACATCATTACGGAGATAGTACCATCGGATGCAGCCAAGCAGTGTGTGTGGGCAAGTTACTCACCACAACCATCTGTAGGGCATCATGTAAATATCTTTATGCCTTTCATGAAGTACAGATTATCAGCCAAGGATGTCATAGATCAGTCCACTCAGAGAGCCAAGCATGCAGAGGCAGAGCTACATGCACTTCATGAGCAGGTTGTAGCAGCTATTGTACCTAAGGGAGGTCACATCAACAGTGAGACTTCGTCGGTAGAGTTACTTCAGACGAGAGCTGACAGGGACAATATTCAGGTAGAGCTAGAGAGAGTCACCTTAGAGAGGGACCAATATTAGTAAATGTACTAGGATATGTGTGACAAGATGATGGGACTAAGGAGAGAGATTAGGAGGTTATGAGCGCGAAGTGGGTCTAGAAGTCATTTGTGATTCATAGCCATACACAGCCAGCCTTCTGTCGCACATACACCACGAGGTTCTACAGGTATAGGTGACAGGGGTTCCACTATGTGATAGATGTATTTTGTATTATGACATCCCATTTTGTTATATGAGAGTTGTATACACCTAAAAATGACACGACTCTACCTAAATAAATATTTTAAATATTTATTTCATCTTCATATTCCTCTTATCAATAAATAAATAAATAAATTTATTTATTTGATTCATTTTCTCCCATTAATTCGATAAATTACATTTATTTAATTAATTTCATCTATATATCAACTTTATTCTTCTAAATAATTAAATAATTTTAATTATTTAATTAAATAATCCATTCTTCTAAATTTAAATAAAATGCAAATTTATTTAAATAAAATCTCCAAAAAATAAAATATATTTAAATATTTTATTTATTCTTCCAAATTATCTACAAGTAATTAAATAAATTTATTTATTTAATTAGGCTTTCTTATCTTCTAAAAAAATCTTCAAAATCTTCCAAAAATAAATTCCTCTTGTCACACAAAAGCAAACTTTGAGTTAACTGATTTAAAGCTATCAACAAAGTTCTTAAATTAGAGAAATATATTCTAATTTAAGAAATGAAAACTCATCCTCATCAAGAAAGTAGTTAACTCAACAAAGCTTCTTTTTGAATGACACATGTCCTTCTATTCGCGCACGTTCTCTCGAACATTCTCCTCCATTGATGTTCTCATTTCTTCTCAACCGTTGATCTTCTTCTACACAACTCTATAAATACAACCCTCTTCTTCTTCATATCCAACTTTTGAGTAAACTTATGCTACAAAATCTATAGCATGCCATTGGTACCTGCATTTCCATACCATCTATCAACCATTGCATATTGTGTTGAAGCTCATCTTCAACACAACAAGTATCTGAGCCGTTTATCCTTGTCATCTTGAGGAATCGAAGCAAGGAAGCAAGCTTCCTGAGGGCCATCTTCTTCACCAAAAGATCAAGAAAGAATAGGCAAACAATGGAAATCACAAGCTAAAAGGTTGTGAGTATCTCTCTCTCTTATTTTGAATCCTTTTTATCTGCACATTCCATTGATGTTTTGGGTTTTTATTATTCATTTTGATTATCCCATTTTACCCATAACAATAGTCACCTCGGATGTATATCAAAACTGAGCATATATATATATGATGTTTTCTTATTACTATTTCTGGTTATCAAATGTGATTTTTGTGAAATGCACATTGTTTTGTAAGAATATTCTGTGCTTAAGATAGTTAATTTATAGGTGATCTTAACATGTTTAAACAAGATACAACTATAATTAACTAATGAAGATAATATGTTAAATGAATTAAGACAAATAAAATATTTTGTCAAAATTAAAGCTAAATTAACTTAGTAATTTAACTTATATAACATTTAACACATGATCTAAGCATAATTTTTTTTGAGGTGCATTGCATTAATAGGTTCTTTAAGTGGCATACCTTGTTCATCAGCTATCTTATATGCACTTGATCTAAAGGCTTTAGTAATGACATACGGTCCGAGCCAATTAGGATTGAATTTCCCTTTTTCTCCTGGAGGTGCGTTCACATTGCTTTGATTCCCATACAACACTAAGTCTCCAATGTCAAATGAATGGTGTATAACACATTCATTATATGATCATTGTATGCTTTTCTAATGTTCTTTAAGATGTTCTAGAGCATTGATATGTTGTTCATCCAACATTTCAAGTTGGTGCAATTGTTTTTTTCATTCCTTGTCATCATCAAGAACATCCCTTAGAGATGAAAGGAAGTTAGGTGTGCGGAAATTGCTTCCTACACTAATCTAATGAGGAGAGATGAGTGCAAATTTGTTTTAATCCTTATAGTTATAGAATGTTAAACATAGCAATGGAGATATTATAGCAATACACAACATAAGAATGTAAGACAAAAGAGAGAGAGAGACAAGATATAATGTGGGGAAAACCCTTACAGGTGAAAAACCCCACACTCCAAAACCTGCACAATGTATTATCAAAAATGAAATGGTTTACAATACACTTGCAATACAAGCTCTTAGAAGTGTTCAACACTCATATCTAGAGGTAAACTGGTAGCATAATAGTACCTTTCAATCACATAATACATCTCTTCTCAAAGCACCTGCTTAAATACAATTTTACAAGGCAAAAATGGACCTTCCTTGAGATGGGCATCCAACTTGGCCTCATGGCCCAAAACCCATGCCTAGGGACACTTGTCCAACATTACAGCATGGCCATGACACTTGTCATATTACCCCATCCCAATATGGTCATCTATTCTCAAGTTGGGCAATGACATATGCTCTTACGACTCTTACAACTGTCATAGAGTCTGTAATAACTGTCATATCTTACAACTGTAAGAGAATCTATCATACACTAACTAAAAATAGCATATTCTCTTACAACATGTCATAAACCTCCTTAGGCCACCCAAAGATGCCTTCTTCCAAGATGCCTTGTGACACATGTCTTCACCTGTCATAGAACATTCCATTTACGACTCTTACGCGTCATAGATTCTATCATAGGAATCTGTCATAACCATTTTGGTCAAGATTCACTTACACACTAGTCAAAGTGCTGACACATGGAAAAATACATCTACCACTAAGTGGGACTCCTATCTCCTCATGTGAGGACAAAATTACATGTGGTCACCTTCCACGTAGGATGACACATCACTGTGCCAACTCCCACAAGATGACGAAACATGACTTGCATCCAAAATACATTTATAGGCAATAAATAAATAAATACAATTAATTAATACAAGGAATTACCATGGCTTAGACACCATAATTCCCAACATTCTCCCACTTGTTAAACACCTTGTAAGAGCCAATGGAAATGACATGATTTAACTTCTATAGGTCGAGAGGCCCATAGACTTCAAACACCATATAACTTGTTTGTGCCCACTGGTTTCATCAATGCATCCACAACATTCTTTAGAGTTTCTACCTTCTCCAAATTCACCTTCCCATCCTCTACCATGTCTCACATGAAGTGAAACTATACATCAATATGCTTTGTTCTAGCATGGAAAGTTGGATTCTTTTCTAGGCAAATTGTACTCTAACTGTCACAACAAATCGTAATATATCCTGCATCAACACCAATATCTGAACACAATATCTTAAGCCAAATGGATTCCTTGCAAGCATGTGTTGCTGCCATATACCCAGCTTCTATCATGGACAAAGAGACCATAGGTTTCTGCTTACTCATCCAACTAATTGAACCACCAAACATAGTAAATACGTAAGCACTGGTGGATCTCTTGCTGTCAATGTCACCCTCCCAATCAGAATCCACAAATCCATGAATACAAACAGAATGCAGAACTCTTATAGGATTACCATGATAGCATATGGAATACTCAAAAGTATCCCTCAAATATCTGAACACTCTCTTTACTGCATCCCAATGTACTCATCCATGATTAGCCATAAATCAACTAAGGACTCCCACTGCTTGAGAAATGTCTAGTCTTGTGCAGACTGGTGCAGGAGCACCCGCACATGATCAGGATATAGGTCCGCATGATGACATACATGATCAGGATATAGGATAATTATCAGTATGATGACTGGATAGCCTATTTTTAGTATGTTTGACTTCTTCATGTAATAAGGTCCACTGGACCGATGCTATGTAATAGTTCAGCCTAGGAGTATGTGTAGGCAGTTAGAGATCGGGATAAGATAGTCTAAGCTGTCCTCTCTCCCAGCCGCTTGGAAGCTCCCAGCCGCTGGGAAGTGAAGTTAGTAGTACTCGAAGGATTTGTTATATATACCTTCGACCTGTTAGGGTTTAGACATAGTTCATATTGACAATTCATATTGAGATTGGTGGTGTGTTGAGTTGAGATTCAGGAGAGCAGTTCAGACATTGTGAAGCTGTATTCAGGACATTTGAATTTCAATTGAATAAGATCTCATCTTTGCATTATCTGGTTGTATCAGTTGTATCTGTTTTGATTTCCTTTTCTGTTTGCAAGTTAATGGGCACTTTCAACCCTTCCACCGGTTGATCCTGCAAATCGGTGGAATGGTCCTGTATCATAGCTTAGGTTGCATTTGTGTTTCCAGTTCCTACATTGCATTGTTCAGGAGATCAGTTAGGAGCATGCTGTGAATCAGCCTAGCATCCTCATGTGCTAGGTATAGAAAGTTAAACTGTTAGATTTTGGTTAGAAGGTGATCCGGCCCGGTCGTCTCATGATCTTTGTGAAATTATGCGGGTTTTGAGTGTTTACATGCAGTGGACGGATACACAGGAGTCTGCATGAGCGTTTCCAGTCGGAACGAGCCGCATCGTCATCTGCGAATCCATCGCCATCAGGATCGGGTCATGAAGTTGTTGAAGTTTGCATGTTGCAGGTGCATCATGATGTTTTGAGTTGAATATATACTCAGTGTATATATCGCAGTCAGGATCATCTCTCGGGGAAGGTCATCATCCGCATATCGCTAACGGATGCGGGTGTGAAAGTCAAGTTTTTTGGCTAAGTGTTGAAGAGTTCATCAGGATGATGTGTGACGTCATCGTCATCAGGATATGACGTCATCGTCATCAGGATATTAAGAAATCCCTCTATGCGAGTTTATGCTATCATCACTAAGGGTTTAGGCATCGGCGAAGGTAGAAAGTTGTTAAGCATCATCAGGAGGTTTCGAGGAACCGGATGACCAATATCATGATGCTATTGTTTGTATCGTCGGGCAGTGGAGCGTCGAAGGCAAGGTGTTGAAGGCGATCGTCATCAGGATATTTGGAACAACCGGATATTTGGATATCCTGCTGACGAAGGTGATATCGAATATCATGATGATGCCGCTGGTATGTGGCACCCGATGAACAGTGCAACCGGAGGATGTTTGCGCCTGTTGATTATCATGATGATGATGATAGGCGACAAACGGAGGAGGTAAATAGTAGTCGACAGGAGGATATTTGCGATCATCCGAAATATGATGATGCTGTTGAAATGTGATGATGCGGTTGGTATCTCTAGGAAATATGATGATGATGTTCAACCGATAGTGAATTTTATCATGCTGTTTGTATTGTGGGCTACTCCTTCCTGTTAGGTTAGCCTCCGTTGCGTCCCACTCTGCATCATAGTGGTATCAGAGCAAAGGTTAGGATCTTCTGGAAAAGATAAGCAGGATGTCAGACGAAGAAGGAACATCTGAGGTTCCAACAAGGATGACCAATGCTGAGTTGGCAGTTCTGGTGAAGAAACAGATTGCAGAAAGCAAGGCCGTGAAGGCTCAGAATCAGGAGTTGAAAGATGAGTTAGCAAAGTTGAGGAGCAGAGTAGGTTCTGGTAGAGAAGATGATAGGGAAGAAGAAGAGATCCCTAATTGGAGCGAGGAGGTCGTTCCTGCAGACCAGAGGCCACTGTTGAACGCCCTCAAGGCCATGGAGAGGAGAACCATGGATGTGAAGCTGGATTTGCCAGTATTTACAGGTAAGATGGACCCTGATTCAGTAATGGAATGGATAGATTGTTTGAACAATTTCTTTGTGACAGAGGAGATACCAGAACAGCAGAGAGTGAAGATAGCACAGTCAAAGATGAAAGAAGCTACCTTGACATGTTGGAACTTTGTTCAGGATGATAGAGTGCAGGAGGGGAAACGTAGAGTTGCCACATGGAAGAAGATGATGGAATTGGTGAAGGAAGCTTATATTCCTTTGGATTACAGTATCCAGTTACACAAGAGGAAGCAGAACCTGAAGCAGAAGGAGCTAGATGTCAGCTCATATACAGAAGAGTTCATGAAACTCTGCATGAAGACCAAGGTGAAAGAAAGTGAAGAAGAGAAGGTAGCCAGATACCTTAATGGATTGAGGTTTAATATTCAGGAAGATCTAAGTCTGCATAACCCAGATACAGTGCAGAAAAGCTTTCAGTTGGCATTGAAAGTGGAAGAAAAGTTGAAAAGAAAACAAGATCAGAACAACAGAGGAAGAGGAAGACAACAAAGAGGTGCAAGAGGTCCTTTCAGAGGCAGAGGACATGGACAGGGATATCAAGGAGAATCCAGTCAGGACAATAGCAAGGGCAACAATAGTCAGAATCAGAGAGAGAATTTCAGTCAGCAAGGAAACTTCAGAGGTAGAAGACCCTTCAGAGGAAGATCCCAGGGCAGAGGATCCATCAGGTGTTACAACTGTAACAAAGAAGGCCATATAGCCAGCAGATGTCCAGACAAGGCCACAAGCTCAGCAGGAGAAAGGAGGACAAATCTGGTCAATGAACCTGATAATCAGAGTAGGACAAGCTCTAATGATTTTCAGAGTGTGAATGGTCCTGAGAATTATGGATATCCAGAAAGTGGAGAGTCCCTGATGATGAGAAGAACAGTGACTACCATGAAGGTACCTGACAAAGAAGCCCCTCAGAGAAAGTCTCTTTTCAGAACCACTTGCAAAGCAGGAGGTAAGGCTTGTAAAGTTTTGATTGATTCTGGTTCTACTGAGAACTTTGTGTCTGAAGAAATGGTGGTAAAACTGAAGCTTAGGAGATTGCCTCACCCATCTCCCTATAAAGTCTCATGGCTTACTCAAGGTCAGCAGACAACTGTAGAAGAGCAGGCTTGGGTAGAATTTTAGATTGGTGGATATAAGGATAAGTTGTTGTTTGATATCACCAAGATGGATGCTTGCAACCTTTTGTTTGGTAGACCATGGCAATATGATCTGAAGGCACAGCATGATGGTGTTAAAAACACCTATAAAATCACTAAAGATGGTAAAGAAGTAACGTTATTCCCATTGAAGGAGAAAGAGGAAAAGTCTAAAGGCAAAGAAGTGAAGGTCATGCTGATGGAAGGCAAACAGTTCATGAAAGAAGTAGCAGCAGAAGGTGCAGTTGCATATGCCCTGATCCCCTGTATGAGTGTGAATAAGAAACAACAGCAAGAAGCCAAGAAGGAGAAGAAGCCAAGGTTGATAGACCCAGCTGTCCAAGAGTTATTGGATAAGTACAAAGGTGTTATCTCAGAGGGAATGCCAAGATCCCTACCACCTGTCAGAGATATCAGTCATTGCATAGACTTGATTCCAGGGTCTACACTTCCAAATAAAGCAGCTTATAAGCTTACCCCAGAACAGAATGCAGAAGTAGCCAGACAGATTGAAGAATTGATGAATTCAGGTCTGATTGGAAAGAGTTTGAGTCCATGTGCAGTACCAGCTGTACTAGCACCAAAGAAGGAAGGCACTTGGAGACTTTGCACAGATTCCAGAGCCATCAACAAGATCACAATCAGGTATAGGTTTCCAATCCCCTGAATTGAGGATTTACTTGATTGTTTGGGAAGTGCTAAGTACTTTACCAAAATAGATTTAAAGAGTGGATACCATCAGATAAGGATTAGACCAGGTGATGAGTGGAAGACAGCATTCAAAACAAATGAAGGTTTGTATGAATGGAAGGTTATGCCTTTTGGTTTGTCTAATGCCCCTAGTACTTTCATGAGGCTGATGAATGAGGTTCTGAAGGAATTCATTGGTAAGTTTGTCATAGTCTATTTAGATGACATTCTGATTTTCAGTAACACCAGAGAAGAACATCTCAGGCATATAGATCTGGTTCTCAAGAGGTTACATGAAGAGAAGCTGATGATAAACTTGGACAAGTGTCTGTTCATGAAACAGGAGATCACCTATTTAGGTTTTGTCATCTCACAAGGAAAGCTGCAGATGGATAAGGAGAAGGTGAGTGCCATATTGAATTGGCCAACTCCACAGACCATGAATGAAGTCAGAAGTTTCCATGGGTTAGCAACCTTCTACAGAAAGTTCATCAGAGGGTTCAGTCATATTTGTGCACCCATGCTGGATACCATCAAAGGAGGACAGAAGTGCAGGTTTGTTTGGACTCAAGGAGCAGATGATTCCTTTGAGGCATTGAAGAGGAAGGTGGCACAGCAGCCAGTCCTTGCACTTCCAGATTTCAATAAGATCTTTCAGGTAGAGTGTGATGCCAGTCACATGGCCATTGGAGCAGTACTCAGCCAAGAGGGTAGACCAATTGCATTTTTCAGTGAAAAGCTCAATGATGCTAAGAAAAGGTATTCATCATATGATCTGGAAATGTATGCTTTAGTTCAGTCCCTAAAGAAATGGAGGCATTACCTGATGCCAAAGGAGTTCATAGTCTTCACAGATAATCAAGCTTTGAGTTTCATCAACAGTCAGGAGAAGCTGAACCACAGACATATGAAGTGGGTAGAGACCTTGCAGGCTTTCACTTTTACCTTGAAGCATAAGAAAGGGGTCAAAAACAAAGTTGCAGATGCTTTGAGCAGGAGAGTTCTCACCGTCAATCAGATTCAGTTAGAGAGTGTTGGTATTGATTCACTCAAGACCATGTATGAGTCTGATGCAGATTTTGGAGAAATATATCAGGTCTGTACTCCTTTTGGGGAGAGATACCATGCTGAGTTCTCTGAATTCCTGATCCAAGATGGATTGTTGTTCAAGGGTGGACAGTTGTGCATCCCAAGATGTTCCATGAGATTAAATATAATCAAGGAGAAACATTGTGGAGCAATGGCAGGTCATTTTGGTCTAGACAAGACTCTTGATCTGGTCAGGAGGCATTATTTCTAGCCTAAGTTGCAGTCAGATGTCAGGAAATTTGTAGAAACCTGTGTAATTTGTCAGAAGGCTAAAGGCAGGTCAACTAATGCAGGGTTATATCAGCCCTTACCCATTCCTTCCAGACCATGGGAAAGTATCAGTATGGATTTTGTTTTAGGTTTGCCAAGGACCAGGAGAGGATTTGATAGTGTCTTTGTTGTAGTGGATAGATTCAGTAAAATGGCACATTTCTTGCCATGCAAAACCACTGCTGATGCCTCATATATTGCAGATTTATTCTTCAGGGAAATTGTCAGAATTCATGGGTTGCCTTTGAGCATAGTTTCAGACAGAGATGTGAAGTTTGTGGGTCACTTCTGGAGAACCCTTTGGAGGAAACTGGGAACCAATTTGTCTTTTTCCTCTGCATATCATCCTCAAACGGATGGACAAACTGAGGTTGTGAACCGTTCCTTGGGGAATCTACTTAGATGCTTGACAAAACAGCATGGAGAGAAGTGGGACAATATTCTGTCTCAAGCTGAGTTTTCATATAATGATACTGTCAACAGGAGCACAGGAAAATCGCCTTTTCAGGTAGTGTATGGAATGCATCCCAGAGGTATTTTAGAGTTGCGAGAGCTACCTACAGCAGATCCTGTTAGTGCAGATGGAGAAGCTTTTGCTGAAGCAATCAAAGAAGTTCATGATCAGGTTAAGACCCAACTCCAGCAAACCACATTGAAATATAAGGAATATGCTGACAAGAAGAAGAAGGATGTTCAATTTGCTGTTGGAGATTTGGTTTGGGTTCACTTGAAGAAAGACAGGCTCCCTAAGGGGAAGTATACTAAGCTCATGCAAAAGAAAGTTGGACCATGTCAGATTTTGCAAAAGCATGGACACAATGCTTATGAGATCCAACTACCACCTGATCTTGGTTTGTCTCCTATCTTCAATGTATGTGATCTAACTCCATACAAGGCTAGTTCAGATGCAGATCAGGATATCCTCCAGGATACAGTTGCTGAAGACATTCCTCCACATGATCCTCCACAGATACAGCAGATTTTGGACACTAGAGTGGTCAAACAGACCAGGAACAAAAAGTACTTGGAGTACCTCGTCTCTTGGAAGGGACAGCCGACTTCTGAAGCAGTATGGATGACTGCAGAACAGATACAGAAACATGGTGCCGACCTTGATACTCTCATCTCAAGTGGACTTGAGATTTCTTCTTTTGGGGAGTATGGTGCAGGAGCACCCGCACATGATCAGGATATAGGTCCGCATGATGACATACATGATTAGGATATAGGATAATTATCAGTATGATGACTGGATAGCCTATTTTTAGTATGTTTGACTTCTTCATGTAATAAGGTCCACTGGACCGATGCTATGTAATAGTTCAGCCTAGGAGTATGTGTAGGCAGTTAGAGATCGGGATAAGATAGTCTGAGCTGTCCTCTCTCCCAGCCGCTTGGAAGCTCCCAGCCGCTGGGAAGTGAAGTTAGTAGTACTCGAAGGATTTGTTATATATACCTTCGACCTGTTAGGGTTTAGACATAGTTCATATTGACAATTCATATTGAGATTGGTGGTGTGTTGAGTTGAGATTCAGGAGAGCAGTTCAGACATTGTGAAGCTGTATTCAGGACATTTGAATTTCAATTGAATAAGATCTCATCTTTGCATTATCTGGTTGTATCAGTTGTATCTGTTTTGATTTCCTTTTTTGTTTGCAAGTTAATGGGCACTTTCAACCCTTCCACCGGTTGATCCTGCAAATCGGTGGAATGGTCCTGTATCATAGCTTAGGTTGCATTTGTGTTTCCTGTTCCTGCATTGCATTGTTCAGGAGATCAGTTAGGAGCATGCTGTGAATCAGCCTAGCATCCTCATGTGCTAGGTATAGAAAGTTAAACTGTTAGATTTTGGTTAGAAGGTGATCCGGCCCGGTCGTCTCATGATCTTTGTGAAATTATGCGGGTTTTGAGTGTTTACATGCAGTGGACGGATACACAGGAGTCTGCATGAGCGTTTCCAGTCGGAACGAGCCGCATCATCATCTGCGAATCCATCGCCATCAGGATCGGGTCATGAAGTTGTTGAAGTTTGCATGTTGCAGGTGCATCATGATGTTTTGAGTTGAATATATACTCAGTGTATATATCGCAGTCAGGATCATCTCTCGGGGAAGGTCATCATCCGCATATCACTAACGGATGCGGGTGTGAAAGTCAAGTTTTTTGGCTAAGTGTTGAAGAGTTCATCAGGATGATGTGTGACGTCATCGTCATCAGGATATGACGTCATCGTCATCAGGATATTAAGAAATCCCTCTATGCGAGTTTATGCTGTCATCGCTAAGGGTTTAGGCATCGGCAAAGGCAGAAAGTTGTTAAGCATCATCAGGAGGTTTCGAGGAACCGGATGACCAATATCATGATGCTGTTGTTTGTATCGTCGGGCAGTGGAGCGTCGAAGGCAAGGTGTTGAAGGCGATCGTCATCAGGATATTTGGAACAACCGGATATTTGGATATCCTGCTGACGAAGGTGATATCGAATATCATGATGATGCCGCTGGTATGTGGCACCCGATGAACAGTGCAACCAGAGGATGTTTGCGCCCGTTGATTATCATGATGATGATGATAGGCGACAAACGGAGGAGGTAAATAGTAGTCGACAGGAGGATATTTGCGATCATCTGAAATATGATGATGCTGTTGAAATGTGATGATGCGGTTGGTATCTCTAGGAAATATGATGATGATGTTCAGCCGATAGTGAATTTTATCATGCTGTTTGTATTGTGGGCTACTCCTTCCTGTTAGGTTAGCCTCCGTTGCGTCCCACTCTGCATCACAGACCATGGCATACATCAAAATGACAATAGCACTAGCATAAGGTACTCTACTCATGTCCTCCACCTCACTAGGAGATTTTGGGCAATCATTAACAGACAACTTTGTCCCCAATGAATTAGGAACAGACAGTGGTCTACAATCTGCCATGCTAAACCTATCCAACACCATCCTCACATACTCTGGGTTAACCAAAGTTTTCTATTAGCTCTGTCTCTTCTGATTTCCATTCCAGAATGTACCTAGCTACCCCTAGAATTTTCATCTCAAATTGTGCTAACAACTAAGACTTCAAATCAAAAATCATATTCTTACCATTCCCAATTAAAAACATATCGTCAACATACAATGCAATAATGAGAATGTGATCATTGTCAAATTTGTAATATAGACAATGATCTAATTTTGATCTCAGAAATCCAATCGACAATACAAAGACATCAAATTTCATATACCACATCCTAGGAGACTGCTTCAAACCATACAAAGACTTTTTTATCTTGCAAACCAAATTTTCTTTCCCTTTCTCTATGTAATGCTATGGCTGTGACATGTAAATCTCTTCCTCCAAATCACCATGAAGGAAAGTTGTCTTCACATTCATCTGCTCCACCTCTATGTCATAAGCAACTACAAGAGATAACAAGAACTGAATGGATGTCAGCTTTGCAATGGGAGAGAAAATTTCATTAAATAAATAAATACAATTAATTAATACAAGGACTTACCAAGGCTGAGACACCGTAATTCTCAACATTCTCCCACTTGTTGAACACCTTGTAAGAGCCAATGGAAATGACATGATTTAACTTCTATAGGTCGAGAGGCCCATAGACTCCAAACACCATCTAAACTTGTCTGTGCCCACTGGTTTCATCAATTCATCCACAACATTCTTCAAAGTTTCTACCTTCTCCAAATTCACCTTCCCATCCTTTACCATGTCTCACATGAAGTGAAACTATACATCAATATGCTTTGTTCTAGCATGGAAAGTTGGATTCTTTGCTAGGCAAATCACACTTTGACTATCACAACAAATCGTAATATATCCTACATCAATACCAATATCTAGACACAATGTCTTAAGCCAAATGGCTTCCTTGCAAGCATGAGTTGCTGCCATATACTCAGCTTCTATCATGGACAAAGAGACCATAGGTTTCCGCTTACTCATCCAACTAATTGCACCACCAAACATAGTAAACATGTAAGCACTAGTGGATCTCCTACTGTCAATGTCACCCTCCCAATCAAAATCCACAAATACATGAATACAAATAGAATGTAGAAGTCCTATAGGATTACCATGATAGCATATGGAATACTCAAAAGTACCCCTCAAATATATGAACACTCTCTTTACTGCATCCCAATGTACTCGTCCAAGATTACCATAAATCAACTAAGGACTCCCACTGCTTGGGTAATGTCTAGTCTTGTGCAGACCATGCATACATCAAATTGCCAATAGCACTAGCATAAGGTAGTCTACTCATGTCCTCCACCTCACTAAGAGATTTTGGGCAATCATTAATAGACAACTTTGTCCCCAACGAATCAGAAACAAATAGTGGTCTACAATCTGCCATGCTAAACCTATCCAACATCGTCTTCACATACTTACTCTGGGTTAACCAAAGTTTTCTGTTAGCTCTATCTCTTCTAATTTCCATTCTCAGAATGTACCTGGCTGCCCCTAGAATTTTCATCTCAAATTGTGCTGACAACTGAGACTTCAAATCAAAAATCATATTCTTACCATTCCCAATTAAAAACATATCATCAACATACAATGCAATAATGAGAATGTGATCATTGTCAAATTTGTAATATAGACAATGATCTGATTTTGATCTTAGAAATCTAATCGACAACACAAAGACATCAAATTTCATATACCACATCCTAGGAGACTACTTCAAACCATACAAAGACTTTTTTAGCTTGCAAACCAAATTTTCTTTATCTTTCTCTATGTAATGCTCTGGCTGTGACATGTAAATCTCTTCCTCCAAATCACCATGAAGAAAAGTTGTCTTCACATTCATCTGCTCCACCTTTATGTCATAAGCAACTGCAAGAGATAACAAGAACCGAATGGATGTTAGCTTTGCAATGGGAGAGAAAATTTCACCATAATCAATTCCCTCTACTTGTGAGTAACCCTTTGTAACCAATCTAGCCTTGTACTTTTCAACATTGCCATCTGCACTGAATTTCTTCTTGAATAGCCATTTGAATCCAACAAGTTTCTGTCCTTCAGGCAAAGGCACCAAGTCCCATGTTTTATTCTTCTCCAAAGAAGTCATTTCATATTCCATGGCCTCCTTCCAGGAACTTGCATCTTTCATGCCCATAGCCTTTGTCACAATTCTAGGCTCATCAGTGTTAGTAAGCAAGGCAAAAGCACAACTAGAATATAGCAATGAATAACCAAACCTATCAAGTTGCTTCCTTGTTCATGTAGACTTCCTCAATGGCTAAGGTTTAGGTTCTACTTTTTCTTCTGAGATTACAAAGTTACTAGAGCCTCCTCATCATCAGGTCTCACAGGTTATGTTGGTTCAATCTTCTTAGGGGTAGAAGGAAACTGAACCACATCCTCTTTTTTTTTTTGTTTGTTCTAGATGTAGAACAATAGAAGAAGGTGTTAGCTCTTTGAAGGTAACACTTCAGCTATATAACACTTTTTTAGCCACAGGATCCCAAAGCTTGTATCCTTTCACAACAACACCATAGCCAATGAAAATACACTTAATAGCCTTGTTCTCCAATTTAGACCATTTCTCCCTAGGCACATGTGCATATGCCTCACAACCAAAAACATGAAGATGTCTACCCGAAGACTTCTTACTAGACCACACCTCCATAAGTGTCTTGCCAACAAGAGTTGTTGTAAGAGACCTATTTACAAGGTAGCAAGTAGTGGCTATAGCTTCAGCCCAAAACTTTTGTTTGAGGCTTGCTCCACTAAGCATACTCCTAGCCTTCTCCATCAGTGTCCTAGTCATCCTCTTTGCAACTTCATTTTGTTGTGGGGTGTATGGAGTTGTCTTATGTATTTCAATCCCTTGCTCTTTATAAAACTTATCAAACTCTACCAAACAAAACTCACCACCATTGTTAGTCCTCAAACACTTAATCTTTTTACTAGTTTGATTCTCAACAAAAGCTTTAAAATCTTTGAAATTACTAAAGACTTCAGACTTGCTTCTAAGAAAATAAATCCATGTCCTTCTACTGTAATCATCTATGAAAGCTATAAAATATACAGATTTGGAAATTGAAGGAACACTAATAGGACCAAACACATCAGAATGAATAAGGTCCAACACACCAGAAGACTTGTGAGAACTAGAGTAAAATTGAACATAGTTTTGCTTTCCATATATACAATGTTCACAAAAGTTGGACTCGAGATTACAATCATTTAACCCCTCAACAAGGTTTTTTTTTTCATGGTTCTAAGACCCTTCTCACCAATGTGGCTGAATCTCTTATGCCATAACATTGTCTTTTTAGTAGGAAGCTTAACTTCCAAAGCATGAGCACCCTTGGGTACCCAAAATGCACTACGATCAGAATTTGTTACAATAGATTTCTTCACTACCGGTTCCAATGGTGGGGTTGAAGTGACTACAACTCTTTTCTTCAAGTCAGAAGAACTATTGCACTGTGAAGTGAATGCTTCTAGCTTAAATAGAGTACCTCTCTAAGTACCCTTCACAAGCACCATAGATCCTCTAGCCATCTTGCATCCATCCTTCGAAAAGACAACCTACACACCTAGATCATTCAACTTACTTATAGAAAGTAGGTTCTGTGTCAAGCCTGGGATGTGCATAACCCCAGTGATCTCCTTCACTCGTCCATCAGGGAATCAGATTGAGACTCTTTCATGACCAAGAATATTCAGATGAGAATCATCACCTAGGTACACTCTTCCACCATTGAACTCTGCATACTTTGTGAACTAGATTCAATGTGAGGTCATGTGGAATGATGCACTAGAATCAGTCAACCACACATCATCAGATGCATGGGTGGCCAGGGCTATGATGAAGGCATCACCATCATCTTGTGACTTGTCATAATCTGAGTTTGGGACATTCTTCTTCTTCTTTTTCTTTTCTTCTTTGCATTCCTTTCGGAAATGCCTAATTTTACCATAGTTCCAATAGAGAGCCTTGGACTTTCCAAGAGATTTGGATCTCCCATGGGAGTTGGATATACCCTTTTCACCTTTCTTGTCCTTCTTCTTCCCTTTCTCCTTGGGTCTTCTATGAATTGCAAGAGCCTCTTTGGCCAACTTGGTTGTCTTTCTCCACATTTCTTTAGATAACAATGAAGACACTACCTCATCCATCTTGAAGGTGGTTGTAGTGCTTCCGATGGCCATGACAAGATGATCCCACAAATCTAGCAAAGAACAAAGCAGGGTCATACATCGATCCTCCTCCATTTTCACACCCACAGATGTGAACTGAGAAATAATCATGTTAAAAGCATTCATGTGTTCTGCAACAGATCCTCTTTCTTCCATCTTTAGAGAAAACAACTTCTTTTTCAGAAAAAGTTTGTTCACCAAGGACTTGGCCTGATAAACATCTCCTAGCTTCTTCCAAAGTTCTTTTGTGATCTTCTCCTCATGGACATTCAATAGGACAGAGTAAGCTAGACAGAGTCTTTTGAGACCCTTAGCCTTCCAATCTTTGAGGTCCTAATCATCTTGTGACATTGTCGTAGGTTTTGTACCATCAACGGTTTCCCATAGGTCATGATCAACAAGTAAATCTTCCATCTTGAGTTTCCACAACTCAAAATTTGTGCCATTGAACTTCTCCACCTCTACTCTTCCAGATGTGCCTTCCATCTCCTTCCTACAACAAGATACAAAATACTTTGCACAGACTCCCACTCAACCTAAGATTAGCTCAAAAAACCCCTACCCAGCAGTTAGAACCGAAAATGGCCAGGGTTTGATACCAACTAAAAGGAAGCTAGGTGTGCGGAAATCTCTTCCTACACTAATCTAATGAGGAGAGATGAGTGCAAATTCATTTTAATCCTTACAATTATAGAATGTTAGAAATAACAATGGAGATATTGCAACAATACACAACACAAGAATGTAAGATAGAAGAGAGAGACAAGATATAACATGGGGAAAACCCTTACGGGTGAAAAACCCCACACTCCAAATCCTGCACAATGTATTATCAAAACTGAAATGGTTTACAATACACTTGCAATGCAAGCTCTTAGGAGTCTTTGACACTCATATCTGGAGATAAACTGATAGTGTAATAGTACTTATCAATCACATAATACATCTCCTCTCAAAGCACTTGCTTAAATAGAATTTTACAAGGAAAAAATGAACCTTCCTTGAGATAGGCATCCAACTTGGCCTCATGGCCCAAAACCCATCTCTAGGGACACTTGTCCAACACTACATCATGGTCATGACACTTGTCATATCACCCGATCCCAATATGGTCACCTATTCCAAAGTTGGGCAATGAAAGATGCTCTTACAACTCTTGCGACTGTCATAGAATCTGTCATAACTATCATATCTTACAACTGTAAGAGAATCTATCATAGACTGACTAAAAATTACATATTCTCTTACAACATGTCATAACCCTCCTTGGGCTACCCAAAGATGCCTTCTTCTAATATGCCTTGTGACACATGTCTTCACCTATCATAGAACATTCCATTTACGACTCTTACGCATCATAGATTCTATCATAGGAATATGTCATAACCATTTTGGTCAAGATTCATTTACACACTAGTTAAAGTGCTAACACATGGCAAAATACCTCTACCACTAAGTGGGACTCCTATCTCCTCATGTGAGGACAAAATTACATGTGGTCACCTTCCATGTAGGATGACACATCACCATGCCAACTCCCACAAGATGACAAAACAAGACTTGCATCCAAAATACATTTATAGGCAATAAATAAATTGTAAAGGATGATTTTTGGATGTTAGGTTTTTGGTAGTTTTGTGTGTATATCCTCCTTTCACCCTTTCATTCAAGGACCTAGGGTTGAGTTGCAATGTACTATCCTACCTTAGGTCACTATGATGTGGAGGGAAACTTGGATTTTTATGATTAGGTTGACAATTTCCTTCTCTTATGCTCAATTATACCTTAAAACCCTAATTATACAAATATGATAGTGAATAGATGAATAACATAAAATGCTTCTATAGAAAGATGTAAAATATCAAATAATTGTGCACCTATTTTGAGGGTTCTGAGGAAAAAAATTTGGGGACTAAAGAGCAAGCGCCCAAGTCCAAGGCCCTACTTTTTATCAAGATTTGGAAACAAGGTCTGCAACATGTATCTATTCTATTAGAGACTTTCCCATTGTAGAACTTTGAGGACTAATGAGCGGGTGCCTAAGTCTAGGTAGCTATTTCTTTTACTGATCTACAATCTCGACACTCTATTGTACCCTCCTACAACTTCACTTTGTCTACAACTCCAACCTGTAACCTACAGTCATGAAAACTTTGGGAGGGGGTTGTAGTGTTTAGAGGCTTGCCTCAGTCAAGCCCCGGAGAGACATTCAAGCCTTTCAAACACCATTGTCATATAGAGAGTGCATGCCTTGGGAGGGAGAGGTAAAAACCAAATGATAAATTCTCAATAATCACAATAGATGTCACCTTGTAGTTAAGATCTCATGGGAGGAAGAAGCTCTTCATTCCATGAGGAGATGGATGCTTAAATCTGCAAACACAAACACATAGATAACACAAATATGCTCTTAGAACACAATGAAATCCTTGAATCACTTCTAGAATGCTAATGCTCATATAATGATCATCTAGTTTACAAATGAATGCCTAAACATGTTTTTGTGTGCAACTACAAACACTCCCGCCAAGAATTTCATAATTTAAACTTACTTTGTCGGCATAGGACCCAAATAATGGTCACAAGCTAACACCCAAAAATTGGGACTGCCCCAAAATAGGGCAGGACTAGGGCGTGGGCACCCAAGTCCGCCCCCCTATTTTGGGCAGGGGTTATCTCAAGTGGTCCCCCTAGGTCCCATTTGCTAAGACACTTAGGGGTTATCTCATCGGGATGTTGAATTATGATGTTAGATGTCCTAAATGTAGCTAAGAGACTCAGGAGCTAAACCTTATGAAGGAAAAGCCCCCAAGGGGACATTTTCTAACATTACATTTAGCCCCCACTTTAATGTATGTATAAATGCAAGGCCAATACATGCATTAAAGTACGATCAACAAACACAACAAACACATCAAGCATAGAGATGACACGCCAATATCATTGAAGACAATGACAGGCACGTAAAACATAGAGAAGATAATTACAGTCATGTGAAACATGAAGAATACACTAAATGCATAGAAGACACATTAATGCATAGAAGATAGGAATGATTTCTTTTCTTTTCTTTTTATCATATATATGAAATGCAGATGTAAGTACAGGAAAGTAAACAAACCTCCCATAATACAGGATGCACTCATTACGTAGGTCTTTAAACTATATATATGGGGAAACACACACGTAAGACATGCAAAACCTCCCAAAATATAGGATGCACTCATCACACAGGTCTTTAAACTGCATATGGGGCAACAAACACGCCAAACAAAATATGCACGCCAAAACACACACTTTGAAGACACAGAGAAAACATAGTAGACAAGCAATGGAGTGTTCCTATTTATAGGCTCAGCACCATCTCAGGCACATTATAAGAACACACCGATGATTACACTTTGCCACAACAATCACCGAAGACATGCTTAAGGGTTGAGTTAATCACATAACTGCTACCTGCCTCCACATAGGACTTTTGAAAATGATAGGATGATGCAATCTGCTCCAAAAAATGCACCACCTCCACCTCCATAGAGGGCTTAAGATAAAAAGGATATACATGATATCTTGCCTCCACATAGGGCTTCAATGATTGATTGATTGCAAACAAACTTAGGATGCAGGATGTACTCATCGCCCAGGTCTTTAAACTACACCTGAGGACAAACACGTTGCTAACATCTACAAAAGACAGCTTACCTTATATATGCCCCAACCTTAAGGGGGTTGATATCAAGTATTGATATCAAGCACTTTAAAGTAGGAAGAAAACACATAAGGGAACACAGAATTTTGCAAAGCCCATGCCCCCCAGAGGTGACATGTACTTTACGATCACCAAATGTTCCCACAAACACATCCTTGCAAGAAACATGTTAGTGTCTACATAATCATGATAAACAATGATATTAATGCATATGATTAACCACACAAAGAGCCAAGGTTATGCTACAAATTCAAAGTTCAAGGATAACCTAGGGTCTATATCATGAAGATCTTCGAATTAAGTACCACCAAGGCTAGCTTCAAAGACAAACAAAGTGTACAGAGCATCAATATTGTTATGATTTATAAATGAGATAAAAACATCATCAAAATCACTATGTGGAAAGCATGAGTGCTTCCACTAGCCAAGCGTCAGATAAGATATACAACCCCATCATCATATTAGGAACTAAGTCCAATTTTTATTTCTTACGAAAGGGATGCTAGGTCCGTTTCAATATAAATGTTTATTGTCATCTGCCTGCTAGATAGAAATACTAGAGGAAGGGAAACAATAAATAAGAGAGGAGAAACAAGTGTCTTAGGGACAATCACATAGGAGGGTGCCCCCAAGTCACCAACCACAATGCTATGTCCACAAGACACAGCACACAATGATGAAATGAGAGAGAGAGGCAATATAGAAGAATGATGATACAAATAGAAGAAGGTCACAACAGAGGTGGTCTCCTGGTATCCTGGACCTTGTTGGTTTTTTCTTCTGAATCAGCATTAGGGTTTGCCACTTCTAATGCACAGGCAGATTCAGCCAACTAATACAGGAGGTTACGTGAGCTCCTCCCCTTCACTTCTGGTTCTGCCACACCAAGGGGGGTATCCCTATAACTCAAGATGTAACCTTGACTAGCTCAAAGATAGAAAGATCTAACTTGACAACAACAGGCAGAATACTCTCATGTATGGACCAAGATCTGTATGATAGATCACGAGGTGGGCAACGTTCTTGGACATATATGTCTGGTTAGGGATGAGAGCATGCAAGGGTTTCCTACTCCTAATACTACAACTAACAGATGGAAGGGAGAGATGGTTTGAAATGGTGTTTGGATGCAAAGCTGGACATGGTGTATAACCTCAACACAGAGCTAGATTGGTGCCTATCCAGGGCTTGGAGTCAGTAGACATACACCTGTGAATGATCAGCATGAATAGCTAAAACTAGATTTCAGGGGGATACACATGATACCTGCCTTACAGATATCTCCCAATACAGAGTGTTAAGCTGTCGATACTTATGGCATCCCTATTGCAGGAAGAAAGATACATGCAAAACTGGAGACAGAATCAGCATAACACATGCAAACATAGCATTATTCATATACGATTAACCATGAAATCAGTGGATTCATGCCAAAACGTACAACAACAGATACATAAACTCACAAGTTTTGCTGCACAGAGCAACCAAAACTAGTTGTATCTTATTACAGAGCCAAAATGTCCAATTTTTAACAACCTAAACAATGGTAACACAGTCTGCCTATATTGGCTAGAAAGTGTACCTCTAGCATTAATTACATGGTTGACCAAAAATCCTGCCAGATACACAGTATCAGAAAAATGGCGCTCAACGCATTACCAGATTGGCGCCCAAACATGAATGTACTAGGTAGGGGAGGAGACAAGAAGAAACATCGAGCCCTGCACCACTGTCCGTTGATGTACACCTTCAATCGGGTACCAGATCTGTCCATACCTCTGCAACCATCGGGAAAACATCAAACAGTGCATCGCAACCGTTTCCTGCCAAAATACCTCATCGTGATATTTCAAAATATGCAGGATATCAATTATCCCACATGCACCCCGTGGCGACCTTTTCAACACTTTATATACTAGGTCGCGAGCATATATGATGTCGGTGCTTTTGCTCCTGACGACACTAGTATAAGACCTTCATCATCCTCATCCTCCAGTAGCATGATATCCTGTTGCTTGAAATATCACCCTGATGTCAGCATCATCATCGCAATATCACCCACATGATAATCGCCTTCATCGGCACAACCTGATGCATCGGAGGAAGATCCTCCTGCTTAGCCGATACCAAATGTCTGGCCGATGAACATCCTGATGACGTCACCATCATATCCTGCTAACGTCATCAGCATATCTGCCTATCGCGCACCTCCTCATATCCGGATGACGTCATCGTCATGTTTGCAAATATCAGTTGATCTCCACAAGATGATTAGTGTTAGAAATATGACCCCCCCGGACCTTGATGATGTCACCATACATCGGCATCAGGATGATATTCGGAAGATAACTGGATATTTGGAAATATCATCCTGATGCACACATATCATGCTGCACTGTAGCTCCACTATAAGATCGGGGTGATATATGAATATGTGACTGATATTTGAAATGATCACCCCCATTGGACAATGCATGAAGCCGACAGGCAAATATCTCCCTTCGGAAATATCATGATGCAGACAGGTAGAAAAATGGATATCACCCTGACATAAGAATGACGTCAGCATCATCAGGGTGAAAAAACAACGAACATGAAGTGATAAAACAACATCAGGATGATCTTGACTAAGATCACCCGATGTTCAAATATGATGACCCCGATGAAGATTGGATCATACTTAGGACTTTGCAGCAACATCATTAGGATGATCTTAAGTAAGATCACCCGATGTTAGAATATCACCCCAGCGAAAGATCATGCTGACAGAAAATATGATGACCCTCGTAAGCAACATCAGGGTGATGTCTGGAAACATGACGATGATGACCTCCTCCAAAGAAAATATGATGCTGATGTTAAAACATGCTGAGGAGGCCCAAAGACTTAGAACCTTTTTTGGATTTTTTGGGAAGGTGCCTGCATGAAAATTGCTAAAATAACCGACAGTGAATTCAGGCACCAACAGTGGCTCTGATTGGGGACGTGCAGGTGCAAGACTGCAGCGAGAACCCCAGATCTCTGGGATGCAGACCAGTCCCTTATCCATTGGGCACAGAGTCAAATACTACACCGACCTGCATCACCAAACACACTTGATGGCCTAAGGCTACCAAGAAAAGAAAAACATGTATCTCCCTTTGTCAAACACTTTGTTTTCATCTGCATACACTGGGTCAAGCTTGGAGATACTGCCATGATCTGACCCCAAACAAACCTGGTCATCTGCACATTCATCCCTCTGATTTAGCTTGTCACTATCATCCCTGTGCAGATAACCCTTAGCATCCGGCAACAAGTGGATGCAGAATGTATCAGGCAATGCATACTCAAAGGGAATATAACACATGTTATCATTTGTATTAGCATTATGCATTGCAAAATGATCTCCTAGCTAGACTGAAAACTGAAAACACTCAAAGTCCACCATACAGCTAGGAAGATCAGAGCTCATTGTATCATATGCTGGCACATCAAAAGAAAAGCTTTCAAAATCACAATTGTGCACATCATGTACACAACAATCAGCAGCACCAGGCTGGAAAAGATCAGGCTCTGACACCTCTTTATAATCAGGCACATTTTTACAATCACTTACCTGATGTATGTTGTTTCCTCTTTCATCAGGATGAGAAATAGAATCCAAGTCAAAAACCATGTCAAGACCCTCAGCATACTCAAATAGATCCTCATCACCATATGTGTCAAAAATGGGTGACCCAGGTGCATCAGTTTCATCATAGTATGCCATTTGTTCATGGGCAGCAGAGCATGCATCTTCATCACTAATGGATTCCTTTTGTGGAGGAGTATCAGCCTGTGTGTCATAAGCAAAATAGCCATCAATCAAAGAACAATCATGCTCTGCACTAGCACTTATTTCAATCTCTGACTGCTCTTCATGATCCTCATGTGTTTGAAAGGAAGGCAATGGGTCACACATGGGACTGCTTCTCTGTTTGCTTATATCTTCTCTGTCTTGAGTACAATACTCACAATTGTCTCCATAGGTCCATTCCAAAAATTGCTCATTGTTGTCCACAACCTCATTGTTGTTTTCATGGTCAGATGCCTCATCATTGCAATGGGAATCCTCATTAGTCCTTTCACTGGCATCCTCAACATTCATCTTTTCATCTTCACATGATGCCTTAATTATTTGGTCATTTGCAGCTTCACAATGATTTCTCACACCAAAGCCTGTGGATAGGGGTTTCAGCAGGTGCACATTTCTGATTTTTTCTATCTTTTCTATGAACTTGTATGCCATCTGCATACTTGTCACCTTGAAATCCCTCAGTATTGCACTAAAGCCCTCCTCAAAAGCTTCAAAGAATATGCCAACACAGGCTGAAATATCAGGTCTAAAACTTTTAGGGACATGTGAAAGGGCTACTGCAAACCTATGACTGAAATCAACACATGGCTCTTCATCTTGTTTTCTGATGTTCATCAATTTTGCAACAAGATCAGCAGGTTCTCTTGCGAATTCTTCCTTGAAACAGTCAGCAAGCTCATCCCAACAGGTAAAGGATCCTTTTGAAAAGCTTAAATACCAGTCTTTTGCTTTTGCATCAAAGGACCTAACAAAAAACCTCATCCACATATCCTCATCTCTAAATGAATGTTTTCCCATGAACTCATGAAAATTTTGGATATGTGCATTCCCATCACATACACTGTGACCACTAAATCTAGGCATCTGACAATATATCCTAGCAGGCATAGTTTCTACTTTATAATCAACCCATGACAAATCTAGTTGGTCATACAAAGGATCAAAAGGGCTGAGAAGAGGTTTAGCCTTCTGACTAGCAGACACAACAGGGTTACTGCTTTTTAACTGGGCCTGCTCAGCCTCTAAGAATATCAACCTATTTCTTATCTCTTCTATTCTTTTATCCAACATTTCACCGCTGAGTATGGGATAATTCATACTTGGATCCATAAAAATCTTACTCTTAGACATCCTTTCTCTGCCTAAGACCTAAGGCTTCCCCTGGCATCTAACTTATGCAGTAAAATAGCAAATATAAAGGGGAAGGAACAAGGTACCTTTTCTCATACAGATGTGGAAAAATGAACAACACATTTTTGTCACAACACACACATCAACTTTTCATGTGCACTTGAATTTTTTGCAGAGTCGCCACCTCTCCAGAGAGGACAAAATTTTACAGCAGCTGAAAGCTCAACAAATATGTTTCTGAGTTCATTCCACCAGCAGAGCAAAACTTCACCAGAGACTGCAGGATATCACTTTACATCAACATCCCTAGCAGAGTCACCATTTTGTTGGTGACTCGGATGGGTCACAAATGTATTACTGGAGATGATTAGATATTACTTTTACTTCTCAATCCCTAGCAAAGTTGCCATTTTGTTGGTTTTTTCTTCTGAATCAGCATTAGGGTTTGCCACTTCTAATGCACAGGCAGATTCAGCCAACTAATACAGGAGGTTGCGTGAGCTCCTCCCCTTCACTTCTGGTTCTGCCGCACCAAGGGGGGTATCCCTATAACTCAAGATGTAACCTTGACTAGCTCAAAGATAGAAAGATCTAACTTGACAACAACAGGCAGAATACTCTCATGTATGGACCAAGATCTGTATGATAGATCACAAGGTGGGCAACATTCTTGGACATATATGTCTGGTTAGGGATGAGAGCATGCAAGGGTTTCCTACTCCTAATCCTACAACTAACAGATGGAAGGGAGAGATGGTTTGAAATGGTGTTTGGATGCAAAGCTGGACATGGTGTATAACCTCAACACAGAGCTAGATTGGTGCCTATCCAGGGCTTGGAGTCAGTAGACATACACCTGTGAATGATCAGCATGAATAGCTAAAACTGGATTTCAGGGGGATACACATGATACCTGCCTTACAGATATCTCCCAATACAGAGTGTTAAGCTGTTGATACTTATGGCATCCCTATTGCAGGAAGAAAGATACATGCAAAACTGGAGATAGAATCAGCATAACACATGCAAACATAGCATTATTCATATAAGATTAACCATGAAATCAGTGGATTCATGCCAAAACGTACAACAGGAGATACATAAACTCACAAGTTTTGCTGCACAGAGCAACCAAAACTAGTTGTATCTTATTACAGAGCCAAAATGTCCAGTTTTTAACAACCTAAACAATGGTAACACAGTCTGCCTATATTGGCCAGAAAGTGTACCTCTAGCATTAATTACATGGTTGACCAAAAATCCTGCCAGATACACAGTATCAGAAAAATGGCGCTCAACGCATTACCAGATTGGCACCCAAACATGAATGCAGTAGGTAGGGGAGGAGACAGGAAGAAACATCAAGCCCTGCACCACTGTCCGTTGATGTACACCTTCAATCGGGTACCAGATCCATCCATACCTCTGCAACCATCGGGAAAACATCAAACAGTGCATCGCAACCGTTTCCTGCCAAAATACCTCATCGTGATATTTCAAAATATGCAGAATATCAATTATCCCACATGCACCCCACGGCAACTTTTTCAACACTTTATCTACTAGGTCACGAGCATATATGATGTCGGTGCTTTTGCTCCCGACGACACTAGTATAAGACCTTCATCATCCTCATCCTCCAGCAGCATGATATCATGTTGCTTGAAATATCACCCTGACGTCAGCATCATCATCGCAATATCACCTACATGATAATCACCTTCATCGGCACAACCTGATGCATCGGAGGAAGATCCTCCTGCTTAGCCGATACCAAATGTCTGGCTGATGAACATCCTGATGACATCACCGTCATATCCTGCTGACGTCATTAGCATATCTGCCTATCGCGCACCTCCTCATATCCGGATGACGTCATCGTCATGTTTGCAAATATCAGGGGATCTCCACAAGATAATCAGTGTTAGAAATATGACCCCCCAGACCTTGATGACGTCACCATACATCGGCATCAGGATGATATTCAGAAGATAACCAGATATTTGGAAATATCATCCTGATGCACACATATCATGCTGCACTGTAGCTCCACTATAAGATCGGGGTGATATATGAATATGTGACTGATATTTGAAATGATCACCCCCATTGGACAATGCATGAAGCCAACAGGCGAATATCTCCCTTTGGAAATATCATGATGCAGACAGGTAGAAAAACGGATATCACCCTGACATAAGAATGACGTCAGCATCATCAGGGTGATAAAACAACGAACATGAATTGATAAAACAACATCAGGATGATCTTGACTAAGATCACCCGATGTTCAAATATGATGACCCCGATGAAGATCGGATCATACTTAGGACTTTGCAACAACATCATCAGGATGATCTTAAGTAAGATCACCCAATGTTAGAATATCACCCTAGCGAAAGATCATGCTGACAGAAAATATGATGACCCTCGTAAGCAACATCAGGGTGATGTCTGGAAACATGATGATGATGACCTCCTCCAAAGAAAATATGATGCTGATGTTAAAACATGCTGAGGAGGCCCAGAGACTTAGAACCTTTTTTGGATTTTTTGGGAAGGTGCCTGCATGAAAATTGCTAAAATAACTGACAGTGAATTCAGGCACCAACAGACCTTACAAGAGAATCAAGGGTCATCCCAGGAGGCCTAAACAACACATAACACATCACAGGGGAAGCACATCATGAGAGAGATAAAGGGTTGGAGATACTTAACTGTAGGGTCCTCATGCTAATTCTCGTCATCAAGTAGATCATCATCATCCTCCCACTCCTGAATTTTAGAGGAAAGTGGGATATAAGGTACCATAGCCCAATTCTCATCATTGTTAGGGTCATCTTTGTTTTGTTCAATGTTTGGATCAATGTTTTCTTGTTGAGAGGCAAGGTTTATGGCATAAGCTTTTCTTCATCTTCTTCTTTCTCTTGCTTTTTTATTTCTTTTTATTTTACCATTTATCTCTTGTAAGATAGGCCTTTGCTCTTTCATAGATTTTTTCAATTTAGAAGAGGAAGCACTAGGATCAAATCTCATCTGTCTAGGTGGCATATTTTGTTGTCGACTATTATCTCCTGATCCTTATAAGGATGATGGGGGAGGAACCTCAGCATAGGGACCTTGTCTTTTCAGTCTATGGTTCTCTTCAAATGTGGGTTTCTTGTCTTTTATCCATTCTTGCATATAGCGTTTGGCTGTTGGATGTAATAGTTTTGCTTTGTAATTTCTATAGTCCAAGAAGTTGAATTCTATTTGTGGTTCAAGTTTCTATTTGTTTTTGTCCTAGAAGTAATCCATTGTGTAATGTTTTCTTTCAACCAAAGGTGTATATTTATTCCAGGAGATGGTAATCACATGTCCCTCAAAAGGAAATTTTAGAGAATTATGAATTGTTGAACGGAAAACTTTCATTTCCTTCAACCAAGGGTGTCCCAAATTTACATGAAAGTGGTCAGAAATGGGGACAACATCAAACCATTGTTCTACATGTTTTTCAAATATAGTTACCATCAACGATATCTTACCCAAAGGTTTTATAAAGGTTCCCTTATGTGTTTTAATCATCATGTCCGTAGGGTCATAAGATCCTTGCATCAAATTATGTAAATAGAGGAACTCTTCTATGGCAACATTAGTCATGCAATTAGGATTGATAAGGGTTCCATCCATGGGGTTTCTTATTATTTTCACAGTGATGTAAAGAGGCCCGTCAGTATCTCCAATTGTTCTATCATGAGGTGTAAACACAATTTTAGGTTCAGGGACCTTTCTTTTCATGTAAGGTCTAGGAGGGAACCTAGTGTTATTGTTACAATTAGAGGCCATGTGTATGTTTTCAAATCAGTGCCAAATCAGATTTTAACAAACTTCCAAAAGTATGCAAAGGACAAGTGTAATACAATGTGTGAAAGTGACCTTAAATGCTTGATTTTTTGTACTTTTTCAATGCAAATATATGGAAGCAAAGGTGTTGTAAGGATTTTGATCAGGGGATGAAAATTATATATCTAATATCAGTCCAATACATTAATAATATCCTTCACAACACACTCTTGATACAAATCTAAGATGATGCCAAGTCAAAATATAGTGAAAATACACTAAAATATGCAATTTTTCACCAAATCTCAATGCAAAAGAGCATGACAAAGGGTGTTGTGAGGAAAATTATGATGGAAATAAAATTATATCAGTAATAACACCCTCTTAATGCCAAAATATCCATCACAACACACTTTTAGTGTCTCCCAAGGTCAAACCCTAGTGAAAATGTAGCAAAATAGGTAATTTTTTGCAGTTTTTCAATTCCAAGACCTAGCAAAAGGAGTGTTGTAAGGAGTTTTAGGAGGTGAAAAAAATAATACTGATTATATCATTCACTTCAATCCATAAAATTTGTTACAACACACTTGGAGTACAAACTAGGCCAAACCCTAGGGCAAAAATAGCAAAAATGTGTAGTTTTTCACCAAATTTTCAATACAAGAGCCCGATAAAAAGGTGTTGTGAAGATTTTTAGGAGGGTCCACAAATTATTACCCTAAAAAAAACCAATTAGTGCAAAAATATCTTTCACAACACACATATGGTGCAAATTTAGAGAGTCAATAAGGCCAAATCTAGTGAAAATCAATGTTTTTCAAGCCCTAGGTTTGAGATCTTGATGTAAAATGCTATATGAATATTTTGCAAGCTGATTTATGATAAAAATTATATTTGCTCAGATCTTAAAATGATTTTTATTCTCTAACATGCAAAATTCAAGTGCCAATCTAATGAGAAATCAATGAAAATGCTAGTTTTTGTTGACTTTTTCTATGCAAAAATGCAAAATTTTAAAATCTAAATGCAAATTTGTTCCAAAATGCAAGACTATAGCCAAATGCACATTTTAATAAGTCTCTAAAATTAGTAGAAAAATCTGAAACAAGATTTTACCTACAAACCCTAGATTTTGGAATTACTAGGTTATATGCAAAATTCACAATTTTCAACAAAACCCTAATAATTTTATGATGAAAGTGTAATGCAAATTAAATGAATTTATAATTTTATGTGATTTATATAAGATCTAATGAAAAAATCATAAATTTGATGAAATTCAAATTAATTCATGCAACATGCAAACCCTAGAATGCAATTTTTTTTCCAATTTTTCCAATTTTTCAATTTTTTTTGTAAATTTTCCAATGCAATAAGATGAATGACTATATGAATGAATGAAAATCACTATAAATCTGAAGTAAAACACTCATCAAGGTGTAAACAAGTCTAATAACACAGGTTCAACAAAATGTAAAGGGTAATTTTTGGATGTTCGATTTTTGGTAGTTTTGTGTGTATATCCTCCTTTCACCCTTTCATTCAAGGACCTAGGGTCGAGTTGCAATGTACTATCCTACCCTAGGTCACTATGATATGTAGAGAAACTTGGATTTTTATGATTAGGTTGACAATTTCCTTCTCTTATGCTCAATTATGCCTTAAAACCCTAATTATGCAAATACGATAGTAAACAGATGAATAACAGAAAATGCTTTTGGAGAAAGATGTAAAATATCAAATAAATGTGCACCTATTTTAGGGGTTTCAAGGTGGAAAAGTTAGGGACTAAAGAGTAGGCACCCAATTCCAAGGCCCTGCTCTTTGTCAAGATATAGAAATAAGGTCTGCAACCTGTATCTGTTGTATCAAATATTTTCCTATTGAGGAACTTTGAGAACTAATGAGTAGGCACCCAAGTCTAGGTAGCTGTTTCTTTCACTGATCTACAATCCTGACACTTTGTTGTACCCTCTTGTAACTTCAATTTGTTTGCAACTCCAACCTATAACCTACAATCATGAAAACTTTGGGAGGGGGTTGTAGTGTTTAGAGGCTTGCCTCAGTCAAGCCCTGAAGAGACATTCAAGCCTCCCGAACACATTTGTCAGATAGAGAGTGCATGCCTTGGGAGGCAAAGGTAAAAACCAAATGATAAATGCTCAATAATTACAATAGATGTCACCTTGTAGTTAAGATCTCATGGGAGGAAGAAGCTCTTCATTCTATGAGAAGATGGATGCTCAAATCTGCAAACACAAACACATAGACAACACAAATCTGCTCTTGCAACACAATGAAAGCCTTGAATCACTTCTAGAATGCTAATTCTCATCTAATGATCATATAGTTTACAAATGTATGCATAAACATGCTTTTATATGCAACTACAAACACTCCCACCAAGAATTTCATAATTCAAACTTACTGTGTTGGTATAGGACCCAAATAACGGTCATAAGCTGACACCCAAAAATTGGGACTACCCCAAAATAAGGCAGGACTAGGGCACTGGAACCCAAGTCTTCCCCCCTATTTTGGATATGGTTTATCTCAAGTGGTCCCCCTAGGTCCCATATGCCAAGACTCTTAGGGGTTATCTCATCGGGATGTTGAATTATGATGTAAGATGTCATAAATGTAGCTAAGAGACCTGGGAGCTAAACCCTATGAGGGAAAAGCCCCCAAGGGGACATTTTCCAATGTTACATAAATAAATACAATTAATTAATACAAGGAATTATTAAGGATGAGACACCTTAATTCCCAACATTCTTCCATTTGTCGAACACCTTGTAAGAGCCAATGCAAATGACAGGATTTAACTGCTATAGGCCGAGAGGCCGATAGACTTCAAACACCATCTTAACTTGTCTGTGCCCACTAGTTTCATCAATACATCTGCAACATTCTTCAAAGTGTCTACCTTCTCCAAATTCACCTTCCCATTCTCTACCATGTCTCACACAAAGTGAAACTGTACATCAATATGCTTTGTTCTAGCATGGAAAGTTGGGTTCTTTGCTAGGAAAATCACACTCTGACTGTCACAACAATTTGTAAACTATCCTGCATCAATACGAATAACTGAACACAATCTCTTAAGCCACATGGATTCCTTGCAAGCATGAGTTGCTACCATATACTCAGCTTCTATCATGGACGAAGTGACCACAAGTTGCCACTTACTCATCCAACTAATTGCACTAGCGAACATAGTAAACACATAAGCACTAGTAGATCTCCTACTATCAATGTCACCTACGCAATCAGAATCTATGAATCCATGAATACAAACATAATGTGGAGGTCCTGTAGGATTACCATGATAGCATATGGAATACTTGGAAGTACCCCTCAAATATACGAACACTCTCTTTACTGCATCCCAATGTACTCGTCTAGGATTACCCATAAATTGACTAAGGACTCTAAATGCTTGGGCAATGTCTGGTCTTGTGTAGAGCATGGCATACATCAGACTACCAACAACACCAGCATAAGGTAATATGCTCATGTCCTCTACCTCACTAAGAGATTTTGGACAATCATTAATAGACAACTTTGTCCCCATTGAAATAGGAACACACAATGGTCTACAATCTATCATGCTAAACCTATCCAATACAGTCTTCAAATACCTCTACCACTAAGTGGGACTCCTATCTCCTCATGTAAGGACAAAATTACATGTGGTCACCTTCCATGTAGGATGACACATCACCATACCAACTCCCACAAGATGACGAAACAAGACTTGCATCCAAAATACATTTATAGGCAATAAATAAAAAAATACAATTAATTAATACAAGGAATTACCAAGGTTGAGACACCTTAATTCCCAACAAGAGAAACTCTTAAGGATGGGATCTCAAGATCCAAAGGCATTACGACATCAGCACCGTAGACAAGGTTATATGGGGTGGTCCCCATAGTAGTACGAATGCTTGTTCTATAGGCCCATAATGCATAGGTTAATTGCGTATACCAGTCTTTTTGACGTTTGTTAATAGTTTTTCATAAAATTTGTCCAATAACCTTATTTGAAGCCTCAACTTGACCATTTGAATGAGGGTGGTAAGGCATAGAGAAGTGATGTTGAATGTGGTATTTTTCAAAAAATGCTTTCACTTCCTTGTTCTTGAATGGTGTGCCATTGTCAGAAATGAAGGATGAAGGTATGCCGAAGTGAGATATAATGTTGTCTTTAAGAAATTGACAAACGACATCTACAGTCATTGATCGCAAAGGGACAGCTTCGACCCACTTTGTGAAATAATCCATAGTAGTGATTATAAAAGTATGCCCTTGCAAAGAAGGTGGTGATATCTTGCCAATTAAGTCCAAGCCCCAAATAGAAAATGGCCAAGGTGACACTTGGGCATGAAGTTCCTGGGCAGGTGCTCGGATTAGGTGTTGATGCTACTGACACTGCAGGCACTTCTTGACATAAGTGAAGGAATCTTGTTCCATGGTTTGCCAATAGTATCCCATGCATATTAATTTTTGTACAAGTGTCTTACATCCAAAATGCCCTCCAAAGGCACTAGAGTGAGCTTCTTTTAAAGCTATCAGAATCTGTGATTTACTTAAGCATTGGAGTAAAATACCATTATAGCTTCATCTATATAAGACATTTTATAATATTATGTAGTGTGTTGCAAACTTATGTAGACGAATGTGGGTGTTCTTAGATATTGAGTTAGGAATAGTTCTATCATGCAAGTAATTGAATATATGGGAGAACCATTCATCTTGATTTATATATCCACAGAGCTCTAAAGGTGTATGGATAGCATCCTCCATAGCTGGTGTTTTGAGATTTTGAACATGAAAGACAAAGTCCCTAGAAGAATCACTCAGGGATATGAGGGAAGCTGTAGTTGCCATTGCATCTGCATGTTAATTATCTTTTCTAAGAATGGTGTCTATTGTAAAAGATGTCAACATTTTCAACAAAGAGAGAGCAAGATCCCTATATTGAGATAGGTTATCTTTCTTAGTCTGAAAGGATCCATTTGTTTGTCATACTATAAGTTGTGAATCACCATATATGTTGAGATACTTGATGTTTAATGCTAAAGCAACATGGAGTCCTGCAATGAGGCTTCGTACTTGGCAATCTTGTTTGTGCATGAAAAGCTTAGATGATAAGACATAGGGATCAGCTTTCTTAAAGGAGGTATTAGTATGACACCTACACCAGGGCCAGTTTGACATTTTGATATATCAAAGTACAATTCCCATTCATCTTCTTTAGCAATAGGCAATATTTGATCATGAGGAAATGTATCCACACTTTATATAGTAAAAGAAAAAGGTGCGTTAGCTAAATGGTCTGCTAATTCTTATCCATTAATCGCCTTTTGGGAGATGAACTTAAGGTTAAATTCAGTTAACAACATAATGCATTTAGCAAGATGACCTGATAGATTAGTTTTAACGAAGAGATGCTTCAAAGGGTCTAACTTTACCATGACATGTATTTCAGCATTTAATAAATAATGTCTAAGCTTTTGTGTTGCAAAGACTAAAGATAAACAATGCTTCTCAATAGCAGTATATCATAGTTCATAATCAAGAAAAGTTTGACTGATGTAGTAAACATTACATTCTTTGCCCTCAGCATTATGTTGAGCTAGTAACACTCCCAAAGCATGACTAGATGCTGAAGTGTAAAGAATGAAAGGTTTCCCAAACACAGCAGGTTGTAATACAAGAGGTTTAGTAAGATAACTTTTTAAGTCCTCAAAAGCCTTTTGACAATCTATGTTCCATTGAAATTTCAAGTCCTTTTTCAATAGTTGAGTAAAAGGGAGAGCCCTATCTATAAATGAGTCACAAATCAGCGGATGGCCTGTATCTTTCCTTACAAACTACAAAGTTGAGACACATTATTAGGTGCTGGCATATTGATAACTGCATCAATTTTTTTCGTGTCCAATTCAATACCATGGTGTGAAATAATAAATCCCAATAGTTTTCCATGGTTAACATTGAATACACACTTACAAGGATTTAATCACACAGACACCCAATAGAGAGATTTGCTACATCTCAACCATAGAGTAAAGTATTCCACCCCATGCATCAGGATTATATTGCTGCCAACTAGGACCCTCAGACCACATCATTTCAATATGACTAGCTCCAGTATCTCCATCTTCACCATCCTTCAAGTGCCTGCTATAACATGAAAACAAGATCAACTTCCAGACTTCACTCAAACAAGGATCAATCATCAGTCGATTCCTTTAGATTTCCTCAAGCTTTCCTGGCTAAGAAATCTTTATAGAAGAAATACCCAGAACTAGAAACACTAGGAACAAACAAATCCCAGCAAAAGGCTCTGATACCACTTGTAAGGAAATGAGTGCATCTTAGAATGAACATCTGAGAACAATGGTGTCTTTAGTAACTTTAATTTCATTAGATTGCCTTAAAAACACTCACAACTATGCCACAAAGTGGAAACAAACATAGTTCATTTCCAACATTAACCCTTAGAGGAAAGTACAAGCAACATTAACTAGTTTCAATAGTAGAAATATTAAACATGAAAGACATAACACAAACACAGATTTACGTGGGGAAAAACCCTTTCGGGTAAAAAACCCCACACTCCAAAAACCCAGATCGCCATTGTATTATTTAGCAACAGAAAACACAGTTACAATACAATTCAGGCACTAAGCCCTTTCATGGAGATTAACATCCTGTTCTATCTAGAGATAAATTTGACAGTCACTCATCTTCTCTATCTGTCTTGCTTGGTTCCAGGTATCACACTCATCTAGCATTCAGAACTACATGTCCATGCATGAGTGTCGAGACTACTCTTCTTTGTCCCTAATTACCAACCAAACAGAACAATCCTAACTCTCTCTGTCTACCTCTCTCTATTATCCTCTGTTACAATGCATTTAACATATCACATTACAGAAGAGAACATTCAGTTTGACTACCATAATGGACTAGACAGTTACAAATGGCAACTGTTCAATTTACAATATTTTTGATAAGCATTGCCAATACAACATTGGCTATTCTATCCTTTCGCCATGTCAAGGAGCCATGTCACCACTATCAAATGAATTCCTAGCATCCCAGCTCATAACCGTTTCCATGACTGTTCATATTCGTGAGATCTAATTATCCCACATTCATCCATCAGTGATCCTTTGATCTCTTTATATACAAAACCATGGGTATACTTAACATCACACACTTTTCCTTGACATGACTAGTGATCCACCCGCTAATGGTCTATCATCTCCTGCCGATGCCAAGACCTCATCGGAGTGACCCGAAGTGCCAGAGAGACTCATATCGAAGTGACATGTCTCACCGATGTCAAACCTTCATCGGTGTAACATGAAGTACCAGAGAGACATCTTCCAGTCATGCCGATGTCATTTGTCACGCTGATCATCGAAATGACTCTCGCCGATGCCAAACCTCCATCGGAGTGACCCAACACATTGGAAGGAGATATCCATAGCACGTCGATAAGGTTTTTCATACCAATACATTAATCTTCATCAGAATGAATCATGCCAATGCTAACTCCCATCAGAGTAACCCAAACTGTCAGAGTGACATTTGCAAACCATGTCGACAATGATTATCATGTTGATGTCTGACCATCAAAGTAACACAACACACCATCTCGCCGATGCAAGGAACAATCCACTGTGAACAACGTGATCACTGAGACAAAGGTCCACTCTTGCCGATGCTTGTAAATCTGAGACACATGTACTCAACAGCTCCAACTTTGTTTCTCTGGTTTAGTCTTCAGTTACTTAGAAATATGAGATTCTTCTAGTTAGGGCTAAGTCAGTCAGGGTTTGGGAAGGTCTATAAAACTAGGTTAAAAGGTCACAAAAGAGGAGGATCTAAACTATGAGGAAATTGTACCATTCCATATAGGTGGACAATTTTTGACATAACAAATAGTAGTGAAGAGACTCTACAATAGGTGGATTCCAATAGTGTGAATAGTATTAGTAAGTTGTTGCTAAGTACTTGTATGCATAGAAAATGGTAGGACAGTCATTACACTCAGTGGTCTATTTTTTTTGTGTAGTTGTACCAGTGTTTGGGTTGCTTCACAATGTTGGTAATGCCCATGGTGTTGACTATCATTCTTTTCTGATGCATTATACTCTTTGACAGTGTACTTACTCATATAATTGTTTGATGACACCTTGATGATAGTGGAACTTTCATATGTTGCTGTGATTATGGATCTTGTAGGTTCCTTTGTTATTGTTGTCAAAGGGGGAGTAATAAGGTGCAAACTTGGAAATTGTTGACATCAATGCCAAAGGGGGCAATTGTATAATTTTTCATTGGTGTCCAAGGTCATAAGGTAGGCTCATGTTGATGAGATACTGATAGAACATGATGTTGTGTCAAGTCTCTAAGTTCATGATGACAAACGCTATGACAACATTACTTGTAGAGGTGTTCATGTTTAAAATTAGGAGTATAGGATCAGTGTGATTGTCTTGCTTCATGTTTTTCATTGGTACATGTCATCCTTTAATCAAGAAGTTCACATGGAATCTTGCTTTAGGAAGTTTCATACTAATCAGGTGATGAAGAATGGAGATGACAAGGGCATGATGGTTTGGGCAGTGCATTGCTATTCTTGTTTTTCTATTCTTGCATTGCTATTCTGATTTTGTTGATATTGTTCATGGCTCAAAGGATCACATGGAATCAGGACATATGATCATTGGTGTATCAGTGTATGATCTCTTTAATTAGGAGTTCTTGAAGATGCTTGGTCAGGAGCACAATTCATTCAATTAGGAGTTCATTGTGTTTAGGATGATGTGATGGCAAAACATGTGGCAGAGACGTCAACAAAGTTGTTGTTGACATGATGTTCATGTTGGATGTGACTTGATTCAGGAGGTTTCATGTTCAATTGTTCACTCTTTGTTTCATGGTTTCATGCATCACTTTCATCTTGTAAGTTATCTTCTTCATGGTTTAGAGCTCACTCAAGATTCATGTCTTTATCATTTAGAACTCATTCAGGGTAGAGGTATTTGTTCTTTGATGTCAAATATTTGGAGGAGTGTTAGCTTCATATTCATTCAACATGAAATTCATGAGGATACACTCACATTGGTTCACTTTGTTCTTCATGATTATTTACTTGCAAGGTAGTTATGAGGTATAATTGTTTGTAGAGGTTTGAGTATTAGCTAATGCAGAGACTTTAGAATACTTGTTGAAGAGGCATTGTGTTTCAAAGGTGTATCCAATTTTGTAGTCTCAAAGTTGATTAGGGTTCTTAATAGAGGGTTAAACACTAAGAAACCCTAACACAAAGCTACTTATGAAATCAACCGTCAACCAAATGTTCACTTTTGTTATATTTCTTAGTTGACCTTTTATAGCAAGTCAAAGAGTCACTTAAGTGGAAATGTAAGGGTATTGGCATTGTGGCCTAACCGGCCCCTCCACCTAGCACCACCAAACCCTCCGGTCATACTCTTTGTGCTTATGCAGGAAAAGGAAATCTATGGCTTAAGATTAAAGTTATAGTGGGCACATGATGTTATATCAATGGCTATGGTTTAAAATTAGAAACCCCACTCTGGAGCTCGATCTTTGATGTGTAGAAGGCTGTCAAAGTGCTTTGACTGCAGTTGCTTTGTTTTTTAAAGGCTATATTTAGTCCCTTTGAAAAGACAGACAATTGGAGATTTAAAAGCATTTTTTTGAGAAGATTTTTTTCTTATTCTTGATCTTCCTCTCGTGCATGGAAGACTAAAAAGAAAGATTTTGTTTTATATAAAAGAATATGAAGAGTTTCTTTTTAAAAAAAATGTGATGGGTAGATAGCTTATTTAAAATCCCTAATGGTCTTGCAATAGTTTTGTTAACTGTGATGGAGGGCCAATGAATTTCTGCATATGATTTGTATGAAGTTTTTAATGGATTGGATTGGTGATTTGTATTCTTAAGAAATGAGTCTATAGATGCATGTATATATTGTTAAGATTAGTGATGTAATCTGTGGTTTTGATAGTAAAAGTGTTGTATTGGATTGCATGGTGAAAAGAAGGTGCTTAAAGAATACTATGTGTAGGTACAATATGTAGTATCTTGTTTTTACACAGAGAAGATAGTGTGTGATTTTGAGCCAAGACATTTGTTATCTTCAATGCTTGGAGTATCAGTGTTGACTAGATGATGTTGCTCTGATTTCTCAGAGATATTATTACAATAGTCATTCTAGAAAATGATTTATAGAATCAGGGTTTAATTTTTTTTTATCATTTATTGACAAAGGAGGATGTTTTGATGTCAAAACTAAGTGCTCTTGAGATTATGATGTTAGTAGTTCTTGTATTGTTATTTCATTGTCATAGATAATATCATTTTGTGTTGAAGTTTATGGTGATCCTATAGATTGAGACATAAGGAGTATTGTATTTCAGTGAAACAGAGTGATCCTCTGTCTATTTTCTTTCATCTAAATTGTATTCAAACTTGGTTACCAGTGAGGCACTTGTATTAGCCCATGAGTCTTCTTTTTGCCAGTGAGGCAATTGCATAGAAGTGCCAGTGACGTAGTGATATACGTCAGTGAGACTTAAAAGACAGTGAGGCTCTGTAATTGGTGATTTTCATGATTAAGTCAATGAGGCATTTCTGAGTGGTTTTTCTTCCCCTTGAGTGTTTTCCACTCATGAAATTTATTGTGTCATGGTCTCAATTGATGTGTGATGCATTTGTCTTTCATGCTTGAACATTCAGTCTTATGTGTTGTTTAGTATTTGGTTTCTTACTTTGGTAAAGTACACTATCAGTATCATTACTTTCTATTTTCAAGTTTGAAAAGAAGTAAATGAATTGTTTTTCTCTACAACACTGATTCACCCCCCTGTAGACACCAAAAATTGGACTGCTCTGTAAACCAATTTCCGTACCTCTGCACTAATCTACTCTCTCCATCTGCATATCCTTGGTGATCAACTAATTCACCTAATTAATCCATTTAACATTACAACCCTATCCTATCAATTGAATGAATATTCCTAATATTTATTTAGTTGATTTATTCATTTCTCTAATCCTTGTTAATTAGATAAATCCTACTCATCTGATTAACCTAGACTTAAGTTAATTAAGATAACACTTAATTAACCCCGCTTACCTCATCATCCACTTACTGAATTTAAAATTCAATTGTCTCCCACTATCCTCCACTCACTAAATTTAAAATTTAGTTCTCCCACTATCCTCCACTCACTGAATTTAAAATTCAGTTGTCCCCCATTATCCTCCACTCTTCTCAAAATGAGAATTATTTAATTCATCCACTAGGAATAAAAGATTCACTTTTATTCCTAGCCCTTGATCTCATCAAATGAATCCTCACCCTCCATCCTCATCTCCAAAATTCTATAAATTGGACCCCTCTCTAAGCCATTAGAGAAACTTCTTCTTGCATCAAAACCATGTCCAAATTTCTCTCAAATCTCTTCATCATACTATCATCATATTGTGTTGAAAAGCAAGAGCAATCCACATTTGAATCAAATAGGGTTATCTAATCTAGGAGCTCTTAGGTGCAAGCTTCCTCCTCCCTTGATGAGATTGGGTCTTCATGTGAGGTATAACTTTGTGTTTTATGCATTTAGTTTGTGTTTTCACTTCATTTTGTTCACCTAATCTACATTGGCATGCCCGGTGGGACCCACAAGGTCCATATCTATTTTTTTTGGGTGATTTTTTGTTTTGGAGACGTGTTTTTTTTGCAGGTCCTGAGCACTTTCTCTCCTAACTTTCACTCACAAATCCATCCAGCTTTCTTTGTCCTCCTTCTATTTCTTGGACTTTCTATTCTATCTACTCTCTATTTCTACAAGTATCTTGAATGAAGAAGGGGAGACTATGGCAAAAATTTTCTAAAATCATCTGTTGACCAACTCTATGCCATATTGGTGCTATTTTCTATATTAGCACTATCTTCTGTATTAGCGCTATCTTGCCTCTGTTTTGGCACTATTTTCTTTACTAGCTTAGGGATCTATGCAGGGTTGTGTCTCTATTTTACAGGGTATTTCATATCATCCAAGACCATCATCTCAAAACTACTAACATCTTTTGTAGGGATTTAGTAGATTAAGACACATCTTCTTTTGGTGCACTAACAAGAACCTTTATTTTCTTAGCTTAGAAAACACTTGAATTTGGTGCATAAAATCAATCTTGCTTCCAAACAATCTACAATCAAACACTTTATCTTGGTGCACCTAAAAAGAATCTTTGTGTGCCTTAGTATAATGAACATTTGATTTTGGTGCAACTAAAATTAATCATTGCTTGCAACAAACAAATATCCAAACACTTCAATTTGGGGCTTAAAAAAGAACCACAAATTGCATCAATGAAATCATTGGATTAAAAAGAACAACAATCTGCATTATTCACTCATATAATCAAGAAAATCAATCTAATTTGTGTGAAGTGTTTTCGTGATTTGTTCTTGTAGTGTGAAAAGTGTATGCTCTTCCCTCGCACCATTTGGTGACCTTGGGAATCAAAAGCTTCTCACAACACTTGCATTAATCACCCCCAACATAATCCAAAGATCTAAAATGAACCTTGTTTAGTGTGATGCAAGCATAAAGAATACGTATGCTCTCCCCTCGTGTCTTTGTATGAACTTTGGGATCAAAAGTATTTTTGTGGTTGTATTGCTTTTGTTAAATCCTTAGAGGGCCTGCCACCCCACTTTGAAAGGTGGGAACGACCCAAGCGGCAACAAGCTAAAGCCAAGCTCTTTCAAGTCACTATATAAATTAATGTGTTTGTGATGAAAGTCACAAGCAATAGGTGTTGTTGTGTTATACCAACAGCCAACCTCCCCCAAAACCCTCCAAGGCGTAACCCTTAGAGGCTGGGAGACTCCATAATGGAGAGTAGCACTGCCGCATGTATAACCACCTAAACGAAAGCACTCACTACGAACCTTTATGTTAGTGGCCCAAATCCCTCTACTTATTGAAAAAGTATTGTTCTTACCTCACCTTAGGTTGTGCATGCTTGATTATCACATTTTTATAAATCAAACCTTTAGCCATTGTGTTTTCTTGCTTGATTGTTTGTCTACTTGCCAAGAAAAATCAAAATCATAACATCAATCCAAAACCAAAATCAAATCCAACATCAGTCATCCCTCATTTGTTGTCAACTCTATTCAAACATTCCAATTCCTAATCCTTAATCAAAGATCATCTTTTGCAAATTAAACCTTGGTTAAGGACCTAGTCTCCTTCATCCTCCATCAATCCCCTCATCCAAAAGCCCAACCACAATTATCCACATCATTAACAAAATCCCCCAACATAATTATCAAACTCCAAATCCTAATCAACCCAATCAAAAATTAAGACCTTAATTGATCATCCAATCAAATTGACCCAATCAAAAATCAAGACCTTAATTGATCATCCAATCAAATCAACCCAAATCAACTCTATTACTTAGGTGTCATTAGTCGACCTTAAGTATAGAGAATCATCCATCAAATCAAAATCAAATCAAATCATCCTAAGGTCTTGAAATTTGATCCCCAACATCAAAATCATCCATTATCCCCCATCATCCCATATCTCTCCAATAAAATGGATCTTTATGAATAAATACAACAAGTACAAAGAATTAGAAAAGTCTATGAGTACATGGATCCTAATGCTAAGGAACAATTCAAAAATGACATTAAAGATATACCCTTAGCACACCTCATCATTGGAGAATCCCAAACCCCTACCCCATCTTCATCATATCAACCCTCATCATATCATCCTTCAACATCTTACATATCCACACCATGGATCTCATACCAACCTCCATCATATCAACAAACACCCTACACATCATCCCCATCCACATCATATCAATCGTCATTCTTTCAACCTTCATACCAACCTACATCTTACATATCCATACCATCAACCTCCTATCAACCATCAACCTCATCCCAACTTCCATCATATCAACCTTCATCATATCAATCTTCATCACCTTACACATCCATGCCATCATACTTATCCAATCAATCAATACCTCCAACTTATCAATCCCACAACCTTTGTCATGCTTACTTAAAATATAATAATAATAATATATAATAATAATAATAACTTAACATAATAATAAGTTATAATAATAATATGTTAAGTTATATGTTTATTATATGTTTATTATTTGTTTATTATATGTTTATTATTATTATATAACTTAACATATTATATTATAACTTAAATATAGGGTATGTTTCCATAGCAAGGAGAAGATGATCCCATGTTGGATAGCATTATGGATTATGATTGCATGGATTGTTGGAAGATAGGAGAAGATGGAATGGATGGTGGATAATGGATTATGATGTGGATTATGTGGATAATGATGTGGATTATGCAAAAGCATGGACCATCGGAATGTGATGGGGAAGATATGTAGGATAGTGAACGAAAGATGGAGAGATGGGGGTATGTGGGAATGTTAAGTTATATAATAATAATAAGTTATAATAATTATAATATTATATATCTTAAGTTATATAATATTATTTAAGTTATATGTTTATTATTATGAAGATTAAATGTTTATTATATGTTTATTATTTGTTTATTATATGTTTATTATATTCTCCTATCTACCAACATCTACACATTAGTCATTCTAATCAAGGGAAACATCCGAGGAGCTATGTAGGCACAACTCCTTCCTGCATGGATTCGTGAGTCATTATGGAGGTATAATCATGTTAGTTTGCATTTGATTAGTATTAACCTTTCATTTTGATTTCACTTATTACATTTGGCACGCCCGGTCTTCGATCCAATCGTCGGTTTGTGAAGTTTTCTTGTCAAAAGCTTCATTTTTCTAACTCTTGTTTTATGGAGTTTTGCAAAATTTGGTGATTAAGTGTTGCAGGTTGCAGCTTGAGCTAAAACTGACCTCACCATTGTCATCAAAACACTGTTTCTGAGCTTTTTGACAGTAAACTTGACTATGTTCGGTGATGAAAATTTTTGAAAAAATTTGAAATTTTTTTAGGGTACAGTCTATACCATATGGAACTGTACCCCAACTGTACTATTCTGTGCACTGGCTTGTTTGTTGTAATCACTAGTTTTTGCAAGTTTGAAGGGCATCATTTGTTTGCATGGTTGATATTATTTATTTTGAAGGTTTACCTACCACCGCTTCACCTCCACCTGTGACAACCCCTGTCGCCGCTGTTGCTCCTGCCAACTCACCACTTACCCACTGTACACCTCCTTGTCGCCATCCGACATACCAGTCGCCACCCCCTCAACCTGATTGACACTACCACCCAACACCCGAGCTTCACCAAACCCCCGCGGCTGCCGCTGCAACACCCGGTCGCAGCTCTTAAGCGACAATCGACAACCCTTTCCAAACCCTGTCGCCACCATCCCCTACCGCCTGTGTCGACACCCGCCGCTATTCTACCCTACCACTCCCACGCCACCCAAGATCCCACCCCCTCCCCTCCCTTCGGCCCTGCCCTGCGGCCTCCCTCTGCCTACTCTGCATCTCCCCACCGTCGCTCATCCTCCATTGCCTATGTTTCTACATTCCACCGCCCTCCACCTCCCACAACCCTCAGCCTGCCATTCCACCGCCACCGCCGCCTTGCTCTTCTCTCCGCGCATTCCCCCCAACCCAGCTCCCCACCCTATGACCATCCTACAACCATCCTCCCACCCAAACCCCACAATCATCTTCTCTTCTGTCGCAGGTATAAACCCTACCTCCCAGATGTCAACAGTCTTTGCCTTAACGGTGGTGGTTAGGGCTTGGAATCCCTAACCACCAGTCTTTGCTTTTTTAAAAAAAATTGCCAATATTAAACATTCATCACCAACATTAAAACAAACTACCAGCACAAAACCAGTACATGTGACCAGACATTTGCTAACCGCCAGAGGTTTACTTGAAACAGTCAGCTTGCCTTGTGCCTTCCATATACCCTCATAGTGGCATTTTTTTCTTTTGATTGTAACTGGAGCAAACGGAGTCAAAAATTTGCAAACAAGGACTTTCCAGAAAGCTGACGAGGTGAACTTCATAGTTGTGAGGAAATTTTAAGGTGACTATACCTTTTTCCTACCTTTTTCATCAGTCAAAGTCAAACTTCATTGCAAACTTCAAATCATCATAACTTGGGCAATTTTGATCAGTTTTCAGTGAATTATTTTTTCAAATCGCATAGAATTTCTTGAATTTTCTATTCATGCAATCTATTTTTCTGTATCAGTTCTTTTTTCATCAAATTTTATCTGATTATCAATTTTCACATACCAATCTCTTTGGCTAGTCTACTTGCTTCGTTTTTGTTCTTGTGACTTGCAGGTGATCATTCGGGGCTGGAACAATAGTAGGAGCAGCATCTACATGAATTTGGATAGCAAGTTAATTAGGTGCCTTCATTTCATCCTTTATCTCTCAATCTTGCTTTCATCACACATTTCAATTTTGGGACATAAAACAAACATTTGTCTTCATCACATATCAAAATAGGGCTTAAAATGAACAATTTGTCTTCAATCACATCTTTAAATTGGGCTAAAAAGAATCACTGCTTGACATGTCTTCATCACATTTCATCTTCCTAAGGGATGATTTACAAGTGAGAGTGTAAGTCAAGTGGGTGTGTGTATGCTCTCTCCTCGCACCGCAAGGTGACCTTGGAGATCAAAAACACCTCACTTTGATTTGCTTTTGTTTACCCTTTCCTAGGAGGCCTGCTAGGGGATTTCATCACCCCTAGGGACAACTTCATCCGAGGCTGAATCAAAAGACACCCTCTTTGAAATTGGAATCCTATCACTCTTGGCTAAGCCCCAAAGAACTTTCTACCTTTGGGAAGTGAAGGTGAAGGGTGGGTTACCCCCTTCTCCTAGCTAGGTGACAAGATTTCACTTTCAAATCATTAGTCAACCTTGTCTAAACATTGCCCAAACCTAATTGGCCATACCCCATCAAACTAGACAATAGGGCATGTTGATTTGTTTTGCAAGTGTGCTTGTTTAATCATTCTCATATTCTTCCAATTCAAAATTCAAAATTTCTTGTGTCTTGTGTGAGTGATTCTTGTTTGTACATGTGATCATTTGCTAAACATTGCCAAATCAAACTAAAACACCAAACACATAAACAAATCAATATAAACTTTCATCCTAGTCACCTTCATCCTAATCACTTCATCCAAACAATCCACATCATCATCGAATCATAACCAAGCACTTGCCAAAAAGGACTTAAGATTTAACCACATGTGTGACATCGTGTCAACCTTAGAGGACTTCCAAAAGCTCTTTCATATGCTTCACCACATGCATGCAAGCTAATCCCCTTTAGAGCAGCGAACCTTTCAAAGCATTCAAGAATTGATTCAAATAGGTCGAACAAGCCAATCCTCACACATACAATACCTCTCGAAATAAATCCAACACCTCTTGGCCACTTGTAAAGTCCAATGACCATCCTATCTAGCACCTATCCCATCATATCCATCTACACATCAAACCAATTCTGCATCAACTTATCCCACTTCATATCAACTAAATTCATCTACATGTCCTATCAACCCTTTATCAACTTATCACAACCCTTATCTATATCAATCCATATGACAACAATCATTATCCTATGCAACCCCTCCACCATCATCACATCAACACATTTACCAACATCAACAACAAATCATATCACAACAAGAAGTCCAAACACCATCCCAACCTCAACAAATTCCACAACAACCTTACATGTCATCATCTTCAACATCATATCAACCTCCATCATCCTCATATCAACCCTTAACTTCATACCAACCCCAAAACCTTTTGTCTACATATCCTACCATTACACCTAGCTACCACGACTATTAATGGCCTCCCCAACAAGCACTAGTGAGCCCAAATCCACCTTTACAACAAGAAGCACATGCAAGTCCAAGTGGTTCCTTGTACATAAATCAAATGAGTCCAAGTTATCCTAGGCAAGATCTACTAACCTTTGACAAGGGAGATACCAATCTAGAGTGGCCTCCACCATCTAATCCCACACCTATCCTTGAACCCACCCAAGAACCATCACTACCTAATCCTATCACCCACCTATCCAATCCCAATCCTATTTCTACACCATCCACCATCATTATCCATCCACTATATTGTTCTTCCACCCATATACTCATGAAGGATACCATCCATTGGCTATTAGCAAGGAATCCAACACCCTCATGCAATCCAACACCCACCAAATCTCTTGAACAATCTCCTATCATAACTCAAGAACAATCATGTAGCCATGTTCAAGAGCCCATAAGTCAAGCACCTATCACATCAATCCAAGCACCCATCACATCTATCCAAGTCACTTCCACTTCCATGCAAGCACACGAGCTATGTCAAGAAACAAATCCAAAGCATGTTGAAGCATCAACCCCTTCTCCTAATCAAGATCTAACCATCCCATCCAATCCCATCCACTACCCCCTCCCATCCATTGATCAAATTATTGATCTCACACCATCTTTTACCACCCCTTTACCATCCCCCATGAATCCTTCACCTCCATCTACCAATCCCATCCCAAAACCATCCCCTTATCCACTTGGAAAAAGCACCTTCATCCATGGTAAACCCCTTGTAGGATGTGAACAACTTCCATCCACCACCTATCTATCTCCAACAAATAATGGATTTGCGTCTTGTTTCCAAAGCACCAAACATCCCATTGAATGTCGCATGCTCCAACTTATGAACTATTAGGGCAAAGGCTTAGGCCTTCATGAACAAGGCATCTTGGAGCCCATCCACACCACATTCCATCCATCCTCACATGGCCTTGGCTATGCATCCCAAGAACAACAATCTGCACATGTCGATACCATCCACCCACCTTCTAAACCCCATTCATCCAATCCCAAACATGGTGCATCACATCACACTACAAAAACATATGTCGCCATCCCTCCTCCATCATCCTATCATTTGCAAAAGCATGTGACCATCCATCTCCCTTCATCAACTTTACCTCCACTACTTCCAACTCCAAAGATCCCTATCAAATCCACTCTACCTCCTATCCTACCAACTCCCAACATCCCTATCAAATCCTCTTATCCTCCCATCCTCCCAACTCCTAATATCCCCATCCTCAACTCTCATTATCCATTTATCCAAAAATCCACTTTTAACCCCTCCACCCATAAACCCCATAAAATTCCCAATCAAGGCCAACAAAAGCACACATGTTTCAAACATGAAGCTTCCACAAAATCCATGGGATTCAAATATTTGAATGCCTCAACTCATAAAGCACAAAAGCCTAAGGATATTATCCCTTCCAATCAAATGAAAAATCCCAAAGGCTATCAAAGCCCACACCATCACAAAAAAAAGCAAAAACAAAAATGGTGTGGGTACTGTTGTGTGGTTACACAACACACCCCATTTTGACTTGGCAAAACAGGGACCCAATTTTTGGTTTGGCTTGTGCGTCTGCTTCTGGGCGGTTCGGTAAAAGTAAGTCAAGTGCATCATCATGCAAAATCATGATGAGGTAAGTCACCATGAGGTTAGTTTGTGAAAGTTCGTATTTCATCTCTATGACTTTATATTTTGAAAGAGCATTGAAATTCAGGCAGGTTTGCCTTTTACATCACCTTGATATTCGTCAGGATATAAGAGTTATGAGCAGTCAAAGTTTCGGTCAAACCTGATATTCATAAGAGGAGGGTCATATTGTTGAAGTTCATTATCATATTTGAAACACTCCCTCTGATATGTCATGCGGTTCAAATATCCAGACGTCAATTTTAAATGGTAGCAAACTCTTCCCGTCAAACAGTTTTATCTATCATTTGCATCATACTTTGCATATAACCCGATGTGTCTTTATATCCTCCTGATGCAAATATCACCCTTAGCAAATATCCTGACGACATCATCCTAATACGATAAATGGAGGAACATACATCCTGATGACATCATCATCACATTTACATTACCGCAGGATTTTATCTAAAACATGATCATGTTAGCCAAATATGATGATGACGTCATGATGCACTTCCGATACGAAGAGCGAATATTAGGATGACGTCATCCCGATATTCTGAAAGAGAGAGATGTAAGTTTGTCTCGTCATCATCATATTTTGAAACATCACCTGATACATCGAAATATCCTCCTGATGTAATACGTAGAAATAAAGGTGCTTTTGCCACCCGAATCTTGTTGCGATAACAATGTCAATACGAGGGAGGATGATATTGAAACTCAACCCGATATTTGTGAATATCATCCTGCCCTCATGATATCCTGTCATAGGGATATTCTCCCGCTCCCATTGCCACCATTACCATTTAATGCGCGCAGCCATGGTAGGTGGTTCCCGTCGACCCCGGAACCCAATGAAACACCTGGCGAGATCCTGCATTTTTCGCACGGATAAGCAAGGAACATGATCTAATCTGTCAGAGTTGCCCTAAATGAGCCCTAAATGCGAGGTTAAAAGGTAATTCAACCGCCATTTTCACATTTACCTTATGATAAACTTGTTTTACAGAGCACCAGCTTCCATATCTGCATACCAGCTACCTTTGCGCGATTAGAGCTCACAGGCAGAAAGGAGAGGTGATCACCAGCTGAATTAAGAACGTCTCGGCACTCTACTGGTATAAAAGGAAATCTGCACAATCAGGTAAGTGAATAAACCCTCATCATATTGTTTCTATTCTGGTGCGATGATGTAAGTTCTAGTTTATGCACCCGTATGATCAAGTAATGTTGGAATTCATATAGTAGGCATAATGATTTATAAATTCAACTGTAGTATGCATGCATATATGTACCTTGTTGTGAGATAGGATTGTCGTTAATTGCAGGCACTCATGGCTGAGAAGCGATTAGTCAAATGTCAGGAGGAGTTTAGCAAGCCCATGTTCTCTGCTCAGAGGGGGGTCCTGTTTAAATATGGAGCAATCACAGACAGCCATCATGGAGGCACTAATTTGGAAGCCTGGTCAGCCAAGCTAAACAATGGGCATGACAAGAGTCCTGTGCTGAATGCAGTGTTCATATCTGGATTGTGGAATGCCGCTGGTTTTCCATACTCCATGGAGTCTCCGGAGCTCGTCATTGAGTGTGCCCAAAATTACAACCCTCAAACCAGGCAAGTAGTGAAGCATGGGAGGGTATATGCAGACCTCTCCATCAAAGGTCTCTCCCAGACATTCGGATTGCCGCTGGGAAGTAAAGTAAAAAGTGTAGACTTGAAGAAGTCAGAGAGGGAGTACGAGGCCAACAAGAAGTCGGCCAAGAAGAACATGCATCCATGGCGGGCTGAGAATAGCACCTATAACGCAGCCGCCAAGCTTCCTGTGCACCTGTTTAAGTATGATTTTAATGAGGAGTATCAGTACATGATCGCACTCCTGAGTAGAGTTACTAGCCAATCAGATACTGGCAGTTTCAGAGACTGGATGTACGGGATAATAATGATGTGTCTGTATTCAGACACCAAGCCACTGTGGGGCCAAATTATAAGTGATGCTCTGCATGAGCAACTGATGAACCTGGGAGGTTCGAATTGTGCTTTTTTCATGTCCTCGTATATTGTTTACTCTTGTGCCTATAGAGGTACTTTTGATGCCTTGGTTACAGATGGGAAACTCACAGGTACAAATGTGGCATATATCTGGGATCATCATCCCCAGCTGCAGAGGACCAACTACCTAAAAGATTACAAAGTGGTCAATGATGCATTCTCTATGCATTTGGTAAGGACCATGGAAGAAGACAGAACAAAAAGATTGACCTTGGAGGCTCAAGAGGCAGTCTATAGGCATAGGGCCTGGTACATACAATTTGCAACCTTTTCCTACATCAGGGTTGAAGGTTTCGAGGGACATCCCCTGATGCTGCCAAGGTATCCTACCGACGTCGTAGTATTAATGGAATTCATCAGGCAGGGCTCCACCATAGTACAAATGTACAAGGATGCCAAGAAGCTGCCACCAATTTTGTTCGTAGTCAGCATCGGTAATTATATGTGCCCTGACTCTGATAACATCAAGAAGGTGATGGTCACCCTGAATAAGATGAACTTGCAGCCCTTTCCAATAACCAAACCATATGATCCTTACGGCAGAATACAGAAGGTGCTAGGGAAGCCTATTCAACAAAGGCACCTAGAGGATTTTTGGGCTGACTGCGAGGATGAGGCAGAAGCAAGGAGGAGGAGGTATCAGAGGTTAACTCTGAACCAAGTTAGAATGTTTGATTGCATCTCCCTGCCTCAGCAATTAAAGAAGGATGATGGCAGGACTATGGCAGACGAGTATGAGGAGAAAAAGATATATAATGACACCATCTCTGCACCTGACCTCACTATGCAGGAGGATATATCCTTGGACCCATTCATTGCCAGGACCCTATGCCTAACCCAAGCTTGGGTTGATGAACAGGTAGAGGCATTGAAGAAGAAGGGTGTTGCCATTATGGTGGACAACAAGAAAAAGGGGCAGGATATCCCCACAGATGAATATGATGACTTCCTGTTGGAGAAGAGGAAGACCAAGGGAGATAGGGTCCCTCCACCACAACAGTAGAGTAAAAGACCCCCGAGGGGCAAGAAGGTGGAACAGGGACCAAAGGGGATTATAATTGAAAGAGCAGTGTTTACAGCTGAGCAGGCCACAGGGTCAGGATCTGAATCAGCATCCCCTCCAGAAAAGGACAGGCCCAAGAAAAGTAAGACAGCAGAGGCTGGAATCATTGAGACCCAAGAAGTGGGTCAGTCTTCTAAACAACTAGGAGTAGAGGGGACCCTCATAGAAGAAGAGCCGGAGGAGGAGGAGACTCCATTGATAATAAGAAGGAAGAGGAGAGCTCCGCAGGTGCTGGTGTCTTCCCCACCAAAGAAACAAAGAACCTCCATGAGAGGTGGAATAAGCCAACCCCCTACTTCATCACAAGGGGAGGGTAGTGAAGTGCACAAGGAACTTCAACACAATGTTCCACTTCCTACCATTGTCAAGTTCAAAATAGAACTTGCTGAGGAGCAGTTGAAAGAGACCTCCCAGACACAAGCAGAAGAGCATGTCTCGCTAGACGAGACAATAAATTTGTCTGATGATGAGCTGGTGCAGGATGTGGCTGAACAAGAGATGGAAACACTTGCTGCTGATGTAAGTGTGACTCCTCGGAAGCCTCCAACGATGCAAACAGTGCTTGAGGAGATGAAACAAGCAGAAGAGGAGCAAGAAAAGAGCCTAGAGCAAATAGCTCAGGAAATAAGGCTAGACACATTGATCACAGAGGTGACCAGTCCTGTAGTGGTGGATCTGACAGAGAAGCAGGATGCAAGTCCTGAACAACTAGTAGGATCACCTAATAAGGGTCACCTAACAGAAGAGATAGATATTGTAGAGACAGAAGGCCATGCTCTTGAAACCGGCCAACAAAGTCCACATGATACAATGAAGGAACCTGCTATAGTAGAGGTTCAGGAGGCGAGGGCTGGTGAAAAAGAAACATCAGAGGACCTAGCTGCCAAAGTACAAGAGGTGGGTGGTGCGGGCTCAGAAGAAGTAGTAGCTGCAGAGCAATCTCCACCACATCAGGCAGAGTCCCCAATATCTGGTGCAGTGGATAAACCACAAGAACAAGAAGAAGTGGGAACAGATGAAATAATGGCAGAGGTGGGTCATGATCATCATGATCAGCACATAGCTATGCCTCAAGGCTCCCCACAGCACATAGCTGCACCTCAAGGCTCCCCACAGTACATAGATGCACCACAAGGTTCCCCACAGCATGAAGATGCTCCTTTGGAGAAGGAGATCCCTCAACAAGAGGAGGTACCGCAAGATCAACCACAAAAGGAACATCAAGAAGAAGAACTGAGGAAGTCACCATCTCCACAACATTTGTTGACAGAAATGGGAGATATAGGTGAACATTAGGATGATGTTGAAAAACATGATTAGGTACCTCCGTGGTTGGCAAAAGAGGTAAGTGCTGAGGAGGAGATTGAAATTCAGGAATTTGACGTCTCCACCTTGTTCTCTGCGGACATAATGAAGCCAAGGAGGAAGGCCAGAATGACTTTGGCCATCAAGAGAGATCCGGCAACAGGGAGAAGAACCGCACAAATTGCCATACCTGCGGTGGAGAAAGAAAAAGGTAAAATCACTGTCGATGAATTTCAGATCAATACAGTAGATTTGGGCTTTGCCAATGAGGACCAAGAAGGTCAGAAGGGCAAAGATATCATTGACTCTCTAATTCAGAAAGTGAAAAGAGAGAAGGAGAAAAATAAGCAACATAAAGAGCACATTGCTCAATTGCATGCCTATATCAAAGGGCTGACCAATCCTGATGATACCGCAACTGAACATGCAGTCCCATTGACTGTCATTTCTCAGGAGGAGGTAAATAAATTGGACATCATGAAGCATGAGGCGTCTGTAATAAGGAGATGGATGTCATCCACATTGGATGATGTTGTAGAAATAATGAAGGCCTCTTTGAAGAGGTGGAGCACCCTAAGTGACTCTAAGGCCAAAGTGGATAGATTGCAGATGCAGACCGGAAAGAGGTCTTACAAGCTGGAGAGAGTCCTGACCCTGTTAGGGGAAATAAGAAATATAAATCCACAACTGCTTATCAGTAAGCAGGTACTGAATAATAATACAATATTATTAATTGATATTTGGTATAAGGACACTCAGTTTGAGTGCGCAGTCCTCAAAAGGTGTAATAATAAGCTGAGGGATGTCAGGATGAGGCTGCGAGATTTAATGGCTGAAGAGGCAGTGATACTGGAGGCTTTGGAAGGCAAGGTGGAAGGAAAAATAGAGAATCAAGATGAAGAGTCTGCCATTAAAGCTGTACACAGCAACTTCCAAGTAGAGACAGATGGTCCACCTGTCCCTTTGACAGAGGAATTGATAGACAAAATAATGAGGATCAAGGTCCAGATGGAGAAATACAAAGAAACACTGCAGGACAGGAAAAATAAGCTCGACAACAGCAGAGATAAATATGAAGCACATAAGCATGCCATTATCAAGGCAAAGACTCAAGATGGCGGAGGGATAGATCAAGTTGTGCATTCATACGAGCAGGACCGCAGTAGTATGCAACCCCATATGTAGCCGCGTCATCATCAGGATAGTGAAAGTTTGGAAAGTGAGGCACATGATGATGACCCGCACGAATCTATTGAAGAGCATGATGAAGATACATCATGAAGGGGATAATAACATAAGTAGTATAGATAGTTGCCAGCTGGCAACTTGTACCATTTTTGTAAAGATTTACAAAATTGAATGAATCAGGACCGTAGATATGTATTGATGAATCTAGATCATAGATCTTTTGTAACGGATTCCTCACCTTAATCTATAAAAGGTGGTGGGATGCCTTGTTGAAACATTCGAAACTTAATTGAAATCTGTTTGCTGAAATATTCAGGGCTTATTTCAAAGTTATTGCATATGTACATGTCTTTTGCATACTTAATGAAAGAGAAGAGTATTTCGATTACAAATCTTCGTAAATCTTGAGTAATCTGTGTCTGAATTCTGGATATGTGCTTTGATTTGTTGCGTCCCTTGGAGTGCTCATCATGTTGCATGTATTGTTTTCATTCATCATCCTCTGAAGTTTGCATCAACTATATCTAGCTGTGGAATATCCTGGTGAATATATGGTTTGATTTCTTCTCGTCATGACAGTATCGAGTATGTATGTAGATCAATAGCTGAAGATTCAACTTTAAATTGTAGTATTCCTTTAATTTATTTCGATTCCAGAGCATTTCATTACCACAATTGCAAAATAATTGATAATCTTGAGCAGATAATGCAAATATGCAGACATCTCGTAGGTAATCGCAAATATTCAGCATATTTGAATGCAAAGCATGCACAATTGAAAATGTCATGCAAAGATTGAGGTATTTCTACATCTTTTCATCTAATAACTGCATAATATGACTTCTCTGTAAAGAATTTCTGCAGGAATGTCATGATGATGGCACAATTTCACGTAAGGCCCCAAACTGGAAACAGCAACTCACATTAACCTCTGAGTAACGTCAGATGATTAAGACCTAATCACCGGAGAGTTGGGATCCCGAATTCCTTGAATTCACAGTATCTTTCAAGATGAATAAAGGTTAATGTGTACTTTTATTCTATGCTTGTTTATGAATAACATCATGACCAACATAAATTGGTGCTAGAAGGAGGGCCTGGTCTGGAATAATATGCTCATCATCTTTATTTTCAGGTTCTATGATGCAGAGAGTAAGGTAACCTCAGATCTTTTGTGAATTGCAAATATTACGTAAATATTTACTATAAGAAGCTCATATATGCTCATTTCGTGTGAAGATTTCCAGATCTTACATAGATATTGCAAGCTTTACAGTAGATCATTCTGAATTCACTAATATTGGCCAAGGATCCACAAAACTGTTCAAACTTTGAAGAGTTTAAGCTTTAGATACTTGAGATCTCTTGCTAGGGTCATTATACCCTAAATATCCTGTCATACTTGCAGTATCTTCACAAATATTTCATAAATATCCAGTTTGATTAGCCATCTGACTACAAATATCACCTCATCCAGTGAAATCCAACCAATATTTGCAAAGTTTCAGTCAATTTGCCTCAAAATTGAGAAATCCTGGCTTACAGGATAAATACCAGGTCTAGATCTAGTGGAATCTTCGAGGAACTACCTGTTAGAGGTTTTAGACCTAAAACCGTAGACATTCATCATACTCCAGGGTCTAGTGCGTCAGGAGCTTCACCAGAACCTCCTCCTGTAACTCCCGTTGGTTTACAAGTACCTTCCAGGATATCTGTAACACCTCCTGTCCAGCATCAGGGAGTACCTTTGGTTCAACCCAAGCCAGCTGCAACATCAGCTCAACCTCCTCTGGTTGCAATGTCTTTCTTTGCAGTGGAGTCACCTTTGACCTTTAATGCATATCATGAGCTACCAAAGAATCCAAACAAACTATGTCCAAAATATCATCCTTATCAAGATGTTGATGATCATATCAGGACATTTAAGGAAGCTTGCTGCAGAGCTAGAATAGAACATCAAGATGTAGTGTGCAAGTTATTTCCTTTTTCCTTAGGGGAAGATGCTTATAATTGGTTCATTAGTCTTGGCCAAGCCTCTGTTGGTTCATGGGATGTCTTAGAGAAAGCCTTTCTTGACAGGTTCAAAGTCCCTATTGATCCATCTATGAATTACCATATGTTTGCCACGATTAAAAGATTTGAGCATGAACCTATCGCCAATTTCAATGCTAGGTTTTAGAAAATGTTGCCCAAGTTAGTTGCCCCATATGTAGTATCTGATGCCTCTGCCTGGAGTATCTATTATTCAGCTCTGGATCCATTAACTTCCATGTTCATCAAGAGAACACATCCTGAGATCACTACATTGATAGGAGCTTTTCAAGAAGCTATCAAAGTGAATCAGCAGTTGATACCTGCTCCTACTCCAAATATAGTGTTTCCTACCTTGCCGGGCATGCATTCGCAATATCCCACATCATATCCTGCAACATATTCTCCGCAGTATCCTGTGCAGTATCCTAATGGAACAGTGATACCTCCAGCAGTCATGCCTGCCCCTTTGCAAATACCTCCACTAAGCATCATGCCCCCTCCTAATGGAAATAGCCAAGTGCCACAATACCCTGCACAAGCCCAGATACCTCAGGGTGCTGATCTATCCAATAATAACCATGGATCCTCTTTCTTCAAGCCTCAGACTGAAAAGTGAAAAGGAGGAAATCAAAGAAATTTTTGCTCAATTAAGAAAACTCACCACAGAAGTGACACACTTGAGAAATCGGGGTTTTTATTCCCAGTCCAGTCAGACCAGAAATTATTCCAATGACAGACCAAATTATCCTGATAGAGGATATAACAACAATAATGGTGGAAATAACAATAATCCACCTAAACAGCCCAGAGTATGGAATTCCAGGCCAAATAATGGTTCATTGCCATCACCCCTGGATAATCAGCCTCCTAGTGAAGCCAAACAGACTACTAGAGTCAATCTTGCTGAGGCAGCTCTTACTAATTGGTGTAGGATCCACAATACTAATGCACATGCAGAGTTAGACTGTCCACAATTTAGAATTGCTGCTAGCATCTTTCAGACTAAAGTGTCTAACACTTCTGGAAATCCACCTCATGCAAAAGGGAATGAGATTGTTCCTTGTGGATACGACTCAGCTTTTGTGCTAGAAGCCTACACAAATGAACCTCATCAGAATTGTAGCCAGGCATATGAAGAATCGGCCTTAGCTTTTGAAACAAACTATGTTTTCCCCTTTGAAGATGAAAATGAGCCTGCAAGGGAGCGTGAAGAAGTACATGCATATCAGCAGCAATATCCTGGTAAGCACAATTATAACTTGAGGAGCAATGCCAACAGACCTACTGGTCCATTGACATCATCTCTACCTCCAAACAACTTCAATACACCTCCTGATCCTAAGGCTAGCAATAACCCAGGATTCCCTAAGGTGAATGCTCAGTACTTGTCACCTCAAAACACAGTATCAAAGATTGTGAACACACCTCATGAATCTGACAAGTTGGTTAACTATCTCGCTGATGAAATGAAGAAAATTAAGATCAGCTTGTCCTTGTCTGAGTTATTGAAAACCCCTGCCATCAAAAGGGCATTCATGAAGTCCTTAGATGATCCTACCCCCAAAGAGGATAGCCATTTTCGAACCAATCCAGCGGCAAGGATCATGCTGTTAAGGATAATATTATCAAGCCTAAAGTGTCAGCTATAGTCCAAGCTATGGAAACCTCCCACATGACCTTGTATAGGGATAAAACTGAATCACCTCTGTTCCTCCTTACCATAAGAATGTTTAGTAAGAACCTGCACAACTGTCTGGTAGATTTGGGAGCCTCAACGAATGTTATGCCCTTGTCAGTATGCAATGCCTTAGGACTACATCCTGCTAAATCCTTAAAGAAAGTCACACAGTTGGACAAAACAGAAGTAAGTGTAGTAGGCGAATTAACTCATATCCACATGCAGCTAGCATCTGATCCTAGGATCCAGTATTATATTGATATTTAAGTAGTTGACATACCTGATACGTATGGGATGTTGCTCAGTCACGATTGGTCCAAAACTCTTAACGGATATATGTCCACAGATTTCAGTCACATGTGGTTACCCTGGAAGGGTATACCTAATCGGATCAGGATTGATGCTGAACCAAGAATGAAACATATTATAACTGAATATAACAGAACAAATGAGATCATGTATGTAAACGTAGAACTTGGAGTTTATTGCATCAGGCCGCAGACCATCAAAATAGAAGAGATCATGATGCTTAAGCTGCATCATCATCATGATGATGATGATCAGGAAGACATGACAGTCATAGAAACGGATAATTATCCCAATAATGAGAATGAAATAGATCGCTTCAGAGATTTTGAAATACATCTGTCTAGGCAGGTAAAACATTGTCAATTGCTAAATATACCGGCTAATGATATTTTGATCGACGGATGGTGCAGGTTACATGATGAAGCACATTCAAAGAAGACATGCGAAATATACTTAGAGATGATGATGCTAGAACAAACATATAGCGAGGCATCATCATCATATTCCAAGGTAAATGTTACATTTGATGATGATGACAACAATAACTCTTATCCGTCTTTTGTAGGAACTAAAGAACTGACAAATCATGATGAGCATCCTGTCCTGGAAACAAAGGAAATTTTAGTCTCTCTCCAAGTAAATAATGAAGTGAAAGAAAAGATCACCCCAGGGAGTGATTGCTTTATGGAACCAGATTATGAATTGTCTAATGAGGACAAAGGTAGTGACCTGACGAAGTTCGAAGAATTTTTGGAAAAGGAAATAGAGAAGGTGATACGGCAGCATAAATCTCCTCGGGAGGTCTTAATTAAAAATTGGTGTAGGTTGCATGAGGCACCTCACTTAGAAACAACTTGCTCACTATGTTTACACATCCTGAAAAAGCATGCAGCTACAGATTCAGAAGATCATCCTCCTGCTGAAAAGAAAGAGAGGATAGAAAAGCCATCAGGCTCACAAGAAAAGGGAAAGAAGAAACTTAAGGACGATGATGTCCCTAAGATAAAATGGATATCAGGCGGAGCAGCAGCCAGAGCTGCAAAGGGAAAAGAAAGTTCAGCTAAATGTCCTGCTGAAGATAAACCTTGGATCCTGAGGTTTGATGGGTCCAAATCTAAGCAGGGTGTTGGGGTAGGAATAGACCTGATTGATCCAACTGGGAAATCCTATTTGGCAGCCTACAGATTACAGTTCCCCTGTACTAACAATGTAGCAGAGTATGAGGCCTTGATTCATGGAATGTTGTTTGCTCACAAGAGGAAAGTAAAGATTCTGCATGTCTTTGGAGATTCAGAACTAGTTGTGAAGCAAGTAAGAGGAATTTATTCCTGTAACTACAGAAAACTATCAAATTATAGACATCGTGTGTGGGACCTGATGGAGGACTTTGACGCCTTTAATATCGCTCATGTACCAAGAGAACAAAACCATAGGGCAGATGCGCTAGCTCAAGCTGCCAGTACACTGGAGCCACTGTCTATATCTGGTCTAAAGAGATTTTCAGTAGAACTGGTGTCAGTGCCATCAATACCTGACAACGTGACTAATCTCCAGGTGTTTGATGATGATTAGCACATTCTGAACTTCATTTCAAATAGAGACATATTTGAGGCTCAGATCATAGATGAGAATGGTATGGAGGATCATGTATGGGAAGAAGATGAGATATTAGAGTTGCCTAGCAATAGAATCCCCAAAGGTATGATTGAGTTGGAAAGAGCCTTTGATTTGGATAATATGCTTAAACATAAAGATCTACCTAAGGCAGATGGAGGTCAATATTCACAAGTGAATATTGGACAATCTGATGACAAGAAAAACATCTTATTGGGTAAAGTTTGCACACCAGAAGAGTTGGAAGGAATAAGTCAGGCCCTCAAGGATTACATACATGTAATTGCATGGACTTATGATGAGCTGAAGACATATGACACCTCTATCATAACTCATACTATACCTCTCAAGCCGGATGTGAAACCTTTCAGACAGAAGCAGAGACCAATCAATGCCTTGCTCGAACCAATAATTCTTGAAGAAGTTAAGAAATTGTTAAATGCCAGGATAATATTTCCTGTCAGGCACTCCACTTGGGTGGCTAATCTTGTGCCGGTCAGATAGAAGAATGGAGACATCAGGTTATGTGTAGATTTCAGAAACCTAAACAGAGCATCAGAAAAGGATAATTATCCTTTACCCTCACTAGATGAAGTTCTACAGGTTGTAAATGGAGCTAAGATGATGTCCTTCTTGGATGGTTTTTCAGGATACAACCAAGTAATGGTTGACAAAATTGATAGATTGAAAACTGCCTTCACCACAAAATGGGGGATATTTGCATATAGACAAATACCCTTTGGACTCATAAATGCTGGAGCTACATTCCAATGAGCAATGGACATAGCCTTCAGAGGTTTAATAGGAAAGTGCATAGTCATCTACATGGATGACTTGATGGTATTCTCCAAGGAAAGGAGGAATCATGTTGCTGGTCTCAGAAGTGTACTGAAGAAATGTGAAGAATATGGAATATCTTTAAATCCCAAGAAGTGCATATTTGGAGTCACAATAGGAAAATTACTAGGCCACTTGATCACAGAGGATGGAATTATCATTGATCCTGACAGGGTGGAATCTATTATGAAGTTACAACTTCCAAGAAGCAAAAAGGAACTCAAGTCTTACTTTGGTAAGATAAAATTTGTGAGGAAGTTCATCACCGGCTTTGCTGAGATTGTCAGACCTTTAAATGCTATGTTGAAAAAAGATGCACAAATTGAATGGACACCAGAAGCCCGGACTGCATTTGAAGATATAAAAAAGGCCATTCAGATGCTCCTGTCCTCATTAGTCCAGACTACACCAAAGATTTCTACATCTATTCATTTGCTTCAGAACATACCTCTGCAGCAGTGTTAACTCAACGAAATGAAAAGAAAGAAGAGAAACCAATTGCTTTCATGAGCTGTCCTTTCAGGGATGCTGAGTTGAGATATGTAGATGTTGAGAGACAGGCACTTGCATTAGTCAGGGCAGTAAAGAAATTCAGACATTACATACTCAGAAGCAAAGTGATTACTGTGGTGCCTGATATAGCAGTGAAGATGCTGCTAATGCAAAGTGAGCCTGGTGAGAAAATAGCTAAATGGATTACTATATTACAAGAGTATGACATGGAAATTACACCGATGAAGCTGGTAAGAGGACAAGCTCTGAGCCAGATGATATCTGAGATTGATCCCAACATAACTAGTCAGCAATATGTTATCAATGAGAAAGACAATAAAGAGTGGTACTCAGACATTAGGCACATCCTGATTACTGGAAGATGTCCATCAAGGATGTAGGCTTCACAGAGAAGAGCCTTAAAGATAAGATCCCAAAAGTATATGATGAAGGGAGGAACCTTGTTCAAGAAAAATTACGAAGGAATATACCTTAGATGCTTAGAGAAGCCAGAAGCAAGTAGAGTTCTAACAGAATTACATGATAAGTTTGGAACGGCACATGGATCAGCATTGGCCACAACACATGCAATCCTCCGAGTAGGATATTATTGGCCTACAATTTTTAAAGACACAGCTGATCATGTTAAATGTTGTCATGTTTTCCAGGTTGCTGCCAACAGAGAGAAATATGTTGCACAACCCTTGCAGCCAGTAATGGAAGAGCACCCATTTGCACAGTGGGGCATGGACTTCATAGGACCAATCAATCCTCCGTCTTCCTCAGGGCATAGGTATGTTTTAACAATTACTGATTATTGTACTAGATGGACTGAGGCTATTAGTAGCAAAACTTGCACTGCATATGATGTCATTAAATTTCTGGAGAGCAACATTGTCACTAGGTATGGAACTCCTTATGCATTGGTAAGTGATAATGGGTCCGCCTTCATTTCCACCAAGTTATCCGGTTGGGCTTTTGACCATGGGATTATACTTAAGTTCTCCTCAAATTATTACCCTCAAGGGAATGGTTTAGCAGAATCCACCAACAAGAATTTATTGAGTATCATAAGAAAACTGATAGAGAAGAACCCCAGGGAATGGAACTCATTTCTAAAGTATGCCTTATGGGTGGACAGAACTAGAATAAAAACTGCATTAGGAAACTCACCTTTCCAACTAGTATATGGAGTGGATCCAATCCTCCCTGTAAACTTAAAAATTCCTACCCTACAGTTTGCCCAAGAATACCTAGGCATAGACAATAGACAAGAAGTCAAGTTGCTTCAATTGATGCACCTGGAAGAAAAAAGGAGTCGAGCAATTGATCAATTTGCAAAACATTAGGCTGTTGTCAAACGCTGGTTTGACAAGAGAGCCAGAATTAAAGCTTTCAGGATATCTGATTTGGTCCTAATGTGGGATAAGGCCCATGAAAAGAAAGGTGACCATGGTAAGTTTGATAGATTATGGATAGGTCCCTTTCAAATTTCTGAGATAGTAGGAGACAGTACTTATAGGCTTAAAAAACTGACAGGTGAGGACGTCCCATTGCAAGTCAATGGACAATTCCTGAAACATTATTTCTAGGCCTGAATGACTTCATAACAGTCATGTGTATCATATGGTATATTTGTATAGTTGTTTGTACAGTGTGTCTGTTTTGCTTGTTTTGTTGTGTTGGTTGGGACCTTGTTCTGGTAAGTTAGGATTGTGCACTTCATCACCCCAGAAAATAACCGAATTGTTAAGATTCAAGTAATGAGATCACATTTAGACATAGGTTATGATTCATTGTAAGAAGTGTTTATGATCAGGTTTGTGATATCTTTTCATCAGGATGCCTTTTCTTGATCAAAGTGAATCAATCACAATGAAACACCTAACAGCCTTGGGTTTGTTGAACACACAAGTATAGGTGTTAAGTGAAAAATCTAAAGGGACTCCTTTGCTACCAATACAATCTCCAACCTAAAGCTGCAAGTGACTGTACCTTGTAGAAATAAGCTAACATGATGATATCAAATACAAATTTTAAAGAGAAAATTAAAACAGAAATAAAATTAGGCCATCTAAGTAACTCTACCGGGGCTATAGACGCCTGCTGGCAGTGGGGCTCTACTTAGGGAGATTGTATAGATAACCTTGCTGGGGCTATAGACGCCTGCTGGCAGCAAGGCTCTATCTAGGTCAGTTATGAGGGATGATCCCCAACTATGTAGTTTAACACCAGTTACTTATGTTTTCAGCTTGCTTTCAAGATGAGGATAATTAATCATATGCACACACCTGATCCTTTGTTAGCATTGTTATCATGATGAAATTCTATCATTCATAGGATCATGATACTTATGCTTATATGGAATTAGAATACTATATGTAAATGTGATTACATCACTTGAATCATTAGAATTTGTTTATTTTCTTTGGTGGCAAGTTGTTGTGTGGTTACACAACACGCCCCATTTTGACTTGGCAAAACAGGGACCCAATTTTTGGTTTGGCTTGTGCGTCTGCTTCTGGGCGGTTTGGTAAAAGTAAGTCGAGTGCATCATCATGCAAAATCATGATGAGGTAAGTCACCATGAGGTTAGTTTGTGAAAGTTCGTATTTCATCTCTATGACTTTATATTTTGAAAGAGCATTGAAATTCAGGCAGGTTTGCCTTTTACATCACCTTGATATTCGTCAGGATATAAGAGTTATGAGCAGTCAAAGTTTCGATCAAACCTGATATTCATAAGAGGAGGGTCATATTGTTGAAGTTCATCATCATATTTGAAACACTCCCTCCGATATGTCATGCGGTTCAAATATCCAGATGTCAATTTTAAATGGTAGCAAACTCTTCCCGTTAAACAGTTTTATCTATCATTTGCATCATACTTCACATATAACCCGATGATTCTTTATATCCTCCTGATGCAAATATCACCCTTAGCAAATATCCTGACGACATCATCCTAATACGATAAATGGAGGAACATACATCCTGATGACATCATCATCACATTTACATTACCGCAGGATTTTATCTAAAACATGATCATGTTAGCCAAATATGATGATGACGTCATGATGCACTTCTGATACGAAGAGCGAATATCAGGATGACGTCATCCTGATATTCTGAAAGAGAGAGAGATGTAAGTTTGTCTCGTCATCATCATATTTTGAAACATCACCCGATACACCGAAATATCCTCCTGATGTACTACGTAGAAATAAAGGTGCTTTTGTCACCCGAATCTTGTCGCGATAACAATGTCAATACGAGGGAGGATGATATTGAAACTCAACCTGATATTTGTGAATATCATCCTGCCCTCATGATATCCTGTCATAGGGATATTCTCTTGCTCTCGTTGCCGCCATTACCATTTAATGTGCGCAGCCATGGTAGGTGGTTCCCGCCGACCCCGGAACCCAATGAAACACCTAGCGAGATCCTGCATTTTTCGTACGGATAAGCAAGGAACATGATCTAATCTGTCAGAGTTGTCCTAAATGTGCCCTAAATGCAAGGTTAAAAGGTAATTCAACCGCCATTTTCACATTTACCTTATGATAAACTTGTTTTACAGAGCACCAGCTTCCATATCTGCATACCAGCTACCTTTGTGCGATTCGAGCTCACAGGCAAAAAGGAGAGGTGATCATCAGCTGAATTAAGAACATCTTGGCACTCTACTGGTATAAAAGGAAATCTGCACAATCAAGTAAGTGAATAAACCCTCATCATATTGTTTCTATTTTGGTGCGATGATGTAAGTTCTGGTTTATGCACCCGTATGATCAAGTAATGTTGGAATTCATACAGTAGGCATAATGATTTATAAATTCAACTGCAGTATGCATGCATATATGTACCTTGTTGTGAGATAGGATTGTCGTTAATTGCAGGCACTCATGACTGAGAAGTGATTAGTCAAATGTCAGGACGAGTTCAGGAAGCCCATGTTCTCTACTTAGAGGGGGGTCCTATTTAAATACGGAGCAATCACAGACAGCCATCAGGGAGGCACTAATTTGCAAGCCTGGTCAGCCAAGCTAAACAATGGGCATGACAAGAGTCCTGTGCTAGACACAGTGTTCATATCTGGATTGTGGAATGCCACTGGTTTTCCATACTCCATGGAGTCTCCGGAGCTCGTCATTGAGTGTGCCCAGAATTACAACCCTCAAACCAGGCAAGTAGTGAAGCATGGGAGGGTATATGCAGACCTCTCCATCAAAGGTCTCTCCCAGACATTCGGATTCCCGCTGGGAAGTAAAGTCAAAAGTGTAGACTTGAAGAAGTCTGAGAGGGAGTACGAGGCCAACAAGAAGTCAGCTAGGAAGAACATGTATCCGTGGCAGGCTAAGAACAGCACCTATAACACAGCCGCCAGGCTTCCTGTGCACCTGTTTAAGTATGATTTTAATGAGGAGTATCAGTACATGATCGCACTCTTGAGCAGAGTTACTAGCCAACTGAATACTGGCAGTTTCAGAGACTGGATGTACGGGACAATAATGATGTGTCTGTATTCAGACACCAAGCCACTGTGGGGCCAAATTATAAGTGATGCTCTGCATGAGCAACTGATGAACCTGGGAGATTCAAATTGTGCTTTTTTCATGTCCTCGTATATTGTTTACTCTTGTGCCTATAGAGGTACTTTTGATGCCTTGGTTACAAATGGGAAACTCACAGGCACAAATGCGGCATATATCTAGGATCAACATCCCTAGCTGCAGAGGACCAACTACCTGAAAGATTACAAACTGGTCAATGATGCATTCTCTATGCATCTGGTATGGACCATGGAAGAAGACAGAACAAAAAGATTGAGCTTAGCGGCTCAAGAGGCAGTCTACAGGCATGGGGCCTGGTACATACAATTCACAACCTTTTCGTACATCAGGGTTGAAGGTTTCAAGGGACATCCCCTGATGCTGCCAAGGTATCCTACCGACGCCATAGTATTAATGGAATTCATCAGGTAGGGCTCCACCATAGTACAAATGTACAAGGATGCCAAGAAGCTGCCACCAATTTTGTTCCCAGTCAACATTGGCAATTATATGTGCCCTGACTTTGATAACATCAAGAAGGTGATGGTCACCCTGAATAAGATGAACTTGCAGCCCTTTCCAATAACCAAACCATATGATCCTTACGGTAGAATACAAAAGGTGCTAGGGAAGCCTGTTCACCAAAGGCACCTAGAGGATTTTTGGACTGACTGCAAGGATGAGGCAGATGCCAGGAGGAGGAGGTATCAGAGGTTAACTCTGAAGCAAGTTAGAATGTTTGATTGCATCTCCCTGCCTCAACAATTAAAGATGGATGATGGCAAGACTATGGCAGACGAGTATGAGGAGAAAAAGATATATAATGACACCATCTCTGCACCTGACCTCACTATGCAGGAGGATATATCCTTGGACCCATTCATTGCCAGGACCCTACGCCTAACCCAAGCTTGGGTTGATGAACAGGTAGAGGCATTGAAGAAGAAGGGTGTTGCCATTATGGTGGACAACAAGAAAAAGGGGCAGGATATCCCCGCAGATGAATATGATGACTTCCTGTTGGAGAAGAGGAAGACCAAGGGAGATAGGGTCCCTCCACCACAACAGCAGAGTAAAAGACCCCCAAGGGGCAAGAAGGTGGAATAGGGACCAAAGGGGATTATAATTGAAAGAGCAGTGTTTACAGCTGAGCAGGCCATAGGGTCAGGATCTGAATCAGCATCCCCTGCAGAAAAGGATAGGCCCAAGAAAAGTAAGACAGCAGAGGCTGGAATCATTGATACACAAGAAGTGGGTCAGTCTTCTAAACAACCAGGAGTAGAGGGGACCCTCATAGAAGAAGAGCTGGAGGAGGAGGAGACTCCATTGATAATAAGAAGGAAGAGGAGAGCTCCGCAGGTGCTGGTGTCTTCCCCACCAAAGAAACAAAGAACCTCCGTGAGAGGTGGAATAAGCCAACCCCCTACTTCATCACAAGGGGAGGGTAGTGAAGTGCACAAGGAACTTCAACACAATGTTCCACTTCCTACCATTGTCAAGTTCAAAATAGAACTTGCTAAGGAGCAGTTGAAAGAGACCTCCCAGACACAAGCAGAAGAGCATGTCTCGCTAGACTAGACAATAAATTTGTCTGATGATGAGCTGGTGCAGGATGTGGCTGCACAAGAGATGGAAACACTTGCTGCTGATGTAAGTGTGACTCCTCACAAGCCTCCAACGGTGCAAACAGTGCTTGAGGAGATGAAACAAGCAGAAGAGGAGCAAGAAAAGAGCCCAGAGCAAATAGCTTAGGAAATAAGGCTAGACACATTGATCACAGAGGTGACCAATCCTGTAGTGGTGGATCTGACAGAGAAGCAGGATGCAAGTCCTGAACAGCTAGCAAGATCACCTGATAAGCGTCACCTAACAGAAGAGATAGAGATGGCAGAGACAGAAGGCCATGCTCTTGAAACTGGCCAACAAAGTCCACAGGATACAACGAAGGAACCTGCTATAGTAGAGGTTCAGGAGGCGAGGGCTGGTGAAAAAGAAACATCAGAGGACCTAGCTGCCAAAGTACAAGAGGTGGGTGGTGCGGGCTCAGAAGTAGTAGCTGCAGAGCAATCTCCACCACATCAGGCAGAGTCCCCAATATCTGGTGCAGTGGATAAACCATAAGAAGAAGAAGAAGTGGGAACAGATGAAATAATGGTAGAGGCGGGTCATGATCATCATGATCAGCACATAGCTGCACCTCAAGGCTCCCCACAACACATAGCTGCGCCTCAAGGCTCCCCACAGCACATAGATGCACCACAAGGTTCCCCACAGCATGAAGATGCTCCTTTGGAGAAGGAGATCCCTCAATAGGAGGAGGTACCGCAAGATCAACCACAAAAGGAACATCAAGAAGAAGAACTGAGGAAGTCACCATCTCCACAACATTTGTTGACAGAAATGGGACATATAGGTGAACATCAGGATGATGTTGAAAAACATGATCAGGTACCTCTGTGGTTTGCAAAAGAGGTAAGTGCTGAGGAGGAGATTGAAATTCAGGAATTTGACATCTCCACCCTGTTCTCTGCAGACATAATGAAGCCAAGGAGGAAGGCCAGAATGACTTCGGCCATCAAGAGAGATCCGGCAACAGGGAGAAGAACTGCGCAAATTGCCATACCTGCGGTGGAGAAAGAAAAAGGTAAAATCACTATCGATGAATTTCAGATCAGTAGAGTAGATTTGGGCTTTGCCAATGAGGACCAAGAAGGTCAGGAGGGCAAAGATATCATTGACTCTCTAATTCAGAAAGTGAAAAGAGAGAAGGAGAAAAATAAGCAACATAAAGAGCACATTGCTCAGTTGCACGCCTATATCAAAGGGCTGACCAATCCTGATGATACCGCAACTGAACATGCAGTCCCATTGACTACCATTTCTTAGGAGGAGGTAAATAAATTGGACATCATGAAGCATGAGGCATCCGTAATAAGGAGATGGATGTCATCCAGATTAGATGATGCTGTAGAAATAATGAAGGCCTCTTTGAAGAGGTGGAGCACCCTAATTGACTCTAAGGCCAAAGTGGATAGATTGCAGATGCAGACCGGAAATAGGTCTTACAAGATGGAGAGAGTCCTAACCCTGTTAGGGGAAATAAGAAATATAAATCCACAACTGCTTATCAGTAAGCAGGTACCGAATAATAATATAGCATTATTAATTGATATTTGGTATAAGGACACTCAGTTTGAGTGCGCAGTCCTCAAAAGGTGTAATAATAACCTGAGGGATGTTAGCATGAGGCTGCGAGATTTAATGGCTGAAGAGGCAGTGATACTGGAGGCTTTGGAAGGCAAGGTGGAAGGAAAAATAGAGAATCAAGATGAAGAGTCCGCCATTAAAGCTGTACACAGCAACTTCCAAGCAGAGACAGATGGTCCACCTGTCCCTTTGACAGAGGAATTGATAGACAAAATAATGAGGATCAAGGTCCAGATGGAGAAATACAAAGAAACACTGCAGGATAGGAAAAATAAGCTCGACAACAGCAGAGATAAATATGAAGCACATAAGCACGCCATTATCAAGGCAAAGACTCAAGATGACGGAGGGATAGATCAAGTTGTGCATTCATACGAGCAGGTCTGCAGTAGTATGCAGCCCCATATGCAGCCGTATCATCATCAGGATAGTGAAAGTTCAGAAAGCGAGGCACATGATGATGACCCGCACGAATCTGTTGAAGAGCATGATGAAGATACATCATGAAGGGGATAATAACATAAGTAGTATAGATAGTTGCCAGCTAGCAACTTGTGCCATTTTTGTAAAGATTTACAAAATTGAATGAATCAGGACCGTAGATATGTATTGATGAATCTAGATCGTAGATCTTTTGTAATGGATTTTGCACCTTAATCTATAAAAGGTGGTGGGATGCCTTGTTGAAACATTTGAAACTTAATTGAAATCTGTTTGCTGAAATATTCAGGGCTTATTTCAAAGTTATTGCATATGTACATGTCTTTTGCATACTTAATGAAAGAGAAGAGTATTTCGATTACAAATCTTCATAAATCTTGAGTAATCTGTGTCTGAATTCTGGATATGTGCTTTGATTTGCTACATCCCTTGGAGTGCTCATCATGTTGCATGTATTGTTTTCATTCATCATCCTCTGAAGTTTGCATCAACTATATCTAGCTGTGGAATATCTTGGTGAATATATGGTTTGATTTCTTCTCGTCATGACAGTATCGAGTATGTATGTAGATCAATAGCTGAAGATTCAACTTTAAATTGTAGTATTCCTTTAATTTCTTTCAATTCCAGAGCATTTCATTACCACAATTGCAAAATAATTGATAATCTTAAGTAGATAACGCAAATATGCAGACATCTCGTAGGTAATCACAAATATTCAGCATATTTGAATGCAAAGCATGCACAATTGAAAATATCATGCAAAGATTGAGTTATTTCTAAATCTTTTCATCTAATAACTGCATAATATGACTTCTCTGTAAAGAATTTCTGCAGGAATGTCATGATGATGGCACAATTTCACGTAAGGCCCCAAACTGGAAACAGCAACTCACATTAACCTCTGAGTAACGTTAGACGATTAAGACCTAATCACCGGAGACTTGGGATCCTGAATTCCTTGAATTCACAGTATCTTTCAAGATGAATAAAGGTTAATGTGTACTTTTATTCTATGCTTGTTTATGAATAACATCATGACCAATAGGTCCCTAAACAAAAAGCACCAAACTCTAATGAGGCATCCACATCCCAATCTACCACAAAATCCCAAACATCCCACTCCCCATCTAAAAATCCCATAATTCCTAAGTCTATTTGGGTTCCTAAAACCCCAAATCGACCATCCAACAATCCCCCATCCCGATCCCCATTACTCCCAACTCCACATCCAAAATACAAGCTTCCAAATACATCATGGTGTGTGCAGCTGTTGGTCTTGGTTCCCCTCCACCACTTAACATTCCCACATACCCCCATCTCTCCATCTTTCATTCACTATCCTACATATCTTCCCCATCACATTCTTATGGTCCATGCTTTTGCATAATCCACATCATAACCCACATAATCCACATCATAATCCATTCCATATTTTCCTATCTACCAACATCCATGCAATCACCATCTATAATGCTATCCAACATGGGACCATCTTCTCCTTGCTATGGAAATAGACGCTAGAGTCCCCATTTCATCAAAAATGCAAAAAAATTAAAAAATCAAGAAAATAGAAAGAGAAAAAATCTGTCCAATGGTGAAAACCACTCCTTGTGGCACCTTGGGAAAGTACCATGATGAAAACCCCTTCTGGGCATCATGCGTAATCCCTTCTCCATCCATTTTGTATCCCTACACTTGGGGGCAAAATCATATCCTTCATCCACATCCATCATCTCCTTGCATATCTTATCCACTGTCTTATCTTTATCCTATCATATTCTTATCCACTACCCCCTATGTATCCTATCATTTCCCATCCATCATATCCATTATATCTTGTTTCAACCATATCTCACCCTAGATCTTGATAAAGACAAGGGGCAACATATCAACAACATGCTTTGGAGGCCTCTTGGCATATTCCCTTTGTCAGTATCTCCTCCATCCACCTACTACAAAATTCATCCATTCAGACATGAACCCATCATGCAAAATCCTAAGCATTGGGGCATATGATTCCTTGCAACCTAGCCCTTGGAGAAAATCCTTCTCCCCATCTCCCATCCATCTATCTTGCAATCCATCTATCATGAATCTCCTCTCTATCACCTTCCACTAACAATCCCTCCACCTACTTATCATGTCTCCCTACTAGATCATTCATCCCCCTCTCCTACACCTTATCTGCATGTATCTATCCATTTATCAAAGTCTCCTATCCATTATCTTTTCATCACCAATCCCCCTATCCAACCCCATCACCTTCACCTCTAGACTTGGTGTTCCCTTGTCATTGGTATCTAGCGCAAAGGCTATCCAAATGGAATCCAATGACATCATCATAATAAACCATTCCCTTTTCCAAAATCAAAAAATCCAAAAAAATAAAAAAATCCAAAAATCCAAAAAAAAACATCAAAAAAATCAAAACATCAAAAAACATCACAAAATCAAAAATCCAAAAACATCGCAAATATGAAAAATTCCAAAACAATAGAAAACACACAAAATTCCAAAAATAATCTATCCATCACAAAAAAATCAAATTTGCTTCATCACACTCTCATCATCATCCCACATCATCATCACATCTATCCTCAATAAGCTTACACTAGATCCAAGCATCGCATCACCTATCAAAGCATTGTCATTAATCAAAATCATCAACTGTCAAATTAGCATCAATCACAACTTGTCACCATCATATCTTGAGCCAATCTTACATCAACAAAACATGATCCAATCATCAATCGATTCTTGCCTTAGGATATGTCGTTCCTACGATAGGTAGAATCTATCCAATCATCACAACATCATCAAATCATCTATCAATCCCTGCCTTAGGATATATCTTTCCTATGATAGGCAACATCTATCACATCATCATCCATTTTGGCAAAAAATACAATGGTTACTTGTTTGGTTCATTGGTCTTTTAGTTTTTGATTTTTATCTTTTGTCCTATTCAAAGATCACATCAAAGCTACCTTGATCTTATTATATCATGGTATGTGGCAAAAACATCTAGAATGGGGCATGGTCTTGCTTTTGTATGCTGTGCTTGTGGGTTGGTCTCATTACTCCAAGCTAGTATTCATATCTTGATCGATCATAGGGTTGGTTCTAGCATATTGATCTCCTTATGCATCAAAGGTTCATCATACCTTTTTTGTACTAAGGGCTTATGCTATGAGTCCCCTTCCCTCGTCTTGACAAGGTTGTACTATCTTGGGCATGCATGAGATCATCCCTTTGTCTGCGTGTCTAGTCCATGCAAATGTTGGATAAAAATCATCACCCTGGTCTTCTATACCTTGGTGAACATATCCACTTTGCTATATCAAACCTAGGATTGCTCAAATTTAGTTTCAGCACAATGATCATCCACCAATCATCTCCCAACATCATCATCCTTTCATCCCGCCACTTATCCTCTGACAACATCTACCAATATGTTCCATCCATTTTGAGAGCACAACCGTGTCCTCACAACCCACCTATCCTCTCAAGGGGACATCACACTTACCAATTATCCCCAAACCTTACCCTATTCTTCCAAACCAAAATCTTTTTTCTATCCAATCCAACTCTATGTTCTAACTTCTTTGAAATGATGTTACTTAGCTGCAACACCATCTCAAAGAGGGGCAAATGTAGACACTAAAAATTGGACTACTCTACAAACCAATTTCTATACGTCTGCACTAATCTACTCTCCCCATCTGCATATCCCTAGTGATCAACTAATTCACCTAATTAATCTATTTTACATTACAACCCTATCCTATCAATTGAATGAATATTCCTAATATTTATTTATTTGATTTATTCATTTCCCTAATCCCTGTTAGTTAGATAAATCCTACTCATCTGATTAACCTAGACTTAAGTTAATTAAGATAACACTTAATTAACCCTACTTACCTCATCATCCACTCACTGAATTTAAAATTCAATTATCTCCCACTATCCTCCACTCACTGAATTTAAAATTTAGTTGTCTCCCACTATCCTCCACTCACTGAATTTAAAATTTAGTTGTCCCCATTATCCTCCACTCTTCCCAAAATGAGAATTATTTAATTCATCCACTAGGAATAAAAGATTCACTTTTATTCCTAGCCCTTGATCTCATCAAATGAATCCTCACCCTCCATCCTCATCTCCAAAATTCTATAAATTAGACCCCTCTCTAAGCCATTAGAGAGACCTCTTCATGCATCAGACCTCTGTCAAAATCACTGCCCAATCTTCTCATCTCATCAAACCTCTGCCTAAATCACTCTAGCCATCCCCCATCTCCATTTCAATTAGGTATCAAACCACTTGTCTCTCATCTACATTGTGTTGTATGCATTGAGCAATCCACATCTACACATTAGTCATTCTAATCAAGGGAAACATCCGAGGAGCTACGTAGGCGCAACTCCTTCCCGCATGGATTCATGAGTCATTATGGAGGTATAATCATGTTAGTTTGTATTTGATTAGTATTAACCTTTCATTTTGATTTCACTTATTACACTTTCATGCCAAACATAGCCTAGTCATCATCCAACCCTTCATAGCCAAGTCATTCAAACCATCCTAAACTTATCCTGGTCACATCCCTATCCTAGCCAAATCACTTCTACCACATCATCCATGTCCCTAAATGAGTACTTGTAAAAAGGACTTAAGACATACACTTGGGTGACAACATATTTACACCAGAGGACCCAAAAATCAAATTCCAAAGATTCCTCCAAAATCTTTATCAAGGATCACAACCCCTAAACCAAGATGCCATTGAAACATTACAATTCTTCATCCAAAGAGCTCAACCCCATGCAAGCCAATCACCTTAACTGCAACACTTCATAACCCAAGTTCAACACCTTTTAGCCACTAGTCAAGCTCGACAAGCACAACAATCCTTAGCCACTCCATACCAACCTAATCCACCTCATAGCCACATGTCATATCCATCCACTTCCTATCAACCTAATCAACCTATCCATCAAGTCAATGCCACATCAACCTATGAACATCCACCTCAAGCTTATCCAATCCCTCATTCTAACATTCCAACATATCACCAAACCCATCCACAAGGCAACCAAGTGTCATCACAACAAGAACATGTAAGCCTAAATCTACCTTGGCAACAAGATCAAATGCCCTCAACTTCATACCAACCCCAAGACCTTTTATCTACATATCCCACCATTACACCTAGCTATCAAGACTATCAATGGCCTCCCCAACGAGCACAAGTGAGCCCAAATCCACCTTTGGAACAAAAAACATATGCAACTCCAAGTGGCTCCTTGTACATAAATCAAGCAAGCCCAAGTTATCCTATGCAAAATCTAATAACCTTTGACAAGGGAGATACCAATCTAGCCAATGCATCTTATAAGTGGCCTTCATCATCCAATCACATGCCAACACATGAGCCTACTAGCCCTATCATAAGACCACCATGTGATCCTACCCCTAGTCCATTGGTCCACCAACCTTTATCACCTTCATCCTCATGTTCTACCAATCATCCACCACAAGATCCCTTGGACATAATCGTACAACAATTGGTTCAAGAAAATTTGATTGAGCTGCCACCGATAGAACCTTTTGAACCAATCCTAAAACCCCCTTGGTATAATGAAAACCATTATTGTGCATACCATAGGTATAAGGGCTTTACAACAACCAATTGTGTCAAACTTAAGAGATTGATCATGAACCTCATAAATTGTGGTAAGATTATCCCTTCATCCAATCCAAATCCTAGTCCTAAGCCTGCAACATCATCTGCTATTATTTCTCATCCATTATATTGCCCATCCATTCATACCCTTGCGAAGGATGTGATCCATTGGCTACTAGCTAGGAATAAACTACCTCCATGTCAAACACCCATTCATGAGCCTACCAAAGAACTTCCAAAGGTCATGTTCAATCCTATAATCCCATCATGTGGTCCACCTATCCTTGAGCCTATCTAAGAGCTCTCCATTAACATGCATAGCCTTTCAAGCCCATCATGTGACCCACAAACAATCAAGCCTATCACGAACCCAAGTCAAGAGCTATTGTACCTTCATGTCAATAACCCTCAAGAACATGTCAAGCCTATCCAACAGTCATCTACTTCCATTCAAACAACCCAAGAGGTATGTCAAAGGTTTAATCCTAAGCATGTGGAAACATTAAGCCCTAATCCAACTCAAGATAAAAACACTTTCATGCAACCCATCCATAACATTTACCTTCTTTATGATCAAGATGATACCTATGAAGAAGCTATCCATGAGTGCCTTGATCCTATCCATGAGCAAGATATCCAAATTGCTCCTAGTCATCCACCATCTAGCCCTATCCATAATGAGCAAACTTCCACCTGTCATGATGAGACACTTGTCCCCCAAGTAAGCATAAAAGATCAAACAAATAACTTGAATCGTACTAAACACAATGCTAATCAAGATCCTAATGATCCTCCTTCCACATCCACCATCGATTCCACTTCAAATCCACTATCATGTCCTAGTGGTCTTACTACCTTTGTCCATGAATGTTCTTCTTTAGGACAAAAACAACCTCTATCTACTTCATCGTCTCCATCCAATAATGAACTCAAGTCTAATGTTCAAAGCACACCAAGCCCTATAGTCCATCACATACTCCAAAACATGTACTACCAAGGTAATTGCCTAGGCCTTTATGAACAAGGTATTTTGAAGCCAATTCATGTCAAGATCCATCCATGCTCATATGGCCTTAGATACACACCCCAAGGTAAACAAGGCCAAGATGTTGGTAATCCCTTCATGCATCCTAAACCTACCACTTTCCATTGCAAACCCCATCATCTACCCAAAACATATGTTGCCAATTCCACCTCCATCATTATATAAATGTCAAAAGCATGTGACTATACACCTTCCACCATCCACTTTGCCTCCACTTTTACCAACTCCAAATATGCCTCCATCCACCTTGCTACCGTTGCTTCCAACACCTAACATACCTATCATTCATAAGTATCCTTACATCCCTAATCATGGCCAACAAAAGCACACATCATTTAAGCATAAAGCTTCCAATCATTCCATCCACTTCATCCACCCTGTGGGATTCAAAAGAAAAAATTTTGATGCCTCTACCTATAAAGCTAAAAATCCTACCAAAAATCCTAAAGGTTTTCATACCTTAGGACATAAAGAATCAAACTCAAATCAAAATACATTCACAAAGCTATCCAAGCCCATACCTCCAAAAGCAAATCCCAAAAGCAAAATGGTTTGGGTTCCTAAGCAAATAACTAGCAAGTCAAATGAGGCATCCTCATCCACATCTCAAGAATCCCAACCACCTATATCCATCCAAAAGCCTACTTCCCCCCAAAACTTCCATTCCCTTCAAAAATCCCACAAGCAAAACAAAAGCACTAAAAATAATAAATCTATGTGGGTTCCTAAATCACTTCATAAACCATCTCCTAAGCAAACATCTCCATTGTTTCCTACACCACCATCTCATCAAAAGCTTCAATGTTTATAACGGTGTGTGCAACCGTTGTTCATGGTTCCATTCCATTCCGTAGCACCTCCACATAACTACATCTCCCCATCTTCCATCCATTATCCTACATATCTCCCCCATGCTATCCCTATGGTCCATGCTTTGGCATAAACTTTTCATCCATCTTCATTCCATAAGCCTATATAAATCCACATCATAATCCACTATCCCCATCCATCTATCCTTGTATGAACCTTTCATAATCCATTTCATAATCCATTATCTACCTAATCCATCTCACATCCACACAATCCCTTATCAACATCTATGAGCATAACGACATGACATTCATCTCTAATGGGACACCGTCACCTTTCATAGCACTAGACACTTGAGTCCCTCCTATCTATTACCATGGTAAAAACTTGGAAAATAGGCGCCATGTGTAATTGTCATCCCTTTAAAAAAAAAAATTCAAAATAGTAAAGATAAATCCTTTCATCCAATGGTGAAAACCTGGTAAATAGGTGCCTTGGATAAGTACCATGATGAAAACCTGGCAAAAAGGTGTCATGTGTAGGTTGATCTTCTATGTCACTTACACTTGGGGGTGCATTGTCTCATCCAACCTATCCATTTCCAAACTATCTATCCCATTATATCATTTACCATCCTACCATCCTTAGCCATTACATAAACATGCCTATCCTATTGAACCCATTTATCCATCCTCCCACCTTTTGACTTTGATGAAGACATAGGGGCAAAATATTGAAACATGTTTAGATATTTCTTGACATACCTTCTTTCCAAACCAAGTCCTATTCATTGACCATTTATCCATCCCATTTAAACCAATCCATCATGTCATCCTATCATACGCCTTGTCATCCAAATCCAATCCATCATGTCATCCCATGGTCCTAAGCGTTGTCATGTAAAAATCTTAAGCACTACCACCTAGAAGGGGCAAGTTATTCTTCCTATGCAACATAGCCTTTGAAGATCACATCCTAGATCCCTTATGATCCATCCACTATGGTGTATCCTTATCATGAGCTTTCTGTCTTATAGCTTATCCCCATCAGTTTATCATGAGCTTTCCACTATAGCCTACCTATCCATTTATCATGAGGCAAGCATGCATCCCTTATATGGCCTATTCTCTTATCTATCCATCTATCACAAGCTTTCCCTTTTATGGCCTATCTTTTTATCCATCCATATATCATGAGCCTTCCATCCCATTTACTATCATCCATCCTTTTATCCATCCAATCCCACTCATCCACCCTTGCACCTAGACTTGGTCTCCCTTGTCATTGGTATCAAGCACAAAGGCTACCCAAATTGTAAATCCATTGGCATTTTCCAAAACATTCAAAAACTCCAAAAAAATTAAAATATTCCCCAAAAATCCAAAAAAAACAAAATATGTCAAAAAATCCAAAAAATCAAATATCCAATGAAAAATCCAAGCAATAAAACCAATCACATCATCCAAACCAATCCATTCCATCAACATTTAATCAAAATCAAAATCAAATCATCATCATCATCAATTCTTCCTATCAATAACATTCATTCATCCATTTCAATCAATCACTTCTTCCAATCATATCAATCAAATCAATCTAAGCAATGATCTTAAATCCAAGTCACACTAATCCATATCAAGAAAGCCAATCAATCAAAGAATATTATCCAATCAAATCAACAAGTTTTTTATCCTAATCTTGTCATGAACCCAATCAATCATCATCAATGGGATATAGGATTCCCACATCCTTGTGTTGATCTAGGGATATAGCTTTCCCTGTAATGACAACACTATCTATCATCATCAATCAAACAATCAACTATTGGTTTATGACTTGACAAGGGCAATACCTTGTTTATTTTACATCCTTTGAGCACACTGATAACACTTGCTTATGCTTAGATTGAGTGGACACTCTAATCATCACACCATCACTATCATCATTGAAAACAATCCAATCATCAAAACACTCAACCCAACAATAGCAAACATCACAACCAAAGCACATCAAGCCAATCATCAAGATAAAATGCTATCAATCATCAGCATCAACACCAAAACAAACATCACAACCAAAGCACATCAAGCCAACCATCAAAACAAATCCTATCAATCATCAGCATCAACACTAAAAGCAAATCAACTCAATCACATCAAATCCAAACAAGTTATCAAACAAGAAAATCATCAATCAATCAAAATCACATCAATCCAATCCACATCATCTCATCAATAAAACACAAATTAGAACTACATCTCATTTCCATCATTAAGTGCCTTGATCCTATGGATATAGGGTATGTAGGCAGTCTGGAGTACGAAGGAAGTGCCTAGATTCAGGCATAGATGATTTTCCTCTTTCTCCTCTCATCATTTCTTCTATCATCTATCTTCTACATCATTAATAAATAACTTCTTCTAATCAATCTATCATCCAATCAATCCATTTATAGCAATCCATCATCATCAAAATCATAGCACATCAAATCAATTCATCAAATCAATCTTCATTCATCCATTCATCAAATCAAATCAATCCAAAGAATCAAAGAAATGATCCAAATGCAAGCCCATCCTTAATCCATACCAATCACATTAATCAATCAAGCCAAGTTATCCAAACGCAATCCATGGTCTTGATCCTAGCATTGTTGTAAGCCAAAGTAATCAGCCAATCAGCCAACCAACTCAGCAAACAACCTTGTGTTGATCTAGGGATATAGCTTTCCTCGCAATGACAACACTATCATCATCAATCAGCAATCAATCATTGGTTTACATCTTTACAAGGGCAATACCTTATTTTTTTTTGTTTCATTTGTGCATACTTTCTTGCTTGCTTGTGTGTGTTATCTTTTTATCTTGCATTTGTATCAAATCAGTAACTTTCTAGCTAATATTCATATCTTGTATCCAGACAAGGTTGTATTATGCTGGGGCATGAGACACAATGTCACCCTGGTTCCTTATACCTTGGTGCATAACATCTAGTGCTATATCAAACATCATGGTTTCTCACTTTCATTGTAGCATAACACATCTCCATTTCTTCTATCTATCCCCTTATCTTTCTTTTGTAGCCAAGCCATTTCTTTTTGAGAGCCTACTCATGTTTGTCCAACCCACCTAACCTCTCGAGGGGGCATCATCATCCTATCTTTCCATCATCATCATCATCCTCATCATATCCTTACATCATCATCCCATATCCTTTTCCTCTATCCATACATTAGCTTCTTTGAAATGATGTTACTTGACATAAATCTTATCATTTCGAACATCATCTCAAAGAGGGGCAAAATGTAGACACCCAAATTTATCCCATTGTCATTATCCTATCTTTCCATCATCATCATCCTCCTCATCATATCCTTACATCATCATCCCATATAATTTTCCTCTATCCATACATTAGCTTCTTTGAAATGATGTTACTTGACATAAATCTTATCATCTCAAACATCATCTCAAAGAGGGGCAAAATGTAGACACCCAAATTTGTCCCATTGTCATCATCCTATCTTTCCATCATCATCATCATCCTCATCATATCCTTACATCATCATCCCATATCATTTTCCTCTATCCATACATTAGCTTCTTTGAAATGATGTTACTTGACATAAATCTTATCATCTCAAACATCATCTCAAAGAGGGGCAAAATGTAGACACCCAAATTTGTCCCATTGTCCTAAATTTGTCCATGTCTTGCAACACCTTGTCAAAAACATTATGTTAGACATCATGTAGCATTTTATCCTAATCCCATTCTAAATCCCACTCTTCATCCCATTTATCCTATCCCATCCCAATTAATTAAATAAATTTTATTTATTTAATTAATTTCCATGTCATATCTTATCCCATCCTATTCATCTACCTAATTAATTAAATAAATTTTATTTATTTAATTAATTTCCAACTATATCCCAACTAATTCAAATATTTTATTTGAATTAAGTCACATGACCTTTCATCTCACCTTGACATTTGTCTATTTCCCCTTAATCATGTGTTGTAGTACAACTTTCATTTAAAATCATTCACATGCACAACTAATGGGACCTAATTTTAGTATTTATCTACACAAGCACACATAAGCCTTATCCTTCTCTTGACATTTGTCAATTGACTACAATTTCTTAATGTGCAAAGAAACTTAACTTAATCATATCCATCCATTTCATCTAAAGCCCTAATTGATCCTAGCCATCCATTTGATCCAAGCCAAGCCTATAAATCAAGCCATTTACAAGCCATTTTAAGGAGGGAAGGAATCTATTCTTCAAGTATCCTCATTCTGCCAAAATCATTCTTCAATCTTGCTATCCAAATCATACAACTATCATCCTCATATCATTGTTATGCTACAGAAGTGAGCACCCAACATTCCTCCAACAATCATCCTTCAAAATCTTGCATGCTCATGCGAGGTGGAGAAGAGCAATGGAGACAAATCGAGCATAGCATGGAGATTGGATTGCATTTACATTTATTATTTTGATTTTTATGTTGTCTTGTGCTTCATTGTGCATTACTAGGGTTTGATCATTGTTTATTCATTTACCCTGATTTGGCAATTTTACCCTAACTACACATACAAACACCTTTCTTCGACATATGCATGTTACCATTGTATATTGCTTTTTATATGACCCTTTTTATGTGCGAACATACAATGCAAAATATTCAAAGGAAAACATGCATACGAACCTTGCATACAAACATGCATTTGAACTTGTACCTGCCCCTTTGTATGTGCGCTTGCATATGCAAAGTCTTTTGTATGTGCGCCCGGTGAGCCCCAGGCTTTAAATCATTTCTCCTTGTATCTTGCTCTTTGTATATGCCCTTTGTATATCGGCACATACAATGCCAATATACAAGCTGTGGACTCCAAATGATTATCTGCTATGCCTAATTCTACAGTCGGGTCCAGCTTGTATGTATCCCTTTGTATATTGACTTGTATATCGCAACATACAATGTGAATATACAAAGAACAAGATACATACAAGCGGACCTCTATCTTTATCAACTGGAATGTATATTCATTTCGGGTCCAGGCTTTACATCTTAGGATTGCATACCCTTGTATGTTCAATTGTATGTGCAAACATACAATTACATTTATATACAATTGGTGGGACCTACCCCTTGTATCTCTTCTACTTGTTTGGCACTTTGCATATTTTCCATCGTATATTTCTTTGTATGTTTGCATATGCAAACTCATCGGCCTATCGGCAAGACTTTGGACCTAGCTGCCGATGAACATTGTCACAGCGATAACCCCTTGTATATTAGCTTTGTATATTGGCGATATACAATCACCCTTGTATGTTGGCCCTTGTATGTTTCTTTGCATTGGTGACTTGTATATCCCTCTTGTATATGCGAACATACAAGGTGAACATACAAAGGAACACACAATGCATATACAAACAAAAAATGACTAAGTACAAAACTAAGAATCTTTTGCGATGGAAAACACTTAAGGACAAAAGATTTCTTAGTTTTTCTGGGTTTTCTACAAGGATTCTTTAGGCAAGATTTTGGGATTTTTTGCAAGGCATAGCATGAGTACTTGAAAGATATAAGCCTTGTAGGGTCATTTTTCTAAAGGATTTTGGAGGAAAATACAAGGTGGACTATTTAACTCAGGGCAACGAAAAATAGGTCAACATTTTGGTGACTTCTATGGATGTTTGTTTGCTAAATAATTAGACCAGTGGCCTTAAGCATCCATTGGGCATGGAGTCATAGTGAGACTAAAATACACCTTGACAAACAATCTTGACCTTAGCAACTCAACATATTAGCAGTGAAGAACATTTGGAATACCAAAGCAAGATAAAATGCTAAAAGCAACCCCTCCAACTATTCTAGACAGCACTTAGGGAAAACAAAAGGGATCTAAATTATTGTGCAGCAACACTTATTGAAAGTAAGAAACCTAATCTACTTCTTTACAAGGTAAGTCATACCTCAAAACACCTCTTTAGGTGTATCCCATTAACTGGGATAGGCAAACTTCCTCCATCCATGTTTGATAACTAAAATGCATTGTGCTCATTGCATTCAGTAATGAGAAATGGGCCACTCCACATGCTACCAAACTTGGAGTCTTTTCCTCGCCTGCTTTTCAACTCATCCCATTTGAGTACCATATCCCCCACTCTAAAATTTCTGGGGGGTGGCCTTCTTATCAAAATTTCTTTTTGTCTAAAGCTGATGACATTCCATAGCTTTCATATCTTTATCTCTAGTCTCTTCAAGCTCCATAAGTTGGGCATATCTAACAGCCATGGGGTCCTCTATTTCAAACATCTCCAATTGATTCATGATATTAAGTGTTGGCAGCTCTACAGACATAGGCAATCTTACCTCTTTTCCATAAACTAGTACATATGGGGAGTTTCCAATAGACCTTTTGGGAGTTATTCTATCTACACATAGAGAAAATTTTAGATTGGTGTGCCAGGTTCTCTGGTTATCCTCCATTGAGCTCTTAATAATCCTTACGAGATTCTTATTTGTAGATTCAGCCAAACCATTACCCTGTGGGTAATAATTTGATGAAGTATTCAAATAGATCCCATTCTTCATAGCCTAGTCAATTATCTTCAATCCAACAAAGGCTAAAGCATTGTCTAAGATAATTGACTTAGGTACTCCAAATCTAGATATCAAATCATGATAAAAATTTTAAAATAGCATTCTCATTGGATTCCTTCAGAGCCATTGCTTTAGTCCACCTTGTGAAATAGTCTATAGCTATAAGCATCCACCTATGGCCTGCACTTGATGGTGGGTTAATGGGACCTATAAATTCAATGCCCCATCTCATGAAGGGCTGCTCTACCTGAATTGGCTGCAGAGGTAAAGCTGGCAACCTTTCTTTGCCTACAAAAATGGCACATTTTACACATCTTCTAGCCCATGCATGGGCACCCTTGAATAAGTTGGGCTAGTAATATCCAGCTCTCATTATTTTTCAAGCAGTAGTCCTTGGGGCAAAATGACCCCTTGCTGTTCCATCATGAAACTGATGCAGCACCTTGTCAGTCTGATCATTATCAATGCATCTTAACAACACACCATTAAAGTCTTTTCTGAAAAGGATTCCATTAATTAAAACATATGGAATGGAATACAGTCTAAAATACCTTCTTTTGGTTCTATCTAAACCTATTGGACATTCACCAGTTTGCAAAAATTGAGCCATGTTATTAACCCAACTTGTGCCCACTGCTGCTGTATCATTCTAATGCTTGTCTCCAATGGTCAGAAGCACCTCTTCTTCTTTCTCTATTTCATCTTCAGACCCAGTAGCAAGCTGTTCACTGAGTCTCCTTCCTCTGATAAGCTTGGTTATCTTGATATCAACATCATATTCCATGACTTTGGTAATCCAACTGGCCCTTTTCTCATTAGCATCCTTTCCTAATAGGAACTCCTTCACACTAGGGTGAGCAACCATCAATTGTATCTTATTGTTAGAAATAAGATGTCTAAACTTCTTGAGACTTCTTACCACTACAAGGATATGCTTCTCAATGAATCTATACCTCTACTCATAGTCTTCCAGTCCTTCACTAAAGAAAGTAATTGGCTACTCAAAGCCTTCACCTTGCTGTTGTACCAGAATTGTAGAAATCGTATCCAGACCACCATAAGCATACAAGATAAAATCTTTGGAGAAATCAAGATTTACCAGAGTTGGTACAACCAATAATGCTTCTTTTATGGACTCAAAGCTAAGTTTGGCCTCTTTTGTCCAATCAAAAACTATATTCTTCTTTAACATAGATGTCAAAGGCTTCAATAGATTTGCAATGTTAGGTATAAATCTTCGCAGAAAATTAATTCTGCCAATAAAACTTTGGAGTCCTTTCTTGTGACTGGGTAAAGGCAGCTCAAGAATAGCTCTTACCCTTTCTACATCAATGGTGATTCCCTCTTTTGACACAATGTGTCCTAAAATCTTACCTTCATGCACTGCAAAAATGCATTTCTTGGGATTGAGAGATATCCCAAACTCTTTGCAACTCTCAAATACTAGCCTTAGGTGGGATATATGTTTAGCTGCAATCTTAGAAAAAACCTTGATGTCATCAAGGTATACCAGCACCAATTTATACAGCAAACCCTTAAAAGCCATATCCATAGCTCTCTGAAAAGTAGAGCCAACATTTGAGAGACCAAAAGGCATTGTCTTGTAGGCCATGGTACCCCATTTGGTGGTGAAAGCAGTCTTGAATTGATCTTCCTCCTTAACCAACACCTTATTATAACCAAAATATCCATCAAGTAAGGAGAATCTTTCTGAACCAGCCACCACTTGCAGAATTTGCTCCATTGAAGGCAACAGGTAGTGGTCCTTCAGGGAGGCTCTATTGAGGTCTCTAAAGTCTTCACACAACCTAATCTCTCTGTTCTTTTTTCTCACAGGAAAAAGAGGGGAAACCCAAGAAGTATGCTTGATTGGAAAAATGATTTTTCCCTCAATCAGTTTGGTTAGTTCTTTAATTATTAGAGGCTCAAGCATTGGATTTAAAGGTCTTTGCTTTTGCCTCACAGGTTTTGTAGCTAGTTCTAACTCCACGGTATGCTGGGCAATGTGAGGGTCAAACCCCTTTAGGTATGAATAATCCCAAGCAAACACATCTTCGAATTCATGACAAAGAGCAATAAAAGCCCTTTTATCCTCAGGTGAACAGATTTTGCCAATTTTGAGAAGCTTACCTTTAAAAATTTTTAGCTCCTCGTAATGTTCCTCTTTGACCTGCATGCTAGTTTTATTCCTTTTTAGCTGATCATCGGTACTAAAAATAGATTCCAAAGTTACCATCCCTTGGGCAGCTTATTTGATCTCAACTAAATAATTTGATCATTGCCATATTGTTGTTTGAGTTTATCCTGATTCATCATTGAAAACTCATCTTCTTCTAATAGGAAATGCAGGATCTGCTCATCACTCTCAAAAACCTGCCAATGAATATCATTGTCAAGGATAGAGGGCCTATCAACTATTTTCACGTGAGGCTACACCTTTTCTCTTTGAATATCACTAGGGATGTCAAACTAGGCCCCAATTGTAGCTAACCTGTCTGCATGATAGTTCTGATTTCTTGGAATGGAGATAAGATTGAAAGCATCACACTCTTAAATCATGTCCCATACCCTATGTTTGTAGCATTTTAAAACATCATTCTTTGTAACATGTAGTCCTCTAACCTGATTCACAATGAGTTCACTATCACCATATACCTACAAACAACCAATTTTCCTCTTTCTTGCCCACTGCAAACCTTGGATCAATCCCTCATACTCAGAAGTGTTATTTGTGCATGAAAAAGCAAAATAGAAAGCATAATAATATCTATCACCTTGTGGAGACACAAGCATTACACCACCACCAGATCCATTCCTATTCCTTGAGCTATCAAAGTACATTTTCCACACCTCATTTTGTTGTTCTATCTGATGTTCTGCATCCTTTACTAGGCTTGGAATTGTTGTTTCAGGCTCATGCAGTATGTAAACCCCCATACCAGTTTCTTGAATGTGTCCCTCAGGATCATCAACAACATTTGCTGAGGCCCACTCCTTTAATAGCACTTCTGGTATACTCTTAGCTTGTAGTTCTTGAGAAGCAATAAGCTCAGGGTCATCAGAAATAATGCAATTTGCATTAACAACACTTGGTGTGTAAGGCTCTATGTGATGTTTGGCAAGTAATTCAGATTTTAGGGTTACTTTGGTGCCATATCTGGTCCTGAAAAACATGTGGGACCAATCCGAGGATAAATATCCTCCTATTTTGGCTATGAACTCTCTTGATAAACACATGGCAAAATAGGGAGGCAAATCTATGATGAACACCTCTTGGAAAATGGAAACATTTGGGCAAGTGTACAAGGTGAGACCTAGGTCTTTTATCACACCTACAATATTAACAGTTGTGCCATCTAGCTAGAGTACACCCTTCTCAAGGGGCTGGTATTTCAACCCTAATTGATCTACAATCTGCTTGGGCATTACAAAACTACTTACACCACTATCCACCATGCAGTTATGTACTAACTTGTCTCCAATTATTAGTGACACATAAAATGGGAGTGGTTTAGCACTTTTGTTTGTCTATTTGCTGTTGTCCTGGGATGCATTGGTAAGGACAGGCCTAGTTGGGTCAACAGTTGTATCATTAGACACTTTCAAATTAGACAAGACACATTGCAATATGTCCTTTTGGCCTGGGATGGTTAGGGAATCCCACATAGACATTGTCACATTCATCTTCTTCATATTTTCAATAATACTGAAAGGTGGAGTGACACTTACCTTCTGATATGACTTTGTAGCAACAATGTCAGCCTGCAAATGAGGCATTTCCCTTGACATTGCTGAAGTATTCCTTTGTAAAATATGGGGAATATGGGATGCAGAAGGATCTGCAAGACCTTTTCCTTTATTTGTTACTTGATTTATCTCATAACCCCTCTTCTTGGCTCGTGTGTTTGCTGCAACTAGGGCATCATCTCTATTTACACCACAGAATTCACCTTCCTACCAATTTATAAAGGCAAAATCATTCTGAGGCTATTCTAGCTACTACACAACCCCATCATTAGGTGTGTTTGGTTGTGAGACTACAACATTCTGCACCATTAGAACCTGATTTATCACCCTATTTGAGCAGGCTGCCTGACTGTGTGGCTGATTGCATGGAAAGCACCATTCATACTTAGCTACAAGGTTATTTTGAATAGGGACAAGGTCCCTAACTGCATTAATGGGTGCCAGATTATAAGGCTGGAAAGGCCTCTGGTTCACATTCTGCCTAGTACCCTGGTAATTACCTTGATATGGAAGCATATTGGCTTGATAAGGTTGATTCTATCCTTGATAAGGTTGATTTTGTCCTTGATAAGGCTGACTCTATCCTTGGCTAGGCTACTGATAAGGCTATCTATTCTGGGACTACTATCTTTTTATGTTTACCAGCTCATTTCCAAAAGTTTGCAAGATATTCTCTATTTTTTGTTGACTATTTTTTATCTCTTTTAACTCTTGAGATGAGCTAGAAATAGTAGGTTCAGAATTGGTAGTATTTGGCAAGGCTGCTACAGTAGATAAAGGGGCAAAATATGGGATTGGAAAAGGCATTGAAGCCTGAATCTTGGGAAAAATGGGCACTGGTGGTCGAGGAGCTATTTTACCAGCCTGAATCAGGCTATTTTATGCTCTGATAGCTATTTCATAAGCATCAAGTAGGCTTGTACCTCCCAATGATTGAATCATTATTAAAATATCACTATTTAAAGCTTTTAAAAAATACAAGAATGCATATTCTGATGGAGGCCTTACCGCTACAGAAATTCTGCCCCATGTCTTCTAAAATCTAAAGTTGAAATCCATCATTTTCTCCTAAGGAGCTCTCTTTATTGTAGTCATTTGTTCAACCAATAACAAGTTATCTGATTTATCTTAAAATTTCTTGTTTAATATATCACCTAGATCATCCTAGGTTCCTATGGTTTATACTAGTAAACTCCTGAACCATTGTAATGCCTTTCCTTTAAAAGAGGCAGCCAGCAGCCTGATGGCTACATTTTCTTGGGTGACATGATGAACTCCACATAAAGAAGCTACATCTCAAATGTGCTCAATTGGGGTAGTTTGATTCTCCCCTATGAAATAGGGTAGACTCTTCAAAGCTGCCATGGGTATGACATCCTGCACTGTCAAATTCAATGGTTTGCCCCCATCAAAAGCCAGAAATGGCTAATTTCTTGCCATTGGAACAGCCAGAGGTAGGTTTTCTTAAATTGATACAGGGACTATAGGTGCAACCGGCCTGAAACTTGGTGGAGTTCATTGTACTCTTTTAGAAACTAGAGTCCTTACCATAGCTCTACTCTATCTTCTAGGTGGAGACAGCTGTAGGTAATCAAATGAACTCGAACTCCTAGTTTGAATCTTTCTCATAAAATATAATAATAGCACTGGTCTTCTTGTCCTTCCTTAGTATGAGTCACCAGATATGCATAAAATTGCCTCTTAAAGACTGATAATCACTAGCTACACATCAAAACTAGCAATATGGATGTAGCAACATCCCACTGGGTGTGCTAGAAACTATTTTCACATGAAATTGTACCCTACTTGGAGAGAGTCCAAGCATTCCAATGACACAATAGGAATGATCTCAAAGTGTGGGACCTTGCAAAATGAGATCAGACCTCTGAAGAAGGCCGACTTCCTTAACTGGTTATCACCTAAAACTACTAAATTTTTTATAGGAAAACAGAGAAGGAATGCTTTTAAAAAAGAAGGATGAAACAGGAAAATTTGAAAATAAAGGGGTGATTCACCAAGTTGAATAAAAGAATCCTCAAAACAATTGAATGATAGATGCTAGAATGAATGATAGACGAAGGATGCAAAGGCTCTAATGATATTTCAACAGAATAAGGGTACTTGAGGCTCAATGCATGCTAATGGCTTGTGAGGGGGTTGATTTATAGGAAAGGCTTGGTTCTAATGGATGTCTACATTTTGCCCCTCTTTGAGATGATAAGCTTTGTGTTGAGTAACATCATTTCAAAGAAGCTAAGGTATGGATAGAGGAAAAGGATATGGGATGATGATGTAAGGATATGATGATGATGGAAAGATAGGATGATGATGCCCCCTCGAGAGGATAGGTGGGTTGGACAAACACGGGTAGGCTCTTGAAAAGAAATGGCTTAGCTACAAAAGAAAGATAAGGGGATAGATAGAAGAAATAGATGATGTGTTATGCTGCAATGGAAAGTGAGCAACCATGATGTTTGATATAGCACTAGATGTTATGCACCAAGGTATACAGATCTAGGGTGATGTTGTGTCTCATGCCCCAGCGTAATACAACCTTGTCAGACGTATGAGGAAGAAAACTTAGAGCATTGAAGTCCTAATGCACAAAAGGCATGATATGACCTTAGATGCAAAGGATAGTGCAAAAAGCTATTCCAACATACACAAGATATGAATATTAGTTGGATTGATATTGATATGATGCAAATGCAAGATAAAATGATAACACACACAAGTAAGCAAGCATGCATGCACAAATGATACAAAAACAAACAAGGTATTGCCCCTGTCAAGCTGTAAACCAATGATTAATTGCTGATTGATGATGGTTGAGAGTGTTGTCATTGCGGGGAAAGCTATATCCCTAGATCAACACAAGTTTATTTGCTGAGTTGGTTGGTTAGTTGATTGATTGATTTGGCTTACAACAAGGCTAGGATCAAGACCATGGATTGCATTTCGATAATTTGGCTTGATTGATTAACTTGATTGGTATGGATGAAGGATTGAATTGCATTTGGATCATTGCTTGGAATAATTTGATTGGATGATGAAATGCTGATTAGATTAATTTGATGAAGGATGGATGATTTGTGGTGGATTGAGCTACGTTTGATTTGTTGAAGTGATTGGATTTGTTTTGATGGCTAGCATGATGTGCTTTGGTTTTGATGTTTGCTATTGCTGGGTTGATTGTTTTGATGATTGGATTGTTTTGAATGATGATAGTGATGCTGTGATGATTAGAGTGTCCACTCAATCTAAGCATAAGCAAGTGTTCTCAATGTGCACAAAGGATGTAAAATAAACAAGGTATTGCCCTTGTCAAGTCATAAACCAATGATTGATTGTTTCATTGATAAAGATAGATAGTGTTGTCATTGTGGGAAAAGCTATATCCCTAGATCAACACAAGGATGTGGGAACACTATATCCCATTGATGATGATTGATTGGGCTCATGACAAGATTAGGATCAAAACCTGTTGATTTGATTGGATAATGTTCCTTGATTCATTAGCTTGCTTGATATGGATTAGTGTGACATGGATTTAAGATCATTGCTTAGATTGATTTGATTGATATGACTGGAAGAAGTGATTGATTGAAATGGATGAATGAATGTTACTGATAAGAAGAATTGATGATGATGATTTTGATTTTGATTGATGTTGATGGAGTGGATTGTTTTGGATGATGATTGAATTGATCTTATTGCTTGGATTTTTTGTTGGATATTTGATTTTTTTGGATTTTTTGACATATTTGATTTTTTTTTGTAGTTTTTGAAATGTTTTGGGATGTAAATGGATTTACAATTTAGGTAGCTATTGTGCTAGATACCAATGACAAGGGAAAACCAAGTCTAGGTGCAAAGATGGATGAATGGGATTGGATGGATAAAAGGATGGGCAACAAGGGATGAAAGGCTCATGATATATGGATGGATAAAAAGATAGGCCATAAAAGGGATGGATGCATGCCTCATGATAAACAAATAGGTAGGCTATAGTGGAAAGCTCATGATAAATAGATGGGGATAAGCTATAAGATGGAAAGCTCATGATAAGGATACGCCATAGTGGATGGATCATAAGGGAGCTAGGATGTGATCTCCAAAGGCTATGTTGCGTAGGAATAACATGCCCCCATTCTAGGTGGTAATGCTTAGGATTTTTTGCATGATAAAGTTCATGACCAAGGGATGACATGATGGATTGGTTTGAATGGGATGGATAAATGGTCAATGGATAGGACTTGGTTTGGAAAGAAGGTATGTCAAGATATATCCAAACATGTTTCAACATTTTGCCCCTATGTCTTCATCAAAATCAAAAGGTGGAAGGATGGATAAATGGGTTCAATAGGATAGGCATGTTTCTATAATGGCTAAGGATGGTAGGATATGATAGGATAGAAAATGATATAATGGGATGGATAGTTTGGAAATGGATAGGTTGGATGAGACAATGTGCCCCTAAGTGTAAGTGACATAGAAGATCAACCTACACATGACGCATGTTTGCCAGGTTTTCATCATGGTACTTATCCAAGGTGCTTGTTTACCAAGTTTTCACCATTGGACGAAGGGATTTCTCTTTACTTTTTTTTTATTTTGATTTTTTTACCTTTTTTGTTTTTTTTGCTTTTAGATGGGATGACATGACAATTACACATGGCGCCTGTTTGCCAGGTTTTCACCATGGTAATGGATAGGAGGGACTCAAGTGTCTAGTGCTATGAATGTTGGTAGTGCCATTAGAGATGGATGTTATCGCATGGACCATGTTGTTATGCTCATCGATGTTGATAAGGGATTGCATGGATGGGAGATGGATTAGGTAGATAGTAGATGATGAAATGGATTATGAAAGGTTCATGCAAGGATAGATGGATAAAAGGCTTATGCAAAAGCATGGACCATAGGAAGATGATGGGAAAAATTTGTAGGATAATGGATGAAGGATGGGGAGATGGAGGCATGTGGGAATGTTTGGGAATGGAAGGGAACCATGACCAATGGTTGCACACACCATGATAAACATTGAAGCTTTTGATGAGATGGTGGTGTAGGAAGCAATGGAGATGTTTGCTTAGGAGATGGTTGATGAAGTGATTTAGGAACCCACATAGATTTAATATTTTTAATGCTTTTGCTTTGCTTGTGGGATTTTTGAAGGGAATGGAAATTTTGGAGGGAAGTAGGCTCTTGGATGGATATAGGTGGTTGGGATTCTTGAGATGTGGATGAGGATGCCTCATTTGACTTGCTAGCTTTTTGCTTAGGAACCCAAACCATTTTGCTTTTGGGCTTTGCTTTTGGAGGTAAGGGTTTGGATGGTTGCTTAGATGTGGATGAGGATGCCTCATTCATTTTGCTAGCTGTTTACTTAGGAACCCAAACCATTTTGCTTTTGGGCTTTGCATTTGGAGGTATGGGTTTAGATGGCTTTGTGAATGTACTTTGCTTAGAAGATGGATGATTTAGAGACTTTTCACATTGATACCCTAAGGCATGAGCGTCCTTAGGAGTTTTAGTTGGATTTTTAGCTTTATAGATAAAGGAATCAAAATTTTTGCTTTTGAATCCCATGGGGTGGGTGGAGTGGATGGAATGATTGGAAGCTTTATGCTCAAACGATGTGTGCTTTTGTTGGTCATGATTAGGGATGTAAGGATACTTATGAATGAGATGTATGTTAGGTGTTGGAAGCAATGGTGGCAAGGTGGATGGAGGGATATTTGGAGTTAGTAAAAGTGGAGGCAAAGTGGATGGTGGGAGGTGTACAGTCACATGCTTTTGATATTTATAGGATGATAGAGGTGGAATGGCAATATATGTTTTGGGTATATGATGGGGGATACGATGGAAAGTGGTAGATTTAGAATACATGAAAGGATTACCAACATCTTTGCCTTGTTTACCTTGGGGTGTGCATCCAAGGCCATATGAACTTGGAGGGATCTTGACATAGTTTGGCTCCAAAGTACCTTGTTCATAAAGGCCTAGGCCTTTACCTTTGTAGTTCATGTTTTGGAGTATGTGATTGACTATAGGACTAGCTGTGGTTTGAACATTAGACTTGAGCTCATTATTGGATGAAGAAGGTGAAGTGGATAAAGGTCGTTGTTGTCCTAAGGAAGAACACTCATGTATAAGGGTGGTAAGACCACTAGGACATGATGGTGGACTTGAAACGGGATCGATGGTAGATGTGGAGGGAGGGTCATTAGCAGTGTGTTCACTAAGATCCAAGTTATTTGTTTGATCTTCTATGCTTATGTGTTCTTGAGAGGCACATGTCTCATTATGACAAGTGGATGTTTGCTCATTATGGATAGGGCTAGATGGAGAATGACTAGGAGCAATTTGGATATCTTGCTCATGGATGTTTATGGGATTATGGAGAGGATCAAGGTATGTTTTAATAGGTTCTTCATCATAGATATCATCTTGATCATGAGATAGATAAAGTTTTGCCAAATGGATCATCATGGTTTTCATGATCTTAGCTAGAACCTTGATCATAACTATGAGCAAAAAAAGGATTAAGTGGGCTATAAAAGGGATAAATTTGCTCATGAATGAGGTCATGGTGATGGCTAATAGCTTGAGGGCAACCCATAAGTAGGTCATGGATAGGTGGAACTTAGAGGTGCTTTGATCTTGATTAAGATTAAGGTTCAATATTTCCACATGTTTAAGATTATGCTCTTGACATACCTCTTGACTTTGGATGGAAGTGGAAGGTTCTTGAGTGGACTTGATAGGCTCTTGACTTAGGCTTGTGGTTGGAGACTCTTGAATAGACTTGTTGGCTTGTAGATCACATGATGGGCTTAAAGGGCTAGGCATGTTAATGGAAGGCTCTTGAAGAGGCTCAAGGATATGTGAACCACATGATGAGATTATAGGATTGGACATGACCTTTGGAAGTTCATTGGTAGGCTCATGAATTGGTGTTTGACATAGGGGTAGTCTATTCCTATCTAGTAGCCAATGGATCACATCCTTCGCAAGTATATGGGTGGATGGGAAATATAATGGTAGATGGCGTTGGATTAGGATTAGGACGAGGATTAGGTTGAGAGCTAATTAGATTGGGTGGATTAGGATTTGGACTAGATGGGGGTGAAGCATAGGATGGGGATGATGTGGCATGATTTCCCATTATAGGTGGGTACACCTTGTAAACAATTGAGACAAATATTGGGCATCGATTTGTATTATGGCCTTTGGTCCTATGGTATGCACAATAATCATGTTCATCATATGGACTTTCTTCACATGGTTTGACTTTAGGAAGTTCAATGAGTTTTGCTTCAAGCATCCTTTGTAAAACTCTCTCAGCCGCATCCTTTGGTGAACGATTAGAATGACATGGCGAGGAAGGTAATGAAGGGCTTGGTGATTTGGAGGGTTGATGGACCAATGGACTAGGAATAGGATCACATGGTGGTGTTGGGATAGGATTAGTTGGCTCATGTGTTGGTGTGTGATTAGATAACGAAGGCCACTCTAGATTGGTATCTCCCTTATCAAAGGTTATTGGATCTTGCATAGGATAACTTGGGCTTGTTTGATTTATGTACAAGGGGCCATTGGGATTTGCATTTGTTTCTTATTGCAGATGTGGACTTAGGTCTATCAATGGTGCTTGATGGTCTTGTTGAAAAGGTGTACTTGGACGTGCTTGATTTATGTACAAAGCGCTATTGGGACTTGGATGTTGTTCTTGTAATATCACTTGATTGCCTTGTGGATGGGCTTGATAGTGCATTGGAATGGTGGTATGAGGGATTGGATAAGCTTGAGGTGGATATTCATAGGTTGATGTGGTATTGACTTGGTGGATAGGTGGATTAAGTTGATAGGAAGTGGATGGATATGACATGTGGCTATGAGGTGGATTAAGTTGATAGGAAGTTGCTAAGGATTGTTGTACTTGTCGAGCTTGACTAGTGGCTAAAAGGTGTTGGACTTGGGCTATGAAGTGTTGTAGTTGAGGTGATTGGCTTGCATGGGGTTGAGCTCTTTGGATGAAGAATTGTAATGTTTTAATGGCATCTTGGTTTAGGGTTTGTGATCCTTGATAAAGATTTTGGAGGAATCTTTAGAATTTGATTTCTAGGTCTTCTAGTGTAGACATGTTGTCACCAAGTGTTTGTCTTAAGTCCTTTTAGCAGGTGCTTGTTTAGGGATTTGGATGATGATGTGGAATGTTTAGATGATGTGTTTAGATTGATTTGTTTATGTGTTTGGTGTTTATAGCTTGATTTGGCAATGTTCAAACAAATGATTATGCATATACACACATGAATCACTCACGCAAGACACATAAGCAAGTTATTAGTTTGAAAGAATGTGATGATGGTTAAGCAAGCACGTGAAGACACTCAACAAGTCCTAGTTAAGGCAAGGCCACTATCACAAGGAGGTTCTAATGAAAATCCGGGGGACCGGCACCCCACGAGCATCCAACAAGCCACTTAAGACTTTAACTAACCCTACTAGGAGTTTTAATATACACAATGGTACACCTCCTTTCGAGTTAGCACTGTATGGTGAGCGCTAATACCGGTTAGACTTGGCTTTTGCCTTATCCTCTAATTTTTATAGCAGACCAGATGAAAGTACCGCTTGAGGTCGTTCCCTTGGGGTGGATACCAAGGCAGGCCTCTCTAAGGCTAAACAAAAGCAACACAAGTAAATGTTTTTGATCTCCAAGTTCGTGTTAGGACGCGAGGAGAGAGCATACACATTTACTTGGTCACACTCGCATGGGGTTCATTAACCTTAGAAATTCCATGTGTGATCAAACAGTTCAAGCACTTGTTCATTTTAGATCCAAATCCAAATGTGATGAAAGATAATGATTCGTTTTAAGCCCAATTTCTTGATGATGTGATAGCAAACAAATGTTTGTTTTATGCCCAAAATCCAAATGTGTTTGCAAACAATGATTAGAAGATGAAAGAGATGAAAGATTAGAATGAGTGCACCTGATACAATCACTTTCCAATTTGCTGTAGATGTTGATACCAATGCTGCTCCAGCTCCTTAGATGCCCTTACAAGTCACCAATTCCAAAAAGAAACAAGTAAACTTGCAAAGAAGATGATTACATGAAAAAGATGAAATCTAAAAATTCTGATGAAAATGATCTGATATAGAAAAATAGATTGCATAAACAGAAAGTTTAGGAGATTCTAAGCAATTTGAAAAAATGTTTCGCTGAAAAATGATCAAAATTGCTCAAGTTATGCTCAAATGAAGTTTGCAATGAAGCTAAACTTTGACTAATAAAAAAGAGGGTAACATGATACAATCACTTGATAAAACTTGCTCCACTATGTAGTTCATCCTCTCAGCTTTCCAGCAAGTCCTTGTTTGTGTGATTTGGCCTCCGTATGTGAAAGTTATGATAGAAATACCAAGATGCACAATGACAGCAAGCAGAAGCAAGTTACAGTTGCCAGATGTGACATACTGTTGATCAGAGGCGATCTGTATTTGTGACAGGTGGGATCTTGTAGATCAAATGCGACAAAAAACATAACAGATGCGACTCCTGTTAGCTTAGAAGCAATGCAGATAAACCCAGAAGCGATCGGTTGTGAGCTAAAAGCGACCTGTATCAGCAAAAACACAGTCAAAACCCTATCCTGCAGGGGCGAACACTGTCAGTTCATAAGCGATTCATATCCATTTAAAAGCGGCATCTGTAGATTCATAAGCGATGTAAATTAGTTTGAAAGTGACCACTATTTAATCAAAAGCGATGCGCATAACTCATAAGCGGTCACTGTTAATTCATAAGTGACGCGCATAAGGTTATAAGCGACTACTGTTAATTCAAAAGCGATCCGATGCAAGCATAAGCGATCACTGTTAGATCATAAGTGAACAAAAAAATTTGAAAGTGACAACTAATAGTGTGAAGGATGAAAAGCACACAGGCGAATTCTATTAGGACAAAAGCGATGCATTTCATACCTTAGGCGATCACTGTCAATGTAAAAGCGATCCATAAAACGATAGATGCGGCCGATCCCAGTGTAAAAGCGATGCGGATATGCAGAAAGCGGCAGATTTTTGCTCATAAGCGATGCAAAAATAGATGGAAGTGACAAGTAATAGCTTATATGTGACTAACAAAAGCCCAAAAGCGAGACATAATAGCCCAAAAGTGATCTGGAGAGTTTCAGGAGACAGAATGCAAATGTTAACCATAAGCGACCAATTTTACCATATGCGGTCTCTTTTTGTTCAAAAGCGAACACTGTTTGTTTAAAAGCGGACCAAATTTGACCATAAGGGACTGTTGTTTGCCCAAAGGTGAGCTGATTTAGCCCAGGCGACTGTTGTTTGATCAGAAGCGACCTGAATTACCAGAAGCACATTGTTGCAGTCCGGTTGTTGTTTTCTTCATCAAACGCTCCATTTTTCATCAAATTTAGGAAAATTTGTACTCAAAGTTTATGGAAATGGCATCCCGGACACAATGGTGAGGTTAGATTTGGGCTAAAAGATCATCTACATACATTTTTATCCAAATCTTTGCAAACTAGGGTTAAAAAAATGCAAATTTTTGCTACAAAAGCTTGCAAAAATGAAAGATTGGCGCTCCAAGAGATCTATACTTCATAAAACAACTCAAACAAGAGAGGTTAATCAAGGATGTGAGTCCCACCGGGCATGCCAAATGTATATCGAAAAATTTGGATTTATAAATGGAAATGATCAAACAATTGAAATGCATAGCCTAAACCCAAATAATTCAATACCTCGAAGATGCAAGATGAGCTTGATTGATCAATTTGTTGTGTTGGTTGCTCGATTCTGTAGCATAACATTAAGATGAAGATGCTAGAATGAATGATAGATGAAGGATGTAAAGGCTCTAATGATATTTCAACAGAATAAGGGTACTTGAGGCTCAATGCATGCTAATGGCTTGTGAGGGGGTTGATTTATAGGAAAGGCTTGATTCTAATGGACGGCTGAGATTAAAAAGCTAAATAATTGATGTGGACGGCTAGGATTGATTCGGTTATCCCACTCTTCAAGGGAGCTGTAGTCATTTGACAAGTGTCAAGGAGGATAGGGCTCATGTGTGCTTGTGTACATAAAAAGTACTACATATTAAAGATATTAAATAAAAGGCTGTAGTACCACTTATCTTTTTTAAATGAAAGAGGCACACATATTGGCTTAATGATAAGATAAATTAATTAAATAAATAAAATTTATTTAATTAATTGGAAGGTCGGCTTATAATGAAATGTGAGAACTTAATTCAAATAAAATATTTGAATTAGTTGGGATATGAGTTGGATATTAATTAAATAAATAAAATTTATTTAATTAATTGGATAGTGGGATTAGGATATGATTGGGAAATTAATTAAATAAATAAAAGTTATTTAATTAATTGGCTAAGTGGGATTAGGATGGGATTGAATGAGATTTTAATTAAATAAATAAAATTTATTTAATTAATTGGCTAATGGATAAATGGGATTAAGAGTGGGATTTAGGACAAAATGCTACATGATGTCTAAGATAATGTTTTAACAAGGTGTTGCAAGACACACAAATTTGGGACAATTTTGGGTGTCTACACTGACAAGATGCACAACATAACTAGATACAGCAAGTAAGCATACACAAATTCAAATGATCCTAGCAGAGGTGACAAACATAATGATTGAGAGGAATAAAATATTCATAGACAAGCACACGCAAGTTCACACTAAACTAAAATTAGTAAAAGAGGTAAAAAAAATAACTTGCATATATTTAATATGAAGGCTCAGTTATAGTAATAGAAAGATCTGTTTGGAAATAGAAGGACTGAAAGCCAAAAAAATTCCAACCCTATTTACATCTCACTCTATGCATATATAGTGTTTCAATCTAACCTAAGTCGGTTACAAAAATTTGCTCAAAGAGCTGCAACAGGAAAATATCTCTCCCCGAATGGATGTCCAACTGCAAGAAGTTATGGTACAAAAGATCTAGAAATGGTGCAGATGGAAGATATTTTTGATCTTCAATGCAAACTGCTTAATCATCAATCTTCAACAATGAATTGGTGGAAGATATTCTTGGCATTGAATGTGAGTAGCTTATATGTCTATCTTCAATAATGAACATATGAAATATCTAAAACATGGTAGTGAAGAGATTGGATTCACACTAATGGTGGATGGGACATATCCCCCCTCAATATTTTCTATATTTTTCATCAAGTCTGAGATCATATGCAAAATTAAATCTAGCCGCTGAGATGTCTAGTTGAATGAACATGCAAATCCAAATCCAAAATTTTGAAAGTGAGAATATCCTACTCAAAGCTTGCCAAATGAAAGAGAAGGCAAAAACAAGCATTTTTGCCTTTTGCAACATGTAGAAATTTTCCAGGATGAGCAAGATATTCGCAGTCAAAGGTTACAGTCAACTACATATGTATATCGCTTTGCATCTATCGCCCATGCCACGTGGCACCACCTGATTTGCCGCTGCATGGAAGTTGGAACCTATCGCTAAACAACTACATCTTCTATTGGTCATCGGAAAGATTAAAAAATGAGTCACCGATGCATATTATTTTGCCACAATCCCCTGTATGTTGGTCTTGTATATTGCAATTGTATATCACATATACAATCGCATGTATACATACTGTAGATTAGATAATGCAATAAGGCAAAAACACTAAATCAAATGCAAATAAAACACATGATTATACCTTAGAAAACACCACCTAATCCCATCAAGGGAAGAAGGAGCCTTTGCACCCAAAAGAAGCTCCCAAGACCAAGATTATCCCTAGACTATGGATTCAAATGTGAAGTGCTCTCAAATTATGCAACTCACTATTTACTCAAAGATGATTTTGGCATGGTAACTTTGCATGGAATTGGATGATGAAAATGACTTGTGAGAGGTTGTATTTATAGACTTTTTGAGAGGATTTTCATCCAAGGGTGGAGATTAAATGGAGAGATCAATGGTGGAGAATGAAAGTGATGTGGAGGGCCTAGATTTGATCTTGGAAGATGGAGGGCTAGGAATAAAAGTAAATCTTTTATTCATTTTTGGGAAAGGGGTGAATAAATGAGGTTGGGTGAGATGGATTATTTGTGAATTAAAAATTCACATGGGGAAGGGTAAAATGAATTAAAAATTCATTTGGGGAAGAGAGTTATGACATGTGTAAGAGGAGTAAATGTGATGTGTGATTTATTTGAATTTTAAATTTGGGGAATGTGGAGAGAAGTGCTAATGAGGGTTTGACTTACTTAATTAGGGTGATTATCCTAATTAATGTGGCTGGAATAAATTAGTAGAGGGATTAGAAGGGGGATAAGATTAATTAATTAGTGATTTAATTAATTAATCCTAAGGCTAGGATGAGATAGGCTAGAGTAGGCAATTAAATAATAGCTATTTAATTGTCTAGGGTAGGGATAGGCTAATTAGTAGGCTGGATTAATTAGTTAACATGGTTTTAACTAATTAATTAGATTTAGGGAAAATGGGGGAATTGATTTAATAAATTTTGCATATTTATTAAATCAATTGGCTAAGGTTTGGACTATTGAATTATTAAAATTAATTCAATTTTGGGGATAAAATGGTGTGGATTTAGAAAAAGAAAGGGGTGATTAATTAAATAAAAATTTAATTAATTGGTTGGAAAGGGAATTGGTAAGTTTAGGGATGTCGGGAGTCAGTTTGGTGGTCGAAACATTTTTAGGTGTCTACATTTGCCCCTATTTGACGTGGCGTCAGGACCTAGGAGGGAAGTGGCGTCAGGTCGAAGAAAAATATGCCCCAGCTGCCGAGAAGGAATGAGATGGTTAGGGGATGCCCCCTCGAGAGGTTAGCGGGAATATGAAAATTTTGCAGGTAAGCTCTCGAAAGGATGCGACAGAAGTGACAGTGGGAGAGGTGATGGAAAAAGAAGATGGTGGGAGGAAAAACGGAGGATAAAGGCTGAGATCTACACCCTGGAGGAAAAAGGAAGGGATGGAGGGATGACATGGCCCACTATATTAGGAACAGTGGGCCCAAAGAGTGCCACATTGGCACACTTTGACCTTCTAGAAGAAAAGACAAAGGAGAGATGGCTGAGCGCAACCCACAATTCCCGCGACTTCATCACATCTCAGAGTGATTCCGAGAGATCGGGCGGTCACCCGAGGCTGGACCCCAGGTAGGGCCTAACCTGAACTTTGTGATTTTTTATTTTACGCACATATTTTTTGGGTTTTGGGATATGGGTTAGGAGCGCATGGCGCTATAGACAAGGCGGATTAGCGCAATCCTGCCGATTAGTGCTATCCACTAGGGTAAGGTAAGGTGATTTTGTCACCATTTGATAGAAATATTGGCACCATCGTCTGGATTGGCGCCAAAAGCTAGAAAAAAAACATATGGCCTTTTGGCACCATATTATGGTTATATCGTTGCTATCGTGTGAAATAGCGCCATACTGGGGAATAGTGCTATCGTGAGTTTTAGCTCTAAAAGTTGAATTGTCGTGAAAATGAAGTGCTGCACCATCGTCTGGATTGGCGCGATACAGGACACACAGTGGCGCCATTCTCTGTATTGGCACGATACAGGGCGCGCAGTGGTGCCATTGTTTGTATCGGCGCAATGGGTAGGGAAAAGTAGCACTATTTTTTTTTTTAAATGGCACTAGGGACTGTCCGTGTAGGGCCACATGATGTGGGCCTTTGAGATATTTAGAAGAAAAAGTGTGTGGGGGGGAAATAAGTTAGTATCTAACGAAGAAGTGGTGGATGCAGGATACACAGCGGTTTATACTACAGTCACAGGAGCGACGAGTGCGATTCATGATGCAGCTGTTTGATGAGGCATGGTGGCCTCGACTGGCGAGACTGGGGCTTTGGACGGTGGCAGCGATGCCAGTGCTGCGAGCTCATAGAGCTCTGATGACAGCCGCAGTGGAGCGATACCGCAACAAGACTTATAGCTTTCTGCTGCCGATAGGAGAGCTGGCCATCACACTTGAGGATGTTTATCGCATCCTCAAGCTACCGATTCATGGTCGACGTGTGAGGTATGACACGAGGAGGGGGCAGAGTGCATTGATCAGAGTCTTCGGAGCAGAGTACATGGTGTTTTCGGTAGACAGGAGGGAGATGGATTATGACAGGACGCTGGCGGCTGGTGCAGATCCCTTTGCCTTATATTTGTGTGCACTGATTGGAGGTGTGGTGCTGCCGGATAGGCGAGGCAGAGGTTTTCCTGTGGGCTGGGGTGGGATGATAGAGGGGATGGTGAGTCATGATACTGTCTATGTGTGGGGGCTAGTGATGCTAGCATAGTTGCTGCACGAGATGCACACGGTCGCTTATCTTCAAGACAGGGCTTTATCTGCTGGGGTTACACTGCTACACATATGGCTTTGGGAGCATATCCCTATGACTCGGCCAACATGCGGTTATTATCAGTAGCTGTTTGAGGCATTTGTGTTTTTGTATCAGGATGCACTGTATACCTACACTGGACAGGTCCGCCACTGGCGGAGGATACTGGATGACATGATTAGCGTTGTATACCGTCCATATATTGATTGTGAGGAGTGGCTGGATGATGTGACCCATCTCCCATACACATTTCAGCAGAGATTTCTTATGGGTCATGCAGATCATACCATAGAGATGTACCTACCCTCGCGGGTTATGCGGCAGTTTGGACTAGTACAGGATGTGCCTTAGCAGATGGCGATATATGCACAGACGCCATGGGATACAGCCTACTGGCCCACACCATTATAGCCACAGGTTGAACTGAATGATTGGGTAGCACTTCGGCCAGTTCAGTGGGATTGGAGGAGCACAGTGATGGATGCAGGTACTATGCTTGCTTATGAGGTATGGTGGCAGATGCATCGGCCCACTCGATTGACAGATCTAACAGCGGAGATATCAGAGGATGAGGGAGATGGAGGTGGAGATGATCTGGATGGGGGTGGTGATGAGATTGTGGAGGACTACATTGTGGAGGTGATGGATGATGGGTCAGAGAGGGTGATCGCTAGAGATGGTCAGCTTGTGGATGAGGTGGCAGCAGTGGCAGTGGGACAGGGACCAGTGGGGCAGGGGGCTCCAGCACAATAGGTTCCTGCATAACAGGTTCCATCACAGCAGGTTCCATCACAGCAGGTTCCAGCACAGCAGGTTCCTGCATAGCAGGTTCCACCACAGCAGGTTCAGGCTAGGGGCAGACGGCAGGGTAGGGCACTACGGTGGCGCGGTGGACAGCTGAGGACGGAGCAGGGTGATCTATCTCCATCATGGGTGGAGCAGCTGTGAGTCGGTAGACATGATACCGAGGCAGGGAGTTCAGGGGCAGGGGTGGCAGTAGAGGGTGAGAGGCTGACACCTCAGCGACAGTCACGGGAGGAGATGGAGGAGGTAGAGACACTATGTGCTCAGGTGGCCAGCCTAGAGGAGGCATTAGGGCACCGAGAGGCTGATTTGGGACAGCTGCAGGGAGTAGATATGCAAGTGGCAGTGCTAGAGGCTGAGTTGGCTCAGGCTCGAGAGGACATGGAGGATTTGAGGCTAGAGCAGGATGCAGCGCTTGTGAGAGCACATCAGGCAGAGACTGCGTTGAGCAGTGCACAGGCTGTGGGTGGGGGCCTTGCCCCGATTTTGGTAGGGATGCAGACTCAGCTGGCTTAGGCTCAGACACATGCGCATCAGATATAGGGGCAGTTGAGCCAGGCACAGGGACAGGTAGCTCAGGTACAGGGACAGGTAGCTTAGGTACGGGGAGAGCTAGCAGAGGCTAGAGCACGGACGGAGTATTATCGGGGGTTATACTATGCAGCCGTACCCGCAGCATAGCAAGCACTGAGTTATAGCCAGGTCAGTAGATCGGGGGCATCGAGATCACATCGATCGAGATCTATTTAGTCAGTTCAGCAGACGATGCCCCCTCCCACATATGTACCCCAGTAGGATCCTCAGGTACCAGTAGCACCACAGCCACAGCCACCGCCAGGATCACAGGCTCAACTAGGGTCATCATCTCCTACCCCCTCAGAGAGAGGATCCTCGATGTGATAGTCATACCATGATAGCCCTTAGAGGCATTGTATCAGGACATTTTTTTTTGATGATGTGAGCGATGTACATTTTTTTGCGGTGATTATATATGATGTGAGACTTCTGATGGCTTATGATATTCTATTGTGATGATGCTTATATGATGGATGCACATGTTATATTTTATATGTTGTGGATGTATGATGTTGTTTCAAATGATGTGTGTGATTTGGTGGATGCAATTATATTTTTGTGATATATGCATGGTGTTGTGATTTTATGGACTATATGATGTAACTAAATATGCGGATTAACAAACATTTATTATGGATGAAAATGTATGGGATTATGTATATGCTACTAGATGATATGTTGTTTCAATGATGATGATGTTAGAATGCAACTAATTATTTATTTATATGTATGGAATGCAATGTGATGATGCTATATTTTAATTTTATGGTGCGCCTGTGTGATAAATGAGTGTGATATGATGTTAATGATATGCAGCTAAAATGAATCTTTTTGTGTTTTATGCAAACTTAGATGGATTAAGAATGAACCTAACATGTGATGCAAATGGATTAAAATGAACCTAACATGTGATGCAAATGGATTAAAAATGAACCTAACATGTGATGCAAATGGATTATAATGAACCTAACATGTGATGCAAATGGATTAAAAATGAACCTAAAATGATATGCAAATTGGTGGTGACATGTAGTTAAATGATATGTGCTAAATGCAGTATCGGTGATAGGTGGTATGCAAACTAGGTGATAGGTGAGGTAGCCTAGTCCTGATACACATGATGTTCCTTGTGTTGACCCTGAATGGTGAGACTGTGGGAGAACGTGTTAGGTGTTGGGGATGATAGGGGTGAGAACGTCTAGGGGATGGCAGTGGGGGGATTGGAGGATGGTTAGGTCATAAGATACCACATCATTGAGGGGGGGTTTGGTTTGGTTCAAGATGTGTTAAGTGGAGATAGGTTGGGATGATGGGGTTAGTGTGGGAGTTAGATTGGTGGGGGGGGTTGAAAAGTGTCGATCAAATCTAGGCCGATATGGGATAGGTGACTGAGTGATTAGGATGATGATGTTGAGCTAGTATCAGTAGTTGCACAAAATTAATTGAGAGCATTTCTTAGTTTAATGTAGCAATGTAGGATACAGTTCACGAAGGTATGAAATGACCTAGGTGATGATGTATATCCGACGATTGTATGGACTAGACCCACAAACAATAGGTTGGTTTCATGCATGCCCAAGGTAGTATAATCTTGTCTAGTAGAGGAAGGGGACTCATAGCAGTGAGTGTGAATAATGCATATAAGGTGTTGATACCTATATATGTGAAATAGGACACATCATGCTAGAACCGACCTGGACTTCAAGATATGAATACTATTCTTGGAGTAATGAAACCAACCCACAAGCACAGCATACCGAAATAATGACTATGTCTACTCCAAGGGCTATCCACTACGTACCATGATATAATGAGATCAAGGTAGCTTTGGAGATTACTTGGAGTGAGACAAAAAGATAAAAATCAATAAGCAAAAAGACCAACGAAAGATACAAATAGCCTTTGTGTGCTCTTGCTAAGAGACGTGATGATAGAATGATAGATTTTTGTCCATTGTAGGAAAGACGTATCCTAGGATGTAGATCTGTTTTGATTGGAGAGTTTGTGGAAGATGGGCAAAAGAACATTCGGGCCAAATGGAAGATTATAGTTGGTATATTGCTTGATGATTTTTGCATGAGGGACCATGTTTCAATGGTATGTGTAGCATGCGTATTGTTTCATAGATCTAGAAAACTCAGTGAGTGGGAACCATTCCAATGGGTGGGATGGGTGCATCTTAGATACCTAAGTACTGGAAACATCCTTCGTATTCTAGACTGCCTACATACCCTGTGTCCATGGGATCAAGGTACTTTTAAGATGCTGGTGAAATGAATATGTACTTCTGGCAAGACTTGATGATGTGGGAATGGTTTGGGATGGAATGTGACGAGGGTTGATGTGTGTTTAGATGATCATGATGGGATGCGAGATTGATACATGGGGTGATTGTTTTTGTATTTTCTATTTTTATGATGTTTTTGGATTTTTTGGATTTTTATGATGTTTTTGGATTTTTCAGATTTTATGAACTGTACAAAGGAGAGCTTACAAGGATCCTTGTTCCATGGATGGGGTTGTGGGTGGGTGAGGTAGTGCAGAATGGGCGAGCAAACTTGATGTTTCAGAATTTCAAGCCATGGGATGTGTGGGTATGGAGTGTTATGATGGAAAGAGGACTTATTAGATGGTAGAACCGGCCACTACGCATGGCGCCTGAAACAGGTTTTCACCATGGTACTTATCCAAGGCATCACCGAGGTGATTTTCACCATTGGAAGTTTTTATTGCACTCTGATTTTTCTTGATTTTTTGATTTTTTTGGTGTTTTTATTTTTTGTATTTTTTTGTATTTTTTGACTTGTGGTATTAGATGGGTTATGCATAGAATCGCTTGAGATGCAAGATGTTCATTGGCTCATCTAGAGGCTGCCCCTCGGGTGTTGCAAGCTGATAAGCTCCTGACCCATAGTCGGCAGTGACAACATAAGGTCCTAGCCAATTAGGTTTGAATTTTCCTTGCTTCGGACGCTCCTGCAGGTTCTTTTGATTTTCCATTAGGACCAGGTCACCTACCTCAAACTTTCTGGTCTTGATCTTTTTGTTGTAGCTTCTTCTAAGGCGGTTTTGGTATGCCTGTAAGTGATTTAATGCATTTAGGCATTTCTCATCCAATAGTTCAAGTTGATGTAGCCTTGCGACGTGATAGTCTTCATCAGAGATAATATTTTACAATGATACTCAAAGGGACAGGAGCTCGACCTCTATGGGTAAAATGGCTTTTGATCCGAATACTAGTGAGTATGGAGTGGCTCCAGTAGGAGTGCGGATGCTGGTGCGGTAAGCCCATAGGGCAGGGTTAAGTTAGAGGTGCCATTCATGGCCAGCTTCATTGACTGTCTTCTTTAAGATGCGGAGGATGGTTTTGTTAGAAGCCTCTGCTTGACCATTTCCTTGGGGGTAATATGGCGTGGAGAAGCAGTGTTTGATGTCAAACTTTTCTCACAAAGTGCGAACTTCTTGGTTCTTGAATGGCTTCCCATTATCAGTGACAATGGAATGGGGGATACCGTAGCGGCAGATGATGTAGTGGAGAATGAACTTGGAGATTTGGATGCCTGTGGTGAAGGTGAGTGGTATTGCTTCCACCCACTTTGTGAAGTATTCAGTAGCAGTTATTATGAATTTATGGCCGTTGGAAGATGGAGGATGGATTTTCCCTACGAGGTCGAGTCCCCACTATGAGAAAGGCCATGGTGTTGTGATTGGTTGCAACTCCTGTGCTGGGGCATGGATGAGATCACCATGCTGTTGACATGGGAGGCATTTTCTGATAAACTGATGTGCATCCTTGTCCATGGTGGGCCAATAATAGCCAGTTCTCAGGATCTTCTTAGAAAGAACTGGTCCACTTGAATGTGCCCCGCAAATACCTGTGTGTACCTCTTCCAAAGCTGCCTTGGCTTCCCTAGAGTCTAAACATCGTAGAAGCGTACCATCAAGACTCCTTTTATAGAGGGTGTCTCCTACAAGGATGAAACGAGAGGCTCAATGAATGAAGGATTTTTTCTGTGATGGGCATAGGTTGTTGGGGAGGATGTTATCATGAAGGTAGAGGTAAGTTTCCTGATACTAGCGGGATAAAGGACCAATGATTTTGCACAATAATTCAGATTGGGGAATGTCATATGCTGGGATGGGGAGCTCTTCGATTAGGAATTCGCATTTCTTGCTGCCTTGCTTCATGTCAACCAGAGATCCGATGGTGGCCATGGCATCTGCTGCTTTGTTATTTAACCTTGGGATCTGCTCAAAGTGGATGTCACCAAAATAATCTTTAAAGTCATCGACCATCTTCTTATAGGGAAGAAGCTTATCATCCTTGGTTTTATATTCATTATTGACTTGCCTGATGACTAGTTGAGAGTCGCCATACACAGTTAGTTTGTCTATTTTCCATTGGATGGCCATTCAGAGACCTGTGATGAGGGCCTCATATTCTGCTACATTATTGGTGCATGGAAATGTGATTTTGAATGACTTAGGGATCGTGTCACCTTGAGGGGTAACAAATAGGACGCCTGCCCCCGAGCCTCTGTGAGTGTAGGATCCATCAAAATGCATCTTCCATGTATCTGCGACTGGTGTGATTGTCAAGATGGCCTCGTCTAGAAATTCTACTAGTGTAGAATGTTCTGCCTGAATAGGTGCCTCAGCCAGCTGATCTGCTATGACTTGCCCTTTGATTGCCTTTCTCTCTGTGTATTCTATGTCAAATTTGGTGAGAATCATGACCCATTTTGCCATTCTTCTAGTGAGAGTTGCTCTGTTTAGCAAATATTTGAGTGGGTCGATCTTAGCAATGAGCTTAGTCTTGTGATTGATCATATAATGTCTTAACTTTTGTGATGTGAAAACTAAGGCAAGACATGCTCATTCAATCTGTGTGTAGTTAAGCTCATAGGAGATTAAGGTGCGACTGATGTAGTATATGGCTCTTTCCTTCCCCTGCTCATCATGTTGTGCTAACAAAGCCCCAATTGCTGTGTCGGTCGCAGAAATATACAAGAGGAGGGGCTCTCCTTGTCTCGGTGGAGATAGAATAGGGGGATTAGCCAGATATGCTTTTAGTTGGTCAAAGGCCTCCTAACACTGAGTAGTCCAGGTGAAAGCTGTATCTTTCCTAAGGAGATGCTGGAATGGTTGGCATTTGTCAGCAAGTTGAGCGATGAATCGGCGGATAGACTGTAGTTTACCCTGCAGGCTTCTCAGTTGTTTCAAGGTTTTAGGAGGTGGCATTTCAGTAATAGCTTTGACTTTTGCCAGGTCCACCTTGATTCCTCGTCTAGAGACTATGTATCCCAACAATTTGCCTGAAGTGACGCCAAAGACACACTTTTTTGGATTTAGACGAACATTATATTGCTCTAGCCTGTCAAAGATCTTGGCTAGCACGTCTAAGTGTTCTTCTCTGGTTTTGGATTTGCCAAGTAAGTCATCAACGTAGTCCTCCATGATGTGGTGAAAGAGGTCGTGGAAGATGACAGTCATTGCTCGTTGATAAGTAGCTCCTGCATTCTTTAGGCTGAATGGCATTACTACCCAACAGTATGTCCCCCATGGGCATATAAAAGATGTCTTGTGCTAATCTTTGGCGATTTTGATTTGATTGTATCCTAAAAAGCCATCCATGAGGGATAGCATCTCATGCCCTGCGGTAAGATCCACGATCATGTCAATGTTGGGAAGCAGGAAGTCATCTTTTGGGTAGGCTTTGTTGAGGTCTCTGAAGTCAATGCAACAGCAAATTCTGCCATCTAGTTTAGCAACGGGTACTAGATTTGAAACCCATTTAGGATAATCAATTAGACGTATGAACTTGACATCTAGTAACTTTTTGAGCTCTACTTTGACAAGAAGGGCCACCTAAGGGTTCATCTTCGGAGCTTCTGTTTGACTGGTTTGGCATCAAGACGCACTGCAAGATGATGAATGACTAAGGCAGGATCTAGCCCTAGCATGTCTGCGTAGGTCCATGCAAAGTTGCAATTTCTGCATGTGAAGAATGCCAAGAAGTCTTCCTGTTCAAATAAGCTGAGGGATTCTGCTCAATAAGTGATTTTCGGCTCTTCCTCTGTCCCTAGATTCATTTCCTGTGCTGGTTCAACCAAGATGGGTGATCTATCAGGATATACTTTATTTATTTCGGGGAGGCCCATGCTTCCATCCCCTGGTGCCTCATGGAGGTTTTCACTGGGAGATACGTCCTTTATTTTTACTTTTTTAGGATCTGATACTGCCGTGGAACAGTTTTCACCATCAGATCCATTTTTTGTTTCTGTATTATTGCGACTAGAAGCGGGGTTTGTCTCCCCAAAATAGGTAGCTAGATTGAGTTCCATGATGTATCTAGCCCTGTGATCTCCCAAGGGGCAGCTGTCTCTTACTCCCATCATTTCAGTAATGGCTTCGTCATTAGGTGCGATATCAAAAATAGGAGGTCCAATGTAGATTAGATAATGCAATAAGGCAAAAACACTAAATCAAATGCAAATAAAACACATGATTATACCTTACAAAACACCACCTAATCCCATCAAGGGAAGAAGGAGCCTTTGCACCCAAAAGAAGCTCCCAAGACCAAGATTATCCCTAGACTATGGATTCAAATGTGAAGTGCTCTCAAATTGTGCAACTCACTATTTACTCAAAGATGATTTTGGCATGGTAACTTTGCATGGAATTGGATGATGAAAATGACTTGTGAGAGGTTGTATTTATAGAATTTTTGAGAGGATTTTGATCCAAGGGTGGAGATTAAATGGAGAGATCAATGGTGGAGGATGAAAGTGATGTGGAGGGCCTAGATTTGATCTTGGAAGATGGAGGGCTAGGAATAAAAGTAAATCTTTTATTCATTTTTGGGAAAGGGGTGAATAAATGAGGTTGGGTTAGATGGATTATTTGTGAATTAAAAATTCACATGGGGAAGGGTAAAATGAATTAAAAATTCATTTGGGGAAGAGAGTTATGACATGTGTAAGAGGAGTAAATGTGATGTGTGATTTATTTGAATTTTAAATTTGGGGAATGTGGAGAGAAGTGCTAATGAGGGTTTGACTTACTTAATTAGGGTGATTATCCTAATTAATGTGGCTGGAATAAATTAGTAGAGGGATTAGAAGGGGGATAAGATTAATTAATTAGTGATTTAATTAATTAATCCTAAGGCTAGGATGAGATAGGCTAGAGTAGGCAATTAAATAATAGCTATTTAATTGTCTAGGGTAGGGATAGGCTAATTAGTAGGCTGGATTAATTAGTTAACATGGTTTTAACTAATTAATTAGATTTAGGGAAAATGGGGGAATTGATTTAATAAATTTTGCATATTTATTAAATCAATTGGCTAAGGTTTGGACTATTGAATTAATAAAATTAATTCAATTTTGGGGATAAAATGGTGTGGATTTAGAAAATGAAAGGGGTGATCAATTAAATAAAAATTTAATTAATTGGTTGGAAAGGGAATTGGTAAGTTTAGGGATGTCGGGAGTCAGTTTGGTGGTCAAGACATTTTTAGGTGTCTACACATACAAAGTGGACTCCCACATTTTATCTGCCATACTCAATTCCGTAATCAGGTCCGCCTTTGTATGTCTTTCTTGCATCTTTCCCTATGCATCTCTTGACCTTGCATAAGCAAATATACAATGTGGACCCCAAAACAACTATCTGTTGTATTTGACTCCTCAGTTGGGTCTAGGCCTTGCATGTTGGAAATGTATTTTACATTTGTACATTTGCATATACAAACACAAAATACAAGCAACATATACATACAAATACCTTTCTTCAGCATATGCATGTTACCATTGTATATTGCTTTGTATATGACCCTTTGTATGTGCAAACATACAACGTAAAATATACAAAGGAAAACATGCATACAAACCTTGCATACAAACATGCATTTGAACTTGTCCCTGCCCCCTTGTATGTGCGCTTGCATATGCAAAGTCTTTCGTATGTGTGCCCGGTGGGCCCCAGGCTTTATATCCTTTCTCCTTGTATCTTGCTCATTGTATATGCCCTTTGTATATTGGTACATACAATGCCAATATACAAGCCGCGGACTCCAAATGATTATCTGCTATGCCTAATTCCGCAGTCAAGTCTGTCTTGTATGTATCCCTTTGTATATCAGCTTGTACATCACAACATACAATGTGAATATACAAAGAACAAGATACGTACAAGTGGATCTCTACCTTTATCAACTAGAATGTATATTCATTTCGAGTTCAGGCTTTTCATCTTAGGATTGCATACCCTTGTATGTTCAATTGTATGTGCAAACATATAATTGCATTTATACACAATTGGTGGGCCCTACCCCTTGTATCTCTTCTACTTGTCTGGCACTTTGCATATTTTCCATTGTATATTTATTTGTATGTTCACATATGAAAACTCATCGGCCTATCAGTAGGACTTTGGACCTAGCTACCAATGAACATTGTCACAACGATGACCCCTTGTATATCGGATTTGTATATTGGCGATATACAATCACCCTTATATGTTGGCCCTTGTATGTTTCTTTGCATCAGTGACTTTTATATCCCTCTTGTATATGCGAACATGCAAGGTGAACATAGAAAGGAACACACAATGCATATGTAGACAAAAAATGACTAAGTACACAACTGAGAATCTTCTACGATGGAAAACACTTAAGGACAAAAGATTTCTAGGTTTTTATGGGTTTTCTGCAAGGATTCTTCAAGAAAGATTTTGGGATCTTTTACAACACATAGCATGAGTACTTCAAAAGATATAAGCCTTGTAGGGTCATTTTTCTAAAGGATTTTGGAGGAAAATATAAGGTGGACTATTTAACTTAGGGTAGAGGAAAATAGGTCAACAATATTCTTTTGCATCTGAACACTCTTGTGCAGTGGCCTTGACACAAAAAGGTGAAGAAAATGAAGAGAGGACAATAGCATTTATGAATGCTCCCCTTAAGGATGTAGAATTGAAGTACTTGGATACTGAAAGGTAATCTTTTGCCCTGGTAAAAGTGGTAAAAAAGTTTAGGCATTACATTTTGAGAAGTCAAGTCAAGGCTATTGTGCCTAACGTTGTAGTGAAGATGCTATTGATGCAAAGTAAACCAGGAGATAAAAGAGCAAAATGGATCACCGTGTTACAAGAATTTGATTTGTAAATTGTTCCAATGAAATTAGTTAGGGGTCAGGCCTTGGTACAGAATATAGCTAACATAGATCCCAAGATTGTTAACCAATAGTATGTGGTGAATACAAGTACCATAGGCAGATGGTGCAATGAACTTACGTCATTTCTGATATTAGGAAAATATCCTAGTCATATGAAATCTTCCCAAAGAAGGACATTAAGGTTGAAAGCCCAAAAGCATATGATTTAGGGAGGATTATTATTTAAGAAGAATCATGAAGGATTATATTTGAGATGTCTGAATAGAGATCAAGATGATAAAGTGTTGTTAGAATTACATGATAACTATGGGACAACTCATGTGTTTCATTTATCTACAACACATAAGATCTTGTGAGCGAGGTACTATTAGACCACCATGTTTAAGGATACTGAAGAGCATATCATGTATTGCCATACTTGTCAAACCATCGTTGATAAGGGAAGAAATATGACTCATCCTTTGCAACCTATAATTGAAACCAGACCTTTTGCACAATGGGGGCTAGATTTCATTGGAGTAATTAACCATCCATCTTCTGCTAGACACAAGTTCATACTTACAGTGACTAATTATTGCACCAAATAGACTAAGGCTACTTACTGTAAGTTTTCTACTATTGAAGTTGTCATCAATTTTCTAAAGGAGAATATCATAACTATATTTGAAGTATCTTATGCACTGGTATGTGATAACGACACTACATTCTCTTCTTTAAAATTTTCAAACTGGACTTTTGAATATGGTATTGTTTTAAAGTTTTCATCGAATTATTATCCACAAGGTAATGGGTTAGTAGAGTCAATTAATAAAATTCTATTGGACATCATTAAGAAATTGATTACAAAATATCCTAGGGAGTGGAATACTTTGTTGAAGTATGCTTTGTGGGTGGATAGAACAAAGGTTAAACAACATTAGGTAATTCTCCATATTATTTGGCATATGGCACATATGCTATTCTACCTGTTAACTTGAGAATTCCAACTTGGAAGTTCACTAATGAATACTTAGGCTTTGAAGACCAAAGAGAGGCTAGGCTAGTTCAATTGCTACACTTGTATGAAAAATGAAATCAAGCCATAAATAGATTTGCTAAACATCAAGCAATGGTCAAAAGATGGTTTGATAAAAGGGTCAGGGTTAAAACTTTTAAAATCTCAGATTTGGTTTTGTGTTGGGACAAGGCCCATGAGAAAAAGGGAAATCATGGAAAATTTGATAAGTTGTGGGTAGGTCCATTATAGATCACTAAAATTATAGTGGATAACACATTTAGGTTGAAAACCTTAATTGGTGAAGATATTCCATGATGTGTTAATGGTCTCTATCTTAAACATTACTTCCAAGCCTAAAGTGTTGAGTTGAGTCTTACTTGTTGTGTAGTTACACAACATGCCCCATTTTGCCTTAGCAAATCAGGGACCCAACCTTTTTCTTGCTTCTACTTGTTGCACTTTCTAATTTTGGACAGTTTGGTAAAATCCAATCATGTATGTCATCCTTACTTATGCATGTGCATCACAAAGAGGGGTCAATTGCTAAAGTTAGAATTTGCTAGCACAAACCTTATAATTGGAAAGAGTATAAAATTCTAAGAAGGTTTGCTTTTTGGATCACCCTGATATTGTTTAAGGGTAGAAAGTTATGCTAAGTCAAAGATCAGTCAACCTGGATATTTCCCATAGGGTCATATTTCTAAATATTAGTCACATTCGCAAACATGACCCCAATTTCAAAAGATCACCCAATGTCTATTCGGTCCCCAATATGCAAATGTCAAAGTTAAGTGAGATGAATGATTTGCCCATCATAACCTTAGTGCATGTTTCATGGGGTCATATTTTCAAATACCCATCATCTTACAAAATATCACCCTTTGTGGATATCACCCTTTGCAAATATGATAATGACATCATTCAGTTTCAATGAATAGAAAGGATCACCATGATGATGACATAATCAAATTTGCCCGACCCACAAAGGGTCACATTTCCAAACATCTGTTATATTCTTTAATATGATGATGACATCACCATAACCCGATAACAAAGAAAACATGAAAGTGTGATGATATCATCATGATCTAAACTTGAATAGCTCACATTTCAAAATATCCCTGACCTTAGTAAATATGTCCATGACATCATCTTTTGTAAATCCCTCATTTTGAACTTTATGACCCAATATGCTTGGCTTTGCAATAACCAATCCAACCACGCCACGTGGCAGAATCCTCGGTGTCATATTAAAGCAATATTATCACAATTTATTGATAAGGGTAATGTGATATGATCTTGCTTGTTAGCTGAGGTTGACCATATCGATGGTCAAATCACCCTAATCGTTAGTAAATGATTGTCCTGGAGGGTCATATTCTCAAATATCCCTGGTCTTCTAATAGATCACCCTCCAGCATTAAATGCTAAGTCCAATGGTAGGTCGCGCCCTATCTATTTCAAATGTAAACCTGACACTTAGCAGCATCTACAAACATCATGTGAATGATCAATGGATTTAAACATAATGATACATGAGCCCTAATTTGTCATATTGAGAGGCTAAAAGGTAAATTTTAGGGATTATTCACAGTTACCCTATGATAATTGAAATTTACGGAGCTCTAAAAGTCAGTGCCTCATAGTCATCTGTAAATGGAATGAGATCATAAATGGAACGAAACAGACGATATAGTGTAGTCACGTCTATCGCATTATCAGTCATATAGTTAGAGAAGAGGGTGATTAACAGGTAAGTAAAGTTAAAACCCTCTCTTTTGTCATTTACTACAAATCTTAAGGTAAAATGGTTTTTGTTAAATCAGTCAGTATGGTGATGCATGAAATGAATTAAAATGTTGAATTGTTACTAAGAAATGCATGACGTCTTCAAATCCCCCTCCATACAAACATGTTAGGGTAAGAAATGCATCTCTTTATCATAGGATTTAATGGATAACAGAAGGAATAGATTTGAATTGGAGTTCCTAAAGCCCATGTTCTTACAACTTAAGGGGGTAGGATTCAGATATGGAGTAATAGATTACACACATCAAGAGATGACAGACTTGGATGACTAGACAAGAAGGTTAGACAATGGGAGTGGGAACCCCATACTGCAAAGAATATATTCCATGGGAATGTGGCATGCCAGGGGATTTCCCTATGCTATGGAAGCTACTGAGTTAGTGGTAGAATGTGCAAGGAATTATAACCCAAAGGATAGAAGAGTGGAGAAGTATGGCAGAGTGTATGCCAACTTCTCAATCAAGGGCATCACCTCTACATTCAATTTGCCTGTAGGGAATAATGTTGTCAGATTGAGCCTAAGTAGGCTGGAAAAAGAGTACCATGGTGATGAAAAGGAAGCCAGGAGAATCATGTATCAGTGGAGGAATAAGAGTAGCACTTACAAAGCTTCTACTAAGTTACCCAAGTACTTGTTTAAGTTTGATTATGCTGAAGAGTATTAGTATATGATGACCATGGTGAGCAAGATGACTAGGAGGCAACATGCTGGGAATTTTGAGAATTGGATGTATGGGATTATCTAGATGGTACAATATTCAGACAACAAGCCTCTTTAGTTCAATATCATCAGTGATAGCTTAGATGAAGGGATGAGAAGGCTAGGTGGCAAAATGTGTGTTTTCCATATGACCTCTTATGTAGTTTATGCTTGTGCTTACAGAGACACATTTAATGCTTTACAAATGGTAGATAGGATTGGAAACAATCCTAGTGAGGTGAACATATGGGAACATTACCCACAACTGAAAAGGAGGGAGAACCTAGAAAATTACAAGTTAGTGAATGATTATTTTGGCAAATTATCATTAGATTTAAGCAAATGGTCACAAAGAGAATCTGCATCATCCAAAGGTTCATCCTATTTAGGGAGAGTAGAAAGGGATGGTAGAGTAGTGTGGAGGAATGTATCAATGATATCTTTTTCTTATGCCAATATATCCTCACCAAGTGGGGTTATATTGGGACAAGTCTCTTTGTTTGATAGATCACCCCTTGCTATTTCATTATCATAGGTCTCAGAGAGGATTTGCATTATATAATCATGAAACAAAGGGAAAGTGGGAGTAAATTTGTCACCACTACTTTCCCTGTGATTTTTTTCAGCTATAAAACTTTTTTAGATTCTCCAGGATTGAAGGGAAAACATCTACAATCTTGAGAAAGTTGTCAAAATGGGCTATTGATCGAAGAATATCACATGTAGTACTATTGGTTATATCAATGCCATAGATGTATGTGATTTGATGAAAGACTTGAGGACATTTGTTAGTGAATTTTCAAAAATTATCATAGTTCACAATGTACTCATATAAGTATTCTAAAGATGTACCTATAGAAGAATCCATGAATGCAAAAGTATATGCAAAAATGCTTGATTTTTGTACTTTTTTCAATGCCAATGAATGAAATAAAGAATGTTTTAAGAATTTTTATTGAGGGTAGAAAATTATATGACTGATATCAGTCCAAAACAGCAATATGTTCCTTCCCAACACACTCTTGATGCAAATCCAAGATAATGCCAAGTCAAATTATACTGAAAATATGTCAAAATAGGCACATTTTTCACCAAATTTCAATGCAAAAGAGCATAACAAAGGGTGTTGTGAGGAAAATTATGATAGAAAGAAAATAATATGAATAATAACAGCCACTTAGTGCCAAAATATCTAACACAACATGCATTTAGTACTAATTAAGGTAAAGCCCTAGTGAAAATATAGCAAAAATAGGCAATTTTTCATGGTTTCTCAATTCCAAGACCTAGCAAAAGGGGTGTTGTAATGAATATTAGGAGGTACAAAAAATAATATCAATGATATTAGTCACCTCAATCCATAAAACTGATCACAACACACTTGGAGTGCAAACTAGGTCAAACCCTAGGGCAAAAATAGCCAAAATGTGTAGTTTTTTGCAAAGTTTTCACTACAAGAGCCTGATAAAATGGTGTTGTGAAGATTTTTATAAGGGGAAGAAAATGATTACCCTAATAATAGAAAATTAATGCCAAAATAACTTTCACAACATGCCTATGGTGCAAGTTTATAGAGTCGATAAGGCCAAATTTAGTAAAAATAATTGTTTTTGAAGCTGTAGGTTTGAGATCTTGGGAAAAAATGCTATAAGAATGTTTTGAAGTCTGATTTATTATGGAAATTAAATACTCTCAGATATAAAAATGATTTTCAAGCTTGAACATGCAAAATGCCCATGCAAATTTAATGAAAATGCATCAAAATTGCTAGTTTGAGTTGAAATTTCCTATGCAAAAATGTAAATATTTTATATCTAAATGAAAATTTACACTAAAACCCAAGAATACAGCCAAATTTTAATTTAGTGAGCCTATAAAATCAGTATAAAAATATGAGAAAAATATTTTGCCTACTAACACTAGATTTTGGAATTACTAGGTTATATAAAATTGTCAAAATTTCTACAAAAACCTAGCAAATTAATAATAAAAATGCAATGCAAATTTATGAATTTTTGTATTTTTCTATAGTTTATATCAGATCTGATGTAAAAATAATGAATTAGGAAAATTTAGGAAGAATTGATGCAATTTAGTAAGCCAAACAATGTAATTTTTTTAAATTTTTCTCAATGCAATAAAATGAATGACTATATGAATGAATAAAATCAATCCAAATCTGAAGACACACACTCAACAAGTTGCAATTTAAGTCCAAAAAATGGGTTCATCAAAATATCTAGGGGAAAATTGGATTTATTAATGTTCTAGATTTTAGATGTTTAAATCTGCCTCTCCACTATACATTCAAGGATCTAGGGTCGAGTGACGAGCACTATCATACCCTAGGTCACTTACAAATGTAGGGAAACTTGGATTAAGGAATTTAATTATCAATTTTTTCTTCTCCTATGATCAATTGACCATTAAAACCCTAATTGTGCAAGTACGACAACAAATTGATGAATAATGGAAAAAACTCTTGTAGACAAGAGTAAAATACCAAATTACAGAGTACCTATTTTTGGAGTTCTGAAGTGGAATAGTCAGGGACACTGGAGTGGGCACCCAAATCCAAGGTACCAGTTTCTTCATGGGATCTAGACCTCCTTTCGACATTGATCAGCCCTATATCTTCTGTTTCCCTAAACTCGGATGCAGAGGACACTAGAGTGAGCACCCAAGTCTTGGAAGTGCTCATGTGTCTTGCTTTTCTTTAGATCCCAAATCCTTGATGCCTACCAATCTGTCTTGAAATTCTACCTTTCCCAAATATGACACCTGTAACCTACAATCACAAGACTTGGTTTGGGGGTTGTGGTGTTTAGAGGCTTACCTCAATCAAGCCCTAGAGGACACTTAAGTATCTAAACACCATTGTCAGATAAAGAGTGTGTGCCCTTGTGAGGTAGAGGTAAAAACCAAAGGAATCAATGATGAGAACATAATATAATGTCACCATGTAGTGAAGATATCATGGGAGGAAGATGCCCTTCATTCCATGATGAAATGGATGCTCAAATCTGCAAACAAACACATAAACCACACAAGTTTACTCTTGCAACACAATGAAAGCCTTGAATCACCTTGAGAATGCCTAAAGTTCACAATGATCGTCTCATTGAAATCTTGTTTACAAATGAATGCCTAAACATGCTTTTATATGCAACTACAAGCACTCCTGCCAAGATTTCAAAAATCAAAACGTACTGTTCGGCAAAAAGACCAAATAACGGTCATAAACCAACACTTAAATTTTGGGTCTGACCCAAAATAGGACAGGACTAGGGCATGGGCACCCAAGTTCTCCCCCCTATTTTGGGCAGAGTTAAGGTCAAGGGGTCCTCCTAGGTCCACTTTGCCATGAAACCTAGGCCTCATTCCATTGGGATCCAAAAATATGAACTAAGATGTCCTAAATGCATGCTAAAGACCTGGGAGCTAAACCTTATGAGGGAAAAGCCTCCAAGGGGACATTGTCTAATGTTACACTTGGTTAATTGACATAGGTGCATCTTTCCAGATGACCTTTAATAGAGATTGGTTTTTTAAATATGAAGAATTTGATGGAGGTAAGGTGTACTTGGGTGATGATTCTTATTTAAATATTGTTGGCCGTGGTAAAGTTAGAATTAGGTTTCCTAATGGAAGAATAAAAAGGATTAACAGTGTGTTGCATATCCCTAGATTATAATGAAATTTTTTATCTATGAGCAAACTAGTAGATGTAGGTGTGCAGGTGGTATTTTTTGATACAGGATGCTTGATGGTTAGAGGCGATATGGTGATTTCTAGAGGTGTCCTATTGGCACATTATATAAGCTTGATGCATGCACTGTTGAGTGCAATAGTACTTCTGTGAAAATCAAGTCTATGGAAGAGGTGAGGGTTTCATCTTTAGCAGATGGTCATGGCTTTTGGGTACCCAAGGGTGGTCTTTCTTTTGAATAAAAGCTACCTATAGAGAAAATTATGTTATGGCACCAGAGACTTGGTCACATTAGAGAAAAGGGTCTAAGGACCTTAAAAAATAAAAACCTTGTTGAAGGATTGTCTGATTGTAATCTTGAGTTTGATTTCTATGAGCATTACATTTATGGAAAACAAAATTGTGTTTAGTTTTACTTGAGTTCTAATAAATCTTATGGTGTATTGGATCTTATTCATTTTGATGTGTTTGGTCCTGTAGATGTTTCTTTAATTGGAAAATCTATTCATTTATTGATGACTATAGTAGAAGGACATGGGTATACTTTCTAAAGAGTAAATCTAAATTTTTCAATCGATTTGAAAAATTTAAAACAATGGTTGAGTTGTAGACTAGAAAGAAAATAAAATGTTTGAGGACTGATAATGGTGGTAAATTTTTCTCTAATAATTTTGATAGATTTTGTAAAGATTGTGGTATTCATAGACAAAAGACAACTTTGTATTCTCCACAAAAGAATGGAGTTGTAGAAAGAATGAACATGACATTGATGGAAAAGGCTAGGAGTATGTTGAGTGGTTCTGGTCTAGAACAAAGGGTTTGGACTGAAGCTATTGCCACTTCCTTTTACCTGATTAACATGTCTCCTACATCAGCTCTTGTTGATAAGATGCCTATAGAGGCATGGTCAGGTCACAAGCCTTCATTAAGACATTTTAGAGTTTTTAGTTGCGAGGCATTTGCAAATGTGCCAAAGGAGGAGCAAACAAAGCTAGAGAACAAGGCTATGAAATGTATCTTCATTGGATATATTTATGGTGTGAAATGATACAAGCTTTAGGATCATGTTGCATAGAAGGTAATATATAGTAGAAGTGTTATTTTTAGAGAAACTAAGCCTTCTTCTATTACATTGTAGCTTGAACAAAGTAAACAAGAAGATGTGATTCAATTTCCTTCTACACCTGAGAAAATTGAATCTAGGCCCATGGATAGACAAGAAGTGGAGGAGAGCTCATCTAGCGCCAAATATTCAAAAGAGGAGGAAGAAACTCCAACTCAGCTTGTTTGTAGGTCTACAAGGCATAGATGACTACCTGAAAGGTATTCACTTGATGATTGGAGATGTATTTTTTTTTTAATACTAACATAGATGAACCTAGATTTATAGAAGAGGCATTAGTATGAATGATGCAGAATCCTAAAAGATTTCTATGGATGAAGAAATAACATCCTTGAAAAAGAGTGATACATGGGATCTTGCACCATTGCCTGAAGGATGCAAACCTATTGTTTACAAATGGATGTTCAAGAAAAAGATTGGTTTAGATGGAGGTATTAAGAAGTACAAAGCAAGGTTGGTTGCGAAAGGTTACTCTCAAGCTAAAGGTGTGTTGGTCATGATGTTAGTCACAAACAAACATAGAATAAAAGTACACATTAACCTTTATTCATCTTGAAAGATACAGTGAATTCAGAGTATTCATGATCCCAAGTTTCCAGTGATTAGGTCTTAATCGACTGACGTTAATCAGTAGTTAATGTGAATTGTGTTGATAACTGAGAGGGGGGGGTGAATCAGTTATCCTAATTATTTCTATTTTTGAACTTTATTGTTAATTAATGCAGCATTGAATCAAACACAAAAACATTGCCATGAAATAAGAAACACATGACACAGTATTTTTGACGTGGAAACCCTGTTAAGGGAGAAAACCACGGGGTGATTAACCCAAAAATTATTCTCTGTTAGAAGAATAGGAAATTACAAAAATGGCACTTGCCAATTAGGGCTCACTACCCGAGCACACTGCTCACAAAGAGGCCCACTGCCTACAAGGAGACACACTGTCTACAAAGTGATAAGAATCACAGTCTTGAACTGATTGGAAGCATCTGCATATGCTGGAGTTCAGTTCCAGTTAGGCTCAGTACACTGATCTGCTGCACTTCATCTCTCCTCTGTTCTTTATTCTGTTATCCTTTCACATACTGGATCTTTCTTGCTACTTCTGCTCTGTTCTGCACTTATTCACATATATCTTCACACAATCACACACTTCACAACTAAATCCATCCTCTATATATATCCGCACAAGTAATTTCATCACTTTTCTAGTTGGCATCCGGAACAGTCTAGTTTCTTACAAACTTTGTTCTGTCGGCTGAATCCTTGCTCACCAAGCAATGCGGATCAAGCATATACTTGTAGATATCATTAATCATGTTGGCCAAACATGATTCATGCCTTCACAACCTTTATCATCAACAATAACACATCCAGAAAGTAATCTGATACTCTGTCAGTCAGTTCTTCCTCTATTTTCACTGTCTCTCAGGAATCCGGTACTCAACTATTCATATCTTTTTCCTTGTCCATCACCGGAGGCTAAATCCTTGGAATATACCACTCAAGGTAGTCCTCTTGACTTCCGCAAATCCACACTGCACCAAGACACTTCCTCTGAGAGATCCGGACCAATCTGTCAGACCTTGCCATATGCTCTGTTCTTGTTCACCGGACCACAACAATCTTCATTCTGACTTCCGGTAGAGACACACCATGACTTGCGGATATGTGGGATGACCTTTGTTGCCATCAATGACAACAACCATGAATCCATATAGTGTCTCTTGCCAACAATCTCCCCCTTTGGCATTGATGGCATCACTTAGTGAAAAATGACTAAGTGTTTACACTATGCTCCCCCTTTGCTGATGCTCTGTCTTAATATACAATTTCCAGAACTCCCCCTTAGTTGGATTCCTCATTTTTCACTGCTCCTCACTCCCCCTTTGACATCAATGGCAAAGGGTAGGGTCCGCACACCAAAATTTTCAAAAATTTTCTATACATAGCCGCATATTTACATACTCACATATACTGAAGAATGTCTGCAAAGGATGTCTTCAATTGGATCAGTTCTGTAGCCCAACTTTGCTTCATTCTATCCAAAATTGAGATGTGACCACTCAACAAAAATGCAAATGCTTCTACCCTCTTGAGATCTGTCGGATCATTTGTTTGGGCGGTGGTCTGAGCATCACTGATGGCCTCATGCATAGTTTCTAACTTAGGGATTATAATCCTTCTGAGTTCTCCCATCCGGTTAGTGATATTCTTCCTTTCTTTCTCAAGATTCTTTATTTCATTCAAGACTGCAATAGTCTGACATTCTTGATTTATTATGGAGGAAGAGAGAGGATCAAAACTTTGAGATAAACTTTGTAGCTTGTCCTGTTCCTCTTTTATTTTCTTATCAATTGCTGCTGTTGCCTTTGACCAGGATATACAAAATTTGTAAATGTCACCGCCATCCTTAAGAGCATTTTCTAAGCTCTTTATTCCAATACTCATATTTCTCCTATCGTTAGAGATTAATCCTAATACTTCTGAAAATCTTTTATGCAAAAATTCCTTCCGGACATTTTCTTCAGCAGATTTTTCTAGAGATTTAAAATGTGTACTAACACTGCTGACTAAGGTTTTGAGATTACTGGAAGAGGAGGCTGTGGGATCCTTTTGAAAAGATGGCATGATCTTTTCTAGCACTCCAGATGCTACCTCCATAAGCTCACAGTCTTCCATGTGAGATTTCAGCAGTTTCTCTTTGACTTTCTCATTTGCAAATGAGGCTATTTTCATTGTTTGCACCGGTGACAAAGAGTCAAAATCTAATGGTCCTTTCAGTAGGTCCGGTTCATCAATTTCTATAGTGGCTTTTGTCAGGAATTCTTGAACAGTTTGTGCAGTGTCTCTTGCCGGAGACAGATGTTTCTTCTCTTCTACAGTTTTGTCCTTTAGAATCTTTTCTCCTTCCTTACTCTTACCACTTTCAGTCGTGGTTTTCTCTGTTGGGGTGCTGCCAACCTCTTTTTCTTTAACTGCTGCTTCTTTCTCCTATAGTTTCTCTTCTTCTTGGGATCCGAAGACTGTAGGGGAAACCGGAGGAGAGATGTTAGTCTGTTCAGGGCCCACTTCTTCTGGAGCAGATGATTCCAAATCCGCAGCTGTTTCTACACCTAAGTCCTCTACAACAAGAAGATTGAACCTTTTGAAGGCCTTCCGGAGGATCTCTTCTGTCTCTTTGGCCACTTTGTCAGTCTCACCAAGCATGAGTTGATTCATCCTGGCTTTACTTCTGAACTCATCTTTGCAGTCTTTGAAGATTATGTTCATTGTCTTGGGATCAATTTGAGGATATAGCTGAATAGCTATCTGCTCCCGGATCTCAAGATCTTTTGCATGAGCATTATTCTTTCTTATTTCTAATTCCTTTTCTAGGCTTTTAGGAATAAGAGATATGATCTAAATGAAAGCCTTATTGTATATGTTCAGATATTTGACTGTGGCTTCTTGCAGAGTCTTTTGGTCAGCCTCATTATAGTCATCATAAAATTCAGTCATTGGTTGAAGGTTTCCATCCACCGTAACCGACTTGATTACACTCTCTAGAGACAGAGTGGGCTTTTCAATAGATACCTCTACCATTTCATCCTTGTCTTGGCCTGTGGAGGGTTTACCGGATCCTTTCTTCTTCTGCTTCTTTATTTCTTTTACTCCCTCATCTGACTCTGTTTCCTCTTCATCCTTTTGGCTTTCATAAGCCCTTGTGGCTTTTGTCTTAGATCTTTTACCGGATGCCTGGACTTCTGGTTTTGAGCTTTTGGTTGTGGGAGGTGCAGATCTTTTTGATGATCTGGTTCGGGTGGAAGTTTCAACTGGAACACTTTCTTTACTTTTCTTTTCTTCCTCAGCCTTCCTCCTCTTTTCCCGGCTGGCATCAAGTGCCTCTTTTGAGATGCCTAGGCCTTGAGCAATATGCTCTACTTCTTTTCTCACCTTTCTCTTTATCTCAGGTTCCCTGAGTTCTACATGGATCTTTACACTCAGCTCCTCAAAGGTTCCAAACCTTTCTGCCTTTGGATCTTTGGGCTGACTTAGCATGTGTTGAACATGCAGCTCCACTATCTGTTCATCCACTTCATACCCCATGGGCATGATCCAGACAGTCCTTGGCTCCACCGCCTCCATTAGACACTGATCTGTTTCTACCATGAAGCATACTATATCTTTGTACTTTTCAACGAGGGATAGGGGTATTCTTTCTCTTGCATGCATCATGCTTTGGAAGTTCTTGAAGTATCCCCATAGAGCTGTGTTTCTTGCTTTAGCATCCCCAAGTCCATGCAAATAGTCTCTGATTTGGATGGCAACCGGTCTGTCATTCTGCCATATCCATCCACTGGATCTAGGAAGCTCGTTCATGTAGTAGAAGAAGAGACAAAGGATCAGATTGCCATACTTGAAGGAGTTTTTCTTGTCCTTCTTAATCTTCTGCAGATTTTCAAAGAGTTGGTTTACAAGAAGCTCACACAAGTCATAGTCTACATTCCCCTTTAACATTTGATAGGCTGTGTAGATTGCAGTTCCCGGTACTGAATTTTCCCTACTGGAGTGATAGATTTTGTAACCAATTATCATAGATGCAAATTTGACATCTGGTTCAGTGATGTCATCAACTATCATAGCTCTCTTGTCAAACTTGGATCCGGTTGCATCACTAACTGTCTGATTTTTGACAGACTTGAGAACAGGTAATCCACCGGATGAGTGCAGACCGGTTACAGCCCTAATTGCATCTTTGGTGATCTTGAAGGGCTTGTTCAACCATAGGAAGTTGTCAGGTACTCTACTTAGTACATACCGGACCCATTCATCTTCTTCAAAATAGGGGAAATGAATGCACTGTGCAAAGTGTTTGTCCCGGATGGCTTTGTACTGAGGTTTGATCTCAAAGGAGTCATCTATCAATTGTTTGTGATAGATATCCATCAGTTTTGATTCTCCAAAGTCTTCAAGATTCGCATGGATGTAAACCCTAATATCTTCCGTGTGCAATACACCATGAGGAACACTAGAGAAGGCTCCTAGTGGATCTATCTCCAAGGATTTGTAAGGATGTTTCTTAAATGTGGGGCGAGGTCTATCAGAGATCTTAACTATATTTGGAGTAGCCATTCTTCAAAGATTTGCAGTGAGATAATGAAAACGGAGAATACCTTATGCGCCTTCGGTTTGCACGGAGTGGTTGGATTGATTTCTTTATGTAGTGACTTCGGCAGGAGATCTTTGGTGTGCTTGATGAATCTTGTTGCAGAGCTCCGCTTTTCGCTTCTTCTTGGATGTGGAATGATCAAATGATTGTTGAGAATCCCTTATATCATTTTGCAAACCCTAATATCTGTTTGCAATAAATGCTTCACCTATATTATTCCGGTTTGCCTTGTCCGGATAGCTTCGAGTATCCCGGATCAGTCCTGATCTGTGAACATCATCCGGATCTTTCAATCATGAATAAATTGAGGTGACACATTACAAGAACATCCCAAACACTCTGTCCAATCCGCAGAATAAGACAATGCACTTCCAGATCTCTTCGGACCCTTTTTGTAATCCTCTGTCATTCCGGAGCATCTCCCGGAACAGGTCTTACTTGATCGATCACAGCTTCTTCACATTTTCATGCGGACCTCTGAAATCTTATCTAGATCATCTCAAGACTTATATCTTTAAACCCTTTACTCCGCATCTTGTGACACATCCGGCACCACTTGATTGGCTGGGGGAACAGGATTTTCTTTGAGTCTCCCCCTGAGCCAGAGCTCACTTTTTAATTTCTGGAAGAAATATCAGCACCAGAGTCTGGTGCAGATCCAACCTCTACATTCTCTGAACTTTTCTTCACCCAAATCTTGCTCATCTAATTCCTAACTTCATCCGCACTCATCTTTTGTTTACCCTTGTCTTGATTCTGATTATACACCAGACCTCTTTTGTCCTGATTCTTGCTTCTGCAGACTTTAGCATTATGACCAGACCTATTGCAGATTTGGCAAATAACATTTCTTTGCATATTTGACTGATAACCTCTTGATCTGCATTGATTAGCCATATGACCTACTCTATTGGATGTAAAGCATCTACCTTTGAATGATTTGTTTACTTGCATATTTCTGCATTCATGGGATTTGTGTCCATACCTTTTGCAGTTAAAGCACTGTCCAGAGAAGGATGAATTAATCTGATTCATTCTCTTTCTGCACTGATTAGCTTTGTGACCAAAGTGGTTGCAGCTGTGGCAGTATCCATTGAAAGATGGATATATTTGAGCATTAGGCTGTCTCACCGGAGGTCTTCTAGGCCTATTCCTTGGATTTTCTGATCCAAAATTCTTTTGACTGGATCTGGAGCTTTCTCCTTTCTCATATCCCAAACCATACTTGTCATCTGTCCTCTTTTGACTTCCAAGAAGTACTTCAAGTTGGGCAGAACTTATCTTGAATTTTTCTTTATATTCATTTGCTGTTTGAAGATCTCTTTTGAGAGAGGCAATTTGATCCTCAAGTTTTTCTTCATTATCTTTGGCATCTTCAAGATCAGATTCAAGATGTCTGATAATCCTATCCATCTGGTGGCATTCTTCTGATTTTTCTTTAAGAGATTCTCTTAGATTGTCTTAAGCTTTTCTTTTTTCTTCAATCTCTTGAGTAAACTTTATAGTTCCTGATTCCATTTCATGTCTTAACATAATGACTTCTTTTGATAACTTTTCACATAACTTGGTTTGCTCAGTCAATTCTTCATTTGTATTGCTTTCTTCACTTTGTCTTGCCAATTGTTGGAGCAGCTCCTTTCTCTTTTTCATAGAGAGACTTAATTTGACTTTTAATTCTCTCATGAATTCATCAGCCTGTTTGAGTCTTTCCTTTAATTCATTGACTTCAGAATTTGACTGTTCAAGATCCTCAAGGGCAGTCTTGAGTTGCTCCCTTAAACCATATGCATCCATTTGAACTCCCAGATCTTCCTCAAGCTGTTAGGCTCTATTAGGAGGAACTTAGCTCTGATACCAATTGTTGATAACTGAGAGGGGGGGGTGAATCAGTTATCCTAATTATTTCTGTTTTTGAACTTTATTGTTAATTAATGCAGCATTGAATCAAACACAAAAACATTGCCATGAAATAAGAAACACATGACACAGTATTTTTGACGTGGAAACCCTATTAAGGGAGAAAACCATAGGGTGATTAACCCAAAAATTATTCTCTATTAGAAGAATAGGAAATTACAAAAATGGCACTTGCCAATTAGGGCTCACTGCCCGAGCACACTGCTCACAAAGAGGCCCACTGCCTACAAGGAGACACACTGTCTACAAAGTGATAAGAATCACAGTCTTGAACTGATTGGAAGCATCTGCATATGCTGGAGTTCAGTTCCGGTTAGGCTTAGTACACTGATCTGCTGCACTTCATCTCTCCTCTGTTCTTTATTCTGCTATCCTTTCACATACCGGATCTTTCTTGCTACTTCTGCTCTGTTCTGCACTTATTTGAAATATATCTTCACACAATCACACACTTCACAACTAAATCCATCCTCTATATATATCCGCACAAGTAATTTCATCACTTTTCTAGTCGGCATCCAGAACAGTCTAGTTTCTTACAAACTCTGTTCTGTCGGCTGAATCCTTGCTCACCAAGCAATGCGGATCAAGCATATACTTGTAGATATCATTAATCATGTTAGCCAAACATGATTCATGCCTTCACAACCTTTATCATCAACAGTAACACATCCAGAAAGTAATCTGATACTCTGTCAGTCAGTTCTTCCTCTGTTTTCACTATCTCTCAGGAATCCGGTACTCAACTATTCATATCTTTTTCCTTGTCCATCACTGGAGGCTAAATCCTTGGAATATACCACTCAAGGTATTCCTCTTGACTTCCCCAAATCCGCACTGCACCAAGACACTTCCTCTGAGAGATCCGGACCAATCTGTCGGACCTTGCCATATGCTCTGTTCTTGTTCACCAGACCACAACAATCTTCATTCTGACTTCCGGTAGAGACACACCATGACTTGCGGATATGTGGGATGACCTTTGTTGCCATCAATGACAACAACCATGAATCCATATAGTGTCTCTTGCCAACAAATTGTTGTTTCTATTTTGGGGCCTTACGTGAAAATGTACCATCATCATGACGTTCCTGCAGAAATTCCTTACAAAGAAGTCAAATTATGCAGTTATTTGATGAAAAGAAGTAAAATACCTCAATCTTTGCATGATATTTTTGATTATGTATGCTTAGTGTTCAAATATGCTAAATATTTGCTATTATCTACGAGGTGTCTGCATATTTGGTGTTGTTTGCTTAAGATTATTAGTTTATTTGCAATTATGACAGTGAGATGCTCTGAAATTGAAAGAAATTAAAGGAATACTTCTAATTATGTTGAACCTTTAGCTTTTGATCCACATACATGCTTGATACTGTCATGAGGAGAAGAAATCAAACCATATGTTCACCAGGACATTCCATAGCTAGATACAGTTGATGCAAACTTCAGAGGGTAATGAGTGAAAACAATACATGCAACATGATGAGCACTCCAAGGGACGCAGCAAATCAAAGCACATATCCAGAATTCAAGCACAGATTACTCAAGATTTACGAAGATTTGTAATCAAAATACTCTTCCCTTTCATTAAGTATGCAAAAGACATGTACATATACAGCAACTTTGAAATAAGCCCTGAATATTTCAGCAAACAAATTTCAATTAAGTTTCGAATGTCTACAACAAGGCATTCCACCACCTTTTATAGAGTAAGGTGAGGAATCTGTTACAAAAGATCTAAGGTCTTGATTCATCAATACAAATCAACGGTCATCATTCCATGACTTGTCAATTCACACAAAAATGGCACAAGTTGCTAGCTGGCAACTATCTATATTACCTATGCAAAATATTCCCCTTCATGATGTATCTCCATCATGTTCTTCAGCTGATTCATGCGGGTCATCATCATGTGCATCGCTTCCTGAACCTTCGCTATCCTGATGATGATGCTGCTGCATATGGGGTTGCATGCTACTCTGGATCTGTTCATATGACTGCACAACCTGATCTATTCCTCCGCCATCTTGAGTCTTTGCCTTGATAATGGCGTGCTTGTGTGCCTCATACTTATCCCTACTGTTGTCCAGCTTATTCTTTCTGTCCTGCAATGTCTCATTATAACTCTCCATCTTGACCTTGATTCTCATTATTTTATTTATCACTTCTTCTGTCAAGTGGATGAGTGGACCCTCTATTTCCATTTGGAAGTTACTGTGCAGAGCTTTAAGGGCAGAGTCTTCATCTTGATTCTCTATTTTTCCCTCTACTTTACCTTCTAGTGTTTCTAGCATATCTGCCTCAATGCCCATTAAGTCCTGCAACTTCATGTTGATCTCCCTCAGCTTATTATTGCATCTCTTGAGGACCCCACATTCAAACTGCACATCCTTGTACCAAATGTCTATTAATAATGCAGTATTATTATTCAATACCTACTTACTGATAAGCAGTTGTGGGTTTATCTTCCTTATTTCTCCCAACAGGCTGAGGACTTTCTCTAGTTTATAAGACCTTTTCCCGGTCTGCATCTGCAATTTGTCCACCTTGGTCTTGGAGTCACTTAATATGCTCCACCTCTTCAAAGAGGCCTTCATTATTTCAACAGCATCATCCAATGTGGATGCCATCCATTTTCTTATTACGGACGCCTCATGCTTCATGAGGTCCAATTTATTTACTTCCTCCTGAGAATGGCAGTTAATGGGACTGCAGCTTCACTTGTACTATCATCAGGATTGGTTAAGCATTTAATGTATGCATGCAACTGAGCAATGTGCTCTTTATGTTGCTTATTTTTCTCCTTCTCTCTTTTCACTTTCTAAATTAGAGAGTCTATGATGTCCTTTCCCTCCATGACCTTCCTGCTCTTCGTTGGCAAAACCCAAATCTACTGTGCTTATTTGGAATTCATCCACAATGATTTTGCCTTTCTCCTTCTCTACCGTAGGTACAGCAATTTGTGCGGTCCTTCTCCCTGTCGCCGGATCTCTCTTGATGGCTGATGTCATTCTGGCCTTCCTTCTGGGCTTCATTATATCCGTTGGAGAATAGGGTGGAGACATCGAACTCTTGAATTTCAATCTCTTCCTCAACATTTACCTCCTTTTCTAACCATGGAGGCACCTGATCATGCTTTTCAGCATCATGATGCTGTTCACCCCTATCTCCCTTTTCTATCAACAAGTGTTGTGGAGATGGTGATTTTTCCTTTTCTCTCTCTTGATGCTCGCCTTGCTGCTGATCCTATGGTGCCTCCTGTTGAGGAACTTCCTTTTCTGGGGTAGCATCTTCTCTGTGGGGGAACCCTGCGGTGTACCTGTATGTAGATCATGATGATCATGATCTTTCTCCATCATTTCTTCACCTGTCCCTAGTTCTTCCCTTTATGGAGGTTGATCATCCTCCTTTTGTTTCTCTATTTCTGGTGGTATGTCCACCATACCGGATATCATTAGGATCTGCCTGAGTGATGGCATCTGTTCTGCAGCTGCTATTTGTTTTATGCTACACTATCTACCTCTTGTGTCTTAGCGGCAGGATCCTCTAGCGTTTCCTTTTCTCATCAGCCTTTATTTCTTGGACCTCCACTATAGTAGGTCCTGCTGATGTACCCTGTGGGCTTTGCTGGCCTGATTCAAGAGCATGGCTTTCTGCTTCTTCCATCTCTATCTCCTCTGTTGGATGGTCCTTATCAGGTGATCTTGCTGGCTGTTCAGGACTTGCATCTTGTTTCTTTGCTAAATCCACCACTACAGGACTTGTCACCTTAGTGATTAGTGTATCCAGCCCTATGTCCTGAGCTACTTGCTCTGGGCTCTATTCTGGCTCTTCCTCTACTTGTTTCATCTCCTCAAGTACTGATTGACCAGATGGAGGCTTATGAGGAGTCATGCTTGTTCCAGCAGACAGTGTTTCCATGTTCTGTGCAGACACATCCTGCACAACCTCATCATCAGACAAATTGATTGTCTCTTCTAGCGAGACATGTCCTTCCGCTTGTGTCTGAGATGCTTCCTTTTGTTGCTCTTCAGCAAGTTCAGTTTTGAACTTGACAATGGTAGGAAGCGGAACATTGTGCTGAAGTTCCTTCGGCAGTTCACTACCTGCCCCCTTGTAATTGTGCTGGGGGTTGACTTATCTCACCTCTCATGGAGGTTCTTGGTTTCTTAGGTGTGGTGGGAACCAACACCTATGGAGCTCTCCTCTTTCTTCTTATTATTAGTGGAGCTTCCTCCTCTTCTTCAGGCTCCTCCTCCATGAGGATATCTTTGCCTGGTTGTTTGGATGACTGACCCACTTCTTGGGTCTCTGTGATTCCAGCCTCTGCTGTCTTGGTTTTCTTGGCATTTGGAGGAGAATCCGATTCTGATCCTGATTTGGCTGCCTCCTCTGCTGTGAATACTGCCCTTTCAAATATGACCCCTTTGGGTCCTTTTTCCACCCTCTTGCCCCTTGGGACCCTTTTGCTAGGCTATTGTGGTGGAGGGATCCTCTCTCCCTTAGTCTTCTTCTTCTCCAGCAGGAAGTCGTCATATTCATCTGCAGGGATGTCCTGCCCCTTCTTCTTGTTGTCCACCGTGATGGCAACACCCTTCTTCTTCAATGCCTCTACCTGTGCATCTACCCAAGCTTGGGTCAAGTGTAGGGTTCTGGCAAGGAATGGGTCTAAGGACATATCCTCCTGCATGGTGAGGTCAGGTGCAGAGATGGTATCATTATAAATCTTTTTCTGCTCGTACTCATCTCCCATTATCCTGCCATCATCATTCTTTAGCTGTTGAGGAAGGGAGATGCAGTCAAATGTCCTAATCTGGTTCAAAGTCAACCTCTGATACCTCCTCCTCCTGGCTTCTGCCTCATCTTCGTAGTCAGCCCAAAAATCTTCTAGGTGCCTCTGGTGAATAGGCTTTCCTAGGATCTTCTGCATCTTGCCGTAAGGATCATATGGTCTCGTTACTAGGAAGGGCAGTAAATTCATCTTATTCAAAGTGACCATCACCTTCTTTATACTGTCAGAGTCAAGGCACATGTAGTTGCCAATGCTGACTAGGAACAAAATTGGTGGCAGCTTCTTGGCATCCTTATACATCTGTATCATGGTGGAGCCCTGCCTGATAAATTCCATTAACACTACTGCATCCGTAGGATATCTTGGCAGCATGAGGGGATGTCCTTCAAAACCTTCTATCCTGATATAGGAAAAGGTGGCAAATTGTATGTACCATGCCCCATGCCTGTATACTGCCTCTTGAGCCTCCATGCTCAGTCTTTTAGTTCTGTCATCTTCCATGGTCCTTACCAGATGCATAGAGAATGCATCATTGACCAGTTTGAAATCTTTGATATAGTTGGTTCTTTGCAGCTGGGGATGATGATCCCAGATATATGCTGCATTTGTGCCTGTCAGTTTTCCATCTGTGACTAAGGCATCAAAAGTGCCTCTATAAGCACAAGAATACATGATATAAGAGGTCATGTAGAATGCACAATCTGAACCTCCCAGGTTCATCAGCTGCTCATGCAGAGCATCGCTTATTATTTGGCCCCACAGTGGCTTGATGTCTGCATACAGACACATCATTATTATGCCGTACATCCAATCTCTAAATTCACCAGTATCAGACTGGCCAGTCACCCTGTTCAGAAGGGCAATCACGTACTGATACTCCTCATTGAAGTCAAACTTGAACATGTGCACAGGGAGCTTGGCCGCTGCATTGTATGTGCTGTTCTCGGCCCGCCAAGCATACATGTTCTTTCTGGCCACCTTCTTGTTGGCCTCGTATTCTCTTTCAGACTTCTTCAAGTCTACACTCTTCACCTTAGTGCCCATTGGCAGTCCAAATGTCCGGGAGAGACCTTTGATGGATAGGTCTGCATACACTTTCCCATGCTTCACCACCTGCCTCGTCTGAGGGTTATAATTCTGGGTGCATTCAATGACAAGCTCTGGAGACTCCATGGAGTATGGGAAGCCATCAGCATTCCACATACCTGATACAAACACTACATCTAGCATAGGACTCTTGTCATGTCCATCATTCAACTTGGCCGACCAGGCCTCTAGGTTAGTAATCCCCTGATGGGTGTCTGTAATTGCCCCATATTTGAACAGGACCCCTCTCTGGGAAGAGAACATAGGCCTGCTAAATTCCTCCTGACTCTTGGCTAAGCATTTTTCAGCCATGGGTACCTGCAATTAACAACATTTCTTCTCACAACAGGGATATGCATGCATACATATTGCAAATATCATGCCTATTGCATCAATTTCACATTACTTACTTATATGGATACATAACCAAAACTTACAACATCATTTAGAAACAACATGATGAGGGTTTCAGTTCACTTACCTGATTATGCAGATTTTCCTTTATACCAGTATATCGTCAAGACGGTCTTAATTCAACTACTGATCACTTCCTTCCTTCTATCTGTGAGCTCGAATTGTGCAACGATAGCTGTTATGCGGATATGGAGGCAGTGCTCTGTAAAACAATTTTAACGTAGGTAAACGTAACAATGGCGGTTGAATTACCTTTTAACCTTGCATTTAGGGTAAATTTAGGGCAACTCTGACAAGTTAGATTGTAATCTTTGATCATTCGTGCGAAAACTCAGGATCTGGCCAGGTATTTCATTGGGTTCTGGGGTCGGCGGGAATCACCTACCATATCTGCGCGCATTTAATGATAATGGCGGCAAAGGGAGCAGGGGGATATCCCTATGACGGGATATCATGAGGGCAGGATGATATTTCACAAATATCGGGTTGAGTTTCGATATCATCCTCCCCAGCATTGAAATTATTATCGCGACAAGATTCGGGTGACAATGCACCCTTTGTTTACATTTTAGCACATCAGGAGGATATTTTGGTTTATCGGGTGATGTTTCAAAAAATGATGATGACGAGACAAACTTACTTGTAATCCTTTCTGAATATTAGGATGACATCATCATGATATTTGTTCTTTGTATTGGCCATGTCACATGACGTCATCCTGATATTGGGCGAACATGATCATGTTTGCAAAATATCCTGTCGAAATGTAAATATGATGATGATGTCATCAGGATGTTTGTTTCTTCGTTTATCGTATTCAGATGATGTCATCAGGATATTTGCTAAGGGTGATATTTCGCGTCAGGATGATATTAACAAATATCGGGTTACTTTCCAAAACATGATGTTTGCGATACAAAAGATCGCTTGACGGGGAAGACTTACTACAACTTAAAGTTGACGTCCGGATACTTGTGCCGCAGGATATATCAGGGGATGTCTCAAATATGATGATGATGTTTGAAACATGACTGAGGTTATAAAATATGACCCCCCCTCTTGCGAATATCAGGTTTGACTAGGACTTTGACTGTTCATAACTCTCACATCCTGATGAATATCAGGGTGATGTAAAAGGCAAACCTGCATGAAATTTAATGTTCTTTCAGAATATGAGGTCACAGATGCAAAATATGAATTTTGACAACCTAACCTCATATTGGGGACTTACCTCATCCTGACTCAACGTGATGATGCACTTGACTAATTTTTACCAAACCACCAGAAAGCAAGAAACACAAACCAAGCCAAAAGAAGTTGGGTCCCTGTTTTGCCAAGTCAAAATGGGGCGTGTTGTGTAACCACACAACAACTTGCCACCAAAGAAAATGAACAAATTCCAATGATTCAAGTGATGTGATCACATTTATCTATAGTGCTCTAATTCTGTCTAAGTGTAAGCATCATGGTCCTCTGAATGATAAAATTTCATCATGGTGATAATGCTAACAAAGGATCAGGTGTGTGCATATGATTAATTATCCTCATCTTGAAAGTAAGTTGAAAACGTAAGTAACCGGTGTTAAACTACATAGTTGGAGATCATCCCTCATAGCCAACCTGGATAGAGCCTTGCTGCTAGCAGGCGTCTATAGCCTCGGCAAGGTTATCTATACAATCTCCCTATGTAGAGCCCCACTGCCAGCAGGCGTCTATAGCCCTGGTAGAGTTACTTAGATGGCCTAATTTTATTTCTTTTCTGATTTTCTTTTTTATATTTATATCTGATATTATCATGTCAGTTCATTTGTACAAGGTATAGTCGCTTGCAGCTTTAGGTTGGAGATTGCACTGGTAGCAAGGGAGTCCCTTTAGATTTTTCACTTAACACCTATACTAGTGTGTTCAACAAACCCAAGGCTGTTAGGTGTTTCATCGTGATGGATTCACTTTGACCAAGAAAAAGCACCCTGGTGAAAAGACATCACAAACCTGATCATGAACACTTCTTAGAATGAATCATAACCTATGTTTAAATGTGTTCTCATCACTTGAATCCCAACAACTTAATTATTTTCTGGGGTGATGAAGTGCATCATTTTGACTTACCAGAACAAAGTCCCAACCAGCAAAACAAAACAAGCACAACAAAGAAACTATACAAACAACTATACAAATATACAATATGGTACATATGACTATCACGAAGTCATTCAGGCCTAGAAATAATGTTTGAGGAATTGTCCATTAACTGGCAATGGGACATCCTCGCCTGTCAGGTTCTTAAGCCTATAAGTGCTGTCTCCTAAGATCTCAAAAATCTGAAAGGGACCTATCCATAATCTATCAAACTTACCATGATCACCTTTCTTTTCATGGGCTTTATCCCACATTAGGACTAAATCAGATATCCTGAAAGCTTTAATTCTGGCTCTCTTGTCAAACCAGCGTTTGACAACAGCCTGATGCTTAGCAAATCGGTCAATCGCTTGACTCCATTTTTCTTCCAAGTGCATCATTGAAGTAACCTGACTTCCTGTTTATTATCTATGCCTAGATATTCTTTGGCAAACTGTAGAGTAGGAATTTTCAAATTTACAGGGAGGATAGGATCTACCCCATATACTAGTTGGAAGGGTGAGTTTCCTAATGCAATTTTCATTCTAGTTCTGTCTACCCATAAGGCATATTTCAGAAATGAGTTCCATTCCCTAGGATTTTTCTCTATCAGTTTTCTTATAGTACTCAGTAAATTCTTGTTGGTGGATTCTGCTAATCCATTTCCCTGGGGATAGTAGTTGGACGAAAACTTAAGTATGATCCCATGATCAAAAGCCCAACTTGACAATTTGGTGGAAATGAAGGCAGAACCATTATCACTTACCAATGCATAAGGAGTTCCATACCTGGTGACAATGTTGCTTTCCAGAAACTTAATGACATCATCTGCAGTGCAAGTTTTGCTGCTGATAGCCTCAGTCCATCTAGTACAATAGTCAGTAATCGTTAGGACATACCTATGGCCTGAGGAAGACGGAGGATTGATTGGTCCTATGAAGTCCATGCCCCACTGTGCAAATGGGCGCTCTTCCACCACTGGCTGCAACAGTTGTGCAGCATATTTCTCTCTGTTGGCAGCAACCTGACAGACATGACAACATTTAACATGATCAGCCATGTCTTTAAAAATTGTAGGCCAGTAATATCCTGCTCTGAGGATTGCATGTGTTGTGGCCAATGTTGATCCATGTGCCATTCCAAACTTGTCATGTAACTCTGTCAAAACTTTATTTGCTTCTAGTTTCTCTAAGCATCTCAGGTATATTCCTTCATAATTCTTCTTAAACAAGGTTCCTCCCTTCATCATATACTTTTGGGATCTTATCTTCAAGGCTCTTCTCTATGAAGCTTGCATTCTTGAAGGACATCTTCCAATGATCAGGATGTGCCTGGTATCTGAATACCATTCTCTCTTATCTTTCTCATTGATCACATACTGCTGACTAATGATGTTTGGATCAATTTCAGATATCATCTGGCTCAGAGCTTGTCCTCTTACCAGCTTCATTGGTGTGATCTCCATGTCGTACTCTTGTAATACAGTAATCCATTTGGCTCTTTTTTCACCAGGTTCACTCTGCATCAGCAGCATCTTCACTGCTGCATCTGGTACCACAGCAATCACTTTGCTTCTCAGTATATAATGTCTGAATTTCTTTACTACTCTAACTAATGCAAGTGCCTATCTCTCAACATCTACATATCTCAATTCAGCATCCCTGAAAGGACAGCTCATGAAAGCAATTGGTTTCTCTTCTTTCTCTTCATTTCTTTGAGTTAACACTGCTGCAGAAGTATGTTCTGAGGCAAATGAGTAGATGTAGAAATCTCTTGTATAATCTAGACTAATGAGGACAGGAGCATCTGAAATGGCCTTCTTTATATCTTCAAAAGCAGCCTTGGCTTCTGGTGTCCACTCAATTTGTGCATCCTTTTTCAACATGGCATTTAGTGGTCTGACAATCTCAGCAAAGCCGGTGATGAACTTCCTCACAAAATTTATCTTACCAAAGTAAGACTTAAGTTCCTTTTTGCTTCCTAGAAGTTGTAACTTCATAATAGACTCCCCCCTGTCAGGATCGATGATAATTCCATCTTCTGTGATCAAGTGGCCTAGTAATTTTCCTGTTGTGACTCTGAATATGCACTTCTTAGGATTCAAAGATATTCCGTACTCTTCACATTTCTTCAGTACACTTCTGAGATCAGCAACATGATTTCCCCTTTCCTTAGAGAAAACCGTCAGGTCATCCATGTAGATGACTATACATTTTCCTATTAAGCCTCTGAAGGCTATGTCCATTGCTCACTGGAATGTAGCTCCAGCATTTATGAGTCCAAATGGCATACGTCTATATGCAAATATCCCCCACTTTGTGGTGAAGGCAATTTTCAATCTGTCAATTTTATCAACCATCACTTGGTTGTATCCTGAAAAACCATCCAGGAAGGACATCATTTTGGCTCCATTTACAATCTGTAGAACTTCATCCAAGGAGGGCAAAGGATAATTATCCTTTTCTGATGCTCTATTCAGGTTCCTGAAATCTACACATAATCTGATGTCTCCATTCCTTTTCCTGACTGGCACAAGATTAGCGACCCAAGTGGAGTGCCTGACAGGAAATATTATCCTGGCATTCAACAATTTCTTAACTTCTTCCAGAATTATTGTTTCGAGCAAGGCATTGACTGGTCTTTGCTTCTGTCTGAAAAGTTTCGCATCTGGCTTGAGAGGTATAGTATGAGTTATGACAGAGGTGTCATATGTCTTCAGCTCATCATAAGTCCATGCAATTACATGTATGTAATCCTTGAGGGCTTGAGTTATTCCTTCTAACTCTTCTAGTGTACAAACCTTACCCAATAAGACGTTTCTCTTGTCATCAGCTTGTCCAATATTCACTTGTGAATATTGACCTCCATCTACCTTAGGCAAATCTTTATGTTTAAGCATATTATCCAAATCAAAGGCTCTTTCCAACTCAATCATACCTTTGGGAATTCTGTTGCTAGGCAACTCTAATATCTCATCTTCTTCCCAGACATGATCTTCTATACCATTCTCATCTATAATCTGAGCTTCAAATATGTCTCTGTTTGATATAAAGTCCAAGATGTGCTGATCATCATCAAACACCTTGAGATTAGTCACATTGTCAGGTACTGAAGGCACTGACACCAATTCTACTGAAAATCTCTTTAGACCAGATATAGACAGCGGTTCCAACGTACTGGCAGCCTGGGCGAGTGCATCTGCCCTCTGGTTCTGTTCTCTTGGTACGTGAATGATATTAAAGGCATCAAAGTCTTCAATTAGGTCCCACACTCGATGTCTGTAATTTGATAGTTTTCTGTAGTTACAGGAGTAAATTTCTCTTACTTGCCTCACAACTAGTTCTGAATCCCCAAAGACATGCAGGATCTTTACTTTTTTCTTATGAGCAAACAACATTCCATGAATCAGAGCTTCATACTCTGCGACATTACTGGTACAGGGGAACTGTAATCTGTAAGCTGCTAAATAGGATTTTCCTGATGGATCAATGAGATCTATTCCTACCCCAGCACCTTGCTTAGATTTGGATCCATCAAACCTTAAGATCCAAGGCTTATCTTCAGCAGGACATTTATCTTTAGCAGGATATCTATTTGGTCCTCCTTTCTTCTTTGCAGCTCTGGCTGCTGCTCCGCCTGATATCCACCTTAACTTAGAGGTGTTATCCTCCTCAAGTTTCTTCTTTCCTTTATTTTGTGAGCCTGATGGCTTTTCTATTTTCTCTTCCATATCAGCAGGAGGATGATGCTCAGGATCTACAGCTGCATGCTTCTTCAAAATATGTAAACATAATGAGCAAGTTGTCTCAGAGTGAGGTGCCTCATGCAGCCTACACCAACCTTTAATTAACACCTTGTGGGGAGATTTATGCTGTCGTGTCATCTTCTTTATTTCTTTTACCAGAAATTCTTTGAACTTGGTCAGGTCACTGCCTTTGTCTTCATCAGACAATTCATAATCTAGTTCCATGAAGCAATCACTACCAGGGGTGATCTTTTCTTTTGTCGCGTCATTCATCTGATCAGACACCAGGATCTCTTCTACTTACAAGATATGATCTTCATCGTGATCTGTCGACTCTTCTATTCCTACAGAAGACAAATAAGAATTAGTATCATCATCATCATCAGATGTAGTACTTACTTCGGAAAATGATGATGATGCTTCACTATATGTCTGCTCCAGTATCATCATGTCTAAGCATGTTTCACAAGTCTTTCCTGAATGTGCTTCATCATGTAATCTGCACCATCCATCAATAAAAATGTCATTAGTAGGTATATTTAATAATTGACAGCATTTTACCTGAGTAGATAAATACATCTCAAAATCTCTGAAGCGATTCATTTCATTTTCGTTAGCTGGATCATTATCAGGTTCTATAACTAGCCGGTCTTCATGATGATGATCAACATGACGATGATGAACATCAAGCATCAAGATCTCTTCTATTTTAACAGTCTGTGGCCTGATGCAATAAACTCCAGGTTCTACATTTACGTACATGATCTCATTTATTTTGTTGTACTCTGTGATCATATGTTTCATCCTAGGTTTAGCATCAATCTTGATTTGATTAGGTATACCCTTCCAGGGTAACCATATGTGACTGAAATCTGTGGACATATATCCGTTAAGCGTTTTAGACCAATCGAGGTTGAGCAACATCCCGTACGTATCAGGTATGTCAACTACTTGAATATCAATATAATACTCGATCCTAGGATCGGATGCTAGCTGCATGTGGATATGAGTTAATTCACCACTACACTTACTTTTGTTTTGTCCAACTATGTGACTTTCTTTAAGGATTTAGCAGGATGTAGTCCTAAGGCGTTGCATATTGACAAGGGCATAACATTCGTTGAGGCTCCTGAATCAACCAAATAGTTGTGTAAGTTCTTGCTGAACATTCTGATAGTGAGGAGGAACGGAGGTGATTCAGTTTTATCTCTGTACAAGGTCATATGGGAGGTTTCAGCAGCTTGGACTGTAGCTAACACTTTAGGCTTGATAATATTATCCTTAGCAGCATGATCCTTGCCACTGGATTGGTTTGAAAAATGGCTATCCTCTTTGGGGGCAGGATCATCTAAGGACTTCATGAAAGCCTTTTTGATGGCAGGAGTTTTCAGTAACTCTGATAAAGACAGGCTGATCTTGATTTTCTTCATTTCATCAGCCAAATAGCTGACTAACTTGTCGGACTCCTGAGGTGCATTTACGACATTTGATCCGGTGTTTTGAGGTGACAAGTACTGAGCATTCACCTTGGGAAATCCAGGGTTATTGCTAGCCTTAGGATCAGGAGGTGTGTTGAAGTTATTTGGAGGTAAAGATGATGTTAACGGACCAGTGGGTCTGTTGGCACTACTTCTCAAGTTATAATTGTGCTTACCAGGATATTGCTGCTGATATGCATGTACTTCCTCATGCTCTCTTGCAGGTTCATTTTCATCCTCAAAGGGAAAAACATAGTTTGTTTCAAAGGTTAAGGCAGATTCCTCACATGCCTGATCATAACTCTGATGAGGTTGATTAGTGTACATTTCTAGCACAAAAGCTGAGTCATATCCACAAGGAACTATCTCATTTCCTTCTGCCTGAGGTGGATTTCCGGAAGTGTTAGATACTTCAGTCTGAAAGATACTGGCAGCAATCCTAAATTGTGGACAATCTAATTCTGCATGTGCATTTGTATTGTGGATCCTACACCAATTAGTAAGGGTTGCCTCAGCAAGATTGACTCTAGTAGTCTGTTTAGCTTCACCCGGAGGCTGATTATCTAGGGGTGATGGTAATGAACCGTTATTTGGCCTGGAGTTCCATATTCTAGGCTGTCTAGGTGGATTATTGTTGTTTCCACCATTATTGTTGAAGTTATTGTTGTTATATCCTCTGTCAGGATAATTTGGTCTGTCATTGGAATAATTTCTGTTCTGACCTGACTGGGAATAAAAACCCTAATTTCTCAAATGTGTTACTTCTGTGGTGAGTTTTCTCAACTGAGCAGAAATTTCTTTGATTTCTTCCTTTTCCTCTTGAGCTTTGGCAACTACATTTTCGGTCTGAGGCTTGAAAAAAGAGGATCCATGGTTACTGTTGGATAGATCAGTACCCTGAGGTGTCTGAGCATGTGTAGGATATTGTGGTAGTTGGCCATTTCCATTAGGAGGAGGCATAATGCTCAATGGCGGTACTTGCAAAGGTGCAGGCATGACTGCTGGAGGTATCACTGCTCCATTTGGATATTGTGCAGGATACTGTGGTGAATACGGTGTAGGATATTGTGATTGCATGCCAGACAAAGTAGGGAATACTATATTCGGAGTAGGAGCAGGTATCAATTGCTGATTTACCTTGATAGCTTCTTGAAAAGCTCCTGTCAATGTAGTGATCTCTGGATGTGTTCTCCTGATGAACATGGAAGTTAATGGATCTGGGGCTGAATAATAGATACTCCTAGCAGCAGCATCAGCTACTACATATGGGGCAATTAGCTTGGACAACATTTTCTGGAACCTAGCATTGAAATTAGCAATAGGCTCATTCTCAAATCTTTTGATTGTAGCAAACATATGGTAATTCATAGATGGATCAATAGGGACCTTGAACTTGTCACGAAAAGCTTTCTCTAAGATAGCCCATGAACCAACAGAGGATTGGCCTAGACTGATGAACCAATTATAAGCCTCTTCCCCTAAGGAAAAAGGAAATAATCTGCACACCACATCTTGATGTTCTATTCTAGCTCTGCAGCAAGCTTCTTTAAATGTCCTGATATGATCATCAGCATCTTGATAAGGATGATATTTTGGACAAAGTTTGTCTAGATTCTTTGGTAACTCATGATATGCAGTAAAGGTCAGAGGTGACTCTGCTACAAAGAAAGACATTGTAACCTGAGGAGGTTGAGCTGGTGGTGCAACTGGCTGAGGTTGAACTAAAGGCACAACTTGAGGTTGAACAGGAGGTGTCGCGGATATACCGGAAGGTATTTGCAAACCAACAGGAGTTACAGGAGGAGGTTCTGGTGAAGCTCTAAATGCACTAGACCCTGGAGTATGATGAATGTCTATAGTTCTAGGTCTGAAACCTCTAACAGGCAATTCTTCAAAAATTTCACTAGGTCTAGACTTGGTACTTATCTTGTGAGCCAGGATTTCTCGATTTGGAGGCAAATTGGCTGAAACTTTGCAAATATTGGCTGGATTCCACCGGATGAGGTGATATTTGTGGTCAGATGGCAAATCAGACTGGATATTTATGAAATATTTGTGAAGATACTGTAAATATGATAGGATATTGGGGTATATTGATCGTAGCACGAGATATCAAGTGTCTAAGGCCTAAATTCTTCAAAATTTGAACAAATTTACGTATCTTTGGCCAATATTTAGTGAAGTCAGAAAGGTCTACTATAAAGCTTGCAATATTTATGTGAGATCTGGAAATCTTTACATAGAATGAACACGTACAAACTTCTCACAGTAAATATTTACGTAATTTACTGAAATTCATAGGCGATCTGAGGTTACCTTACTCTATGCGTCATCAAACCTGAAAATAATGATGATGAGCGTGGTTTTCTGGACTCGGCCCTCCTTCTAGCACCAGTTTATGTTGGTCATGATGTTAGTCACAAACAAACATAGAATAAAAGTACACATTAACCTTTATTCATCTTGAAAGATACAGTGAATTCAGAGTATTCATGATCCCAAGTCTCCGGTGATTAGGTCTTAATCGACTGACATTACTCAGTAGTTAATGTGAATTGTTGTTTCCATTTTGGGGCCTTACGTGAAAATGTACCATCATCATGATGTTCCTGCAGAAATTCCTTACAGAGAAGTCAAATTATGTAGTTATTTGATGAAAAGAAGTAAAATACCTCAATCTTTGCATGATATTTTTGATTATGTATGCTTAGTGTTCAAATATGCTAAATATTTGCTATTATCTATGAGGTGTCTGCATATTTGCTGTTATTTGCTTAAGATTATTAGTTTATTTGCAATTATGACAGTGAGATGCTCTGAAATTGAAAGAAATTAAAGGAATACTTCTAATTATGTTGAACCTTTAGCTTTTGATCCACATGCATGCTTGATACTGTCATAAGGAGAAGAAATCAAACCATATGTTCACCAGGACATTCCACAGCTAGATACAGTTGATGCAAACTTCAGAGGGTAATGAGTGAAAACAATACATGCAACATGATGAGCACTCCAAGGGACGCAACAAATCAAAGCACATATCCAGAATTCAAGCACAGATTACTCAAGATTTACGAAGATTTGTAATCAAAATACTCTTCCCTTTCATTAAGTATGCAAAAGACATGTACATATACAGCAGCTTTGAAATAAGCCCTGAATATTTCAGCAAACAAATTTCAATTAAGTTTCGAATGTCTACAACAAGGCATTCCACCACCTTTTATAGAGTAAGGTGAGGAATCTGTTACAAAAGATCTAAGGTCTTGATTCATCAATACAAATCAACGGTCATCATTCCATGACTTGTCAATTCACACAAAAATGGCACAAGTTGCCAGCTGGCAACTATCTATATTACCTATGCAAAATATTCCCCTTCATGATGTATCTCCATCATGTTCTTCAGTTGATTCATGCGGGTCATCATCATGTGCATCGCTTCCTGAACCTTCGCTATCCTGATGATGATGCTGCTGCATATGGGGTTGCATGCTGCTCTGGATCTGTTCATATGACTTCACAACCTGATCTATTCCTCCGCCATCTTGAGTCTTTGCCTTGATAATGGTGTGCTTGTGTGCCTCATACTTATCCCTGCTGTTGTCCAGCTTATTCTTTCTGTCCTGCAGTGTCTCATTATAACTCTCCATCTTGACCTTGATTCTCATTATTTTATTTATCACTTCTTCTGTCAAGTGGATGAGTGGACCCTCTGCTTCCATTTGGAAGTTACTGTGCAGAGCTTTAAGGGCAGAGTCTTCATCTTGATTCTCTATTTTTCCCTCTACTTTGCCTTCTAGTGTTTCTAGCATATCTGCCTCAATGCCCATTAAGTCCCGCAACTTCATGCTGATCTCCCTCAGCTTATTATTGCATCTCTTGAGGACCCCACATTCAAACTGCACATCCTTGTACCAGATGTCTATTAATAATGCAGTATTATTATTCAATACCTACTTACTGATAAGTAGTTGTGGGTTTATCTTCCTTATTTCTCCCAACAGGCTGAGGACTTTCTCCAATTTATAAGACCTTTTCCCGGTCTGCATCTGCAATTTGTCCACCTTGGTCTTGGAGTCACTTAATATGCTCCACCTCTTCAAAGAGGCCTTCATTATTTCAACAGCATCATCCAATGTGGATGACATCCATTTTCTTATTACGGACGCCTCATGCTTCATGAGGTCCAATTTATTTACTTCCTCCTGAGAAATGGCAGTCAATGGGACTGCAGCTTCACTTGTAGTATCATTAGGATTGGTTAAGCCTTTGATGTATGCATGCAACTGAGCAATGTGCTCTTTATGTTGCTTATTTTTCTCCTTCTCTCTTTTCACTTTCTGAATTAGAGAGTCTATGATGTCCTTTCCCTCCTGACCTTCCTGCTCTTCGTTGGCAAAACCCAAATCTATTGTGCTTATCTGGAATTCATCCACAGTGATTTTGCCTTTCTCCTTCTCTACTGCAGGTACAGTAATTTGTACGGTCCTTCTCCCTGTCGCCGGATCTCTCTTGATGGCTGATGTCATTCTGGCCTTCCTCCTGGGCTTCATTATATCCACAGAGAATAGGGTGGAGACGTTGAACTCTTGAATTTCAATCTCTTCCTCAACATTTACCTCCTTTTCTAACCATGGAGGCACCTGATCACGCTTTTCAGCATCATGATGCTGTTCACCCCTATCTCCCATTTCTATCAACAAGTGTTGTGGAGATGGTGATTTTTCCTTTTCTCTCTCTTGATGCTCGCCTTGCTGCTGATCCTGTGGTGCCTCCTCCTGTTGAGGAACTTCCTTTTCTGGGGTAGCATCTTCTCTGTGTGGGGAACCCTGCAGTGTACCTGTATGTAGATCATGATGATCATGATCTTTCTCCATCATTTCTTCACCTGTCCCTACTTCTTCTCTTTGTGGAGGTTGATCATCCTCCTTTTGTTTCTCTATTTCTGGTGGTATGTCCACCATACCGGATATCATAGGATCCGCCTGAGGTGATGGCATCTATTCTGCAGCCACTATTTGTTCTATGCCTGCACTATCTACCTCTTGTGTCTTAGTGGCAGGATCCTCTAGCGTTTCCTTTTTCTCATCAGCCTTTATTTCTTGGACCTCCACTATAGCAGGTCCTACTGATGTACCCTGTGGGCTTTGCTGGCCTGATTCAAGAGCATGGCTTTCTGCTTCTGCCATCTCTATCTCCTCTGTTGGATGGTCCTTATCAGGTGATCCTGCTGGCTATTCAGGACTTGCATCCTGTTTCTTTGTTAAATCCACCACTACAGTACTTGTCACCTCAGTGATTAGTGTATCCAGCCCTATGTCCTGAGCTACCTACTCTGGGCTCTTTTCTAGCTCTTCCTCTGCTTGTTTCATCTCCTCAAGTACTGATTGACCAGATGGAGGCTTATGAGGAGTCATGCTTGTTCCAGCAGCCAGTGTTTCCATGTTCTGTGCAGACACATCCTGCACAACCTCATCATCAGACAAATTGATTGTCTCTTCCAGCGAGACATGTCCTTCCGTTTGTGTCTGAGATGCTTCCTTTTGTTGCTCTTCAGCAAGTTCTGTTTTGAACTTGACAATGGTAGGAAGCGGAACATTGTGCTAAAGTTCCTTCAGCACTTCACTACCTACCCCTTGTAATTATGCTGGGGGTTGACTTATCTCACCTCTCATGGAGGTTCTTGGTTTCTTAGGTGTGGCGGGAACCAACACCTGTGGAGCTCTCCTCTTTCTTCTTATTATTAGTGGAGCTTCCTCCTCTTCTTCAGGCTCCTCCTCCATGAGGATATCTTTGCCTGGTTGTTTGGATGACTGACCCACTTCTTGGGTCTCTGTGATTCCAGCCTCTGCTGTCTTGGTTTTCTTGGCATTTGGAGGAGAATTCGATTCTGATCCTGATTTGGCTGCCTCCTCCACTGTGAATACTGCCCTTTCAATTATGACCCCTTTGGGTCCTTTTTCCACCCTCTTGCCCCTTGGGACCCTTTTGCTAGGCTGTTGTGGTGGAGGGATCCTCTCTCCCTTAGTCTTCCTCTTCTCCAGCAGGAAGTCGTCATATTCATCTGCAGGGATGTCCTGCCCCTTCTTCTTGTTGTCCACTGTGATGGCAACACCCTTCTTCTTCAATGCCTCTACCTGTGCATCTACCCAAGCTTGGGTCAAGTGTAGGGTTTTGGCAAGGAATGGGTCGAAGGACATATCCTCCTGCATGGTGAGGTCAGGTGCAGAGATGGTATCATTATAAATCTTTTTCTGCTCGTACTCATCTCCTATTATCCTACCATCATCATTCTTTAGCTATTGAGGAAGGGAGATGTAGTCAAATGTCCTAATCTGGTTCAGAGTCAACCTCTGATACCTCCTCCTCCTGGCTTCTGCCTCATCTTCGCAGTCAGCCCAAAAATCTTCTAGGTGCCTCTGGTGAATAGGCTTTCCTAGGATCTTCTACATCCTACCGTAAGGATCATATGGTCTCGTTACTGGGAAGGGCAGTAAATTCATCTTATTCAGAGTGACCATCACCTTCTTTATACTGTCAGAGTCAGGGCACATGTAGTTGCCAATGCTGACTGGGAACAAAATTGGTGGCAGCTTCTTGGCATCCTTATACATCTTTATCATGGTGGAGCCCTGCCTGATAAATTCCATTAACACTACTGCATCCGTAGGATATCTTGGCAGCATCAGGGGATATCCTTCAAAACCTTCTATCCTGATATAGGAAAAGGTGGCAAATTGTATGTACCATGCCCCATGCCTGTATACTGCCTCTTGAGCCTCCATGCTCAGTCTTTTAGTTCTGTCATCTTCCATGGTCCTTACCAGATACATAGAGAATGCATCATTGACCAGTTTGAAATCTTTGATATAGTTGGTTCTTTGCAGCTGGGGATGATGATCCCAGATATATGCTGCATTTGTGCCTGTCAGTTTTCCATCTGTGACTAAGGCATCAAAAGTGCCTCTATAAGCACAAGAATACATGATATAAGAGGTCATGTAGAATGCACAATCTGAACCTCCCAGGTTCATCAGCTGCTCATGCAAAGCATCGCTTATTATTTGGCCCCACAGTGGCTTGATGTCTGCATACAGACACATCATTATTATGCCGTACATCCAATCTCTAAATTCACCAGTATCAGACTGGCCAGTCACCCTGTTCAGAAGGGCAATCACGTACTGATACTCCTCATTGAAGTCAAACTTGAACATGTGCACGGGGAGCTTGGCCGCTGCATTGTATGTGCTGTTCTCGGCCCGCCAAGCATACATGTTCTTTCTGGCTGCCTTCTTGTTGGCCTCGTATTCTCTTTCAGACTTCTTCAAGTCTACACTCTTCACCTTACTACCCATTGGCAGTCCAAATGTCTGGGAGAGACCTTTGATGGATAGGTCTGCATACACTCTCCCATGCTTCACCACCTGCCTCGTCTAAGGGTTATAATTCTGGGTGCATTCAATGACGAGCTCTGGAGACTCCATGGAGTATGGGAAGCTAGCAGCGTTCCACATACCTGATACAAACACTGCGTCCAGCACAGGACTCTTGTCATGTCCATCATTCAGCTTGGCCGACCAGGCCTCTAGGTTAGTAATCCCCTGATGGGTGTCTGTAATTGCCCCATATTTGAATAGGACCCCTCTCTGGGAAGAGAACATAGGCCTGCTGAATTCCTCCTGACTCTTGACTAAGCATTTTTCAGCCATGGGTACCTGCAATTAACAACATTTCTTCTCACAACAGGGATATGCATGCATACATATTGCAAATATCATGCCTATTGCATCAATTTCACATTACTTACTTATATGGATACATAACTAGAACTTACAACATCATTTAGAAACAACATGATGAGGGTTTCAGTTCACTTACCTGATTATGCAGATTTTCCTTTATACCAGTATATCGTCAAGACGCTCTTAATTCAACTGCTGATCACTTCCTTCCTTCTATCTGTGAGCTTGAATTGCGCAACGGTAGCTGTTATGCGGATATGGAGGCTAGTGCTCTGTAAACAATTTTAACGCAGGTAAACGTAACAATGGCGGTTGAATTACCTTTTAACCTCGCATTTAGGGTAAATTTAGGGCAACTCTGACAAGTTAGATTGCAATCTTTGATCATTCGTGTGAAAACTCAGGATCTCGCCAGGTATTTCATTGGGTTCCGGGGTCGGCGGGAATCACCTACCATATCTGCGCGCATTTAATGATAATGGAGGCAAAGGGAGTGGGGGAATATCCATATGACGGGATATCATGAGGGCAGGATGATATTTCACAAATATCGGGTTGAGTTTCAATATCATCCTCCCCAGCATTGAAATTATTATCACGACAAGATTCAGGTGACAATGCACCCTTTGTTTACGTTTTAGCACATCAGGAGGATATTTTGGTTTATCGGGTGATGTTTCAAAAAATGATGGTGACGAGACAAACTTACTTGTAATCCTTTCTGAATATCAGGATGATGTCATCATGATATTTGTTCTTTGTATTGGCCATGTCACATGACGTCATCCTGATATTGGGCGAACATGATCATGTTTGCAAAATATCCTGTCGAAATGTAAATATGATGATGATGTCATTAGGATGTTTGTTTCTTCATTTATCGTATTCAGATGATGTCATCAAGATATTTGCTAAGGGTGATATTTCATGTCAGGATGATATTAACAAATATCGGGTTACTTTCCAAAACATGATGTTCGTGATACAAAAGATCGCTTGACGGGGAAGACTTACTACAACTTAAAGTTGACGTCCGGATACTTGAGCCACATGATATATCAGGGGATGTCTCAAATATGATGATGATGTTTGAAACATGACTGAGGTTATAAAATATGACCCCCCCTCTTGCGAATATCAGGTTTGACCAGGACTTTGACTGTTCATAACTCTCACATCCTGATGAATATCAGGGTGATGTAAAAGGCAAACCTGTATGAAATTTAATGTTCTTTCAGAATATGAGGTCACAGATGCAAAATATGAATTTTGACAACCTGACCTCATATTGGGGACTTACCTCATCCTGACTCAACGTGATGATGCACTTGACTGATTTTTACCAAACCGCCAGAAAGCAAAAAACACAAACCAAGCCAAAAGAAGTTGGGTCCCTGTTTTGCCAAGTCAAAATGGGGCGTGTTGTGTAACCACACAACAAGGTGTTGATTATGGTGAGATATTTTAGAACCTGTTGCAAAAATGACATCCATTAGATTTTTTCTTTCTATTGTTGCTTCTTATGATTTAGAGGTTGAGAAAATGGATTTTAAAACTACTTTCCTTCATGGTGACTTGGAGGAGGATATTTATATGACACAACCAGAGCACTACATTGTGAAATGTAAAGGTAATTTGGTTTGCAAATTGAAAAAACTTTTGTATGGCCTAAAACAAAGTCCTAGGATGTGGTACAACAAATTTGATACATATGTGTTGAGTTAGGGATTTAAGTCTTCTAAATCAGATCATTGTGTTTATTGTAAAACTAATGGTGATTGTTTCCTATTTATTGCATTATATGTTGATGATATGTTATTTATTAGTAAAGGGAAAGGTATGATTTCATAACTAAGATCTCAACTTTCTGCTAAATTTGAAATGAAAGACCTTGGTGTAGCTATGCACATTCTTGAGATGTAAATTAGAAGAGATAGAGTGAATAGAAAACTATGGCTTGGCCAAAGTATGTCAATTCAATTTTATAGTGGTTTAACATGTATGACTATAGACCACTGTGTGTTCCCTTTTCAGTTGGAACAAAGTTATCTATTTCAAATTGTCCAACATCTCCATTAGAGATGGAAGAGAAGATCAGAGTGCCTTACTAGAGTGTAGTTGAAAGTTTGATGTATGCTATGGTTTTTACTAGACAAGACATTGCACAAGTAGTGGGAGTTCTTTCCAAATATATGTCTAATCTTGGTAGAGTTCATTGGGATGTAGTTAAAAGAGTCTTTAGATATTTGTGTGGTACCTTAGAGTATTCCTTGTAGTATCATACTAATTTGACTAAAGACAATATTTCCCTTGATACTCATGGTTATGTGGATTCAGACTGGGCAGGTGATATTGATAGTAGACAATCCACCAGTGCTTTTGTGTTTACTCAATTTGGTGGTGCAATTAGTTGGATGAGTAAGCGATAGGTTGTGGTTGCTTCTACTAAAGCTGAGTATATGGCATCTACTTATGCTTACAAAGAAACCATTTGGCTTAAGACACTATGTTCAGATATTGGAATAAAATAAGGCGTAATAACAATTTATTACAATATTCAAAGTGTGATCTGTCTAGCTAAGAACCTAACATTTCATGCTAGGACCAAGCATATTGATGTATATTATCATTTTGTTAGAGATATGGTCAAAGATATGATGCAGTCAAGGTAGGAGGATCCGATGAGGGACTATCCAACCTTGCATCCTTAAACTACTAACAACATGATCATAACAAAGAGGCAACAAAAGTATATAGCTAACAATAGAAAGAAAGAGCAATCATAAGCACATGATGACATAAGATATATCCTGGGAAAACCCTAAAAGGGAAAAACCCAACCTTCAAAGCTCATTCCTCATTATATTAGAATCTCAAATCTTAATACACATGCCTCTAGGAATTTACAGATGCTAGGCCATAGCCCAAGGTTACAAAAGATTCATACAATAACAATCTTCCATGATTTCTTTCTCCTACTTCTCAGTTCTCTACTCTCCAACTTCTTCTGCTTCTGCTCTACTCTTTGCTTTAGTTTTGCTACTTGTTTGGATCAAAACAACTCATCTCCTTCATATCTCTGCAAACTTCATCACTGCCTTGAAACAATCAGTCATCTCTCATTTATATCCTCCACAAGCCTTCATAACATTAATAAGTTAGCCTAAGCACAATGGCTAGTATGTAATGTGTAGACAAAGATAGGTCAGACCTAAACATAAGGTATTTCTCTATTGGTACATAGAGCTTTGTGTAGATCTCCATGAAGGTTAGCTAGGTCCTCAACTTCCTTGAATGATGTTCCTTTTAGCTCTGCAAGTTACAGAATTGCTCCAAAAGACAATTAGACTCCACTGAACATTATCAGCTCTACTCTATGAAAACAAGTGGAAATAGGTAATCTTTTGATAGTGATATCTTTTCAGAAATGAACCCAAATGATCTGAATTTTGTATATGATTAAAATGATGATGTCTAGATACTAAGTCCAGCTCCACAACCTCTGATATGCAAATGCAGTAAAATGCAGTAATCTCTAATGTCACTTTCCTTAGCACTTTGTAACTTACTTTTAACTATCCCAACTGATTTGAATGCTTATGGATGCTCCTGCATCAAGATGGCAGGGTGAAGTTGGTTAAGGTAGAGACTTTGATGAATGTTGATGATTATTTAACTAAGCTTGTGAGTACAGAAAAGTTTAGATGGTGTTTAGAGACTATGGGCCTTTTCTCCACTAGAAATTAAGAGATGATGTTTACTCCCTCCCATTTCTCTTGCAAGGTGTTTGACAAGTGGGAGATTTGTTGGGAAAATGTGTCTCAACCTTGTAATTATATAAGGTTTATTGCTAATAGGATATATATATTTCCTAGTTACACCGATAGGTGTAATATACAATGGGAGCATGGGGTGGAGTGGGATGTGTGTTAACATTTTATTGTTAAAAAAGACAATTAAATGACCGACATACATTAAATTAATGGTATATTATAAATCTAGACTATTCATTATTAGGTTTTAGATCTGATGGTAGATATTTTGTTGACTTGTCTTGGCCTTGAAGGTAACCCTATTTTATGAGGGCATTGTAGTATGGCTAAGATACCGTGATGTATTCTAATAGTTTGATAGTGGTCATGTTGTATTTGGATCTCTAGTGGTGATACTCTTGTGAGAAGATTTGTCTGCAAGTGTATTGTAATCTTTGTGATTTCTGAATAATATGTTGGGTAGCTTTTGGAGTGTGGGGTTTTTCTGCTAAAAGGATTTTCCCCATGTAAATCACTATGTTGTGGTATGAATGATATTTATGTTTATTTCTATTTAAGTTTTTGTAACTATTAAAGATCTATAAAGTTTTGCATTATCATCCTCTCAATATTAGTGTAGGAAGTTGTTATGCTACCTTAGCTTCCTTACAATAGTTATGACCTCTTTCAAATTGTTGAAAGGCATGCATTTTTTTGACTTCTTGTTTAGGCTCATTATCACCTTTGAAAGGGAAAGTGTAAGCTTCCAGTTCCAGAGATGACTCTTTGCATATGATTGTATAATTCTCATGAACTATGTTCTTTTGTTCTTCTAGGAACATGAAAATTTCTAACATCATTGTTGACTCATTTCCAAGAGGAAAAATCTCATTTCCTTATTGAAAGATTGTCTCTCTTTTAGTATTTTGTAATTTTTCTTGGAAGATAATATCAACAATCCTGAATTCTTGACAATCTAGTTCGGCATGTGCACTGGTATTGTGTATCCTGCACCAATTGTTGAATGCAGTTTCAGCTAGATTGACTCTAGTAGTTTGTTTAGGTTGTATAGGAACCTAATTATTTAGTGGTGAAGGAAGGCTTCCATTATTCATTCTAGTGTTCCATACTTTGGGTGGTCAAGGTGTGTTATAACCTCTATTCTACTAATTTTGACTATTACTCTGGGCATAAAAGCTCTGATTTCTGAACTAAGTGACTTCAGTGGTCAACTTTTTCAACTGAGCTATGATTTCTCTCATATCTTCTTTTTCTTCTTGAACTTTTTCTACTACATTATCTTGAGTGAGAAGAAAGAAAGAATTAGCATTTACATTTGGTCAAACCTTAGTAAATGTAGGTCTAGGATGTATGACCATCTAATTGTTCCCTTGTGGTTGAAACAAATTAATAGGGGGAACTAGTAGAGGATTCATCAAAGGAGTGTGGTTCATCAGAGATCCATTTATCTACTGCATCTGAAGAGGGAATCTGAGATGTCCTATACTTTGTAAAGGATCATATCCTACCCTACTTGATTCATCTTAGTATTTACTTTGACTTCTTTTGCATACATGTCAGATAAATTCATGATACCGGGATCAACTCTTCTCACAAACATGGTTGTCAGAAGATTAAGCGTAGAGTAATAGACTAACAGAGATGCAACTTTAGGAATATTGTAAGGGGTTTTCAACCTTGAATATGCTCTTTGGAACCTATCATTGAAGGTTGTGATAAATTCACCTTCTCCTCTTTTGATTTCAACAAAGTGATGATACATCATCGCTGCATCAACTGGAACTTTGAATCTAGCTTTGAAATCTTGCACCATCAACTGCCAAGTTGTGATATAATTCTATAGAAAATTTACATACCAAGAGTGTGCTTATTCTTTGAGAGTGTATGGAAACAATCTACAATTGATATCTTCATGTTGAAACCTTACTCGAAAGAAAGATTCCTTAAATTTCCTAAGATGATCTTCAGTATCTTGATGAATATAATATTTTGGACACAATTTGTCTGGATTCTTTGGCATGTCATTATATGTAGCGAAGTTGAGAGGTGAATCGGTAATAAAGAACATTGTCAGGACTTGGATAGGAATTATTGGTATTATAGGGACAAGATGTCTCGATTGAGCACTAACTGAGTGAACTCTCTACCTTACGTCAGGTAAATCATGCAATGAACCACTGGATTGAGACCTTATGACAAGTTGGTGAGCCAACTTGAGGATCTAGGGTGAACTTTGAGGTTCAAGACTGGATCTTTGTAAATATGCATGGGAATAGCCAAATACTAGGGATATTTGCAGTAAACTAGCTAAGGATGTGGCATATTAACAAGATCTTTAAAGAATCATTGGCTCTAAAGTCAAGGTCCCTCCTTCAAGCACCCAAAACTATTTATGCAATGTTTAGTCACATTAACATGAATAAAAGTTCACATAATAAACCTTTATACATCTTGAAAGGCTTCAAAATATATGAATATTTTAAGTCCCAAGTCTTTGATTATCAGGTCTTGACCATTTAGTTTTCACTGAAGGCTTGTTGTACTTTATTATTTCCATTTTTGGGGACTTATGGGATTTGAATCATTTGCTTATGTATCTATTCAAACTTCACAAGTATTCTACATATTTATTATAATTTGCACATATCTCCCATGATTTATGTTAGATTCTCAAGTAACTATTCATATTTCAAGCAAATAATCATGAATTTAGACATAACTCTAATAAGTTCTTTTGAAATATTTCTAACTTTGATCAATTCTTCTAAATCAACTCTAATTGACCGATCCTTACACACAATCTTTGAATTCATATAAATATCTTCTTCAAAGCATGTAATTCATTAATATTTATGTTTATTTACCTTTAATTTATCATTATTTATAGTTATTCACAACTATTTGTGAAATAAAAGATAAAAGATAGGGTTAGGAAGAAAGATTTTGAAGAAACCTAAATTTGTTAGTAATCCACATGTAAATGCAAACACTTTAATGAAATGAAGCTAATCTAGTTATACTTCACTAGGATTTCCACAACTACGCATAACAGATGCTAATCTTCAAACTGATTTGATAATAGTAAGTAAGAAATTGAATGCACTCCAAAGAGATGCATCAATTCAACATTCCATACTAGAGATCAATGAAAGATTACTCAAGATTTACAATTTTACTGTAATGTGTATCTTCAATTCCTTTATCATGCTCAAAATATTAACAAATATTTCACTAACTTGTGAAAGAACCATGAGGTAAGTCACGAAGTTGTAGGAAAACAAACTTAGTGATTATCAAAAGTTAATCAATTCAATCTCTCTATTTACAAATTATTTGGATCCTTTTATAGAACAAGAATCTAGATTCAGTTATAACATCAACGATCAAGATCTCACTCGATAATATCCATGGTTAGAAAACATGGCACGTGATTACTAGTTAGCAATCTGGAATGGATGACAACTGGCTATCGATATATTCCTTAGCATTTTTGATGTGCATCCTTTAGAATATTTTTACTATATTTGCCATTGCACATGTATCATCCATAATATGGATACTTATCTTGGAAAGTACTCTTCACATTAGTATCTCGTGATTACAGAAATGTGATTCCCTAAGCTATAGACTACTCTTAAGCAGAGGCTATGTCTTCCTCATATATTCCTCCCCCCAGAATCTAGAAACTTTTACTAATAATAAGATGCAATAGTCTACTCTATGTTAGCCTTATCAATCTATTGGGCCTTCATCATAGAATACTCCTTTTGAGGTTGACCATCTGCTGATATTTTCTTGTTTATATGACTACCCAACTTCTCCTTATATGCCCTTACCTTTGTAAATAAGTCCATAACTTCATCTATAGTCTTTTCTAAAAAAATTTGAATGGAATCCCTTAAAATAGGCTCATACCAAGACTTGAACACTCTTACGAAAGCTTGTTCTTCATATGTCTCTATCTCATCCCCCAGGATACTTTGAAGTTCCTCCATAATTTCTACCTCATCCATCAGGAGGTCCTATACAATGGTGCTTATATCTCCTGCCTTGTGTCTACATCCTTTCAATATATTAGCCTCAAATTTTAGGTCCTTTATCCATCCAAATATTTTTAGCATTGTCTTGACTATCACTATTTTGTGGCTCAACAACACCTTGTCATCTAACTTATGAATGTATTTCAACATACCAAGATCTTGTGTGTTCTAATCAAGTCTTGTATCTGTTACATCAGAAAATGTCCCCTCGGGGGCTTTTCACCTCTTAAGGTTTAGCTCTCGGGTCCTGTTTATGCATTTAGAGTACATTTCATGTTAATCTGTCTTCCTGATGAGAAAACCCCAAAGTTCCATGTCAATTTGGACTTAGGGGATGCACTTATGACAAATCCTACTTGAAATAGGGGTAAGACTTGGGCGGTCGTGCCCTAGTCCTGCCCTATTTTAGGTCAGGCCTAATTCTTAAGTGTTAGTTTGTGACCGTTATTTAAATCCTATGCCGACACGGTAGGTTTCAATTACAATATTCTTGGCGGGAATGTTTGTAGTTGCATATATAAGCATGTTTAGGAATTCATTTATAAACTAGATGGCAATTTGGATTCATGAGCTTATGTTAAGGTAATTCAAGGCATTCATTGTGTTGCAGAGCAGAATTTGTGTTGTTCTTGTGTTTGTATGTGTAGATTTGGTAGCCATCTCCTCATGACATGAAGAGCCTATTCCTTCCATGAGAACTTCACTACAAGGTGATATCAATTGTGTTTTCAATCATTTATCATTTGGATTTTGCCTCTATCCTACAAGGATATGCACTCTTTATCTAACAATGGTTTTTAGAAGACTTGAATATCTCTTCGAGGCTTGATTGAGGAAATCCTCTAAACACCACAACCCCCAACCCACTCCTTGTGATTGCAAGTTATAGGTGTCACACCTAGAAGAAGCGAAGTTATAGGGAAGGTTAGTAGGCATCAAGGATTCAGGATTTGGAAAGAAGCTGGACACTAGAGCTTTTCCTAGACTCGAGCACTAGTCCTAGTGTCCTCTGTAGTTGAATTCCTAGGAATGGAAGATACAATCTAGATTAGTGTCGAAAGGAGATCAGGATTCTATAAAGAAATTATGGTATTGGACTAGGGCACCCACTCATTAGTCCCTGACTTTTCCACTTCCTAAACTTTGAAATCTGGTATGCATTTAGTTATCATTTTGTATCTCTGTGTGCGAGCATTTTCTGTGATTTGTTTGTTTGCTTCCAAATTTGCATAATTAGGGTTTTGAGCATAATTGGGCTTAATTAAAAAACAAATCTACACAATTCCAATTTTCCCTACATTCCAAGTGACTATAGACCTGATCGTAGATTTCCTACTCGACCTAAAGTCCTTGAATGTTTAAGGTGAAAGGAGGATTCACATAAACCATCAAATCAAACCCTCTTACAAATTTTACCTTAAAAATTTTGGTGAACCCATGTTTTATTGAATTTGGTATCTTTCTAAGTGTTTTACTTCAAATTTACATTCATTTCATTCATTCATTTCATTGTTCATCTTATTGCATTTGAAAAATTACAAAAAATTGAAAAACTTGAAAATTTTGAAAAAATTGGCATTCTTAGCTTGTATTTTCATATAATTTGAATTAGTTAGCATTTAATTTAGAAATATTTCTGTCATTGTCATTAGATCTGATTTAAAATATAGAAATTTTTCATTCATCATTAATTTAGATTGCATTTTCATGCCTAAATTGTTGAAAATTGCTTGAAATTGTGCATTTTTTCATATAACCTAGTATTGCATTGGCTAGGGTTTTTAGTCCAAATCTTGTTTCAGATTTTACTACCATTTTAAAACAATCATTAGGACTGATTTCTAACTGTAGTGTTTCATCATAGTGATTTTCTTGCAAAATTTCATGCTTAGAGTTTGAAAACTTTGATTTTTCACTAGATTTGACCTTATCGTCTCTCTAGATTTGAACCATAGACATGTTGTAAAGATTTTTCTTCACTAATTGGATATTATTAGGGTTATTATCTACTTCCCCTCCTAAAATTATTTACAACACTTTTTTATTGCCCTCTTACAGTGGAAATTTTATGAAAATTGCATATTTTAGCTATATTTTCCCTAGGGTTTGACCTTGAGTTGCACTATAAGCATGTTGTGACAGATTTTTTGGTATTAGGTGGATGTTATTATTATTATAATTTTATTTCCATCATCATTTTCCTCACAACACCCTTTGTCATACTCTTTTGCATTGAAATTTGGTGAAAAATTGCATATTTTAGCTATATTTGATGTAGGGTTTGACCTAGATTTACACTCCAAGCATGTTGTGAAAGATTTTATGGATTTAGGTGATTGATATTACTTATAATCTATTTCAACTCCTAAAATTATTTACAGTACCCCTTTTTTGGGGTCTTTGCATTGAACATTTGTGAAAAATTGCATGTTTTAGTGTATTTTCACTAGGTTTTGACTTAGCATCATTCTAGGTTTGCATCAAAAGTGTGTTGTGAAGGATTTTATGGATTTATTGGACTAATATTAGACATATTAATTTCTACCCCTGATCAATTTCCTTACAACACCTTTTCTTTCACTTATCTACATTGAAAAAAGTTGAAAAAATCAAGCATTTTAGGTCATTCTCATACATAGTTTTGCACTTGTCTTTTGCATAAATTTTGAAAATATTTTAAAATATGATTTAACATTTATTCAAATACATATACACATGGATTCTAATCACAACAATAATAATAGGTTCCCTCCTAACCCTTATATGAAAAGAAATGTCCCTAAACCTGAAATTGTGTTTACACCTCATGATAGAACAATTGGAGAAATTGACGGAACTCTCTATATCACTGTGAAAATAATGGGAAATCATATGGATGGTACCCTCATTGATCCTAATTGCATGAATAATTTCACCATGGAAGAGTTCCTCTTTTCACATCAATTAATGCAAGGATCTTATGACCCTTCGGATATGATGATTAAGACACATAAGGGAACCTTTGTAAACACTTCTAGGAAGATATCTTTATTGGTCACTATATTTGAGAAACATGTAGAACAATGGTTTGATGTTGTCCCAATTTCTGACCTCTTTTGCATAAAATTGGGACATCCATGGTTAAAGGCTATGAAAGTTGTCCCTTCAACAATTCATGATTGTATCAAATTTCCTTTAAATGAACAAGTGATTACTATCGCTTGCAATAAGTATAAACCTTTGGTTACAAGACAACATTGTACAATGAATTGCTTTTGGGAAAGATCTGAAAAGGAACCAAATCCATGGATAGACTTTAACTTCTTGAGCTATAGAAACTACAAAACAAAACTATTACATCAAGTGACCAGTCCTTCTATGCAAGAAACAACAAGAGACAAACAACCTACATTTGAAGAGAATCCTAGGCCAAAAGGAAATGGACCCTATGTTGAAGTTCTTCTCATGCCATCCTTACAAGGATTAGGAGGTAGTCGTCGACAATAAAATATTCCACCTAGACAAATGAGATTTGATCTTGGTACTTTCTCCTCTAAAACACAAAAGCCTATGAAAGAGAAAAACACTATCTTACAAGAGATAAGTGGTAAGACAAAAAGAAATAGACAAGCAAGAGAAAGGAGGAGATGAAAATAATATACCTAATGACTTTCATCTCAACAAGAAAATATCTCACCAAACATTGAACCAAACCAAGAAGATCTTAAGAATGGACAATTTGAAGACAAGAACAAGAGTTGGGCTATGGTACCATATGTCCCTCTTTCCTCTAACATTTAGGAGTGGGAAGATGATGATGATATTCTTGATGACAACACTTAGTTTGATGATCCTACTAGGTAAGTATCTCTAACCCTTTATCTCTCGTGACGTGTTTCCCCCATTATGTGTTATGTGTTGTTTAGGCCTCCTGGGATGACCCTTGATTCTATTGTAAGGTCCAAGATACTAGGAGACCGCCTCTATTGTGACCCTTCTTCTATTTGTATCATCATTCTTCTATATTTCTTCTCCTCTATTTTCATCATTGTGTGTTGTGACTTATGGACGCAACATTGTAGTTGGTGACTTGGGGGCACCCTCCTACATGATTGTCCCTAAGGCACTTGTTTCTCCTCTCTCAATTTATTGTTTCCATTCCTCTAGTATTTCTATCTAGCAGGCAGATGACGAAAAACATGTTATACTAATGTAGACCTTGCATCCCTTTAGTGAGAAATCAAAAATTGGACTTACTTCCTATATGATGATGGGGTTGATATATATTATTCAATGCTTGTATAGTAGAATCACTCCATGCACTTTGTTGTGTGATCTTGATGATGTCTTATCTCTCTTACAAACCATAACAATACTGTTGCTATGTACACTTTGTTTACCTTTGAATCTCGTCTTGGTGAGACTCAGTTATGAGATTTTTGTGGTATAGCCCCACGGTTATCCTCGATCTCTAAATTTGTAGTATAACCTTGGCTCCTTGTGTGATTGATCATATGCATTGATGTTGTTGTTTATCATGATTATTTGGACACTAACACTTTTCTTGCAGGGATGTGTTTTTGGGATCCTTTGGCGATCATAAAGTACATGTCACCTCTGGGGGGCATGGGCTTTGCGAGAGCTCATGTTCCCTTGTGTGTTTTCTTCATACCTTAACATGCTTGATATCAATACCTGATATCAACCTACCTTAAGGTGGGGGCATCTATAAGGTAAGTTGTATGTTATAGATGTTAGCAATGTGCTTGTTCTCAGGTGTAGTGTTAAAGGCTAGTGGCGATGAGTCCCTCCTGCACTCTAAGATTTGTTTGAAATCTATCATCTAAGCCCTCTGCGGAGGCAGGAATATCTCATTCTTTTTCTATCTTAAGCCCTCATCGCGAGGCAGGGATGGTGTATTTCTCATGGAGAGTGCATAGCTTGTCATTTTCAAAAGTCCTCATTGTGAGACAAGGAGTGGTTTTGTGATTAAATCAACCCTTAAGCATGTCTTTGGTAATTTTTGTGGTGAAGCGCAATCATCAATGTGTGCCTGTAATGTACCTGAGATGGTGTTGAACCTAGAAATAGGAATACTCCATCGCTTGCCTACCATGTTTTCTTTGTGTCTTCCAAGTGTGTGTATATTGTGTGTTTCTTCCCAAGCATAGTTTAAAGATTGGTGGTGATGAGTCCCTCCCATGCTTTGGGATTTGTATGGCATGTATTGCATGTGTGTTGCCCCATATACAATTTAAAGACCAGTGGCGATATGTCCCTCCTGCATTATGGGTGGTGTGTTTACTTTCCTATACTTGCATCTACATGACATTTATGAAAAGAAAAAGGAAAGAAAATCATCTCTATCTTCTCTGCATTCAATGTCTTCAATGCTATCTTCTATGTGCTTTGCATGACTATAACTTTCTTCTTTGTATTTAGCATACCTACTACTGTCTTCTCTATGATTGGCATGTCTTCTCAGTGTTTGGCGTGTTTGTTGTGTTTGTTGACTGTACTTTAATGCATGTATTGGCCTTGGATTTATACATTCATTAAAGTGGTGGCTAAATGTTATGTCAAAAAATGTCCCCTTGGGGGCTTTTCCCTCTTAAGGTTTAGCTCCTAGGTCATGTTTATGCATTTAGAGTACTTTTCATGTTAATTTGACTTCCCAATGAGAAAAGCCCAAAGTTCCATGGCAATTTGGACTCAAGGGATGCACTTATGACAAATCCTACTTGAAATAGGGGGTAAACTTGGGCACCTGTACCCTAGTCCTACTCTATTTTGCTGATACGATAAGTTTCAATTATGAAATTCTTGGCGGGAATGTTTGTAGTTGTATATATAAGCATGTTTAGGTATTCATTTACAAACTAGATGGCAATTTGGATTCATGAGCTTATGTTAAGGTGATTCAAGGCATTCATTATGTTGCAGAGTAGAATTTGTGTTGTTCTTGTGCTTGTATTTGCAGATTTGGTAGCCATCTCCTCACGGCATGAAGAGCTTCTTCCTTCCATGAGATCTTCACTACAAAGTGATATCAATTGTGTTTTCAATCATTTATCATTTGGATTTTGCCTCTATCCTGTAGGGATACACAATCTTTATCTGAGAATGGTGTTTGAAAGACTTGAATGTCTCTCTAGGGCTTGACTGAGGTAAGACTTTAAACACCACAACCCCCAACCCACTCCTTGTGATTGTAGGTTATAGGTGTCACATCTAGAAGAAGTGGAGTTGTAGGGAAGGTTAGCAAGCATCAAGGATTTAGGATCTCAAAAGAAGCTGGACACTAGAGCTTTTCCTGGACTCAGGTGCTAGTCCCAATGTCATCTATAGTTGAATTCTTGGAAACAGAAGATACAATGTAGATCAGTGTCAAAAGGAGATCAATATTCAACAAAGAAATTGTGGCATTGGACTAGGGCACCTACTCATTAGTCCTCGACTATTTTGCTTCCTGAACTTCAAAATCTGGTATGCATTTAGTTATCATTTAGTATCTCTGTGTGTGAGCATTTTCCATGATATGTCTGTTTGCTTTTGAATTTGCATAATTAGGGTTTTGAGCATAATTGGGCTTAATTGAACAACAAATCTACACATTTCCATTTTTCCCTACATTCCAAGTGACTATAGGCCAAATAGTACATTTCATACTCGAGCTAAAGTCCTTGAATGTTTAAGGTGAAAGTAGGATTCACATAAACCATCAAATCAAACCCTCTTACAAATTTTACCTTAAATAGTATCACACTCTTTATTCAATGTATTTGCTCTTCTCCTAATGATTGTCAAGTCTTCCTAGTTCAATAATGCATCTCGAATAATTTCCTCCCCATTGTTTAGAAACTTCTGGAACCAACCTTGCATCACTTGTGCTTGATGCTTCTTTGCATCTAGATTATTTATCTCCTCTTGCATTTCCAGCATCAAATTAGTTGGGACCTCTACTAATTGAACCTTTGGTGCTATCAATCCCTTTATGAAACTTTGGAGCTAGGCAATTTTCCCTTTAAGTTCCATTTTCTTCAGTTTATCCTTGCAGATTCTAGTTATTGTAGCTTCTACACTACTGTTGATCATGATGTTAGTCATAAACAAACATAGAATAAAAGTTACACAACAACCTTTACTCATCTTGAAAGATACGATGAATTCATGATCCCAAGTCTCCGTTGATTAGCTCTTAATCTACTAACGTTACTCAGTGGTTGATGTGTGTTGTTGTTTCCATTTGGGGGCCTTACTTTTGCTTATCAGTAAGATTATGTTCCTATAATGATGCTACACAAAAAGGTTATTCTACATAGTATATTCCTACAAATATTATGTCTATACTTAGATCCTTCAATGATATTTCTCAATTGTACATGCTTACTTCAAATATGCTAGGAATCTTTAGTTATCTACAAGATGTCTACATATTTATATAATTTGCTTCTGATTATTTATTATTTGCAATTGTGATGGTGAATTGTTTTGAAATTAAAAGAAATGTAAAAGAATATTTCAAATTATGATGAATCTTTAGCTATTGAGCCACATACACACTTGATACTATCATTAGGAGAAGAAATCAAACCATATGTTCACCAGGATGTTCCACAGCTAGATACAAATGATGCTAACTTTAGAGGATGGTGAATAAAAACAATACAAGAAGACTGATGAGCACTCCAAGGGACACAGCTAATCAAAGCAAGTATCAAGAATCTAGACATAGATTACTCAGGATTTACTATGATTTGTAATCAAAATGGTCTTCTCTTTCATTAAGTATGCAAAAACATGTATATTTACAATAACTTTGAAATAGGCCCTAATATTTCAGCAAACAAATTTCAATTAAGTTTCTGAATGTTTAAAACAAGGCATCCCTGCACCTTTTATAGAATAAGGTGAGGGAGTAGTTACATATGATCTACGATCAAGATTTATTGATTAAGATCAACGGTGCATATTCCTTTTGACTCAGTCAACTATTTCACTAGGTAACTTATTTTCTTAAGTACCGGATGCAAATATTTCCCTTGTAGCACATCTTCATCTACTCATCAGGTTCTTCTTCTTCATCCTCATGATCATCACTTTCTGTGTCTTCATCCTCTTGATGGATGTCTCCCTGTATATGGACTTGCATTATCATCCTAATATTTTCATATGCTCCTACTGCTCTTTCAACTTCCCCACCATCCTGAGTTTTGGCTTTGCTGATGGCATGCTTATGCACTTGGAATTTATCTCTGAGGTTTTCTAGCTTATTCTTCTTAGGTTTTCATTATAGTTCTCCACCCTGACCTTGATCCTCATGATCTTGTTCATTGCTTCTTCTGTCAGGTGGTTAAGAGGGTCATCAGCCATCGGCTGGAAGTTATTATGCAGAGCTTTTATGGCAAAGTCTGCATCTTGGTTCTCAATTTTACCTTCTACTTTCCCCTCTAAGGCCTCTAGGACTTCTGCTTCATAAGACATCATGTTGTGTAGTTTCATACTAATATCTCTTAGTTTACTGCTGCACTTCTTCAATACATCAAATTCAAACCTGATGTCTTTATACCAGATATCTACCAACATGGAAGTGTTATTATCTAGCACCTAATTATTTATTAAGACCTGAGGATTAATCCTCTTTATTCCACTCAAAGCACCCAAGGCTTTCTCTAACTGAAATGACCTTCTTCCGGTCTCAGTCTATAATTTATCTACTTTCCTCCTTGGGATACTCAAAGAATTCCACCTCTGCAAAGAGGCTTTCACTACTTCTTCAGCTCCTATTAGTGTTGATGACATCCATTTCCTCATAATTACTAACTCATGCTTCATAAGGTCTAATTTATTAACCTCCTCTTAAGAAATTGTAGTCAATGGGACTGCCTGATCTGATATTGCATTGTCAGGGTTAATCAACCCTTTTATGTATGAATGTAGCTGAGCAATGTGCTCATTATGCTTCTTATTCTTCTCCTTTTCTTTCTTCACCCTTTGGGTTAAAGAATCTATTATATCCTTCCCTTCCTGACCTTCTTGATCTTCATTGGCAAACCCCAAGTCAACTGTGGTGATTTGGAACTCTTCTAGGGCAATTTTGCCTTTCTCCTTCTCAACCATGGGAAGTGCTCCCTGGAGGGTCCTTTTGCCTGTAGCAGGATCTTTTCTAATGGAAGATGTTAATCTGGCCTTCCTCTTAAGCTTCATGATGGTTTCTGAGAATAATGTTGAAATATCAAATTCCTAAATCTCAAAACCTGATTCCGTACCTATTTCTTTCTCTAGCCATTGAGGTACTTGGTCTGCAAATCCTTGATGTCTGTCATCATCATGTTTTTCATGATCATGTCCACCTTGATCTCCAACATTTATCTCTATTTTTGGTGGAGAGGGTGATTTACTCATTTCTTCCTCATGATAATCTTCGTGATGGGGATCGTGTGGTACTTCCTCCTGTTGAGGAACTTCTTCTTACGGAGGGTGATCATGTTGTGTATCTGCATGTTGGTCCTAGACCTGATCTTTCACTTCCTCCTTTCATGTCTCATCCACTTTAGGAATTTCCTCATCCTAAGGCACATTTGTATCTATGGATATCATTGTGTTTGAACTAGGTGCATTTACCTGATCTTGGATCACATTTTTCTCCACACCTAATGTATCTACCTCCTGGGTCTTTAGGTCAACATGACCTAATATATCCTTATCATCTAAGGTTTCTTGAGTTTGGAGGGCATCATCAGTTGATGTATCTTTGTCCTCACCACCTTTTTGCTGGAATTCTACTATTTTGGGTTCAATAGGTATTTCTTGTTGTTGCTGAGCCATATCTGGAGTGTTACTCTCGACTTCTGTCTGTTTGACTTCTTCAACATTTTCTATTTTATCAGGTGCATCAGCTTGATGTTTAGGATGTGTTACATCCTCCATGTATGTTAAGTCTATCACCTCAGGGCTAGTCACCTGATCAACTAACTTATCAAGCCCTATTTGTTGGGCTGCCCTCTCTGGACTATTCTCTTTCCCTTGCTCCGCTTGCTTCAACTCTTCTAATACCACCATCTGTGCTAATGGGGTTCCTTGTGGAGTCATGCGAGTGTTAGAAGCAAGGGTCTCCATCTATTGAGAGGCTACATTTTCTTCCACCTCATCATCTGATAGGTCCACAGTCTCCTCTAGTGAGAAAGGACCACTTTGACCTGCTATAGTGGTTTCATTGGCTTGCTCTTTAGCCTTCTCAGTCTTAAACTGAATAATGGTAGGAAGTGGCACATCATGTTGTAATTCTTTCCTGAACACTTCACTACCTACTCCCCTTAATACTTTGGGGTCATGTCTTATTTCACCCCTCATAGATGTTCTCTGTCTCTTGGGTGGTGATGCCACTAGGGGTGCCTTCCTCTTTCTTGTGACTCTCATGGTGTCATCATCTACAGGCTCTTTATTTATTGGCTCCTCCTCTATAAGAATATCCTCTTCTACATTTTGCTATGACATTTGGCCCTTATTTGGCACTCTTGCAGTCTCCACAGCTAGCCTTAGGATTCTTATTGTACTTACTTCATCCACCAAAGGCTATGTAGATGAGGCTGATGCCTGTTTTGATGCAGATGCACCTTCATCTAGTATGTCAACTCTTTCAATTATTACCCCTTTTGGTTCATTATCATTCTTCTTCTTTCTAGGGGGTCCTTTGCTTTGTTTCTGAGGTGGCATCCTTTCTCCATTAGATTTTCTCTTCTCAACAAGGAAGTCATCATATTCTTCATCTAGAATCTCTTGCCTTTTCCTCTTGTTGTCTACTGTGATAGCCACACCTTTCTTTTTAAGTATATTGATTTGTTCATTTACCCATGCTTAGGTCAACTGCAACACCCCTCCTGTAAACTGATCTAATGAAATGTCTTCAAGTTGTGTCAGGTCAGGGGAGAAAATGTTGTCATTATACACCTTTTTTATCTTCATATTAATTGGATATGGTCTTGCCATTATCTTTCTTAAATTGTGCAGTCATTGGCATACAATTAAATGTCCTACTCTGATTGAGGGTGAGTCTTTGATATTTTCTTCTTCTGACCTCAGCCTCATCCTCATAGTCTGTCTAGAAATCCTCTAAGTGTTTCTGATGAATGGGATTCCCCATGATCTTATGCATTCTCCCATAGGGGCCATATGATCTGGCCAATGGGAATGGCTATAAATTCATCATGCTCAGACCGGCTATGGCCTTCTTTATATTTTCTGAATCAGGCCATATATACCACCCTATAGTTACTAGAAACAAAACTAGAGGAATCTTATTGTTTTCTTTATATGTATTCAGTATTGTTGATACCTGCCTCAAGAATTCCATTAGGACTACCCCATCAGTAGGGTACCTGGGTAACATCAATCGCTATCCTTCAAAGCCTTCTACTCTGATGTAGGAAAATGTGGCAAACTAGATAAACCAGGCACCATGCTTGTATATTACTTCCTGAGCTTCCATGCTTAATCTTTTAGTCCTATCTTCCTCCATTGTTCTGACCAAATGCATAGAAAAGGCATCATTCACTAATTTGTAATCAGGGAGATAGTTTGTGCTCTACAACTAAGGGTAATGGTCCCATATATGGCCATCATTTACACTACCACCAATCTTTCCAACTTTGGTCAGTGCATCAAATGTACCCCTATAAGCACATGAATATACAACATATGACGTCATGAAAAATGAACACTCCAGGTCTCCTAAGTTCATCATCTACATATCTAGGGCATCACTAATGATTTTAGCCCAATTTGGCTTGTTATCTGTGTAAAGGCACATCATGATGATCCCATACATCTAGTCCTTGAAGTTTCCAGCAGTAGGCTAGCCTATCACTCTACTCAGTAGGGTGATCATATATTGATATTCATCATTAAAGCCAAACTTGTACAGGTGCACTGGTAATTTGGCAGAGGCAGTGTAAGGGTTGTTCTTTGATCTCCATTGATATATCCTCTTTCTTGCAATCTTTTTGTAATTTTCATATTCAATCTCTAACTTCTTCAGATCCATATTGACTACCTTCTTTCCTAGTGGAAGATTGCAAGTAGTTGCAATTCCTTTAATGGATAAATTTGCATAAACCCTACCATGTTTTTCTACTCTCCTCGTCAGTGGGTTGTAATTTCTAGCACATTCTATTATCAATTTCGGAGCTTCCACGGAATAAGGAAATCCTGCTGCATACCACATTCCTGATGTAAAAACAACATCCAACAGGGTACTTTCTTTATCATTATGCATCTTAGACGACCATGCCACTAAATCTGTGTTTCCCTGGTGTGTATCTCTAATGACACCATACTTGAACTGCACTCCTTTAGGCTGGAAAACATTGGCTTAAGGAATTTAGACTCAGACTTGCTCCTCCTGACGTCTGCAATGGATTCTTGTAATAAAAATGACTGGTCTTACCATGATATCACATGCATGCATACAACATTACTTTTACGGCATCATGCATATTACACTTACTAATCACCATGTCATCATGATATGCATAATCTACAGTTTCAAACCACATGAAAAATATACTACCTGGACATGTAGAAAATGACAACATGAGGGTTTTTAATTACTTACCTGATAATGCTTATCTCCTGGGTTAGGCTGATGATTACAGAAAAGGGGCTCAGATACTAGTGACAATCACGTGTTATGTTCTGCTGCAAGCTGTATGCGTCTGGAGGTAGCTCGTATGAGGGTTTGAATATCTTCTCTGTAAATTCTCATTTCTTCGCAAGGTAAATGCATAATGACCTTGGAAATTCACTTTTAAACTCATTCATCGTGTCAATTAGGGCAAAACCAGATTAAATTGATCAAAACCATTGATCTTCTAGCCGAAATCCATGGATGTTGCCAACTGTTCACATTGCATTCGCAATCGGCAAGAACCACCTACTGCATTTATGTTCATTAAATTTTACTCGGCAAGAGGAGGGGGGTGATCTTTAGAAGATCATGTGATATTTGGAATATTAGGTGATATTCAAAATATGAACCCCTCTGTGTAATATGACCATCCACCTTTGAGAGGGAAAACTAATGTCAGTGGATTGGGTGATATTTAAGAATATCAGGTCATGTTTAAAATGTCAGGTGATATTTGGAATATGACCCCCTAAAACTAAAGTGACCCCCCTTTTGACAGATCAGGATGATGTCACCGTCATATTGTGTAAAGGCACGTCGTTGGAAATATACCTCCATAAGGTAAAAAGGATGATGATGTCATCGTCAGGGTGATTTTCATTGTTCATCGGAATTGGATGACATCACCATCATATTGGCTCTAGGGTGATATTCAAAATATCGGGTGATATTTAGAATATCAGGTGATATTCAAAATATGACCCCCGCAAAATATATGAAGTTGTTTGACGAGTAAATGTCACTACCATGTAAAATTGACATCCAGGGCTCTAGACCACATGATTATTGGGTGATAAAATTGGATCGGGGTGATCTTACCTAAGATGACTGATGTTAAGGAATATGACCCTCCCTGGAATATTAGGTTTGACCACGACTTTGACTCACCATAACTTTCACTCACTAAGGAATATCAGGGTGATCCAAAAGGCAAACCTGCATGAAATTTTGTACTCTTTCCAACCATGAGGCTATTGACATGAAATATTAACTTTGACAAACTAACCTCATCATGATGACTTACCCAACTTCCTTATGTAAGATCACCTGCATGACACACTTTTACCAGACTACCAAAAAGAAGAAAAAACACCAGACAAGCCAAGAAAAAAGTTGGGTCCCTGTTTTGTCAAGTCAAAGTGGGGGCATGTTGTGTAACCACAGAACAACTTGCCACCAAAGAAAACAAACAAATTCCAATGATTCAAGTGAGGTGATCACATTCATATATAGTATTCTAAGTCTTTCTAAGTATAAGCATCATGATCTTTCTGAATGATATAGTTTTATCATGGTAACAATGCTAACAAAGGATTAGGTGTGTGCAAATGATTAAATATCCTCATCTTGAAAGCAAGTTGAAAACATGAGTAACTAATGTTAAGCTACATAGTTTGGGAGCATCCCTCATAGCCAACCTGGATAGAGCCTTGCTTCCTGCAGACTTCCATAGCCTTGACAAGGTTATCTATACAATCCCCCTAAGTAGAGCCCCACTACCAATAGGCATCTATAGCCCTGGTAGATTTACTTAGATGGCCTAATTTATTTCTTTTCTAATTTTTCAATATTTTAAATTCTATATATCTGATATCATCATGTAAGCTCAGTGTGCAAGGTATGGTTACTTGCTGATTTAGGTTGGAGATTATATTGGTAGCAAGGGAGTCCCTTTAGATTTTTTACTTAACACCTATACTTGTGTGTTCAACAAACCCAAGGTTGTTAGGTGAGTCATTGTGAAAGAGTCACTTTGGTCAAGAAAAGGCACCCTAATGAAAGGATATCACAGACCTAATCATAAGTACTTCTCAGAATGAATCATAACCTATATATAAATTTATTCTCATCACTTGAATCCTAACAATTTGTTATTTTCTAGGGTGATGAGCTGCATCATCTTGACTAATCAAAACAAAAACTCAACAAGCAAACAAAATAAAACACAAAACAAAATTGTACAAACAACTATACAAATATACACTATAATACACATGAGTATCATGAAGCTAACTTAGGCTTGGAAATAATGTTTGAGGAATTATCCATTAATTGGTAATGGGACATCCTCACCTATCATTTTTTTAAGCTTGTAAGTATTGTCTCCTAATATCTCAGAAATTTGGAAGGGACCTATCCATAGTTTATCAAACTTACCATGATCTCCCTTCCTCTCATGCGCTTTGTCCCACATCAGGACTAAATCTAAGATCCTGAAGGCTTTAACCCTAGCTCTTTTGTCAAACCAAGATTTGACAACAACCTAATGTTTCGCAAATTGATCAATTGCTTGCCTTCTTTTTTCTTCCAGGTGCATCAACTGAAGCAACCTGACTTCTTGCTTATTGTTTATGCCCAGGTACTCTTGTGCAAACTACAGTGTAGGAATTTTTAGGTTAATAGGGAGGATGGGGTCCACCTCATATACTACATGAAAAGGTGAGTTTCCTAATACAACCTTATTCCTGGTTCTGTCTACCCATAAGGCATATTTCAAAAGGGTGTTACATTCCCTAGGGTTCTTTTCTATTAACTTTTTTATGATATTCAACAAATTTTTATTGGTGGATTCTGCTAATCCATTCCCTTGGGGATAATAATTGGAGGAGAATTTCAATATAATCCCATAATCAAAAGCCCAGCTTGACATTTTTGTTGAAGCAAAAGTAGAGCCATTGTCACATACCAGAGCATAGGGAACTCCATACCTGGTGATTATATTACTTTCCAAAAATTTGATGGCATCTTCAGCATTGTAGGTCTTGCTGCTGACAGCTTCAGTCCACTTGGTATAGTAGTCAATAATCATTAAAACGTACCTATGGCCTAAAGATGATGGAGGATTAATTGGTCCTATGTAATCCATGCCCTATTGTACAAATGGGCACATCTCTCTCTGTTAGAAGCAACCTGACATACATGACAGCATTTACTATGTTCAGCAGTATCCTTGAAAATTGTGGGCTAGTAGTATCCTGCCCTGAGGATAGTGTGAGTAGTGGCCAAGGATGACCCATGTGCTATTCCAAACTTATCATGTAGCTCTAATAATACCTTGTCTACTTCTAGCCTCTCTAGGCATCTTAGGTATATCCCTTCATAATTTTTCTTGAAAAGGACTCCCCCTTTCATCATATACTTCTGTAACCTTATTTTTAGGGCTCTCCTTTGTGAGGCTTGCAGTCTTGGAGGACATCTTCCAGTAATTAGGATGTGCCTAATATCTGAGTACCATTCTCCATTATCTTTAGCATTAATAACATACTGCTGACTCATGATATTAGGGTCAATCTTTGATATCATTTGGCTTAAAGTCTGTCCTCTTACTAGCTTCATGGGTGTAATGTCCATGTCATATTCTTGTAGGATGGTGATCCACTTGGCCCTTTTCTCACCTAACTCACTTTGCATTAATAGCATTTTCACTATTGCATCAGGTACCACAACAATCACTTTACTTCTCAGTATATAGTGCCTGAATTTCTTTACTGCTCTGACCAAAGCAAGTGCCTACCTTTCAATGTCCATGTATCTCAGTTCAGCATCTTTGAAAGGGCAGCTCATGAAGGCTATGGGCTTTTCTTCCTTTTCTTCATTTCTTTGTGTCAACACTGTTGCAGAGGTATGCTCTAAAGCAAATGAATAAATATAGAAGTCCCTGGTGTAGTCTGGACTGATCAGAACTGGAGCATCTGATATAGCTTTTTTAATGTCTTCAAAAGCTGCTCTAGCCTCTGGTGTCCACTCAATTTTTGCATCCTTCTTGAACATGGCATTTAAAGGTCTAACAATTTTAGCAAAGCCAGTAATAAACTTCCTAACAAAATTAATCTTACTGAAGTAAGATTTGAGCTCCTTTTTGCTTCCAAGAAGCTGTATTTTCATAATGGAGTCCACCCTGTCAGGATAAATGATAATCCCATTTTTAGTTATCAGGTGGCATAGTAATTTTCCTGTTGTTACCCCAAATATGCATTTCTTGGGGTTCAAGGATATCCCATATTCTTCACATTTTTTAAGCACATTTCTGAGATCTTCTACATGGTTTCCTCTATCCTTAGATAATACTGTTAAGTCATCCATGTATATGACTACGCATTTTCCTATTAAGCCTCTAAAGGCTATGTCCATTGCTCACTGGAATGTTGCTCCAGCATTTATCAACCCAAACAGCATGTGCCTATAGGTGAATATCCCCCACTTTGTGGTGAAGGTAGTTTTTAGTCTGTCTATCTTGTTCACCATTACCTAGTTATAGCCTAAGAAACCATCCAGAAATGACATCATTTTAGCACCATTCACTATTTGTAGGACCTCATCTAGGGAAGGTAAAGGATAATTATCCTTCTTAGATGCTCTGTTTAAACTCCTGAAGTCCACACATAGTCTGATGTCACCATTTTTCTTTCTCACTAGGACCAGATTTGCTACCCAGGTGGAGTGCCTCAAAGGAAATATGATCTTGGCATTTAACAGTTTCTTAACCTTCTCAAAAATAATGGGTTCCAGCAAAGCATTGATAGGCCTTTGCTTTTGTCTAAAAGGCTTGGCATCTAGCTTGAGGGGTATGGTTTGAGTAATGACTGATGTGTCATACATTTTTATCTCATCATAGGTCCAGGCAATGACATGGATGTAATCTTTGAGAGCTTGGGTAATTCCTTACAACTCTTCCTTTGTGCAAACTTTTCTTATCAAGACATTTTTCTTTTCATCATTATGTCCAATATTCACCTGTGAATATTCTCCTCCATCAGCTTTTGGAAGATCCTTCTATTTCAACATATTGTCCAGATCAAATGCTCTCTCTAGCTCTATCATTCCTTTTGGAATCTTATTACTGGACAACTCTAAAATTTCTTCCTCCTCCCAAACATGATCCTCTACATTGTTCTCATCTATGATCTGAGCATCAAATATATCCCTATTGGAGATGAAATCTAAGATATGTTGATCATCGTCGAATACTTGGAGGTTGGTTACATTGTCAGGCATAGAAGGTACTGATACTAGCTCTACTAAAAATATTTTTAGACCAGAAATAGATAGTGGCTCCAATGTGCTAGTAGCCTGGGCTAAAGCATCTGCCCTATGGTTTTGTCCTCTGGGTACGTGGGTGATGTTAAATGCATCAAAGTCTTCAATCAGGTCCCACACCCTTTGTCTATAATTAGACAGTTTTTTATAATTGTAGGAGTAGATTCCTCTTACTTGTCTCACTAGTAATTCTGAGTCTCCATAGACATGCAGAATTTTCACTTTCTTCTTGAGGGCAAACAATATCCCATGAATCAGAGCTTCATACTCTGTTACATTATTAGTGTAGGGGAACTATAGTTTGTATGCTACCAAGTAGGATTTTCTAGATGGATCAACAAGATCTATCCCTACTCCAGCTCCTTATTTTGACTTGGATCCATCAAATCTAAGGATCCATGGCTTATCTTCAGCCAAAGGCTTATCTGAGCCTTCTTGCTTCTTTGCAACTCTGGCAGCTTCTCCACTTGATATCCATTTTAACTTAGCTTTCTCAGACTTCATCTTTCCTTTCTTCTGTGAAGCTGATGCCTCTTCTTTCTTTCTACCATTAGAAGGATGATCTTCTAGATTAGGTGATGTATCTCTTTTCAAAATATGTAAACACAGTGAAAGTAGTTTCTGAGTGAGGTGCTTCATGTAACCTACACCAGCCTTCAATCAAGACATCCTGTGGGGATCTCTGCTGTTGTGTCATCTTCTAAATCTCTTTTGACAGAAACGCTTCAAATTTAGATAGATTGTTGCCTCTGTCTTCATCAGATAACTCGTAATCTGATTCAACAAAACAATCACTCCCTGGGGTGATTTTATTTTTTCTCTTAACATTCTTTGGTTGCATACCAGCATCTCTTCCATCATCTGAACATGACTTTCATCTTGCTATATAGCTTCCTCTGTTCCTGTAGAAGACAAACAAAAATTAGAGTCACTATCACTGTCACTATCTGCAGAACTTACCTCTGATGATGATGATGATAGTGATTCATCACTACATGCCTATTCCAGCTCCATCATATCTATGTATGCTTCACAAGTCTTCTCAGAATGTGACTCATTATGCAACCTGCACCATCCATCTATTATAATATCATTAACAAGTATCTTTAATAATTTACATCACTTCACCTGTTTAGATAAATGCATCTCGAAATTCCTGAAGTGATCTACCTCATTCTCATTCTCATGGTTATAATCAGACTCTATAATTGTTTTGTCATCCTGAAGGTCATCATCATGATGATGAACATCATACATCAGGATTTCTTCTATCTTGATAGTCTGAGGTCTTGTTAGTGCCTGAATTGACTGACAATTTTTGAGGAATTTTCATGCAGGCACTTTCCCTAAGTATCCAAAAAAATGTTCTAAGTGTTGGACCTCCTCAGCATTTTTTAGCTGCATCATCATATTTTCTTTGATGAGGAGATCATCATCATCATCTTGTCTTCGATGATGGTCCGCAGCATCATGTTTTCTGTCGACTTGTTTTTCATCAGGATCATCATTTTTCAATATCGGGTGATGTTTGGATATCATCCCGATCCTGCTGATGAGCTACAGTGTGCCCTGATTTGCTTGCGGGGGTGATTTTTCAAGTATCCGGTGATCTTCCAATTATCACCTTGCCCTTTTATGATGATGATGTCACCCCGATCTTCTGAAGGGGTTATTCTCTGAGTTGTTCGACCTGACTTATTTTTTCTGAAGGGTCGTCATCATCATCATCATATTTCCAGTTATCACCGTGTTGCTTGCGAGGGTCATCATATTTTCTGCCTGCATGATCTTTCGCGGGGTGATATTTTAACGTCGGGTGATCTTGGTTAAGATCATCCTGATGATGTTGTTGAAGAGTTCTAAGTATGACCCGATATTCACTGGGGTCATCATATTTTGAACGTCAGGATGATCTTAGTCAATATCATCCTGATGTTGTTGTATCACTTCATGTTCGTTGTTTTATCATCCTGATGATGCTGACGTCATTCTTATATCGGGGTGATATCTATTTCTCTGCCTATCTGCATCATGATATTTCCGAAGGAGGGGGTGATATTTTCATTTTTGAATATCACCCGGATGTATGTTTGTTCCAGCGTCATGATGATGCTGATATCAAGGAGATATCCGCCTGCCGACTTCGTGTATTATCTAGTGGGGGGTGATCTTTTCAAGCATCATCATATTCATCTATCACCCCGATCTTATAGTGGAGCTACAGTGCAGCATGATATTTGTGCATCAGGATGATATTTCCAAATATCCGGTTATCTTCCGAATATCATCCTGATGTCGATATGATGATGACGTCATCAAGGTCCGGGGGGTCATATTTCTAACACTGATCATCTTGTGGAGATCCCCCGATATTTGCAAACATGATGATGACGTCATCCAGATATGAGGAGGTGCACAGTAGGTAGATATGATGATGACGTCAGCAGGATATGATGATGACATCATCAGGATGTTCATCAGCTAAGCAAGAGGATGTTCCTCCGATGGATCAGGTTGTGCCGATGAAGGCGATTATCATGCAGGTTATATTGCGATATGATGCTGACATCAGGGTGATATTTCAAGCAACAGGATATCATGCTGTTGGAGGATGATGATGAAGTCTTATACTAGTGTCGTCAGGAGCAAAAGCACCGACATCATATAAGCTCATGACCTAGTATATAAAGTGTTAAAGAGGTTGCTGCGGGGTGCATGTGGGATAATTGATATCCTGCATATTTTCATATATCATGACGATGAATCTTGGTGGGAAATGGTTGCGATCGACTGTTTGACGTTTTCCCGAGGCCGCGGGTTGGTGCGCCATTAATGGCGAAGGTTGCAGAGGTATGGGTGGATCTGGTACCCGATTGAAGGTGTACATCGACGGACAGTGGCGCAGGGCTCGATGTTTCTTCCTGTCTCCTCCCCTACCTGCTGCATTCATGTTTACACACCAATCTGGTAGTGCGTTGAGCACCATTTTTCTGATACTGTGTATCTGGCGGGATTTTTGGTCAACCATGTAATTAATTGCTGTGGTACACTACCTGGCTGTTATAAGCAGGAAGTGTTACTCATTTTTGGTTGTTGAAAGTTGAAGATTTTTGGCTCTGTAATTCAAAACAAGCTGATCTGGTTGCTCTGTACAGCTTAACCTGTGAGTCTATGTATCTCTTGTTGTATGTTTTTGGCATGAACCCACTGATTTCATGATTAATCTTATATGAGAAATGCTATCTTAGCATGTGTTGTGTTAATTCTATCTCTAGTATTGCATGTATTCTTCTTCTGAATCTGGATATTTGGGTAATGTTTAGATTCTAGAGCATAGAATTCCTATGTTGAATGTCTGATCTTTTAACTTCTGCTCAAAGAGTAGATTAAACTGTTTTCAGGTTGAACATTGGGAAGGGTATACTGCAGTAGGGATGCCATAAGTAGAGATAACTTAACACTCTATATTGGGAGATATTTGCAAGGCAGGTATCACATATATCCCCCTGAAATCTAGTTTTAGCTGTTCATGTTGATCATTCACAGGTGTATGTCTACTGACTCCAGGCCCTGGATAGGCACCAATCTTGCTTTGTTTTTGTGTTACAACCATGTCCAGCTTTGCATCCAAACTTAAAATCCAAATCAAAATCTAAAACAACCATTAGGACATTAGAATTAGTTTTAGGATCATCAGTCCTCTGTCTACAACTGCAAATAGGCCCAAAGCTAGCCCCTTTGCTCTTATCTTTCAGTTTTGGTCTACTTACAGGAGGACTTATCTGCTTTCTGTCAGCATCCCAGCCTTGTATGCATATCCTCATGGATGTTGAGTAGGGAATACCCCCCTAGGTCTTGCAGAGCCTGAAGAAGAAGAGGAGATAAAATATAGAGTCTATCTCCTACACTGTTGGCCCCTGGCCCAGAGATCCTGTTGATCACTGATGGCTACCTTGTAGGGAAATCTGGGAATAAGCATCCAGTCTGGGAAAAAACCAACAGAAATTGGCGACTCCGCTGGGGAAGTTGATGTAAAGTGATATCCTGCAGTCTTTGGTGAAGTTTTGCTCTGCTAGTGGAATGAACTCAGAAACATATTTGATGAGCTTTCAGCTGCTGTAAATTTTGTCCTCTTTGGAGAGGTGGCGACTCTGCAAAAAAGATCTAAATGCACATGAAAGATAGATTTATGTTATTGGTTGAAAGATGTACATATTTATGCATCTGTATGAGAAAAGGTACCTTGTTACTTCCCCTTTATTTTCTGTTTTACTGCATAGGTTGGATGCCAGGGGAAGCCTTAGGTCTTAGACAGACAAAGGATGTCTAAGAGTAAGATTTTTATGAATCCAAGTATGAATTATCCCATACTCAGTGGTGAAATGTTGAATAAAAGAATAGAAGAGATAAGAAATAGGTTCATATTCTTAGAGGCTGAGCAGGCCCAGTTAAAAAGCAGTAACCCTGTTGTGTCTGCCAGTCAGAAAGCTAAACCTCCTGTCAGCCCTTTTGATCCTTTGTATGACCAACTGGATTTGTCATGGGTGGATTATAAAGTAGAAACTATGCCTGCTAGGATATACTGTCAGATGCCTAGATTTAGTGGTCACAGTGTATGTGATGGGAATGCACATATCCAAAATTTTCACAGTTTTATGGGAAAATATTCATTCAGAGATGAGGATATGTGGATGAGGTTTTTTGTTAGGTCCTTTGATGCAAAAGCAAAAGACTGGTATTTGAGCTTTTCAAAAGGATCCTTTGCCTGTTGGGATGAGCTTGCTGACTGTTTCAAGGAAGAATTTGCAAAAGAACCGGCTGATCTTGTTGCAGAATTGATGAGAATCAGAAAACAAGATGAAGAGCCATGTGTTGATTTCAGTCATAGGTTTGCAATAGCCCTTTCACAGATCCCAGAAGTCTTCAGACCTGATATTTCAGCCTGTGTTGGCATATTCTTTGAGGCTTTTGAGGAGGGTTTTAGTGCAATACTGAGGGATTTCAAGGTGACAAGTATGCAGATGGCATACAGGTTCATAGAAAAGATAGAAAAAATTAGAAATGTGTACCTGCTGAAACCCCTGTCCCCAGGCCTTGGTGTGAGAAATGGTTATGAAGCTGCAAATGACCAAATGATTATGGCATCATGTGCAGATAAAAATGAAAATAAAAGCATAGAGGTTGAGACTGCTGTGTTTGAACATAATGCTAACAATACTGCTCAACTGGATTGTTCACCAGTTGAGGATGCCAGTGAAAGGACTAATGAGGATTCCCATTGCAATGATGAGGCAGCTGACCATGAAAACAATAATGAGGTTGTGGACAGCGATGAGCAATTTTTGGAATGGACCTGTGGAGACAATTGTGAGTATTGTACTCAAGACAGAGAAGATATAAGCAGACAGAGAAGCAGTCCTATGTGTGACCCATTGCCTACCTTTCAAACACATGGAGATCATGAAGAGCAGTCAGAAATTGAAATAAGTGCTAGTTCAGAGCATGATTGTTTTTCATTTGATGGCTGTTTTGCTTATGACACACAGGCTGATACTCCTCCATAGAGTGAATCCATTGGTGATGAAAATGTGTGCTCTGCTGCCCATGAACAGATGGCATACTATGATGAAACTGATGCACCTGGGTCACCCATTTATGACGCATATGGTGATGAGGATCTTTCTGAGTATGGTGAGGATCTAGACATTATTTTTGGCTTAGATTCTGTTTCTCATCCTGATGAAAGAGGAAACAACATACATCAGGTAAGTGACTGTGAAAATGTGCCTGATTTGAAAGAGATGCCAGAGCCTGATCTTTTCCAGCCTGGTGCTGCTGATTGTTGTGTACATGATGTGCACAATTGTGATTTTGAAAGCTTTTTTTTTATGTGCCAGCATATAATACAATGAGCCCTGATCTTCCTAGTTGTGTGGTGGACTTTGAGTGTTTTCAGTTTTCAGTCCAGCTAGGAGATCATGTTGCAATGCATATTGCTAATATAGATGACAAGTACTATATGCCATATGAGTATGCATTGCCTGATACATTCTGCACCCACATGTCACATGATGCTGAAGGTTATCTGCACAGGTTTGATAATGACAAGCCAAATCAGAGGGTTGAATATGCAGATGACAAGATTTGTTTGTGGGTGGATCTTTGTAGTATCTCCAAGCTTGACCCAGTGCATGCAGATGAAAACAAGATATTTGACAAAGGGAGATACATGTTTTTCTTTTCTTGGTGGCCTTAGGCCATCAAGTGTGTTTGGTGATGCAGGTCGGTGTAGTATTTGACTCTGTGCCCAATGGATAAGGGACTGGTCTGCATCCCAGAGATCTGGGGTTCTCGCTGCAGTCTTGCACCTGCACGTCCCCAGACAGAGCCAGTGTTAGTGCCTGAATTGACTGAAAATTTTTGAGGAATTTTCATGCAGGCACTTTCCCTAAGTATCCAAAAAAATGTTCTAAGTGTTGGACCTCCTCAGCATTTTTCAGCTGCATCATCATATTTTCTTTGAAGAGGAGATCATCATCATCATCTTGTCTTCGATGATGGTCCGCAGCATCATGTTTTCTGTCGACTTGTTTTTCATCAGGATCATCATTTTTCAATATCGGGTGATGTTTGGATATCATCCCGATCCTGCTGATGAGCTACAATGTGCCCTGATTTGCTTGCGGGGGTGATTTTTCAAGTATCCGGTGATCTTCCAATTATCACCTTGCCCTTTTATGATGATGATGTCACCCCGATCTTCTGAAGGGGTTATTCTCTGAGTTGTTCGACCTGACTTATTTTTTCTGAAGGGTCGTCATCATCATCATCATATTTCCAGTTATCGTCGTGTTGCTTGCGAGGGTCATCATATTTTCTGCCTGCATTATCTTTCGCGGGGTGATATTTTAACGTCGGGTGATCTTGGTTAAGATCATCCTGATGATGTTGTTGAAGAGTTCTAAGTATGACCCGATATTCACTGGGGTCATCATATTTTGAACGTCAGGATGATCTTAGTCAATATCATCCTAATGTTGTTGTATCACTTCATGTTCGTTGTTTTATCATCCTGATGATGCTGACGTCATTCTTATATCGGGGTGATATCTATTTCTCTACCTATCTGCATCATGATATTTCCAAAGGAGGGGGTGATATTTTCATTTTTGAATATCACCCGGATGTATGTTTGTTCCAGCGTCATGATGATGCTGATATCAAGGAGATATCCGCCTGCCGGCTTCGTGTATTATCTAGTGGGGGGTGATCTTTTCAAGCATCATCATATTCATCTATCACCCCGATCTTATAGTGGAGCTACAATGCAGCATGATATTTGTGCATCAGGATGATATTTCCAAATATCCGGTTATCTTCTGAATATCATCCTGATGTCGATATGATGATGATGTCATCAAGGTCCGGGGGGGTCATATTTCTAACACTGATCATCTTGTGGAGATCCCCTGATATTTGCAAACATGATGATGACATCATCCAGATATGAGGAGGTGCGCAGTAGGCAGATATGATGATGACGTCAGCAGGATATGATGATGACGTCATCAGGATGTTCATCGGCTAAGCAGGAGGATGTTCCTCCAATGGATCAGGTTGTGCCGATGAAGGCGATTATCATGCAGGTTATATTGTGATATGATGCTGACGTCAGGGTGATATTTCAAGCAACAGGATATCATGTTGTTGGAGGATGATGATGAAGTCTTATACTAGTGTCATCAGGAGCAAAAGCACCGACATCATATAAGCTCATGACCTAGTATATAAAGTGTTAAAGAGGTTGCTGCGGGGTGCATGTGGGATAATTGATATCCTGCATATTTTCATATATCATGACGATGAATCTTGGTGGGAAATGGTTGCGATCGACTGTTTGACGTTTTCCTGAGGCTGCGGGTTGGTGTGCCATTAATGGCGAAGGTTGCAGAGGTATGGGCGGATCTAGTACCCGATTGAAGGTGTACATCGACGGACAGTGGCGCAGGGCTCGATGTTTCTTCCTGTCTCCTCCCCTACCTGCTGCATTCATGTTTACGCGCCAATCTGGTAGTGCGTTGAGCACCATTTTTCTGATACTGTGTATCTGACGGGATTTTTGGTCAACCATGTAATTAATTGCTGTGGTACACTACCTGGCTGTTATAAGCAGGAAGTGTTACTCATTTTTGGTTGTTGAAAGTTGAAGATTTTTGGCTCTGTAATTCAAAACAAGCTGATCTGGTTACTTTGTACAGCTTAACCTGTGAGTCTATGTATCTCTTGTTGTATGTTTTTGGCATGAACCCACTGATTTCATGATTAATCTTATATGAGAAATGCTATCTTAGCATGTGTTGTGTTAATTCTGTCTCCAGTATTGCATGTATTCTTCTTCTGAATCTGGATATTTGGGTAATGTTTAGATTCTAGAGCATAGAATTCCTATGTTGAATGTCTGATCTTTTAACTTCTGCTCAAAGAGTAGATTAAACTGTTTTCAGGTTGAACATTGGGAAGGGTATACTGCAGTAGGGATGCCATAAGTAGAGATAACTTAACACTCTATATTGGGAGATATTTGCAAGGCAGGTATCACATATATCCCCCTGAAATCCAGTTTTAGCTGTTCATGTTGATCATTCACAGGTGTATGTCTACTGACTCCAGGCCCTGGATAGGCACCAATCTTGCTTTGTTTTTGTGTTACAACCATGTCCAGCTTTGCATCCAAACTTAAAATCCAAATCAAAATCTAAAACAACCATTAGGACATTAGAATTAGTTTTAGGATCCTCAGTCCTCTGTCTACAACTGCAAATAGGCCCAAAGCTAGCCCCTTTGCTCTTATCTTTCAGTTTTGGTCTACTTACAGGAGGACTTATTTGCTTTCTGTCAGCATCCCAGCCTTGTATGCATATCCTCATGGATGTTGAGTAGGGAATACCCCCCTAGGTCTTGCAGAGCCTGAAGAAGAAGAGGAGATAAAATATAGAGTCTATCTCCTACACTGTTGGCCCCTGGCCCAGAGATCCTGTTGATCACTGATGCTACCTTGTAGGGAAATCTAGGAATAAGCATCCAGTCTGGGAAAAAACCAACAGGTCTTATGGAGTAAACTCCAAGTTCCACATCCACATACATGATCTCATTAGTTTTGTTATATTTGCTGATCATGTGCTTCATTCTAGGCTCAGTGTCTATTCTTATTTGGTTTGGTATCACCTTCCAAGGTAACCACATGTGGCTGAAATCTATTGACATGTATATGTTAAGGGTTTTAGACCAGTCCCTACTGAGCAACATCCCATAGGTATCAGGTATATCAACTACTTGAATGCCAATATAATATTGGATTCTAGGATTTGATGCTAATTGCATATGATTGTGAGTTAGTTCTCCTACCATGCTCACTTTTGTTTTGTCCAGTTGTGTCACTTTCTTCAAAGATTTAGCAGGATACAATCCTAAAGCATTTCATATAGATAGGGGCATTACATTGGTAGATGCTCCTGAATCTATTATATAGTTGTGCAGGTTTTTGTTGAACATCCTTATGGTAAGGAGGAATGGAGGTGACTCACTTTTATCTCTATATAAGGTCATGTGGGAGGTGTCTGCAGCTTGAACAGTAGCTGGCACCTTGTGTTTAACATTATTGTCTCTAGTAGCATAATCCTTACTACCAGACTGACTTGAGGGATGATTATCCTCTTTTAGAGTAGGATCATCTAGTGATTTCATAAACACTTTCTTAATGGCAGGAGTTTTAAGCAATTCTGACAAGGATAGGCTGATTTTGATCTTCTTCATCTCGTCGACTAGATATGTGACTAACTTGTCAGATTCATGAGGTAGATTCATAGCCTTTGATGCATTATTTGGTGATGCAAAATATTGAGCATTAACCTTGGGAAATCCTGGGTTATTACTTGCCTTGGGATCAGGAGGTGTATTAAAATTATTTGGAGGCAAGGAAGAGGTCAATGGACTAGTAGGTTTGTTGGCATTATTTCTCAGGTTGTAGTTATGCTTGCTCTGATACTATTGTTGGTATGCATGTACCTCCTCATGTTCATTTGAAGGCTCATTTTCATCTTCAAAGGGGAAAACATAATTTGACTAAAAAACCATGGTTAATTCCTCACATGCCAGAGTGTAATTTTGTTGAGCAGGTACTGTCTACTAATAAGGATTATGAGTGTAACTTTCTAGTACTAAGGTTGACTCTAGTAGTCTGTTTGGGTTCACCAGGAGGCTAATTGTCTAGGGGTGATGGCAAGGAACCATTGTTTGTCCTAGTGTTCCACACTCTAGGCTATCTTTGAGGATTATTATTGCCATTATTGTTGTTATAATTGTTGTTGTACCCCCTATCAAGATAATTTGGTATGTCATTGGTATAGCCTCTATTCTGGTTAGGCTGGGAGTAGACATTTTAGCTCCTTAAGTGAGTAATCTCAGTTGTAAGTTTCCTTAGCTAAGGTGATATTTCCTTAATCTCTTCTTTCTCTTCCTGAGCCTTAGCCACTACATTTTTTTTTAAAGGTTTAAAAAAGGAAGATCCATTGTTTTGATTTTTCTGATCTACAACCTGAGGTGCTTGTATTTGTCCAAGATACTGCATCATCTGGCCATTTCCATTTGGAGGTGAAATGATACTCAGTGGAGGTATTTGCAAAGGTGCTAGCATCATGGCTCCATTAGGCTATTGCTGGGCAGGATATCTTGGGTAACCAGGAAGTGTGGTAAATGCTATGTTTGGTGTAGGAGCAGGAACTAACTGTTGGCTGACCTTGATAGCTTCTTGAAAAGCTAGTGTTAAAGTTGTAACATTAGGATGTGCTCTCCTAATAAACCTGGAAGTTAAAGGATCCAGGGCTGAATAATATATGCTCCTTGTAGCTTCATCAGTCACAGTATAAGGGGTAACTAACTTTGACAATATTTTCTGGAACCTAGCATTAAAGTTAGCTATAGGTTCTCCTTCAAATCATTTAATTGTGGCAAATAGGTGATAGTTCATTGAAGGATCCATAGGTATTTTGAACCTATCAGTGAAATCTTTCTCTAAGATAGCCCATGATCTGACTGAACCCTGACCAAGACTAATATACTAGTTATAGGCTTCTTCCCCTAAGGAAAAAGGAAATAACCTGCATACAACATCTTGATGCTCTATTCTGGCTCTACAATAGGCTTCTTTAAAAGTTTTGATACGATCATCCACATCCTGATATGGATGATATTTTGGATAGATTTTATCCAGATTATTTGGTAAAGCATGATAAGCATTAAAAGTTAAAGGTGATTCTATTGCAAATAATGACATTGCAATCGATGGAGGTTGAACTTGAGGTATGATCGGTTGAGGTTGACACTGAGGTGTAACTGGTGATCCTGTAGGTATTTACAAGCTAATAGGAGTTACAGGAGGATGTTCTGGTGATGCTCCTAAAGCACTAGAACAAGGAGTGTGATGAATGTCAATAGTTCTAGATCTAAATCCTCTGACAGGTAATTCTTCAAAAAGTCTGGTGGATCGGGACCTAGTGTTTAGCTTGTGAGCCAAGATGTCTCAAATTTAAGGGAAATCAGCTAGTTATCTGTAAAGATCAGTTGGAATTTACCAGTGAAGGTTGTATTTATGGTCAAAAAGTTAGACTAATTGGATAATTATGGAATATTTGCATGAACAATGCAAATATGGGGTGATATTTAGGTCTAGTGACACTTGCAACCAGCTATCAGGTTTCTAAAGCATATTACCTCAAAGCTTTGAAAAATTTACCTAAAATAGGACTGATCTTTGCAAATTCATGATGATCTACCACAAAGCTTGCAATATTTATGATTAATTTTGAAAATTTCACAAATGATTAGCATGTGTAAGCATAATACAACAAATCTTTGCGTATTACTTGAAATTCAGAGGTGTTTCAATGTTACCTTACTACTTGCATCATCAAATTTGATAAAACTTACTGATGATGAGCTTCTGGTCTCTCACCAATTTATGTTGCATTAGGAGTAAAGAGCCTACCTAAGATGAATTGATGACTGAAGCAATGGTGTTCTTTTCCTATTTTGCCCTCAGAGTGCCAACTTATGTTGATCATGATGTTAGTTATAAACAAACATAGAATAAAAGTTACACAACAACCTTTACTCATCTTGAAAGATACGATGAATTCAAAGAATTCATGATCCCAAGTCTCCATTGATTAGTTCTTAATCTTTTGACATTACTCAGTGGTTGATGTGTGTTGCTATTTCCATTCGGGGGCCTTACATTTGCTTATCAGTAGGATTCTGTTCCTATAATGATGCTACACAGAAAGGTTATTCTACACAATATATTCCTACAAATATTATGTCTATACTTAGATCTTTGCATGATATTTCTCAATTTTACATGCTTACTTCAAATATGCTAGGAATCTTCAGTTATCTACGAGATGTTTGCATATTTATATAATTTGCTTCTAATTATCTATTATTTACAATTGTGATGGTGAATTGTTCTAAAATTAAAAGAAATGTAAAATAATATTTCAAATTATGATGAATCTTTAGCTATTGAGTCACATACACACTTGATACTATCATTAGGAGAAGAAATCAAACCATATGTTCACCAAGATGTTCCACAACTAGATACAGATGATGCTAACTTTAGAGGATGGTGAATGAAAACAATACAAGAAGACTAATGAGCACTCCAAGGGACGTAGCTAATCAAAGAAAGTATCAAGAATCTAGACACAGATTACTTAGGATTTACTACGATTTGTAATCAAAATGGTCTTCTCTTTCATTAAGTATGCAAAAACATGTATATTTACAATAACTTTGAAATAGGCCCTGATATTTCAGCAAACAAATTTCAATTAAGCTTCTGAATGTTTAAAACAAGGCATCCCTACACCTTTTATAGAATAAGGTGAGGGAGCAGTTATACATGATCTACGATTAAGATTTATCAATTAAGATCAACGGTGCATATTCCTTTTGACTCGGTCAACTGTTTCACATGGCACAGGTTGCCAGCTAGTAACCATCTAGGTAACTTATTTTCTTAAGTACCTGATGCAGATATTTCCCTTGTGGTGCATCTTCATCTACTCATCAAGTTCTTCTTCTTCATCCTCATGATCATCATGATCATCACTTTCTGTATCTTCATCCTCCTGATGCATGTCTTCCTGTATATGGACCTACATTATCGTCCTGATATTTTCATATGCTCCTACTACTCTTTCAACTTCCCCACCATCCTGAGTTTTGGCTTTGCTGATGGCATGCTTATGTGCTTGGAATTTATCTCTGAGGTTTTCTAGCTTATTATTCCTACTGCTCAATGTTTCATTATAGTTCTCCACCCTGACCTTGATCCTCATGATCTTGTTCATTGCTTCTTCTGTCAGGTGGTTAAGAGGGTCATCAGCCATTGGCTAGAAGTTATTATGCAGAGCTTTTATGGCAAAGTCTGCATCTTGGTTCTCAATTTTACCTTCTACTTTCCCCTCTAAGGCCTCCAAGACTTCTACTTCATAAGACATCATGTTGTGTAGTTTCATACTGATATCTCTTAGTTTACTGCTACACTTCTTCAATACATCACATTCAAACCTAATGTCTTTATACCAAATATCTACTAGCATGGAAGAGTTATTATCCAGCACCAAATTGTTGATTAGGACCTGAGGATTAATCCTCTTTATTCCACTCAAAGCACCCAAGGCTTTCTCTAACTGAAACAACCTTCTTCCGGTCTCAGTCTATAATTTATCTACTTTCCTCCTTGAGATACTCAAAGAATTCCACCTCTGCAAAGAGGCTTTCACTACTTCTTCAGCTCCTATTAGTGTTGATGACATCCATTCCTCATAATTACTAACTCATGCTTCATAAGGTCTAATTTATTAACCTCCTCTTGAGAAATTGTAGTCAATGGGACTGCCTGATTTGATATTGCATTGTCAGGGTTAATCAACCCTTTTATGTATGAATGTAGCTGAGTAATGTGCTCTTTATGCTTCTTATTCTTCTCTTTATGCTTCTTATTCTTCTCCTTTTCTTTCTTGACCCTTTGGGTTAAAGAATCTATTATATCCTTCCCTTCTTGACCTTCTTGATCTTCATTGGCAAACCCCAAGTCAACTGTGGTGATCTGGAACTCTTCTAGGGCAATTTTGCCTTTCTCCTTCTCAACCATGGGAAGTGCTACCTAGACAGTCCTTCTGCCTGTAGTAGGATCTTTTCTAATGGAAGATGTTAATTTGGCCTTCCTCTTAGGCTTCATGATGGTTTCTGAGAATAATGTTGAAATATCAAATTCTTGAATCTCAAAACCTGATTCTGTACCTATTTCTTTCTCTAGCCATTGAGGTACTTGGTCTGCAGATCCTTGATGTCTGTCATCATCATGTTTTTCATGATCATGTCCACCCTGATCTCCAATATTTGTCTCTGTTCTCGGTGGATAGGGTGATTTACTCATTTCTTCCTCATGATACTCTTCATGAGGGGGATCCTGTGGTACTTCCTCCTGTTGAGGAACTTCTTCTAGCAGAGGGTGATCATGTTATGTATCTGCATGTTGGTCCTGGACCTGATCTTTCACTTCCTCCTTTTGTGTCTCATCCACTTTAGGAATTTCCTCATCCTGATGCACATTTATATCTGTGGATATCATTATGTTTGAACTAGGTGCATTTACCTGATCTTGGATCACATTTTGCTCCTCACCTAATGTATGTACCTCCTAGGTCTTTAGGTCATCATGACCTGATATATCATTATCACCTAAGGTTTCTTGAGTCCGGAGGGCATCATCATTTGATGTATCTTTGTCGTCCCCACCTTTTTGCTAGACTTCTACTATTTTGGGTTCAGCAGGTATTTCTTGTTGTTGCTCACCCATATCTAGAGCGTTACTCTTCACTTCTAATTGTTTGACTTCTTCAACATTTTCTATTTTATCAGGTGCACCCGCTTGATGTTTAAGATGTGTTACATCCTCCCTATATGTTAAGTCTATCACCTCAGGGCTAGTCACCTGATCAACTAACTTATCAAGCCCTATTTGTTGGGCTGCCCTCTCTGGATTGTTCTCTTTCTCTTGCTCTACTTGCTTCAACTCTTCTAATACCACCATCTGTGCTAATGGGGTTCCTTATGGAGTTATGTGGGTGTTAGAAGCAAGGGTCTCCATCTGCTGAGAGGCTACATTTTATACCCCCTCACCATCTGATAGGTCCACAGTCTCCTCTAGCGAGAAAGGACCGCTTTGACCTGCTACAATGGTTTCTTTGGCTTGCTCTTCAGCCTTCTCAGTCTTAAAATAAATAATGGTAGGAAGTGGCACATCATGTTGCAATTCTTTCCTAAACACTTCACTACCTACTCCCCTTAATACTTTGGGGTCATGTCTTATTTCACCCCTCATAGATGTTCTATGTCTCTTGGGTGGTGATGCCACTAGGGGTGCCTTCCTCATTCTTGTGACTCTCATGGTGTTTTCATCTGCAAGTTCTTTATTTATTGGCTCCTTCTCTATAAGGATATCCTCTTCTACATTTTGCTATGAGATTTGGCCCTTATCTAGCACTCCTGCTGTCTCCATAGCTGGCCTTAGGATTCTTTTTGTACTTCGTTCATCCACCAAATACTGTGTAGATGAGTCTAATGCCTATTTTGATGCAGATGCACCTTCAGCTGGTATGTCAACTCTTTCAATTATTATCCCTTTTGGTTCATTATCATTATTCTTTTTTCTAGGGGGTCCTTTGCTTTGTTTCTGAGGTGGCATCCTTTCTCCATTAGATTTTCTCTTCTCAATGAGGAAGTCATCATGTTCTTCATGTAGAATCTCCTGCCTTTTCCTCTTGTTGTCTACTGTGATAGCCACACCTTTCTTTTTAAGTATATTGATTTGTTCATTTACCCATGCTTTGGTCAATTACAGCTCCCCTCCTATAAACTGATCTAATGAAATGTCTTCAAGTTGCATCAGGCCAGGGGTTGAAATGGTGTCATTATACACCTTTTTATCTTCATATTCATTGGATATGGTCTTGCCATTATCTTTCTTCAATTGTGTAGGCACTGGCATACAATCAAATGTCCTGATCTGATTGAGGGTGAGTCTTTGATATTTTCTTCTTCAAACCTCAGTCTCATCCTCATAGTCTATCCAGAAATCCTCTAAGTGTTTCTGATGAATGGGCTTCCCCATGATCTTCTATATTCTCCCATAGGGGTCATATGATCTGGCCAATGGGAATGGCTATAAATTCATCATGCTCAGACCAGCTATGGCCTTCTTTATATTTTTCAAATCATGGCATATATACCACCCTATAGTTATTGGAAACAAAACAAGAGGAATCTTATTATTTTATTTTTATGTATTCAGTATTGTTGATACCTACCTCAAGAATTCCATCAGGACTACCCCATTAGTAGGGTACTTGGGTAACATGAATGGCTGTCCTTCAAAGCCTTCTACTCTGATGTAGGAAAATGTGGCAAACTGGATAAACTAGGAACCATGCTTGTATATTTCCTGAGCTTCCATGCTCAATCTTTTAGTCCTATCTTCCTCCATTGTTCTGACCAGATGCATAGAAAAGGTATCATTCAGTAATTTGTAATCAGGGAGATAGTTTGTTCTCTGCAACTGAGGGTAATGGTCCCATATATGGGCATCATTTAGACTACCACTAATCTTTCCAACTGTGGTCAGTGCATCAAATGTACCATTGTAAGCACATGAATATACAACATATGAAGTCATGAAAAAGGAACACTCCAGGCCTCCTAAGTTCATCATCTGCATATCTAGGGCATCACTGATGATTTTAACCCAATTTGGCTTGTTATCTATATAAAGGCACATCATGATGATCCCATACATGCAGTCCTTGAAGTTTCCAGCAGTAGGCTAGCCTGTCACTCTGTTGAGTAGGGTGATCATATATTGATATTCATCATCAAAGTCAAACTTGTACAGGTGCACTGGTAATTTGGCAGAGGCAGTGTAAGGGCCATTATTTGTTCTCCACTGATATATCCTCTTTCTTGCAGTCTTTTTGTTATTTTCATATTCAATCTCCAACTTCTTCAGATTCATATTGACTACATTCTTTCCTAGTGGAAGATTGAAAGTAGTTGCAATTCCTTTAATGGACAAATCTACATAAACCTTGCCATGTTTTTCTACTCTCCTCATCTGTGGGTTGTAATTTCTGGCACATTCTATTTCAATTTTGGAGCTTCCATGGAATAAGGAAATCTAGCTGCATACCACATTCCTGATGTAAAACCAACATCCAGCAGGGTACTTTCTTTATCATTATGCATCTTAGATGACCATGCCACTAAATCTGTGTTTCCCTGGTGTGTATCTCCAATGACACCATACTTGAACTATGCTCCTTCAGGCTAAGTAAACATTGGCTTAAGGAATTCAGACTCAAACTTGCTCCTCCTGATGTCTACCATGGATTCCTGCAAGAAACATGACTGGTCTTACCATGATATCACATGCATGCATACAACATTACTTTTACAGCATCATGGATATTACACTTATTAATCACCATTTCATCATGATATGCATAATCTACAGTTTCAAACCACATGAAAAATATACTACCTAGACATGTAGAAAATGACAACATGAGGGTTTTTAATTACTTACCTTATAACACTTAGCTCCTGGGTTAGGCGGATGATTACAGAAAAGATGCTTAGATACTAGTGACAATCACATGTTCTGTTCTACTGCAAGCTATATGCATTCGAAGGTAGCTCGTACAAGGGTCTGAATATCTATTCTATAAATTCTTGTTTCTTTGCAAGGTAAATGCATAATGACCTTGGAAATTCACTTTTAAACTCATTCATTGGGTCAATTAGGGCAAAACTGGATTAAATTGATCAAAACCATTGATCTTCTGGCCAAAATCCACCGATGTTGCCAGGTGTTCACATCACATTCACAATCAGCAGGAACCACCTACTGCATTTATGTTCATTAAATGTTACGCGGCAAGAGGAGGGGGGTGATCTTCAGAAGATCAGGTGATATTTGGAATATTAGGTTATATTCAAAATATGACCCCCTCTGTGTGATATGACCATCCGCCTTTGAGCGGGAAAACTAATGTTAGTGGATCAGGTGATATTTGAGAATATCGGGTCCTGTTTAAAATGCTAGGTGATATTTGGAATATGACCCCCTAAAACTAAAGTGACCCCCCTTTCGACAGATCAAGATGATGTCACTGCCATATTGTGTAAAGGCACATCGTTGGAAATATACCTCTGCGAGGTAAAAAGGATGATGATGTCATTGTCAGGGTGATTTTCTTTGTTCATCAGGATTGGATGATGTCACCGTCATATTGGCTCTAGGGTGATATTTTGTGATAGGGTGATATTCAGAATATCGAGTGATATTCAGAATATCAAGTGATATTCAAAATATGACCCCCGCAAAATATATAAAGCTGTTTGATGGGTAAATTTCACTACCACGTAAAATTGACATTTGGAGCTCTAGACCACATTATTATTGGGTGATAAAATTGGATCAAGGTGATCTTACCTAAGATGACTAATGTTAAGGAATATGACCCCCCCAAGAATATCAAGTTTGACCTGGACTTTGACTCACCATAACTTTCACTCCCTAAGGAATATCAGGGTGATCCAAAAGGTAAACCTACATGAAATTTTGTACTCTTTCCAACCATGAGGCTATTGACATGAAATATTAACTTTGACAAACTGACTTCATCATGATGACTTACCCAGCTTCCTTATGCAGGATCACCTGCATGACTCACTTTTACCAGACCGTCGAAAAGTAGAAAAAACACCAGCCAAGCTAAGGAAAAATTTGGGTCCTTGTTTTGTCAAGTCAAAATGGGGCATGTTGTGCAACCATACAACTACCCATGAGCTCAGCTATTTCTTGCTCTGGAGTGGCATGTCCGAGGTCTAGGGTAATAATTTGAATTTCATTGACTGTGATTTCACCCTTTGATTTATCTACTATAGGCACAATTAATTGAGTTGTCTTACATCATGTCTTGTCCCTCTTAATGGCATACACTGGCCTTGCCTTCCGCTTGGGTTTTATTCCTTCTATTGAAAATAATGATTAGAAATCAAATGGAACAATGTTATTAGGAGACTCAGTTACCTCCAAATCTAGCCACTCTAGTACATCTGGAGCAAGCCCTTCTTGATTAGGTTGGTCATTGTGAGCATCCTTCATCACTAACTATGTATCCATATTAGGATCCTCTCCTTGTGATAGTATTTCTTCCTAGGAAATCTCTTGCTGAGGCATTTCATGCTAAGGAGCATCCTATTGTAGGGTCTCCTACTAAGGGAACTCATGTTGAGGTATTTCTTATTATGGGGTCTCCTATTGAAGAGCCCATGTATCAACCTCCATAAATTCTTTCTTTGAATTTTCTTCCTTTTGGCGAGTATCTTCATCTCTCTAGTACTGTAGACCTTTTATTCAAGTGGTAGTGAATGATGCACTTGTTCTTGAACTTTCTCCACTTTTTCTTTCTCCCTATTATGTAGAAAAGGGGGAAGACAGGATTGATTGATTGTTTGATTAGATCCTCCTTTCACTACACACATTCAAGGACATTTAACCAAGTTGAATCTCAACTTTTGCAAGGGGATTCACATACAGGAACTAGTTGTCACTTGTAATGATTGGGAAATTTGGAATTTATTGATTAATGTATTATTTTAATGCCCAATTATGTTAAAAACCTTATTTATGCAAAATCATAAGTAAACAGATGAATTCTGACAAATGCTCACACAAAAAGATAGTAGACAAAGAGTATTTACTAACCATTTTTCAAAGTTTAGGATACTGATTAGTCAGGGGAAAAGGGACTAGAACATAAGCCCAAGGTGATAATTTCTTCAGGAGCCTCCAAACTCCTTCCAACACTAATGATCCTTGTTTAGATGATTTCTACCTCTACAAATCCAAAGGGAAAAGGAACTACAACCCAAGCCCTAATAATGCTCTTTTATGCTTCTTTCTATTAGATCTAGAATTGTTATCCTCTGCCACACTCCTCTACAACACTACTCTTTGTGATCTGATACCTATCACCTACAATCACAAGGAGAGAGATTGGGGGTTGTGGTGTTTAGGAGCTTGCCTAAGTCAATCCATAGTATATAATTCAAGCCTGCCAACACCGGTATTTGATAAAGAGTGTGTATCCTTCCAAGATAGAGGTAGAAACAAATTGATAAATGATTAATTCAACACAAATAGATATCACCTTAGAGGTGTATCTCTCACATAGATGAAGATCCTTCACAACATGAGAAGATGAAGCCAAATCTGCAATAACAAACATAACAATGATATTCTACTTTGTAACAATGAATGCCTTGAATACTCTAAAATCATGGGTTTCCCAAAATTTCATAATCATCTTCTAGTTTACAAATAAAACCCTAAACATACTTATATATATGCATTCCAACTAAAAATGTTAAAATTCAAACTTAAGATGTCAGCAAGGGACACTTCTAATGGTCACTTAACTGACATTTAAATTGGGGACCCTGCCAAAATAGGGCAGGACTAGGGCTCAAATGCCCAAACCCTTGGTCCTATTTTAGGTCAGATCTAATCTCAACAATGTCCCTCAAGCCCCATTTGACATGGGTTTCAGGCCATTTTTTCTCGGGAGTCCAATTTAACATGCAAGATGTAAAACAAGGGACCCAGGAGCTAAACATAGGAGGTAAAAGTCCTAGGGTAAATTTTATGACATAATACTCCCCTTACCTAGACATGTCTTGGGGAACTTCTGCTTAATTCTCAAGAGGAGTGACACATTTATCTAATCACTTTGTTGCTTCTTGTTTGGATATCTCAAACTCTTCCTATGTCAAGACATCTATATTTGGTGCTTCTAGCTAATCCACTAGCATCTACAAGGATACAAACCTTTTAGTATCTAATATATCTTCCACATCTAGATCCTTTGTAGGCTTTAGATTTTCTATTTCTTCTACTTGAGTTTCCACTTATTGGGATTTAAGAAGAGGTGGCATTGAATATGTAAGTAAGGAGGATATTGGATCATTGGTTATTGCTTGAGTGACCTCATCATTAGTCAAATCCACTATCTGAGTTACGGGCAATTGTATTGCCTTATCCTGGGCCTAGTCATATGCTCTTGCTTCTTTAGCTAGTTCTTGCTTCACCTTGATTATATGTGGAGCTGATTGACCCTGTTGGAGCTCCATTACCTACCCTCTACTATGGGCTTGATATGCCTCCACCTATCATGCTAAATGTGTCTAAAAGGAAAGATATCACAATGGAACTTCTTGGGGTTGATCAGATGTGAAAATAAGCTTCATTTTTTTTGGTTTAGATGCTTTGACCTAGGTTTGTATTCGTTTTGCAGTTTCACTTCTCATAAAGATTGTTGGAGATCCCCTCTTTTTCTTTAGAATCTTCACTTGCTACAGTATATCTGTAGGCTAATGCTCTTTAGGTGTTAGGGCTAAGATGGCAATTTCCTTCAATGGTTGTTCTCTAGGAGAAGATGGTGCAGTGATAAGAGTAAGACCCTCTACAATTAGAATTTCACTGGATGTTAATGTTCCTAGATCGACTGACTTGGCCTCCATGATTTGCCTCTTGATAATAAGGAAATCATCATAATCTATGTCTCCTCTATCCATTTCTTTTCTCTTCTTGTCAAATGTTAGGGCTACATCGTTAGCCTTTAGCTCATTGACCTTTTCATCAACCCACTTCTGAGTAGTGGCCAGGACCCTTGTTGAAATAACTACAATGGACATCTCTTCAGGTTGAGTCCAGTCTAGAAGAGACAAGGTCTCCTTGTATATCTATTTTTTTATCATATTCTAGGTCCATAACTTTTCCATCATTGGACTTGACCTGGGGATGGACTTTAAAAGATCCCATGGTCCAAACCTGATTAAGGGTCAACCTTTGGTATCCCCTTTTCCTAACATCCTCTTCATCAATGCAATCTGCCTAGTAGTCCTCCAAATGGGGAATGCATTTTATTTTCTTACTGACATACCTTGCCATCCTATCATAAGGATCAAAGGTTCTTGTGAGGGGAAATGGCTACAAGTTTAACATTTGCAGCTCACCCGCTAAAAAGTGAGAGTGTTTAAATTCCAAACATGTGTACCATCCCATTTCCAATGGGAAATTCATAGTCCCTTTCTTATTCTTTTGAACATATGCATCATATGATGGGATTATTTGCCTGGTGACTTCTAGTAGCAGGACCTTATCAGTTGGGTATTGAGGCAACATGAAGGGGTTCCCCATGAATCCTTCCATTCTAATATATGAAAATGTTGGGAACTAGATAAATCAAGGCCCATGTTTTGTGATGACCTCTTGATCCTCCTTTGATATTATTTTGACTTGGTCTCCTTCCATTAACCTGTCTAGGTGCACTATAAACCATTCTTTTACTCTTTTGTAATTGACAATTGACTAATTCCTCTCAAGTTGTGGATAATCTTCCCACACCAACTGATCTCCTTTCTTTCTATGGAGCCTTCCAACTGTGTGTAGGCCATCAAATTGAGCTTGGTATACACACAAGTATATGACATAGAAAGTCATAAAGAACCTCCTCTTCTTCCTCCATGAGTTCATCCCTGCATGTATGTGGTCACTGATCAACTATGCCCAATGTACCACACCACTCTTTTCTTTTACGAAGTAGATGAGGCCAAACATCCGTAGATCAAAATCTCCCAAACTTTCTTTTCCTACCATCTGACTTACCAAGGATATCATATATTAGACTTCTAGTGTGAAGTCATACCTATATAAATTATGTGGCATCTTGGAGACTGCCTTTGGCTTCATTTCCAGATCCAACTAGGAAGTGTGCATAACTTTTCAGCATCCTACCACATTGGAGTTATACTCTATTGCTAAAGTATTTTGGTCTAGCTGGTAAACTTCATGGTTTTGGGGTAGTCTAAAGGTTTCATCAATAACCCTAGCTGAGAAATTGGCATAAAGTTGCCCTTGCTACTCCACTATCATTTTGATAGGATTTTAATTATTGATGAACTCTATTATCAATTCTAGAGCATTTGCAGTGTATGGGAAGCCAGCTACATGACACATCCCATTGGACAAAATGTTTCTGAGTATGTGGTGGCCCTCTTGTGCCTAAATTCTATCTCTAAAAGCTTCCAAATCCACTGCTTTGTAATAGGTATCCATGGCATGCCCATATTTAACCCATACTCCACTAGGGGTGGGAAACATTGGTTTGGCAAACTCTTCATCTTGTTTGTTCTATCTTTTATGCATTATATCCTGCATGATACAAATATCCAAAATTAACCACAACATTTAGAAATTAGGGTGAAGATTTTAATCTGAGCTTTGAGAAGTAATTTGATATCATTTTATAGGAAGAAGAAACCTTGAGTTTACTGTTGGTAAATAAGATTAACCTTCTGATAAAACTTGAATTATTGTACTTGTTAAAAGAGGGGTTTTTTTGTATACATACCCGATGAATGAAATATCACCTTGCATGTGTTATACAGAGGATGTCTATTTGTTATTACATTTCCCATTCAATCAATTACTGAATTCACCATACCTTTTATAAATTTACTTCTTTTGGTAACCCCATGCAACCCTATTCTTCATACTTCCCCTTGGAAATGCTTTCATTTTCTAGAAATGCATTAGGGTTGGCCTCAATCCTTTATAAAAATGATAAGTACGAGACATATTGAAGGCTTATTAGAATCAGGTGGGTGATTACTACTCAAACGTGGGTAAAACGACAACAAGCAAGAATTTTATATTTTGAAATTCAAATCTCAATAGCCAAAAGAAACTCATGGTGTAGGAAATTAAAGCTAAGGAGTGGATGGACATCCAAACATGGACATGGATAGGTGGCCACTTTTCACATCATCACAAAGTAAACTTGGCTCTAGAAACTAGGGTAAAAGTACAAAGGTGTGTCACACTTTTATAAAGGAAATGACCAACACCGATCCAACTTTTAAACTTGAGTCACTAAAAAGACATATATGTTTTGAATTTTGAAATGATGTAAACTAATAATATATTTATTTTTTAGTATATTTTATGTTTGTATTTTTTTGAAAAAATTGAAATATTATTTGAATATAGTTTTTAATAGATTGACACTATAATTTAGTTGCTGATAAAATGTTGAAAAATGAAGTTACATGAGACGTCAATCTTTATATAGCAATTTTTTTTCTTTAATTGTTGTGTGTATTTATAACTTGAAACTTTAGTGCATGAATATATATTTTTTCCAATTTTGTTAAATATATATTTTAAAATAAATATTAAAATGTGTGTGTATTAAAATGTAGTTATTTCCAATTGATGTCAACTTTCATATTAACTATTAATCTAAAATAAATAAAAAATTATACCATCTTGATATAAATTCTTTTATCTAGTGCATCATATTTTTTTCAATTTTTTTTAATACGTTTTACTATTTTCCTTGACATGCTAATTGACCTAATGTTTTGTGTTGATAACCTACCTTTGTAAAAATGAAAAGAAAAATATAAATAATAATTAAACTATTAAAATATATATTTTGAAAACCCAAATTATAGATCTATAAAAGGGTATTTTTATATTTTAAAAAAATGTTATTTACACAAGTAGAAGTTGTTGAAATATCATGTTTTTCAAAAAAACATATTTTTTTGGTAAATTGGCCTCATTGTGGTGCTACATATGCATTTAGCCAACAAATTTAGTTGGAAAAGTTGTGGACATAACTAACTTAGCTAGAATGAATCTTACAAGATCATATGTTTGACCAAAATTGATTTTTAGTTAGAAATAGTTAAATTCACTTGTGTTGATAAATTGGCTAAAAGTGTGACACAACTTTGTGCTTTTACCCACTAGCATTTGTGTGGTTGTGCTATCGTTAATGTAAGCACACAAAATATTTTCCTTTTATTAACTAAGATTATGGGCCCAAAAGATAGGTGGCGACATTTCACAACATCGTGGGGTGAACTTATTCTTGACAAACTACACCTGTGATAGTGTGCAAGCAATGGGAGATGTAGATGTGATTCAAATAGAATCAACAACTTGGATCGAACCCTTGGTCTAGACATGAAATCAGTATCATTTGGTCATGTATGTTAAAGGATTTTATGTCTAGTAGACATGCTCACAACCTGCTAGGGTAATTTTGACAAGCATGACCAAATATTGACATGGGTATTTATGTTTAAGGTGCGCCAATGTCCGGTTCACATGGACAATGATTAATCTATATTTAATTTCATTCTTAGGTTGGGATGTTATTCAGAGGTATGTGGAACCTAATATTGGGGACTGGACATGACATTTGGATCACCAATATCTAGGTCCGATTGACCAGGAATGTCTAGTTGACTAAAACTTATAAGTGATGTCTCTCATTGATTTTGATGAATTTTCACCTAATCCAAAAGGCAACATAGACCAGAATTCTGTCCTCTTTCCATCTATGGCCTTCATAGGGGATTAATGTAACTTGAATCTTGACTTGGAAGTGACAAGACATTTTACCACTACCACCCATGTGGACAATATACCAACCAACAAGGCAAAATGTTGGATCCTCATTTTTCTAGGGAAAAATGGGGTGTGTTGTGAGACTACACAACATTTCACTAAATTTTGATCATAAATTTCTCCTACCTTTTAGAATTTAGTGGGTATAGTTTGGAGAACCAACAAGATGTATGTCACTTGTTATTAATAAGGCCATGGTAGTATGATAGGTGTGCTATCTATGATGGCCTTGCTAACACCTATTCTCTAACAAAAGACATAGTAATATGTAAGCTAAAACCTATGAGAGAAGTAGAGGAAGAGGTATGTAGTAATACTAGAATTTGTTTGGTAGATAGTATAAATCTTTTGATGGAATGAAGCACAAACCTATGTGCTTTTCTTGATTCCACAATCAATTAAGAGGAAGGAGAATATGTACCTAGAGAAATTGTAGATATGTTGAATGAGTTCAAGGATATTATTTTAGATAATGTATCTAAAGATTTTACACCAATGAGAAGCATAAGTCATTAGATGGATTTGATACTAGGAGGCAGTTTTCCTAATAGAATGACTCCTGCAAAAACTAAGGAGCTAAATAGAAAAGTTTAGGAATTGTTGAAAAAGGGGCTAATAAGAGAGAGTTTGAGTTCATGTGTAGTACCTATAGTACTAGCACCTAAGAAGGATGGAGAATTGAGGATGTGTACCTATTATGTTGCAAAATGTCATCCTAGGACATTTAGCTCCTAAGTTTAGCTCTTGGGTCCCTTAGATTTAATCATGCATGTTCATTTTAATTCCCGATGCAAGATCCCCAGAAACTCATCTTAAAAATAGGGCCTAGAGTTTGGGCACTCATGCCCTAGCCCTACTCTATTTGGTCAAGAGCTAAATTTTAAATGACAACAATGTGACGATTAAAGGTCTCCCTTGTCAATATCTCAAGTTTGAATTATGAAATTAAAGTGAGAATACATATATAACTATGTTTAGGGTTTCATTTTCAAACTAGAAGATTATAATGATATTTTGGCGAACTTATTATTTTAGAGCATTCAAAGCATTCATTATTATACAACAGAATATTGTTCTTGTGTTTGTTATTGTAGATTTGACTTCATCTTCTCATGTTGTGAAATATCTTCATCTACATGTGAGCTACACCTTTGAGGTGATTGATGAGTGCTAGGTAGCACCCATAAAAATATACCCTTTTTACCTCTCTTTTCCATCCTTCTTATTTTGTTGTCCTGGTAATTGTACCATAGTAGTCTGATAAGGTTTATTCTAATTACATTAATGAGAGATGAATTACCAAAAGTCATGATTTTTGATTGAAGGACTAATGTACAACAAATTAATGGAAATATACATAAAATTTTCTCTTTTTGCATCTATAGGTGCAGTTGTATGGGCAAAGGCAATTTTGAGCCTCTCTGGAGATGGTCCTAATAGTCTCTAGAGCTGACATGAGGGATACTACACTAGACTCCAATGTTTTTCTAATATGATTGGAGATATTTTGAAATAGGAGGACCAAGGGTGGATCGTCTCTAGAGTTGGACAGAAGTCATAAGCACATCTCTAGAGCTCTAGACAAAAACACATGTCTATGGAGTTCTCCTCAAGACAGTGCAGAACCTTTAGCATTGCTATTAGTCAACACTTCCATGGGCAATTGGAGTGCTTTGGCGATTACTCAACCAACACCTAAATGATTGGGTGAAGACTCTAGTTGACTGCTAGAGGTCTAAGTCCTCTTTTATTAATTTTGCGTGAGTTCCCAAAAGACTTATTAAATACATATATTTTCAGTGCCTCGCTGCCCAGTTTTATTTAAACTAATACTTCAGTTTTAGTGGGATTGTTGTACCACTAAAGTCTATTTCAATTGCATGATTTTACTCTATAGTTAAATAGTTGGTAGAATAAGAGATTGATGCTATCTCATAGATAAACTGATAGTTAGAGTAGAGTGATATCTCATCACTTGATTTGATATATAGATATATAAGGTAGAAGTATATTAGAGATGATATAGTTGAATTGTTGTAATCTCCATTTTTGTAGATTAGATATATTTTTTAAATACAAAGCATACTAATGAAATTAGACTAAAGAAATATATGGATACTTTATTCCTGTACTAATTTATTGCTTTAGTCTTTAGTCATGAGGGCAAGGAGCAAGGGCCACTCCCGCCATTCAAGACAAGAGGCTAGTATTTGTTTGTTCATTATCTTGTTTCAGATTCTACTTTGGAAAATAGTTATTGCGTTCATAGAGATAAATGCATGTTTCAGGTGTGTGGAATAGAATAGATCAATATTAGCAATTTACTATTTCAACTTTATTTCTAGTACTTTCAGAATTTATTTTCATAGTAGATAAATTAGCAGTATTAATTTCCAGAGCAAATAGGATTAGTAGAATTAGTTAAATAGACTGGTAACTATAGGATCCCTAATTGTAGATAGCTAAGGACACAACCCTAGATTTGATACATGAAAATATGATTAAATGTCAAGGACCAATGACCCTTGTCATTTTTGGCATTGTTGCCGAGGACTTCTGTGTTAATTAGGAAAACTTAGTTAACAATTTTTAGGTTAAATTGAATCTATATGGTTAGACCTCAGGATTCAAAAGGTAGATACATAAAATAGACACCCCAACAGGAAACTATAGGAGAAAGCAGTAGGGTGGCACAAGATATTGTTGAAGAGAGGCACCTAGAACCCACCTTGGAAGCTACACCCCAACTTAATATTTCCTCAAATCCTCAAAGTCCTCACCCTCTGGATATATCCAAGAATTGCAAGAAAGATTCTAGGTAGATCCTTTGATAGAAACTAATTCCTCAGAACCCCACACCGAATCTCAAAGAGAAGAACCAATGTCAGACATGGATGATAATCATGATGAGGAGGACAATCAGGCTCCAAGAACCTTCTCATACCCCATTGTCCTAGCTACTGGAGATAATGCTCCTATGAAGAATATTTTACCTTCACATTTGCCAAATTTTAGGGGTCTTGCTTCTAAGGATCTAGATTAGTTTTTGTTTGAATTCAAATTTGTATGCCAGACTTATGATTATGGATCAGATAATCAAAAACTCAAACTTTTCCCTTCAACCCTGAAAGATTCTTTTATGATATGGTTCATGGGCTTACCCCAAAACTCCATTCATTCCTATGATCAAATGGAAACATAATTTTTGGAAAAGTACTAGTATTACTATAGGGTTAGTGATAAAAATGAGGAACTCTTCAAAATTAAACAAAGAGAGGATGAAACCTTAGAGGACTATGTGGATAGGTTCAACTTTGCTTTGAGAAGGAATGGCAATCTTGTGGCTCACTCTTTGGCCAGAACACTATTTGTAAAAGGATTAGACAAAGAATCAGAATAGGCACTAGATCTAATGGGAAAATGGAACATCAACAAAATGGATATGCTTGCTATAGAAGAACTTTGCAAGAACCATTCCAGAACCTAAGATGGAGTGAGAACACCCAAATATTTCAAAGGGAAGAATGAAATGGGACAGTTAATGGAGGAGATTGTAAATCTTAAAATAGACATTCTAGTCCAACTGAATACCACATTAGATGGGATTCGGGCAAAAACTAAAGTAACCGACAATAGTAGAACAACTAAACCACTCTCCATTTATTGTCTTAGGTGTAGAAACAAAGACCTATTGATAGAATGCCCTTTAGATAAATCAGAAATCTGTCAGATCTGTGATAGAGACCATCCTACTAGTCAGTGTGATCAGCTCCCAACCAGGTTAAAAAGGATTACTAAAAAGAATGTCATTATAGAGGAGGAGTTGAACTATGTAGGACAAAAACAAGCTGGGAATTTCCCTTATAATCAGTATCCAAACCAGGCTTCTTCTAGGGGCCCTTCAAACTGGGGAAATAATCAATGGAATCTAGTGTGGCATGGGCCTTAAAATATTCCCCCTTGGGGACAATAAGATTGGTCAAATAAGCAATGGCATAATCAACATTGGCAAAATCAGCCCCAGGGAAATCAACAATGGCCATAACAGTTTGGATCACAAAACATGCAACCTCATTGGGATCCTCAACAATGTTATAATCAACAATACCAGGGACAACCTAGACATTTCTAGCCCCAATAACAAGTACTACTAACTGGACCCCCCAACACATAAGGACAATCACAAAAATAAGCTAGTTAGCCAACCATCTTTACTAGCCCAACCTATACCAAACCCACAAAATAAATAGGGAGCAATTGTTTACATGACAGAACAACAAAATATGGCCAGTATCAACGTTATATACTCCAATAATCTCTAGCTACATTTTGGTAAAGCACTTCCAAGACCATCTCCCCCAATTATAGTTGAAGTAACCAATGATGTGGAACCTAAAAATCCATCCATTCAACTTCAAGAGGAGATTACGATCGAAACTATGCTAAAAGAAATCCTTGGGTAACTCTAGAGTTCCTCCTAAAGGAACAAATCTAGAGAATACCTCTAGAAACACTTCTGTTAAGAACTCTGGAGCTGCTCCAAAGATAGAAAAACTAGCACCATACCCAAAATGGCTCAAACAACATGCCCCTCAGAAAGAGGTCCTACAAAATCAAGTCCAACTAACTCTGGAATCAGAAATTCTACAAGAAATCAGACAATTGAACATTGAAATTCCACTCCTACAAGCAATTAATGATGTGCCTGAACTGAACCAATTCATCAAAAATATTGTGTTAAAACCTAGGGAAGAAATAAAAGCTTTCCTACCACCATCCAAGTGGAAGGAAAAGTAGTAGACCTCCTAATGGGAGAAATACTCCTCCAAAAATATGGAGACCTTGGGAACCCTGTCATAATTGTCTATATCTCAGGGGTGGAAATATCTAATGTTTTGGTTGATTTGGGAGCAGTAGTAAATGTAATGATTGTGCACACCTTGGAAAAATTAGCTCTAATAGTTATCTAGGCCACATCCACCATCATCCAACTAGCTGACCAGTCAGTAGAAATTCTAAAAGGGGTGTTAACTAATGTCTCAGTTGTGGTAGAGTCATGGGAACTCCTAGTAGACTTTCTAATATTAGAACCTAGGAACCAGTGAAATGCATATCCATTAATATTGGGAAGGCCATGGCTAGCTGCAACATCAACATCTATTGATTGTTGAACATGGGATATGGTCATTTCTAATGGAATAAATTTGAAGAAAATTTCCTTATACCCTCTAGCTAAACCATTAATACATTATTCAGGAAAAGTGTGGGTAGATGAGCTAAATAACATTGAAAATAGTGCCTCAGTAGCTATGGTTACCATCAAGGAACATTTGGGTGAGTTAGAAGAAGAAATCAACTATGATACAATAGAAGATATCACCCATATTCTTATTGACAAAGATATAATGACACTAGCCCAAGATTCAAATAGAGAATTTCTCACTGCTACTCATTATACCTTAGGAAACATTATTCCTTGTGGAGAGACCTTTTATAGAGACTTAGCCACATTCCACATGTTGCTCCCACATTCTTGTCCCCTCAATACTATGACTCCAAGATATGGATTGAGGACATTTATGGATCATATTACAAAACAAGTCATGATTTGACCTGGGAAAACATTGAATATCAACACCCAGTTAGCAGAAAAATAGGAAGAAGCACTTCTTAAACTCCTAATCTCCCATTCAACAACTTTTGCTTGGGAATACAAAGATATGAAGGGCATCCCTCCTAAGATCTATACTCATCATCTATACACTAAAGTTGTCAAACCTGTCAAACAACCCCAGAGAAGATTAAATCCTACTTTAAAAGATATTTTAAAGATTAAAATAGAAAAATTGTTGCAAGCAAGCTTCATATATCCAATCTCGGACAGTCAATGGGTCTCACCCCTAGTCATAGTACCTAAAATGAATAGGAAGTGGAGAGTGTGTATTAACTATAGAGAACTAAACAAAGCCACAAAGAAGGACTACTTCCCTTTACCATTCATTGACCAAGTGCTAGACAACCTTGCAAGGAGAAAGTACTTTTTATTTCTAGATGGATTCAGTGGATATAACCAAATTCAAGTAGCACTTGAGGACTAGGATAAAACCACTTTCACTTGTTCTTGGCGAACTTTTTCCTACAAAGTTCTTCCATTTGGGCTATGTAATGCTCTAGCAACATTTCAGAGGTTTGTTTTAGCCATTTTTGTTGAATTAGCTAATGAGTGTGTGAAAGTCTATATGGATGACCTTACTATGTAAGGAGACAACTTTGAAGAAGCTCTCATAAACCTAGGGAAAGTGCTAAAATGTTGTGAAAAAATTTGACTATCCTTGAGCCATGAAAAATGATTTATGATGGTAGAAGAAGGAATTGTATTGGGAAATCAAATCACAACAAATGAGATCAAAGTAGACCAAAACAAAATAGAAGTGATAAAACAGCTACCCTCACCTAAAAACTAGACATATGTTAGAAGTTTTCTAGGTCATTCAAGTTACTATAGGAGATTTTTAAGAAAATTTCAGCAGAACAGTTGCTCCTATGTTTGCCCTACTTACCAAAGACACTAACTTCTTATGGACAAAAGATTGTCAATTAGAGTTTGAAACCCTTAAAGAGAAACTTATTGTCACACCTATTTTGAGAGGGTCCAATTAGACTCTGCCATTTCACATACAAACTGATGCTTCAAATGAGTCTATTGGGGCAGTCCTATGACAGAAAGAGGAGGGAGAAGGTATGCATTCCATCTACTACATTAGTAAAAACCTTACCTCTACAGAAAGAAACTATACCACAACTAAAAACTAATTCTTGGAAGTCATATATGCTATAAACAAATTCAAGCATTATATCACCAGATACAAAATATTTGTATAGACTGATCATGCATCTATCAAGTACTTAATGAACAAATCGGTAGTGGGTGCAAGGATAATTAGGCGGCTATTGCTATTGTAGGAATTTGACATTACCATAGTTGATAATCTAGGGAAATTCAATTTGGTTGCTAACTTTTTGTCAAGATTGCATACAGGTGGAGAAAACCAACCAGTGGGGGACAAATTTCTATATGAACATCTTTTTACTATCTCCTCTACTATACCTTGGTTTGTAGATCTCTTAGCTATAGGCTTGTTTCCATCTCATTTCACCTAAAAAAAAAAGAAGTGATTGCCAAAAGAAAGCTTATCTTACAAATAGTTAAATGGTTTACTATTTAAGTGTGGTCCTTATTTCATTTTACGTAGGTGTTTAAAAGCTGATGAAATTTTTGATGTCTTAATGGCATGTTATGATGAACCATCTGGTGGACATTATTCCTCACACAAAACCATTCACAAGATTCTAGGACCTGGTTACTACTGGCCCTCACTTCATAAGGATACCAAGAAGTATGTGCAATAGTGTGATCAGTGCCAAAGGATGGGGCAGCCAACCTTTACCCAGGAAATGTCACTTCATCCTCAGGGAGTATTGGAACCATTTGAGAAATGGGGTCTAGATTTTAAGGGACCAATTTCTCCACAATCTTTAGGCAAAGAATTCATTCTAGTATGCACAGACTTTGTAACTAAATAGGCAGAGGTTTAGGCATTGCAATTTGCAAGAGAAGAAAAAGTTGATGATTTCCTCTATAATAGAATCTTCATAAGGTTTGGAGCCCCAAGATCAATAGTTTTAGATAGAGGACCCCAATTCACTTCTCAGGTAATCAAAGCATTCATAGATCTATATCAAGTTAAACACAGGAAGTCTTCACCTTACCACCCCCAAGCTAATGGACAAGTGGAAGTGACTAATAGGGAACTAGAAAATATCCTAACAAGGATAGTGGCCATGAATAGGAAGGATTGGGCTTGCAAGTTACCTGAAGTAGTTTGGGCTTACAATACCACCTAGAAATCCAAAACCAAGTTCTCACCATATGAATTGGTTTATGGAAAGAAACCCATTTTGTCTATATAATTCAAATTGCAGACACTTAAAAATTCATTATATATTGGCCTACCATTATATATAGCATAGCATAACAAGATCCTTCAACTTAATGAGTTGGATGATATCCAGACATATGCCATACAACAAATAAAACTTGTTCAATATCAAGGGAAACAATGGCATGACCAACACATCAGAAGGAGGACATTTCAACAGGGTGATTGGGTTCTCTTATATGATTCTAAGTTTAAGGAGTTCAAAGGGAAGTTACAAACTCACTATATGGGCCCTTATCAAATAAGGGAAGTTTATGAAAATGGAATAGTTTTACTAGCACCCATTGATGGAAGCACAAATTCATTCTTAGGAAATGGCCATATAATTTGACTGTATACAAGACCATCAACTAGGGAGGAATTTACCAAGGACTTGTGCTTGGTTATAGGGGTCAAACCCTCTGTCACAGATTGAGATGTTCAAGGACAATATATAAGAAAAAGAGGGTTGAAAACTACCAAATGACGGTCATCTTGAAAAAGAAGGGGTAAAGATGGAAAACCAGTAAATGGCCATCTTTCTCGACTAGGGGGATTGAAAACCAGTAAATGGTGGTTCCCTTCTTGTAGGATTCCAGTAATTGATCTACAAAGCCAATTAGACACCAGGAGCTACTAAGACACATCTCCATAGAAATCTAGGAACACCTCTAGTGCCTGAACAATAAGGAATCATTTTAAAGAATAAAAAGGAAGGAGAGCACCCACCTCTCCAGGTATCAAAGTGGGGACACCATATGATGAGGTCTTCATGACTCATCCTCCACTTTTTGAAATAAACAATGGTGAGGTTAGCGTGCACATCATTAGAAATCAAAAAAATAATTGCTACCGCATGCATAGGTCATCACAGATATCTCTCCTAATGTCACTTAATAGCATGTCATTTCTAGATCTACTCAGCGGGAAGGATTTCAAGCCATGTGACAATGAAGATGCTGATCCTAGTCTAATCCATGCAAGGGCTACTCATGTGCCAGGTCACATAAAGCCTCATCAAAGCATGGTGTATCCACCAACCACATCAAGCCATCATCACAAAAAGGGATCCAGGTAATTTGCTCAATTAAGTTAATTATTACTATCTTTGTTGGAAGTATGTGCCTAATCAGCATTGTCATTGATGACAACATATCCTTGTTGTCATTAATGTCAACTATAGCTTATTCTATTACTTGTTTAGAAGAATTGTGTGTTGAGGATATTAAGAAAATTAGCCTCTCGAAAAGAAACAAGTGAGTTACAGAGAAGTGTAGTATAGACAGTGTGTTGTATACTGAAGAACAATTCGATAAATTGCTCTGCATTTATCTCTACTTGAAGATCATGGTCTATGGATTTGAAGTAAGTTAGAGGTATGTCTAAGCATGCTACATTTTGGGTTTGAGCCATCCACATGAAGATTTGAGTGAGTTGTGTTCACCAGAGTGAAACCTGCTTTTTCTGTATGTTTAGTTGGGATAGGAAGAAAGTATTCTGCTCTGCATACCTCTACAATAAAGTATTTGGCTTTGTAGTTTTAGAGGGAAGTCTGGGAAGATGATAAGTGCTTACAGTGGCAATGGTTTGTGGTTTGGTGGTCTGCAAGCTATCTTTCTTTTATGACAATTGAAGACAGTGAAGTTCATGTGTTCCAGTGAGAAGATTCCTATGGATAAAGTGGTTAAGGTTCATGCAGTTGCTCCTAATGATTATAGCATGCTTGTGGATGTCTCCTAATCATGTTCATATCTAGACTTTGGTCCACGTTAAGAAATTGAGATGGTGTGTGAAGATTCTTCCCAGATAATGTAGTGTGTAACTAGTCTTGGCCGACCTGGTTGATCCTAGTGATTGAAGAGATCTTTGGAAGATTATGGAAGCATGTTGTGGCATGTAAGATCATGTTTAAGTCCCAGCTAAGGCATGGCATGATCTATATTTCATTCCCTTTGCGTAAGTTTGTAATAGGTCAGGACCTACTTTGTAAATGTTTGTAATACCAACCTTGGAGTTTGTTCCAATGGTTGACGATTGTGATGCCAACCTTGATGATCATTCCAAGGTTGATGTAGTGTATAAATAGTTATAGTTGAGTCATGGAAAAGGTGTCCTTGAGAAAAAATGAAAAGATATTAAGAAAGTTCTAAAAGGTAGAGCAGAGAAGAGGTAGAGGAAAGAAGAGGAAGAGCAGAGCAAGGGAATTATTGTACTTTAGTTCTAAATATAGAAAGGTGTTGATCATGGTAGTGAGTCTAGCAGTAAGTCACCAGTAGGGTTTAGCAGCCCTTATTGTAATCTTGCTAGGTTTAGAGTTGAGACAGTGAGCCTGCTAGACCTAGTTGTTCTTCATGGCAGTAAGCCAGTATGTTTAGGCCTGTGGAGTGACCAAGCATGAACATCAATATTTCAAGATTACAATATATATTAAGAGTTAATCCTCTCCATGGTTTTTCCCCACCTTGGGGTTTTCCATGTAAATCTATTGTCTCTTGTGTTTGATATTGTATCTATGGTTAAGTTTCTAATTTCATGCACTCATTATTAAATTATAATAATTATGGATAAGTGATGAATGTTTAAATTGCAGAAAGTGTTTAAGCTTTTGTGACAATTGATTCATGCCCCCCCTCTTAGTTTTCTGGCGCATATCAACAATTGGTATCAAAGCCAAGTTTGTCTTAAGGAAGCTTAACAACTTGAGGAAGATCCAACATGTCTTATGTTGGTTAACAGGTTTGTCTTTATTCAAAAATACTCTTTTCTAACTCTATACCCTTTCTTCCTTAAAGAACATACAAATTAATCAACAAATGGGTGAACTTTCAAAATAGTTCCCCTCTGAATTTAGGTACAACTCCCTTTAAGATCTTCAATAAATTCAATCTATTTTAATTATCCAAATACACTTTTAACCAGAAAGTGCCTAAAGGAAAACTAACACCCATACATCATCATGTTATGAATGCGATATCCTTTTTTGTTTAAAACAAAAAATTTGTGATAGAATACACAGATTCTATTTTTTTAATATCAACCAGATACATGAACATATAAATATTGCTGAACCAGTAAATGCTAGAACACATATAATGAATTGTCTAAAAGAGAGCAATTACCATATGAAAGAAGATTTCACACAGAAAATCCAATTTCAAAAATTCAAACGCATAGATTCAAGCATGCAGCAACTGTTTCCTCCTTTCCATTCACAGATGAAAAATACTTTAGACAAGTATCATGTGTATTCTGAAATAATACTAGTTCAACTTTTTTTTTAATATTTTCTATCTTCTTTTCTTTCCTATCTACTCTATATCTATCTTAGTTTAGCAATGAAAAGCATATATATATGACTGCCCTAATTCTCTAATCAAGTAAAACCAAACCCAGAGTTAAAGTAACTCTAACCCATACGTGATTTAGTTTTTTAACAAATTGATTTAAAGATCAAGTTTTGAAATAGCATAACTAAAAAAAATTGAATAAAGGCAACTGGGTGAATAAGATCATGACTAAGGTAATGGATTTGAATCTATAGATTTACCATCAGCAGTCAGGGAGGCACATTGAGTCTTCCACTCCTAAAATATAGTAACAAACTCCCAAATCTTCAGAAGGTTGGGGATGCCTATGTGTTTCACCCTTGTCTTCTAGACGTCCTTCTCTCTCCATATTTTCCCAATCTTTTCCTTGTGTTTTGGGAGTGCGTCAATACAGAGGTAAAGCAGTGACTCCACCTTAGAAATTCAGGAGAAATCTTCAGTTAGGATGTTGTCACTTTCTTTGACAAAGATAATTTTATCCTTAAAGGATTGGACCACTGTATCGACATTTTCCTCCAGTTTCCCATCATCTTTTATGTATTTTACATCAATGCATTGTAAATCATGCTGCAAAGATTGGGTGAACTCAGTGATTTCTTGTTGTGTGGTTACACAACACGCCCCATTTTGACTTGGCAAAACAGGGACCCAACTTTTGTTTTGGCTTGTGTTGTCTGTTTCTGGCGGTTTGGTAAAAATAAGTCAGGTGCATCATCATCATGAAGGTCAGGATGACGTAGGTCATCATCATGAGGTTAGTTCGTCAAAGTTCATATTTTGGTTTCTATGACTTCATGGTTAGAAAGAGCTTGAAATTCCATGCAGGTTTGCCTTTTACATCAATTGAAAATTCATCCATATGAGGGAGTTGTGAGCAGTCAAAGTTTTGGTCAAACCTGATAATTGCTGTATGATGAGCATCATCATCATGATATTTGACAAGCCCCGATAATATCCTGAGGTCGAAATATCCGAACGTCAAGTTTAAGTCGTAGTAAACTTTTCCCGTCGGGCGGTCTTTTGTATCGCCAAAGGTCATCATCATGATCTTACTCTATCGCCCAATGTAAAAATCATGCAGTCCCGAAACATCCGGACGTCAATCTTAAGTGAGTGTGTTTTACCCGTCAAGCATCCTGGAAACATAGCGAGCACCATGATATTCTAACATCGCGAGCATCATGATATTCCAACATCGCGAGCATATTGTAATATCATGCTGATGAATCATCATCACCTTGCTTAAGAAACCCGCCGTCTGCATAATTTGCGCGCGCACTCCCAAGTCTTGTTGACATCATCATCATGATCTTTCATGACAGGATCGCATTTCGTAATATCCTCCTATTTTTCTTTTGCGTGATCATGATGATCACCTTATCTTTCAAAACGGAGGGTGATTTTCCTTTTCCTAAGTCATGTTGAACAAGATCATCATGATCTTGTTCGTCTCTCCCGACAGTTCGTATTATCATCCTGCCGATAAGTATAACCTTTTGCAAATATGATGATGACGATGACGTCACCATCACCTTTCTCCTTCGGTAGGATATTTTCCAAGGCGTGATCCATTTCGCCAATATGATGATGACGATGACGTCATGTTCGAAGATTAACACAAGCCCCGGATATCCTGATGACGTCATCAGGACTTTCAGCAGGATCATATTCTAGATCACCCAATGCGGATATGATGATGATGATGTTCATCATCCTGATCTTTTGAGAGGATCACCTTCTTCGCAAATGGGTCATACTGCATTCGTCCACCCGATCATCTTCCTTAGAGGTAACCCGATATTCCATTTATCTCCTGATTTTAACGAAACATGACGGTGACGTCATCCCTTTGCATTTTATTGAAGCCCGAATATCACGATGACGTCACCATGATTTTCCTTCCCTCAGCAGCAGGATCATATTCCAAATCCTCCTGTTTGTCTTCATCATGATGATGATGATGATGTCTTTCTTCCCCGAATATGCAAAAACAAAACATCCTGATGTGCTTTTCCTCAGAGCACTCGGAGGGGAGGAGCATCATATTTCACAATATCCTGCGGCTAGATACAAGACATAGAGTTGGTCATCATCATGATTTTCGGCGTAGGTATAACTGTTGCCGTCGGCCAAGTCTAATATTGTCAACCTGATCACATATGGTCGCACTAATGCGAACATGATGATGATGACCCGAAACATTCAAACAGAGCATGCAAGGCCAGGTATGAAGTAATCTGTTAAGGGCAGTTATTTCCTGGTATATGATGACATACCTGATCATATTCGAACCCGATACACATGGAAATGGGCGGGAAAATTTGAAACGATAGAAATTTAAAAGCCCGACTGCCTGATTTTGGTCAACAAGGGTTGACCTGGTTGTTTTATGCTGTTTATGCATTTAGTGCATATTTTCCACAGGTAAAGCCTGATTGCCTGTAGCTGCACATTGGGAGGTATGTTTAATAAAATGTTTACTTCCTGTTGTTTATCCACATGATGATGAACTTAATATTTGTCTGTTTATTTGCAGGAGGTCATGATGATGCTGCTGAAGCTGAACATTGAAGTCATGATGCTGCTGAAGCTGAACATTGAAGTCATGATGCTGCTGAGGCTGAGCATTACAAAGTTGCGCATGGAGGCAACATGAGCCAGAAGTGAGGAGGATATTGTCAAATATGTTGTTCGCCAGCTGGAGACCGAATCAAGTTGAAGATGCTGGAATATTCTGTGCCAGCTGTACATTTGCTAACTGGCGAAGCATGTGCTTTTCATCTGGACCGTTGTTTGTTATGAGAGGATCCTGATCCTTGGATCATTGTAACCGTTTTTTTTGGCAATTGTTCTATATAAGAGCCAGAGCTTGTCAATTAAAAGGAGGGGAGATATACATTAGAATACACAGACGCATCTGGCGCAAAAAGCCAATTACTGTAGGATCAATTAGGAGATCGGATTACTGAGACTAATGAGGATAGAATTGTTGAAATGTCAAGGTTCTTTCTTCAGATCACTGTAAATGTACCTGTTCTTGAGCATACTGAATGAATATGAAGTTCCAGATTACATCCTGATTGTAAATTTTACGTAATCTTTCTGTTGATTTCTGGATATGTACTGGTGAATGCTGTGTTCAACTGGAAGCGCTTTCATTTCATTACATGTTGTTGTCAACTTTTCCTTTGAAGATTTGCACTAGATCATGCGGATTTGTGGAATGTCCTGGTGAAGTATGATTTCTAGTTTTCCTTCTTTTCATTGCATGTATGGGAGCTTGTATGTGGATCAGTGATCTAAGTCCAGTAGTTTTGGGAATCTCATTCTTTAACCCTTTTTCCTTTTTCAATTTCATTAATTCATCACCATAACTGCAAATCATGATAAATAACAAGCAGAACAGAGAAATATGCTGAAATCCCTAGGTAACTAAAAATCATTAGCATATTTGAGTTAAGTGCATGTATTATTGAAAATATCATGCAAGGAATCATAAATAATGATAGAAATCATGCAAATATCAGCCTGTAGGCACATTATTTGACCAAAATTTACAGTGCAGAGGTAGAATTGTTGGAGACTTATGCAGAGCAAACATCCAGAGCAGAATATTTGAAGATGATGATGATGAACAGTGCAGAAACACGTAAGGCCCCTGAATGGAAAACAGCAACACACATCAACCACTGAGTAACGTCAGTAGATTAAGACCTAATCAACGGAGACTTGGGATCATGAATTCTTTTAATTCATCGTATCTTTCAAGATGAGTAAAGGTTGTTGTGTAACTTTTATTCTATGTTTGCGAATGACTAACATCATGACCAACATTTCCTCAATCATTTTTGTAAGTTCAAACTGCCCTTGCCGTGACATAGAATTTCTCCATTCAATGTTTTTCTTATTCACGTACAGTAGATCTTCATCCATACCTGTTAAACTCTTTTCTGACAGAAATTTCATTACCCCATATTTTTTAACCTCATCAATTTGGTTCAGTACATTCATCCACTTACCTTCATCTTTCACCCAAGAAGCAATCTGTACCTTAAGGTCCTCAATGGTGACTGTAGTTTGATCATATATATTCTTAAGTTCATGAATACATTCAGTCCCCTTTTGTACAATGCAGTCCAACCAATTATCGAATACCTTAGCCAATATCTTGTTTCTGTTAACTGGGTCCAACATCTTCTGGCTGGCTGGTGACATAGGATCAAAAGATAGAGAAAGCTGTGAGACTGGCTGTGGGCTGGGATTATGAATGGCATCAATATATTCTACCATGGAACGTAGAGTCTGCTTCAACTCTTTCTTGTCTTTCTCATCCTTCCAGGTCCGACTGACGATTCTTTTGGTGGATGCCTCAAGGTGATGAACATCTGCTGCTCTTGAAGCAGCTCCAAGATCCACCCTTTCAATAGTGAAATCCTATACAGTGGGGTCCTGTACTTCTTCATCAGTCACCACCCTGGCTATTTCCGCACTCCAATTCCCAATACTTGGGTCAATGCTTACCTTGGATGTTGTCTTCAGCTTCTTGGACTTAGGCATTTTTCCCAAACATTCTCTCACCATATCTTCTAAAGGCACAGAAAATGGAATTATTTTTCTTTTGTCACTAATAGAATTCTCTAGCCATTTAGGTGCAAAGGCTGAGGCTTCTTTCCCATAATTTAATTTATCAGAGGATACATCAAAAATCATCATTATTTTAGGGGTCTCTAAGACAACCTCTGACTGTTGCTTAGCATTAACTTCCTCTGTTCTTGGTGAACTAGATTCCTTATCACCCATGGTTTCTCCCAAGTCTTCCTCTGAATTTAGATCCACCACTATTATTTTAGAAGCTTGCTTCTTTCTTTTTCTTTTGGTTCTCAACCTGGTGGCACGAGGGGGCAGAATGGTTATGAGGGCTCTTCTAGATTCTTTAATAGCAGGACTCCTTCTAGTTATTGACTTGGAAGTACCTTCAAGAAATCTAAAATTACCACGAAATTTGGGCAACCAGGCCTTATACCTCCTGCATTGTTCTCCTCTAGTTCGCACAGTATGTTTACTTGCCAAATTTGGATTGTTCTCTCTTAATAAATGGTATTAACAGATTCAATAATTATTACCCCAAACAATACGTGCCGAAAATGTTTGAACAGACATGAACTCTGACATCCTCATAAATGGTGAGCATTATTCATGTGTGACCATGATGTATAATAATTATCCGTAAATTCCCTAAAATTAGAACTTCTTGTTTCAGAATGAGTTTCAAACATATTTTCCTCCAACTTTACATATAAATTTGACTTGGAATGCCTCGGGGAAAGGTAAGATCGTAATCACCGAACTAGTGAACTTTGAACCATTGAACCTTGGGAATGTGGTTCAAAGTTCAAGTTCAAAGACACGAGAACTACATAACCGACCAACATCACATGACTTGTGAAAGACATTTGATTACGAAATAGTATAGCATTGAACTTGGAACCATTGAACCATTGAACCTTACTATGGAGTTCAAACAGATGGTTCAATGACACATCAAATTAGGTGAAGGAACTGAGGAAAGTGACTTGATACAAGGTGCCAAGTGTTGAACCTTGAACCATGGAACCTTTGAACCATTGACAAAAAGGTTCAAGTTCAACCTGAAAACTCAAGGACATTTTAAATTACACAGAACAAAAAGCTTGCTTTTAAGAGACTTTAAACACATCGAACCATTGAACCTTGAACTTTTAGAATAATTCAAGTTCAAAGGTTCAGACCTTTGGTAATTTCAAACACAAAGATGATAGGTGGGTAACCTTTGAAGAATAAAGAGCCGATTTAAGAAGTGAAGGTATGACCAATGAAATGAAATAGTAAATCAACTTTTTATATGGGAAATGATGAATAAAATAAATAAGGGCGACTCAAAAGGTAACATTGGCTCTGACTGGGGACTACATTTTATGGCAAAATGCAGAGAACTCAGAAGCTCTAGTTATGCAAAAACTAAAACACAGAGAAGAAAGAAAAGAAGCAAGACCAACCAAAATTGGGAAAGGAAAACACAAAACCAAACAATAAAGGAAAGGTTATGTACAAAACAGGGGACTCCTGTTTCATAGACGATACAATTTGAGATCATGTCCATTATACGATAGGGGTAAAATAGCTCCATCCAAATATTCCAATTTAAAAGAATTTGGACCCAGTACTTGGTGAATTTTGAAAGGTCCTTTCCAAAGTGAGTCAAACTTGCTATGTGCACCTTTTGGTTCTCTTCTTCTATCCCACAGTAATACTTCATCTCCCTCCATAAAATTTCTAGGCCTTGTTTTCTGGTCAAAAATATCTTTTACTCTGGCCTAATGAGCAGTAATTCAGTCAACCAGTTCATTCCTATCTTCTTCAATCTTAGTTAAGTACATAATCCTCTTCTCCAGGGAATCTTAGAAATATTGATCCTTAATTACACTTTACAGTTTGGCTACAGACAACTCCAGAGGTAAAGATAACTGGGTACCTGTTCCATAAACCAATTTAAAAGGCACCATGCCAATTGCCCTTTTTGGAGTTATTCTGTTAGCCCAGATTGCTTCATATAATCTTTTATGCCAATCTTTGGGGTTACCATTCACCAATTTCTTCATGATGGCAATTAGATTCTTGTTACTGGACTCAGCTTGTCCATTTCCTTGGGGATAATAATCTAATGAATGGGAGAGAGATATACTATGTTCATAACAAAAAGAAGCCATTTTGATTGAAGAGAAACTGGTAGCGTTATCTACTACAAGCTTCTGGGGAACACCAAAACATACCAAAATTTTTTCTTTAAGAAAATTACATACCACCTTTGAAGTGGTTCTTTTTATAGGGGCTGCTTCAACCCATTTCATGAAATAATTTGTTGTAGTCAGAATGTGGGTATTTCCTGCACTTGAAGGGGCTGAGATAGGCCCAATAAAATCCAATCCCCACTGTTTGAATGGTTCTTCGATAACAACGGGTCTCAAGGGAAAAGCTGCTAATTGTGGCCTTCCTGAGAACATTTTACATTTTTCACAGTTAGACACCCATTTATATGCATCTTTGAACATACCCGGCCAATAGTAACAATTCCTGAGGATTTTGAAAGCTGTAACTAAAGAAGAGAAATGACCACCATAGGCCTCATTATGGAAAACTTCTAAAAGCTTATCCTGTTGCTCTTTGTCCACACATCTCAAGAAAGTTCCATCTAGTCCCTTCTTATAAAGGACATCTCCCCAAATAACATATTTAGCTACCTTTAGTTTTAGGTTTCTTTTCTCTTTTGGAGACAAGTGACTGGGACAATCTCTGTAAGTAAGATAGTATGCTACATCTAAAAACCATGGGTCCTGTAAACTTACCAGCAAGACAGTAGGAAGCCCTTCATCTTCTTCTTCTTTTTTGTTCTCAGCAATCAATTTACATAAACCTTGACCTTTGACCAGTTTAGTTGGCCTAACTTCCAGATCATATTCTTGGATTTTAGCAACCCACGTTGCTCTATTGTTTAACCCAACATCATGTTGAGTCAGGATACTTTTCATAGCTGAGCTTGGAACAAATACAACTGAATGAGAGTGAAGTATATAATATTTGAATTGTTTAACAACCTTTACTACAGCGAAATCTTGTTTTTCAGCCAAAGAATATTTTAATTCATGCTTCTTTAGGGGAACGCTCATAAAGGCTATAGGTGCCTCTTCATCCAATTCATTTTTTTGCAACAAAATACCTGACATGGTGTGTTCCAAGGCATAACAGTAAATAATGAAATCTTTTTGAAAATTAGGATTTACCAAAGTGGGTGTGTGTGCAATCACCTCTTTGATATCCTCAAATGCCTTCTTAGTAGCTTCATTCCACTTGAATGTCTGTTTCTTGCTCGTCATTCCAACAATATGCTTTGTAATCTCAGCAAAATCAGGGATGAACCTTCTGATAAAATTAATTTGGCCAAAGAAGGACTTGACTCCAGTCCTATTAGAAGGGAGACTAATCTATTGTATCACCCTGACCCTCTTTGGGTCAATCTTGATCCCATATTTTGAAACTAAGTGCCCCAACAACTTTCCCTCTGTAACACAGAAGACTAACTTCTTTGAATTGAGTGATATGCCATGACTCTGAAACCTTTGTAAGATAGTCTCCAGATCCTTCAGGTGGTCTTCTCTATTTTTGGAAAAAATAGTTAGATCATCAAGGTAAATAACAATAATCCTATCCTTCAGATCTCTAAAGGATGAATCCGTCGCCCGCTGAAAAGTTGCTCCGGCATTATTCAGGGCAAAGGGCATTCAGTTATAGGAAAAAGTTCCCTGAGGCATAGTGAAAGCAGTCTTATGCTGATCAGCTATAGCCATGCCAATCTAATTGTAACCAGAGAATCCATCTAGCATGGACATCATTTCAGATCTAGCAACTTTTTGCAAGATGTGGTCCATCACAGGTAAGGGATAGTTATCTTTTAGACTAGCCTAGTTCAAATTCCTAAAATCAACACAGATTCTTATTTCTCCATTCTTCTTGTGCACTGGAACAATATTTGCCACCCAAGTGGAGTGATGAATTGGATAGATAATTCTAGCTTTCAACATTTTATCAATCTCTTTAAAGATGGCCTCAGCAACTTTCATATTATAATTCCTTAGCCTCTACCTAAATGGGGCTGCATTTGGTTTCAGAGGAATATGGTGTTGAAACTATCCATGTCTAAAATTTTTAAGATCATCATAGCACGAGGTGAAAACATCTTTATATTTGATTAACAATTTGATCAATTTGTTTTTCTCCTCTAAAGAACAACACCTACCAATGGATATCCATTTAGGATCAGCCTCATCCCCGATGTTTATTTTCTCATAATCCTCCACTTTGTCAGGATTCTGGGAAGGTTTACCTTTAATATATTCATCTCTCTGAGGAAACAAATGTTCTAAGGAGACCAGTCCTTTAGGGATTTTGTTTCCCTTCAACTGAATCACATCATCTTTTGGATTAATCCCTGGGTCAGGACTGAATTCTTTACATTCTATTTTTGAACCCTTAAAATAAGTTCCCAAGAACATTTTAGCATTCTCTAGGAATTTTCTGATCTGATTATCACTCTCAAAAACTTGCCAGCTTTCGGTATTGTCTGGGACATTAGGACGATATACCAGTTCTATTCTATAAGAATCCTTTTTAAAATCTAGATGTGGTAGAAGAAGAGAAGCTGATACTACTAAAGAATCTGCTTGGGTGTTCTGGTCTTTGGGAATTGCTTCGATAGAGAAGGCATCAAAATATTTGATCTCATCCTAGACTCTATTTTTGTAATGCTTTAATCTTTCATTCTTAACAGAAAAGATACCCCTTACCTGCTTCACAATTAATTCAGCATCTTCTCTCACTTTAAGTACCTTTGCACCCTTTCCTTTAACTTCATATAGCCCAAGCAATAAGGCTTCATATTTTGTAGTATTATTGGTGTTTTTGAACTCTAATTTAAAAGAATAAGAAAAAAATTTCACCTTCTGGTGAGATCAACACAACCCCAGCCCTTGAACTAGCAATAGCACAACTGTCCTCAAATTCCATAATCCATAGGTCATCAGAATGTACAGACCTTTGGGTTAATTCTTCTTTGAGGTCTTCTCCAAAACTCTATTCAGAAGAGAGAAAATACTTACCAAATTCACATTCCTCAAACAAAATATGGGACTTGGGATCATTAGAGGGATAGACAGTAAACTTGCACTTAGGTTTAGGTTCAAGCTTTACTTTCTGCTTTCCCACTAGGATGGTGGCTTCTGACCAATCCAATTTAATCTACCCACCCAAATCCTTGCAGAATGTCCTGCTCAACAGCAATATCTGCTACCAAAATAGTCAATTTCACCTTTTTGTCAGGGTAAGCTACAAGAGCAACTTGTGCATCCTTAATCTATCCAAGCAAGGCAACCTGTTTGCCATCCATAGAATAACACCTACCAAATGTCTTTGTAAGTGATAATCCTAGGGCTTTGGCCACAGAAGAAGGCATAATGTTGTCAGAGGCTCCTGAATCTATAATACGGTTACTAAGCTTATGACCATTGATGAACAAAGATACATAGAAAGGGTTGGGTTTCAAATCAGCTATGTAAGAAGTATCATTTGACAAATTGAGAATCATTTTAGGGGTAGTCATGGATGACTCAGGTGAGGAAGTAAATAATCAAGCAATGGGAGACTCAGCATTGACATTTAGTTGACTCTCAAGTTTAGTTTGTGTAGGACCACCCTTAACATATTTAACCAATTTGTCAAGTTCATTAAGTTTTAACTTGAGATACTCAAAAGGAGAGATTTGAATTTTTGTAGATTTATAGAATTCTACAATATCAAAGGAAGTTTCTGGATCATTTTTATGCAAAATTTTAATTTCATGAGCCTTCAGATTAGCATCATGAGTTCTAATAAAAGGCTCCTTACCTTTACTATATACTTCTTGTGTATTAGAGGACCTCGTATTCCTCTAAATCCTAGTGAGCACAACACATAAAGGATCTTTGAGGGTAACCAATATTTCACCTCCCCTTTCTGAATCAGATTCATATTCAAGGAAGTTTATCTTAGAGTTGCCAGGTTCCTCAAAGTTCCTTTCTTCTTCAGTGGACTCCCCTAACATATCCTGAGTAGCAGTTATCTGAGCATACCTGAGCATCTCTGGGCAAGAATTTCCATCATGGTCGGTAGTCAAATGAAAAATACACATGTTCTCCCTCCTAGGAGGAGCTTCAATAGTCAGCCTTGGCTATGCTGATGTCAGGGGTAAAGCTCTACCAGTATTTTCTTGTTGATTCAAATTCCTCCTACCAATATCTTGATATAGTTGTTGGAAGGAAGCACCAGTTTTAGGTAATTGCCTCTTTAAGGCAATCATATCATTAACCAGTCTTTGCAATATAGGATCAGTAGATGATGAGGTGTGAGCATTTGGCACTTGGACCTCTTTCTTCCATTTACCAGCCATAATAAGATCATCCTCCAATCTAATTACCAAAGCTTGTGCAGCTGGTAAATCAGCAATTACACCTCTCCTAAGATGGAAGCTAATATAAAGAGGCATAGCATTGATAAAGAAACATTTCTGATTTTCACCAGTTGGCCTTTTAGTAGCAGGGATTTTGTTCACAATTCTATTGAATTTTGCCACGAATTCCCTCATAGGTTCATGTATCTCCTTCTTAAGCTGAGTTAGCTGGGCAAGGAGGTAATGCTCATCCTCTGCACTTTTGAACCTATTTTCAAATGTTGTTTTCATATCATTCCAATTTGTGATTGAGGAATTAGTTAAATGATAAAACCATTGTGCTGCAGTATCGGTCAAGGTTTGCACAAAAAGCCTTATGGCTACATCTTGGTGTTGTACACCTAACACGCTACATGCTATTGCAAAGGTACACAAATGTTCTTTTGGTGATTGCCTCCCATCTCCATTAAATTTGGACAAATTTTCCCATGCATTTTTAGGCAAAGGGTTTAGGTTAGCCCCTAGGTTCAAAGGTCCTATGGCTGCTCCCCAAGGTTGGGCCATTAGTAAGAAGTTTATAGCAGAGGGGATAATAGTACCAGAAAGAGTTAGAACTTGACAAATAGAAGATGTAGATGGTTTAGGGGGGCGAGGAGGCCTACTCCTAGCTCTTCTAGTCCAAGTAGGGATATAAGGAAAATTTAGGTTGTGTAGTGTTTGAAAGGTAAGATCCTCAACTCCTTCTCTTCTCAAGAACCTTGTATATGGTCTGGAATCCAGTTGTTGATTTCTATGTTGTTCTTGATTTCTTTGCACTTTAGGGGGTTGATTTCTTGCTGTGTTTTGTGCTTGCCTCCTTCTCTGCTTGAGCAACAACAATCTCAGGTTATTGGCCAATTCCTCCTCTTTTTCTAATACTCTGCTTCCTCTTCTATAATCTTCACTATTCTGATGAGTACACCAAGCAAGGGTATTCAATTGGCCAATAATGTCTTCTTGTTCGTCCTAAAAACCAAGATTAGGCTGCAGAATAGGAATTATGTTTTCATGTGGAAGTACCATTGTTGCTTCATATTAAGGCAACCAATCTTTTAATTAATGACTTTAATTTTCCCCAGTAGAGTCACCAAAAACTGTTGGTTAACAGGTTTGTCTTTATTCAAAAATACTCTTTTCTGACTCTATACCCTTTCTTCCTTAAAGAACATACGAATTAACCAACAAATGGGTGAACTTTCAAAATAGTTCCCCTCTAAATTTAGGTAAAGCTCCCATTAAGATCTTCAATGAATTCAATCTATTTTAATTATCCAAATACACTTTTAACTAGAAAGTGCCTAAAGGCAAACTTACACCCATACATCATCATGCATATCCTTTTTTGTTTAAAACACAAATTTTGTGATAGAATATATAGATTCTATTTTTTTAATATCAACTAGATACATGAACATATAAATATTGCTGAACCAATAAATGATAGAACACATATAATGAATTGTCTAAAAGAGAGAAATTACCATATGAAAGAAGATTTCACACAGAAAATCCAATTTCAAAAACTCAAATGCATAGATTCAAGCATGCAGCAACTGTTTCCTCCTTTCCATTCACAAATGAAAAATACTTCAGACAAGTATCATGTGTATTCTGAAATAACAGTAGTTCAACTTTTTTTTTAATATTTTCTATCTTCATTTCTTTCCTATCTACTCTATATCTATCTCAGTTTAGCAATAAAAAGCATATATATATGACTGCCCTAATTCTCTAATCAAGTAAAACCAAACCCAAAGTTAAAGTAACTCTAACCCATACAGGATTTAGTTTTTTAACAAATTGATTTAAAGATCAAGTTTTGAAATAGCATAACTAAAAAACACTGAATAAAGGAACCTGGGTGAATAAGATCACGGCTGAGGTAATGGATTTGAATCTGTAGATTTACCATCAGCAGTCATGGAGGCACATTGAGTCTTCCACTCTTGAAACACAGTAACAAACTCCTGAATCTTTGGAAGGTTGGGGATGCCTATGTGTTTCACCCTTATCTTCCAGACGTCCTTCTCTCTCTGTATTTTCACAATCTTTTCCCTGTGTTCTGGGAGTGTCAATACAGAGGTAAAACAGTGACTCCACCTTAGAAATTTAGGAGAAATCTTCAGTTAAGATGTTGTCACTTTCTTTGACAAAGCTAATTTTATCCTTAAAGGATTGGACCACTGTATCGACATTTTCCTCTGGTTTCCCATCATCTTTTATGTATTTTACATCAATGCATTGTAAATCATGCTGCAAAGATTTGGTGAACTTGGTGATTTCCTTAATCATTTTTGTAAGTTCAAACCACCCTTACCATGACACAGAATTTCCCCATTCAATGTTTTTCTTATTCACGTATAGTATATCTTCATCCACACCTGTTAAACTCTTTTCTGACAGAAATTTCATTACCCCATATTTTTGAACCTCATCAATTTGGTTCAGTACATTCATCCACTTACCTTCATCTTTCACCCAAGAAGCAATCTGTGCCTTAAGGTCCTCAATGGTGGCTATAGTTTGATCAGATATATTCTTAAGTTCATGAATATATTCAGTCCCCTTTTGTACAATGCAGTCCAACCAATTATCAAATACCTTAGCCAACATCCTGTTTCTGTTAACTTGGTCCAACATCTTCTGGTTGGCTGGTGACTTAGGATCAAAAGAAAGAGAAAGTTGTGAGACCGACTGTCAGCTGGGATTATGAATGGCATCAATATATTCTACCATGGAATGCAGAGTCTGCTTCAACTCTTTCTTATATTTCTTGTCCTTCCAGGTCCAGCTAACGATTCTTTTAGTGGATGCCTCAAGGTGATGAACATCTGGTGCTCTTGAAGCAGATCCAAGATCCACCCTTTTAATAGTGAAATCCTATACAATGGGGTCATGTACTTCTTCATCAGTCACTAGCCTGGCTATTTCCGCACTCCAATTCCCAATACTTGGGTCAATGCTTACCCTAGATGTTGCCTTCAGCTTCTTGGACTTAGACATTTTTCCCAAACATTTGCTCACCATATCTTCTAAAGGCACAGAAAATGAAATTATTTTTCTTTTGTCACTGATAGAATTCTCTAGCCATTTAGGTGCAAAGGCTGAGGCTTCTTTCCCAGAATTCAATTTATCAGAGGATACATCATAAATCATCATTATGTCAGGGGTCTCTAAGACAACCTCTGACTGTTGCTTAGCATTAACTTCCTCTATTCTTGGTGAACTAGATTCCTTATCACCCATGGTTTCTCCCGAGTCTTCCTCTGAATTTAGATCCACCACTATTCTTTCAGAAACCTGCTTCTTTCTTTTGCTTTTGGTTCTTAACCTGGTGGCATGAGGGGGCAGAATGGTTGTGAGGGCTCTTCTAGATTATTTAATAGCAGGACTCCTTCCAGTTATTGACTTGGAAGTACCTTCAATAAATCTGAAATTACCCCAAAATTTGGGCAACCAGGCCTTATACCTCCTGTGCTATTCTCCTCTGGTTCGTACAATATGTTTACTTGCCAAATTTGGGTTGTTCTCTCTTAATAAATGGTATTAACAGATTCAATAATTATTACCCCAAATAATATGTGCCGAAAATGTTTGAAAAGACATGAACTCTGACATCCTCATTAATGGCATGCATTATTCACGTGTGACCATGATGTATAATAATTATCCGTAAATTCTGCAAAATTAGAACTTCCTATTTCATAATGAATTTTAGACATATTTTCCTCCAACTTTCCCGCTAAATTTGACTTGGAATGCCTCGGGGAAAGGTAAGATCGTAATCACCGAACTGGTGAACTTTGAACCATTAAACCTTGGGAATGTGGTTCAAAGTTCAAGTTTAAAGACATGAGAACTACATAACCGACCAACATCACATGACTTGTGAAAGATATTTGATTATGAAATAGTACAACATTGAACTTGGAACCATTGAACCATTGAACCTTACTACAGAGTTCAAATAGATGGTTCAACGACACATCAAATTAGGTGAAGGAACTAAGTAAAGTGACTCGATACAAGGTGTTGAGTGTTGAACCTTGAACCGTTGAACTATTGAAAAAAAGGTTCAAGTTCAACCTAAAAACTCAAGGACGTTTTACAAGAAGGAAGCACTACATTTTGATGGAACGAATTATGTTCTCTGGAAGGCTCGAATGAAAAGCCATCTTCTTTCTCTTGGTTTCAAAGTTTGGAAAGCTACAGAAATAGAATACACCATACCTCAAAATGGTTTGACAACTAAATACAAAATCAAAGAATATGAGATAGATATCAAGGCAAAGGATGCTCTGCTAAGCTCATTAACTGACTCAATATTAACGAAAGTGGTGGATCTTGAAACTACAAATAAGGTATGGAAAAAGTTTAAAAATCTGTATGAAGGAGATGATTCTATGAAGGAAGCCAAGTTACAAAGATTGAAAGTGAAACATGATAGCTTGATGATGAATAATGATGAAAACATATCAGCTTTTATGCAAAGAGTTGATGACCTTGTTACAGGGATAAAAGCCATAGGTGAAACTCTTGAAGAAAAGGAAATTGTTATGAAAATTCTCAGATCTCTTCCCAAGTCCTACTATCACAAGGTAGCCATGATTGAAGAATTCATGCAAGTAAAAACTGTTAACAAGGATCAGTTGCTTGGTAAGCTTACTTCTTTTGGAATGAGGGAATTAGATGATGCTCTGCTAAAAGTTGAGACAACCTTCAAAGACAATACTCCTGGAAATATTTCCAAATCAAAAAGGTACAAGATAGAATCTGATCATGAGTTAGATGAAGCTAAAGCCAACTTTACAGACAGACTATAAAGAGGATCTGGTAAGTGTAAAGGCAAACTACCTTTTAAATGTTTTTCTTGTGGTAAAGTAGGTCATTTTGCTTCCAGATTATTGAAATTAAGGAAAACTAAGAGGGGGGGTGAATCAATGTTCTACAAAACATATTATTTTGTTCCTTTATTAATTTACCATATACATTCAAAAGAAAGAAACATGAACTCAAGAATAGTAGCAACAAAATCGTCACACATGAACACCAGGATTTTTACATGGAAACCTGATTAAGGGAAAAACCATGGTGGGGTTTAACCCACAAGATTTTATACTCTATTAAAAGTATTACAAATGGGAAGGCACATGCCTTTGGGCACACTGCCCAGAGCTCACTACTCAAAGAAGGCTCACTGCCTACAAGTTTAATTACAAAGAGTTCACTGGAATACTTGAACTAAAGAATAGCATCTAATAATGCAAGATTACAGTTCCAGTTAGGATCAATATACCGACTTCACACACTTCATCTCTCACTACTCTATTTTACTAGTCTTCCATGATCCAAGCCTTAGATCTCTACTTCTCACTTGATACTACCACACTTTGTACCTCCTATCTCATATTTGTACATCCATACTCCAAAATTCTTGCACCCATCGATCATATATATCTATAACATGAAATCACATCAACTGCAGTCAGCCTCAAGAAAACTTAGAAACTTTTTCAAGATCACTATTCTATCAGCTGAATCCATGTACAAACATTAATACAGACCACAACTTATGAGTTCAAGTCACCACACCTATCAGCTAATACTATTAGATCTCATAAATTACTCAACCACCCACTTTTCTTAGTTCACACAAGGATCAAACACCAAGTTGGTTTGTTCTTCACCAGACTAAACTATCTAACTAGAACCTGATACTCAGAAACTTTTAACATTCAATCCCTTCATCACCAAAGGCTAAATCTTTAGATTTAGACAGCCCTAACATCCCTTAACATTCCCTCAGATCTGCAACACAATATTATAATATGTGGAGAAATGCAGACCAAAATGTTGAACCCTATCATATGCTATGTTCCTATCTATCTAGACTTAGACAAATCTACAATCTGACTTCCAGTATGGTCAAATGATACAATGTGGATATGTAAGATAAATTTAGTTTCCGTCAATGACAACACTTAACATGTTTAGTAGTGTCTCTTGCCAACAATCTCCCCCTTTGGCATTGATGGCAACACTTAGTGAAAAATGGCTAAGTGTTAGAATAGTTTCCCCTTGCTATGTACACTTGTGATTTCCAATGCTCCCCCTTAGATGAATTCCTCATTTTTCACTATTTTCCACTCCCCCTTTGACATCAAATGCAAAGGTTGAGGTCCAGATCAAAAAATTCACACAAAAATTTGATGTTATAGTGTATGTATTCTTTCTCCCATCATGTATAACTTTTGTATCATACTGCCAAGGTCTACCCAAAAAGACATGACAAACATCCATAGGCATAATATCACACAAGACTTCATCATGATAAGATCCAACATGAAATTTCACCAAACATTGTTCACTCACCAGTACCTTATGATCATCCTGAATCCATGCTATTTGATAGGGCTTAGGGTGTGTCAATCTTTCCAACTTCAACTTAGTCATTATCTCCTCTGAAACTCGGTTATCTAAACTACCACTATCAATCACAACTTTATAACACTTACCTCATGATTTGCATCTTGTTCTGAATAGACTTTTCCTCTATGATGGTTCCTCATTTGTCTCTACTTGAAATAGTGCTCTCCTCATCACAAGTGATTCTCCTTTCTTAGGTTTTCCAACTGAACTAGGTGATCCAATAGGTTCTTCTTCAACACAGGCTACTCTTCCACTATTTTTAGTCCTCTTACTTGTACTACCTTGATTACACTCAAATGCCCTATGTCCTTCACCTCTACACTTGAAACAAGTACCTCTTAATGTTCTCTTATCAAATCCTCTTCCTTCTCTTCTATATCCTTCATTCAGTTATGCACTAGGGTTTCCTCTCCGGTAAAACTTTCTGTCATCTCTTCGATAAGCATTGTTATCTCTGTCATCCTTCTTAAATGGGCTATCAAACTTGTTATGCTCAAATCCTCTATTTTTAGTCCTCTTACCTGTACTAACCTGATTACACTCAAATGCCCTATGTCCTTCACCTTTACACTTGAAACAAGTACCTCTTAATGTTTTCTTATCAAATCCTCTTCCTTCTCTTCTATATCCTTCATTTTATTATGCACTAGGGTTTCCTCTTCGGTAAAAACTTCTGTCATCTCTTCGGTAAGCATTGTTATATCTATCATCCTTCTTAAATGGGCTGTCAAACTTGTTATGCTCTGGATATGATCTGTCTCCTCTAGAATAAGTCCTACCTCTCTAAAATTTACCTCCTCAACCTCTCTATCTCTAATCATGCCTCTTATTCAGCTTCTCTTCAACCTTCAGGGAAAACTAATATGCTTCCTCCAAAGATGTCACCCTTACCAAACTTAGCTCCTCTTAAATGTTTAATCTCAGTCCATTGATGTATATAGCCACTTTCTCCTTGCTTTCTTCACTATGTCCTATCCTTATGATCATCTTGTGAAATTATTTAGTATACTCCTTCACAGATTTCTCCTTTTGTCTCATGTTTTGCAATCTTTTCAATAGATCCAACTCATAGTCAGTAGGTATAAACTGATTCTTCAACTTTCTCACCATCCAGTCCCACTTTGTAATCTTTTCTTTTCCTCTTGTATTTCTTTCCAACTGAAGTTCTTTCCACCATATAGCAACATGTCCGTTCAAATTTGTCTTTGCAAATTTGACCTTCTCCAGATCTTTAATTTCCTCATATTTAAAGTATTCTTCCATGTCATTTATCTAGTCAATTAATTCTTCAAGGTTCAAATTACCAGTATAATTCAGCACATCAACTCTAGGTCTCTTTCCAATCTTTGAAATAGCTCGCAACATCTTTACTTGATCTGATTCTTCTTCTTCATTACCTTCTAGGGTTTTACTAGTTTGTTCAATAGATTGAAATTCTTCTTCATCATCTCTTTCAACATTAGGTCTTGGTGTCAATTGATGCAGAGGCATTTGGGATGCAAGAAGAGGAATAGTTTCAACAAAGTTCAACCACAACCTATAGGTCCAAAAACCAAGTCCTTCATGGAAAAGTAGGAACAACAAAAGGGAATCCTTGTTTGTTTATGGAAAGGTTGGATTGGGGTAACAAATGACTCATCCCACCCATTGGTTAAGGCAGATTACTTTCAGAGCATATACTTGCTTCACAAATCCTCTAAATGGCTTGTAGCCCTAGGAAAAGAGAACAGTCCTCTTATCTTTTTGTACAGACCTTCAAATTCCAATCTAAGACATGCAAGAGATACCCCTTATGCCTCCCTATAGCATACTCCAGGATGGGTATAGGTTGTTTTAGAAAGTTTGCCCTAACCAATAACCCTCCTTGTGTCTTTTAGCCCTAAACAGGCCTATTTTTCAAAAAAAGTACCCTTAGATATTGGTTTGGAACCCTCCAAACCATTTCAACATGTTAATGGCACCTAAAAACCATGAGATCCAACCTTCTCTTATAGTTTTGATTGACTATTTCAAAAAGTTGCACTATTGTAACCTCTGGCAGTTACTTAGCACATGATTTTGCTAAGTGCAGTCACTAGGATCTCAGAGACAATAGTCCCCTACACAAATGGAGCTTGCAAGACATGAAAATAAACTCTAACCTATTCATTCCACTGACCATAGGGCTTGGTGATTCAGTGGAATGAAGAAAGCATTATATTGTTGTTGTTAGCACCCTAATTGAGGGTTTTCAACCTACTTACAGAGGAAAGGGGAATACAATGTTATAAATGAATGTCAAGAGCCCAAACAACTTGTAAATGGAAGGTCACTCACCAAACTAACTCTCCATCATAAGAACCAGTCACCACTCAGCCGTATAGGTATGGAGCATGCAAAAAAATAGTGAACTTCTGAAGGGAACAAGAGGGTTAAAAAATAGTTTACTATCCAATGGTCATACACTGCCTCCTCCTCAATATCATGGATCCAAACTTGTCTTATTTGTTATATAACTCATCACACTACACTCCCAAATGTTCAAGGTTCCATGACAGAACCGTACCACACAAAAGTACGGGTTTTATGCACAGAAAACTCAGAAAATACACAGGAAAGCAGAGAACTATATTGTATTGCTTCAAATACTCCTTCACCAGTGTTGCACTCATCATGTCTGAGGCATTAAGAGGCCTTCTTGACAGTTGAATTGGTTGTCAAAGCAGTTGGGGTTGATGGAAGGTGTGAAACTGCCTTTGGCAACTATTTCTCTTGGACAATAGCTACCTTGCCTTTGGCATTTCAAACTAATTACAAGTCTTCACCATAATGACATCGATGGTTATGTCTTGTTTATGACTTGTCAACACTTTTGACAATGTCATCAAGGCTCTAACAATCCTACCACCCTTGGATGCTTGCCACAAAGGCTTACAACATGAAAAATCTATGACTGTCCTATATGCCTCAACAAAGGCTTACATAAATGACCTATTGCAAACTGCCTATTACAATATGATTGTCCCCCCTAGGACTTACAACATGACAACAGTTTTATAGTCATTTGGACATAGTCCTTTACAATCATGGCATTCAAGCCTTATTACATTATGGAGATGGTCTCAAGGACCTTATTGAACCAAAACAAACAACTTGAAGATCAAACAAGTCATAGGTATCTTGGTGCTCATGCACCATCAATCCTCTTTGCCTATCTTCTTCAAAAACATCCAATCAAATTCACATTGTTCTCATCAATTCCATCATCTCATCCATTCTATTAGCCATTGTACCAATAGGAGGAACTCTTCATGGTGACATTCTTCGTAGGATCAAGTGTAAACTACCTCAGGTTCAGTGATCAGGCTACAAGGTGACAATTGCCTCACAATTAGTGATTGGTTGCACACAAGTAACCTACCTCAATTCAGTGATTTGTCCACCATAAGATCTTATAGAATTCCCTTGCCAACTTTGCTCAATTCACTCCAAAGATTCAAACTTTCACTCTGATACCACTTGGTGTAGTCACAGTAGGAGGGTTCATAGAATGAACTATCTAGACCATGTAGCAAGAGTAAACATAATGGAAGCAACTCAAAGAAATGAAACAATTGTAGATTCAATTATTCAGTATATCATAGAATTCAAATATAATCTAGACAGCAACATGCGGGCTTACAATATGGGCTCAAAGGCCTGCTTACATACATGCATAAGATAAAGCTTTGAAGCTCATTTGTACAAAATCTAAACTAAGGATTATGAAGCAATTTATAACCTCTTTCCTAAGGATCTATTACATTAATATATATCATTTCCAAATCAATAGATTCCTTTGCATCAGCTAAGGAAGGTCATAAACTCCAATGAAGAGTTGTAACATGTTCACAGATAGGTTGGACCTAAATGCATAGAACACTTCCTCAAATGAATGGAACAATGTGCAGACCTTTGGGGAAGGTTGGCCACAAACCAAAGGACATTGAATGATGTGTCATTGAGATCCACAAGTCAAGGAATGATCTACAAGCCTTCTCCTTTAGCTGATTGTCTGAGACTGTCAGGATGCTCTGCCCTAAGAAAATAGTTGATCTTCTGATAGCGATATCTTTTCAATAACTGATCCAAATGATTTGAATTCTTGATATGATGTAGATGAATGAATGTAGATATGAAGTCCAGATCCACAAGATGTGAAATACCAATACCGAACCACAAGCTAAAAATTGCTTCTGACTAAACTACCTAAACTAAAATGGAAAATGAAAGAAACAAAATGAAATACAAATGTTTTTGGTTGATGCAAGATTTCTCTTGAACCAGGGATGCTCCTATATCAAAGATATTAAATGTATTTTGTACTACCACACATGTTTCAAATAAAAGATGCACACATGTCGGCTTATGATGAAAGGTGAAGATAAATGATAAGAGAAATTAATTAAATAAACAAAATTTATTTAATTAATTGGAAAGTCAGATTATGAAGGGATTTTAATTAAATAAATAAGATTTATTTAATTAATTCTCTAATGGAATAAGGATATGAGTGGGTTTAGGACAAAATGCTACATGATGTCTAAGATAATGTATTTGACTAGGTGTTGCAAGACGTGGACAAATTTGGGGACAATTTTGGGTGTCTACAAGATGTGTTTATGGGAATATTTGGTGATCGTGAAGCACATGTCACCATTGGGTGCATGGACTTTGTGAAAACTCTTGGTCCCTTATGTGTTTTCTCTCTACCTTAACATGCTTGATAGTGGTACATGATATCAACCACCCTAAGGTGGGGGCATAGAAAGGTAAGTTGTTTGATTATTTTAGTACTAAAAAATTGTGTTTGTAAGCCCTCTATAGAGGTGGGATGTTGTATCTCTCATGTGAGTGCACATATTTATCTATATTGCAATCAAAAATCCCTCTATAGAGGTAGGATATTGTGCATATCCTTTTATTCAAAATCCCTCTCTATGAGGTGGGATGGTGTATCTCTTGAGCTAGTGCAGATCCTTTTATCTCAAAAGTCCTCCAAGTAGGCAAGGTTGGATTTGAGACTATCCTCCCTTAAGCATGTCTTTGGTGGTTGTTTTGGTATAAGCCCAACTGTTAGGTGTGCCTTAGCATGTTTGAGATGGTGGAGGCTTAGTAATAAGTTCCTTCCATCTCCTTGTTTGTGATGTTTTAGATGTATAGTATGTCTTTGGCATGCTATATGGCACTTGTGTTTTCCATGTGTCTTCCATGTGTTTTCCCCCTTGTGTGGTTAACCCCCACTTGGGCTTTGTATACTGCGTTTTCTCTCTTGTGTATGTGTAGCGATGTGCTCCACCTACACTTGAGGTTTGTTTGGCATTTTTTCCCCTTTGGGGTTTTGTGTTACAATTTTATTTCCATGCATATGTATATAAAGATGTTAGGAATATCTTACGAAAATGTTATATCAATGCTATATCAGTGTACTCATCATGTTTTACGTGTCTTCAATATTGTCTTCTCTATGTCTTGTGTGTATGTTACTGTCTTCTTTATGTTTTATGTATCTAAAATGTGTTTTCTCTAATGTCTACCTAAGATTGGGGGCTAGGAATAGTTCCTCAATCTTTGTGTATGCATTAGCTCCAAGTGCCTAGCGTGTTTGTTGTGTTTTGACCATACTTTAATGCACATATGGCTCATAAGATCATACAAACATTAAATTGGGGGCTAACTATTATGTCATAAAATATCCCCCTAGGAATTTTACCTCCTAATTTTAGCTCTCAGGTCCCTTAGATTTAATCATGAATGTTCATTTTAACTTCTGATGCAAAATCCCTAGAAACCCATGTCAGATGGGCCTTAGGGGATAGTGTTGAACTTGATGCTTCCTTAAAATGGGGCCTAGGGCTTGGGCACATGTGCCATAGCCCTACCCTATTTGGTTGGGACCTAAATTTTGAATGACAGCAATGTGACCATTAAAGGTCTCCCTTGTTAGCATCTCAATTTTGAATTACAAAATTAAAATGGGAATGCATATATAAGCATGTTTAGGGTTTCATTTGAAAACTAGAAGTTGATGATAATATTTTGGTGAAATTATAGTTTTAGATCATTCAAAGCATTCATTGTTGCAAATCAAGAATATTGTTGTTGTGTTTGTTATTACAGATTTGGCTTCATCTTCTCATGTTGTGAAAGATCTTCATCCACTAGTAGAATTTGGCAAATAAATGGCTAGGTGACTAAAACCTTTAGTCACGACAACTAAAAATAACTAAATTCTACTAATTTTTTGCAACACAACTATAAATGACTAATTTGATTGTCAGGTAAAAAACACAACTAAATAATTAGTCACACAAATAAAAATTAGACAATATGATTTAAAGAAAGAGGTACTTTCACCCTTACAAACTAAAAACTCAAGAAAATGAAAACCAAATTTAAGATTTTCCCTCATCATGTAAAAGGGACTAGGTAGAGAGTCAAAACGTTATTTTTTTTATATCGACACAAGAAAATTTGAAGTAAGAAGGGGAACAAGAAGAGGACGAATTCAATAGTTTTGGTATATAGTCTATGTGTTACTTGGTGAAGAAGCATTTGTAGGAAATGAAAAGGTAAGAGGGTTTTTAGTGGTTGTGTGATGGAGTGTGTGTTTAGACAGGTTAAGGATGGGTTTTCTTTGGTTACAGTTGATACGTCTACTGTGTAGAGGATTGTAGTGTAAAAGACATATGAGGACAAAATAATGCTCCTCGATTCTCACAAGCTCATGGGTGCCAATGATAAGGGTGGAGATAGGTACACATCCATCACACTTTAAAAAAATACTATAATCCTTTTCATTTTTTGGTTTCTGGGGTTTTGTTTCTATGTGTGATTAGTAGCCATATTTCTAACTATAATTTATAGAGTGTAATTCACAGAATACATTTAGAAGAATGTTCATCTTGATCAATTTTGCAATGGTAGTCTGATATTTGGTTTTTTTATTATTCCATATTCCATAAATTTCCCTTGTGCAATAACATCTGGCTTATATCCCACAAGACCCAGGCTTCTTTTTTTTAAACATAATAAATCACTTATTCATGTAAGTGCAATTACATATTTCCATGGACTGTCTTGAGAGTAAAATTAGGATCTTAAACCCTCTATTATAGATTATCATAGATTGCAATGACAATAAATAGAGGGTAATTTTTCTCCTCTCAATAGCTTCCTCCATAAAGTACTTCATCCCATTGCACTAATTTTTTTTCAAAACTGCTTTAATAGGACGTGAAATCTACAAATCCATTCATAGTAGCCAATCAGCTCAAGTAGATAGGGAGAATGCAAACAACTTAGAAGGTCCACCTCAACTCTAAATTCGCATTCTCCTTACTTTCTACCTCTATCAAGTTGTTTTATGGCCACTATTCTGCCATTAGGCAAGATGCTTCTATACACTAACACAAATCCTCCATTGCCAATAACATTACTGGGGTTAAAATTGTTTGTAGCAAATTGAAGTTGTCTGTAAGTGAACACCTAGGGTTCTTTGTGTGTTATAACATGGATGGCAGGGATAGGAGGATTGATGTGATTTGATGATAAATGTTTCCTCAAATCTGGGCTACCGTTCTCAATAGGTTCCCTTGTTATATTTCCATTACTGGGATTTTTTGAGGATCCATCAATTTTCCTTGCTATATGGCTTCTTCTACCTACATTGCTTCTTCTACATTGGTAGAATCCAAGCAATAATAATCCTAGAGAAACTAATCTACAAACTATGGCTACTATTATAATAATTGCATGGCTTCTATGTGCTCCTCTATGTTGATCAGCATGTGGCTAACCCCATAATCTTAGTATGTTTGCAACAATTTGCATAGGCAATGCTCAAATTGTTTTATTTTCTAATTTAATGTTTCTTTATTAATTGATTTTCATGGTATGAATTGAGTTCATAAGATTTGATTTATCAAGTTTGTTAGGTTTTCCATCTTTTAGGGTTTTGATTAGTATCTTCTCACATTTTGGATTATTCAAGATTAGTTACATATTTGCACTTTGTGCTATTACTGTTCAACATTGGCCACATCTACCTTCTAATCTGTGCTTCTAGAAATGAGAAATAGGAAATGAGATGGCATTGGCAACATGATGGGAAATTGGAATAGGTTCAGGTTAATGTCTTCTTGGGCACAATAAATGCTTGTACATTTAAATACCTATTTAAATATGCAATTTATGGTGTAAATTACAACTTCAAACAAAAGACATAACACATTGTCACCTCCAAGCACACCCTGCCATCTTCCCCAACAATGTTTGGCTCCATAAATGTTCCAAACATTATAGACAATCCTCACAGTTATTCAGTAGTCTACATTTGCAATTGAAGGAGGTAGTGACATCACATTTAAGGACAATGGTTTTCAATATAGAGACTTAAATCCTTACTACAACCTACCACATGGAATCCCACCTATAATTCTTTCCCTATTTGTACATATCAACAACCATATACCTCAACACTTAGCTCTTTGTGAAAGCCACCTCAAACACCTAGGTCAATTTACTCGACTGATGTTGATGTTAGAAAAGACAACAAACCTTCAATGGAATTAATGCAGAGTAAACAATCTCAATTTCACCCCCCTAAAATAGAAGACACACTCACAATGGACAAGAGGCTCAAAGGAAGAAAAAGAATTTAATTTAAACCAACAACTCTCCACCCTAAAAACAAGATTCTGCAGTTGTTAGTTACCAAATGGTTGGCCTTTATATTTGTTGTCATGAAATTTTCCAATTCCAATTTTCAAATTTAGTGTCTTCCATGTAAGTCAAAGTTGTCTCATGTATCTCTCAAGTTGTCAATTTACCATGTCAAGTTTCATAGTTCAAATTTTAAGTGTGGACAATTTGCATAAAAGTTCACAATATCAAAATGCTCAAATGTCCAATTGGTCCGAGGGAAGGTTAGGTATTGTGAAAAGTTAAAATTCCTAAGTTAAAAATTGGAAATTTGCCCTGGGTGGAGTTTTGGGGTTTTCATGTACTTTTGTAATTTTTACCAGACTACGAAAGAACCCTAAAATTCAATGTGTTTGTATTATGGTAGATCTCATAAAAATGAAAGTCTTGTGTGGAGATTTTGACATGACATTGAATGAGTACTACAAAGTACCTCATAAGATGTTGGATATTTACATAGCCAAAAATGGGTGCTATAGGTATTTTGATGGCTTAGATCAAGAAGAAACCTCATGGCACATGTCGACACCTTACTTGTCAATCAATTGCCATTGACCTTTCTCATGGTTCTGTCTTTGTCCATCATTCCTAGGCTTAACGACCATACTGCAGACCCCATTGCATGACTATTGTGGTGTTGTGGTTTATACACCGCACCACTACAAGGCCATTCCATTGACCATCGTGTGATGCCAGTATGTATACTATACTACCGCAAGGCCATTCCATTGACCATCACAGGACAATGATATGTATACCACACTACCGTAGGCCAACTTGATAGTCCATTACGAGGTGGCAAGTTCTTCACTGCATTACCACACAGACTGTCAAGAGACTCTTGTGGGATGGTGGTTAACACCGCCAACCTATACCTCTATTATCTGCACTTAGTGGTACTATGGTAAACACTAGATTTGATAAAAATGATGGGACTTTAGGGTTTGATAGACCTTATTAGGGTTTAATAGAGCTCTTAGGGTTTACAAAGACCTTGAAAATATTATCCAAACCTTCCTAGGTTATATATATCCCTAAAAATCCTAACAAACCTTCTTAGGGATATAAAAACTTTGAATGCTTGAAATACCTCATGGTTATGGGGATCTTACCCTTGTATGCATTGCCAACATTACCCATTATTTTTGGGAATGAAGATCATTTGGTGATTTATTTTTCTTCATTACTTCTCACTTGATAAGCTTTTGGTACAACATCCTATGCTTTACCCTTCCACTATTGTTGATCCCTTTGTATGGAGAAATAAATGTGAACTAGGTAGAGAGTGACCATACAAAGGGATCAACGATAATGGAAGGATAAAGTGTAGGATGTACTATTTGTGTCTCTAGGCCATCAACTTTATCTTTTATTTCCATAATAGATATGGGCCAAGATAACAAAATTGGTATAATACATTTACATCATTTAGAGCATTTTGAATACTCTTTACACTATTGTTTAACACAATATGTGCCTTAGAGCACATATCCATTAGATTCACTAACCTTTTATTGTTTAGTTCTTTCTTTACCTTCCTCTTAGCTACTTTTTCCAAAGACTCAAAATGGCTATTAACTGACTCCATTAGTTTCTTCATTTGTAGTGTAGGAGTCAGAGAGACATCTCTCTTAGTTTTAGGCAACATCATTTCAAAAAAATTCATAGCCTCTTCCAAAATCTCATTACCTTCTACATGTGATTGTAGAATTTCATCATGATAAGTTGCCTGAAAGATTGTTCCTAACTAAAGTTTCTACAATGGAGATATATTAAACAAGTTAATCTATCCATCCAAGGATTGTACCTAAAGTAGTTGTGGTGAAGAGATGGTTTGAATTTGTCTTTGTTTTTCCAAAATCTCTCTGGTAGCTCATCTATCAGAGAAACTCTAGAGTACTCACCAACATTATCCCTTCTCTCCTCTTCTAAGATGGATATCAAATGAGAACCAGAGATTTCTAGAGGATAGTTCCCATCATGTACTTGTTCCTCTTCATTATTTCCTGGAGGAACAAAGACATTATCCATAGTGTTATCAACTTGGTGTGCAATGGCCTTACTGTATTCTCCTTTTCTTTATCTATCTTCTCTTCCAGTGGCGCCCTCATCTCTTCGGTATTCTCTATATTCTCCAGAGGGCTAACAACATTTAGATCTTCTACATAGATGTTTACTGGTGGAGATGGCATATTTGGCTTAGCCAACTAATTCTGATCTACACTTGTTGCACCTATTTCCTCATTCCTTTTAATATGGTCATCATCCTTTTCACATTCCTTAGAGGACCATTATTGAATTGTATTGATCTTTAGCTCCTTAAGGACATATGCAGTTATTCTCAGAGTGTCCTTTTCCAACCTCTTTATTTCATCTTTTTCATTGGACATCAAAGTGTTTAGCCTTCTCTTTATCCTGAACTCCTTGGCTAACCTTTGTATAGCCTTATTCTTGTCTTGTCCATAAATTGTAGGACAAATCTTCTCAAAAGCCTTATTCTTTATTTCAATGTCCTTATTCATGGGAACATCTCTTCTTTTGGTTAACACATCAGCAAGACTATCATGCAATTTGTCATTTATTTCTATCAAAGAAACATTAAATGTGTCCAAGTACCTTATAATAGTTGTCTCAATGATTGTTTTATCTCTTGATGATCTTTCATCATATAGCTTAGCTACTTCTTTTAGAGTGTCATACTCTGTTATTGCATTAATTGTAGCTACAAGTTGCAAAGGAGGAAGAGTGGATTTTTTAGACTTCTTTTGTTTACCCTTTTACTTTTCAACTTCATATCTTTTCTCTTCTTTCCTTTTCCTTTTCCTTTAGAAGATTGGACTTCCTCACCAGATTTGTCTTCACTTTTTCTTAAAAACAAAGCCTTCCTTTTCTTTTTCAATATCTTCTTCTTCATCTATCACACTGTCAATCTTTATTCTTTTGAATTGTGTCTCTTCTTTGGATACAATAGGCTCTCTATTCTTCTAGACCAATTTGGGTCCCTCTTTTGCTTCCTATTCTTCCTCGATATCATCATGGCTTACATACTTTTCTCTAGTTTCCTTTCCCTTTACCCTTCTTTTCTTGGCAGTTTATTGTTGCAAAGAAGTACTTGATGCTTCATTCTTCTCTTGGGATGCTGTAGGCATGGCTCCAGAAGATTTAGGAGTGGAAACAGAGGAGGTAGAGGTCCTTGTTGACCTTCTAGTTCCAGGTGATTCCTTTTGAATTTCATATGTACACTTGGATTTCTCCACAGAGTCCTTGGTTTCCATCATTTCCTCAACCTTAGATCTCATTCTATCAACATTCTTCTTGATTTCCTTCTCCTTGTGTTTTATATGTACTTCCATGGATTTTTCTTCATAAGCTCCAAATCTTTCTTCAAAAGTGTCTTTTGGTTTTCTTAGCATTAGGTCTACAAGACCTACAATTATATCTTTTGACACTTCGTACCCCATTTCTGGAATCCAAATTGTCCTAGGTTCCACTGCCTCCATGAAGCATTCATCCTTACTGACCATGAAGGTGATATCATCTTTGTATTTCTCCACTACTTTCTTAGGGATCATTTCCCTATCTTGCATCTTCTTCTAGAAAAAATTGAATAAACCCCAAAGTGCATCATTTTGGGCTTCTAAATTTCCAATCCTTTTTAGATGATCTCTGATCTAGGTTGCAGCCAGTACATGTTCCAATCATACAATGTTTTGTGCACCCAGTACATCTCTAAGAAAATAGAAGAGCAAACAGATTACCAATGTACCAAACATGAAAGGGTATTTTGAGTCTATTGTCTTCTAAAGGTTCTCAAGCAATTGTTTCCTTAGCAACTCACACAAATCATAATCTATACCCTTCTTAACCATTTCATATGCAGTATGTATGGTAGTTGCAGATACAAAGTTTTCTCTATTTGTGAAATAGATCTTGTACCCTATCATCATGGATACATATTTCACTATTGGATCTTCAATATCCTTCACATTCAAGGCTCTCTTATCAAATTTAGCTCCTATGAGCTTCATCACAACATCATTTTTGACATATTTAAGTGTTGAAATAGCTTTGGTGGAGCACAACCCTCTTACAACCCTAATGACTTCTTTGCTTATCATGTGTGGAAGGTCCAACCACATGAATTTATCATGAATGTAGCTTAGCACATACCTCATCCATGCATCCTCATAACAAAATGGGAAAATTATTCCAAACATCCAACTTTTTTTTCTTAGTTAGGGCATTGTATTCATGCATCAGATCAAAGTTGTCATTTGTTAACTCATTAACCCAAACTTCTCCTAGTTTTACATGGTTGTATTCTTCCATATTTGTATGAATTTACATTCTCACATCCTCTGTGTGTAGGACACCATATGGTATATCTGAAAAAAGCACCATCCAAATCTATCTCCATTGACTTGAAGGGATATTTCTTGAATTTAGGTTAGGGATAGTCCACTACTTCTACCACTTGTGGAGTAAACATCTTTAAAGTTCTACTAAAAACCTCTTAGAGAAAGATAGAGAGAACTCTTCTCTCTTGGATTGATTGTTTGCAAATGATCCTTTTGTCAAATGACATTCATTTATACTCTTTTTACACTTAACCTAATTTGCATTCAATGGTCTATTTGATAAAGCTTTTAAAGATTCTATTATGATTCATAGTCATCTTCTATTACTTCATAATCTTCTACAATAATACATTTTTCAATGATGTTTTCTTCAAAAGGTCAAAAATATCAATCTTCATCTCATATCCTTGTGTTGAAGCATCAGCACCATTTCTCTGGTAGGGGATGAAAGATTTCCATTAAAGCTCCCCTAAGCCAAAGCTTTCAACCTAGTTCTCAGAGGAGGTATTTGTGCCAAGAACTAGCACAGCTTCATCATTCACCTTATTTTCTTCTTTCTTTTTCCAAACCTTGTCCATTTCTTTCTTTATCTCTACCGAATCCATATTCTTCAATGAATCACTCTTCTTTACCAGATCAACCTTCACAATCTTACTTCTACAAAATCTAGCATTATGACCTAATTTATTGCATTCATAACATTTTATATTTTGAACAAGCTTACTTCCATTCATCTTGGATCTACATTGATTGGCCTTATTCCCAAATCCACTGCATAACACTAACCATTGAAAGATGAAACCATCATACCTTTATTATAACTCCTCCTCATCTAATTTCTACATTCACTAGCTTTATGACCAAATCTTTGACATGTAAAACACTGACCAGAGAATGGTTGAATATTTTGATTCATTCTACTTCTACATTTCATAGCATTATGTCCAAACTTATTGTAAGAATAGCAACAACCAAAGTACCTTTGTGTAGCTAGTTGTCTGCTAGGTGCCTTCTTGAAGTTTTTCTTCTAGTTCTAGACTTGTCTGTTATTACATTTCTTGACAACATCTTTCTTTTGGTAGTTGTTCTTGTTTCCAACATTCTTTAAAGTTTGATTTATCATTGAACTTTGACCCTTTTCAAATCCTAATCCTTCTTTGTATTTAGGATCCTTTTGTTTATTAATCATTTCATCAAGCAGTATGGAGCTCCTTTTGAAGTTGTCTTCTTGAATTTTTTCCTTTTCAAGTTCTATCTTTAAGAGCACTATTTCTTGTTCAAGCCTTGAGCATTCTTCGGATTTGCCTTTTAGTTTTTCATTTAGACATTCTTTAATTTTTTTTCCTTCCTCAATTTGTATTTTTAGACTAGTGATTGTCTCAATTGATTGATTGATCTATTCATTTACTTCCTTTTATATTTATTTGAATTTCTTATTTTGTTCCCTCAAATTTTTGATGTATTCATATGTTTCCTTAATATTCTCTTCTAGATCTCTATTCTTACATTTAAATTAATCCAGATCTTCAAGGGTTGATTCAAGTTCTCCATTCATGTCAACTATGCAATCTTCTTCAGTAAATTCAACAACAGTGATTTCTTCCAGAGGAGTAGGATATTTCCTAGGAACCATGTGTTGACACCTCAAGATCTTCCTCAAATGGTTAAGCATCTTCCAAGGAACTAGTCTCTGATACCAATTGTTGAACACGTAAAATATTGAGAGGGCGGGGGGTGAATTAGTATTCTTTGAAACCACTTAATCATTTAAATATTCATTTCACATAGCATATTTAACTTGCATTAAGAAGGGAAACCATGAAATAAACCATTGAAGAATATCACACGTGAACACTAAATTGTTATGTGGAAAACCCAAAAAGGGAAAACCATGATGAGGATTAGCTCACAATATATATTAATAAAGCAAGTTAAGGTTGATACAATTGGTGGACTCACTATCCAAGAATGCTTACTGTAGGTGGATCAATGCTAAAGGACTCACTATCCTAAGAAGAAAGAGATAGAAGAAGGCGATGGCTCACTGTCAAAATGAACTGGTAATAATGCATCTGACTAATGTTGAAGATGCAGTTCCACTAAAGCTCAGAATATTGACTTTACACACTTCATCTTTACCACAAACTCAACTTCTCTCTCTCTACATTAGACTTCACTTACCACCACACTCACACACCTCTGCACAAGAGTTCAATCTTGTATATATACTGCATTAAGGAGAGACATCAATTAGGTCAGCACAATATGTGTACTATATGACTTCATGTCCTATCAACCAAAAACACAATCCAATATGCTTTACAGAGAGAACCAAAGCATGTAGCACATTTATATAGTTCGACACAACCTATAAAAACTCCCCTGTCATCACTTCATACATTTTATAGCTCCACACACCATAATACCTTCAAGTCAGCTCCACTAGTGAGGCAACAATAGCATGAACTAACTGTTAGTTCACAAATTGACATGTGGACCTCCAAAATTCCTATCACTTGGATCATACATACTTTAGACATCCATTACCTTATCCTTAAATCTACATAGAAAACCATTCATCTATGGTGAAATGTGGAGTGTCTCGATGTGTCACTGGCACTGTCAATACATTATCAATACAGAGTGCAATATTCTGTCAACTCTAACTTTCACTCTGGAGGGCTTCAAGACCTAAAACTTTAGATTTGGATTCTATGAATATGTACCAACAATACCTTACAACCACACAACAAAATTTTTCATAGCGGAGGAATGTAGACCAAGAAGGCTGGTCCCCTAAACAATGAATATAGTACACTAATACTTAGACAAATTTGTAGAGTGATTGGTGTAATGGTCTTCTTTGGATCAACATGACTACATCTTTATTCTTTGTTATCCTTATTCATATTACACTTAGTACCTTCTCTGGAACACTTATCCACTCTAACCTAACTATATCTATACCCCTTACTGAATCTCTCTGGACCAACACAACTACTCCTTTAACCTTTGTTGCCATCAATTAAAACACTTCTTATTGTCATGCTTATCATTCTCTACATCATCTTACTCATGTTGCCAAAACATGGATTGGCTAGTTTTTACAAAAAAAATCATTAGAAATTGAAGTAGCATATGTTCACCTTTTACTAAAATAGTGAGAGGAGATAGAAAAGAATTTAAATGGACTATAGGAGTAGCCTTGAGTTTTGATTTGTTGAAGAAAAAAGTTATAGAGAAACCTATTTTAAAACTCCCATATTTTAACAAGGTATTTCAAGCAGATTTTGATGCTAGTGGAAATATCATAGGAGCTATATTAAGTTAAGAAGGAAGCCCATTGCATATTTTAGAGAAAAAATCAATGATTCTAGGAAGAAGTGTTCTATTTATGATCAGGTATTTTATTCTATTGTTTAATCATTGAAGAAATGGAGACATTATCTTTTACCTAAGGAATTTGTTTTGTACATTGATTATCAAGCCTTACAATATTTGAATAGCCAAGTGAAGTTGAATCAAAGACATTTGAAATGTGTCATGTTTTTGCAAAGTTATACATTTATGTTGAAGCATAGAAGTAGGAAGTCTAATAGAGTTACAAATGCCTTGAGTAGGAGGAAACATTTGTTAGTAGATATGAGAATTGAAGTTTTTGGGTTTGAAGAACTCAAACATTTATATCCAAAAAATCCAAAATTTTTAGAGGCATTGAGATCTTGCCTAGAACCCATCACCATGGATAGGAAATACTAGTTAGATTACATAACCCAAGATGGAATGTTATTTAGAGGAAATAAGTTATGTATTCCAAGAGGTTCCATGTGTGAGAACTTGATAAAATAAAAAGATAGTCGAGGATTAGTAGGACATTTTGGAAGAGACAATATAGTTTCCTTAGTAAGTGAGAACTATTATTGGCCACAATTGTATCAAGATGTGAAAAAGTTTCTATAGAGTTGTAGAGTATGTTAGATGGCTAAGGGAGTGAGTCAAAATACTAGTTTATATCAACCTTTATTTGTACCTAAAAGACCATGGAAAGACATTAGCATGGATTTTGTACTTGGTTTGCTAAACACTCAAAGAGGTCATGATTCCAATTTTGTGGTGGTTGATAGATTTTCCAAGATGGCACATTTCATTCCTTTCTAGAAGACAAATGTTGCAGTTCATATTGTAGAGATATTTTTCAAGGAAGTGGTTAGACTGCATGGTCTATCGTAGAGTATTATTTCAGACAGTGATACAAAATTTGTTGGATATTTTTTTAGGACATTTTGGAAAAAGTTGAAGATAGATTTGAAGTTCATTTCTACACATCATCCACAAAATGATGGTCAAATAGAAGTTTGGGAAACCTTTTGAGATGTTTGGTAGGAGAAAATCTAAAGGGATGGGACTTGATTTTGCCACAGGCTGAGTTCACATACAACAACTCATTTAACAAGAGTATAGGAAAATCACCATTCCAGATTGTCTATGGAAGTAGTCCCAGAAATGATTATTAGTTGAGGAAGATGGATAAGGAAGAGAAGAGGAGTATAGATGGAGAATATTTTTAATAACACATGAAGAATCTACATGAGGAGGTAAAGAAAGATATACATACAATGAATAATTGGTATAAGGAGAAGGCAGATCATAAAAGATGATTCAAAGAGTTCAATGTTGGAGAAAATATCATGGTCCACCTTAGGAAGGAAAGGTTGCATGTATGAACATATAAAAAGCTAAGAGATGAAGAAATTTGGGCCTTGTAGAATTTTGAAGAAGCATGAATTAGGGATTCCTATGAACTTGAGTTTCCAAGTGAGATCAATATTACACATGTTAAATATTGTTAATTTGAAAAAAAATATTATGAAGGAAGTGTTATGTACAAAAGAGTGATCTAGCCTAAGGAGTTAAACAAGGTCAAACCCTATTCTACAACATTAGGGTACAAATCGAGCTTGGCTTCTGTTTAGTCTAAAATTAGGGTTCTTAAATTTCAATGGATATGTGGGTGAGATCTCCTTTCACACCTTACATTCAAGGACATAAACTAACTTAAGCCACAACTCTTGCAAGAGGGCTCTGCTATAGGTTTAGTGTCACTTGGAATGAAGAGGAAACTTGGAATTTTCTAATTAATTGATCACTTAAAGCTTGATCATGCTTAAAACCCTAATATCATGAAATCATAAATAAAAAGACAAATTATGACAAATACTCATGGACCAGAATATAATAGTCAGAGTAAATACATACCAGACTTTGGAATCCCAGATGCAGAATATTTGGGGGCTAAAGAGTAGGTGCCCAAGCCCAAGGTGGCAATTTTTGCTAAGAATCCCAGAAATGGTCTACAACTTGTTTCTGTTGTTCAAGAGGTTTTCAAGCACAGAGATCCCAAGGGCTAAAGAATGGGTGCCCAAGCCCAAGTCCTACTATTCTATCTAGATCTACAATCTCAATACTCTGCTAGGTCTCCTTGCAACTCCACTTCTTCTGCTTCTACACCTATAACCTACAATCACAGAAAAGGAGGGTTGGGGCTTGTGGTGTCTAGAAGCTTGCCTCAGTCAATCCCTAAAAGGACATTCATGTCTTCCAAACACCCTTGTTAGATAAAACGTATGTATCCATGTGGGATAGATACAAAAACCAATTGATAAATGATTGAAAACACAAATAGATGTCACCTCAGAGGTGTAAATCGCATGAAGATGAAGATCCTTCACATCAAGAGAAGATGAATCCAAATCTACATAACAAACACAATGTAATGTCAAAAATTGTCCTCTTATATGGAATGGTACAATTTCCCTCAGTTTAGCTCCACACTCTTGGTGAAATCTTAACCTTTTCTTTTCTGGCCTTCCTGAAACCTTGATTGACTAAGTCTAGGAGCATTTTATTCACCTTTTGAGGTAACTTGTTGATAGAACTCGAAAAGGGGATTTAAGATCTAGCTCCCTAGGGCCCCCAAAAATGTAGATCTGAGCTGAAATTGGGGGCTAGGACTTGGGCGCTCACACCCTAGTCCTCCCTTGTTTCATGGGATTTTGAATTTTGGTGGGGCATTGGTTCCCTTGGAGTGCCTCAGGATTTCAATTTCAAATTCTTGGTTTTCACGCGATATCAAGATGTTATTTCAAAATTTGAATTACCTGAAGCTAGATATAATAAGACCTTTGTAAATCATTTTATCAAATAGAATTATTATGCAAGCTTGATGCCAAAATTTCCCTGCAATTGCTATTGAAGATTAGTGACTTGTTGAAGCTCTTTGAAGTATTCTTTATTTGTTATCTTGGAGACAATGGATGAAGATTAGGAATCAAGATCTTGAGTCTATCTTGCTCTTCCTAGGGTTTGTACACCCTTTGTATGATTGAGAGAAGGGTTGAAGCCTCCAACAACAAGCTTGGAGATCTTCCATAGACATTGCTGATTCGCCTTCTTGTTCATGTAAGTCTTCATTTATCTCATCTCCTTGAGGTGAAGTTGTATGTGTTTATTGATGCAAAGCAAGTTGTTGATCTTCCCTTGATTGAGACATCTAGGGTTTGATTTTGTGCATACACACATTGTTAGGTTTGTACACACTTCTACAAATTTTTATCCCTAGCTACTGTTGAGGTAGAAATACCAAAGATAGGGCTTGAATGAGGCAAGCTCCTATATAGTTGCAACATTCTCTGTTTGTAGGTGGAGATCATGTTTTGTTGAAAGAAGCTATAGAAAGGAGGATATCATGGGTACAGTCACAACAAACTTTTAGACTTTTAGATTCTAAGACTTACGGGACATTAGGGCAGGCACCCTAGTCCAACCAGGGGTTATTTCTGGGATTTGGAAGCCTTTTAGTAGTTTCAGACACCCTGTGTAGAAGATTTTCATGTGCAAAAACTTTCAAGACATTGGATTGGGTGCCCTAGTCCATGTAGCCCTCAAAATCTAGGTACACTATCTCTGAAACTCTATCTCTACACTCTTATGATCAATTTTGCTAGTTGCTTCATCAGTTTCTGTATATTTTTTATATAAGGTATAATTAGGGTTTTACTTGGTTGAAAGGAAAACACTTGATAAAATCTTGATTAGGGCCTTAGGTTTCATAACCATGTGAGTGTAAGGATAGACAAAGTGATTAGAAGCTTGTTCATAAGCTCAGTCATTGTCCTCCTAATGCTTAGTGGGAAAGTGGTGGTATTTAACTTAGCTTAAACACAATATCCAATTTTTCCCCTTAACATTTTGGTGAACCTGAGCTTTAATGAATTTGCATCATTTTAAACTTCAGATTTGAAATAATTTATTGTTCTAGAGCATAATTGGATTGAAAAACCTCTTTAATGAAATTACATCTATTAAATTGTGGATTACATTCTTTATCTTTTCACTAAAAGAGTTGGAAATTAGCATTCATTGTTGGAAATTTGATTTCATTAGCAAAGGCCATCATTGTGCATTTAAATCTTGGTTTAAATAGAGCATGTTAAAATGTTGGATTACTTTTTGCAAGATTTTCATGCTTATGATGAGCCATTTAGTCATGATGACTTCAATATGTTAGATGAAGCCCTTGAGGACTTTATATCGATTGAACATTCCACTACAGCCTCTAATCTATCACTATTTCAAAGATTTGTAAATGCAATTTATGTTCCTCAATCTAAAGAAGATATCAAAAAATTGAAAATTGTGGTTACTCTATGTGCCAATGTGGTTCAACCATCCTCGAAACATGTGCTTGTTGTTAAAGGTCTTTCCTCTTCTTCTCAATCTCCTGATCACATTTATGATTGTGCAAAACAAGTAAAGAAACAAAACTTACAACAAACCAATCATAATGTGGTTGCTCATGCATATAACACTCAGAATAATATACAAAGTAAACAACAAACAAATGCTCTAATATCTTTACTAGATTCTCAACCTATGCTTCCTCAAGCACCTCATTTAACATATAAAGGTGGTAAAGATTATGATCTTGTAGAGAAGCTTCACGCTACTCACGCAAAGATATCTCTTTGGGAGCTTATACAAACTTCACCTACTTATCATGGAATGCTACAAGAAGCTTTACAAAAGGTGATTATTCCTCCCACTATTAAACTAAATGATGTTGCCACTTTACTAGATTGTATGCATGCAACAAAAATAGCTATTAAGTTTCAACAACATGAATTACCATCTCTCGAGGTTTAGAATTAGTGCGATCCTTTCATTATCTTTATTACAATAAAAAAAACATTGGCTAAGAGAGTTATGATTGATAATGGGTCAGCCCTTAATGTTTGTGGCATTGATTTATTGCATAAGGTTAAAGTTGATGTATCTACCATCAAACTGGAATCATTAAGTATTCGTGGCTTTGATAATGTTGGATGACAATCCATGGGCACTATAACTCTACCTATACAAGTTGGACCTATGATGGTGCCTACCCTGATTCATGTCATGCCTTGTTCTCTATCTTATAACATGATTCTTGGTAGACCTTGGATACATGCACTAGGAGTAGTTCCTTCTACTTTACACTGTTCAATTAAGTTTATATTTAAAGGTAAACTTCATACTATCCATTTGGATCCTAAACCTAAAAATTGTTTGCAAATGGAGGTGCATAAACATGTTATTTGTCCTAAGAGTTTGAACAATCTGAAAGTTGATTTATTAGCTCCTCTTGCCTCTAAAAATGTTATGCAAGCGTCTAAGAAATCAAATGCATTTGTTGGTGATGACTGGGGTTCATTAGATTTTGCATCTTCCTCCATAGGAGAATATAAACTTAAAAACCCCATCCCTAAAACATCAAATATTGCATCAATCATGTCGTATGCTTTAAATGATAAACATAAGACTTATTTGATGACAAATAAAGATAATACTCTAAGTTATACTATTGATTATGAGACTTATGAAGCTTTGCCTTTGTCTAAAGAAATGGTCTCTCTCTATGGCAGAGGATTCCAAATCCTTTACAAAAATTGTGACTATGTAGGTAATAGTTGTGGCATAAATCAAAAAGGAATCAAAGTCCCTATAGAATCTGCTTCACAACATTACTCAAGTGGCATTGGATATAATCTTTTTAAGGAATCCAAAGCCTACAAACGCCCTACTCTAAATGTGAATACAATATCAACACTTAGTCTGATATCCTGTGAGATGATTGACATCAATTATCCTCTAGGATCACTTCCATTAGATATGTTTTCAACATATGAAGTGATAATGGACTTCTTAGGTGCTTATGATGGTATTCCTTGTTATCACCGTAAACGTGGCCTACCTTATTGTTTAAACAATGATGCATATTTTGGAAAAACTACTAACACAATAACTGCTACAATAGAGCATAGTGAAGAACTTGAAGAATAATTATAATCCTACAATCCCCTAGACCATAGTACTCTCCTTAACAAAAAGACTATTGATGTCATTATGGATAAGGATAATCCTAAAAAAGTTATCCCTATTGGTGATTGTTTAAATGCGAAATAAAAAGAAGAAATGACTAAACTGTTGAATGAGTTCTCAGAATTATTTGCTTGGAATTATTCAGACATGCTTGGTATAGATCCTCAAATTGTAACACATAATATCATGCTGAAACCAGATGTTAAGCCATTCAAACAAAAGATTCGTAAGATGAATCCTAAGATTGCTTTACTTGTTAAAACTAAAATAGAAAAACTTTTACAAGCTAGTTTTATTCGACCTATTGATTACTCTCTGTGGATCTCAAATATTGTTGTTGTCACTAAACCTAATGGTCGTATAAGAATGTGCACAGATTTTTGAGATTTAAATTTGGCATCTTTGAAAGATGATTTTCTGCTCCCTAATATTGATATGATTGTTGATTCCATAGTTGGGCATGAGTTGTCTTTCATGGATGGATTTTTATGATATAATAAAATCCTTATAAATCCTCTTGATTAGTATAAAACAACCTTTATAACACATTGGGGTACATTTTTTTGGGTAGTCATGCTGTTTAGACTTAAGAATGCAGGAGCTACTTACCAACATGCAATATACACAATATTCTAGAAGATTATGTTGACGACATCCTAGCAAAGTCTATCCATTGTAAGGATCATGTTACAAATCTTTGACAAATATTTGAGCATATACAAAAATATAATATGCGATTGAATCCCCGTAAGTATGTTTTTGGCATGGATAGTGGAAAGTTACTTGGGTTTATTGTTTCAAATCAAGGTATAGAAGTTGATACAAAAAAGATAGATGTAATTGTTAATATGCCAATACCTAAGAACATATCTCAACTTTGTAGTTTGCAAGGAAAGATATAGGCCATCCACTGATTTGTTTTACAACTCGTAGATAGGACTCACCCCTTTACGCAACTACTAAAGAAAGATTCTCACTTTCAATGGAATTCTGAATGTCAAAAATATTTTGATGACTTAAAGGATTACCTAGCTAATCTGCCTATTTTGCAACCTACTATTTCTGATAAACCATTCTTGTTATCCATTTTAGCATCTAACAATACCTTACCAGCTTTGTTAGCACAACATAATGCTGAAGGCAAAGAATGTGCTATCTGTTACATTAGTCGTACTTTGCTCGATTATGAAGTGCGATACACAACTATAGAGAAGCATTGTTTAGCTTTAGTGTTTTCCACTCAAAAGCTTAGACACTATCTCTTAAATGCTGAAGTACATGTAATGGAAAAATTTGACCCTTTGAGACATCTCTTCACAAGAACAAATTTATCAAGTCACCTTGCTAAATGGGTTATGTTAACATAATTTGATCTCAAATTTATTTCACAAAAAGTGGTTAAAGGGCAAGCGATAGCTAATCAATTAGTTGATGCTCCCTCGCCCTTTTCTATACAAAATGTTGATGCATTTCTTGATGAACAGATTTTAACAATCTCTGCAGGTGAAAAATGGGAGTTATACTTTGATGGATCAAAATTTTGAACTGGCTCTGGAGCTGGTGTTATATTAATACCTCCCATTGGTAAGCTAATTCCCTTATTTTACTGCTTAGATTTCTTATGCACAAACAATATAGCTGAATACAAAGCTCTTATCACTAGACTTCGTGTAGCCTTGGCTCTTAATATCGAAAACATGACAATATACAATTATTCTCAGTTAATTGTTAAACAGATAATGGGATCGTATCAAACTAAGCATGATAAGGTATCTCAGTATTGTGAGTTTACATTATCTATCTTAAAACAATTCAAATCATACTCAATCGATACCATTCCCAGGAAAGATAACCGACACATGGATGAAATGGTAAGCGCAACTTCCCTTATATCCCCTCAAGGTTCTACTGAGGAATTTACCTTTGTTGTTCATAATCTTAAGACACCAATAATTGAAAGCCCTATAGTTGTGAATTTAGAACTTTGTGGTAATACATACATGGATGAATTGTTCTCCTACATATTCAATTATCTACATGATGGAACCATCCTTGATTCAACATCTAAGAATGCCCGACTCCATTTACGTAAACTAGTAGCATGATACATTATATTATCGAATGTCTTGTAACAACAAAGTTATAATGGTGTTTTACTCTGATGTTTAATTTATTCAGAGATTTTGATAGCTTTAGAAGAAGCTGACTCTAGTGCTTGTGGAGGGTATTTTGGTGTAAAAATTGTTACATATGGGGTATTATTGGCAGTATATGGAACAAGATTCATTTGCTTACATCAAGAGATGCCTGCAATGTCAACAAAATAAACACCTAATCCATGCTTCTACCCAAGAGCTTCATGCCCAAGTGTCACCATGGCCATTCTCTATCTGGGGCTTGGATATAATTGGCAAAATTTCCCCACCCTCCTCTTAAGGACATATGTTTATAATTACTGCTATTGATTATTTTACAAAATGGGTCACTGCGGTCCCTTTGCGATCCATGACTACCAATGTAGTCTGTCGATTCATACAAGATAACATAATTTCTCGATTTGGAATACCTTCCTTCTTGGTTTCAGACAATGGTACACCATTTAAGAACAAGGATGTGAAAAAGTTCCTCGAAAAATATCATATACAACATCTCTTCTCTAAGCCTTATTACTCTCAATCAAATGGCCAAGCAGATGCTTCAAACAAGGTTATTAGATAGATTTTATGAAAAATAGTTAATAAGCATAAAAAATATTAGCATACATAATTATCCTATTCCTTATGGGCTTATCTAACAAGCATTCGAATAGCTACTGGTAACACACCGTATAATCTTGTCTATGGCATAAACACAATAATGCCCTTAGAGTTAGAAATTCCTTCCTTGCGAATCTCCTTTAGAGACATCATGGATGATGACATAGAATGAGAGAAAAGATTATAGGAACTTGAGATGCTTGATTAAAGATGTATTAACACTCTTGAACATCTCAAGGCTTATCAAAAAGGAATACAATGAGCCTATAATGCACAAATCATACAACATTCATTTAATGTTGGGGACTTTGTTCTTTATTAAAATCAACACAATGTAAACACACCACCTGGTGAAAAGGGTAAGTTTAGCCCTAATTGGCTTGGACCATATATAACCTTTGGATCTGGAGTGTATAAATTAGCCGATGAGCAAGGTATGCCACTTAAAGAACCTATTAATGCAGCACACCTCAAAAGATTTTATGCCTAAAGATTTAATGTTAAATGTTCCTAAGTTAATTTAAGACATAGATTAGCTTCAATTTTGACAAGCTATTACTATTTTGTCTTAATTCATTTGGCATTATAACTTTGTTCAATTGATCATTGTTGTATCGTGTTTAAGTAGTAATTGCTTAGATCACTTTTGTATTAATTGAATGTAGCATGGAAATTAAAGTTATGCGTAAAGTAATTAATCATTGTGTTTGTTACTACATGTTCTTTTTAGAATTGTTAGTATATCACAATAGCATTAATTATAGCATTTAGACATCATCACTAGTTGTATTTTTACAAAAATCACATGTGATAGATCAAAAGCCATTACACATATATCAAAAGAAATATATATATATATATATATCAGTTTCATGTATATATCTGAGTCAACTATCCCTCAAGACAAAATGTGATGTCGTAGTACCTAAAATCTATATATCACATGGCTGAGCCACGATCTCCAGTACCCTCAGGTCCTAATGGTGTGAGAGTCACAGAAGCCTAACCATGTGTGGCTATGGATCGTGAATGACTTCTAGAGATGCTTCACGATCATAAACCTTGATCTCGCCTCTCATCTCTATCATTTGCTTAGGTGCCTCTTGGTACATCCTCTGGTACTAGTCTCTCTTAGCCTAAGCCCTATCTCTGTCAACTCTAGTCTGTTGGACCTCCCATAGGAAGAACTCACTGACAGCTAGCCCTCCCTCTAATGTAGGAACCACTACCATCTTCTCTCTCCGTGCCCTGAGCTTAGCTTGGTGCACTTAGCTCTCTATAGAAACTCCTCTCTCTCATGCAGATTGCTCTAACATGACCTCTATAGTAGTCCTATATCTGACAATAGGCATAAATATCTCAGCATGTCATCCAGTGGATGATCATGGCGAATAACCTACCTGTACTCACTACTCTAAGGTATCTATCAGTACTATGTCTCCTATGACATGACTCACGAAGTCTCACCATGTGTTGTCCCATATAAATATCACATATAATAAACTATACAAAACATAAAATAATAAATCAAACCTAACCTAGATCTCCATCTCTCCAAGATGGATCTCAGATTGCTGATGGTGTGATGAACTCTGCTATCTGATCTGCAGCTGGGGGCATAGACCTACTACTCTCCCCTCACTCTATCTGACTAGGCCTCACATCATCTACAAGTATAGGACCACAAGCCTTTGACCGCAGACTCGACTTGGTCTCCTTGTCAGTGTATGCCTCCTGCTGACTCTATCGCGATCTCACTCTAAATACGTACTATGATGGGACCTCTTCAGACTCATCTTCATCCTTTTCCTCCTCCTCGAGATCATAGTATCCCATGAAATCACTGATGTCATCCTCCACCCCTGTGTAACTCATGTGATTAGCCCAAGGTCGGGCATCTCCTATGGGATGCCCAAGTGGAAAGATAAGTGCAGGTTGTGCTATGTGCCACCAAGTCTGATATGCTCAGGTACACCCAACATCATCTATGTCTGACACTGGCTTTGTATCCTTAGGACCCTCGTCGTCACTAAGTGGCACATCTACTATAGTTAGTCATTGGATGGTATTGGCTCTGACTGCACTCTGAGCTTCACCTATGTAGCTCAGATGAACTGTAGGAACATCCTTTATCTGTCCAAACTATCGTGCCACCCTTTCAAAGTAGAACCCATATATAGTATGATTGAGGTGATCGGCCATCAGTCAATCCCTCTACATCTGATCTAACTGCCTCTGCTCACCAGGCCATCTAATGTAGCCATGATACGGTCTCTAGATGATGTCACTAGGCTATAATATGTCAAATACTACTCTCTAATATAATAGATTGTCATGCCTCTGACACCTGACCAGTGGATAGGCATAGACACATAGATGGGTGAATGTTGCCTCTATAGGAAAACCCAGCAGTCATGTGCACTTGATGTGCTCAAAGGCCTAGACCTATAGTAATGTGCAGACCATCAGACTTTGCATCTCATAATGGACATATCACCCTAAGTCATGATATAAGTGGGCAAGCATACTGTGCCCCCATGCGTAGACATTCTGATGCTCTATCACTCTGATAGTGTGAACAAGACCCCCATGAAAGTGAGTGCCTCGTCCATCTGGTACGATAGCTAGTGCGATTGTTACAATCATGATCCTCTGTAGTAAGGGAATGTCTCTACATCCCTACTCTAGCAAACGGAGCTGAATATGTCCTCGCTCTACCTGTGAAACAGTGTGACCCAAGTAGTATAGCTGACTCTCATGAGTATACTCCTCTGAGTGATGTCCAACAACCCTCACTGCCTCTCATCAGATCGACAGTTGAAGGATCCTAAATACATCCTCCAGTGTGATGGTAACCTCACCAGTCAGTAAGTGGAATGTGGATGTATCTGCATCCCACCTCTCCATCAGTACCATGAGCATAGCATAGTAGAATCTGATTATAGGCATCTCAAACACCCACCATAGGCCCACCATCTGTAAATGCTCTCTGTGTGACAGTTAAGGTACTAGCATGCTCTCGTAGAAGTGCCATCAGATGACCGCCTATGTGCTCACACATCTTAGGGACATCCTGCAGATTGAAAAGCAAGCAAGAGTATCAGAATCCCCTCTCAAAACCAAAATAAGCTATCAAAAACTAAATAGAGTGCATGTGCCTAGAGCCTATGTCCTCTATGGACTAGGGTACCCTAGAGAGACTCTAGCACCCTAGGTGGACTCGGGCACCCCTGTTTGGGACCCTTATCCACCTTCCCCTCTTGGCATAGACATCGATAAACATGAAAGTAAAGGTACAACAAAAGATGACAGAAGAGTTGGATTAGGACCCTACCTCAGCCTCAAAGCATCTCTTTGCCACTCGAGCTCAGAGCATCTCTAGTCATGGTGGATGATATGGATGTTAGCTATGGTCATTCTCCTATTCTCCTTCTCTCTCTCTCTGTAATGACAAGAAACAAGAATGAGTTAGTGATAAGTGACAACTCCCTTTTACATAAAGTAAGTGAGTGAGAATTCCTATCCCTAACTAGGTGCAAAAGTGTGCTCTTTCAGTCTTGAGCCCTTTTCTTGAGATGTTGAACTCTAATTTCAACACTGTTTGTTGCATTGGAATCTTGGTTCCATTCTCTTTTGTTCCCCAATGTGTTATTTTTTAATGATGTTTCTTGAAAAGACCCTAACAACACATTTCCCATGAAATCAATGAGCATGGATATCTCCTTGTTTCTACTCTTAGACTAAGTAAGTAGAAACAAGGGGGGGCATATATCTCCCTTGATTTCCTCCTGACCTCATCACTCAACCTCCTTAGCATTTTTGTATTGACTCATTGGTGGTGGTTGCAGGTTGATTTGATTTTGATTTCCTTAACAAGTGTTCCCTTATAGGTTGTGGTTCCTAACTTTGTGGTCTTACAGGATTGCAGATTGGGGGCTCCTTCCTTCTCAGCGACAACACTTCAGCTTCCTCTACAGTATCCTTTTGGGTATTCTTTTCATGGTTGATGCATTTGACTTTGCTTTAGTTGCATATGCACATAGTGTCATATGGCCACTAAAGTGGGAGCTAAATGTAACATCAAAAATTATCCTCCTATATGGAATAGTGCAATTTCCCTTGGTTTAGCTCCTCACTCTTGGTGACCTCTTAACCTTTTATTTTCTGGCCTTCCCAAAACCCTGATTGACTAAGTCTAGGAGTAGTTTATTCACCTTTTGAGGTAACTTGTTGATAGATCCTGAAAAGGGGATTTGAGTTTTGGGTCCCTAGGACCACCAAAAATGTAGATCTGAGATGAAATTAGGGGCTAGGACTTGGGTACCCACACCCTAGTCCTCCCTTGTTTCATGGGATTTTGAATTTTGGTGGGGTGTTAGTTCCTACCAAGGGCCTCAGGATTCTATTTTCAAATTCTCAATTTTTGCGCGATATCGAGATGGTATTTTGAAATTTGAATTCCCTAAAGCTAGATATAAAAAGACATTTGTAAATCATTTTATCACACACAATTATTATGCAAGCTTGATGCCAAAAATTTTCTACAATTGCTATTGAAAATTAGTGACTTATTGAAGCTCTTTGAAGTATTATTTATTTGCTATCTTGGAGACAATGGATGAAGATTAGGAATCAAGATCTTGAGTCTATCTTTCTCTTCCTAGGGTTTGTACACCCTTTGTATGATCAGGAGAAGGGTTGAAGCCTCCAACAACAAGCTTGGAGATCCTCCATGGACATTGCTAATTCACCTTCTTGTTCATGTAAGTCTTCATTTATCTCATCTCCTTGAGGTGAAGTTGTATGTGTTTATTGATGCAAAGCAAGTTGTTGATATTCCCTTGATTGAGACATCTAGGGTTTGATTTTATGTATACACACATTGTTAGGTTTGCCCACACTTCTACAATCTTTATCCTTGGCTATTGTTGAGGTAGAAATATCAAACACGGGGCTGGACTGAGACAAGCTCCTATATAGGTGCAACATTCTCCTTCTTTTGTAGGTACAGATCATGTTTTGTAGGTTCTAGCGAAAAGAAGCTATAGAAAGGAGGATATCGTGGGTATAGTCACAACAGACTTTTAGATTTTTGGATTCTGAGACTTGCAAGACATTGGGGCAGGTTCCCTAGTCCAACTAGGGGTTATTTCTAGGATTTGGAATCCTTTTAGAGGTCTTTGACACCCTGTGTAGAAAATTTTCCTATGCAGAAACTTTTAGGGCATTGGAGTGGGCATCCTTGTCCATGTAGCCCTCAAAATCCCAGTACACTATCTCTAAAACTCTATCTCTACACTCCTATGATTAGTTTTGCCAATTGCTTCATCAGTTTCTATATATTTTTGATATAAGGCATAATTAGGATTTTACTTGGTTGAAATGAAAACACTTGATAAAATCTTGACTAGGGCCTTAGGTTTCATAACCACGCGAGCGTAAGGGACAAAAAAAGTGATTAGAAGATTGTTCATAGGCTTAGTCCTTGTCCTCCCAATGCTTAGTAGGAAAGTGGTTGTATTTAACTTAGCTTAAATAAACTATCCAAATTTTCCTCTAAACACACAATAACAAAACAAGTCTACTCTGCAACAATGAATACTTTGAATTCTCTAAAATCATAAGTGCACCAAAAGTTTGAAACCATCTTCTAGTTTACAAATGAATCTCTAAACATTATTATATATGCATACCCACTTTAATTTCATAAATCAAACTTGAGATGTCAGCAACAGACACTTCTAACAGTCACATAACTGACATTTAAAATTTAGGACCCTACTAAATAGGGTAGGACTAGGGTGCGGACGTCCAAATCCATGGCCCCATTTTTAAGGTAGGGTCAAGTTCATCACTATGCCCTAGGTTCCATTTTCATGGGTTTTCAGGGATTTTCCATCAGGAGTTAAATGAATATGCATGATTACATATACAAGACCCAAGAGCTAAACATATGAGGGAAAAGTACTAGGGAGACATTTTCTAACATAACAAATTCTACCTATGAAGGAGAGCCAAACTATAGGGTTCTACCCTTTTTTATATAGATAAGAGTCAACCATATCCAACCAAGATCAAACAAGCAAACTAGGGCAAATGACCAAACCCTAAATGACAAAGATCTACTAATAACTAACTATTAGAAATAGATACTAGAAAACCAAATGTACAAGAGAGATCAGGAAGCAGACCAAAACTTGGATCAGGAAGTGAAGCCACAAAAAGACCAAGGTGCTTGGGCATCCTAGACCCTGATTAGGGTTTAGCAAAATCTCAAGGTATCACCAGACCTATACTTGTAAGCTTTGTCTTCTTCCTAGATCTTATCCTCAGAAACCTGTATCTCCAACCTACACACAAGAAAAGAGGAAAAGGTTGTGTTGTGTATAAGGGCTTACCTTAGTAAAACCCTATGTTGGTGTTTCCACCTCCACTATAGTGATGAATAGATCAAATAATTCATACCCTAAGAGAGCAAAGTCTAGATATGCAATATATGATATAAATATGAATGAAAATGATGATGTTTACTACAATATGTGAATCCCTAGTTGATTGAGATAACTCAAGATCATGAACCAATAAGGAGAGTGATGGATAAGACTTGAAACTTCCTTCAAGAACTACAAACAAACTTCATAACATCCACAAGTAGATATCACTTCCAAGTATGAAGAATACTTTATCATAGAAGATCAAAACATGAGAGAAAACTTGCAAATATCCATCTTGTCTGTAAAATGAATTATAAAACTCCTTTATATATGCATTCTTGTTCCTAAATAACAAATAAAACTAAATGGGCATGACATATACAAACTAGGGAGGTGTTCTAAGTCGACACCACAAGAGAGGGACTAAAGAACCCATCTATGACTAGGGCACTCAGACACCCTAGTCCTTTATTCCCAAAAACTCCAGGGAGCATAAAATGTCATGGGATTAGGCTAGTCCTAAGTTTATTCTATCAGGTTTATTCATCAAGATCAAGATTTTATCATTTTCTAATGGAGTAAAAAGTGGACACATGTCTTTTTACTTCCTTGTTTAGCTCCTAGGTCCCCATGAATACATTATACATTCTAAATATTCATCCTGATGCAAAATTTCCTGAAACCAATGTAAATTGGGAATAAAGGGCCCATGTTTTATCTTATTCTAGACAAAAGGGACCCCAAATTAAGGAAAATTCAAAAGTATGTCAGCCTCGAACCTTTCAAAAGGTTTCTCTTTGTCAGCTTTTATGGTTTAATTTGACAAATGTTAGTGGGAAAGCATATATAATTGTATTTTTTAATTCATTTTGAACCTCGATAGAGATATCTAAGTTGAATCATTAGATTAAAGATGATTCAAAGCATTCATTGTGATTATAGAGTAGATTTGTGTTGTCATTATGTGTGTTGTTGCAGGTTTGAAGTTATCATCTATCTCTCCTTATGAGTTGAAGATCTTTCATCCTCCTAATGGTTTCATCACATAGGTAATATCATTATTGTTCATCGTCATTTGATTCATCATATCATTTTTATGTTTACCCTCTACCTTGCAAGGGCACACACTCTCTATTAATCAATGATTTTAGGAAGCTTGAATGCTATCCTAGGATTTGATTGAGGCAAGTCCCTAAACACCATAACCCCCCAAACCCTCTTGTCATCTTGTGTAAAGGTTACAAGAGTGAGATCCAAAAAATATAGATCTATGGGAAGGTAGAGTACAAATCAGGGTGTCAAGATCTAGAGACAATTTCATAATATTCCATCATCAAGGACTTGGGCAGTACCATCCATTTCCTCCTATCTTCTTAAGATTCAAATCTGGCATTAGGATATCAGTTACAATAACTTTCTAGCTTGGACCTCCAATGGATTCCTTCAACTAGGACTTGGGCAGTCCTGAAATAGTCCTTTGACACATTTGTTTTTGGGAGATAGGTGCTATAATCTTTTTGATCATCCATGTGTAATTAGATTATGGATTATTGTTGTATATTTTCTGTTATAAACTAATCATTGTCAAGCTAGGGTTTCATGCATTGTTGTCCTAAGGTTTGATAAAAAGACTTGATTAAATATGATCTTTGATGCAGAGGCATCCACACTAAAACCTTGACATACAGCATGTATGTCTACAACCCATCATCATCATCATATTTTCTGTTAACATTGTCAGCATCATCATATTTTCTCTTGCCGACCGATATCCTCCTGTAGACAAACCTTCAACCTTTCACCTATCAGCAGCATCATCATATCCGGCTATCGGCAGCATCATCATATTCGGCAAGCGCAAACATCCTCCTGATGTTCACTGTTCATCTTACCACCAAACGCTTTCTGCAGCATCATGATGTTCAACATCATGTTCATCAGCAGGATATAAAATATCCAGCTCCCTCCATATATCCTGATGACGACAACTTCATGCACCTTTCCTTCGATGCTTACGTCACCCCGATATCCTGATGACGATTATCCTGATGACGATGACGTCACATGCAGTTCCTTCAATATCCTGCTGTCAGCCAAACTTAACATTATTGGCCGCAATGGTTTTATCAACCCGATCTTCTACCTTATGCTGATACGCTCCTTCTTGGCAACACCTGATGATGATCACCCCGAAACGCATTCACCTTATGCAAACGATTGCATCATGCTCACCTCCATCTACTCGGATGACGCCCGAAGTAACTGCAGGATATACACAGAAATATCTTGATGATGCCGTTGTGATGAATTTCCAACCTTAGCGAATTTCGATCCGCCGAACCTCCTGGGGTGACCCGATCCGCTTCTAGGACAACTTTCCAGACTCTAACAACCAGCACGACCTAGCACATACCCATGCTAGGGTTCTCAACACCTCTCGACTGCGATCCTGCACACCTGCATGCAAACAAACACAAAATGCAGACTAAACCCTAAGCTATTATACATGGCCATTCCACTGATTCGACGAATCAACCGGTGGAATGGATCAGTGAATCCATGTAACCACCAGAACAGCAACTCGATTACACAAAGGAATCCAAACAGAGAATGGACAAAACATGATCTCTTTATTGATTTCAAAAGATGCAATTACAATACTTAGTCTCTCCCTCTGCCTCACTCTCTGCAAAGTCTGATCGATGATCTGCACTGCTCCTAAAACCAACCGATCCTAATGCATAAATAGGATCTCCTGCGAGTACTACCACTCGACTCCAAGCGGCTGGGAAATCTCTCCAGGCGGCTGGGAGATCCAACCGAACATACAGCATAACAGCTGTCATAACAAACTACCTAAAAATAGTAAAGTCTAGTCAACATGACCTTATTACATGCATTGGTCTTATAAGACCTTCTTGGAAACATTAACAAGACTTAAACTAACTAACTGCCTCATGGAGGCCAGATGTCAGGTAGGTGCTCCTGCACCATACTCCCCAACAGAAAAGAACTCATGTCCCATGAGTTAGGTTGTGGAAGTCCACCACCTTTACACTTTGCCTTTGCAGTGTCTTGACCTATTCCAACTTTATCCTCTGCTGGCTCTCGGCTGCTCCAAGACTTCTGAACTGTAACTTGCTTTCTTGCAAGTAAATCCTCATGCCTGTCAATGTAGGCCCTTCTCTCACATAAGGTGTGTTTGTCAGGTTGTCTGACCAGAACCTCTATCTGAACTGCCTCTTAAACTTCTGAAATGTTCAACTCTGTCTTTCTTTCAACTCTTATAGGACAAACAATAGTCCCAACTATGACAACATCCTTGTCATTCCTCTCAACTGGTTGCTGTTTGCAAACCTGTGTCTGAACCTGCTACTGACCTCTGTCAGTCAAAACTGAAACTGTCTTCAACCTGTTGTCCTTAACAACTTCTTTCCCTACAGTGTCCTCAACTGCCTTTATGCCTACTCCTATAGGCTTCTGCACAAACTCCTTCTTTCCCACTAAAATGATTTTTGCTGCCCCCTGTGCTGCAGCATCTTCCTGTAATGGCATCAACATAATAGTCTTCCCATCTTTCTTGATGGTGTAGGTATTAGCATACCCATCATACAGTACCCTTCTATCAAATTGCCATGGTCTACCCAACAGTAGGTGACAACATTCCATGGGCAAAATGTCACACAAAACTCTATCATGATATGCTCCAATCTGAAAATCCACATATGCCTGTTCATAGACAAAAATCGATTGACTATCACTCACCCAAGATGCCTTGTAAGGGTGTTGATGTGGAATCCTTTCCAAATTCAGTTTATCCACCATTTCCTGAGATACCATGTTGTCTGTTGAACCAGTATCAATGACAACCTTACATACTTTACCTTTGCTCTTGCATGTGGTCTTGAAAAGAGCTCTTCTTTGCATCATATCCTTTGATGCCTGCAAACTAATTCTCCTGAGCATCAATGCTTCTCCCTCCTCAGGATATCCATAACCGTCAGGAAATCTATCTCCTTGATAAGTGTTTGAACTCTGCACACTTTGCTGTACTTTCTCTTCTTGCACAAGTTGTACTCTCTTGTCATTCGTTCTATCATCTCTAGATGATGAACCTTTGCTTTCTGGACATTTGAAAAATAGATGACCAAACTCACCATAGGTGTAACACTTTCCTGAAAATGTAGTAGAACCTCTACCACTTCCAAATCTGCCTTTATTACCTTTCCATCCACCTCTGAAATCAGATTGTCCCTGTCCTTTACCAGTGTCTTCTTGACCCTCATTGGTTTGCCTTGTTGTAGGGGCTAATCCTCTTCCCCTCATATTGCTGCCTCTTCCTCTCATGGACTTATCTTGTCTCCTATTCATCTTTTCTTCAATCCTGATTGCCATTTGGTAACAATCCTCCACACTCTTAGGGTTAGCTAAAACTAACTCATCCTGTATGTTCAATCTTAAGCCATCCAAGTACCTAGCTACCTTTTCTACCTCATTCTCATGATGACCAGATCTCATACTCAATTTATAAAACTCCTCAGTATATGCCTTCACATCCATTTCCTTCTGCCTTAAAAATTGCAGCTTCTTAAACATCTGAATTTCATAATCCCTGGGCAAGAATTTACCTTTGATCCTTGCTACCATTTTATCCCATGAAGTGATCTTTGACTTTCCTTGTTTCCTTCTCTCGGATTGTACATAATCCCACCATACCAAAGCATGACCTCCTAACTTGGTCTTTGCAATCTTTACCTTCTGATCCTCAGCAACATCTTCACATTCAAAGTGATTATCAAGTGCAGCAATCCAATCCAGTAACTCATCTTCATTCAAACTTCCATTATACTTGGAAACATCAACCTTTACCTTAGGTTTATCACTCTACACTGCCTTTAACAGTTTTGCAAATCTCTGGTCTTCAGCATCCAGATCTTCAGCTACCTCTTCATACTCTTCAACAGTATCTTCATCTTCTTCTGACTCACTGTCGTCCACTTCCCTCTTTTTGTTCTTTTATAGGGCTACAAGCCTGGCTTGAAGTGCTTCAGCAAGCTCCTTCATTTTCCTCATCTCTCTGGCATGTTTTTCCTTCATCTCCTGCAATTCCCTTGCAGTACCATTACCTTTCAGAGGCATTTTGTCAACCTCTCACTCCTCTACCTCTGTCCTTTCAGTGACAGAATCAACTCTACCTCTGCCCTTTCGGTGACAGAATCAACACACAACAGCCCAAACCTTTTGCTGAGCTCTGATACCACTATGATGCAGAGGCATCTACACTAAAACCTTGACATACAGCATGTATGTCCGCAACCCTTCATCATCATCATCATATTTCCCTTAACACTGTCAGCATCATCATATCTTCTCTGCTGACCGATATCCTCCTGCAGACAAACCTTCGACCTTTCGCCTGTCAGCAGCATCATCATATTCGGCTATCGGCAGCATCATCATATTCGGCAAGTGCAAACATCCTCCTGATGTTCACTGTTCATCTTACCGCCAACCTCTACCTGCAGCATCATGATGTTCAACATCATGTTCATTAGCAGGATATAAAATATCCGGTTCCCTCCATATATCCTGATGACCACAACTTCATGCACCTTTCCTTACGCACCTTTCCTTCGATGCTTACGTCACCCCGATATCCTGTTGTCGGCCAAACATAACATTATCGGCCCGCGATGGTTTTATCAACCCGATCTTCTACCTTATGCCGATACGCTCCTCCTCGGCAACACCTGATGATGATCACCCCAATGCGCATTTACCTTATGCAATCTACTACATCATGCTCACCTCCATCTACTCGGATGACGCCCGAAGTAACTGCAGGATATACACAGAAATATCTTGATGATGCCGTTGTGACGAATTTCCAACCTTAACGGATTCTGATCCGCTGAACCTCCTGAGGTGACTCGATCTACTTTCAGGGTGATCTTCCAGACTCTAACTATCAGCACGACCTAGCACATACCCATGCTAGGGTTCTCAACACATCTCGACGACGATCCTGCACACCTGCATGCAAACAAACACAAAATGCAACCTAAACCCTAACCTACTATACATAGCCATTCCACTGATCCGACGAATCAACCGGTGGAATGGATCAGCGAATCCATGAAACCACCAGAACAGCAAATTGATTTCACAATGGAGATCAAACAGAAAATGAACACAAACAGGATCTTTATTGATTTCAAAAGATGTAATACAATGCTCAGTCTCTCCCTCTCTCTGTCTCACTCTCTGCAACCTAGCTCGATCCTATACAATCTCAACCAAACCGCATGCATAAATAGAATCTCCTGCAAGTACTACCGACCCGACTCCAAACGGCTAGGAAATCTCTTCAGGCAGCTAGGAGATCCAACCAGACATACAGCATAACAGCTGTCCTAACAACCTAGCTAAAAATAGTAAAGTATGGTCAACATGACCTTATTACATGCATTGGTCTTATAAGACCTTCTTGGAAACATTAACAAGACCTATAACAAACTAACTGCCTCATGGAGGCCAGCTGTCAGGTAGGTGCTCCTGCACCAAATCTACTGAGGGGGCATCCTAGCATTGTAAACATGAACTAGGGGCAAACTGGGGCATGTATCATTATCAGAAAATCTTATTCTTTGAAACAACATGATAAAACATATTGCATCAAAGAGGGGAAAAATGTATAGACCTAAAAATAACATGACTCTATCTAAATAAATATTTTTAATATTTATTTCCATTTAATTCCTCTATCAATAAATAAATAAATCAATTTATTTATCTGATTCACATTCCTCCACAAAATTAAATAAAATCATTTATTTTAATAAATCCTTCATATTCTTCCAAATTAAATAAATTCATTTATTTAATTAAAATCCTCCAAGTTCTTCTAAATTAAATAATACCCAATTATTAAATTCTTCCAAAATTCCTCTAAATTAAATAATATTAAATTATTTAATTACCTCTTCTAAATCCTAAAGTCATTCCAAATTAAATAATGTCCAATTATTTAATTAGTTCTTCTAAACTTAACATCCTCTATATTTAAATAACTCAAAACATTTATTTAGATTATCTATTTCCTCTTAAAATGGATTAACACCAAAATTAATCCATACAAATCCATGTGCACACTTAATTAAATATGTTAATATTTAATTAATTGTTTCCTCACACATGTCCTATTTCTCCTCTAGTTCTAATTAGTTAACTAATCAATCAATTCACTTAATTGATTAGTCTGTTTTGTTAACTGATCAATCCATTTAGTTAACTCTTTAATCTATTTCTGTTAACTCCTCTAGTGCATGAAAGACAGGACACTCATCCTCTTCCTATTTGTGCACATCTCTAAAATCTTTTCAACCATTGATCTTCATATTCATTCTATACCATTGACCTTCCTTCTCACAGGTCTATAAAGACAACCCCTATTCCTCCATTTCAACCATCCAAGCTTTTAGTAAACTTACTCAACAGAATTCACAGTGCACCTTTGGCACCAACATCATCTCCATATCTTGTGATCACCTTTTTATTGTATTGAAGATCCTCTTCATTACATGAAATATCATAGCTGTTTCTCTATTTCCATCTTGAAGAACAAAGCAAGGAAGTGTGCTTTCTGAGGGCTTCATTCATATGAAAGATCGATTGAGACTAGGCGAACAATGGAAGCCACAAGGTAATAAGGTTTGCAATGTTTGTTCTTTATTTTAAATCTTTGTTATTGTAATTTCTATTGAGTTATTGGGTTATTCATTAATCATTGATATATTATCCACATTTTCTTGATACAATAATCATTTCATTGTGTTGTATATTGCATTTGAAGCTCTCATTTGCTAGGGTTTTGTTGGAAAAGTTGCATTTTTGAAAACCTAGACAAATTTCAAAATCTAGGGTTTGTAGTCAAAATCTTGTTTCATATTTTTCTACCATCATAATAATTTTTCAATTCAGATCTAGCATTAATTTATAGCATATTTTCATTGTTCATTTGAAAAAATTTCATCATTTCATAACTTGGTTTAAAAATTCATATGTTTTTAATTACACATTGTGTATTTCAACATAAGAAATTTGACGTCTCTTTAACATTTCTTTGCAAGAAATCTTAAAATTGTCTATATTACCTTTTGTGCAGCACTTTTAACATCTTGATCACTCCATTTGTAGTGACACTAGTGTGTTTTTGATCTTGAAAAAAGTTGCAAAAACCTGGTTTCCTCAAACTAGTGTTGTGGTGTACAAAAGTCTCACATGTTGGTGGTTCTTGATAAATGAACAGATATGAGTATATATTAGTCTTCCAAGGCATTTCATTATGGCATCTTCTAATTTTCCCTCTATGGTACCTTTGCATGCATAAATTAAAGATTTTGAAAGTTCTTACAAATTCGCTAATATGCATCCTTATGTTTTGACTCATATAGCATCCATGTATAACATGGATATCCTTAAATACTCCTCATTTGAAATCCTTTATTATGTATCTGATTTTAATAACTTTATAACTCTCACAAATGAATATCCTTTGATATTAAAGGACTTTACTAATTTCATCTCCATGAATTGTCATGAGAAAGATGATGGCGATAATTCTCTTTTTAGTTCTACTACAAGTTAGAATGATTCTATGTATATTCCCTTGAATTTACTCTCTAATACATGTGATGGTACCCTAGCTTTTTATATTTGATCCTTGCTATCAAATCTGCATGCATTGAATCCTAAAGGTTTGCCACTTCTTATCCTCATATTTCAAGAAGAGACTTGGCCAAGAGAGTGGGAGATTCTTCACCTATCTCCCCTACACTTTAGGTTCTGCTACACCTAGGGCGGTATTCCCTTAGTTACAACCAAACAATTTGTCTTTGATTACTTCAGGTATAATATTCTCATGTATGTACAAAGATTTGTAAGATTAATCCCAGATTGGCAATATTCTTGGATTACATTCACTATTTTATTTTGAAAACATGCTAGGGGCCTAATTCTACCAACAAAATAGAAATGAACAAAAAATAATTCATCTCTATAATATCATTCTTTTTAGACCCTTAGGTAAGTATATTTTTTGATTGGTGCCTTATTAAGGGTAACAGAGTCAAAATTCCTTCATGCACATGTTACTTATATAACAATAGAACTCCAAATTTAGAGGATATATTTGTACCAATGACTTCCAATGATACACCCAAGAAAAAGCATTTCTTGCAACTCTTCTTCAAAATCCCTAATGCAATACATCACTTCCTATGTTTTATTTAAAGCATATTTAATCCAATCCTTGATCAAAAGAAGTAACCAAAATATTCAATTAAACAAATGTGCATAAGTGAAATCCATAACCCTTGATTCATTCATTCACAAAATAAATGCATACATTGAAGGAGACAATTACAAAAAGAATACACATGTAGTGTTATTCATTTTACTCAATCTAAATTGAAAATTGTCATACAAGAACTTATTCAATTAAAGGAAAAATTATGCTTTGCAATCTTGATAATGCACCTAATCTATTACAAGAACATTCTCCTGAAGATGTGGATAAATTTTATCCAAATCCTAGAATATAATTCCCTTCTTTATTCTATATCCACCTAATCATTGTCTCACTCCTCTACACCATGGTTTTAGAAAATCTATAAATAGAGAAACTATCTCAGTTAAAGATTTTTATAGTACAACTTTTTTAGTTATATTAGATATAATATTTGTACTAGGAGGTTTTTTGTTTCCTTTTTTGATTGGCCAAGATTGAAACCAACTCCTTTTACTAAAGAATCTAGGGTTGATGCTACTCTTTTGAAAACAATATTTTGGGGTAGATAAGAAAACTCTAGAAGATTGTAGAACTCTCAGATAAAACTCCCATTTCTTTGTTCCACATTTTGACTTATATGATAGGCTGATAGAAAGGCACCTTGACTCCCCATATTTCAATCCCCAATTATTTAACACCACATGTCTAGAGGCCATCAAGGGAACCATGAGAAGTTGGAGTAGAGGATGATCAAAAATCACTTTTTCCCTCACAAGGACTTATTTGATTATGTCAGTAGAGTCTTACCTCTCCACCACCAATCATCCAATCCAGTCATGATATCCCTCCTCAGTTAATGTACTTGATGAAGGACATCAAATGAAGGTAGGGAGAGAGGGACAAATATGTCTCTCTACTTGAACACCCAAATTCCCAATCCAGTCAGGGTCACTAAGGTTTTAACTAGTCGACCCACCCGCAGGAAGCAACTACATACAATTAGAGCTTCAGACCAATCTTTCACCATCCCCACAAGAATAATATTATTCATCTATGGTTCTCAAAAAGTAGCAAGGATACTAAAGCCAAAAAATCTCATTCTTTATAACTCCCCCCATTCTTTAGCCAAAATTTACCCCTCTCCTTAATTCAGAAAGAGTAAATCTACAACTAGGAAAATAGAGGTATACCCCTTCAGGAAATATTCAGAGGAACATGAAGGGAAAATCTTCATAGAGTATCCATTTTGAGAACTAATGTAGACAACTGATGATAAGGCCTCTATTTATAATGAGAACAGATTGAGGCTCATTATTCGAACAATCTCCATTCTCCATTAATCTACATAATTATATTTGAAGTATCTGCTAGTCTTGCACACTTGGATTTATTTCTAGAAATACTTGATGATCATAATACAACTACAAAAGTAAAGAATGATAGCCTAAGGTGTGAAAATTAAGTCCCACATGAACAACAATTGTATGGTGTAATTAGGAAAATGTGTTTAAAGATCAGGATCAGCTAAAGAAACATGCCAATTGTCAAATCAAAGTTCAACCACACTGCTCTACATATGAAAATCTAAATTTTAATTTGGACCATTAGTCGAGGACACATCAGAATGAAATCAGTGACTATCACACCACATGTCATCCCATCACACCATCATAACCCCTAAAGGAGACGCACACTATTACCTCCATGTTCGCATGCTAAGCACCAATTTTATTCTCGTGGGACTGGGTCCTACCAACCACTAGGCATACTATCCCATCAGTGTACAGAATATTCATCTACACCATTCCATGGCACACTCCTATGATGAAACATGAAGCAAGCATGTAATAATTGGTCCATCACATAATACTTTGGGCCTTCCACTTCTAAATAAACCATCATCACAACAACACATACTCAACAAATCTAATAGTTATAGGACATGCGATGCCGTGATAACTCTAGATCTATCCATCCAATCTTAGGAAATGTTTTATGCATATAAAACTAGTCACTAAGCTCTTGGGGTTGGTAGTGAATGAAGATAAAGACATTATATCATCACTTAAACTTGTGGTGACCCCTATCACAAGTCAACACAAAATCAAAATAAATATTCTACAAAATGATCTGTTGGGAATTAAGGTGTGTCAACCTTTGCAAATTCCTAGAATTATTTATTTAATTGTATATTTATTTATTGCCTAATATTGTATTTACTTGCACATTCAGTTGGTGACTTAGTTGAGGTGGCACGGTGACATGTCATCTTACTTGGAATGTAACTTGGATGGTCAAGTCAAACCTACATGGATTTGGGTGTCCCATTTGAGGTGGCACTAATATGCCATGTGTTTCCATATTGTGGTATGTGGAAGAGGATATTCCATATAATAGAATCTATGACATGTAAGATCCAAGTTTGGATATTCCTATGACAAGTGGGGACAATTGTCAATGAGTATCTTTGCATGAGGGAAAATCATCTTTGGGTGCCCAAATTGGGGTATGACATGTTGTAAGAAGAATTTACTAAATTTAGTCTTTTATGACGAATTCCCTTACAACATTTAAGGTTGTTATGTTTGGAAAATCTATGACAATTGTAAGATGCGTAAGAGCATTTGTCATAGTCAATTTTTAGTCTTAGAGCACTCTGTGTTGGGAAAGTCAAATCTACCATATATGTAAGATGTAAGAGATGTATTTGCAGCTTGGACAATTTTCCTTTGATGCGGGATAATGGCCATGTGGCCAAGGTGGATGCCTATCTCAAGAAGCATCCAATATATGCCTTGTATATCTATAAAATGCATTGTTTTGGAGTTGTAGTTGCATAGTATTTTTATAGGTACTGTTATGCTACCAAAATCACTCCAAAAATGACATTTGAAGACTCTTGGAAAAACTTGCATTGCAAGTGTATTGTAAACTATTATTATTTTAGATAATACATTGTGTAGGTTTTAGAGTGTGGGGTTTTTTACCTAAAAGGGTTTTCCCAATGGTACATCTTGTGTCAATCTCTTATGTGTTGTGTTGCTGCTGTAATTTCTTATGTTATATGTTTAATATTGCTACAATTGTAAGGATTAAAATGAATTTGCATACATTTCCCCTCATTAGATTGGTGTAGGAAGTGTGTTCCATGTACCTTACTTCCTTTAAGGATCAAGCTTGTAGTGTTCAAACTTAGTCATTCATAATGCCTCAAAAAAGGAAACTGTAAGAGGGGTTCCACCAGTGGCTCTAGTTTGGGATGCATGACTGCCTCAGTCATGGTGAGAATCATAGAACTCCAGGATGCAGACCAAGTGCTAAATCCATTAGGCTTTGCCATGTAACTACTTAGTTAGGAATTGATGAAAGGTGACTCAACTCTCCTTTCAAGGAACTGAAGACTGATTAAAAGTTAACTCAAACTTCTATAATTTTACCAAGTATTCAATTGTCATGAGGTGGTCTAGGGAAACCAAAAGCATGCAATTAATACTTACCTCTATCAAATACCCTATTTTTAGCAGATAAACCTAAACTCAATCTTGGAGCATCATAGTCACCATTGTTATTAGGAGAGTACATCATCATGCCTCTAATCAATTTAGTATGAACTTTGTAGTAATAACACAACTAGGTAGTATTAGTCAGTGACAAACATAAAAAACATGCATCAGGTTGACCAACCTCATCTTTACAACATTTTTGGTTGACAGAATCACCTCCATGTAATGTCAGACCTCTCTAATACTGATCTATGCAATTGATATCCTAAGTTGCACCTTCATTTCTCATGTCTAGATGAAGACTAAAATATTCATATGAAAGCTCTAAGGACCCCTGTTGCAACCCACATTATCACATACCGATTCTAAATCAAGTGATTTATATGCAACCAATAGACCTATTATTAGATTTTGCTCATTCCTCATCAAAAGATCATGTTCACTGTAAGACACTTCCACCTTTTTAGGTACACTCTGATACTCATAATCACATAAATCTTCCATTAGGATATCACCTTCATAGTCAAACTAGATTGAAAACTTATCATTTTTACAAATATCATGAGGATTACATTAGGAAGATCTATCTTCTGAAATGTGTATATGTTTGTTATCATACTCAACCAAACCTACAAATTCTTCTTGCTTACTTACCTCTTGAGACTCTCCTTTTTCTTGTTCAATTCCTATGAATTCTTCCTTTGGAAGGAACAAAGACCTAAGGTATGATTCCCTCTATTATCTTGCATGATCTACTTGGTTGCAACATTCCCTGACTTCATGTAGGTGATGTCTTTCTTTATTAGTCAATAATTTTTCCTTTCTAGCCCTCTACAACCATCTATCACATAGCTCTTATGTTCTAACATCTTCCATGGTGTGATACACAAAACCAAAGCTATTGTGGCTTGAATCTTCAATGTGAGTATGAATATTAGGAGAGTTTTCTACCACCTCTATTGTATTTATATGCATATCTTGCTCATGTAACATGAAAACCTACAATTCTCCTTCACCATCTATATTAGGGCAAGAAACTAATCTATCCTACATAGCATGTGAACCTTGAACATTACTGCAAAAAAAAATCTCATGTATGTCCTTTATCTCATCATATATGTAACTAGCCGCTTCATCTATTATGGGCTAATCACATCCTTCATCTTCCTCATTACAAAATGTACTTTCATTTTCTATCTTAGTAGTGATATCATTCCCAATCATAACAAGGTTGTAATTAGCCTTCTGAGGTACAATATTATCCATATTCAAAGACAAAGCATTGAAGCCTCTTGACTTAGATTTCCTATTTGCATGAAATGTCCTACAATGAACAATGATTATATACACATGCCCTATCGACATTGCATACTTCAATCTATTCTCAATATCCCTCACAATCTCATAAGCATGGAAAAGTGATTCATGTTCCTTACCCCTCAACAGATAGCTCATTTCTTGATCAAATGTTGCAAGATAGACTACCAAACACAATGCATCATTTGGCCTCATATTTTTTGGAATATAACTAAACATTTTTCAGAACCTTAGATTAAAAGATGGCACAAGCTCATTCTGATCCTTCTCGATATTCATGAATTATGTAATCAATGAAATCACATTGGTCATTTCACCAAACTGCTCTAGAAAAGAAACATCAAAATCAAGCCAAGATGAGATATAACATAATTGTAATGTTGAAAACCAATCCTTAGCATCATCTTTGAATGATTGAACAAAGAGCTTCATAATGACATCTTCATTTTTAATCTCACACTGAGCCATCAAATCAAAAAATTCCTACAAATGCTTATTCACTAACTCAGATGTTCTTCCACTAAATTTTGGCAAATTCTTTCTAACATCACTAGGGATAGCATTTGGATATCCATGAATTCAAGAAAATTTTGGAGCTTAATATCTTTTAGTAATCAGGCAATTCATTTTGACATCAGACAAAGTAGAGTACCAGGAATGTGTTGTAGTTTTAACCAAGTGTAGAGTCACCACCTCTCTAAGGACTAAACATCAAGAAGCCAAAAGCTCCTACTTGATCAATTATATTCTAGATTCACTTCACCAGTAGAGCACCATTTAAAAGTCTTTAAATATGTTACAATGATCTCTTTCTCTAGGTATGAACACCTTCACCATCTAACCCTAATGATCAAATTATGATAATGACTTGACTCTTTTCAAATGTATAACTAAGCCTTTTCCCCAGTAGATTTTCCATTTCTATTGGTTCTTAAATCTGCATGCCTTAAATCTCGAAGGTTTGCCACTTTTTATGCTCAGATTTCAAGAAGAGACTTGGCCAAACAGAGTGGGATATTCTTCACCTATCTCCCCTACACTTTAGGTTTTGCCACACCTAGGGGTATTTTCTTATTTATAACCAAATGACTTGTCTTTTATTACTTCAGGCAGAATGTTCTCATGTATGTGCCAATATTTATAAAATTAATCCTAGATTGGTAATATTATTGGATTACCTTCATTATTTTATTCTAAGAACATGCTAGGGGCCTAATTCTACAAATAGGACATAAATGAACATAAAATGATTCATCTTTAAAATATCATTCTTTTTGGACCCTTAGGCAAGTACATTTCTTGATTGGTGCCTTATTAAGGGTAACCGAGTCAAAATCCCTTCATTCAAGTGTTACTTTTATAACAAAAAAATTCCAAATTGAGAGGATATTGTTGAAATAAACTAGACAACTGAGAGGGGGGTTGAATCATTTGTCACAAAAACTTAGCTTCATATGAATATTAAACCATCAACAACTTAATTAATTATAATCATATTTAACCATGAAAGCATGAAACCATAAACTTAATCATAATCACACATCCAACATAGTATACACCATATTTTTACATAGAAAGCCCTAAAAGGGAAAAACCATAGTGGGTGTTAGCCCATAGAAATATATGAGTTATAACAATACTGAAAAATAGAGGCTCATTGCCCAAATTGTTCACCGCAAAGAATGACTCACTACCAAAAGGTGGCTCACTACCAAGGGGTGGCTCATTGCCAAAGTCGCGAACTAATTAAGTAGCATCTACTCCATGCCAGAATTTAATACCATTAAAGCATAATATAACTTCTCTGCTCTTTCACACCCTCACACTCATCTATTCATATTTGCACACACCCACCATTTTCACAACTCTATTACATGCTTTTATACAATTCATCAACCTTGGAATGTACATCAAGGTCGGCATTACATTCATCAACCATTGGAACATTCTCCAAGGTCAACGTTACAAAACATACACAGAAATAGGTCTAGACCTATTAAAAAATTTAGCTAAGGAAAGATGTAGAGAAGTATGATGAACATGCCCTACCTTAGCTGGGACTCAAATGCAATCCTCCATGCCAAAACATGCTTCTACAATATTTAATGCATCTCCACAAATAGTGAAATCAACCAAGTCAACCAAGACTAGAGTTATCTCTAGGTCTTCTAAGGCCATTGTTCTTTCATGATCCAAACTTCTCTTTGTGGACCAATCCAAAGGTAGGAACACAATCAAGAGACATCCACAAGTACATTGTAATCACTAGGAATAACTGCATGATCTCTAACCACTTTGTCAAGAAGATTCATCAAACTGGAGCACAAGAGCAACACTGTCAACTAATGTCATAAAGAAAGGATAGCTTGCAGACTACCAAATCATGAGCCATTGGAGATGAAAGCACTTAACATCATCTCAAACTTAACTCTAGAACTGTAGATCAAAATACTTCAATGTAGAGGAATGTGGAGCATAATACTTTCTCCCTGTCTTTGCCAAACATATAGAAAAAGATGTTTTCACTCGGGTGAGCATAACTCACTCAATTCTTCATACCAGATGCTCAAACTCATAACATAGTGTCTTCATATGGACTTCTAAATAAATTCCAATCCACAGACAAAGATATTCATCGTATAGGAAATGCGAAGCAATCTCTTGGATTGTTCTTCTATATACAATACATTGTTTCCACTGCAACTCAATGTTTCTACTGGAGAAGTCAATTTTCTCAATATCCTCAACATCAAGATTATTTACATAAGTAGATACAAAGCATCTTACTCATTAAAAGAAAACAACAATGACAACACTGATTAGGCACATACTTGCAACAATCTCCCCCTTTGTCATTGATGGCAACATATGATGTGAAAAACTGTAAAGACCATCAAGATATGATTCTCCCCCTTTCTCTTTACACATCTGTACTTCTTTTCTTCTTCTAAGTCTTTCACATGATTTTTATCAGACCCCTTTGACATTAATGGTAAAGGGTACATACTTGCACTCTGTTGCTCTGATCAAATTTGAACTTCTGGAACCAACTCTTTTGTCATCATTCAACTACTCCCCATGAGAGGTAGCTCTTAGAACATCAATCCAAATCAAAGAGTGAATCTTTGGGCACCACTGGGCTGATGCATTCCTTTGCATCTTAGTTTAGAGTTGGAGGGGTAATAATCCCTAATTTTTCCTTGAGGTACTCAAAAGTATCTTCAGGTAGAGGCTTAGTAAAAATATCTGTAATCTAATCCTTTGTAGACACATATTCCAACTTAACTTCATTCTCTGTCACCTTTTCCCTCAAAAAGTGATACCTTATAGATATATGCTTTATTTTTGAGTGCATCACTGGATTCTTAGAAATATTTATGGCACTTGTATTGTCACACAAGATTACAATTAGATCTTCATAAACAACTCTTATATCATTCAAAGTCTGCTTCATCCATAACACTTAAGTACAATAACATGTTGCTACAATATACTTTACTTCTACTATTGATAAAGAGATTGAATCTTGCTTCTTTCTCAGCCATAAAACCAATCTATTTCCTAAAAACAAAGCACCTCCACATGTACTTTTTTTGTCATGAACATCTCCTGCCCAATCATCATCTATATAAGCATTAAGATTAAAATCATTATCCTTTTGATACCATATGCCATGATCTAGAGTGCCTTTTAAATACCTTAGGATTCTCTTTACTGCCATCACATGTGATTCTCTTGGATCAACTTGAAATCTTGCAACAAGACAAACTGCATGCATTATATCAAGTCTGGTTTGAGTTAGATAAAGTAATCCTCCAATCATGGATCTATACTATTTCTGATCAGTCTTGGGTGATTCATTAGTTTTTCTCAATTTGCAGCTAGTTACCATGGGAATACATATTGGTTAGAGTCTTCCATCCTAAACTTATTTAACAACTTTTTCACATACTTAGACTGAGATATGAAGATTTCTTTATCTAATTGATTGATTTGTAGACCTAGAAAGAAATTTATCTCACCAAACATAGACATCTCAAAATCTTTCTATATTTCACCAGCAAATTTCATACACATACCTTCATTTCCACCAAATATGATATCATCAACAATGAATTCAATAATCAAAATTTGATCACCATTAATCTTGAAATAAAGATTACTATCAGCAGTGCCTTTACTAAATTCTAACTGTAATAAGTACTAATACAACCTTGCATACCATGCCTTGGGAGCTTGCTTGAGTCCATATACTACTTTCTTCAACCTGCATACCATATTACCTTGATTTGATAGTTGGAATCCTTCAGTTGCTCAATGTATACTTCCTCTTCTAACTCCCCATTCAGGAATGCAGACTTCACATCCATTTGATACACTTTGAAATCTTTGTGAGCTGTAAATGCTAGAAACAATCTGATTGTTTCAATCCAAGCTACTGGAGCAAAAGTCTCTTCAAAATCTATCCCTTCAATTTGAGAATATGTTCTGCACACAAGCCTTGCTTTATTCCTTACAACTTCTCCATTTTCATTCAGCTTATTCTTGAAGACCCATTTGGTTCCAATGATATTTTGTTAGTAGGTCTAGGAACTAATTCCCAATGTTCATTCTTCTCTATCTATATTAGTTCTTTTTCCATTGCCTTAACCCAATTTTCATCATTACAGGCTTCATTCATAGTTTTTGGTTCAATTGTAGAGAGCAGATAGTAATTCACTTGTTCTTCTACAGCTCTTTTCCTTCTCATTACTCCTTTCTCTTTGTCTCCAATAATTTGATCTTCAAAGTGATTGATTCTTAAATACCTAGGAATCTTAGCAATTTCTAGAGCCTTTTCTTCTTCACTTTGAGTGTCTTCTTATTCAACTTTTTCTTCATGAGTTATATCAGCAGGTTCATCTAACTCATAGCCACTTTGAACTGATGTTTTTCCTTTGGCTTCATCCACTTTCACATTGGCACTCTCCACAATCTTTTTCAACCTTTTGTTGTAGTACTGGTAGGCCTTACTCTTTGTAGAGTATCCAAGGAAGATTCCTTCATCACATGTTGCATCAAATTTCCCTAGGTCTTTATCTCTTCTAATATAGCATTTGCTTCCAAAGACTTTGAAGTATATTACTATTGGAATTCTTCCATATCACAATTCATAGGGGGTTTTAGTGCCACTACCTTTCACTTGAACTCTATTTTGAATTTAGATATGAGTATGTATAGCTTATTTCCAGAAGACTTTTGGCAGACATCCTTCCTTCATCATTGTTCTTGTAGCTTCTTAAACTATCCTATTCTTCCTTTCCACAACTCCATTTTGCTAAGGAGTTCTAGGTGCAGACAACTATCTTTTTATTCCTTTCTCTTCATAGAAAATGTTTAATTCATTCAATGTGAACTCACCTCCTCTATTAGACCTCAAGCATTTGATTTTTAGTTCTATTTCATTTTCAACCTTTGCTTTGAAGGATTTGAACTTCTCTAGGGATTCTGATTTGTCTCTTAGAAAAGTAACCAAAGTCATTATAGAATATTCATCAATAAGCAGCATGAAGTACATGTCACCTTGTAGACTTCTTATCCTTGTAGGACCACTTAGATCTGTATGAACTAGAGATCCAACAAATCAACAGAAAATTGCTCTTTACTCTTGAAACTTGTTCTTGTCTACTTCCCCAACTGACATTCCTTGCAAATAGTATTGGAGGGTTTCACAAGTTTTGGTAGATCTCTTATAGTCTGACCCAAACTTATCTTTACCAAATTATCAAAATTTATATGACACAACCTTCTATGCCACAACCAATAGTCATCTGGTTGAGCTAATAAACAATAATCATTAGTTCCTCTTAATTGATAGATGTTACCTCTGGTCTTCTTACTAGTAGAAATCATAGTTTTGGAGATTTCCATTATCTTGCATCCATTGTCTTTGAATCTCAGATCATAACCTTTGTCACACATTTTTCCAACACTCAAAATATTATGCTTTAAACCCTTCATGTAGAGAACATTTTCAGTGTTATGCTTTCCATAAAATGAAATAGATCCTTTTCCACAAATCTTACTAGTTGTATTGTCTCCAAACCTAACCAGTCCTCCATCATATTTTTCCAAACTTACAAACTTAATTTTGTCACCAGTCATGTGATGTGAACATTTACTATCAATAATCCATTCATCCTTGTCTTTCTCAACCTGAATAGCCAAACACTTTCTTCCACTAGTTTTTCTTCCTTCACATAGCTCATAGGATTAGTAGACATAAGTTCTTCTTTAATAGCAATAAATAGGCATTCATTTGCACTAGTACTAGCATCATCAAATTCATCATCAGTCACACCTTCATCATCAAAATCTCTAACATAGTAGAATTTCTTTGGAGTTCTAGGCCTGTTCTCAAATCATTTTCTATTCCTTTCAATTCTTTTAGGACATCTGGAAGCATAATGACCTACTTTACCACATGAGAAACATTTGAAAGATAATTTTCCTTTGAACTTGCTAGAACCTCTTTGTAGTCTATCAATAAAGTTGGCTTCAATTTCATCAAGCTCATCATTAGGTTCTACCATGTACTTTTCTCTCTGGAGATTTTTTTTTATGTATTAGCTTTGAAAGTAGTTTCTACTTTTGGCAGAGCATCACCAAACTCTCTCATTTCAAAAGTAGTAATCTTACCAAGCAACTGATCCTTATTAATCTTTTTCACAGTCATTATTTCTTCAATTGCAGCTACCTTGTGAGCATAGGATTTAGGTAATGACCTAAGAATTTTCATCACAACTTCAATTTCATCAACAGGTCCTCCCATACCTTTGATTCTAGTAACAAGTTCATCAACCTTTTGCATGAAGGATGTTATCTTTTCATCTCCTCCCATTTTAAGACCTTCATATTTGGCTTTCAGTCCCTGCAATTTGGCACTCTTTACAGAATCATCTCCTTCATATAGATTACTTAGCTTATCCCAGACTTCTTTAGCATACTCATAATCCATGACCTTTATTAAATCAGAGTTAGTTAATGCACTTAGCAGAGCATCTCTAGCTTTTATATTTACCTCATATTCTTTGATGTCATCTTCAGTTGTCAGACCATTCTCCAACATGGTATATTTAGTCTGTGTTGCTTGCCATACTTTATAACCAATACAAAGTAGATGCATTTTCATGTGAATCTTCCCTGTTGCATAATTCTTTCCATCAAACTGCAGAGCCTCCTTCTTGTAAGACATTTTGGATCTACCTCAAGCTATTAAGCTTACCACTGAGGAACCTTGCTCTGATACCAATTGTTGAAATACACTGGAAAACTGAGAGGGGGGTGAATTAGTTGTCACAAAAACATAGCTTCATATGCATATCAAACCATCAACAACTTAATTACTTATAATCATATTTAACCATGAAATCATGAGACCATAGACTTAATCACAATCACACATCCAACACAGTAGACACCATATTTTTACATGGATAACCCTAAAAGGGAAAAACCATTGTGGGTATTAGCCCATAGGAATATATGAGATATAACAATACCAAAAAATAGAGGCTCACTACCCAAATTGCTCACTACAAAGAATGACTCATTGCCAAAGGGTGGCTCACTGCCAAGGGGTGAACTAATTAAGTAGCATCTACTCCATGCTAGGATTTAGTTCCATTGAAGCACAATATAACTTCTCTACTCTTATCTTTCACACCTTTCCACTTATCTCTTCATATTCGCACACACCCACCTTTTTTGCAACACTATTACATGCTTTTATACAATTCATCATCCTTGGAATGTACATCAAGGTCAGCATTACATTCATCAACCATTTGAACATTCTCCAAGGTTGGCATTACAAAACATACACAGAAATAGGTCTAGACCTATTAAAAAAATTAGCTAAGGAAAGATGTAAAGAAGTATGATGAACATGCCATGCCTTAGCTGGGGCTCAAATGCAATCCTCCACACCACAACACACTTCTACAATCTTTAATTTATCTCCACAAATAGTGAAATCAACCAAGTTAGCCAAGACTAGAGTTAACACTATGTCTTCTAAGAAAATTCTTCTTTCACAATACAAACTTGTCTTTGTAGACCAATCCAAAGGTAGGAACACAATCAGTAGACATCCACAAGCACATTGTAATCACTAGGAACAACCACACTATCTCTAACCACTCTGTCAAGAAGATTATTCAAACGCGAGCACAAGAACAACATTGTCAACTACTATCATAAAGAAAGGATAGATTGTGGACAACCAAAATAAAAACCATTGGAGTTGAAAGAACTTAACATCATCTCAGACTTAACTCTAGAATCACAAATCAAAATACTTTAATGTGGAGGAATGCGGAGCATAATACTTTCTCCCTGTCTTTGCCAAACATACAAAAAAAGTTGTTTTCACTCTGGTGAACATAACTCACTCAATTCTTCATATCGGAGGCTTAAACTTGGAACATAGCATCTTTAGATGGACTTCTAAATAAATTCCAATCTATAGACAAAGATAATCATCCTACAAGAAATGTGGAGCAATTTCTTGGATTATTCTTCTATATGCAATACAATGTTTCCACTACAACTCACTATTTCTATTGGAGACGCTAATTTTCTCAATATCATCAATATCAAGATTACTTACATAAGTAAATAAAAAACATATTACTCATTACAAGTAAACAACAAGATAGGAGCACAGTTGACACCAATGACAACATAGATATGTTGACATCAATGACAACACCGATTAGGCACATACTTTCAAGATATATAGTTGTACCAATGACTTACAATGATACACCCAAGAAAAAGTATTTCCTACAACTCTTCTTCAATAATCCCTAATACAATACATCACTTCCTATGTTTTGTTTAAAGCGCATTTAATCCAATCCTTGACCAGAACTAGTAACCAAAATATTCAATACAACAAATGTGCATAAGTGAAATCTAGAACCCTTGATTACTTCATTCACAAAAGTAATGCATACATTCAAGGAGAGAATTGTAGAAAGCACACACATGTAGTTTTAATCATATTACTTGATCTAAATTGAAAATTTTCATACTAGAACTTATTCAATTGTAGGTGAATTTTTTCTCTGCAATCTTGATAATGCACCCAGTCTATTACAAAAACATACTCCCCAAGGTGTGGATAACTTGTATCCAAAGCCTAGAATAGAATTCTCTTCTCTATTCTATATCCACCTAATCACTGTCTCTCTCCTCTACACCATGGGTTTTGAAAATCTATAAATAGACAAACTATGTCAGTTTAAGATCTCTATAGTACAACTTTTCAATTACATTGTATTTAATATTTGTGCTTGGAGGTTTTTCATTTCCTTTTTTGTTTGGTTGAGCTTGAAATTGAATCCTTTTACCAAAAATCTAGGGTTGATGTCACTCTTTTGATAACAATATTTTAGGGCCTAAGAACACTTTGGAAGATTGTAGATCTCTCAGATAAAACACCCATTTCCTTGTTCCACATTTTGACTCATATGATATGTTGTTGGAAAGGCACCATGACTACCCATCTTTCAATCCCCAATTATTTAACACCACATGTCTATAGGTCATCAAGAGAACCATGACAAATTGGAGCACAAGATGATGAAATATCACTTTTTTCCTCACAAAGATGTCTTTGATTCTGTTAGCAGAGTCTTACCTCTCCACCACCAATCAAGAAATCCAAGCATGATATTCATCCTCAGTCGATGTCCTTGATGAAGGTCATCAAATGAAGGTAGGGAGAGAGGAACAAATGATATCTCTCTATCTGAACACCCAAATCCCCATTTTGTCTGGGGTCACTGAGATTTTACCTAGTTGACCCACCCCTGGGAAGCAACTACATATAGTTAGAGCTTCTGGCCAACCTTTCCCCATCCCCACAAGAATAATATTTTTTAGCTATGGTTCTAGGAAAATAGCAAGGTTATTGAAGCCAAAAACCCTCATTCTATCCAACTCCCCTATTCTCTGGCCAAAATTTACCCCTCTCCTTAATTCAAAAAGAGCAAATCTGTAGCTAGGAAAATAGAGGTATACCCCTTTGGGAAATATTCAAAGGAACACAAAGGGAAAATCTTCACAGAGTATTCATGTTGAAAAATGATGTAGACAACTGATGATGAGGGCTCTATTTATAATGAGAAAAGATTGAGGCTCATTATTTAAAAATTCTTCATTCTCCATCAATTTGCATAATTCCATTATAGGTATCCATAGGCCTTGCACACTTGAATTTATTGCTCGAAATACTTGATTATCACAATACAACTACCAAAGCAAAGAATTACATCCCATATGACAAATTCTTGGTGGTGTTGTCATTGATGTCAACTTTCATAAGTTGCTTCACTTGGTCTCCAAGTGCTTTTGAGAAAATTTGATTAAAATGGTGTGTAGTGTGACAGAGATACTCTCAGCATTATGCTTCGCATTTCCTCCTAATTGAAGAAATGTTCATGTGGTATGGAAGTGTTGATCAGAGGTTTTGAGAGGTGTTATATATAGAGTTTTAGGTTCTAGATCCTACGAAAGTGGAAGTTGTGTCTGACAGAGTGTTTTCCTTTATAGAAGACTATTTGGGAGAAATGAGATTTCTTTATATTTCTCTACATTAATGTTTCCTATCTTGTGGATCTAAGAGAGTTCTTATATTATCTATATCTACCTTTTATTGAATTTTTAGTGTTGGGGTGCTCTGGAAGTGCAATTATTATGTTGGTGTTCAGTAGCAGTGTATCTTGATATGCAAAATGAAGACATTCTTTATTTTAGGTGGTTACAGTAGTATTACAGAATATTTTGATGATGTTGAATAATCTGGGAAGGTGCGTGAATGTTTTGGAGTTTCTCTCTCTAGTCCACATGATGATTTTGGACTTTGAGAAGTGTGGATATGGTCATTAGCTTAGGTTTAGCTGACCTAGCTTACTAGCGCCATGTGTGGAGGTACCTCATGGATTGTGGATGTAATGAGCATCTTTGTGATAAAGATTTGAGTCCTAGCTATCCTTTGACATGGTCCACTTTCACTTCTTTCCACCATAGAAGTGTTTAGTGCCAACCTTTGTGATGTTGCATATGTGTAATGCACACACTTCATTAGAACTAACCTAATTGAGATAGGTCTTGGTTTTTCATGGTATAAAATGCAAGATGAAATTGAGTGGAGAAAAGTAGAGAAGATGATGCAAATGTAATTCAAGGGCAGTAAATTGCATACGAGCTTAAAAGCCCATGACTCTGGAATGCAGTGAGCAAAAGGTGTCTACATTTCAGTGTGCTAGAAGTTGCTGGAGGTAGTGAGCCAAAGGTTGCAAATGGAAAAGGGTATTAGTGGTTGATTTCTCTTGATGCTTTAAGATAGTGAATTTCTTTGTAACTAACTTCTTCCTTCTCTTATCTAGGCAGTGAGCCTTTCTCTAGTAGTGGGCATTTCTTTTAGGCAGTGAGCCTACTAATTTTTGGCTATTTTATTCATATATATTGTGAGCTAATCATTACTGTGGTTTTTCCCTTACTAGGTTTTCCACATAAATCAAGTGTTCTCATGTGTTTGGATGTGTTTGCATTGATGCTTCATATGTTTACATTTTGTTGATGTATTATAAGTGTTTGATGTTTTGAGGGTTCAAGGTTTTAACACACAACTGATTGACCCACCCTCTTAGTTGTCCTGTGCATTTCAATAATTGGTATCAGAGCCAGATTTCTTGAGAAATCTTAATCACTTGGGGTAGATCCAGATGGCATACATAAACTTGGTATGGAGGTTCTGGTATTTGATGGAACAAATTATGCTTTTTGGAAAACCAAGATGGAAAATTTTCTGGTTTCATTAGGTAATGAAATATGGAAGAAAGTTGACAAAGAGTATATTATACCTAAAAATGGTCCAAAAGGTGAAGATGAGATTAAAGAATATGAGAACAATGGAAAATCAAGGAGTGCTCTTCTAAATAGTCTTTTTGACTCTAAACTAGTAAAACTTATGAGTTACGAAATTGTTCATGAGATCTAGAAGAAACTAGAAAGTACCTATGAAGGAGATGACAAGGTCAAGTAAGCAATGTTATAGATTCTAAAGTCCATGTTTGAGACCTTAAGGATGTCAGAGGATGAAAATATTGCAAGATATATGTAGAGAGTGGATGAAATTGTTAATTCCATCAATGGTCTTAGTGGAGAGCTAGAGGAAAAAGAAGTGGTAAACAAGGTACTAAGAAGTGTTCCTAAATCTTATAGTGTAAAAGTTTCTACTATTGAAGAGACTCAAGATACAGATAATTATGTTAGGGATAAAATGTTTGGTATTCTAACTCCTTTTGAGATAAGAGAATTTGGTCAAGATGAGCCAAGAAAAGAAACCACTTTTAAGGCTAGCAAGACAGAGAAGAATATTGAATCAGATTCATATGACTTTGATGAAGTGGACACAAATTTTGTAAGTAGGTTGAAAAAAGGTTCAAGAAAATACAGAGGTATATTAGCCTTCAAATGTTTTATCTATGGAAAAATAGGTCATTATGAATCTAAATGTCCAATCAAAACTTCTAATGACAAATACAAGGAGAACAAAGGTAAATCATTGAAGAAAAGTTATTGTGTTAAAGAAGATGACAACATATCTAATGATGAATTTGACTATATGGATGATGATGGTAATGAATGCTTGTTCATGGATTTGAATGTTGGAACTAACTCCACTAATCACAGATTATGTGTGAAGGATATTGCTCTGGAAATAGGACATCAGATTGAAGGGGCCTTGGTTACTTCTTTTCATGTAAGAGAGGAGGAAGATCTCTAGTTAATTGATAGTGGGTGCTCAAATCATATGATAGGTGATAAGAATAAGTTTGTGAAGCTTGAGAAGTTTGATGGAGGTTTTGTTAAGTTTGGAGATGATGCATCTACTAAGATTTGTGAAAGAGTTTCAATCAACTTTGATGGAAAGAATAATATAGATGATGTTCTTTATGCCAAAGGTCTTTAGCACAATCTTCTGAGTGTAGAAAAAATGTGTAGAAAAGGATATAATCTTGTGTTTTAGGATGGTGACTGTGAAATCAGAAAAGGAGACTCTAGAACTTTGATTGCTATAGGAACAAGGACAAAAGGAAATATATATTAGCTTGAAGGTGCTAAAGGTGTGTGCCTTATGACTGAAATTAATGAAATTTGTCTATGGCATAGAAGAATGTGTCATGTCAATTTTGACACCCTAGTAAAAATTAATTCTACTCGAGCTATAAGGGATCTACCAGGGATTACAAAGCCTACCAATGCAACCTACAAGGAATGTTAGATTGGGAAGCAAATAAGGTAGAATTTCAAAACCAAAGAATATTCTACCACTAGACCTCTAGTGTTGGTGCATACAGAACTATGTGGACCTACAAGAGTAGGAAACTTTCAAGGTGATAGGTATTTCATGTTGTTGATTGATGATTTCTCTAGAATGATTTGGGTAACTTTTCTCAAAGAAAAATTAGAAGCTCTAGACAAGTTTAAGGCTTTTAAGGCTATGGTTGAAAATGAAATTGATCTAAAAGTCAAGTGTTTGAGGTCTGATAGAGGTGGTGAGTTCACCTCTAATGAGTTTAATTACTTTTGTAGAAACCCAAAATTATCCCAAATTTGTGTATGTCTCACAACACCTTGTTAAAACATTATATTAGACATCATAAGCCATTTTGTCCTAAATCCCACTCTTAATCCCATTTATCCATTAGCCAATCAATTAAATAAATTTTATTTATTTAATTAATTTCACATTCATAATCCCACTTTCCAATTAATTAAATAAAATTTTATTTATTTAATTAATTTCCCTCACATATTCCAACTCATATCCCAACTAATTCAAATGAAATATTTGAATTAAGTCCTCACCTCTCACCACATTCCAACACTTGTCCATCTCTCAATTCAATCATGTGTGGTAGTACAACTTTTATTTAAAATCTTTCACATGCACAACTAATGGGACCTAATTTTAATATTTATGTACACAAGCACACATAAGCCTTATTCTCCTCTTGACACTTGTCAAATGACTACAATTTATTATTGTGCAAGAAAACCTAACTTAATCCTATCCATCTATTTCATCTAAAGCCCTAATTAATCCTAGCCATCCATTTGAACCAAGCCTTTCCTATAAAGTAAGCCTCTCTTGAGCCATTAGAGAGGAGAATAGGGGAAGAGATTAGAGGAGATTATAGGAGAGATTCGGGGATTCTTCTTCATGCAACCTCACTTGACCAAATTTTTATCTCAAGTCCTCATCCATCATCTTCATCTATCTAGCTTGTGTGAGGGGGGAAATAGGTTAATAAATCAATGATAAAAATACCCAAACATCTATAGAATATGAAGATAAAAGGAGGATTCAAAACAATGAAAAACAATAATACCTTCACCTTTTACCTTTCACCTTATGTAGTTCACCTATCTTTCTTTGATCTTGATTGTGAAGCCCTCAGAAGCTAGTTGCTTGCTTTCTTGTTGAAGATGACAAAGGAAGAATGGCTATGATACTAATGTATTTGAAGATGAGCTTCAAATACAGAAATGGATTATGAATGAGGATGCTCAAATGGGAGTAGGGGTGCCAAAGGCGTGCCGGTATCTCTGTAGCATAAGTTTACACAAAATCCAGATATGAAATGAAGAGAAAAAGGTTGTATTTATAGAAGAGAGTGAGGGGAGATCAATGGTTGAGAAGAAAAGAAGAAATCAACGGAGGAGGATTGTTGAGGAACGTGCATCCAATAGAAGAAAAAGACATGTCATTCCAAAAGCAGTTTAATTGAGTTAACTCCTCTCTTGATGAGGATAAGATTTGATTTTCTCTATTTTAAGAAAAGCTTTGCTTTAAAGATGCTTTAAAACTGATTTTGCTTTTGTAACTCAGAGTTTTGCTTTTGTGTGACAAGAGGAAGGTTATTTTTGGGAGATAAGAATGATTTTTTGAAGAGATAGAAAGCATAATTAAATAAAGGAATTTATTTAATTATTTTATAGATAATTGAGATGAATAAATAAAATATAGAAATATATTTTATTTTGTGGAGATTTTAGATTTTATTTAAATAAAATTTGCATTTTATTTAAATTTGGAAGAATAAAAGATTTTAATTAAATAATTAAAATTATTTAATTATTTTAGAAGAATGAAGTTGGTGTAAGTGATTTTATTAATCAAATAAAATGTAATTTATTTAATTAAATGAGAGGGGATGAATCAAATAAATAAATAAATTTATTTATTTATTGATAGAGGAATATGATGATGAAATAAATATTGAAATATTTATTTAAGTAGAGTCATGCCAATTTTAGGTGTATACATTTTGCCCCTCTTTGAAGCTGTTAGTGCCTGAATTGACTGGCAGTTTTTTGAGCAATTTTCATGCAGGCACTTTCCCTAAGCATCCAAAAAATGTTCTAAGTGTTGGACCTCCTCAGCATTTTTCAGCTGCAGCATCATATTTTCCTGAGGAGGAGGTCATCATCATCATATTTGCTTCGATGGTGGTCAGCATCATCATGTTTTCTGTCGACCGGTTTCTCATCAGGATCATCATATTTCAATATCGGGTGATGTTTGGATATCATCCTGATCCTGTTGATGAGCTACAGTGTGCCCTGATTTGCTTGCGGAGGTGATTTTTCAAGTATCCGGTGATCTTCCAATTATCACCTTGCCCAAACATGATGATGATGTTGCCCCGATATTCTGAAGGAAGTATTCTCTGGGTTGTTCGACCTGACTTGTTTTTTCTTAAGGGTCGTCATCATCATCATCATATTCCAGTTATCACTGTGTTGCTTGCGGGGGGCATCATGTTCTCTGCCTTCATGATATTTCACCGGGGGTGATATTTTTATCATCGGGTGATCTTGGTTATGATCATCCTAATGATGTTGTTGAAGAGTTCTAAGTGTGACCCGATATTCACTGGGGTCATCATATTTTGAACGTCAGGATGATCTTAGTCAATATCATCCTGATGATGTTGTATCACTTCATGTTCGTTGTTTTATCATCCTGATGATGCTGACGTCATTCTTATGTCAGGGTGATATCTTTTTCTCTGCCTATCTGCATCATGATATTTCCGAAGGAGGGGGTGATATTTTCATTTTTGAATATCACCCCGATGTATGTTTGTTCCAGTGTCATGATGATGCTGATATCAAGGAGATATCCGCCTGCCGGCTTCGTGCATTATCTAGTGGGGGGTGATCTTTTCAAGCATCATCATATTCATCTATCGCCCTGATCTTATAGTGGAGCTACAGTGCAACATGATATTTGTGCATCAGGATGATATTTCCAAATATCCGGTTATCTTCCAAATATCATCCTGATGTCAACATGATGATGACGTCATCCGGATATGAGGAGGTGCGCAGTGGGCGGATATGATGATGACGTCAGCAGGATATGATGATGATGTCATCAGGATGTTCATCGGCCAGACTTTTGGTATAGGCTCAGCAGGAGGATGTTCCTCCGATGGATCAGGTTGTGCGGATGAAGGCATTTATCATGCAGGTTATATTGCGATATGATGCTGACGTCAGGGTGATATTTCAAGCGACAAAATATCATGCTGTTGGAGGATGATGATGATGAAGTCTTATACTAGTGTCGTCAGGAGCAAAAGCACCGACATCATATATGCTCATGACCTAGTATATAAAGTGTTAAAGAGGTTGCTGCGGGGTGCATGTGGGATAATTGATATCCTGCATATTCGAAATATCATGATGATGAATCTCGGCGGGAAATGGTTGCGATCGACTGTTAGATGTTTTTCCCAAGGCCGCGGGTTGGTGCGCCATTAATGGTGAAGGTTGCAGAGGTATGGGCGGATCTGGTACCCGATTGAAGGTGTACATCAGCGGACAGTGGCGCAGGGCTTGAGATATCTTCCTGTCTCCTCCCCTACCTGCTGCATTCATGTTTGGGCGCCAATCTGGTAGTGTTTGAGTGCCATTTTCCTGATACTGTGTATCTGGCGGGATTTTTGGTCAACCCTGTAATTAATTGCTGTGGTACACTACCTGGTTGTTATAAGCAGGAAGTGTTACTCATTTGTGGTTGTTGAAAGTTGAAGATTTTTGGCTCTGTAATTCAAAACAGGCTGATCTGGTTGCTCTGTACAGCTTAACTTGTGAGTTTATGTATCTCCTGTTGTACGATTTGGCATGAATCCACTGATTTCATGGTTAATCTTATATGAGTAATGCTATCTTAGCATGTGTTGTGTTAATTCTATCTCCAGTATTACATGTATTCTTCTTCTGAATCTGGATATTTGGGTAATGTTTAGATTCTAGAGCATATAATTCCTATGTTGAATGTCTGATCTTTTAACTTCTGCTCAAGGGGTAGATTAAACTGTTTTCAGGTTGAACATTGGGAAGGGTATACTGCAGTAGGGATGCCATAAGTAGAGATAACTTAACACTCTTCATTGGGAGATATCTGTAAGGCAGATATCATGTGTATCCCCCTGAAATCCAGTTTTAGCTATTCATGCTGATCATTCACAGGTGTATGTCTACCGACTCCAAGCCCTGGATAGGCACCAATCTAGCTCTGTGTTGAGGTTATACACCATGTCCAGCTTTGCATCCAAAATTCATATCAAACCATTTCATACTTCCACCTGTTAGTTGTAGGAGTAGGATTAGGAACCCCCTGCATGCTCTCATACCCAACCAGACATCATGTCCAAGAATGTTGCCAGCCTTGTGATCTATCATGCAGATCTTGGTCCATACATGAGAGTATTCTGCCTGTTGTTGTTAAGTTAGATCCTTCTATCTTTGAGCTAGTCAAGGTTACATCTTGAGTTATAGGGATACCCCCCTTGGTGCGGTAGAACTAGAAGTGAAGGGGAGGCAGCTCACACAACCTCCTGTATTTAGTTGGCTGAATATGCTTGTGCATTAGAAGTGGCAAACCCTAATGCTGATTCAGAAGAAAAACCAACAGAAGCAATGTGTTTTATCACATTGTTTCAAAGAATAAGAATTTTTGACAATGATACATGCCCCAGTTTGCCCCTAGTACAAGTTTAACGACAGGATGCCCCCTCGGGAGATTGGACAGGAAGAAGACAGAAGGGCGTGAGATGGACAATCTCACGAAGAAGAAGGTGAAGAACGGGTTAGGTCAGAGAAAAATGGGATATGGTTCAGAGAAATAGACATGGGAAGTAGCCATAGTGTTATGCAGTCAGATATGGGTCACTTGCTATATATAGGAGCTGGGTCCACATATTCTATTCATTTGTACACTTGTCCATAGTTGATTTGTCCTCTGGAGAGCTTAGGAGAGCATGGCAGCCAGATAGATGGATATTCCGCGCGAGGAGCATCAATTTGAGAGGATTCGATGGTTCGATCAGCTAGTAGAGGCAGGACCCCTGGTATGTGTTGCTTCAAAACTTGCTATAAGTCAATATCTTGAGCTTATTAATGGCTAGGAAACCCAACTGAGACAGATGCGCAAGAACATCCGTTTGGTGCATATGCATACCGAAATGGTGCATGTGTTGCAGAATGGCACATTTACACTGCGAAATGGCACATGTGTTCATTTTGTGTACTTGAGTCATGAGTGTGCGCATTTGACACTATTACACATTTGAGCGATGAATGGGCACATATATCTGGAAGTTGCACATTTGACTCCTGAATAGGCATATTTGACAGAGTTGCACATGTGAGTCATGAAATGGCGCATTTGTCAGGAAGCTGCGCATTTGATATAGGAAGTGAAGCATGTGCCAGAACAGCGCATACGTGTCAGAAAGTGGCGTATTCACGGTGAAGTGGTGCTTTTGTTATGAAACAACACATTTGCCACCTAGATTGGCACATTTGCACTTAGGAAAATCAGTTGACTTAATGAAATTAACCCAATTGGCATCCTAATCGATGCGTCAATTGATTAGCGATCTCTGAGATTGTCAGGAATCTAGTTGAGAGATGATATGCTATTTTGATTAATTTGATATGTTAAGCAAATGATAGGATAGCTTGATTGCTTTGAGTAGGTCTGACATGGATATGGATTTCACTAACAGTATGTGTTACTTGGTTGCAAGAGGATATTCAGGATGTTCTTACATCACGTGAATAGTTTTTGTTGCCATTTTTGCAGTGATACATGATGACTGAGATGGATCGTGAGGCACTAGCCACTATGGGTCTATATCATGTTTTCTTTATGTCTAAGGTTCGCATGAACTAGGTGATGGTGACTGTAGTTGTGGAGCGATTTCATAGTGAGGATGGGACCTTCCATTTTTTGATGGGAGAGATGGCCATTACTCTAGAGGATGTCTATCGAATTCTACACCTCCCTAATCAGGGAGAGTTGGTGGAGTACAAGTCACAGCATGACGCTAGGCTAGAGGAGTGTAGGCATGTTTTTGATGACCCTGAGCTGGTGGGGTAGGTGATTCCTTGGTACGATATACACGACTGCTATGACTACTTCTCAGGCATAGTGGCAGGATTGATCAGTGGCGTAGTGTGCCCCGATAGGAGATCACACGACTTCCCCATTGGCTAGGGATGGGTACTAGAGAGGATGCTAATAGACAGGACATGGTATGCTTGGGGTGTGTGTGTGCTTGTACACCTATATAGAGACCTGCATCAGGTAGTGTACCATCGAGGTTCTGGTTTATCAGCTAGCACATCTCTCTTATAGTTTTGGTTGTGGGAGCATATTGCTATCATGCGGCTGAGATGTGTATTTCATAGGCAGAGGGGTGGGCCTTATAGTTATGGCTATGCAGGCATGATTTCGTAGCACAGGCTAGGGAGGCTTGAGTATTGTAGGCACGCATTTGATGGCTTGGATGCAGTTGTCTGGCAGCCGTATATTGAGTATGAGGTATGGGATGATGAGGCAGACGAGCTCCCATATTGCTTCCAGACGCGGTGGCTTATTGGCAGGACTAGGTACATTCTGGAGAGGTAGATTGTGAGCAAAGTGCAGCAACAGGAGAGGCATGCTTTGTCAGGACTCATGCAGAGAGGTACAGGTGGGGTCCTGTGGCATCATACAAGGAGGCCTTGGCAGACTTTCGACAGATTCCTCACGCAGCTTGGCCCATGTGGAGGGAGATAGTGGACACTGGCATGACACCAGATTACAAGGAGTGGTTCGCAGCACACCCGTTCTCGAGATATTTAGGGCCAGGAGAGTTAGCTCCTTGGATAGATGAGGGTGATTCAGACAGGGAGGATGCAGTTGGCAGGGGGAGGGGAGAATAGAGGAGGAGGAGAGGTCAGGGAGATGATGGGAGATTGAGACAAAGGTAGAGGGTCGGAGAGGGGCTTGTCGGTCAGTAGGCAGTTGGACAGGCACAGGTGCAGGTGCCAGTGTAGTTAGAGGTAGCACAGAGACAGATGCTGCTACCATAGCAGGTGATGCAGCAGGTATAGGTAGGGCAGGTGCCAGCGCAGCAGGTGGCACCTGGACAGGCAGAGTAGGTTCCATAGCCCAATTTTTAGTAGCAAGCCATGGTGGCCCTTCAGAGTCAGATGAGGTAGCTGAGGGTACATTTGAGGGTAGCTGAGTCTCACCAAGAGACAGATGTGATGCAGTTGGCAGAGCTAGCTAGGGAGAGGGATGCAGCCTTAGCTAGTATGCGGGCTATGAGAGCAGAGTGGGATGCAGCCATGATGGCTATGGGCATGGATGGGATCTCCAGTTTCTTGGTGGTATAGGTATAGCAGGCACAGGCATAGGTGGCCTAGGTGTAGAGTGAGCTGACTAGAGCCTAGGCGCAGGCTTAGTATTATAGGGCATTATACCACAGAGTTGTGCTAGCGAGCCAGAGAGCTACGAGCTTTAGGAGCTAGTCAGAGGCAGATTAGAGAGCAGGTGGGTCTCGGTCTATAGCTTCAGTGAGGGGCCCACAATCGACAGGGGGAGATAGAGGAGCAGCCAGTGCAGGGAGCAGTATGCCCTAGCAGCAGGGTTAGATAGACCCAGATACTTGTACAAGTTTTGATTGTACTATAGCACATTTTTGATAGATGGCTGAGATGGCTGATGTACTTTTAATTTTGAGACATGTAGCACTATTGGTTGTATACATTTATGGCATGACTTTGAGATTGGACAGAGATTGTGATATGTTGTACATTTGGACATGTGTTTGATGATTTTGATTTATGCAAATACTAATGTGGATGGATATGATTATGCAGTTTTATATGTATGTGATCTATGTTTTTGATTTTCCTTTGATATGATGTATGGATGCAAATGTATGCGCATGACCAAAAAATGTATGGAAATTGATCTAATGCACTTATTATGTATGCAAATGATGTAATCATGTGAATGACTATCTCATGTGATGTGATATGCAACTTATATGTAGTATTTTTGATATGTCCAGATGTACTCAATCGACACAGAGATGATATAAACGAGTGGAATAGAAGAAGATGAAGAAATACTTACTTTCGTTTGATATACTGCATGATTTGCTTTATTGCAGGGATGATATGTATTTGTTGGATATGAGACAGATACGGATGTGGATATGTAATCTTGGGATTGCAAGTCTTTTGCTTTCATCATTGGGCACTTTTTGGTATTTTTCACTTTTTGAATTGTTGTAAGGGAATACAAGCATCTTGGTATAATTAGACCAAGATGACCTGAGTATTTCTTACATGGATTTTGATATAGCAAGTTGATACAAGCATCTAGTCAAACTTGAATCTAGATGACCTGAGTACTTCTTGCATTTCAATAGACAAGGATTGCCGCTTTTCATGTTTAGACCTCAGAGTCCTCGATGATCTTTGGCTGATCATGTCGTTGGACAAAAGTCGTCACATTACTAAAGTTTAATCCACAAGCAGCAGACAAAGAAAAATTATGCCCCCATCATAGCATCTCTAGCTTTTGGCATCCTTGAGTAGCATAGGAAGACATAATGACAAAAATTCAAGACCTTGTAAGTTAACCTGTTGATAAAACATTCTTGTATTAGATGTGTCTTTTTGCCATAATTGAGATAGAATTGTTTGAAGTGTTTTGATATGGTACTCTGCTTTTTTTTGGATAGGTTGATGGTTTTGTGCCAAGAACTTTGTTGTTGGGTAGCTTGTTTTTGCTGCACTTGTCTAGCGAAAGATATCGTAATCCATTTATTGGTACCTTCTTAGAATGATGGCATTCAAGAATCCAAATCTGTAACTAGGTCGAGGGGTTGCCCCCAGTTTAGACAAGGATCAACTTATTATGGGTGAGATGACAACAAATATGGAGAGACAGACCCTAAGGGACTGACCTAGTGCCTCAGGGGCTCATTGCTAAATGGCCTTGCCTACGTGACAATGCAGAGGCAACGTAGTTCAGGGTGAACCCTGATGGACCTAAGACCTAGGCGATGGTGAAGATGCAAAAATGGTATGGACCCAAATAGACAAAAGGACTAGACACGGGATAGATGGGAAAGTGGAGCCTTGGGGGTGCATTGAGAATGGCCTTGCCTATGTGATAACTCAGAGGTGATGTAGTTCGACAATGATTCAAAAGACTGGTTCAAGATGAATGATATGGAAGACACACAAGAGACACAAAGTCAAAACAGATGGAGGAATGTGGTTTGTCATAGAATAGTGCCTGTTTACCAAGTTTTCACCACTTGCTTTTATTTGCATGGAAGCAAGAGTACGCATGACGCCTGTTTGCCAAGTTTTCACCATGGTACCTATCCTAGGCACTTGTTTGCCAGGTTTTCACCATAGGATGATTTTTTTTGCTATATTCTCATTCTTTTTTATTTTATTTTATTTTTTTGATCACTTTTTCAATTTTTTGTGGATTTTTTCAGGACTCCCTTACATTGGGGTGTTTAGGTATAGAACTTGCGGAGGTGCATGCTGTTGATAGGATCATCAAATAGTTCACCTTCAGATGTAGCCAATTAATATGCCCCCGATCCATAAGATGTGATGACAACATGGGGACCTAGCCAGTTAGGTTCAAATTTTCCTTTCTTTTCTCGGTCTTGCTGATTTCTTGGATTTTCTCTTAGGACTAGGTCACCCACTTGGAATACTTGGGGCTTTACTCAGTGATTGTAGCTTCTGGACATGCATTGCTAATATGCTTTCAAATGGTTAAAGGCCTGTTGCCTTCTTTCTTTGAGTAGCTCTAGTTCTTGGAGTCTGGTTACTCTGTACTCTTCATCTGATATGAGGCCTTTTAGTGAAACACGCAAGGATGGGATCTCGACTTCAATGGGCAAGATTGCTTTAGATCCATAGACTAAGGAGTATGGTGTTGCACCTGTGGGTGTGCGGATGCTTGTGCAGTAGGCCCAAAATGTAGGATTCAGTTGGACATGCCAATCACGGCTAGCATCATTGGCAACCTTCTTTAGGATTTTTAGAATGGTTTTATTTGAGGCCTCAGCTTGGCCATTACCTTGTGGGTAGTAATGAGTTGAGAAGCGGTACTGGATATGGAATTTGTCACATAGTTCCTTGACATCTTGATTTTTGAAGGGTCGTCCATTATCAGTGATGATGGACAAAGGGACACCATAATAACAAATGATATAGTTCAGGATAAATGAGGCAATCTATTTTCCTGTGATGTTGGCTAAGGGCACGGCTTCAATCCACTTCGTGAAGTACTTTGTGGTAGTGATAATGAATTTATGGCTGCTTGAGGAAGGAGGGTGGATCTTTCCCACTAAGTCGAGTCCCCACTTACAGAAAGGCCAAGGTGTTGTTAATGGCTGTAGCTCCTGCACTGGTGCATGTATTAGGTTCCCGTGGATTTGGCATTTCTTGCACTTCTTGACAAAATGGTAGGAATCTTGTTCCATTGTTGGCCAGTAGTATCCCATGCGTATGAGTTTCTTGGCTAGGGTAGGGACACTAGAGTGAGTCCCGCATATCCCATTGTGTATTTCGCTTAGAGTATTTGATATTCCTCTCTATCTATACACCTAAGGAGAGTACCATCGAGACCTCAGTGATATAGGGTGTTTACGACAATGGCATACCGGGATGCCTGCCAGATGAAGGTTCTTTTTTGGTTGTTGGAAAGGTCAAGTGGGAGGGTATTCTCTTTTAGGTAGGCAAATATTTTACCATAGAGTGGGGAATTGGTTCCTATGATGTGGCATATGATATGGGACTCTGGGGTGTCATAAGCAGGATAGGAGACTGGCTCTACTAAGAACTCATATCGTGTTTGATTGCCTAGGATGTCGAGGAGAGATGCGATCATGGCCATTGCATTTGCAGCTTTATTCTCGATCCTTGGTATATGTTCAAAAGATATCATGACAAAATATTCCTTGAAGTCATCTACCATTCATTTGTAAGTAATCAGTTTCTCATCCTTTGTTTGGTAGTCATCATTTACTTGGTTGATGACCAGCTGTGAGTCACCATAGACATGAAGTTCCTTGATGTTCCACTCAATTGCTAGTTTGATATCGATGACCAAGGCATTGTATTCTGGTGCATTGTTAGTGCAAGGAAACATTAACTTGTATGACTTTGGAATAGTGTCGCCATTAGGTGTGATCAATAAGATACCTTCCCCCGATCTGTGTTGGGTATATGAGCTGTCGAAGTACATTCTCCAGTTTGCTATGTTGACATGGAAGATAGATTTATCTAGAAATTCAAAACTTAGGGGGTTGTCATCTGTTAAAGGTGCATCTGCTAGTTGATCTGCAAGCACTTGTCCTTTTATCACTTTTCTATCCACATATTTGATGTCGAACTCACTGAGAAGCATGACCTATTTGGATAATCTACCTATTAAGGCAGCCTTGTTGAGTAAGTATTTCAGTGGATCAATCTTTGCCACCAGTTTAACAGAGTGTGACAGCATGTAATGTCTCCATTTTTGTGAGGCAAATACAACAGCTAGACAAGCTCTTTCTATTGGTGTGTATTGCAATTCGTATCTGATGATTGTTCGACTAATATAGTAGATAGCATGTTCTTTTCCATCATAGTTCTGTTGTGCCAAGAGAGCTCCCAGAGCAGTTGGTGTAGCTGAGATATACAGTAATAGAGGCTTGCCCTAAATTGGTGGCATTAACATAGGTTGTTTCATGAGATATTCCTTTAGTTGCTGAATGCCTGTTCACATGACTCATTCCATTTGAAGGGGCTTGACATAACTCTGAATACACACTTCTTTGGGTTAAGGTCCACATTGAACTGTTCCAGTCTATTGAAGATCTTGTCTAGTACTGCTAGATGCCTTTCTCTTGTAAGAGACTTTGCCAGAATGTCATTGACGTAGTCTTCCATTATAGTATGCATCATATCATGGAAGATTGTTGTCATGGCTCATTGATATGTTGCCCTAGCATTTTTCAGACCAAACGGCATAACACACCAACAGTTGGTGCCCCAAGGACATGTGAAGGTAGTTTTGTGTTGGTCCTCAGGTGTGATCTTTATCTGGTTATATCCCGAGAAACCATCCATGAGTGACAGCATAGTGTGTCCTGCTGTAAGATCGACAATCATGTCTATGTTGGGTAGGGGGAAGTCATCTTTGGGACAAGCCTTGTTTAAGTCTCTGAAATCATTGCATATTCTGACCCTACCATCTAGTTTAGCCACCGGTACTATATTCGAAACCCATTCAGGATAGTCTATAGGCCTGATAAATCCAATGTCTAACAACTTTTTTAGTTCCTCTTTTACCATGAGGGCCACATGCGGATGCATCTTTCAGAGTTTTTGTTTGACCGATTTAGCTCCTTGAGCTAGAGATAAATGATGCATGATAAGATTTGGATCTAGCCCTGGCATGTCAGCGTATGTCCATGTGAAGTTGATCTATTTTCTTTTGAAGAAATCTGTAAATGCTGGTTTTTCATGTTCTATTAGAGCCTTTGCCATATGGACCATTCTGGGATTATCACCTGTGTTGACATTGATTGCTTCTGCTAGTTCTATCAAGATCGATGATCTCTCCTAATGTGTAAGATTAGGGAGAGGGTCAAGCCTTCCATCCTTTGGTGCCTCAAAGAGGTTTTCACCATTGGATACATCTTTATTCTTACTATTTTGATGATCTAACACTGCCATGGAGTGGTTTTCACCATTAGATCATTCTTTTATTTTGATGTTTTTATGACTAAAAGGCTTGGCTCTCTCTCCAAAATAGGCCTTCTCGTTGAGTTCAATAGAATAGCCAGCTCTGTGGTCTCCTGCAGGTATGTGATTTCTAAGCTCAAGATAATCGATGATGGCTTCATCATTTTCAAAGGTGTCTAGCTCAGGGGTGGTACCTTCTAGGTCCCAATCTATAAGTTCAGGGTGTACCAAAGGTAAGGGATCATTAGGTTGGTCTATTTCAATGGTGTTGATGGTTAGGATAGAATTATTGATGGAACAAACAAAGTCTGCGATGGTACTCTCTATCAGTGGATCCTTCAAGGGGGGAAACATTCCTTCCTCATGATTTTCACTATTGTTACTATGCGGGTTGGACTCTAATGGCCTAGCCCTTGGACCTTATCTCTCATTGGCATGGGTCAGGTCATACTTGTGGACAATGTCAATATCCTTTTCGTCACAAGACATCTCAGAGAGGCTATCCCATTCATACTCGTTAGAATCAATTTTATTCCCCATTTGCATTCTCTAAATTTGCTCAATCAGATTGCTAATGGATGCTTCTGGTTGTTTGCCTTTGTTCTTATTAGTTTTGTTGCTTTTTGTTGCTCTAAGTACCCTAGCCCTGTAGTGTCTCAGGCTGTTAAGGTATGAGATTGGATGGGTTCAGTGATGCCATCTTTTCTTGAACCAAGTGGACCATGTCCTGCATACCCCATTCTCTATAGCATTTGAAAGCCTTGACCATATTGTGTTGTTTGTATAATGGGATGGTCATGTTGTGTTGAGGAACCATCCTCATCTTTGTATAGCCACTATAGGACATCTTTTTCATCACTTTCATCTTCTAGGCTTTCCCATTTCACAAATGGTCCTTTGGTGGTTCTCTCTACTTTGTGTGTTTTTAAGATGGGTCTCCCATAGGATCTAGGAGATATAGGTAGTTGAGCTAAATAGAGGGACTGAGATACCGTGTATTTGCCCAAGCCTTTATCTTTGAGTTGGAGTTTAGGTTGAGATGTCCCTGAACAGGAAGCTAGTGTAGCCGGATCTATATGAGATGAAGAGGTGGTAGAAGCACGGTTGGTGGGGATTACAACTTCTAGTTTTGGCTAAATAGAATTGTAATATTGAAAGGGGTTAGTGTCACCTTGGATGGTGATCTCTTGACCTTCATGTGGGAATTTGATACATTGATGGTATGTAGAAGGTACTACTTTCAAAGTGTGTATCCATGGTCACCCAAGAAGAATGTTGTATGCTAGCTCCATGTCAAGGACTTGACAAGCTACATCTTTCACTACGAGGCCCACTCTGATTGGTAGGGTAACAATTCCTTTGGATGTTCTTTCCTCCTCATCATAGGCTTTAATGGTGATTTTTCTTTTTGGATCAATAGCCTTCTCTGAAAACCCCAATGTAAGGATTAGCTTCAATGTGCAAATATTCAAACTAGCCCCTCCATCGATTAGGACTCTTTTGATCTTGTGCTTGTGTATAAAATCTTCAATGTGAAGGGAGGCATTATGGGGTTGAGTGATAGACATATCATCCTTCTCAGTGAATGATAGGGAGTACGGTGAGGTGATGTGACCGAGCATAGCTTGGAATTGCTCTTCAGCTAGGTTCATGGGAACGGAGGCTTCTACAAAGGCTTTATCAAGTATGGACCTATGAGAAAGAGACAAACACAAAAGTTCTAACATAGAGATATGTGCAGGTGTTTTGTGGAGTTGATCCACGATATTGTATTAACTAGGCGGAGGAGCGGACACTCCTCTAAGGGTGACCCTGTTACTATGGGTAGTAACATTGCAGTCCGGATCCTTGTTGATAGTGATCACATTGATGTGTGAGTCACCTTCTGAGATATGGTTAACAACATAGTTGAAGTCGACATTAGTGTAGTTTGCATTGTTAGAGCCATTGTTGTTTATGTTGGAAGGTCCTCCATGTTCGTAGTTAGGAAGAGGATCCTTGAATGCCTGATGATCGCTGTTGGAAGTATGCCCATGAGATTGTCCATTAACAGATATTTTGTTTTTCTCTATTAAGTCTTGGATTATATGCTTGAGTGCAATACAATCATTTGTCTTGTGCCCCCTGTTTCGGTGATATTCATAGAAGTCATTGTCATTCCACCAATGGGGTTTGACCTTTGGTTCGTACTCTCATGCTAAGGGAAGCGTTATGAGATTGTTGGTGATTAGCTTCCACAAGGCAGTTTCTAGTGACTCATCCAAAGGTGTGAACTTTCTTTTAGGTCAAAATTTGGTAAACCTAGATTCAGTATTTCTTGGTTTGTTTTGCGGGGGGTTATTTTGTGGTGTTGATAGGTTGAAAATTGGTGCTGCATTTTTGGCATCCACCACCCTGTCATTCACAACATTCTTGTTTTTCATCCAAAATCTAGGTTTGTCATTGTTGGTGTTGGTGTTTGGAGTATCTTTATAGAGTTTGATTTGACCCTTCGCAATTAGAGCTTTTTCTATGATAAGGCCCATTTCAATGACCTTGCTAAAAGAAGTAGGACATTGAATTTGGATTTGGTAGCTTAGGTCCATTTGCAAGTTGTGGACAAACATCTCTAGCATCTATTTCTCTGGTATTTGGTGTGGGCACTTGCTTGCCAATTGTCTCCATCTCTGTAAGAAGGTAGGGAAGATTCTCCTCCTTTCTGTTTGGTGTTATAGAGATCCAATATTGAGATGTCATGCTCAATATTGTATGAGAAGTGGGTGACAAATTTGTTGACAAGTTCATTGAATGTTTTAATACCAGGTGGCAGTCTAGAGAACCAATCCATGGCTTGTCCTCCCAAGCTCCGTGGAAATAGTCACATAAGGTAAGTGTCATTATGTGCAACCTCTCGACAAGCAGCATTGAACTCTCTGATATGATCTCTTAGATCGCCCTTCCCTCGATACTTATCGAATTTAGGCACCTCAAATCTTGAGGGGAAGGGAATCATGATTAAGGACCTATCAAAAGGATATGGTGAAATATCCTCTAGGGTGTAGTTTTAGTTGATGTTCCCATTTTCATGTCTGAAATTTGTTGTTCAAGAGCTTCATATTTTTGGTTTATTAGACTTATGGCATCCAAGGAGTCAATTGTTGCTTTGCTCTTATCTGTGGGTATTTCATCATGTCTACTTCCTTCAGGGATTCTCTCTTTGTCAGTTTCTTTGAGAGCCTCCACGTCATAATCCTTAGGGAGTTTGGCTCCTAGACTTGCTAGATGTAAAAAGAATTTTGTTGGGTCTTGGGCAAGCACCCCTTCTAATAGGCGTTGAAATTTTGGGTCATGCTGTGTGTGGAGGATCTCATCCATGGAAGGTTCTTCATCACTTTCGTGACCATTGAGGACACTTTTCTCTGCCATTTTTAACTATTTTTGTTTTTGTAATCTTGTCAAGACCATGCAAGATAGTAAAGAGATGGGATGAGGTGAGATTGGAAGATTTTGAGCAAGGTGCTAGGATGAAACAAGGTTTTAGCAAGGTTCCTCTTAGATCCAGGTCATGTCAAACAAGGCGGGTATACAAAAGCGATAGTCAAAAGCTAGGATGTTAGGAATCCGTTACTTGATGTTGACTAGCCTTTGCACAATCCAATAGTGGAGTTCCGATAGAGAAGGATAAGTAATCCTTGATACTTGGAGGCTCACTAGGTCTTGTTTAAGATTTGATTTTGATCAAGAAAAATTTGACTATAACCTTGTTGGAAACTTGGAAGAAAGTGGTGAAATTTTGGATGAACAAATAGCTATGGTGCGGATAAGGGAGAAATGATTAATTTTGCAAGCTCTTTAATCAGATTTTGAAAGCTAGAATAGGTTTGAACTAGTTTTTTTTTTTTAAGTATTGACAAATTTCACTCTTTGGAAGATATGGTTTTTGCTCTCTAGTTTAAATGCGTAAGAACAGGAGACAAATGCACAAAAAGTCAATATGTATGCGCAACACTAGTGAAGTTTGCATGTGCAAAAATAGAGTTCACATGCACAATAATAGAAAATGCATGGAAAGTTGATTCAAATGCGTAAAAAGTTAGTACAGATGCGCAATTCTAGCTATTTGCTTGTTTTCTCTGAATTTTGGAAATTTTGGATCGTTTTCTAGATTTTTTAGTGTTTTTGGTTTTAAAAAACTTGGTGTTTTTGATGAGGTTGATGTTCAATTATGGCAAAAGCACAACAAACACATAGAAGTTTTCCATGATTTTTATCTTTTTATATTTTTTTGTGTTTTTGGACTATTATGACTCATGACAAGTACAACCTAGGCTAGATGAGACAATATTTGTTGAATCCTCTAGCTGTGCCACTCAAAGCGTGTAGCTCTAGGATCTGGTAGCACCGGCTCCCCTCCACAACACTCACTTCTCACGCATACTAGATCCAGGTTTCCTTAGGCTCATACCCACACCGAACCTTAGGATTGTCCCTACTACCTCTACTAAGAGTCACTTGAATTGAGGCTGCTTCAAGAGCTCCGCCCTTTGCATCAACAAATAGGGGTTTTTGGCTTGCTACACAATTGGTTCTTAGTTAGGGCAACTATTCGAGTGGTTACACATGCAGCGGTGCTACTCTCCATTATGGAGTCTCCCAGCCTCAAAGGGTTACGCCTATGAGGGTTTTGGGAGAGGTTGGTCGTCGGTGTAACACAGCAGCACTCATTGCTTGAGGTTTTCGCCCCAAGCATAATTTATTTTAAGTGGCTTGGTAGGGCTTGGCTTTAGCCTATTACCACTCAAGGTCATTCCCACTTGGACAAGCGTGCATCCAAGGGCAGGCCCCCCTAAAGGTTTGACAAAAAAATGACAAGTCTAGCACATTGATCACCCAGTTAAGGGTAGAGCATAAGCCTATTGTCATTCACAAGCACAAAGTACAATGGTTAATCCAACCTAGTTAAAAATAGAAAAACTAAATGAGTTAATCTACTTGTGCACTCACATGATTGTTAACTTGGTAGTGATTAAAACATAGCATTGTTCATTTTTCTGATTGTTAACTTTGAAAGTGATTAAGACATAGCATTGTTCATTTTTCATTTGCAAAAGATACCAGTGATTAAACTAGAAAATAAATCCACAATGCACCGATAGCAATAAGGTTCAGTTACTTCCATCCTAGTTAGAAAACTAAGTGAAGTTTGTTATGAAATGCACTTGTTACTTTCACCCCTAGTTAGTCTAAGTGAACAAGTCCTACTATTACCATACCATTACCCTTCCATTCTAAAACATTCCCACATACCTCCATCTCCCCAACCTTCATCCATTACCCTACATATCTTCCCCATCACTTTCCTATGGTCCATGCTTTGGCATTAACTTTTCATCCATCTTCATTCCATAAGCCTATATAAATCCACACCATAAGCTACTAGCCTACCTTACCATAATTTCACATTATAATCCATTATCTACCTAATCCATCTCCCATCCATGCAATCCCTTATCAACATCTATGAGCATAATGACATGGTCCATGCGAAGACATCATCAATCTCTAAAGGGACACTATCAACCTTCATAGCACTAGACATTTGGTTCCTTCCTATCCATTACCATGGTGAAAACCTAGAAAACAGGTGCCATGTGTAATTGTCATCCCATCTAATTTTATTTTATTTTTTAAAAGTAAAGAGAAATCCCTTCATCCAATGGTGAAAACCTGGTAAATTAGTGCCTTGGATAAGTACCATGATAAAAACCTAGAAAATAGGTGTCATGTGTAGTTGATCTTCTATGTCACTTACACTTGGGGGCATATTGTCTCATCCAACCTATCCCATTATATCATTTTCCATCCTATCCTATCCTACTATTACCATACCATCCTACCATCCTTAGCCATTACTTAAACATACCTATCCTACTGAACCCATTTATCCATCCTTCCACCTTTTGATTTTGACAAAGACATAGGGGCAAAATGTTGAAACATGTTTGGATATCTCTTGACATACCTTCTTTCCAAACCAAGTCCTATCCATTGACCATTTATCCATCCCATTTAAACCAATCCATCATCTCATCCCATTATCATAAGCTTTGTCATGTAAAATCCATCATGTCATCCCTTGGTCATAAGCCTTGTCATGTAAGAATTCTAAGCATTACCACCTAGAATGGGACATGTTGTTCCTATGCAACATAGTCTTTGGAGATCACATCATAGCTCCCTTATGAAGCTTTCCACTATAGTCTACCTATCCCTTTATCATGAGGCATGAATCCATCCCTTATATGGCCTATCCTCTTATCTATCCATCCAACTCTCATGAACCTTCCATCCTATCTAACTCTCATGAGCCTTCCATCACATTTAGTATGAGCCCATCCTTTTATCCATTCTTTGCACCTAGACTTGGTTTTCTCCCTTGTCATTGGTATCAAGCACAAAGGCTACCCAAATTGTAAATCCATTGACATTCAAACCATTTCAAAACAAACACAAAAAAAATCAAAATATGTCAAAAAAATTCAAAAAATTAAATATCCAACAAAAAAAATCCAAGCAATAAAACCAATGACATCATAAAAAAAAATCCACTCCATCAACATTTAATCAAATCATCATCATCATCATCAATTCTTCCTATCCATAACATTCATTCATCCATTTCAATCAATCACTTCAATCTAATCATCCATTGATCCAATCAAATCATTCCGAGCGATGATCCAAATGCAAGTCAATCATTAAGCTATACCAATCAAGTTAATCAATCTTGCCAAGTTATCCAAGAAGAATCCATGGTCTTGATCCTAGCCTTGTTGTAAGCCAAAGCAATTAGCTAATCAATCAACCAACTCAGCAAACAACCTTGTGTTGATCTAGGGATATAGCTTTCCCCACAATGACAACACTCAACTATCATCAATCAGCAATTAATCATTGGTTTACAGCTTGACAAGGGCAATACCTTGTTTGTTTTTTATTCATTTGTGCATGCTTGCTTGCTTGTTTGTGTGTGTTGTCTTTTTATCTTGCATTTGTATCATATCGGTATCAATCTAGCTAATATTCATATCTTGTATCCAGACAAGGTTGTATTATGCTAGGGCATGAGACACAACGTCACCGTGGTTCCTTATACCTTGGTGCATAACATCTAGTGCTATATCAAACATCATGGTTGCTCACTTTTATTGCAGCATAACGCATCATTCATTTCTTCTATCCATTCCCCTATCTTTCTTGACCAATCCATTTCATTTCAAGCACCTACCCGTGTTTGTCTAACCCGCCTATCCTCTCGAGGGGGCATCATCATCCCTATCGGTTATCCATACCTTAGCTTCTTTGAAATGATGTTACTCGACATAAATCTCATCATCTCGAAGATCATCTCAAAGAGGGGCAAAATGTAGACACCCAAAATTGTCCCAAATTTGTGTATGTCTTGCAACACCTTGTTAAAACATTATCTTAGACATCATAAGTCATTTTGTCCTAAATCCCACTCTTAATCCCATTTATCCATTAATTAATTAAATTTTATTTATTTAATGAATTCCCCATCTTAATCTCATTCTTATCCCACTAAGCCAATTAATTAAATAAATTTTATTTATTTAATTAATTTCCACATCATATCTTATCCCATGCTATTCATCTACCCAATTAATTAAATAAAATTTTATTTATTTAATTAATTTCCCTCACATATTCCAACTCATATCCCAACTAATTCAAATGAAATATTTGAATTAAGTCCTCACGTCTCACCACATTCCAACACTTGTCCATCTCTCAATTCAATCATGTGTGGTAGTACAACTTTTATTTAAAATCTTTCACATGCACAACTAATGGGACCTAATTTTAATATTTATGTACACAAGCACACATAAGCCTTATCCTCCTCCTAACACTTGTCAAATGACTACAATTTCTTAATGTGCAAGAAAACCTAACTTAATCCTATCCATCCATTTCATATAAAGCCCTAATTGATCCTAGCCATCCATTTGAACCAAGCCTTTCCTATAAAGTAAGCCTCTCTTGAGCCATTAGAGAGGAGAATAGGGGAAGAGATTAGAGGAGATTAGAGGAGGAGATTAGAGGAGAGATTCGGGGATTCTTCTTCATGCAACCTCACTTGGCCAAATTTTTATCTCAAGTCTTCATCCATCATCTTCATCTATCTAGCTTGCATCTATCAACCATCAATCATCCATCATTTATCTCCTTATCAATGTTATGCTACAGAATTGAGCAACCAACATATCAAATCAATCCAAAAATTCATCTTGCATCTTTGAGGTATTGAATTATTTGGGTTTAGGTTATGCATTTCATTGTTTGATCATTTCCATTTGCAAATCCAAATTTTTCGATATACAACTTTTGTAAAGATCATGGAATAAAGAGGCATTTGTTAGCACCTAGGACTCCTCAGTAGAATGGAGTTGCAGAAAGGAAGAATAGGATTATTCAGGATATAATAAGGACAATGATGAAAGAAGAAAATCTACTAGATATTTACTGGAGAGAAGCCATCCACACTATAATCTACAAAACATAGTGGAAGCTAGGGACAATAGTTCAAAGACTCCATATGAACTATGGTATGGAAGAACTCCCATTGTAAAATACTTTAGATTGTTTGGGAGTAAATGCTACATTAGGAGATATGAAGAGAACTTGGGAAAGTTTGATACAAGATCAAATAAAGGAATATTTCTTGGATAGTCTACAAAGAGCAACACATATAGGTGCTACAACAAGAGACTGAAGAGATTAGTGGAAAGTGCAAATGTCAAAGTGGATGAACAACCATACCAAAGTTTAGTACAATTATAAGGATATGAATAAGATGATAATCATTGTAGAGAAGTAGAAAGAGAGGAAGAAAAGGAAAAGGAGAATCATAATTATGAAGAAGATGCTCTAGAGAAAGTTCCCATGACCCCCAAGTATGTGCATAAGAACCATTCTAAAGATTGGATCATTGGAGATAAGAACAAAGGTATCTTAACAAGAAGTATGGCTATGGTAGATGAATAGGTAAACTTGTGCTTATTGTCTCAAATAAAACTCAAAACAGTGAATGAAGCATGCAAAAATGAGCACTAGGTCAAGGCTATGGAAGAGGAATTGATCGAGATTAAGAAGAATTAGACATGGGAAGTTGTCTCAAGACTAGCAGACAAGAATGTGATAGGAACTAAATAGGTCTTCTAGAATAAATTAAATGAGAGTGGGGAAGTAGTCCTAAATAAGGCTAGGCTGGTGTGTTGGTGCAGTCACAGGTAGGAGGGTCCATAAAGTGAACTATCCAGGTTGTACAATTAGAGTAAACACAATAGAAACAACACAAAGAAATAAAGCAAATGTAGATTTAGTCATTCAGTATATAATAGAATCCAAATACAAGTTGGTTGGCAATATGTGAGCTTACAATTAGGGCTCACAAGCCTGACTATAGACTTGTAGAATATGCATAAGATATAGATTTAAAGCTCCTTCTCAAGAAATTTAAACTATCAAATATCACTATGTAATTCAATACATTCCTAGGTATCTATTACTTCAATATATATCATCTCTAGAACATAAGATTCCTCTGGGTTGGCCAAGGAAGGTCACAAACTCCAATGAAGAGCTATAATGTGTGTACATGGATAGGTTAGACCTATTTGATTATACCTCCTTCATGAATGAATAAAATTGCATGCAGATCTCAGGGAAGGTCGGCCATGAACCAAAAAACATTGAATGATGTGTAATTCAGCTCTAAAAGTCATGAATTTCTCTACAGGTCTTCTCCTTTAGTTGATTAACTAAGACTGTCAAGAAGCTTTGTTATGAGAAAATAGTCAATCTTCTTATTAAGATATCTTATCGTTGTTGGAAAGAAACACTTCTCTAGTATGGACTTGTATGTTGTCATTGATGGAACAAGGATCAATGATCTCATCGGTATGATAGGGAGACACAACTCTGAAAGATCACATCAGATTTTAGGTCTGGTTGGAAGAAATGGCTAAGTATGGATGTGCACAGAGTAGATAGTAAGTTGGATAGTATGCCTCCGTAGATGATGATCTGGTAATGTAGTTTAGGTATAATTTTCTCAATTGTTTGATAGTGTTATGCTTTAGAGATTATGTCCTGACTTCCTCCAAAAGTCACCTTGAGGAAATGTCTAAGTCTGGGTAAGCAATGGTATAGCAGGAACAATGAACAGGGTATAGTACAATGGTTTGCATTCCTTCGTAGGTGAGAATTTTTTATGAGGTTTTGAGGTGTTGTAAACACTTATATGAGGTTTCTAATTCTAGATTTAGGAGATTTGAAATCCACTAGAAGGATAGTTACAAGCTGCTAAGTATTGGTACAATGTTTGATAGAGTCTGACCAAGACATAGTCTGAGTTCTGATGGTCTGCATTTCTCCGCAAGATGATATCATGCCTTGCAATTTTGAGGGTAAGTTTGGGAAGGTGTAAAGAGTCCTTTATATAGTTTTTGAGGTGTTTGGTGATTCACATATTAAATTTGTAAGTCAGCAGATGAACCTGTTAAGCATGCTCTTGAGGAACATGCCAACTAGTATGATAAATCATTGTGCAGAGAAGAGAGTATGTTTGAAGGATCTATCTAAGTGATTGAATGATTAGAAATGACTTATATGAACATGTTTGGGAAAGTTTTTGGGTATACATAATATATAGTGCATTAGATTAAGCCAACAAGCCACATCTTTCTATGTACAAGTTTCATTTCTTGGATGCCGACTTGATTGTGGATCAAATGATGATGCAGATATATAAAGGCGATGAGCTGAATACTAAGGTGTGTGAAGGTGTGTATGTGATGTGAGTATGCAAATAGCATAGTAGAGTTAGAAGATTAGTAGCAATGAAGACATGGAATTTAGAATTCAGGTGATAGATGATTGCACCCTGGCATAGTGACAGATGTTGATGCAGTATTCAGTTTTCATGTGCAATTTACTTTGTACTTGGTAGTGAGCCTTATTCTTCAAGGCAGTGAGCCTAGCAGTGAGCCACTATTAGGGTTTAATAGACCTTAATATAATCTTGCTAGGTTTAGGGCTGAGGCAATGAGCCTGCTAGACCTAGTTGTTCTTCATGGCAGTGAGCCAGCATGTTCTAGGCCCGTGGAGTGACCAAGCCTAAACATCATTATTTGTAAAGATTGCAATATATATTTGAGAGATAATCCTCTTCATGGTTTTTCCCACTTTGGGTTATCCACGTAAAAATCATGGTGTATATGTGTCATGTTTTTTATGGTTGTTGTTCATGAGCGTGTGGTGCCTTTGTTTAATTAATCTTGGAAAATGGTTGAAATTTAAAGTGTATCAAAAGATTATTGGAACACTGATTCACCCCCCCTCTAAGTGTTCCTGACATTCAACAATTGGTATCAGACCCAAGTTCCTTGGAAGAAGTGTAATAGCTTGAGGAAGATCTAAGATAGTGTAACCATGGCAGTAAGAAGATATGGGAATTATGAAAGCAACAATGAACTAGAAGTGGATCTTATGGATCTTGAAAATTATGAGGCAGAAATTAGGGATCTAAAGGATAACTTGCAAGAAGCTGATGAATGCATCGGAAGACTAAAGGACAAAGTCAAGAAATTCAAGGACAAATACAAAGAGGTTAGTGACCAATTAATATCAGCAAATGAAGCCCTCAATCTCTTGGAAGTAGAAACAACAAAAACAAAAGAAGATCTAAATTCAATTGTGAAAAACAAATCAGAATATTATGTCAAACTTAAAAAAGAAATTGTGAGTCTAAAAGTAGATCTAAAAAAGGCCAAAAGCTTTGAAGAAAAGTTTAAAATAAGCTCTACAAAACTTGAGGAGTTACTAGTCAGTCAAAAACTCCCTGATGACAAGAAAGGCTTGGAATTTGAAAAGGGAGAAAGCTCAAATTCAGGTCAAGATAGATTTAGAGAAGGAAGAGGTAGAAACCATCCAGTCATGAATCAAAGAAGAGGACCCAAAAGACCTTTGGTCAGGCAACCAAATGCTCAAAGGTACCCATCTTTTAGTGCCTATTGTTTCAAATGCAATAAGTATGGTCATAAGGCTACTTAGTGTAGGAGCAAAATAAATCAAAAGGTTCCATCATTCTCTGGTCAATGTTTTAATTGCAATAAAATTGGTCATAGAGAAAATGAATGTAGAAATAAGATCAAGAAATTTTTTAACAATGGACTCTTCAAAGGTAAATGCTTCACTTGTAATAAAATTGGTCATAGGGTAGTTGTATACAGAAGTAAAGTGAGCTAGAATTCTATTAGGTGCAATGCATGCTATACAATGGGACACATATCAAATGAATGCAGAAGTTTGATAAGAAATGTTTTTCAAAAAGTTAGGAACAGTCAATCATTCAATGGAAAGTATTTTGCTTGCAATAGATTTGGACATATAGATAATCAATGCAGATCAAATCCAATCAATAAAAGGAATCAAGGTTAGAAGAATGTGGTGTGCTTTAATTGCAGCAAATTTGCTCATGATGCAAATTTCTCTAGAAGCAAGAGTGTGAAGAGAAATTACTCTGCTGAAGAAAGAAAAACAAAGCATAGGAACAATAAGGGAAAAGAAAAGATTGATCTAGTTGAAACCAAGAAGGAAATGGATAAGATCTAGGTCAAGAAAGAAGTAATAAAAAAGAGGATAGATCTACACTAGATTCTGATGCAGATACTTCCTACAGGAGGTGAATTAAGAGCTCTGGCTCAGGGGGAGCAATGTTGAAAATCCAAATCCCCCTACCAGAAAGTGGGTACCAGAATCTGGCAGGAAGGTGCATGATGAAATTTGATGCAACACATATCTTAGAAGAAAAAATAGAATGAAATAGATTAGTGCAGCATATTGGGGAGCAATTCCAATTGACTGTATTCTATAGTAAAGGGTTTTAATAGCTTTTTGGGAATAAGCATTTATGACGACTTAGGTTAAATCATGTGAAGGATAAAATGGAACTTGTTTGGTTTCAAAATCACTTTGCACTCAAGTGACTAAGGTGAACCAAAGAAAAATTCAAAGAAACTATAGTATTCTCCAAAGGATTTCAAATTGAGATCAAGGAAACCCTATTCTGGCAAAAGAGGTATTTACAACTTGAAACCCTACTATGAAAATTAAATTGTTATGGGAAAATGTTTACTCCTCATACAATCAAGATAGGAAAAATGCCTCACCCCAAGTTTAAGAAACAATTCTTCAAATTGCTGGAAAATGATCCATTAGGGGCTTTCTCAGTTACTCCACATGGGGTCATGCATATGGAAGATATCAGGGCATACATTCATACCAGGTTAGAATAATATGATCATATGAAGTTAGGAAAATTGTATTTGGAAGAACTAACTACTATGGACATTGTGCTAGAAGATGATTACAAAGTTCTAGGAGAAAAGAAATTTGACACTTGGTTAGACTTTCTCACAATTCTGATTGATGCATGGGTCAAGCTTATTCTAAGCAGACTTCATGATGAATATTTATGGCTTGATGAACCCTATTTGATAACTAAAGAAGCCATTAAAGTTGTAATTAGTATCGGCTCCTTCAAAAGAGTTCTAGGCATAAAGAAAATGAAGACCAATGTGGTAATGCAGCTAACAGGAGCCATATTTGAGAAGAATGGCCTTATAGTGAATGATATCAGGGATTCAACTATCAGATTTGCATCAATAATTATTGGATACAAAGTATACTTCTCCAACAAGGAAAATTGTGTCTGCATCAGTTATACACACAGTATATGACATGATGAAAAACAATACAGATTATGACCTCTGTGAATTGCTCTAGAGTGAACTTATGGAGAACTTGAAAAGGACAAAAGAAACTAATCATCCTTTCAAATATGAAACATTGATTACATGTTTATTATTTTACTTCCTAAAAGAGCTACTTGGTCTACGAAATGTTATCTAGCTTGATCACATACCTATAGCTGCTTAAATAAGAAATCACTTACAGAGTTTGGGTAATGTAGATATACAAAATGAAATCATATGGAAATATTTCAGAGATTTTCAATACAAAATGGTAAGAAGGCTCCGAATACTAGAAAAAGTAGTGATAAAGTATGAAAAGGATATTGTATTCATGGTGGATAAAGACAAATGCTTTATAGACACTATGGAACCAAGAGCTGTATGGGTCCCTGCACTAGATTATGAAGTTGTAGAAGATGTCTTGACTGAATTAGCTGATGCACTGTTAAGTAATCCTATATATCCCAAAGAGGATAGATTTGGGATGTTCTCAGAATTATCTTCCAGAATGTTGATGGAACCTGAGCAGTCAGAGAAACATCAGATGAACAATGAAGTAACATACAAACCAAATTAGGAGGATCCAAGTTCACAAGTACTCCAGTAGAATGGGCATCAAGCACTCCAGAAAGGAAAAATAAGAGATCTAAAGATGAGAGACCAACATCTAGTCCTAGAAAAAGAATAAGGACCTCATCCATTACAAAAGCCACAATTGAAGGAAAAAAGAAAAAGAAAGTCTCACTTTGTGAAGAAAAAGTGGCAAGAGACACTGTTTCAGAAACCTTGGAAAAGTTTCAAAATGTACAAATCCTAGATCCACCCAAGTTTCTTCAAGAACTAATAAATCTAAATTCCTTGTCTCTGGTACAAAATTTGAATTAGCATCATTGTCTAAAGCAAAAGCTCAAGAAGAATTGATGAAAACTCACATGCATAACAATAAGCTCATTATAGTAGTATCTGATATACTGGGACATTTAATGCCTAAATACCAAAATGACACTTTGATATCATCTACTGATCAACTGAAAGGTATGATAAAATCAATCAGCAGTCATTTTGAATCCTTTGAAAAATTTGCAAAAACAAAGGTCAAAAAAGAATTTGATGAGAAAAGATTAGCCAAGTTGAAAACCAAGTTGATCAATGATAAAATCTCTTTAGAGAAAGGAATAAGAGGTATATAATGTGCCATAAAAGAAGGTTGTGACTTGTACAATTTTTTTTTATCTTGGCCAAAGAACACAAAGGAGCTTGAAGATACAATCAAAGACTTGGAACTCAAACTGCTAAATATCTCTGAGACATATAATCTAATAGTGGAGTCAATAAATGGCAAAGAAACACTAGTTGCAAATATCCATAATGATTTGAACACTCTGATGGAGAAAAAGGGGAGAAATCAAAGACAGGTTGCATGCCAACTGAAAGGACTAATAAGTCTAAAAATTGATTCCATGACCAATTTGGAAGATGAGGCCTTGAAATATCAAGCACAAATTGATACACCATTAGATGTCTAGAAGGTAGAGAAGTTAGTATTTTTTATGAATGACCACATCCATATTCTAGAAAGTACAAGGAATAGATGAAATGGAGAAATAGCTCTGATAAAGACTATCTATAGAGACATATATCTTCAGTCACAAATTAAGATGAAGATTGTACTTGTAAATATGTAGCTGAGTACATAAATTTTTGAAATTTTGACAATTTTTTGTTCCGAGTAGTACCCTTTTCCATTGATGTCAAAGGGGGAGAAGAAGATTACTGAAAAATGGATAAATATCTCAAGGGAGTAGGAGAATGAAGTGTATATAGTAAGGGGGAGCAGTCAAGAATTTCTAAGTGTTGCCATCAATGCCACAGGGGGAGATTGTTGGCAAGAGACACTATTCTAGTATAGACTTGTATGTTGTCATTGGTGGCAACAAGGCTCAGAGATCTTATTGGCATGGCAGGGAGACACAACTCCAGAAGATCACATCAGATTTTAGGTCCGATTGAAAGAAATGGCTAAGTATGGATGCGCATAGAGTAGATAGTAAGTTGGATAGCATGCCTCCGCAGATGATGATCTAGTAATGGGGTTAAGGTATAATGTTCTCAATTGTTTGATAGTGTTATGCTTTAGAGATTAAGTCTTGAATTCCTCTAGAAGTCACCTTGAATAAATGTCTAAGTCCAGGTAAGCAAAGGTATAGTAGGAACAATGAAAAGGGTATAGTGTAGTGGTCCATATTCCTCCGCAGGTGAGCATTTTGTTATGAGGTTTTGAGGTATTGTAAAAACTTATATGAAGTGTCTATATCTAGAGTTAGGAGATCTAAAATCCACCAGAAGGATAGTTACAAGTTGTTGAGTATCAATACAGTGTTTGATAGAGTCTGACCAAGACAGAGTCTAAGTTCTAATGGTCCTCATTTCTCCGCAAGATGATATCATGCCTTGTGGTTCTGAGGGTAAGTTTGGGAAGATGTAAAGAGTCCTTGATATAGTTTTTGAGGTGTTTGGTGATTCACAAAATTGTAAGTCAGCAGATGAACCTGTTAAGCATGCTCTTGAGGAATAAGCCGACTAGTATGATAAATCATTGTGCAGAGAAGAGATAATGTTTGAAGGATCTATCTAAGTGATTAAATGATTAGAGTTGACCTATATGAACATGTTTACAAAAGTTTTTGGGTCCGCATAATATATAGTGCATTGGATTAAGCTACAAAGCCACATCTTCCTATGTACACAGTTTATTTCTTAGATGTTGACCTGATTGTGGATCAAATCATGATACAAACATATAAAGGTGATGAGTTTAGTTGTGAGGTGTGTGAAGATGTGTATGTGATACGAGTCTATGAATAGGAGAGTAGAGTTAGAAGATCAATAGCGATGAAGACTTGGGATTTAGAATTCAGTTGATAGATGACTACACCCTGGCATAGTGACAGATGCTTATGCAGTATTCAATTTTCATGTGCAATTTGCTTTGTACTTGGTAGTGAGACTTCTTCTTCAAGGTAGTGAGCCTGGCAATGAGCCACTATTAGGGTTTAATATCCCTCAGGGTTTAACAACCCTTATTGTAATCTCTTTAGGTTTAGGGTTGAGGCAGTGAGCTTTCTAGACCTAGTTGTTCTTCATGGCAGTGAGCCAACATGTTCTAGGCTTGTGGAGTGACCAAGCCTAAATATCATTATTTGTAAAGATTGCAATATATATTTGAGAGCTAATCCTCTCCATGGTTTTTCTTAATTTAGGTTTTCCACATAAAAATCTTGGTGTTTGTGTCATGTTTTTATGATTGTTGTTCATATGCTTGTGGTGCCTTTGTTTAATTAATCTTAGAAAATGGTTGAAATTTAAAGTGCATCAAAATATTATTGGAACATTGATTCACTCCCCCTCTCAGTGTTCCTAAAATTCAACAACTGTTACTTCATAGAAATGATCTAAGATTTGGATATGTTGTGTATGAAAGAATCTAGATGCTAAGTCCAACTCCACAAGATCTAAAATGCAACTATGATAGAATGCAGACAAAAATATAGAAACTACTACTGATTGAACTACCTAAACTGAATTGGAAAATGAAACAAACTAAAATGCAAACAAACTGAAATGCAAATGATTTTGGTTGATGCAAGCTTGGTCTTGAACTAGCAGTGCTCTTGCATCAGACATCTAGGGTTATTGAAAAAGTGAGTCCCTCACTTTGCTGGGGCTAAAGGAAAACCAAAGTAGTCTACCTCATCTTGAGAAATCCAACATGAGTCTTCATCTGATCTACCTTTCCACTTCACAAGATATTCTTTGTATTGTCTTCCTCTTGTGCTACGTCCAACTCTACTGTCCAAAATGTCTTCAATCTGCTCCGATGCTTGTTGTGGTAACTGCTTCTTCAAGTCTTCTTCAATGGTGCCACTGAACTCTACTTCATGACACTAATGTAGGTCTAAAATTTTGAAAATAGGTGATATACACAATGTCTCTAGTAACTCTACTTCATATGAATTTCCTGAATCAAACTTTTTGAGTATCCTACAAGGTCCAAACTTCTTCATCTTCAACTTGTTATATGTCCCAACTAGAAATCATTATTTTCTCAAGTACACCATCACTTCATTACCAACCATTGTGTCTCCTTTTCTCATGTGTCTTCTCCTTATACTTGTTGTTCATCTCTTCCAAATGCTTCTTAACCTAACTATGCATTGCCTCCATGTGTCTTGTAAATTATTCTACTTTTACACTTCTCTTTTCCTCCATACTGATATATATCAACTCTACAACTCCTCTAGGGTTTACTCCAGTAACAATCTCAAAAGCTGTTCTTCTAGTACTCCTATTTACTAAATTATTGTATGCAAACTTTGCTTGTGAAAGAGTCAAATCCCAATTTCCTACCTTCCCTCCAACCAAACATCTCAACAAGTTTCCCAAACTCCTATTCACTACCTCTATCTATCCATTAATATTTGATGAAATGTTAAACTGAACTTCAAACTTGTCTTCATCTTCTTCCAGAGTGTCTTCCAAAAGTATCCAAGAAATCTTGTATCCCTGTCTGAAATTATGCTCTTAGGTAATCCATGCAATCTCACAATCTCCTTGAAAAATTGGTTAGCTACATGCACTGCATCAATTGCCTTCTTACAAGGTATGAAATGAGCCATCTTTGAAAATCTGTCCACCACTACAAATATTAAATCATGTCCTCTCTATGTCTTCAGCAATCCCATTACATAATCCATATGTATGTCTTCCCAAGGTCTCTCCGGTACTATCAAAGATTTATACAATCTAATATTTTGACTACTCCCGTTTGCAACTTCACAAACTCTACAACTCTACACAAATTTCCTAACATCCTTCTATAACTGAGGCCAAAAGTAATTTTCACTTAGCAAAGCCATTGTCTTATCAATGCCAAAATGTCCTGCCAATCTAGCACTATGTTTCTCCTTGATCAAATTGTCTCTCATTGAAATCCTAGGTATGCATAATTGGTTTCCTTTGAACACCATGTCTTCTTGAATGAAATAGTCCAACCACTTACCCCTATCTATCACAACAGGTTCCTTACATACTTTCCAAGGTTCTGCAAAATTAGTGTCTCCCTCATACATATGTTTCAATTCATCAAAACCTAACACTTCAATCCTCATCTCTATCAACAAGTTCCTTCTTCTACTCAATGCATCTACAACTTTGTTTGATTTTCCACTCCTATGCTTCAACATAAAAGTGTAACTTTGCATGAACTCTACCCATCTCATATGTCTCTGATTTAACTTTCCTTGACTATTCAAATACTATAAAGCTTGATGATCTGTATATAACACAAACTCCTTAGGCAACCAGTACTCTCTCCACTTCTTCAAGGCTTGAATTATGGTATAGAACTCCTAATCATAAACTAAATATCTTCTTCTTGCATCATTTAACTTCTCACTTAAATATGCTATAGGTCTACCTTCTTGACTTAACACTATTCCAATTGCATTCCCACTTTCATCACAATCTACTTGAAATACCTTATTGAAATCTGGTAATGCCAAAACATGTTGCTCTATCACTTTCTACTTCAATAATTCAAAACTTTTGTCTACTCCTGATGTCCACTTAAAGTCTTTTCTATCACCTCTCATTGTCTTTGTCATAGGGTTACAAACTAAACTAAAATTTTTGATGAACTTCTAGTAGAAGCTATCCAATCCATGAAATGATGTGACTTCTCCAATGCTCTCTGGTGTAGGTCATTCAACAATTACTCTCACTTTCTCAGGGTCCACCTTCAATCCTTCTGCATAAATCACAAATCCCAAGTATACTAGTTCTTCTTTCATGAAACTACATTCCTTGATGTTTATTAGCAATTTCTCTTCTCTCAGTCTCTACAATACTTTTCTTAGGTGCCACAAATGTTCTTCCTTTGTATTATTGAAAAATAAAATGTCATCCAAATATATAATAACAAACTTACCCAATAATTTCTTCAAAACTTCATTCATCAATCTCATGAAAGTACTCAATGCATTTGTCAATCCAAAAGGCATCACTAACCACTCGTACAATCCTTCATTTATCTTAAAAGTAGTCTTCCATTCATCTCCTTCTCTAATTTTGAGTTGATGGTATCTACTCTTCAAATCTATCTTTGTGAAATATTTTGCTCCACTCAAACAATCCATGATATCATCCATCCTTGTTAAAGCAAATCTATACTTAACTGTAATCTTATTTATTGCTCTAGTGTCTATACAAATTCTCCATTCTCCATCTTTCTTTGGTGCTAACACTATAGGTACTACACAAGGACTCAAACTTTCTCTAATCAAAACTTTCCTCAACAACTCTTGTATCTATCTATTCAATTCTACATTCTCTGTCAGTGTCATTCTATGTGCTGCTTTGTTAGGCAAACTTGTTCCAGGTATAGGATCCATGTGATGACTGATACTCCTGATTGGTGGCAATCTATCAAGTACATTGTCTGATATGATGTCTTCATACTCTATCAACAATTAGTTATCTCCTCCAGATGTGATTATTTAGTCTCCTTCCTTGTTTTAGGCTTTTAAGGGATCAAAGAATAACACATATTTTCATCCCTCAAACCATCTATAAATTTTCTTTCATCTACCAAATAGATTCTAGCATTTCCACATACTTCAGTCTTAGGATCATCTTCCAAAGGAATCAAAGTAATTCTCTTTCCATTTGATTTTATAGTGTATGTATTCTTTCTCCCATATTGTATAGCTTTTCTATCATACTACCAAGGTCTACCCAACAAGATATGACATACATCCATAGGCATAATATCACACAATACTTCATCATGATAAGATCCAATATAAAATTTCACCAAATATTGGTCACTCACCAATACCTTATGATCATCCTAAATCCATGCTCTCTGATAGGGCTTAGGGTGTTTCAATCTTTCCAACTCCGTCTTAGTCACCATCTCCTCTAAAACTAGGTTATCAAAACTACCACTATCAATTACAACTTTACAAAATTTACTTCTTGATTTGCATTTGATTCTGAACAAACCTTTCCTCTACAGTGGTTCCTCATTTGTCTCTATTTGAAATAGTTCTCTCTTCATGATAAGTGATTCTCCTTTCGTAGGTTCACCAACTGAACTAGGTGATCCAATAGGTTCTTGTTGTGTGGTTACACAACATGCCCCATTTTACCTCAACAAAATAGGGGGCCCAACTTTTTTCTTGCTTGTTCCCTTGCTTTTGGGCAGTGTGGTAAAATTTAAACTTAGTTACATATCAGGATGTCCTGTGCATGTTTTGACCTCAGGATCTTGCTCAAATTTTAAACTTGGAATTTGTTATCATTAATCATACCATGCGAAAGATAATAGAATTCCAAGTAGGTTTTCTTTTTGAAGCTCACCAAAATTTGCTAAATAAAGAAACTTACAGTTGGTCAAAGTTTGGTCAATAGGTCGTCAGGATATTCACATAAGTCATCAGGATATTAGCTTAATATATTGTCATTCACTAGTATCTAGACATCAAATTTGAGAGAGTTTTCCATTTGAATGTCAAACCTTGGAATATTATATAGCATTCTAGATATTTCATAATATCCCAACCTCCACTAGTATCCGGACATCAAAGTTAGGTCACTTAGTCCTTCGAACATCATGATGTGTGGATATTACTTAATATCCCAATTAATTTTAGATCCTGATCCAGATGACATCACGTTATCTTAGCCTAATGAAGAGTGATGAACATGCTTGAGTCATCAAGATATTTTATAACATCCACATCTTAACTTAGTATCCAGGTCATTTTAGTATTCATGTCCCGATGACATCACTTTACCTTGACACAATATAGAGAAGACATGCATGCTTACATCATTAGGACATTAATCTATGAGGATACTTCACATTCTTAACATCCTGATCTTATCTTAAGATCCACATCCCAATTACATCATCCCATTATTGTAGAAACCAAGAGCCATTGTTTGTTGACATCATCTGGATATATCAACCACATGGATATCTCATATTTCAATATCTCGATCCCTCAGGTATCCATACCCATGGTACCAATGACATGATGACACATGTCCACATTCACATCTCTACTTACATAGTGTCATCTAGATATTCACCTCAAGATATTCCCCAAGATAGTCTTTAACCACATGTTCTGCATACACGTGCGTTTTTGCATTAAATGTTGCAAAAAGTCGTTGGCATTTTAAATTTAAATGCATGCCAACGAACAATTGGGGTTATCTTACACAATCTACTAATTGAAACTATAAAATCACATGGAGACCATTAATGAACACTAAATGTTCAAGGTAAAAAAGATTTCTCTCAACCTAATCGACACAATTACACTCTGAGAACCGTAATTTTTGTTATTAAGATCTTGCTACAAACCAGAGCCGAGCTAGGAAGATGAAGTTACAGAAGAAACTTTCATCCAAAGCTTTTACCCCATTACCTCTGTATACACCTAAAAATGACATGACTCTATCTAAATAAATATTCTTAATATTTTTTTCATCTTAATATTCCTCTATCAATAAATAAATAAATCAATCAATTTATTTATTTGGTTAATATTCCTCCCAAAAATAAAATAAAATCACTTATTTAATTAGCTTAATCAAATTCTTCTAAATCCTCTTAACTACGATTAAATAATTCTATATTATTTAATTAATTCAAATTATTCTTCCAAATTTAAATAAATCAATCAAATTTATTTAAATTATCTCAATCTCTTAAAAAAAAATATAATCAAATCTTTTATTTATTCTTTTAAATCATGCACAAATAATTAAAAAAATTATTTATTTAATTTTCTTTCTTATCTTCTAAATTCCTCAAAAATCTTCCAAATCTTCTAAAAATAAATCTTATTCTTCATGCACACAAAATTAAATAATTTATTATTTAATTTCTCTCAAATCATGCAAAAAGAAAATCACAAGTTGAGTTAGTTGATTTAATCAATCTTGTTTTTATCGACAACTCTTAAATTAGAAGAAAGCACTCAAATTTATGAAATCAAATCTTATATTTATCAAGAAAGTAGTTAACTCAAACAAAACAACTTTTTGTGTGACACTTGTCTTCTTCCTATTTGTTCACATCCTCTCAAATCTCCTCAACCGTTGATCTTCTTATTTCTTCTATACCATTGATCTTCCTTCTCTCAAGTCTATAAACACACCCCTATTCCTCCATTTCAATAATCTAAGCTTTTAGTAAACTTACTCTTCATAATTCATAGCACACCTTTGGTACCCACACCATTCCATAGCTTGCAATCACCATTTTTATTGTATTGAAGATCCTCTTTATTACAAGAACTATCATAGCCATTTCTCCATTGTCATATTGAAGAACAAAGAATATTAGTGTACTTTCTAAGAGATTCATTCACATACAATGAGATCAATTGAGTTTAGGCAACCAATGGAAGCTATGAAGTAACAAGGTTTGTGAAGGTATCATTCTTTGTTTTAAATCTTGTTTATTCCATCTTCGTTGAGTTATTGGGTTATTTATTTATCATTGATATTATCCACATTTTCTTGATACATTATTGGCGCCCACCATGGGGCCCTACCCTGATTTAATCTCAAATTTGAGTTTTTGTGTGTTAGGTTTCATACACAGGAATGTTCTACACATCTACTCATTGAAATAGATGCAAGAGTATCCCTAGTTCAAAAGTAATCTTGCATCAACCAAAAACATTTGCATTTGCATTTCAATTTTTTCATTTTCTAGTTCAGTTCAGACAGTTCAGTCAGAAGCAGCTCAACTTGTGGTCTAGTTTTAGCATTTCACACCTTACAAATCTGGACTTAGTATCTCAATTCATTCATCTACATCATACCAAGAATTTAGAGCATTTGGATCAGTTACCAGAAAGTTATCGCTATCAGAAGATCCTATGTTTTCTTAGTGCAGAGTTCTCTGACAGTCATGAGTAATCAGTTGAAGGAGAAGGATTGGGAGCATTGGCTGACTTGTGTATCCTTGTGATTCATTCTACAATGTTCCTTGGTTCATGGCTGACCTTCCTCATAGGTCTGCACTTCATTGTATCCATTGGAGAAGGATTTTCAAGATGATAGGTCTGACCTATCCAAGAACACACATTACACCTCTTCATCGGGATTCTGGATCTCTTGTGGTGGATGCGGAGGAATCTATTGGTCCAGAAATGATATATAATGATGTAATAGATCCTTAAGAAAGTAGTTCAGACATAGCTATTCACATTAGAAAGATCTATAGTTTAGTTTTGTACGAAGGAGCTTCAAAGCTTTATCTTGCACATGTATGTGATCAGGCCTGTGAGCTGAGTTGTAAGCCTGCATGTTGCCAACTAGATTATATTTGAATTCTTTGATATATTGAATGACTAAATCTGCATTTGTTCTATTTTCTTGTGTTGTTTCCATTATGTTTACTCTTGCTGCACGGTCTGAACAGTTCATTCTGTGAACCCTCCTACTGTGATTGCACCAAGTGGTATTAGAGCAAAAGTTTGATTCTTTGGAGTGAATTGGTGAAGGGGATTCCATAAGATATTGTTGTAAGAAGAATATCAATCTAAAGCAGGTTAATTGTGCACAACCAATGACTGATTAAGAGGCAATTGTCGCTTGTATCCCAATCACCGACCTGAGGCAGTTTGCACTTGATCCCAAGAGGATGCCACCGCGAAGAGTTCCTCCTATTGGTACAATGGCTATAGAATGGATGAGATGATGGAATTGATGAGAATAATATAAATTCATTTGGATGCTATTGAAGAAGATAGGTGAAGAGGATTGACACCTAGACTTAATGTTGAAAGCGATGATGAAGAAGAATTTCAATCTATTGAACAAAGTGGTGAAACCCTAGAAGGAAATGAAGATGAAGAATTAGATCAAGTAAAGATGTTGTGAGCTATTTCAAAGATTGGGAAAAGACCTAGAGTGGATTTGCAGAACTATATTGGTAATTTGAATCTAGAAGAGTTGATTGATTAGATAAATGACATGGAAGAATACTTTAAATATGAGGAAATTGAAGATCCAGAGAAGGTGAAATTTGCAAAGACAAAGTTGAAAGGACATGCTTCTATATGGTGGAAAGAAGTTCAGTTGGAAAGAAAAAGATTACAAAGTGGGACTGGATGGTGACAAAGTTGAAGAATCAATTCATACATGCTGACTATGAGTTGGAGTTGTTGAAGAGATTGCAAAACTTGAGATGAAAGGAGAAATATGTGAAGGAATACACTAAAGAATTTCATAAAATGATCATAAGAACAGGACATAGTGAAGCAAGCAAGGAGAAGGTGGCTAGATACATCAATGGACTAAGATGGAATATTCAAGAAGAACTAAGCTTGATAAGGATGGCATCTTTGGAAAAAGCATATCAATTGACACTAAAAGTTGAAGAGAAATTGAATAAGAAAGATTATCAGAGACAGAGAGGCAGAGGAGGTAAAATTCTGAGAGGTAGGACATTTTTCAGAGGCGACAGATCTTATCTAGAATAGAACAAGTTTGATAGCCTATTGAGGAAGGATGACAATAATAATAATGCTTATCAGAGAGATGACAAAAAATTTCACTAGAGACGAAACCCTAGTGCATACTAGAATGAAGGATACAGAAGAGAAGGAAGAGGATTTGAGAAGAGAACATTTAGAGGTACTTGTTTTAAGTGTGGTGGTGAAGGACATAGAGCATTTGAATGCAATCAGAGTAGTACAAGCAAGAAAATAGGAAATAATGGAAGAACAACCTATGTTGAAGAAGAACCTATTGAATCACCTAGTTCAGTTGGCAATCTAGAGAAAGGAGAATCATTAGTGATGAGGAGAACACTATTTCAAATAGAGACAAATGAAGAACCCTCACAGAGGAAAAGTCTATTCAAAATAAGATGCAAATCTGGAGGTAAGTGCTATAAAGTTGTGATTGATAGTGGTAGTTCAAATAACCTAGTTTCTGAGGAAATGGTGACTAAGCTGAAATTGGAAAGATTGAAACACCCTAAGCCTTATCAGATAGCATGGATTTAGGATGATCATAAGGTATTGGTGATTGAATAATGTTTGGTGAAATTTCATATTGAATTTTATCATGATGAAGTCTTGTGTGATATTATGCCTATGGATGTTTGTCATATCTTGTTGGGTAGACCTTGGCAGTATGATACAAAAGCTATGCATGATGGGAGAAAGAATACATATACTATAACAACAAATGGAAAGAGAATTACCTTGATTTCTTTGGAGGATGATCCTAAGAGTGAAGTATGTGGAAATGGTAGAATCTATTTGGTAGATGGAAGAAAATTTTTGGATGGTTTGAGACATGAGAATATGTGTTATGCCTTGATTCCTAAAAAATGGAAGCATTGAAGAAAGAGACTAAAGAAGAATAGCTAGAGGAGATAAGAGAGTTGTTTATAGAATATGAAGACATCATATCAGATAATGTGCCTAAAGGATTACCACCTATAAGGAGTATCAGCCATCACATGGATCTTATACCGAGAGCAAGTTTGCCTAACAAAGTAGGACATCGGATGACATTGGCAGAGAATGAAGAATTGAATAGACATCTATAAGAGTTACTGAGGAAAGGTTTGATCAAAGAAAGCTTCAGTCCTTGTGCAGTACCTATAGTTTTGGTACCGAAGAAAGATGGAGAATGTGTATTGATTCTAGAGCTATAAACAAGATCACAATTAAGTATAGATTCCCTCTACCTAGAATATATGATATCATGGATTGTTTGAGTGGAGCAAGATATTTCACAAAGATAGATTTGAAGAGTGGATACCATTATATTAGAATCAAAGAAGGTGATGAATGGAAGACTACTTTCAAAACAAATGAAGGATTATATGAGTGGTTAGTGATGCCTTTTGGATTGACAAATGCACCAAGTACTTTCATGAGGTTGATGAATGAAGTTCTAAAGAAATTCTTGGGTAAGTTTGTGATTGTGTACTTGGATGATATTCTTATTTTCAGTGAGACAAAGGAAGAACATTTGTGGCATATTAGACAAGTTTTTCAGAGGTTCAGAGAAGAGAAATTACTGATAAACATCAAGAAGTGTAGTTTAATGAAAGAAGAGTTGGTATATTTGGGATTTGTAATTTCTATGGAAGGATTGAAGATGGACCCTAAGAAAGTGAAAGCAATTATTGAATGGCCTACACCAGAGAGCATTGGAGAGGTTAGATCATTTCATGGTTTGGCTAGCTTCTAGCAGAAGTTCATCAACAAATTTAGTTTAGTTTGTAACCCTATGACAAAGACAATAAGAGGTGATAGAAAAGATTTCAAGTTGACATCTGGAGCAAATAAAAGTTTTGAGTTGTTGAAGCAGAAGGTGATAGAGCAACTTGTTTTAGCATTACTGGATTTCAATAAGGTATTTCAAGTTGGTTGTGATGCTAGTGGAAATGCAATTGGAGCAATGTTAAGTCAAGAGGGTAGACCAGTAGCATATTTTAGTGAGAAGTTGAATGATGCAAGGAGAAGATATTTAGTTTATGATCAAGAGTTCTATGCCATAATTCAATCCTTGAAGAAGTGGAGACATTATTTGTTGCCTAAGGAGTTTGTGTTATATACAGATCATCAAGCTTTGCAATATTTGAATAGTCAAGGTAAGTTGAATCAGAGACATATGAGATGGGTAGAGTTCCTGCAGAGTTATACTTTTGTGTTGAATCATAGTGGTGGATTGGCAGGACACTTTGGCATTGATAAGATAGTGGCTTTGGTAAGTGAAAATTACTTTTGGCCTGAGATTCATAAGGATGTTTAGAGATTTGTGCAAAGTTGTAAGTTTGTCAAGTTGCAAAAGGGAGTAGTTAGAACACTGGATTGAATAAACCTTTGACAGTACCAAAGAGACCTTGGGAAGACATTAGCATGGATTTTGTAATGGGATTACCTAAGACACAGAGAGGACATGACCCAATATTTGTAGTGGTTGATAGATTTTCAAAGATGGCTCATTTCATACCTTGCAAGAAGACAATTAATGCAGTGCATGTGGCTGATCTATATTTTCAAGGAGATTGTGAGACTGCATGGATTACCTAGGAGTATAGTTTCAGACAGAGATACAAAGTTTGCTGGATACTTTTGAAGATGAAGACAGACTTGAAGTTCAATTCAAAATTTCATCCATAGACAGATGGACAAACAGAGGTAGTGAATAGGAGTTTGGGAAACTTGTTGAGATGTTTGGTTGGAGACAAAGCCGAAAGTTGGGATTTGATTCTTTCACAAGTAGAGTTTGCATACAATAATTCAGTCAATAGGAGTGTCAAAAGAACACTTTTTGAGATTGTTACTAGAGTGAATCCTAGAGGATTTGTAGAATTGAGAGACATTAGTATGGAAGACAAGAGAAGTGCAGAAGCAGAGGAATTTGCAGATCATATGAAGACAGTCCATAATCAAGTGAAGAAGCATTTGGAAGACATGAAAAGTAAGTACAAAGAGAAGATAGATGAGAAGAGAACTAAAAAAATTTAAAGTTAGAGAGGAAGTGATGGTTTATTTGAGAAAAGAAAGATTTCCAGTTGGGACATATAACAAGTTGAAGATGAAGAAGTTTGGACCTTGTAAGATACTTAGGAAATTTGATTCAGGAAATGCATATGAATTGGAATTACTGGAGACATTAGGTATTTCACCTATTTTCAACATTGCAAACCTTTACCGGTATCATGAAGTAGATTTTAGTGATAGCATGGAAGAAGACTTAAAGAAAGAAATAGTTACCACAATAAGCACCAGAACAAATTGAAGGCATTTTGGATAGTAGGGTTGGACGCAGCACTAGAGGAAGACAATACAAAGAATACCTTGTGAAGTGGAAAGGTAGACCAGAAGAAGATTCATCATGGATTTCTCAGGCTGAGGTGGACCATCTTGGTTCTCCCCTAGCCCCAGTAAAGTGAGGGACTCACTTTTTAAATAACATCGAATGTCTAATGTAGGAGCATCCCTGGTTCAAGAGTAATCTTGCATCAACCAAAAACATTTGCATTTGCATTTCAGTTTGTTTGCATTTTAGTTCTTTCATTTCCCTATTTAGTTCAGGCAGTTCAGTTAGAAGCAGCTCAGCTTGTGGTCCAGTTTCAGCATTTCACACCTTACAGATCTAGACTTAGCATCTCAATTCATTCATCTACATCATACCAAGAACATAGAGCATTTGGATCAGTTACCAAAAAGTTATTGCTATCAGAAGATCCTCTATTTTCTTAGTGTAGAGTTCTCTAGCAGTCATGAGTAATCAGCTAAGGGAGAAGGAATAGGAGCATTGGCTAACTTGCAGATCCTTGTGATTCATTCTACAATGTTCCTTGGTTCATGGCCAACCTTCCTCATAGGTCTCCACTTCATTGTATCTATTGGAGAAGGATTTTCAAGCCAATAGGTCTGACTTATCCAAGACACACATTACACCTCTTCATCGAGATTCTAGATCTCTTATGGCTGACACAAAGGAATCTATTGGTCTAGAAATGATATATAATGATGTAATAGATCCTTAGGAAAGTAGTTTAGAGATAGATAGCTATTCAAATTAGAAAGATGTATAGTTTATTTTTGTGTGAAGGAGATTCAAAGATTTATCTTACACATGTATGTAATTAGGCCTGTGAGCCCAAGTTGTAAGCCTGCATTTTGCTGACTAGATTGTATTTGAATTCTTTGATATACTAAATGACTGAATCTGCATTTGTTCTATATTCTTGTGTTGTTTCCATTGTGTTTACTCTTGCTACACTATCTGGATAGTTGATTTTGTGAACCCTCCTACCGTGACTACACCAGAAACCATGCATTTGATCGATGTTACAACACATCTAGAAGATCTATGCATATACTCACTGGATCAACGCATCTATCCTCTAAATCACCACATCTATTCAAACTATGCTTATGTGCTCTATAACTACACATATATCATAACTGCACATATATTCTTCCTTTCTACACTTTTATTCTATGTAATTGTGCATACACCAGATCTGCACATCTATGTTATGTATTTGCGCATATATTCTTTATAATTGCACATTTATTATGATAGGGTCCTAGAGTTATTTCTTCTGATTTCTTGCTAATGCTAACATTTCTCGTAGGGATAATTCACATATCTGATTTGCGGGTTAGGGGTTAGTTAGACATTTTAGGTGCATTGTTAACTCACACATAGAGCTAATTAGTAAAGAAAATAATTGAATTGTTCATGCAAATCTCATTTAGCTCTAATTAGGAGGATTGCAATTTGATCTTGTTGCGTCAACAACTCAAAGATAGTCCCTACTAGTAAGATATAAAATTGAACCATTGCTATCTTGCTTCTTTCAAAGTTAACAAATCATGTGTGTGCCCAAGTAGCTTAACTCATTTAGTCTTTTTCATTTAAATTATGGGAAAAGAACCATTGTCTTTCATGTATTTGGAATGATACTAGGCCTATGCTCTCCCCTATCTTGGGTGACCAAAATGCCAAACCTATCATTTCACATGTTTTTCCTTTAGAGAGGCCTACCCTTGGATATCCTTCCATCCAAGTGGGAATGACCTTAAGTAGCAACAAGCTAAATACAAGATCTACCTAGCCATTATAAATAAATTGTGCTTGAGGCAAAAGCTTCATGCAACGAGTGCTAATTAGTTATACCGACAGCCAACCTCCCCCAAAACCCTCCAAGGCACAACCCTTGAAGGCTGGGAGACTCCATAACAGAGAGTAGCATTGCCACATGTATAACCACTCAAACAGTTTCCCTTACTACTTATCCATTGTTTTAGAAGCCAAAATTCCCTATAAACTAGTGTCAGAAAGAGCAATTATCATCTTCCTAGGAGAACTCACGTACTTATGATTCAATAGTAGAGATAACAAGGAAATCCTAAGGTTTGTGAGCCTTAGGAACCCAAAACTTGGTGTACTAGAGAAGTTTGTACACTTGTAAGGGGGAAGTGGTGTCCTAAGTTCCTAAATTATCCACTTTGAAATAGCATAGCTAGTGTAAAAACCAAGTGAGAATTTAGTTTATATTACTCTTTCCATCGTAGGATTTGTACTTGTTTTTGTCAAAAAGAGTCAAAAAATCTAAAAAATCAAAAATCATGAAAATATTCTTTGTGTTTCCTGTGTCTTCTTACCACAATTAAGAAAATCAAATCAAAAAGACAAAATTTCAGCTAAAGAAAACCAAAAACATCAAAAAAATATTGAAAAATAAGACAAAAACCTACCAAAAAAAACACAAAGTTGTGCATTTGTGCATTCTTGCTACACATTTGTTCAATCCTACTATGCATCTACCTATTGTTGTGCATTCATTCAATCTTGTAGTGCTTTTGTCACCTCTTACTATGCATATATTGCTTACTAGAATAGCACATTTGTTATCTATTCCTACGCATATATCTTTTCACCAGTATTGTGCACTTATCCTCTATTGATGCGTATTTACCCTCTATAACTGCACATTTGTTGCTATGCATCCATCATAGTGAGCTATTTGATACATTTTCTAAGAACAACAATTACCTTTTCAAGCACCCATTTCAGCCTTGTTCTAGTTTCTAAAATCAGATTCACCATGCAGTCACTTCTTGCATCCATTTCCACAACATAACCGCTTTTCCAACACTCACATCATCCATAAACTTCACAAATTCTTCCTAGAATCAAACCAAGTATCAAAACTAGGTTAGTGCAAAGCAATTCTAGATCATATCAACCTCAAACAACCCTAGTAAGTCTCCACTATCAAGGATCTATCATCCTTCTCTCTCAAAATTTCACTAGTGGCTTGTGCAAAACTAGTCTATATCAAGTAATCAGATTCCAATCATCCTTACTTTTGGCTATCATTTTGTCTCAACCAACTTGTTTGGCACCATTGGTCTAAGGAAACCCTTGTTCAAACCTCTTCACCACAAGTATCCCCTTCACTACAACTTCCTAGCACACCTTGTCAAAGCTTCCAATCTCACACCACCTCATCCCAAGTCAAATTGCATGGTCTTACCTAGATCCAAAAAACAAAAACAACTTGAAATGGTGGGTACATCCAACAAAATTGTCTCATCCCCTCATGATAGTGATGAGGATATTTCTCATGAGAAAATTCTACAAGCTCAATAAGACTGAAAGGTCCAATGCCTGATGGACAAAATGCTCACTCAAGATCCTAGCAAATTCTTTCTTTACCTAGAAAACCAAGGAGTTAACCTCCCTAAAGACTTTGATGTCAACGTATTAAAGGAAACCGAAGAAGAAAGAATCCATGAGGATAACACAAAAGAGGAAAGCACCATAGACAAAGGCAAGACAACCATTGACTCTGCAAACCCTCTAGGCTTAATGACTCAACAAATCCAAGCAAACTGGAGCACCAACAAAACACTACACTCTAGAGGATATCTCACCATATCCCTTTGACAAGACCTTGATCATGATACATTTCCCCTCAAAGTTTGAGGTACCAAAATTTGACAAATATCACAGAAAGGATGATCCAAGAGACCACATCAAAGAATTTATCGCAACATGCCTTGAAGTCACCCATAATGACACCTATCTCATGCGACTATTCCCAAGGAGCTTGGGAGGACACCCAATCTAACTTCAAGGTCAAAGACAAAGGTCTTGGTGAATACACAATTGCCCAATCCTTTTGCTTAGCATAGCTCCCTCTCTCCCCCAAATCCTATGGAAAGCCTTCCATGAGCAAACCCAAAGTAGTAGAAACTACTAAAGGTCTGTTTGTCAAATGGGGAAACCTTGAAGATGAAAATGATGAAAAAGACATCCTAGAATGGTTATGTAAGGAGAAGATAGTCTATCCAAGAAACAAGACCATCACTCCATGGTGCAAGCTGAACAGTATGGTCAAGGACACTCGATACTACAAAGAATGGGGTATGAAGGTCATGGTCCCATCGGATTGAGAAAATAAGGTATCATTGAACCTATCCAACCTCATAAATTAATAGCTTGAGACACTACAGAGCTAGGTTACACAAGAAAAGAAAATACCAAGGGACTAGAAAAGCATAAATGCCAAAAACTAGAAACATCTTCTACTAACCTAGTAGATCAGATTCACTGACTACAAGGATGGTGCGAGACTAACTCTAATGAATATGAATGGGATAGTCTCTCTAAACTATCTTGTGATGAAAAAGATATTGATGTGGTCCATGAGGATGACCCTACCCATGTAACTAATGAGGGACAAAGTCCAAGGGCTAGATCTCTAGAGTTTTACCTACATAATAATGATAGTGAAATTTATGAGGAAAGAATGACACCATACTTGACAGATTAGCTAGTGGAGAGTACCATCGCAGGCATTGCCAATGCTTATAATGACCACCTTAACTCTTCCATCTTGACCATCAATACCCTCAAACTAGACCAACCCAATGATCCTCTACCACTATTGCATCTAGAACTCATAGATTGGGACTTACAAGACACTCCCCTTGAACTCGATACCTTTCAAAATGATGAAGCCATCAGAGACTATCTAGAGCTTAGAGACCATATACCCACAAGGGATCACAGGGTTGGCTATGCCATAGAACTCAATGATAGAGCATATTTTGGAGAGAGTTCCAAGCCTTTCAATCTCAAAAATGTAAAAATGAAAGAAAGATCTAATGGTGAAAACCACTTTGTGGCAATGTTAGATCATGAAAATAGTAAAAATATGAAAGATGTATCCAATGGTGAAAACCTCTCTGAGGCGCCAAAGGATGGAAGGCTTGACCCTCTGCCCAATCTAACACATCAGGAGAGATCCTCAATCTTAATAGAACTAGTAGAGAAGATCAACGTGAGTACAGGTGACAGTCCAAGGATGATTCATATGGCACAGTCTTTAAATGCACAAGAAAAGCCATAGTTCACTGAATTGTTTAAAAGGAAACAAATCAACTTTGCTTGGACATATGCAGATATGCCAGGGCTAGATCCAAATCTCATAATGCATCACTTGTCCTTATCTCTAGGAGCTAAGCCAGTCAAGAAAAGACTCAAGAAGATGCACTTGCATGTCACCCTCATGGTAAAAGAAGAACTGAAGAAGCTGCTAGATGTTAGGTTCATTAGACCAATAGACTATCCTGAGTGGATTTCAAATATAGTGCCAATCACCAAACCAGATGGAAGAGTTTGACTATGTAATGACTTCAGGGACCTAAATAAAGCTTGTCCAAAAGATGATTTCCCTTTTCCAAACGTTGACATTATTGTAGATCTCACAGCAGGGCACACTATGCTATTGTTAATGGATGGTTTTTTAGGATACAACCAAATCAAAATTGCACCTAAGGACCAACACAAGACGGCATTTACATATCCATGGGGCACCTACTATTCATCTATCATGCCATTTGGATTGAAAAATGTAGGGGAAACTTATCAGAGAGCTATAACCACAATCTTCCACGAAATGATGCACACCATAATGGAAGATTACATAGATGACATCTTGGCAAAACACTCACAAGAGGACACTTGGTAGTATTAGAAAAAATCTTCACAAGGTTGGAACAGTTCAATGTGCACCTCAACCCAAAGAAGTGCATAGTCAGGGTCACATCTGGAAAGCTTCTAGGATACATCATGTTTGCAAATGGAATTGAAGTAGACCCAGCTAAGGTGAAAGCCATCACGGAAATGCCACCTACCAAAAATCTCAATCAACTAAGGTCTCTACAGGGAAAACTGCAATCTATCAGAAGGTTCATTTCTCAATTGGTAGACAAGTGCCACCCATTCGTACACCTCCTACACAAGAACATTCCTTTCAAATGGAATGAATTGTGCAAATAGGCATTTCAACAATTAAAAGAGTATCTCATGAAACCACCTGTATTGATGCCACTAATCCAGGGTAAGGCTTTGCTACTTTATATCTCCACCACACCAACAACTCTGGGAGATCTCCTTGCACAACAAAATCGTGAAGGGAAAGAACAAGCAATTTATTACATTAGCAGAACACTGATTGGCTATGAGCTACAATACATGCCAATTAAAAGAGCATGCCTCACTGTGGTCTTCTCTTCACAAAAATGGAGACATTACATGCTATCGTATTCCATCAAGCTAGTAGAAAAAAGTAATCCAATAAAGTATTTGCTCAATAAAGCTACCCTTATAGGTAGATTATCCAAATGGGTCATGCTTCTCAGTGAGTTTGACATCAAGTATGTAGACAGGTGCACAATAAAGGGTCAAGTACTTGCAGATCAACCAGCAGATGCACCTTTAAAAGATGATAACCCTTTGAGCTTCAAATTTCTAGATGAGTCCATCTTTCACATAACAACAACAACCTAGAAACTCTACTTTGATGGCTCCTATACTCATCATGGGTCTGGGGTAGGCATCTTGTTGATCACACCTAATGGCGACACTATTCCAAAATCATACAGACTACTCTTTCCTTGCACTAACAATGTGGTAGAGTATGAATCCCTAGTCATAGGCATCAAGATGACAGTTGAATGGAACATCAATGAACTTTAGGTGTATGGTGACTCACAACTGGTCATCAACAAAGTGAATGATGACTACCAAACAAATGATGAGAAGTTAATACCATACAAACGAATGGTAGATGACTTTAAAGAATACTTTGTTGAAATCTCTTTTGAGCAAATACTAAGGATAGAGAACAAAGCAGTAGATGCCATGGCAATGATTGCATCTCTCCTCGACATCTCTAACAATCAATCACGCTATGATTTCTTGGTAGAGCCAGTGTCCCATCCTACATACGACACTCCCGAATCCTACATCATTTTCCATATTGTAGGATCTGACTCCCCCTATATGGAAAGGTATTTTTCTATCTTAAAGTGAATAACCTACCACCTGATCTCTCAAATAAACAAAAGTGAACCTTCATCCACCAAGCATCCTGTTATGCCATTATCGCCAATACTTTATATCAATAAGGTCTCAATGGTACTCTCCTTAGTTGTCTCGATAGCAAGGAATATCAAACTGCCTTGAGCGAAGTGCATGATGGTATATGCGGGACCCACTCTAGTGGTCCTACCCTAGCTAAGAAACTCATACGCATGGGATACTACTGGCCAACTATAAAAAAATATTCCTATCATTTTGTAAAGAAGTGCAAAAAATGACAAATCCATGGGAACCTAATACATGCACTAGCATAGGAGCTACAACCTTTAATGACTCCTTGGCCTTCCTATCAATGTAGACTCAACTTAGTGGGTAAGATCCACCCTCCATCATCCAGTGGCCCTAAATTCATAATCACCAGCATTGAGTACTTTACAAAGTGGATTGAAACCATACTCCTCTCCAATGTCATAGGCAAACATATTTCTTTTTTCATCCTGAACTACATCATTTGTCACTATGGTATTCCTCTATCCATTATCACTGATAATGGATGACCATTCAAAAACTAGGATGTTAATGAACTGTGTGATGAATTCCACATCTAACACCATTTTTCCACCCCATATTACCCCCAAGGAAACAGCTAGGCAGAGGCATCAAATAAAACCATCTTAAAAATCCTAAAAAAGATTGTTAATGATGCCGGCCATGATTAGCACATCCAATTGAATCCTGCACTATGGGCCTATTGCACAAGTATCTACACACCCATAGGTGCAACACCATACTCCCTAGTCTACGAATCTAAATCCATCTTTCCCATTGAAGTCGAGATCCCATCCTTGTGAGTTTCATTAAAAGGCCTCATATCTGATGAAGAGTACAGAGTGTCCAGACTTCAATAGTTAGAGCTGCTGGAAGAAAGAAGGCAATAGGCCTTTAACCATCTCAAGGTTTATCAACAAAGGATGTCCAAAAGTTACAACCATAGAGTAAAACTCCAGATATTTAAAGTTGGTGATCTAGTGCTTAAGGAAAATCCCCACAATCAACAGGATCAGGAAAGGAAAGGAAAGTTTGAACCCAACTGGCTTGGTCCTTATGTCATCATTATTTCCTATGGGTTAGGTGCATATCAATTAGCTACATTAAAAGATGAATTGTTTGATGATTCCATCAACAACATGCATCTTCGCAAGTTCGACACCTAAATCCCAATGCAATGGAGTCAAAAATAACAAAAATATCAAAAAATTCAAAAATAGCAAAAAAAAAGGAAAAACAACAAAAAAAATCATCCTTTGGTGAAAACTTGGCAAATAGGTGCCTTGGATAGATACCATGATGAAAAATTCACAAATAGGTGTCATGTCTATTTTAGCTATCATCCAAATAAAAGCAAGTGGTGAAAACTTGGTAAACAGGTGCTACTTGTGATAAATCCCCTTCTCCATCTTTGCGAACCTTGTTCTTCATTCATAGCTCCTAACTGCATCCACCTGATCACATTAGTATAACTACCATGGCTTGTTGTTCACTCATCCTTATCACCTTCTTCCATCAAGCCACCAATCCATCTTGTCATCCATCTTGAGCCAATCCATTAAACTGTTGTCGAACTACGTTGCCTCTAAGTTATCACATAGGCAAGGCCATCTTGTATCGATGCACCCTTGAGGCTCCTTTTCCATCAAGTGTTGTCTATCCCTTTGTCCATCTAATTTTGCATCTTTCCCATAACCTAGGTCTTAGGTCCACCAAGTTCACCCTAAATTGCATTGCCTCTGCGTCGTCACGTAAGCAAGGCTATTTAGCAATGAGCCCATGAAGCACTAGGTCAATCCTTTAGGGCCTATTTCTTCATATCTGTTTGTCAATTCACCCATAATAAGTTGATCTTTTGTCTAAACTGGGGGCAAGTCCTCAGTCTAGTTATGGAATTGGATTCTTGAATGCCATATGTTCTAAGGGGATGCCAATAAGGATTACGATACCTTTCACCTAGACAAATACATGCAACAAAGCACACTACCAAAAATAGAAATCTTGACACAAAAACCTCAACCTATGCAAAGCAGAGCAAACAAGTATCTAAACACTCAAAATGATTCTATCTAAATTATGGCAAGAAGACACATCTAATGCAAGAATGTTTTGTGTTTGTGATCAGGTTAACTTATAGAGTCTTGATTTTTGTTATTATGTCTTTCTATGCTACTCGAGGATGTCAAAAACTAGAGAAGCTATGATGGGGGCATAATCATTTTCTTTGTCTTCTATTTGTGGATCAATCTTTAGTAATGTGATGACTTTTATCTAACAACATGATCAGAAAAAGATCATCGACAACTTCAGAGGTCTAAACATGAAAAGGGGCAATCCTTGTCTTTTGAAATGCAAGAAATACTTAGGTCATCTAGATTCAATTTTGAGTAGATGCTTGTATCAACTTTCTATATCAAAATCTATGTAAGTAATACTGAGGTTATCTTGGTTCAATTATATCTAGATGCTTGTATTTTATTACAACATTTCAAAAAGAGAAGAAATAAAAAAAGCGCCCAATGATGAAACAAGAACTTCAAAATACTTGTAATAATGACAAATATCTACATCCATCCATATCAAATTGCATTCCATATACTATCCATCAATAAAAATCTTGTTCGCAATGTTAGAGTTTACAAAAGCTTGTGAGTCCTTCTGTCGAGTCATTCTTCTATCAAAATTATCTTCCTGTCTCTCATTTGTGTCTTTCATCGAGTCTCATCTATATTGGTTGAGTACACTTGGACATATCAAAAACATATAATCATTTTGCATTAAGTGAAATAGTCATTAATTTGATTAGATCATTTGCATTCATGTAAGTGCATTAAGTCATCCATGTGTAATCATTTTTGCATTTCATATTATGTGAGACAATCATTAACTTGATTAGATCATTTGCATACATATAGCTACATAAATCAACATTACATTGCATTTAACCAAAAAAAAAAAAAAACATAGCCATAATCACAATGTCTACATTAGGTCATCATAGAATGTGACCACATAGGTGCATTTAAAACATCCATCTACATTTGTGCCATCATAACATAGATGTATATGTAGTATCCGATTAGAAAAATATCAAAAGCATAGCATATAAGCATAACAAGTAAACTACATCCATGATCATTGCATAAAGCATCATAATGTAGACTCATAAACTACATCATCCTATAGACATCAAAAGTAAGGTGGATCCATAAGACATCACATAATGTATGTAGACCATCAATAGATGCATCATCATATATAAGTATAACATATATATGTCCAAGTGTACAATATCAAAGTCCATCATCTATGAGTCAGGTCATAAAAAGGGGAATACATACATCGCAAAAATAATGATACATGTCTTGGTAACTACACAAAATGAGATAAATACATACATATCAGGCTATCCATGAGCCATGAAAAATGTGCATACATAAGCAAAATATTGGTACATGTAGCAGCTAACCTTGTTGTTGTGGGGTGCTACTCCCAGCACTGCCCTCTCCACCTCCACCACTACCAGCCCTAGACTACTATGGACCCATGGCAAAAGTTGTTGATCATGACCCACCTACTCTCTGAGAAGCCACTAACTAACTCCTATAGCTGGGTGCCCTCTGGTCTTGCGGCACTACCCCATGATACAATCCTCTATAATGTTATGTCTGAACCTGTGCTCTAGCAAGCTCACCTTGTATCTATGTAATATGTGTCTACAACTGATGTACCTGGGCCTGCCCCTGAGTCACCTACATCATCAAGAATCCTATATCCCCATCAGTGGCCAAGGTAGATACAACTGCATCCCTCTCAGTCATCAAGGCCCATACCCTAGCTAATGATGTGTCTCTCTCTAAAGTGAGCTAACTATAACTCCTGCATCTACCTCCCTATGAGACTCTACATCTCTCAATTGTCCTTTAATCTACCTTAGTTGGCCCCTTAACATAGCAACAACCCCCTCTTGTGCTTGCTAATGTGGGTCCATTTGACCTGGAGCTTGAGGTACCTATGGTGCAACTACAACCTGTGGGACCTACACTTGCTACTAAGCAACCTGCTACCCAACTGACACCTGCTACGGTACCACCTGCTGCTACACTACTTGCTGCTAAGATGGGCCCTCCCCCACTCTCTGCCTCTATCTCTACCTACCTCCCCTTCCACCATCCCCTCCATCATCTCCTCTTCCACCATCATCTCCTCTAGCCTCCTCATATGATGTAATAAGGCCCCATCGTAAGCATTCTGTATAGGTCATGGCAAATAAGACCTGCTCCTATGGCTGACCCTATGTCCTACCAAACTACCCCAGAACCAGGCTAACAATGTGCCTCTCTAGAATATGTAGCATCCACCCAACCAGCCACTAAGTCTGAAATACATAAGGAAGCTCATCATCCTCATCCTCCCATGGCTCACAATCTATATAAGGTCCCCAGATAACTCCATCCACATTATCTAGCTAATGGTGCTAGTACTCTAGCTTCCCAAGCTTATACTAGGAAACTACACTTTGTTGGCAAGAGACACTATATGGATTCATGGTTGTTGTCATTGATGGCAACAAAGGTCATCCCACATATCCGCAAGTTATGGTGTGTCTCTACCGGAAGTAAGAATGAAGATTGTTGTGGTCCGGTGAACAAGAACAGAGCATGTGGCAAGGTCCAACAGATTGGTCCGGATCTCTCAGAGGAAGTGTCTTGGTACAGTGCGGATTTGGGGAAGTCAATAGGACTACCTTGAGTAGTATATTCCAAGGATTTAGCCTCCGGTGATGAACAAAGAAAAAGATATGAATAGTTGAGTACCGGATTCCTGAGAGACAGTGAGAACAGAGGAAGAACTGACTGACAGAGTATCAGACTATTTTCTGGATGTGTTACAATTGATGGTAAAGGTTGTGAAGGCATGAATCATGTTTGGCCGACATGATTAATGATATCTACAAGTATATGCTTGATCCGCATTGCTTGGTGAGCAAGGATTCAGCCGACAGAACAGAGTTTGTAAGAAACTAGACTGTTCCGGATGCCGACTAGAAAGGCAATGAAATTACTTGTGCGGATATATATAGAGGATGGATTTAGTTGATAAGTGAGTAATTGTGTGATGGTGTATGCGAATAAGTGCAGAACAGAGCAGAAGTAGTAAGAAAGATCCGGTATGTGAAAGGATAGCAGAATAAAGAACAGAGGAAAGATGAAGTGCAGTAGATCAGTATACTGAGCCTAACCGGAACTGAACTCCAGCATATTTAGATGCTTCCAATCAGTTTGAGACTGTGATTCTTATCACTTTGTAGACAGTGTGTCTCCTTGTAGGCAGTGGGCCTCTTTGTGAGCAGTGTGCTCGGGCAGTGAGCCCTAATTGGCAAGTGCCATTTTGTAATTCCTTATTCTTCTAACAGAGAATAATCTTTGGGTTAATCACCCCGTGGTTTTCTCCCTTAACAGGGTTTCCACGTCAAAAAAACTATGTCATGTGTTTTTCATTTCATGGTAATGTTTGTTTGTTTGATTCAATGCTACATTGATTAATAAGAAAGTTCAAAAGAAGAAATAATTAGGATAACTGATTCACCCCCCTCTCAGTTATCAACAATTGGTATCAGAGCAAGGTTCCTCCTAATAGAGCCTAATAGCTTGAGGAAGATCTGGGAGTTCAAATGGATGCATATGGTTTAAGGGAGCAACTCAAGACTGCCCTTGAGGATCTTGAATAGTCAAATTCTGAAGTCAATGAATTAAAGGAAAGACTCAAACAGGCTGATGAATTCATGAGAGAATTAAAGGACAAATTAAGTCTCTCTATGAAAAAGAGAAAGGAGCTGCTCCAACAATTGGCAAGACAAAGTGAAGAAAGCAATACAGATGAAGAATTGACTGAGAAAACCAAGTTATGTGAAAAGTTATCAAAAGAAGTCATTATGTTAAGACATGAAATGGAATTAGGAACTATAAAGTTTACTCAAGAGATTGAAGAAAAAAGAAAAGCTGAAGACAATCTAAGACAATCTCTTAAAGAAAAATTAGAAGAATGCCACCAGATGGACAAGATTATCAGACATCTTGAATCTCATCTTGAAGATGCCAAAGATAATGAAGAAAAACTTGAGGATCAAATTGTCTCTCTCAAAAGAGATCTTCAAACAGCAAATGAATATAAAGAAAAATTCAAGATAAGTTCTGCCCAACTTGAAGTACTTCTTGGAAGTCAAAAGAGGACAGATGACAAGTATGGTTTGGGATATGAGAAAGGAGAAAGCTCCGGATCTGGTCAAAAGAATTTTGGATCAGAAAATCCAAGGAATAGGCCTAGAAGACCTCCGGTAAGATAGCCCAATGCTCAAAGATATCCATCTTTCAATGGATACTGCCACAGCTGCAATCACTTTGGTCACAAAGCTAATCGGTGCAGAAAAAGGATGAATCAAACTAGTCCATCCTTCTCTGGACAGTGCTTTAACTGCAAAAGGTATGGACACAAGTCTCATGAATGCATAAATATGCAAGTAAATAAATCATTCAATGGCAGATGTTTTACATGCAATAGAGTAGGTCATATGGCTAATCAATGCAGATCAAGAGGTTATCAGTCAAATATGCAAAGAAATGTTATTTGCCAAATCTGTAATAGGTCCGATCATAGTGCAAAAGTCTACAGAAGCAAGAATCAGGACAAAAGAGGTCCAGTATACAATCAGAATCAAGACAAGGGTAAACAAAAGATGAATGTGGATGAAGTTAGGAACCAGATGAACAAGATTTGGGTGAAGAAAAGTTCAGAGAATGTAGAGGTTGGATCCGCACCAGACTCTGGTGCTGATATTTCTTCCAAAAATTAAAAAGTGAGCTCTGGCTCAGGGGGAGACTCAAAGAAAATCCTGTTCCCCTAGCCAGTCAAGTGGTGCTGAATGTGACACAAGATGTAGAGTAAAGGGTTTGAAGATACCAGTCCTGAGATGATCCAGACAAGATTTCAGAGGTCTGCATGAAGATATAAAGAAGTTGTGATCGATCAAGTAAAGACCTGTTCCGGGAGATGCTCCGGAATGACAGAGGACTACAAAAGGGTCCAAAGAGATCTGGAAATACATTATTTTACTCTGCGGACTGGACAAAATGTTTGGGATGTTCTTGTAATGTGTCATCTCGATTTATCCATGATTGAAAGATCCGCATGATGTTCATAGATCAGGACTAATCCGGGATACTCCAAGCTATCCGGACAAGGCAAACCGGAATAATATAGGTGAAGCATTTATTGCAAACAGATATTAGGGTTTGTGAAATGATATAAGGGATTTCTCATAAATCATTTGCTCATTATGCACTCAAGAAGAAGCGAAAAGTGGAGCTCTGCAATAAGACTCATCAAGCACACCGAAGATCTCCTGCCGAAGTCATTACATACAGAAATCAATCCAGCTACTCCGTGCAACCGAAGACGCAAAAGGTATTTTCCACTTTCGATATCTTGCTACAAATCTTTTGAAGAAATGGCTACTCCAAATATAGTAAAAATCTCAGATAGGCCCCGACCTGAATTTAAGAAACATCCATACAAGTCATTGGAAGTAGATCCCTTAGGAGCATTTTCCAGTGTTCCTCACGGAGTCTTACACACAGAAGACATTAGGGTTTACATACATGCAAGCATTGAGGAATTTGGGGAATTCAAATTGAGAGATCTCTATCACAAACAACTGATAGACAATGCTTTTGAGCTTAAACCAGAGTATAAGGGTATCTAGAAGAAACAATTTGATCAATTCATTCATTTCCCCTGCTTTGAAGAAGATGAATGGGTCCGATATGTACTGAGCAGGATGCATGACAACTTCCTATGGCTGGATAGACCCTGCAAGATCACAAAAGAGACAATTAGAGCAGTAACTGGTCTATACTCTTCCGGAGGGATACCTATCCTCAAATCTATCAAAAATAACATTGTAACTGAGGCCACCGGATCAAAATTTGATAAGAGGGCAATGACCATTGAAGATATTTCTGATCCAGATATCAAGTATGCATCCATGATAATAGGATACAAGATCTATCACTCCAGCAGGGAGAATTCTGTATCTGGAACTGCAGTATATACTACCTATGAAATGCTAAGGAAGAATGCAGAATATGATCTCTGCGAACTACTCTTAAGCCAATTAATGGAAAATATACAGAAAATCAAGAAGGACAAGAAAAATTCCTTTAAGTATGGTACTCTTATATTATTTCTATTCTTCTACTTCATGAATGAGCTGCCCGAATCAAGTGGATGGGCATGGCAGAATGACAAACCTGTTGCAGTCCAAATAAGAGACTATCTACATGGGCTTGGGGATGCCAAAGCAAGAAATACAGCCCTATGGGGATACTTCAAAAACTTCCAAAGCATGATGCAAGCAAGAGAAAGAATTCCCTAGTCTCTTGTTGAAAAATACAAAGACTCAGTGTGCTTTATGGTGGACACTGATTAGTGCCTAATGGAGGCAGTGGAGCCAAGGACTATCTGGATCATGCCCATGGGGTATGAAGTGGATGAACAGATAGTGGAGCTCCATGTTCAACACATGCTAAGTCAGCCCAAAGATCCAAAGGCAGAAAGGTTTGGAACCTTTGAGGAGCTGAGTGTAAAGATCCATATAGAACTCAGGGAACCTGAGATAAAGAGGAAGGTGAGAAAAGAAGTAGAGCACATTGCTCAAGGCCTAGGCATCTCAAAAGAGGCACTTGATGCCAGCCAAGAAAAGAGAAGAAAATCTGAGGAAGAAAAGAAAGAGGCAGAAAAGAAAAGTAAAGAAAGTGTTCCGGTTGAAACTTCCACCCGGACCAGATCATCAAAAAGATCTGCACCTCCCACAACCAAAAGTTCAAAACCGGAAGTCCAGGCATCCGGTAAAAGATCTAAGACAAAAGCCACAAGGGCTTATGAAAGCCAAAAGGATGAAGAGGAAACTGAGTCAGATGAGGGAGTAAAAGAAATAAAGAAGTAGAAGAAGAAAGGATCTGGGAAACCCTCCACAGGCCAAGATAAGGAAGAAATGGCAGAAGAATTTGCTGAAAAGCCCACTCTATCCCTAGACAGTGTAGTCAAATCAGTCACTGTGGATGGGAACCTTCAACCGGTGGCTGAATTTTATGATGACTACAACGAGGCAGATCAAAAGATCCTGCAAGAAGCTATAATAAGGTACTTGAACATCTACAATAAAGCTTTTATTGAGATTATCTCTGAAATCCCTAAAAGCCTAGAAAAGGAATTAGAATTAAGGAAGAATAATGCTCAGGCAAAAGATCTTGAGATCTGGGAGCAGATAGCTATTCAGCTATATCCTCAAATTGATCCCAAGACAATGAACATAATATTCAAAGACTGCAAAGATGAGTTCAGAAGTAAAGCCAGGATGAATCAACTCATGCTTGGTGAGACTGACAAGGTGGCCAAAGAGACAGAAGAGATCCTCCGGAAGGCCTTCAAAAGGTTCAATCTTCCTATTGTAGAGGACTTAGGTGCAGAAACAGCTGTGGACTTGGAACCCTCTGCTCTAGAAGAAGTGGCCTATGAACAGGCTAGCATCTCTCCTCCGGTTTCCCCTACAGTCTCTAGATCCAAAGAAGAAGAGAAATTATAGGAGAAGGAAGCAGTGGTGAAAGAGAAAGAGGTTGACAGTACCAAGGGTGCAGAGAAAGAGAAGACTCCATCGGAGAAGACCATGACTGATAGTGGTAAGAATGTGGAAGGAGAGAAAATCCCAAAGGACAGTTCTAAGACTGCAGAAGAAAAGAAACATCTGTCTCCGGCAAGAGACACTGCACAAACTGTTCAACAATTTTTGAGTAAAGAAACAATAGAGATCGATGAACCGGAGCTACTACAAGGCCCATTCAACTTTGATTCCCTCTCTCCAGTGCAGACAATGAAGATAGCATCATTTGCAAATGCTAAGGCAAATGAAAAGCTCCTAAAGTCTCATATGGAAGACTGTGAGTTGATAGAGGCTGCTTCCAGAGTGCTTGAGAAGATTATGCCATCGGTCCAGATAGATCCGACAGCCTCCTCTTCCAGTAATCTCAAAACCTTAGTCAGCAGTGTTAATACACATTTTGAATCTTTAGAAAAATCAGCTGAAGAAAAGGTCCGAAAGGAGTTTTTGGATAAAAGGTTCTCCGAGGTTTAGGGTTTGATCATTAATGATAGGAGAAACATGAACATTGGGATAAAGAGCTTAGAAAATGCTCTTAAGGATGGCGGTGAAATATACAAATTTTGTATCTCCTGGTCCAAGGTAACAGTGTACATTGAGAAGAAAATAAAAGCGCAAGAGGACACACTACTAAGCTTGTCTCAAAGTTTTGATCCTCTTTCTTCCTCTATAACAAATCAAGAATGTCAGACTATTGCAGTCTTGAGTGAAATCAAGAAATTGGAGAAGGAAAGAAAAAATAGAATAAGCAGGTTGAGTGAGCTCAGGGGGTTAATTGTCCCTAAGCTAGAGGCCATGCATGAGGCCATAGCAGAAGCTCAAATCACAGCCCAGACAAGTGATCCGAAAGATCTAAAAAGGGCAGATGCATTTGCATTTTTGTTGAGTGGTCACATTTCAATTTTAGATAGAATGAAGCAAAGTTGGGCTACAGAACTGATCCAACTGAAGACATCTTTTGCAGACATTCTTCAGTATATGTGAGTATGTAAATATGCGGCTATGTATAGAAAATTTTTGAAAATTTTGGTGTGCGGACCCTACCCTTTGCCATTGATGTCAAAGGGGGAGTGAGGAGCAGTGAAAAATGAGGAATCCAACTAAGGGGGAGTTCCAGAAATTGTATATAGAGCATCAGCCAAGGGGGAGCGTAGTATAAACACTTAGTCATTTTTCACTAAGTGTTGCCATCAATGCCAAAGGGGGAGATTGTTGGCAAGAGACACTATATGGATTCATGGTTGTTGTCATTGATGGCAACAAAGGTCATCCCACATATCCGCAAGTTATGGTTTGTCTCTACCGGAAGTAAGAATGAAGATTGTTGTGGTCCGGTGAACAAGAACAAAGCATGTGGCAAGGTCTGACAGATTGGTCCAGATCTCTCAGAGGAAGTGTCTTGGTGCAGTGCAGATTTGGGGAAGTCAAGAGGACTACCTTGAGTAGTATATTCCAAGGATTTAGCCTCCGGTGATGAACAAAGAAAAAGATATGAATAGTTGAGTACCGGATTCCTGAGAGACAGTGAGAACAGAGGAAGAACTGACTGACAGAGTATCAGACTATTTTCTGGATGTGTTACTGTTGATGGTAAAGGTTGTGAAGGCATGAATCATGTTTGGCCGACATGATTAATGATATCTACAAGTATATGCTTGATCCACATTGCTTGGTGAGCAAGGATTCAGCCAACAGAACAAAGTTTGTAAGAAACTAGACTGTTCCGAATGCCAACTAGAAAGGTGATGAAATTACTTGTGCGGATATATATAGAGGATGGATTTAGTTGAGAAGTGAGTAATCGTGTGATGGTGTATGCGAATAAGTGCAGAATAGAGCAGAAGTAGTAAGAAAGATCCGATATGTGAAAGGATAGCAGAATAAAGAACAGAGGAAAGATGAAGTGCAACAGATCAGTATACTGAGCCTAACCGGAACTGAACTCCAGCATATTTAGATGCTTCCAATTAGTTCAAGACTGTGATTCTTATCACTTTGTAGATAGTGTGTCTCCTTGTAGGCAGTGGGCCTCTTTGTGAGCAGTGTGCTCGGGCAGTGAGCCCTAATTGGCAAGTGCCATTTTGTAATTCCTTATTCTTCTAACAAAGAATAATCTTTGGGTTAATCACCCCGTGGTTTTCTCCCTTAACAGGGTTTCCACATCAAAAAAATTGTGTCATGTGTTTTTCATTTCATGGTAATGTTTGTTTGTTTGATTCAATGCTGCATTGATTAATAAGAAAGTTCAAAAGAAGAAATAATTAGGATAACTGATTCACCCCCCCTCTTAGTTATCAACACACTTGCATATCCATAAGAATAAGTCTCACCTGGCTACCTGGAAAATGTACAAATTGGCCGAGTCATGGCTATATTCTCCCATGCCCAGAACTATAGCAGGGAGACACCTATAGACGAGCTGGCTACTCCACGATACACTACCTAATGCATGTCATGATATAGATGAGCTAACACATAGAAACCCTAGGCAAAGTGGGTACCCTCTGTCACCATCCTCTCCAGCATCCTTCTCCAACCAATTAGAAACCCATGAGATCGCCTATTGGGGCATACCACACCCCCGATCAGTCCTGCCACAATACCCAGGAAGTAGTCATAGTAGTCATACATATCCTACCATGAGATCACCTAACCCTGAAGCCTAGGATAATCAAAGACCCATCAACACTCCTCTAATCCAGTGTCACACTGTGAATCATACTCCACAAGCTCACCTACTATAGGTAGGTGCAATATCCTATAGACACCCTCCAAAGTAATGGTGATCTCACCAGTGGGAAGATGGAACATCCCATCCACACTATGGAAGTGCTCCACCATAGTAGTAAGTAAACCAAGGTTCACATGAACATTAGGCATGAAACAAACGTACTCCAAACCTATAGCACCAAGCACCAACCAGTCAACCTCTATAAGCATGTATCACCACAACATCGGCAAGGGAAACTACTCCCACAACATCAGCGTATCTGAAATATCCTCCTACAATCAACCAAAGCAAAGTATCAACCATAACTATATCAAAGCAAATATGCTCGACTATTAAACCAACAAACTCACTTACTTAGCATATCAAATTGATCAAAACAAGCATATCATTTCTTATCTCGATTCTATCAATCTTAGAGATCGCTTATCGATTAGCATGCCAATTGAGTCAATTTCACTAAGTAACTGACTATCCTAAGGCAAATGTGCCATTACAGGTGGCAAATGTGCCTTTTCAGAGAAAATACATCGATCCAGGACATATGCATTGAATCTTTGAGGATATGCGCAACTCTAGCACAAATGTGCAACAAAAACTAATGTATGCGCTTATCAAACATATGCACAACTAAACATAACGCATGTAGAACTTCCTAATAGATGTGCTTATTCACAAAACAAATGCGCATTTCGGATAAATACACTGACTCATGACATAAATGTGTGGCTTCAGAACAAAAGTGTCATTTCGGCGAACAAATGTGCTAAAATACAAAATGGCACAATCATTCAGGTATTTTTTTCTTGCATTTATTGCCCTAATAAATGACCCTACACTAAAAATTTTGATGTATGTACTAGGGGTCCTACCTCTACTGGTCGTCTGAACCATCAAACATGCTCAAATCAATGCTCCTCACGTGGAATATCCATATCTATACTGACTGTTATAAGCTCATGTGCTCTCCTAAGCTTTGAAGGACAAATCAACAAATGTCAAGTGTGCAAATGACTAGGATTGTGGACCCTACTTCTATATATAGGCATACAACCCTAAGTAGCTGTGTGGCAACCCTACCTATTCTCTGTATCCTTTCTTCATCATTTCTCTGAGCTGTAACCTGTTTTCTTCACCCTAACCTAATTGTTCAACCATCTTCATCATGAGATTGTCCATCTCCCACCCTCGACCTTTTCTTCCTATCCAATCTCCCAAGGGGGCATCCTGTCATCATACCCTGTACCAAGGGCAAACTGGGGCATGTATCATTATCACAAAATCTTATTCTTTGAAACAATGTGATAAAACACATTGCATCAAAGAGGACCAAAATGTATACACCTAAAAATGACACGACTTTGTCTAAATAAATATTCTTAATATTTATTTCATCTTAATATTCTTCTATCAATAAATAAATAAATCAATTTATTTATTTGGTTCATATTCCTCCCAAAAATTAAATAAAATCACTTATTTAATTAGCTTCAACAAATTCTTTTAAATCCTCTTATCTACAATAAATAATTCTGCATTATTTAATTAATTCAAATTATTCTTCCAAATTTAAATAAATCAATCAAATTTATTTAAATTATCTCAATCTCTAAAAAAAAATATAATCAAATATTTTATTTATTCTTCTAAATCATGCACAAACAATTAAATAAATTTATTTATTTAATTTGCTTTCTTATCTTCTAAATTACTAAAAAATCTTCCAAATCTTCTAAAAATAAATCTTATTCTTTATGCACACAAAATTAAATAATTTATTATTTAATTTCTCTCAAATCATGCAAAAAGCTAGTTGATTTAATCAATCTTGTTTTTATCAACAACTCTTAAATTAGAAGAAAGCATTCTAATTTATGAAATCAATTCTTATCTTTATCAAGAAAGCAGTTAACTCAAACAAAACAACTTTTTATGTGACACTTGTCTTTTTTCTATTTGTGTACATCCCCTCAAATTTTCTCAATCGTTGATCTTCTTATTTCTTCTATACCGTTGATCTTCCTTCTCTCAAGTCTACAAATACACCCCTATTCCTCCATTTCAATAATCCAAGCTTTTAGTAAACTTACTTTGTAGAATTCATAGCATGCCTTTGGCACCCACACCATTCCATAGCTTGCAATCACCATTTTTATTGTGTTGAAGATCCTCTTCATTACAAAAACGATCATAGCCATTTCTCTATTGTCATCTTGAAGAACAAAGAAAGGAAATGTGCTTTCTTAGGGCTTCATTCACTCGAAAGATCAATTGAGATTAGGCAACCAATGGAAGATACGAAGTAACAAGGTTTGTGAGGTATCATTCTTTGTTTTGAAGCTTGTTTATTTCCATTTTCATTGAGTTATTGGGTTATTATAGATTATTGATATTATCCATATTTTCTCGATACAACCTCTACATTCGTAATAGGTGAATGAATCGTATATAGATATGTATAAGGCCCTATCCTTCTAGTTATGTTTATAAAATTGTATCATAATTAATTAAAGAAATGGTAACCAAAGCACAGTGATAATGTTTATATGCTATGCATAACATTCATTCAATTCATGAAATTTATACATATTGCTAGCTTGGAATGTAAAATCATTAGTGTGCTAACCCTAGATAAATGTATAAGTTGTTATTTGAAACTGTATATTCAAATTGCAAGACAAAATGTCGCGTCCACGCATAGACAAATGGGATGCAGAGTTCAAAGTGTGTATAGCAAGATGGGATTCATAGAGGATACACATTGTGGGAATACGTACATCAAAGCATTCAGAGCATGAATTGATGCACAAGAAGATGATCCTATTCTATAGAACATAGTGGCATCTGGTTTGTTTCATGCTACTAGATTTCCATACTCTATAGAGGCCTTTGACTTATTGGCCAAAGATGCATTGCATTATGATGTTAGCATGAAGAAAATAGAGAAACAAGAGAGATTATATGTAGACTTATCTATAGATGGTATTGCCAAGGTTTTCCATTTTCCCGCCTCTCAGAACATGTATGTACTTGACCTCAATGCACTGGCCAAAGAATTTGAGGCCAACAATAAAAACTACAAAAAAGTCATATACCAAGGATTGAGACACCCAAGTAACACAGCCAGAGTAGCTACTAAAATGGTGGTACACTTATACAAATTTCACTTTAATGAGGAAGTGCAATATATAATGTTCATGTTGAGCAGGATGAATGGATTAGTGGATTGTGGGGTCTTTGAGCCATGGATGTTTGAGTTGATAAGAATGGTAGTTGAATACAAACCAAATAATGCAAAGGTCCAGTGTGCCAAGATAATTAGTGACACCATTCATGATGAGATGGTCAAATGGAAAGACGGCAAGGGAATGATCTTTAGAATGACATCCTACTTAGTGTATGCCTGTGTGATGAAGGGTACATTCAATGGCCTATAGACTATAGGAAGGATTGAGAAGTTACCCAATGAGAAAACACCCTGGGAGCATTATCCCTAGCTGGAGAGGAGACTCTCAATACACCATTATTAGATGGTTAATGATGCCTTTTTGATGCACCTAGTTCGGCTCATGGAAGGGGAGTAGACTAAACAATTCTCAATCAGTGCTACACAGGCCATTAGTGGATATGGATCTTTATTCATCTAGGCTAAATCTTATTCATATATCTAGATGGAGGGTTTCAGCAAGAAACCATTTATGTTACCAAGGTAACCTACAGATAAAGTGGTACTAATGGAAACGATGAGGCAACAATTGCCTATATTTGAAATGTCAAAGATAAAAGAAGGAAAACCATATAGGAAGTTTCCTATTTATATAAATTGGTTTGTGGTAGGAGCCATAGAAAATACAAGAAAGGTGGAGGTAGAGCTAAAAGCTTTGAATTTGAAATTGTTTCCTCTGGCCAGAGACTATGATCCTTATCACTAGATTGAGCAAGGATTTAACAAGAAGTACACGCACACTATCCATCTTGAGGATTATTGAGCAAATTGTGATGATGAATATGAAGTGAGAAAAAGAGAATATTAGAGATTATCACTAGACTAGATGAGGACCATAGGGCAGCCTGAAGTGCTCCCTCAAGTTAGAAAAGATGATGATAATCTCCTAGATCTAGAATATGAGGAGAAAAAGATATACAATGACACTATTTCCACTCTAGATTTAACTGAAAAAGAGGATGTCACATCTCATTTTTATGAACAATATGATTATTCTAGTTTAGTGAACAATTATTGTGACTATTTTTACTTTAAGTAATTTTGCATACATGGAGGTAATTATTATGAGTTATATTGATGAAAATTGGAAATTGTTTTAAATATTGCATATTGATGCAATGATTTGCTTCGGCTATGTTTTGGAGACACTAACCTATTGACATCAAGTTGAGTGTAAATGGATGCAGGTACTCGTCGAAGATGAGAACATGATTGAGGTAGAAATGTTCTAGCCACGTGGCAAGAACTGATGGATGGATTACCCTGATGTAATCACACACATCACATAGTTGCATATGCATTATCGATTGGCTTTGATTGCTTTAATGCATATTTTTTAAATCATTTTTGAATGCATGATGTGATTACTTTAACTTAATATCTTTTTGAAATATATTCAAATGATGTATTATGTGTTATTTAAATAAATAATAAAAATATTGTTTATAAGATGTTTGGAAGACAATATGTTCCTTAAAAATAAATAAGTATTTTAAATTATAAATATAATTATGCAATATTGTATTTCTTTTCTCTTTTTGATTATTTAAATGGATTTGTTTTAATAACAATAGTTAAATTAGATTAAAAATAGTGTTATTATATTTAGATGAGTAAACAAAAGAATTAAAAGAGGGTTCCTGTCATCCATGCGATAGTAAGCTGCATAGGATATTAATTATTGTTTTAAATAGCATTTTATTTCTCTTATTTTATTAGTCGATTACCCATGCAAACTGAAATATAAACTTTATTTCCAAACTTAATTGGGGGATCGCCAAAAATATGAGTCAAGGGAATTGATAAGAAAGCAATCGCTCAACAAGAAAAAGATAAAAGTTTTAGCAACAAAAGGCAATTTTTATTGGGTGACAGAAAGGAGATTTGGAGTGAGTGACAGGAAAGAGAAAAGGGAGGCAATGACTTCTTCTATAGAAATTCTTCATCAAATCAATTGCTATTTATAGGTTCCCTTTTATTTTCACTGCATTAAGAACTACATTGCTATGACGATCAAAAAGATAATTTTATTTGTTGACTGGTGGCATCTAGATTCTTTTTTGGATCAAACTTGTTTATTGTGTCGTTCTTCTAACTGGCGATCTAAATCTATCCTTACCACCATCTTTTGACTAGCATTTACCATTGCATTCTGTAATATCTCCCTCTTTGGCCATCATTCTTTAGCTAGTTGTTTATTTACTTCTATTCGTAGCTTTTATCTTGGCCGTCGACCTACCTTGAGGCCATTGACTTGTTTTGGCTGCCGACTTCTAGGTTGGGCATGGGCATGTTGGTCACCTTCCTTAGGCCATTTGGCTACCTTTCTTGCCCATTACATGACTAGATTGACCAAGTCAAACTTTATTTGATCATGTGATTTCATAATTTTGATATGTGTCTTCCCTTACTTTAATTATGGATGTCAGAAACTAGTCAAAATCCTACTGAATCTAGATATAGTTCTTAAACTGATTGAAAACTAATACAAACCTACATATCATTGTTAGGTTCTCACTGTCAAACATTAATATGACTAATTTTACTTTTTATGTTGGCTAGAAACAATGATAGAATTGCAAATTGACCTTTCTTGATAAAACTCGAACTCTTAAAAGATTTAGATGAAACTACCATACTTTTTTCCTTATGAAATTGCTGATCAAAACTTAGAAGAAAATACCAGTTCTGGTAAACATTTTTAGTATTGAAATTGCTGCCTAAACATGATTTTTAATCCATTGACTCAGAATGATAGAAATCAGATTTCAAATATAGTTCTTTATTTATTATTTATTAGATTCTGTCACAGCTCTTGTCGCTATAACGATAGGAAGGTTTTTGAGAGATTTATGCACATAAACTGCATGCTTAAATAGATTAGTTTCCTTTCACCAAAATGATAGTAAGTTAGAACAATTTGAAAATGAGATTTTTATAGTGTGTTTATGACCAAAAATTAGATTAAACTATGATTTATATTCATCTTTTTATTTCTATGACAACTCCTGTCATAGTGGTGATAGGAGGTCTATTTTTATTGTTTTTGTTGTTTTAAAAACTTCCTGTAACAGAAATAAACAATAATCTAGATTAATGTCCTAGGATGACTATTATTGAAGATATTGTGACTGAATTTCAATATTAGAATCTATATCAAACTGATAAACTTATGATTGTAAATTGTATGTTTAAAGAAGATCAATTTTTGTTTGAAAGTTTATTATTCTATAATTGATATGTTGGGGAAAAGGGAATTGGATTGATTGAAAACTTGTACTTTTGATTCTTTACTTTATTTTCTTGCTTCTTGGGGAAAGAAGTAGTTTTTATATAAGAATGTATTGGGTTACTTTTGGGTTTGCAATGTTGAATGTGGATATATCAGAGATGGCTTTACCTCTGATTAGATCTAATCGAAATGACATTGAAATAGATGTTTATTGTCTAGAAAACTTATTTATTGATATCTCTACTACATCTTGTTATGAAACAATTTGTTTTTCATTTCTTAGAATTACACATTCATCCATCAGGGTTGCATTGGGTGTTCCCTCTGGCAGTTGTTACCAGCTAGCTAGACATTTCGTGTAGGGTTGGGTTTCCTTCATTTTAGGAAGGGATCTAAGGAAGTGTAAATACTTCATGGTTGGGTGGAAAAGCACTTGAGCCATGTTCCCATCTCTCAGTTTGCAGGTGGTTGACCACTTGGTTCATGTGGCTGGAGAGTGTGTTAATTTATTTATTTTTTATGTACTATGGCATGTTGTGAAATGATTTATGTATAATATTTTATAGTGCTTGTTACCTAGATTAAGTACATGATTATGTAAGATTTATGATATTGAGATTCATATTTATGAGATTATCTTTTATTTGAGATATTGTGATTAAGCAGATTAATTGCATCTTTTATCTTTGAAAGTTGTATCTAAGTGGATTATTTACTTCCTTTTGACTTTGGTTATTGCAATTTTGTATTTAAGTGTATTATTTACTTCATTTATTTTGAGTTAGTTTAAATACTTTTACATGATTTATGAGGCTTTATATTTGGTATCAAAGCTCTAGGTTTAACACTAGGGCCTTTGTTTTTGGGACTATTATGCTAAAGTTGCAAACTTGAAAAAGATTATCCATCACAAATACAAGAAACATTGATCGTGGTGATAGATCAGGAAGTATTCAAGGTAAAGGATCACATGGAGGTACATGTGGAGGTGCTCATAGAGGTTGAACTGCTGGGGATTGTGGAGATGCCAGTAATGACCAAGATGGATGATTTGATCATATTCTTGATCTCTTGACCTGATAGGACACAAGGATGAATACTCTTGAGTAGAAGATCAGAGGAATTCCTAGAGGTCAGAATGGTAATGAAAACCCAAGGGTTGAGACACAAAATGAGAACCCAAGGATAGAAGTTCTAGTTCCTAAAGTTGGAGCTATTGTTGATAATCAAGCAAAGATAGTTGAAGAATTGGGGAAAGACCTCAAAAAAGTATCACCACCAAAATTTGATGGAAAGACCATTGGAGATGGAGCTGAGTCCTAGATAATAAAAATGGAGAAGTACTTTGGACTCTGAAACCTTTCAGATCACACTAAGTTTATGTGGGGATCTTACCAGTTGATTGGTGAATCAACAACTTGGTGGGATAATGAGAAGATGAATAAAAAGTTGTTACCTGGTGAGATAACATGGGAGATATTCTTGTAACTATTTAGAAAAAGATGGTTACCATAGTTATTCTTTGACAAGAAGATGACTAAGTTTCAGAACTTGATTGAAGGAGGTATGTCTATGACTAGTTATTGGGAAAGGTTTTCTCATTTACTAAAATATGTTCCACAGTATCAAACAGATGAGAGATTTCAGATTAGAATGTTTATTTTGGGATTGAGGCCATATATTGGAGCTGAGGTGGACATTCATAACCCACTCACTATGGATGCCACTTTTGAGAAAGTAATAAAGAAAGAGCAAAGGTTGCAGTAGACAAAAAATTACTATAAGCAAAGAGATGCTAAGTTTTCAAATAAGAAGCCACAAAATAATCAACATAACTATCAAAAGAATAACAACCATAGCAATACTAGATAGATTAAGAATCTAAAGAGAGGCAATAATTCCCAGGATGGGAATGGTGGAAACAAAAGAGGTGGCAATAATAATAGAAACAACAATCAGAGGGAAAGAGCTAAAGGACCGAGAGAACCTAAGGGTGGATGTTACAACTGTGGAGGAGAGCATTATGCAAATGCATGTCCACATAAAAGAGGAAACATGAGTCAACAAGGAGCACCGTAGCATCAGATTCATGCCATAGTGGATAATCAACAAGCAAAGTTTCAAGCAACACCTATTCAGTTCCAAGGTAAGCACTATGTACTACCTATTTCTATTTTAATTGATACTGGTGCCATAGAATGTTTTGTTGATCCTAGAGTAGTATCTAAGTTATCTATTAGACCTAGATATATGGAAAACTCTTGGATGGTACAATATGGCAATAGTGCAGAAAAGAGGGTAGACTCATGTCCAACTTGTTGCAAGTATGGGCCTAGCCAGTGTTGTCATTGATGTCAACATACTCCTGTTGCATTAATGATAAGAATTGGATCAGTTGTGTGCTGAGGATATTGAGAAAATTAGTCTCAATCAGGAACAATGAAGAATAGTGATGACAGTAAGACAATAGTCCAAGATAGAAAGAGGATCAGAGGATCTAGATTAAAGGGTTTGTAGATATGTTTCTTAAGGTGGTCCAGTAGAGATTTCAGAGGTCCGCATGAAGATCTGAAGAAGTTGTGGCTGCTCAAGTAAAACTAGTTCCGATAAGTGTTTAGAGGTGACAGAGTGCTACAGAAAGGTCCAATGAGATCCGGAAATGAATTGTCATGTTCTGTAAATTTGAGGAAGTGTTGGAGAAGTCCTTGTGGTGTGTCAACTCAATTGGTTTGTGGTTTGAAGGTCTGTAAGTATCTATTCCTTTGTGACAGTAATGACAGGCTATGTTCTTGAGGTACTAGATGAAGGAGAGATGTATTTCAGTAAGCAGATGAAGTGCGGATGTTTGTGGTGATTCATGCAAGCTTGTGGAGGCCTTTGGATCATGTCTAGTTCATGTTGATGGTCTGCATTGAAGTTGGAGCTCGCAATTGAAGAATAACTTCCAGATGATGGTGTTCTTCTTGAGACTGGCCAACCGGATGAGTTACACATCCTGCGGATGTTCTTGTTGATGTTTGCCAACTTAGATGATCATTCCTAAGTTGATGTCTTGTATAAAGAAGGGATTTCAAAGTCATTTCAATGTTGTCCTTGTGGAGATGAGTGTGTGGTAGTGAGGAGAAGAGTGAAAGGCAGAGCAGAAGTATTGGGCTTAAATGGAACTGACTCAAGCATGGTGAAGATGCTATTTACTAGTTCAAGTATGTGATACTTATTCTTTTGTAAACAATGTGTCTCTTATAGGTAGTGAACCTCTTGTGAGAAATGTGCTTGGGCAGTGAGCCCTAATTGGCAAGTGCCATTTATTCTTTCTATTCTTCTAACAGAGAATACATCTTGGGTTAATCACCCCATGGTTTTTCCCTTAACTGGGTTTTCCACTTAAAAATCTTGGTGTCTCATGTGTTGATATGTTTCTACTCTTGATTTGTTGCATTATGCTTTCATGATTGATTTATTATTATGTTGTTGAATTGCAAAGTAAAGTTAAGTGTTTAAGTGGAAGAAAGTTTTGCACAACTGATTCACCCCCCCTCTCAGTTGTGTGCCCTAAATATAACATTTGGTATCAGAGCCAAGTTCCTCTAAAAGGAGCTTAACCACTTGAGGAGATCCAGGATGTCATCTTACAAGAAGGATAGTCCAAAATTTGATGGAACCAATTTTAATCTTTGGAAAGGTCGCATGAAATGTCACTTGCAATGTATGGGAATGGTGTATTGGACCATGGTTACAACACAGTATGCACCTCCTCAGGGTGGTCCAAAAACCCAGAATGAAATCACTGATGCTGAAAACAATTTGTAGACCATTGAGGCTCTTCTAAGCGCATTATCGGATACAGAGCTCTCAAATGTTATTGACCTACCAGCTTCTTATGAAATTTGGCAAAAACTAGAGCTGCTACATGAAGGAGACAAGTATGTTAAAAGAGCAAGGTTACAAAGTCTGAAAGGGAAATTTGAAAGTCTAAAAATGAGAGATGATGAAAACATTACCACCTTCATGCCAAGGGTAAATGAGATTGTTTGTGGAATTAGAAATGTTGGTGGAGTCTTGAATGAAGATGAGATTGTTGGCAAAGTTCTCAGATCCCTTCCCGCTTCTTATAAAATCAAGGCTGCTGCAATTGAAGAATTCATAGCTCACACAACCATTACAAGAGATCAATTGGTTGGTAAATTGGCTGCATTTGAAATGGCTGAGTTTGGAGATGATCCCCTAAAGACTAAATCGGCATTCAAAGCCAGTGCCTCTGTAAAAGGTAAACAAAGGTTTGATTTGGGAGAGAACTCTTCAAGAAAACTATCATGGTATGAAAAAGCAAGAAAAGACCTAGAAGAAGAAGAAGCTTAAGATGCTCACCTTGAAGCTCTTATTGTAAAAAGACTGCCAAGAGGATCTAGTAAGTATGAAGGGAAATTGCCTTTTAAGTGTTTTAACTGCAATAAGATTGGTCATTTTGCCTCAAGGTGTCCGAAAAGGTTTTCAAGGCCAAATTCTAATAGATCAAGATTCCAAAAGAATTGTTACTATGCTCATGAAGGAGATGATGAAGGAGTAATAGATGATGAATCAAAAATAGGAGACAAATCCATAAGTGACTGGGTGTTCATTGCCATCAAGGAAGAAGATCCTATGCCCTCTGAATCTGTCAATCATAAAGTTGTAGAAAGAGCTCTGGCTACCCAATTTGAAGAAAAGGATGATTGGGTCATTGACAATGGATGCTCTCACCATATGACAGGTGACAAAAATAAGTTCATAGACTTGGAAAGGTATGAAGGAGGAGTAGTAAAGTTTGGTGATAATTCTACTAGTAGAATTAGAGGTAGAGGAACTATTTCTTTTGATGGAAAGAACAAAACTGGTAATGTACTATATGTTGAAGGATTAAAGCACAATCTTCTCAGTGTTAGACAGTTGGTGGACAAAGGCTATGATCTCAGATTCAGAAATGGAAAATGCAAGATCTTTGAAAGTTCTGAAATAGAGATTGCATCCAGTACTCAAACTAAAGGCAATATCTTCCACTTGGCTGGTATTGGTAAAAGTTGTTTATTTTGTCAAGTTGATCAGAGTTGGTTATGGAATAGGAAAATGTGTCATGTAAATTTTGATAATATCATCAAGATAAGCAATACTCAGGCTATAAGAGATCTTCCTAAATTGGTTAAACCTACTAATAGCTTGTGCAAAGAATGCTAGTTGGGTAAGATAAGCAGAGTCTCATTCAAAAGTAAGGAATTATCTTCTACCAGATTATTGGACTTAGTTCATACTGATCTTTGTGGTCTGGCAAGAATCAGGAGTGTGCAAGGTGATAGATATTTCATGTTGCTAATTGATGACTATTCCCAGATGATGTGGGTAACCTTTCTAAAGGAGAAATCAGAAGCACTTGAGAAATTCAAAATATTCAAGGCTATGGTAGAGAATGAAACTGGATTAAAATTGAAATGTCTGAGGTCTGATAGAGGTGGAGAATTCACATCTGGTGAGTTCATAGACTTCTGTGAGAAACATGGAATAAAGAGACAATTATCTACTCCTAGGACTCCACAACAGAATGGAGTAGTTGAGAGAAAGAATTAGACCATCTAGGAAGCATCCAGGACTATGATTATGGAAGCTAATGTTCCTCAGATCTATTGGAGAGAAGCTATTAGCACTGCAGTCTACACTCTCAATCGAGTTCAAATTAGAAGCAATACTGGTAAGACTCCTTATAAACTTTGGTTTGGCATCACTCCCACTGTGAGGTATTTCAGAGTTTTTGGTAGCAAATGTTACATTAAAAAGGATGAAGATCTAGGAAAGTTTGATGCTAGAAGTGATGAAGGAATATTCTTAGGTTACTCTACTCAAAGTAAAGCATACTGTTGTTATAAAAAGAGATTGAGAAAGATTATAAAAAGTAAAAATGTGAAGGTTGATGAAGGAATTGAAAAACCCTCAAGGTTTTATGAATATGATAAAGATGATCAGAATGGTGCTGTGATCCAAGGTGCCCAAGCCTTTTCTAAAAAATAGAGTCAAGCTGACCCGGTAAGTCAGGAAGAAGAGATAAGTTTCAATGAGCCTGATCAAGAGTTAGAAGTACAAGAAACTCCCAAAGTTACAAGGTATGTAAGACTGTACCACTCTGAAGATTAGATCATAGGAGACAAAAGTAAAGGTGTACAAACAAGAAGGATAATTGCTCAAGATTCAAATGAGTATTGTTTGATTTCAAAGATTGAACCTCAAACAGTGAATGAAGCTTGCAATGATGAAAATTGGTCTAAAGCTATGGAGGAAGAATTAATGCAAATTGAGAAAAATCACACTTGGGATCTTATTTCTAGACCTACAAACAAGAATGTGACTAGAACCAAATGGGTATTCTAGAACAAATTGAATGAAGTTGGTGAAGTAATTAGAAATAAAGCTAGATTGGTCTGCAAAGGCTATTCTCAAATAGAAGGAGTTGACTTTGAAGAAAATTTTTCTCTAGTGGCAAGAATTGAAGCAATTAGATTATTTCTTGCATTTGCTACTTTCAAGGATTTCAAGGTGTATCAAATGGATGTCAAATCTGCCTTCCTGAATGGTGACTTGGAAGAAGAAGTGTACATTGAGCAACCGGATGGATTTCAGTTGTCTAATCATGGTGATATGGTTTGCAAGTTGAAGAAGGCACTATATGGATTGAAGCAAGCCCCAAGAGCCTGGTATGAAAGATTGGACAAGCATCTTTTGAAGATTGGTTTCAACAAAGGTACTGCTAACAGTAATTTGTATTTCAAAATTGATCATAAAAACATCTTGATTGTTGAAGTGTTTGTTGATGATATCATTTTTGGAGGAAGAGATAGTATGTGCAAAACCTTTGCAAATCAAATGAAAAGTGAATTTGAGATGTCCATGCTTGGAGAAATGAATTTCTTTTTGGGTCTACAAATCACTCAAACAAAGAAAGGAATCTTCATCTCTCAGTCAAAATATGTGAAAGAATTGTTGAAGAAATTTGGAATGGAAGACTCAAAGCCAATGAACACTCCTATGGCAACCAAATGTAAGTTGAGAAAAGATGATGACTCTCCCAAGGTTGATCAGACAAAGTATAGGTCAATGATTGGAGGATTGTTGTATCTCACTCAAACTAGACCAGACATTATGCAGGTTGTTTGTCTTGTTGCTAGATTCCAAGCTGATCCTAGAGAATCTCATGTCATGGTAGTCAAGAGGATTTTTAGATATCTAAAAGGGACAGTTGAGTATGGTCTATGGTATCCTAGAGATCATGATTTCTCTCTTCATGCTTATACAGATGCTGATTGGGCAAGAGATGTGGATGACCAGAAGAGTACCAGTGGTGGAGCATTCTTTTTAGGGAAGAGACTAGTTTCTTGGCTAAGAAAGAAATAAGAGGCAATATCTCTGTCCACTGCAGAAGCAAAATATATTGCAACAGTAGGCAGTTGCACTCAAGTTCTATGGATGAAGCAGATGTTAAGAGACATCAGAGTGGAGTATGAGGAGCCTATCACAATTTTCTATGATAATTCAAGTGCAATAAACATATCTAAGAATCTGGTGTTGCATTCAAAGACTAAACATATATCCATCAAGTTTAACTTTTTGAGAGAACAAGTGAACAAGAATGAAGTCAGATTGGAGTTTGTACCTTCCAAGGACCATATTGCAGACATATTTACTAAACCTCTACCTAAGGACTCTTTTGAGTATCTCAGGGAGAAGTTAGGGGTTATTGTCCCTCTGGTGATGAACTAAGGTATGCTGATGTGCATCAGTCTGATGGATATCACAGTCACATATTGTAGTCCAAATTGATGATGGGGAGCTGCTACTCAGGGGGAGTAGCAAATATGATTATGAAGTGGTGGAATTGCAATTATGTGCCCTTTTCCATTGATGTCAAAGGGGGAGAGAAGACATGTAATAAACAAGTGGTTGCTAATCAAAGGGGGAGCAGTAAAGGGAGAGAAGACATGTGAATGGTTGTTGCTGATAGGGGGAGTTGAGACAGTAAGGAGAAGTTCTTGTCTTGATGGTTAAAATAGTTTTTCACATCATATGTTGCCATCAATGACAAAGGGGGAGATTGTTGCAAGTATGGGCCTAACCGGTGTTGTCATTGATGTCAACATACTCTTGTTGCATTAATGATAAGAATTGGATGAGCTGTGTGCTGAGGATATTGAGAAAATTAGTCTCAATCAGGAACAGTGAAGAACAATGATGACAGTAAGGCAATAGTCCAAGATAGCAAGAGGATCAGAGGATGTGGATTAAAGTGTTTGTAGATATATGTCTTAAGGTGGTCCAGTAGAGATTTCAGAGGTCCACATGAAGATCTGAAGAAGTTGTGGCCGCTCAAGTAAAACTAGTTTCAGTAGGTGTTCAGAGGTGACAGAGTGCTACAGAAAGGTCCGGTGAAATCCAGAAATGAATTGTCATGTTCTATGGATTTGACGAAGTGTTGGAGAAGTCCTTGTGGCATGTCAACTCAATTGGTTCGTGGTTTGAAGGTCTGCAAGTAACTATTCCTTTGTGATAGTAATGACAGGCTGTGTTCTTGAGGTTCCGGATGAAGGAGAGATGGATTTTAGTAAGCAGATGAAGTGCAGATGTTTGTGGTGATTCATGCAAGCTTGTGGAGGCCTTTAGATTGTGTCCAGTTCATGTTGATGGTCCGCATTGAAGTTGGAGCTCACAATTGAAGAATAACTTCCAGATGATGGTGTTCTTCTTGAGACTGGCCGACTAGATGAGTTACACATCCTGCGGATGCTCTTGTTGATATTTTCTGACTTAGATGATCATTCCTAAGTTGATGTCTTGTATAAAAAAGGGATTTCAAAGTCATTTCAAAGTTGTCCTTGTGGAGATGAGAGTGTGGTAGCAAGGAGAAGAGTGAAAGGTAGAGCAGAAGTATTGGGCTTAAATGGAGTTGACTCAAGCATGGTGAAGATGCTATTTACCAGCTCAAGTATGTGATACTTATTCTTTTGTAGATAGTGTGTCTCTTGTAGGTAGTGAGCCTCTTGTGAGCAGTTTACTTGGGTAGTGAGCCCTAATTGGCATGTGCCATTTGTTCTTTCTATTCTTCTAACAGAGAATACATCTTGGGTTAATCACCCCATGGTTTTTCCCTTAATCGGGTTTTCCACGTCAAAATCTTGGTGTCTCATGTGTTGATATGTTTCTACTCTTGATTTGTTGCATTATGCTTTCATGATTGATTTATTATTATGCTGCTAAATTGCAAAGTAAATTTTAGTGTTTAAGTGGAAGAAAGTTTTGCACAACTGATTCACCCCTCCTCTCAGTTGTGTGCCCTAAATCTAACATAGCTTGCAGTGAGTTAGAGCTTCTTAGTTTTTAGACACAAGTGAATCTGTATGTAGCACCTTTAGGCTCTTATGATGTAATTATGGGATTCAATTGGTTAACTAAACATAAGTCTCTAGTAAACTATGAAGACAAGGTTGTTAGATGTTTGGATGACCTAGGAAATCAAGTGGAAATTAATGGAACTAAGAAACCTTTAGAGCTTAGACAAATCTCGGCTATGCAATTGAAGAAAGCCACAAGGAAAGGATGTGCCATTTATGTTGTCCAAGTAAATTACCTTGATAAAGAAGAACTAGTGTTCAATGACTATCCAATCCTTAGAGATTTTAGAGATGTATTTCCTATAGAGTTGACAGAATTGTCGCCTGAGAGAGAATTTGATTTCTCAATTAACTTACTACCAAGGACTAAGACACAATCCAAGGTACCCTACAAAATGACTACTACAGAGTTGTATGAGCTTAAGGCATAGTTGTAGGAGTTGATAAATCAAGGGTTCATTAGACCTAGTGTGTCACCATGGGGCACACCGGTCATCTTTGTAAAGACGAAGGATGGCACTTTGAGATTATGCATTGATTATAAGATGCTTAACAAAGCTACTATAAAGAACAAGTATCCACTTCCAAGGATAGATGAGCTTTGTGATCAAATGAAAGGAGCAACAGTGTTCTCAAAGATAGACCTTAGATCCAGTTATCACCAATTGCAGATTAAGGATGAGGACATCTCTAAAATAGCTTTTAGGACTCAATATGGTCACTACAAGTTCACAATAGTGCCATTTGGGTTGACTAATGCTCCAACAGCTTTCATGAATTTGATGAATAGCATTTTCAGAGATTTCTTAGATGATTTTGTGCTAATCTTCCTTGATGATATATTGATATACTCTAAATCAGTGGAAGAACATGAAAGGCATTTGAGAATTGTTTTGCAGTGGTTGAGAGAAAGAAAGCTTTATGGTAAATTATCTAAGTGTACATTCTTTCAAGATAAAGTACACTACCTTGGTCATGTGATCTTAGCAGAAGGGATTGCAATTGATCTTGAGAAGACAAAAGCAATAATAGAATGGCCTGCACCACAGAGTGTGATAGAAGTTAGAAGTTTTATGGGACTTGCAAGTTATTATAGAAAGTTTGTGGAAGGTTTTTCAACCATAGAAGCACCAATTACCATAATTCAAAAGAAGGGTAAGAAATTTGAATGGACAGAAAGGTGTGAGAAAGCTTTCCAAGTGTTAAAGGAAAAGCTCACAACTACTCCTATCCTAACCATACCAGATTGTAATGGGCACTTTACAGTTATAATAGATGCTTCAGGGGAAGGATTAGGAGTGTTGATGCAGAATGAGCAAGTGGTTACTTATGAGTCAAGAAAGTTAAAGCAACATGAGTTCAACTATGCACTGCATGATCTTGAATTAGCTTCCATAGTTCATGCTCTTCAGATGTGGAGGCATTATCTTCTAGGTAAGCCCTTTGAGTTGAAGATAGATCATCTAGGGCTCAAGTATATATTTACTCAATCTAACCTCAATGCATGACAGAGAAGATGGTTATAATTCCTTAGTAAGTATGACTTTGGAATTGAGTATATAAAAGAAAAGGAGAATAGAGTAGCAGATGCTCTTAGTAGGAGAAGACATCTGGCTGACATTATTACTATGAGATCCAATTTGAAATAGAAAGTGATTCAAAATCTTCAAGGGGATGAGCATTTTGAAAGAGTAAGGAAAGCTTTGGAAGTAGACCCCTTAGATCACATGTTTGATGGTTATGTTATTGAATCAGATGGACTTTTTAGATTTCAGAGAAGGGTGTATATTCCTAACTTAGGAGAGTTGAGGAAGTTAGTACTTGAGGAGATTCACAATGTACCTTATTCAGGTCACCCTGGAGTGACAACGACGGTCAAAGGTTTGAAACCTTTATACTTTTAGCTTAGACTTAAAAGGGATGTGACATAATTTGTAGCTCGATGTTTGGAATGCTAGCGAGTCAAGGTTGAGCATGTGCATCCAATAGGATTGTTGTATTTAGATAGTATCCCTGAGCACAAATGACAAGTGATAAGCATGGATTTTATTCAAGGGTTACCTATGTCTAAGAATAGGCATGATGTAATCTTAGTGGTTGTGGATAAATTGAAAAAGGTAGCACATTTTATTTTGGGGAATCTTTTAGATGTGATGCAGAGGCATCCACACTAAAACCTTGTCATACAGCATGGATGTCCGCAACCCTTCATCATCATCATCATCATATTTACCTTAACATTGTCAGCATCATCATGTTTATTCTACTGACCGATATCCTCCTAATGACAAGCCTTCGACCCTTCGCCTGTCAGCAGCATCATCATATTCGACTATCGGCAGCATCATCATGTTCGGCAAGCGCGAACATCCTCCTGACGTTCACTATTCACCTCACCGACAACCTCTACCTTCACTATCTTCAGCATCATGATGTTCAACATCATGTTAATCAGCAGGATATAGAACATCCGGTTCCTCCCATATATCCTGATGATGACAAACCTTATACACCCTTCCTTCGATGCTTACGTCACCCCGATATCCTGATGACGATTATCTTGATGATGATGACATCACATGCAGCTCCTCAATATCCTGCTGCTCCGTAATATCCTGATGACGTATATCCTGATGATGATGACGCCATATGCAACTCCTTCAATATCCTGCTGTCGGCCAAACTTAACATTTTCATCCCGCGATCAACCCGATCTTCTACCTTATGCCGATACGCTCCTCCTCGGCAACACCTGATGATGATCACCCTGACATTCATTCACTTCATGCAATCGATAGCATCATGCTCATCTCTATCTACTTGGATGACGATGCCTGAAGTGACTGTAGGATATACGCAGAAATATCCTGATGATGCCATTTTAACGAACTTCCAACCTTAACAAATTTTCAATTCACCGATCCTCCTGGGATGACCCGATCTACTCTTAGGGTGATTTTCCAAACTCTAATCTATCAGCTCGACCTAGCACATACCCATGCTAGGGTTCTCAACATCTCTCGACGGCGATCCTGCACACCTACATGCAAACAGAAAGCAAACTAAAACCTAACCTACTGTACATGACCATTCCACCGATTCGACGAATCAACCAGTGGAATGGATAAGCGAATCCATGAAACCACCAAAACAGTGATCGATCAAATAGAAAATGAACACCAACAGGATCTCTTATTTGATTCAAAAGATGCAATACAATGATCAGTCTCTCTCTCTCTGTCTCACTCTGTGCAACCTAGCTCGATGATCGATCTATGCAATACCAACCGATCCTTAAGCATATATAGGACCTCTGGCGAGTACTACTGACCCGACTCCAAGCGGCTGGGAAATCTCTCTAGGTGGCTGGGAGATCCAACCGGACCTACAGCATAACAGCTGTCTTAACAAACTAGCTAAAAATAGAAAGTATGGTCAACATGACCTTATTACATGCATTGGTCTTATCAGACCTTCTTGGAAACAAGACTCAAAACAACTAACTGCCTCATGGAGGCCAGCTGTCAGGTAGGTGCTCCTGCACCATACTCCCCAACAGAAAAGAACTCATGTCCCATGAGTTTAGTATGTGGAAGTCCTCCACCTTTACACTTTGCCTTGTCAGTGTTCTGACCTGTTCCAGCTTTATCCTCTGCTGGCTCTTGGCTGCTCCAAGACTTCTGAACTGTAACTTGCTTTCCTGCAAGTAAATCCTCATGCCTGTCAATGTAGGCCTTTCTCTCACATACCCTATGTTTGTCAGGTTGTCTGACCAGAACCTCTGTCTGAACTGCCTCTTGAACTTCTGCAATGTTCAACTCTATCTTTCTGTCAACCTTTATAGGACAAACAATAGTCCCAACTATGACAACATCCTTGTCATTCCTCTCAACTGGTTGCTGTTTGCAAACCTGTTTCTGCACCTGCTGCTGACCTCTGTCAGTCAAAACTAAAACTTTCTTCAACCTGTTGTCCTTAACAACTCCTTTCCCTGCAGTATCCTCAACTGCGTTTATGCCTGCTCCTATAGGCATCTGCACCAATTCCTTCTTTCCCACTAAAATGATTTTGGCTGCCTCCTGTGCTGCAGCTGCTTCCTGTAATGGCATCAACCTAATAGTCTTCCCATCTTTCTGGCATGTTTTTCCTTCATCTCCTGCAATTCCCTTGCAGTACCACTACCTTTCAGAGGAATTTGTCAACCTCTCACTCCTCTACCTCTGTCCTTTCGGTGACAGAATCAACTCACAACAGCCCAGACCTTTTGCTGAGCTCTGATACCACTATGATGCAGAGGCATCCACACTAAAACCTTGTCATACAGCATGGATGTCCGCAACCCTTCATCATCAGCATCATCATATTTACCTTAACACTGTCAGCATCATCATGTTTATTCTACCGACCGATATCCTCCTGATGACAAGCCTTCGACCCTTCGCCTGTCAGCAGCATCATCATATTTGACTATCGGCAGCATCATCATGTTCGGCAAGCGCGAACATCCTCCTGACGTTCACTGTTCACCTCACCGACAACCTCTACCTTCACTATCTTCAGCATCATGATGTTCAACATCATGTTAATCAGCAGGATATAGAACATCCGGTTCCTCCCATATATCTTGATGATGACAAACCTTATACACCCTTCCTTCGATGCTTACGTCACCCCGATATCCTGATGACGATTATCCTGATGATGATGACGTCACATGCAGCTCCTCAATATCCTGCTGCTCCGTAATATCTTGATGACGTATATCCTGATGATGATGACGCCATATGCAACTCCTTCAATATCCTACTGTCGGCCAAACTTAACATTTTCGGCCCGCGATCAACCCGATCTTCTACCTTATGCCGATACGCTCCTCCTCGGCAACACCTGATGATAATCACCCCGACGTTCATTCACTTCATGCAATCGATAGCATCATGCTCATCTCCATCTACCCGGATGACGATGCCCGAAGTGACTGCAGGATATATGCAGAAATATCCTGATGATGCCATTTTAACGAACTTCCAACCTTAACAAATTTTCAATTCGCTGATCCTCCTGGGATGACCCGATCTACTCTCAGGGTGATCTTCCAAACTCTAATCTATCAGCTCGACCTAGCACATACCCATGCTAGGGTTCTCAACATCTCTCGACGGTGATCCTGCACACCTGCATGCAAACAGAAAGCAAACTAAAACCTAACCTACTGTACATGACCATTCCACCGATTCGATGAATCAACCGGTGGAATGGATCAGCGAATCCATGAAACCACCAAAATATCAAATCGATCACACAGTGGAGATCAAATAGAAAATGAACACCAACAGGATCTCTTATTTGATTCAAAAGATGCAATACAATGATCAGTCTCTCTCTCTCTGTCTCACTTTGTGCAACCTAGCTCGATGATCAATCTATGCAATACCAACCAATCCTCAAGCATATATAGGACCTCTGGCGAGTACTACTGACCCGACTCCAAGCGGCTGCGAAATCTCTCCAGGCGGCTGGGAGATCCAACCAGACCTACAGCATAATAGTTGTCTTAACAAACTAGCTAAAAATAGAAAGTATGGTCAACATGACCTTATTACATGCATTGGTCTTATCAGACCTTCTTGGAAACAAGACTCAAAACAACTAACTGCCTCATGGAGGCCAGTTGTCAGGTAGGTGCTCCTGCACCAAGATGGTTCTATGATCTTAGCTAAGAAGTTTGTGTAGGATATTTTTATATTGCATGGAGTGCCTAAGATGATCATTTCAGATCAAGACACTCACATGACATTTAGATTTTGGACAACTCTCAATCCATCTTTGGTACAAAGTTGAATTTTAGTTTAGCTTATCATCCTCAAATGGATGGTCAAATAGAAAGAGTTAATTAGGTGGTAGATGACCTTCTCATAATGTATTGTATGGACCAGTAGTATAAATGGGAGGAGTACCTTCCATTGGTTGAGTTTGGATACAACAATTCATACCATGCATCTTTAGGAATGGCACCTTTCAAAGCTCTTTATGGGTGTAGGTGTTGAACACCTATCAATTGGGATAGAGTGGAGGATAGAATTGTGACTGGTCCTAAAATGTTAAGAGAAATGGATGATCAGATGAGGTTGATCAAGGAAAAGTTGAAGCAAGCTTTAGATCATCAAAAGTGTTATATAGATAAGAATAGAACCCCTAGACAATTTTAAGTTGGTGACAGTTGTTTTGAGGGTCAAACATCATAAGAGTTCAATGTCATTTGGCAAAGCGTCCAAACTTGCTCCTTGTTTTGTAGGATCATTCGAAGTTCTGGAAATGATTAATCCTATAGCTTACAGACTTGCTCTTCCATCTACACTTGCTAGAATCCATAATGTTTTTCATGTGTCTTTACTTAAGCTTTATCATCTTGACGCATCACATTTTATTGATTGGCATGCTTTACAGGTTCAGGATCTAGGATTGGTGCCGATGGAGCTCACTCACATTCTGGGGAAGTGTAACATTAAGTTGTGTAGCAAAGATGTGGTTCAATATAAGGTCCAGTGGGATCAGTATTCTGAGGACAGTGCCACATGGAAGGATGCAAATGAGATTGATAGATGTTTTCCTCATTTGAGAATATAGCTTAGATTTGTTATTCATGCATGGATTATGATACTTGAGTTTCATTATTGTTTTATGATACTTTGATATTATGATATTATTTTATGACACCTTGATACTTTATAGGTGCTTGATGGACACTATATTGTTTTGATGTTTAATAAGACATCAAGACAATGTCTCTTCCAACTAGGGAAGGATGTCATGTCTCATTTTTATGAACAATATGATTATTCTAGTTTAGTGAACAATTATTGTGACTATTTTTACTTTAAGTAATTTTTCATATGTGGAGGTAATTATTATGAGTTATATTGATGAAAATTGGAAATTGTTTTAAATATTGAATATTGATGCAATGATTTGCTTCGGCTATTTTTTGGAGACACTAAACTATTAACGTCAAGTTGAGTGTAAATGGATGTAGGTACTCATCCAAGATGAGAGCATGGTTGAGGTAGAGATGTTCAAGCCACTTAGTAAGAACTAATGGATGGATTACCTTGATGCAATCACACACATCACGTAGTTGCATATGCATTATCGATTGGCTTTGATTGCTTTAATGCATTTGTTTAATCATTTTTGAATGCATGATGTGATTACTTTAACTTAATATCTTTTCAAAATATATTCAAATGATGTATTATGTGTTATTTAAATAAATAATAAAAATATTGTTTACAATATGTTTGGAAGATAATATGTTCCTTAAAAATAAATAAGTATATTAAATTATAAATATAATCATGCAATATTATATTTCTTTTCTCTTTTTGATTATTTAAATGGATTTGTTTTAATAACAATAGTTAAATTAGATTAAAAATAGTGTTATTATATATAGATGAGTTAAAAAAAGAATTAAAAGAGGCTTCCTGTCATCCATGCAACAGTAAGCTGCATAGGATATTAATTATTGTTTTAAATAGCATTTTATTTCTCTTATTTTATTGGTCGATTACCCATGCAAAAAGAAATATAAACTTCAGTTCTAAACCTAATCGGGGGATCACCAAAAATATGAGTTAGGGGAATTGATAAGAAAGCAGATTGCTCAACAAGAAAAAGATACAAGTTTTAGCAACAAAAGATGATTATTATTAGGTGACAGAAAGGAGATTTGGAGTGAATGATAGGAAAGAGAAAATGGAGGCAGCGACTTCTTCTATAGAAATTCTTCATCAAAGTGACTGCTATTTCTAGGTCCCCTTTTATTTTTATTGCATTAAGAACTGCATTGTTGTGACTGTCAAAAAGATAATTTTATTTGTTGACTAGTGGTGTCTAGATTCCTTTTTGGATCGACCTTGTTTGCTATGTCATTCTTCTAAATGGCGATCCAAATCTATGCTTACCGCCATCTTTTGACTAGCATGTGCCATTTCATTCTATAATATCTCCCTCTATGGCTATTGTTCTTTAGCTAGTTGTTCATTTACTTATGGTTGTAGCTTTTATCTTGGTTGTCGACCTACCTTGAGGCCATTGACTTGGTTTGGTCACTAACTTCTAGGCTAGGCATAGGCATGCTGGTCACCTTCCTTAGGCTATTTGGCTACCTTTCTTGCCCATTACATGACTGGATTGACCTAGTCAAACTTTGGCTAATCGTGGGATTTCATAATTTTGATATTTGTCTTCCCTTACTTTAATTATGGTTGTCAGAAACTAGTCAAAATCCTACTAAATCCAGATCTAGTTCTTAAACTGATTGAAAACTAATACAAACCTATAGATCATTGCTAGATTCTCACTATCAAACATTAATATCATTGATTTTTCTTTTTATGTTGGCTGGAAACAATGACAGAATTGCAAATCGACCTTTATTGATAAAACTCAAACTCTTAAAATATTTATATGAAACTACCATACTTTTTTTGTTATGAAATTGCTGATCAAAACTTAGAAGAAAATACCAGTTTCGGTAAACATATTTAGTATTGAAATTGCTGCCCAAACATGATTTTTAATCCATTAACTTAGAATGACATAAATTAGATTTCAAATATAGTTCTTTATTTATTATTTATTAGATTATATCATAGCTCCTGTCACCACAACGATGGGAAGGTTTTTGAGAGACTTATGCACATAAAGTACATGCTTAAACATATTAGTTTCCTTTCACCAAAATGACAGTTAGTTAGAACAATCTAAGAATGAGATTTTATAGTGTTTTTATGACCAAATTAGATTAAACTATGATTTATATTCATCTTTTAATTTCTATGACAACTCTTGTCACAGTGGTGACAGGAGGTCTATTTAATTGTTTTTGCTATTTTAAAAACTTCCTATAATAGAAATAAATAGTAAGCTAGATTAATGTCCTAGGATGACTGTTATGAAGACATTGTGACTGAATTTCAAGATTAGAATCTATATCAAACTAAGAAACTTATGATTGTAAATTGTATGTTTAAAGAAGATCAATTTTTGTTTGAAAGTGAATTATTCCGTAATTGATATGTTGGGGAAAAGGGAATTGGATTGATTGAAAACTTGTACTTTCAATTTTTTACTTTATTTTCTTGCTTCTTGGGGAAAGATGTAGTATTTATACAAGAATGTATTGGGTTACTTTTGGGTTTGTGATGCCGAATGTGGATATATCAAAGATGGCTTTCCTCTTTTCAAGAATTGAATGGGTTACTTGAATGAGTAGATCTAATCAGAATGACATTAAAATAGATGTTTATTGTCTACCAAACTTATTTATTGATATCTTTGTCACATCCTATTATGAGAATTTTTTTTTTCATTACTTAGAATTACACATTCAGACATCAAGGTTGCATCAGGTATTCCCTCTTGCAGTTGTTGGTAGGTAGATAGACATTTCGTGCAGGGCTCAGTTTCCTTCATTTTTGGAAGGGATCTAGGGAAGTGTAAATACTTCATGGTTGGGTGGAAAAGCACCTGAGCCATGTTCCCATCTCTTGGTTTTCATGTGGTGGACCACTTAGTTCGTGCAGCTGGAGAGTGTGTTGATTTATTTATTTTTTATGTACTTGATTATTGTGCCTATTTTGGATGTATTATGGCATGTTGACAAAGGATTTATGTATAATATTTTATAGTTCTTGTTACCTGGATTAAGAACATGATTATGTAAGATTTATGACATTGAGATTCATATTTATGAGATTATATTTTATTTGAGATATTGTGATTAAGTGGATTAATTGCATCTTCTATCTTTGAAAGTTGTATCTAAGTGGATATTTACTTCTTTTTCACTTTGATTATTGCGATGTTGTATTTAAGTGGATTATTTACTTCATTTATTTTGAGTTGGTTTAAATGCTTTTACATGATTTATGAGGCTTTACATAGGAGACTTCTATTGATGCCTTCATTGCCAAGATTATGGCCAAAACCAAGACCTAGATTGCTCAGAAACAAAGAGGAGCTTAAAAGCAAAGGGGTGGCAATCACCAGTGACAAGAAAGGGAAAAGAAAAGAGAGAGAAGAACAAGGATATGATGATTTCCTTGAACATAAAAGGAAGATCCTAGGGCCAAAACTACTTGAACCTAGTTCATCTTGAATAGTAGAGGAAATCACTTCTGAGGGAGTATCCTTGGTATTATAGCCATTTTCACCTCCTACTAGACAAGAACTTAAGGGAATTCCTATGTCTGTAAATGCACCTAAAATATCCATAACCCAACAAGAAACTACAGGAAAATAGGGGTAGAGTTTAGTTGGGACTGCTGCAGAGGGGAAGATGATGATGAAGAAGATGAAGTGCTTATTGTAACACTCAAAAGGAAGAGGAGGGATGATGTGCTACAGGGTATCAAATCACCCAAGAAAAGCAGAAATCAAATCCCTCACATGAGAGGTGTTATTTCACCACCACCAATACCAACATTGGTTGATCCATAGGTGAGTGTAATTAAGGAACTACAACATGATGTTCACATAGAAACCGTAGTGAAAGTAAAGAACAAGATTGGAAAAATGGTGAGGAGCCAAGATGAAAAAGATGAAGTTGCAAAATCCTTTCCATTGAGCTAGACAATTGACTTAACTGAAGATGATGTGGTACAAGATATCACAAATCACCCTATCGGACCTATGTTACAACACACAAAATTAACATATAAGGTTGATATAATAGGGGAATCACATGATGAAAGAAGAGGAAGGGAAGAAACTCTAGAGGTAGAAGTGCACAAGGGGTCCCTTGACACATCAATTGAAAATGTGACTAGTCCAACTGTGGTGGACTTGACTTATGTTCTTGAACTGAAAAATACTGAAGAGGAGGTTATTAGAAATGATCAGTCTCAAGAAGAAGTCCTTGTAGAGGTAGGTGATAAAGATGAGAAAGTACCAAAACATGTGGAACAAATTGTTATCCTGACAAATAAGCCTAAACAAAAGGAAGTAGTGGAATCACCTACTGCTACAAGATTAAAAGAAGATGAACTAAAAGAAGGTATTGATCGGGATAATCTAGAAGAGAAAGGCCAAGAGGCCAAAACTGATAAGATACCAAAGGAACATGAAGATCTGGAATCACATAATCAACCTCCTTCTAAAAAAAGACAAGAGGAACAATTATATGTGGAGGAAGATTTGGATGCTAGAAGTGGACATCAAGAAAAGGTACAAGATCCAAAGGATTAAGAAAAATGAACAAGATAAAGGAATTCAAGATGCTCAAATTGAGTAACCAAATCAAGATAAAGGATCACAGTCTAATGTTTTGGATTTAGTCACTTCAAAGGTAAGTTAAGAGAAGGTACAATAGGTACCATTTGATTTCAAATCTTTCTTTACAATTGATTATGCTAAGGAAAAATGAAGAGCTAGGACAGTCTCCAACATCAAGAAAGATCCAAAAACTAGGAAAAGGACAACCCAAGTTGTTGTACCCACAGTGGATAAGGCTAAAGGTTAAATTTAGGAAAAAGAATATCAAATAGCCCAGATTTATTTAGGCCATATGACCACTAAGCAAGAAGCTCAAGAACATCTTCAAAGTGTTGAAGTAGTGGTGGCTAAAATGAGGAAGCTTAACACTAAAAATAAAGAATTGAAAGAGTAGAATATGCAATTATAGCAATTTGTACAAGGATTAGTGAAACCAAATAGTGTGACATCCACCTTATAGATTGCTAAGAAGCCTACTTCATTGACCCTAATAAGTGAAGAGGAGATTTCTAGTCTGGAAATCTAGAAGCATCAATCTTACATCATGGACAAATGGTTCTCTAAGTTCATGACTTCTGGAGAAGAGCTAATAAGGACTTCCATGTCCAATTGGGAAACATTTTCTAAATTAAAAGAGGATATTGATTCTTTATGGAGTGAATTCACTCAAAAGATACAAAAGTGCAATTATGCAATGGCCAGACTCAAAGGAGCCAAAGCCATGACTGATGCTGAGCTATTTAAAAATAAAGTTGTCACCAATGTAACTCTGCCACTAATAGATACATGGATGGAAGAGGTAAAATATGAATTGAATGTTCTAAAGGCTAATACAACTGAGGTAAGGGATATTCAAACTAAGGTCCATGATCTATTAGCTAATGAAATGAGGATAATACAAGAATTGTCAGAAGATGCCACCACTGGAGAGGTAGTGGCTGAAACAGATGAGGCAATTCAACTCTTCAGGGATAGATTTAAGGAAGTATCTGAGCATCCAAGGGAGATCTTTACAAAAGATGTAATGGATGAAATGGCTGAGCTAAGTGTGAAAGTAAAAACATACAACATAGAAGCAAATAATAAGACATCCATGTTGGAGGCCTTAGAAGAACAGTTAAAAGAATTAAAATATTCTAAGTTGTGAGCCACCACCCTCAACAAGTTTTGATTTGACACTTGTGTACACGCATATGATGCTTAAAAGAAGGTGGATATATCGAGATGAAGAAGGTATGGCATCAAGTGTTGTCCAAGGAGGGATTTCTTTTGTCATTTTATTTCTTATGGGCTCATTGAGCAATGGAAGAACATAAAGGATTCAAGAATACTAGCTATGCTCCACTAGAAGGTTGCTAACTGGTAACCCATGCCACATGTCTTTTGGGTTGACTTAGTCAAAGACATTATGAACCATTGATCTTAATGGACAAATATTAATCACAAGATCTTTTGTAACCACCTCCTCTTCTTGTTCTATTAAAGGAGATGGTAAAATATTGAGAAGCTTAATTGAGATTGGATTGCTAAAATGTCAAGATGAACTCTCAAAGTCAATGTATAAATATATACTCTTTTGCATACTTGGTAAAGATGAAGTCCCTTTGATTACATACAATCGTAATCTTTGAGTAATCTATGAATGAATTCTAGACATGTTATTTTAATTTGATGCATCCTTTGGAGTGCATTTTAGTCTATGCATTTTGTCTTCATTCCTTTCCTTCGAAGTTAGCATCAATCATATCTAGCTGTGGAATGACCTGGTGAAAATATCATTTGATTTCCTTCTCTTCATGATAGTATCAAGAGTATATGTGGACTAGTGGCTAAATATTCACTTACTTTCAGTAAAAATTAGAAAGCATAAAGTTCAATTTCTTTAATTTCATTTAAATCATCATCATAATTACAAATACATAGAAAAATAATAAGCAAATACAAAGAAATATGCTGACATTTTGTAGATAATTGAATATATTTAGCATATTTAAGCAAAGTGCATACAAAATGGAAAATATCATGTAGATAGACATGAATAATGATAGTAATCATGGAAATATATGCTTATAGTCGCATCAATTGATCAAATTTATAGTGCAGAAGTGAAATCCAGTTAATATGAGTGATATGCAAAAGAATTGATCAAACTTACATAAATATCTACATCTTAAATAGAGTAGGATTTAACCTTGTTTGTTAAGAATTTCATAGAAAGTGGGGGAAATAAAGCTTATCTAGACAAATTTCTCTAAATCAAAAAAGTAAGGGCCCTAAATGGAAAACAACAACACACATCTTGAACCACTGAGTAACATCAAAAGATTATGAACTAATTCATGGAGACTTGGGATTATGAATTCTCTGAATTCATCATATCTTTCAAGATGATAAATTTTTGACATGCATTTCTTTATCTATGTTTGTTTATGACTGAAATCATGATCAACATAAATTGGTGTTAGAAGGAGGGTCAAGCATTCTAAGTTCACAAATTAGCTGTCTAGAGTTTATTTTCGATGCTCATACAAGGTGATATTTTCAAAATTTGTAAGAACTCATCAACCTTTGAGTATCTTTACAAAGTTCTTACTTATCACTGGTTGTTTGAAAGTTTTGGTTGCAAAAATCTTAATTTCATGCATAAATATCACGGTCTTTATAGTCAATTGTCTAGAATTCACAAATCTAAGTCACTATTTGCAATTTCTTCAAATACAGTGCAAATGTTTTGTCACTTTAGACTTGTGATCATAAATATCTACTCCAAGAGAGTAAATATCCTAATCTTTACAAAGATCCAGTCCAAATATCCATATCCAATCACAAGTTGTGAAGCTCTGGCTCACCAACCCAATACTAGGTATAGATCCATTGGACCTTTTGAAGAGTTGCCAATTCACAGACTTAGACCTCATATGACATATATTCACCATAGTCTTGGTCCTAGTTCACTAGCATGTCTAGTCATACCCATTGTAACACCTCTAGTATCTTCAAGAGTGCTTCAAATACCTCAGGTACCTCCTACAATGTCATTCTTTGCAGTGGACTCACCACTTACCTTTATAGCATATCACCCCTTGTCAAAAAATCTAGACAAGATTTATCCAAAGTATCATCCTTATCAAGATGTAGAAGATCACATTAGAACTTACAAAGAATCTTTCTTCAGAGCTCAGATAGATCATGAGGACATGGTGTGCAGGTTATTCCCTTATTCTTTAGGTGAAGAAGCATATAGTTGGTACATTAGTCTTACCAGGCCTTCTATAGCTACTTGGGCTGCCTTGGAGAAAGCTTTCTTAGGAAGATTTAAAATACCAGTAGATCCAACTATGACATATCATATGTTTTCCACAATCAAAAGAGTTGATGGGGAATTGATTTGTAATTTCAACGCTAGGTTCCTGAAAATGTATTCCAAGCTGGTTTCTCCCTATAATGTAGGTGATGAGTGTTGGTCATGATTTTAGTCATAAGCAAACATAGAATAAAAGTACACATTAACCTTTATTCATCTTGAAAGATACAATGAATTTAGAGAATTCATGATCCCAAGTCTCCGGTGATTAGGTCTTAATCTTCTGACGTTACTCAGAGGTTGATGTACATTGTTGTTTCTATTTTGGGGCCTTACGTGAAATTCATTAGCATGATGATCCTATTCTATAAAGATTCTTCACAAAAAGATCATTATACATAGTAATTTGATCAAATGATGCAGTTATATTCAAAACTTTGCATGATATTTGTCATTTGTACATGCTTTATCTTCAAATATGCTAAGGATGTATAGTTACGTACGGGATATCTGCATATTTTTATGTATTTGCTTATGATTATCAATTATTTGCAATTATGATGGTGAAATGATTTGAAATTGAAAGAAATCTAAAGAAATGCTTCAAATTAATGTTGAACCTTTAGCTATTAAGCCACACATACATTAGACATAGTCATGAGGAGAAGAAAACCAAACCATATGTTCACCAGGACATTCCACAGCTAGATACAGTTGATGCTAACTTCAAAGGAATGGTATGAAAAACAACACATGCAAGTATATATGCACTCCAAGGGATGCAACAAATCACAACATATATCTAGAATTCATACACTGATTACTCAAGATTTACCATGAATTGTAATCAAACAAGGCTTCTCATTCATTAAGTATGCAAGAACATATATGTATACAATAACTTTGAAATGAGCCCTGAATATTTCAGCAAATAGATTTCAATTAAGTTTCTGAATGAATCAAAATGAGGCATCCCTGCACATTTTATAGAGTAAGGTGAGGAAGCTGTTACAAAAATGATCAACGATCACGATTTGTCTATGAATATCTGTTGGCAAGAGACACTATATGGATTCGTGATTGTTGTCATTGATGGCAACAAAGTTCATCCCACACATCTGCAGGACATGGTGTGTCTCTACTGGAAGTCAGAGTGAAGAATGTTGTGGTCCAGTAAACAAGAATAGAGCATGTGGCAAGGTCTGGCAGACAGGTCTAGATCTCTCAGAGGAAGTATCTTGGTGCAGTTCAGATTTTGGGAAGTCAAGAGGACTACCTTGAGTGGTATATTCCAAGGTTTTAGCCTCCGATGATAGATGAGGAAAAAGATATGGACAGTTGAGTACCGGATTCCTGAGTAATAGTGTGAACAGAGAAAGAACTGATTGACAGAACATCAGACTACTTTCTGGATGTGCTATTGATGGTTGTAAAGGGTGTGGAGGCATGAATCATGTTTGGCAGACATGATTAATGATTTCTACAAGTATATACTTGATCCGCATTACTTAATATGCAAGGATTCAGCTGACTAATTAGAGTTAGTGAAAAGATTGACTATTCCAGGTGCCGACTAGAAAGGTGATGAAATTACTTGTGCGGATATATATACATGATGGATTCAGTTGTGAGAGATGTAGTTGTGGTAAGTAATGTGCAAATAAAAGTAGAAGTACAAAGCAAAAGCAGTAAGGAAGGTCTGGTATGTGAAAGGAAAGAAGCTTAAAGGAAAAGGAAAGATGAAGTGCAGCAGATCAGTATACCTAGCCTAACCGGAACTGAACTCTAGCATTTGCAGATGCTACCAATCAGTTCAAGTATTGTATAACACTCTTTTGTAGATAGTGTGTCTCTTTGTAGGCAGTGTGCCTCCTTGTGAGCAGTGTGCTTAGGCAGTGAGCCCTAATTGGCAAATGCCATTTTGTATTTCCTTATTCTTCTAATAAAGAATAATCTTTGGGTTAATCACCCCATGGTTTTCTCCCTTAATAGGGTTTCCACATCAAAAATATTGTGTCATGTGTATCTATATTTACATGGTTATGTTTGTTTGATTTAATGCTGCATTGATTAATAAGAAAGTTCAAAAGGAAGAAATAATTAGGATAACTGATTCACCCCCCTCTCAGTTATCAACAATTGGTATCGGAGCCAAGTTCCTCCTAACAGAGTCTAACAGCTTGAGGAAGATCTGGGAATCCAAATGGATGCATATGGTTTAAAAGAGCAACTCAAGGCTGCTCTTGAGGATCTTGAACAGTCAAACTCTGAAGTCAATGAATTAAAGGAAAGACTCAAACAGGCTGATGATTTCATGAGAGAACTAAAAGACAAATTAAGTCTCTCTATGAAAAAGAGAAAGGAATTGCTTTAGCAATTGGCAAAACAAAATGAAGCAAGTAATGCAAATGAAGAGCTGACTGAGAAAACCAAGTTATGTGAAAAGTTATCAAAAGAAGTCATTATGGTAAGACATGAAATGGAATCAAGAGCTATAAAGTTTACCCAAGAGATTGAAGAGAAAAGAAAAATTGAAGACAATCTAAGACAATCTCTCAAGGAGAAATTAGAAGATTGCCACCAGATGGATAGAATTATTAGACATCTTGAATCTAATCTTGAAGATGCTAAAGATAATGAAGAAAAACTTGAGGATCAGATTGTTTCTCTCAAAAGGGATCTTCAAACAACAAATGAATATAAAGAGAAATTCAAGATAAGTTCTGCTCAACTTGAAGTTCTTCTTGGAAGTCAAAAGAGGGCAGATGACAAGTGTGGTTTGGGATATGAGAAAGGAGAAAGCTCTGGATCTAGTCAGAAGAATTTTGAATAAGAAAATCTAAGAAACAGGCCTAGAAGACCTCCGGTAAGATAGCCCAGTGCTCAAAGATATCCCTCCTTCAATGGATACTGCCACAGCTACAATCACTTTGGTCATAAAGCTAATCAGTGCAGAAAGAGACTGAATCAGACTAATTCATCCTTCTCCAGACAGTGTTTTAACTGCAAAAGGTATGGTCACAAGTCTCATGAATGCATAAATATGCAAATGAACAAATCATTCAATGGTAGATGCTTTACATGCAATAGAATAGGTCATATGGCTAATCAATGCAAATTAAGTGGATATCAGTCAAATATGCAAAGGAATGTTGTTTGCCAAATCTGTAATAGGTCCGGTCATAGTGCAAAAGTCTGTAGAAGCAAGAATCAGGACAAAAGAGGTCCAGTATATCATAATCAGAATCAAGACAAGGGTAAACAAAAGATGAATGTGGATGAAGTTAAAAGTGAGATGAGCAAGATTTGGGTGAAGAAAAGTACTGAGAATGTAGAAGTTGGATCCACACCAGACTCTGGTACTGATATTCCTTTTGGAAATTAAAAAGTGAACTCTGGCTCAGGGGGAGACACAAAGAAAACCTTGTTCCCCCAGCCAGTCAATTGGTGCCGGAACTGGCACAAGAAGAGTTGTGGATTAAAGGATTCATAAGGAATACATTCAAACAAACTGTGGTTAAGATTTGGCAGATCCGTAAGTTGTTTAAAGTTTAGGATTGATCCGGTTCTTCAAGTCATCTGAATAAGGCAAACTAAAATAATATAGGTCAAGCATTTATTGCGATCTGATATTAGGGTTTGTGGAGCAATATAATGGTTTTCTCATTAATCACTTGTTCATTCTGCACTCAAGAAGAAATGAAAAGTGGAGCTCTGCAACGAAATTCCTCAAGTTTATCAAAGATCATTTGCAGAAGTCCTCACATCCAGAAATCAATCCAACCAACTCCATGTAACCAAAGGCGCATAAGGTATTTTTTGTTTTCAATATCTCACTGCAAATCTTTTTGAAAATGGCTACTCTGAATATAGTAAAGATCTCTGATAGACCTCACCCCCCATTCAAGAAACATCCATACAAATCCTTGGAGGTAGATCCCCTAGGAGCCTTCTCTAGTGTTCCACATGGTGTGTTGCACACCGAAGATATTAGGGTTTACATACATGCGAGTATTGAAGAATTTGGGGAATTCAAACTAAGAGATATCTATCACAAACAACTGCTAGATGATTCATTTGAGCTTAAACTAGAATATAAGGGCATCCAAGAGAAACATTTTGATCAATTCATTCATTTCCCCTACTTTGAAGAAGATGAATGGGTCTGGTACGTGTTGAGTAGGATGCATGATAACTTCCTATGGCTGAACAGGCCTTGCAAGATCACAAAAGAGGCAATTAGGGCAGTAACTGGTTTATACTCCTCCGGAGGGATACCTATCCTCAAATCTGTTAAAAACAACATTGTAACTGAGGCCACCGAATCAAAGTTTGATAAGAGGGCAATGACTATTGAAGATATTACTGACCTGGACATCAAATTTGCATCTATGATAATAGGTTACAAGATATATCACTCCAGTAGGGAGAACTCAGTATCTAGAACTGCAATATATACAGCCTATGAGATGCGAAGGAAAAATGTAGAATATGATGTGTGTGAACTTCTTTTGAGCCAATTAATGGAAAACATACAAAAGATCAAAAAGGATAAGAAAAACTCTTTCAAATATGGTGCACTAATCTTATGCTTGTTTTTCTACTTCATGAATGAGTTGCCCGGATCAAATGGATGGGTATGGGAAAATGACAAACTAGTAGCTGTATAGATCAGAGACTATTTGCATGGGCTTGGGGATCTAAAGAAAGGAATAGGGCTTTGTGGGGTTACTTCAAACACTTTCAAACTATGATGCAAATCAGAGAAAGAATCCCCAAATCAGTAATTGAGAAATACAAGGATACTGTGTGCTTCATGGTAGATACTGATCAATGCCTAATGGAGGTAGTAGAGCCAAGGATAGTCTGGATCATGCCTATGGGGTATGAAGTGGATGAACAAATTGTAGAATTGCATGTCCAACACATGCTCAGTTAACCAAAGGACCCAAAAGCAGAAAGATTTGGAACCTTTGAAGAACTAAGTGTGAAAATTCACACTGAGCTCAGGCAGCCAGAAATCAAAAGAAAGGTAAGAAAAGAAGTTGAGGAAGTTGCAAAAGGTTTTGGCATCTCAAAGGAGGCACTTGATGCCAACCAGGAAAAGAGGCGAATGGCTGAGGAAGAGAAGAAAGAGGCAGAAAAGAAAAGCAAGAAAAGTACTCCGGTGGAAACCTCAACCCAGACTAGATCATCAAAAGGATCTACACCTGTCACAACCAAAAGCTCAAAAACATCAAAACTGGAAGGTCAGACATCTGGCAAAGGAGAGAAAAGGTCAAAGACAAAAGCCACAAGGGCTTATACAAGTCAAAGAGATGAAGAGGAAACTGAATCTAATGAAGAAGTCAAGAAAATGAAGAAAAAGAAGAAAACATCAGGGCAACCCTCTACCGGACAAAAGGAAGAAGAAAAGGCAGAAGAATATGTTGAAAAACCCACTCTTAACATTGACAACATAATCAAATTAGTCACAGTGGACAGAAATCTTCAGCCAATGGTTGAGTTTTATGATGATTATGGTGAAGCAGATCAGAAGATATTGCAAGATGCCACAGTCAGGTATCTAAATATCTACAACAAAGCATTTATTGAAATTATATCTCTGATCCCTAAAAGCTTGGAGAAGGAACTAGAATCAAGAAAGAACACTACCCAAGCTAAAGATCTTGAGATCTAGGAATAGATAACTATTCAACTATATCCTTCAATTGATCCCAAGACAATGAACAGACTGCAAGGATGAGTTCAGGAGCAAAGCAAGGATGAATTAGCTCATGCTTGGTGAGACTGACAAGGTAGCTAAGGATACAGAAGAGATCCTCTGAAAGGCCTTCAAAAGATTTAATCTTCCTATTGTAGAGGACTTGGGTACTGATCCTTCAACCACAAGTGTTGCAGAAGAGACTTCTGAGAAAATGACAAAAGAGGTGGGCCCTGAACAAACTAACATTTCTCCTCCGGTTTCCCCTACAGTCTCTAGATCCAAAGAAGAAGAAAAATTATAGGAGAAAGAAGCAGAGGTGAAGGAAAAAGAAGCTGACAGTGCAAAGGTTGCAGAGGGATAGAAGACTTCAGCAAAGAAAACCACAACTGCTAGTTGTGGGAATGTAGAAGGAGAGAAAACTCCAAAGGACAGCTCCAAGATTGTAGAAGAGAAGAAACATCTGTCTTCGGCAAGAGACACTACACAATCTGTCCAAGAGTTCCTGAGCAAAGAAATAATGGAGATTGATGAACTAGAGCTTCTACAAGGTCCATTCAATTTTGATTCTCTTTCTCTGATACAGACAATGAAGATAGCTTCATTTGCAAATGCAAAGGCTAATAAAAAACTCCTAAAGTCTCATATGGAAGACTGTGAGTTGATAGAAGCTGCATCCAGAGTGCTGGAAAAGATCATATGATCTTTTCAAAAGGATCCCACAGCCTCCTCTTCCGGTAATCTCAAAACCTTAGTCAGCAGTGTTAGTACACATTTTGACTCTCTAGAAAAATCAGTTGAAGAAAAGGTTTGGAAGGAGTTTTTGGATAAAAGGTTCTCCAAGGTACAGGGATTGATCATTAATGATAGGAGAAACATGAACATTGGGATAAAGAGCTTAGAAAATGCTCTTAAGGATGGCGGTGAAATGTATAAATTTTGTGTATCATGGTCCAAAGTAACACTAGACATTGAGAAGAAAATAAAAGAATAGGAGGATAAACTATCAAACCTATCAAAGAATTTTGATCCTCTCTCCTCCTCTATAACAAATCAAGAATGTCAGACTATCGTAGTCTTGAGTGAAATCAAGAAGTTGGAGAAGGAAAGGAAAAATGGGATAAGCAGGTTGAATGAGCTCAGGGGGTTAATTGTCCCCAAACTAGAGGCCATGCATGAGGCCATAAAAGAAGCCCAAATTACAGCCCAGACCACTGATCCGGCAGATCTAAAAAGGGTAGATGCATTTGCATTCCTATTGAGTGGGCATATCTCAATTTTGGACAGGATGAAGTAGAGTTGGGTGATAGAAGTTGTAAAATTAAAGAACACTTTTGCAGACATACTTAAGTATATGTAAGTACAACTTGTATATATATATACATTTATGCGGCCAAGTACAGTTTAATTTTTGAAAATTTTGGTATGTGGACTCTATCCTTTGCCATTGATGTCAAAGGAGGAGTGAGGAGTAGTGAAAAATGAGGAATCTAACTAAGGGGGAGCTCTAGAAAATGTATATAAAAATAGAGCATCAGCCAAGGGGGAGCATGGTGTAAACACTTAGTCATTTTCACTAAGTGTTGCCATCAATGCCAAAGGGGGAGATTGTTGGCAAGAGACACTATATGGATTCATGATTGTTGTCATTGATGGCAACAAAGTTCATCCCACACATCTGCAGGACATGGTGTGTCTCTATCGGAAGTCAGAGTGAAGAATGTTGTGGTCCAGTAAACAAGAACAGAGCATGTGGCAAGGTCCGATAGACAGGTCCAGATCTCTCAGAGGAAGTATCTTGGTGCAATGCAGATTTGGGGAAGTCAAGAGGACTACCTTGAGTGGTATATTCCAAGGTTTTAGCCTCTGGTAATAGATGAGGAAAAAGATATGGATAGTTGAGTACTAGATTCCTGAGTAACAGTGTGAACAGAGAAAGAATTGACTGACAGAACATCAAACTACTTTCCAGATGTGCTATTGATAGTTGTAAAGGGTGTGAAGGCATGAATCATGTTTGGCAGACATGATTAATGATTTCTACAAGTATATACCTGATCCACATTACTTAATATGCAAGGATTCAACCGACTAATCAGAGTTAGTGAAAAGATTGACTATTCTAGGTGCCGACTAGAAAGGTGATGAAATTACTTGTGCAGATATATATACATGATGGATTCAGTTGTGAGAGATGTTGTTGTGGTAAGTGATGTGCAAATAAAAGTAGAAGTACAGAGCAGAAGTAGTAAGGAAGGTCTGGTATGTGAAAGGAAAGAAGTTTAAAGGAAAAGGAAAGATAAATCGCAGCAGATCAGTATACTGAGCCTAACTGGAACTGAACTCCAGCATTTGCAGATGCTACCAATTAGTTCAAGTATTGTATAACACTCTTTTGTAGACAGTGTGTCTCTTTGTAGGTAGTGTGCCTCCTTGTGAGCAGTGTGCTCGGGCAGTGAGCCCTAATTGGCAAGTGCCATTTTGTATTTCCTTATTCTTCTAACAGAGAATAATCTTTGGGTTAATCACCCTGTGGTTTTCTCCCTTAACAGGGTTTCCACATCAAAAATATTGTGTCATGTGTATCTCTATTTTCATGGTTATGTTTGTTTGATTTAATGCTGCATTGATTAATAAGAAAGTTCAGAAGGAAGAAATAATTAGGATAACTGATTCACCCCCCTCTCAGTTATCAACAATATCCACGATGAATATTCATTCTTTGACTTTGTCAATTTCATCAAGTGGCACAAGTTGCCAGCTGGCAACCATCTAAGATACTTATTTTCACTAAGTATCAGATGCTGATATTTCTTTGTGGTGCATTTTCATCTGCTCATCAGATTCATGCTCTCCATCATCAGGTGCATCGCTTCTTGTGTCTTCATCATCATGATGACCATGACCTTGCATATGAGCCTGCATGACTATCCTAACATTTTCATACAACTGTATTATTTTCTCCACTTCTCCACCATCCTAAGTCTTTGCTTTGATGATGACATGTTTATGCATTTGGTATTTACTTCGGAGATTATCCAATTTATTCCTTCTATTATCTAATGTCTCATTATAATTCTCCACTTTGACCTTAATTCTCATCATTTTATCCATGATTTCTTCTATTAAGTGACTCATTGGATCATCTGCAACCAGCTAAAAGTTATTATGCAGAGCCTTGATTGCAAATTCTTCATCCTGATTTTCTATCTTTCCTTCCACCTTCCCTTCTATTGCTTCTAAAATCTCTGCTTCAAAAGACATCATGTCATGCAGCTTCATGCTAATATCTCTCAACTTATTGTTGCATCTTTTAAGCACATCACACTCAAATCGGATGTCTTTATACCATATGTCTATTAATAGGGCATTGTTATTATTTAGCACTTACTTGCTAATAAGTATTTGAGGATTGATCCTCTTTATTTCACCCAGGACACTCAATGTCTTCTCCAATTGAAAAGACCTTTTCCCAGTCTCCATCTGTAGTTTGTCCACTTTCTTCCTGGAGATGCTAAGGGAATTCCACCTCTTCAAAGAGGCTTTTAATACATTTTCTGCTACCTCCAATGTGGATAATATCTCTCAACTTATTGTTGCATCTTTTAAGCACATCACACTCAAATTGGATGTCTTTACACCATATGTCTATTAATAGGGCATTGTTATTATTTAGCACTTGCTTGCTAATGAGTATTTGAGGATTGATCCTCTTTATTTCACCCAGGACACTCAATGTCTTCTCCAATTGAAAAGACCTTTTCCCAGTCTCCATCTGTAGTTTGTCAACTTTCTTCTTGGAGATGCTAAGAGAATTCCACCTCTTCAAAGAGGCTTTTAATACATTTTCTACTACCTCCAATGTGGATAATATCTCTCAACCTATTGTTGCATCTTTTAAGCACATCACACTCAAATTGGATGTCTTTATACCATATGTCTATTAATAGGGCATTGTTATTATTTAGCACTTGCTTGCTAATGAGTATTTGAGGATTGATCCTCTTTATTTCACCCAGGACACTCAATGTCTTCTCCAATTGAAAAGACCTTTTCCCAGTCTCCATCTACAGTTTGTCCACTTTCTTCCTGGAGATGCTAACAGAATTCCACCTGTTCAAAGAGGCTTTTAATACATTTTCTACTGCCTCCAATGTGGATAACATCCATTTCTTCAGTATGGACGACTCATGTTTCATGAGGTCCAATTTCATTACCTCTTCTTGGGAAATGGCAGCCAATGGGACTGCATGGTCAGTTGGAGTGTCTTCAGGGTTAGTTAACCCTTTTATATATGCATGCAACTGAGCAATGTGCTCTTTGTGTTGCTTATTTTTCTCCTTTTCTCTTTTAACTTTTTGAATCAATGAATCTATGATGTCTTTACCCTCTTGACCTTCTTGGTCTTCATTAGCAAACCCCAAATCTATTGTGTTAATCTGGAATTCATCTAAGGTAATCTTACCTTTTTCTTTATCTATAGTAGGGATTGCTATTTGAGTTATTCTCCTACTTGTTTTAGGATCTCTTCTAATGGCTAAATTCAGTCTGGCCTTCCTCTTTCATTTTATCAGGGTCTCTGAAAACAAAGTAGATACATCAAATTCTTGTATTTCCATACTTGATTTTGTACCAATTTTAGTTTCTAACCACTGAGGAACTTGGTCATTAGGTCTTTGGCTTCCACCATCATCATTATGATGATCACCCTGATCTCCTGTGTCCACCATCATGTTTGATGGGGAGGGTGATTTTCTTTTCTCTTCCTCATGATGTTCATCAATAGGGGAATCTTTTGGTATATCCTTCTGGCGAGGAGCTTCCTTCTCTACCGATTGATCCTGTTGATCATCTGCATGTGTATCATGATCTTTATCTTTTACTTCCTCCACTCTTGTCTCATCTACTTTATTTATTTCCTCATCTTGAGGCATGTTTGTGTCCATGGTTACTATTTCATCTGTCTTAGGTGCTTCTGTTAGAACTTGCATCATATCCTTCTCTGCACCTGATGCACTTAATTCTTGAGTTTATAGTTCATCATGATGACTTGAACTGTCTTTATCATTCTCATTCTTTTCTTGGACTTCCACTATTTTAGGTTCACCAGATGTATCTTGTTGTGATTTATCCAAATCTAGAGCATGCATTTCCACCTCTGTTATCTTTATTTCTTTAATATTTTCTATTTTATCAGGTTCACCTACCATATCCTGAGGATTTACATCCTCCACATGTGTCAAATCTACAACTGCAGGACTTGTCACCCTATCCACTATTGCATATAGCCCCATTTGCTCTGCAATTTTCTCTGGGCTCTTTTCCTTTTCTAATTCCACTTGCTTCATTTCCTCTAACACTGTTTGTACTGATGGAGTTCCATGAGGAGTTATCCAGGTGCTAGCAGCAAGGGTTTCCATTCTTTGTGAAGCTACATCCTTCACTACCTCATCATCGGATAAGTCAACTGTCTCATCCAATGAGACAACACCACTTTGGAGTATCCTAGAGGTCTCTTTTATTTGTTCATTTGCCAACTTAGTTTTAAACTTTACAATGGTGGGAAGTAGAACATTATGCTACAGCTCCTTATTGAACACTTCACCACCTACCCCTTTTAGTATTATAGGGGGTTGTTTTACCTCACCTCTCATGGAAGTTCTTGTCTTCCTAGGTGTGGTAGCCACCATCACCTGGGGTGCTTTTCGTTTCCTAGCAAGAGGGAGAACATTCTCTTCTTCAATTTCCTCTTCAAGAGGAATATCCTCTTCCACCTGGTTCTGCGAAGCCTGACTTTCTTCATAGGTCTTAGTAACTAGTGTATCTATCCTCTGGATTCTTTTGGATGTCTGTTTATCCACTGGAGGAGGTGCAGATGATGTTGTAGCCTGCCCTGAAGCTGATGCTTCTCCTGATGCTGGTGCCTCTGCAGCAGGAGCTACTATTCTTTCAATGATGACCCCTTTGGGTTCATCTCTAGCTTTCTTGCCTCTTGGAGGTCTTTTGCTTTGTTGCTTTGGAGGTGGCAACCTGTCTCCTTTGGATTTCCTCTTCTCAATAAGAAAATCATCATACTCATTAGCTGGGATTTCTTGTCTTTTCTTTTTATTATCCACAGTGAGAGCAACTCCCTTTTTCTTCAAGTTATTAACTTGATCATTTACCCACTCCTGGGTCAGCCTTAGGATTCTACCATTGAACTGGTCCAAGGAAATATCCTCTTGTATAGTGAGATATGGGGCTGATATGGTCTCATTATATATCTTTTTCTTTTCATATTCATTAGCCATGATATTTCCATCATCTTTCTTCAAATGCACAGGGACTGAAATACAATCAAAGGTCTTGATCTGGTTTAGAGTCAACCTTTGATATCTTCTCCTTCTTGCCTTAGCCTCATCCCCACAGTCTGCCCAAAAATCCTCAAGATGTATTTGATGGATGGGTTGTCCCATGATCTTCTTCATCCTCCCGTAAGGATCATATGACCTTATCAATGGGAAAGGCTATAACTTCATCATTGTTAGGCCATCTATGGCCTTCTTAATATTTTCACTGTTTGGACACATGTAATAGCCTATTGTCACTGGAAACAATACTGGTGGAATTTTGTTATTGGATTTATAAGCATCCAGTATTGTTACCACTTGTCTCATGAACTCCATTAGCACTACTGCATCAGTTGGATATCTTGGGAGCATGAGGGGTTGTTCTGCAAAGCCCTCAATCCTAATATAGGAGAACGTTGCAAACTAAATGAACTAGGCTCCATGCCTATATATGATTTCTTGAGCCTCCATGCTAAATCTTTTTGTTCTGTCTTCTTCCATGGTCCTTACTAGATGCATAGATAATGCATCATTCACTAGTTTATAATCATGGAGGTAATTTACTCTTTGTAATTGGGGATAATGATCCCATATATGTCCATCATTGGTGGTGCCACCAATTTTCCCCACTGTAGTCAATGCATTGAATGTACCCTTGTATGCACATGCATAAACAAGGTATGAAGTCATATAAAAAGCACAATCTGTACCTCCCAGGTTTAACAGTTGTTCATCTATAGCATCACTGATCATTTTGGCCCATAATGGCCTATTCTTAGTATATACACACATCAAGATGATCCCATACATCTAGTCTTTGAAACTTCCAGCTGTTGGTTGACCTGTAACCCTGCTGAGTAAGGTGATCATGAACTGATATTCATCATCAAAATCATACTTATATAAATGAACAGGCAGCTTGGTTGCAGTTGGATAAGTACTATTTTTGGCTCTCCATCGACACATTCTTTTCCTAGCAGCTTTCTTATTAGCCTCATATTTTGTTTCCAGTTTCTTCATGTTCATGCTGACAACATATCTACCCAGTGGCAAACTAAATATGGTAGACAGGCTCTATATGGAGAAGTCTGCATACACTGTTCCATGTTTTTCAACCCTCCTGGTTTGTGAATTATAATTTCTGGCACACTCAATAACCAGTTCAGGAGCTTCCATGCTATATGGAAAACCAGCTACATTCCCCATTCCAGACACCAAAACAGCCTCAAGAAGAGCATTCTCCTCCTGACTATGCATCTTGTCTGTCCATTCAGCCAGATTTGTACTTCCTTGGTGCGTATCTCCTATGAATCCATACTTGAATTGCACCCCCTCAGGCTGTACAAACATTAGTTTAACAAACTCTGCTTCAGATTTCATCAATCTCTTGTCTACCATGATTTCTTGTAATGACAAGAACTGGTCTCACAATTTGTAATTCATCTCATGTATGCATATATATACTACATCTTTATGGCGTCATGCATAGGTTCCTTGAACATTGCTTTTTCATGATATAGAGAATTCACAATTCCAAACCAGTAAACATCATACTACTTGGATATGCAGAGAAAAACATGGCATAAGGGATCAAATTCTTACCTGATGTATGCTTATCCTCCTGTATTATAGTGATGATTATATAGAAATGATCTTGAGACTGATGATAATCATGCTCTTCATTCTAGTTCAGGGTGTATACCTTTGCAAGTGATTTGTAGAAGGGTTTTGGAAGCTCAGCTCTATGTAAAAACTAAATTTGTCACAAGGTAAGTGTATAATGACGTTGCAAATTCACTTTAAACCCATTAATTTGGTCAATTAGGGCACATTCTGATTGAATCAATCTTAATCATTGATTTTCTGCACAGAAATCTCTGGATGTTGCCATGTGTAATCATCACGTCGACAAAAGGCAGGAACCACCTATCGTATTAATGAGCATTCAATGTTCACGGGGCAAGAGGAGTAGGATGATCCTTTGAAATATCAGGTTATATTTTGAATATCAGGTGATGTTCAAAATATTGGGTGATATTTTGAAAGGGATGATGACCCTACCTGTTGTTGAAGTGACCTTTCTTAGAATATCATGATGACATCACCATGATATTAGCTTAGTCTATCATTGAAGCATTATGATGTCATCATCATGTTTTATGAAAGGATGATGTTGTGAAATATACCTCCGTGAGGTAAAAATGATGATGACATCATCATCATGTTGATTTGCTTTGTTATCAGGATCAGATGATGTCATCAAGATAATGGCATTAGGGTGATATTTCACGATCGGATGATATTTGAAAGATAAGGTGATATTTAGAATATCGGGTGATGTTTTGAAATATCCTCCCTACGAAATATATGCTATTGTTTGATGGGTAAGTATCACTACCACTTAAGTTTGACGTTCGCAGATCACGAATCAGATAATTTATTAGGTGATAAATTGGATCGGGGTGATCTTTTGTAAGATGACTGATATTTAGAAATATGATCCTCCCCCTAATGAATATCAGGTTTGACCAAAATTTTGACCATTCATAACTTTCACACCTTAATGAATATCAGGGTGATGTAAAAGACAAACCTTCATGAAATTTAATGCTCTTCTCAAATATGAGGTTAATGAAATGAAATAAGGATTATGTAAACTGACATCATGATGATGACTTACCCCATCCTCCTTTAGAGGGTTATCTGCAAGACTTACCTTTTACCAGACCACCAGAGAGTAGGAAACACAAGCCAAACCAAAAAGGTTTGGTCCCTATTTTGCCAAATCAAAAAAATGGGGCATGTTGTGTAACTACACAACAACTTGCCACCAAAGAAAACAACGAAATTCCAATTATTCAAATGATGTGATCACATTCATATATAGCATTCTAATTCCTTTTGAGCATAAGCATCATAATCTTCTGGTTAATAAGGTTTCATCATGGCAACAATGCTAACAAAGGATTAGGTGTGTGCAAATGATTAATTATCCTCATCTTGAAAACAAGTTGAAAACATGAGTAACTGGTGTTAAACTACATAGTTGGAGATCATCCCTCATAGCCAACTTGGATAGAGCCTTGTTTCCAGCAAGCGTCCATAGCCCCGACAAGGTTATCTATACAATCTTCCTAAGTAGAGCTCCTCTGCTAGCATGCATCTATAGCCTCGGTAGAGTTACGTAGATGGCCTAATTTTATTATTTTTTTGGATTTTTCAATATTTATACTTTATATATCTGATATCATCATGTAAGCTCATTGTACAAGGTATGGTCACTTGTTGCTTTAGGTTGGAGATTGTATTGGTAGCAAGGAAGTCCCTTTGGATTTTTCACTTAACACCTATACTTGTGTGTTCAACAAACCCAAGGCTGTTAGGTGTTTCATTGTGATTGAATCACTTTGGTCAAGAAAAGACACCTTGATGAAAAGATATCACAGACCTGATCACAAGTACTTCTCAGAATGAATCATAACCTATTTATGAATTTGATCTCATCACTTGAATCCTAACAATTTTGTTATTTTCTGGGGTGATGAAGGGCATCATCTTGACTAACCAAAACAAAAACTCAACAAACAAACAAACAAAAACAAAGAAAACAAAACTGTACAAGCAACTATACAAAATATACAATATGATACATATGACTATCATGAAGCCACTCAGGCTTGGAAATAATGTTTGAGGAATTGTCCATTGACTTGCAATGGGACATCCTCACCTGTCAGGTTCTTAAGCCTATAAGTGTTGTCTCCTAATATCTCAAAAATTTGAAAGGGACCTATCCATAATTTGTGAAACTTACTGATGTAGAGGAAAACGCAACAGAAGCTTACAAAAGGGAAGGAGGAGTCATTAACACAACCAGCATGTTAAAATCCTGGACATGCAGTATGTAATACCTATCGGCTTATCAGCATCATCATATTTCGAAGAGGCATGAAATATCCTCCTGCTAACTACTGTTCACTTATCCCCTTTCGCCTTTCGCCTGTCAGCAGCATCATGATACTCGACGAACACAATTTTCCTCCTGATGATCACTATTCACTTAGCGCCAAACTCTATCGGCAGCATCATGATGTTTAGCATCACCTTCATCAGCAGGATATAAAATATCCAGTTCCTCCGATATATCCTGATGACGACAACTTCAAGCACCTTTCCCTCGATGCTTACGTCACCCCGATATCTGACTACTCAAACAAAAGCATCAGGATATGACTTATCCGGTCATATTGAAACATCTTGATGATGTTAACCAAACTTTATGCCGATGACTTACGCCGATGCCAAAACACTTAGCGACAGCAGGATAAACTTGCATAGGGTGATATTCGCAATATCCTGATGATGATGACGTCACTTGCACCCGATGCGGATGTCAACAGGATATAAGACACTTATATCCTCCGCAACATGATAATGAATATCCGGTGATCTTTTCAATATCCTGATGATGACCTCTCCGGTCCTTAGACAAAAAAGTGAACTTTCACTTCTGCATGCGATAGCAATATGCGGACGATGGATACACCCGAAAGATGATCCTGACGATGATATACACACTGAGTATATATTCAACCTATATCATCCTGATGCACTTGAAACATACAGTCTTCGTCAACTTCATAACCCGATCCGGATAGCGGTATACTCACAGATGTCGATGCGATTCACTCCGTCTGGAAAAGCACATGCAGAACCCTGTATATCCATCAGCTGCATGCAAACTCACAGAACCGCACAATTTCACATAGAAAATATGATGATCAGGCCGGATCACCTTCAGATCAAAACTTAACAGTTTATCTTCCTAAATCCTAGCACATGAGGATGCTAGGTTGATTCACAGCATGCTACCAATCAATCTCCCACACAATGAAATGCATAAACAGAAAACTAAAATACAACCTTAACTAACATGCATGACCATTCCACCGATTCACAGAATCAACCGGTGGAAGGGTTGAAAGAATCCATCAACCTGTAATCAGAACAGAAATCAAAACATAAACAGCTGATAAACCAGATAATGCAATTGTTGAGATCTTATTTAGAGGAAACACAAATGTCCTGTTTCTACAACAATGTTTCACAATGTCTAGACTGATCTCTGGATCTCACTCAATCACCAATACAACATAACATAACTAATACTCTGATATGATATGATATGATATCAAACCCTAACTAAGCTGAGTTATTTATAGCAATATCCTACGAGTACTACCAACTCAGTTCCCAGCGGCTGGGAGCTTCCAAGCGGCTGGGAGAAGACAACTCTTACTACCTGATCACGAGCTCTAACTGCCTGCACACTCTCCTAGGCTGAGCTAATACATAGCATTGGTCTAATGGACCTTATTACATTATGAAGTCAAACATGCTAAAAATAGACTAATGTCCTGTCATGCGGACAATGAACCTATATCCTGTCTTGTAGGGGTGCTCCTGCACCATACTCCCCAGAAGAAGAAATCTCAAGTCCACTTGAGATGAGAGTATGAAGATCTGCACCATGTTTCTGTATCTGCTCTTCAGTCATCCAGACTGCTTCAGAATTAGGTTTTCCCTTCCAAGAGACTAGATACTCCAAGTACTGTTTGTTCCGGGTCTGTTTGACCACTCTGGTGTCTAAAACCTTCTGCAACTGTGGAGGATCATGCTTGGGAATGTTATCATGGACTGTATCCTATAGGAGTTCCTGATCTACATCTGGATAAGACTTGTATGGAGTTAAATCACATACATTGAATATAGGGGACAAACCAAGATCAGGTGGGAGTTGTATCTCATAAGCATTCTGTCCATGCTTGTGCAAGATCTGACATGGTCCAACTTTTCTCTGCAGAAGTTTAGTATATTTTCCCTTAGGAAGTCTGTCCTTCTTCAAATGAACCCATACCAAATCTCCAACATCAAACTGTACATCCTTCTTCTTTTTATTAGCATATTCCTTATACTTCAAGGTGGTTTGCTGCAGTTGGGTCTTGACTTGATCATGAACCTCTTTGATGGCTTCTGCAAAGGCTTCTCCTTCTGCACTAATAGGGTCTACTGTAGGTAGATCTCTCAATTCCAAAATTCCTCTTGGATGCATACCATAAACTATCTAGAAAGGTGATTTCCCTGTGCTCCTATTGATAGTATCATTATAGGAAAATTCAGCTTGAGATAGAATATTATCCCACTTTTCTCCATGTTGTTTTGTCAAACATCTAAGCAAATTTCCTAAGGAACGGTTCACTACTTCAGTCTGTCCATCCGTTTGAGGATGATATGCAGAGGAAAAAGACAAATTTGTTCCAAGTTTCTTCCAAAGAGTTCTCCAGAAGTGACCAATAAACTTCACATCCCTATCTGACACTATGCTCAATGGCAATCCATGGATCCTGACAATCTCCCTGAAAAACAAATCTGCAATGTATGAAGCATCAGCAGTGGTTTTGCATGGCAAGAAATGTGCCATTTTGCTGAATCTATCCACTACAACAAAAACACTGTCAAACCCTTTCCTTGTCCTTGGTAAACCCAAGACAAAATCCATACTTATGCTTTCCCATGGTCTGGAAGGAATGGGTAAGGGCTGATATAAACCTACATTAGTCGACCTGCCTTTAGCTTTCTGACATATCACACATGTCTCTACAAACTTTCTGACATCTAATTGTAACTTAGGCCAAAAGTAATGTCTTCGGACAAGATCAAGAGTCTTATCTAGACCAAAATGACCTACCATAGCTCCACAATGTTTCTCCTTAATGATGTTTAACCTCATAGAACACCTTGGAACACATAACTGTCCACCTTTGAACAACAATCCATCCTGAATCAAAAATTCAGAGAATTTAGCATGATATTTCTCTCCAAAAGAAGTACATACATGATATATCTCCCCAAAATCTTCATCAGTCTCATACATGGTCTTTAGTGAATCAATGCCAACACTTTCTAACTGAATCTGGTTGACTGTTAGAACTCTCCTGCTCAAAGCATCTGCAACTTTATTCTTGACTCCTTTCTTATGCTTCAATGTAAAAGTAAACGCTTGTAAGGTTTCTACCCATTTCATGTGTCTGTGGTTCAGCTTTTCCTGGTTGTTTATGAAACTCAGAGCCTAGTTATCTGTGAATACTATGAATTTCTTTGGTATCAAGTAATGCCTCCATTTCTTGAGTGACTGGACTAAAGCATACATTTCCAAATCATATGAGGAATACCTCTTTTTAGCATCATTGAGCTTCTCACTGAAAAATGCAATAGGTCTACCTTCTTGGCTGAGTACTGCTCCAATGGCGATGTGACTGGCATCACATTCCACCTGAAAGATTTTGTGCAAGTCTGGAAGTGCAAGGACTGGCTGCTGTGCCACCTTCTTCTTCAATGTTTCAAAAGAATCATCTGCTCTTTGAGTCCAAACAAATCTGCACTTCTGTCCTCCTTTGATGGTATCAAGCATGGGTGCACAAATATGACTAAACCCTCTTATAAACTTCCTGTAGAAAGTTGCTAACCCATGGAAACTTCTGACATCATTCATAGTCTTTGGGGTTGGCCAAGACAATATGGCACTTACCTTCTCCTTATCCATTTGTAACTTTCCTTGTGAAATGACAAAACCCAAATATGTGATCTCTTGCATGAACAAACACTTGTCTAAATTTATCATCAGCTGCTCTTCATGTAACCTCTTAAGAACCAAATCTATGTGGTGCAGGAGCACCTACCTAACAGCTGGCCTCCATGAGGCAGTTAGTTTGTTTTGAGTCTTGTTAATGTTTCCAAGAAGGTCTGATAAGACCAATGCATGTAATAAGGTCATGCTGACCATGCTTTACTATTTTTAGATAGTTTATTAGGACAGCTATATGCTGTAGGTCCGGTTGGATCTCCCAGCCACCTGGAGAGATTTCCCAGCCGCTTGGAGTCAAGTGGTAGTACTCGCAGGAGATCCTATATATGCATGAGGATCGGTTGGTTTTAGATGATCGAGCTAGGTTGCACAGAGTGAGACAGAGAGAGAGACTGATCATTGTAATTGCATATGTTGAAATCAATAAAGATCCTGTTTGTGTTCATTTTCTGTTTGATCTCCACTGTGTGATCGATTTGCTGTTTTGGTGGTTTCATGGATTCACTGATCCATTCCACCGGTTGATTCGTCGAATCGGTGGAATGGCCATGTACAGTAGATTAGGATTTAGTCTGCATTTTGTGTTTGTTCATGTGCATGTTTGCAGGATCGCGATCGAAATATGTTGAGGACCCTAGCATGGGTATGTGCTAGGTCGTGTTAGCTGTTAAAGTCTGGAAGATCACCCTGAAAGCAGATCGGGTCATCCCAGGAGGTTCGGCGGATCAAATTTCGCTAAGGTTGGAAAATCCTTCGCAACGGCATCATCAGGATATTTCTGCGTATATCCTGCAGTCGCTTCGGGTGACATCCGAGTAAGCGGAGATGAGCATGATGCAGTCAGTTGCATAAAGTGAATGTGTTTTGGGGTGATCATCATCAGGAGTTGCCGAGGAGGAGCGTATCGGCATAAGGTAAAAGATCGGGTTGACAATTCCTTCGCGGGCCGATAATGTTAAGTTTGGCCGACAGCAGGATATTGAAGGAACTACATATGATGTCATCGTCATCAAGATATCGGGCAGCAGGATATTGAAGGAGCTACATGTGACGTCATCGTCATCAGGATAATCATCATCAGGATATCGGGGTGACATAAGCATCAAAGGGAAAGTGCGTGGAGTTGAGGGTCATCATCAGGATATATGGGAGGAACCGGATGTTCTATATCCTGCTGATTAACATGATGTTGAACATCATGATGCTGAAGATAGTGAAGATAGAGGTTGTCAGTAAGGTGAACAGTGAACGTCAGGAGGATGTTCGCGCTTGCCGAATGTGATGATGCTGCCGATAGTTGGATATGATGATGCTGCTGACATGCGAAAGGGCGAAGGCTTGTCTGCAGGAGGATATCGGTTGGCAGAGTAAATATGATGATGCTGACAGTGTTAAGGGAAATATGATGATGATGATGATGAAGGGTTGCAGACATCCATGCTGTATGTTAAGGTTATAGTGTGGAAGCCTCTGCATCACTATGTGTCTGAGATGTTCTTCTTTTGTGTTGCTGAAAATCAGAATGTCATCTAGATATACTATGACAAACTTACCAATGAACTCTTTCAAAACCTCATTCATCAACCTCATAAAAGTACTAGGTGCATTAGATAAACCAAAAGGCATAACCTTCCACTCATATAACCCTTCATTAGTTTTGAATGCTGTTTTCCATTCATCTCCTGGCCTAATCCTGATCTGATGATATCCACTCTTCAAATCTATTTTTGTAAAATACTTAGCACCTCCCAAACAGTCAAGTAAATCCTCTATCCTAGGGATTGGAAACCTATACCTGATTGTGATCTTGTTAATAGCTCTGGAATCTGTGCAAAGCCTCCAAGTACCTTCCTTCTTTGGTGCTAGTATAGCTGGTACTGCACATGGACTTAAACTTTTCCCAATCAGACCTGAATCCAATAATTCTTCAATTTGTCTGGCTACTTCTGCATTCTGTTCTGGAGTTAGCTTATAGGCTGCTTTGTTTGGAAGTGTTGACCTGGAATTAAGTCTATGCAGTGACTAATATCCCTGACAAGTGGTAGGGATCTTGGCATTCCTTCTGAGATGATACCTTTGTACTTATCCAATAGCTCTTGGATAGCTGGGTCTATGAACCTTTGCTTCTTCTCTTCCTTGACTTCTTGCTACTGTTCTTTATTCACCCTCATACATGGGATTAGGGCATATGCAACTGCACCTTCTGCTGCTACTTCTTTCATGAACTGTTTATCTTCCATCAGCATTACCTTCACCTCTTTTCCTTTAGTTTTCTCCTCTTTCTCCGGCAATGGTAGTAACTTTATATCCTTACCATCTTTAGTGATTGTATAGGTGTTTCTAACACCATCATGTTGTGCCTTCAAATCATACTGCCATGGTCTACCAAATAAAAGATTGCAAGCATCCATCGTGGTAACGTCAAACAACAACTTATCCTTATATGCTCCAATCTGAAATTCTACCCAAGCCTGCTCTTCTACAGTTGTCTGCTGACCTTGGGTAAGCCATGAGACTTTATATGGGGATGGGTGAGGCAATCTCCTAAGCTTAAGCTTTGTCACCATTTCTTCAGACACAAAATTTTCAGTAGAACCAGAATCAATCAAAACTTTACATGCCTTACCTCCTGCTTTGCAAATAGTCCTGAAAAGAGACTTTCTTTGAGGGGATCCTTTGTCAGGTACCTTCATGGTAGTCACGGTTCTTCTCATCATTAGAGACTCTCCACTTTCTGGGTATCCACAATTATCAGGAGCATTCACACTCTGAAAAGCATTAGAGCCTGTCATACTTTGATTATCAGGTTCTTGGATCAGATTTGTTCTCCTTTCTCCTATTGAGCTTGTGGCCTTTTCTGGACATCTGCTAGCTATATGGCCTTCTTTGTTACAGTTATAACATCTGATGGATCCTCTACCCTGGGATCTTCCTCTAAAAGGTCTTCTACCTCTGAAGTTTCCTTGCTGACTATAATTTCCCCCCTGGTTCTGACTATTGTTTCCCTTACTATTGTCATGACTGGATTCTCCTTGATATCCATGTCCATGTCCTCTACCTCTAAAAGGACCTCTTCCACCCCTTTGTTGTCTTCCTCTTCCTCTATTCTGTTGTTCTTGTTTTCTCTTTAACTTCTCTTCCACTTTCAATGCCAACTGAAAGCATTTCTGAACTGTATCTGGATTATGCAGACTTAAATCTTCCTGAATGTTGAACCTCAATCCATTAAGGTATCTGGCTACCTTCTCTTCTTCACTTTCCTTTACCTTTGTTTTCATACAAAGTTTCATGAATTCTTCTGTATATGAGCTGACATCTAGCTCCTTCTGCTTCAGGTTTTGCTTCCTCCTGTGTAATTGGATACTGTAATCCAATGGGACATAAGCTTCCTTTACTAATGCCATCATTTTCTTCCATGTAGTGACTCTACGCTTTCCTTCCTGTACTCTATCATCTTGGATGAAATTCCACCATGTCAAGGCAGCTTCTTTCATTTTTGACTGGGCTATTTTCACCCTCTGTTGTTCTGGTATTTTCTCCGTTTCAAAGAAATTGTTCAAGGAGTCTATCCACTCCATCACTGAATCAGGTTCCATCTTTCCTGTAAACACTGGCAAATCTAGTTTCACATCCATGGTTCTCCTCTCCATGGCCTTGAGGGCATTTAACAGTGGTCTCTGGTCTACAGGAACGACCTCTTCGTTCCAACTAGGGATCTCTTCTTCTTCCCTATCTTCTTCTCTACCAGAACCTACTCTGTTCCTCAACTTCGCTAACTCATCCTTCAATTCCTGATTCTGAGCCTTCACGGCCTTGCTCTCTGCAATCTGTTTCTTCACCAGAACTGCCAACTCAACGTTGGTCATCCTTGCCGGCATCTCAGATGTTCCTTCGTCACCTGACATCCTGCTATATCCTGATCTTTTCCAGAAGATCCTTCCTTTGCTCTGATACCACTATGATGCAGAGGAAAACGCAACAGAAGCTTACAAAAGGGAAGGAGGAGTCATTAACACAACTAGCATGTTAAAATCTTGGACATGCAGTATGTAATACCTATCGGCTTATCAGCATCATCATATTTCTTGCTAACAGACAGCATCATCATATTTCGAAGAGGCATGAAATATCCTCCTGCTAACTACTGTTCACTTATCACCTTTCACCTTTCGCCTGTCAGCAGCATCATGATACTCGACGAACACAATTTTCCTCCTGATGATCACTATTCACTTAGCGCCAAACTCTATCGACAGCATCATGATGTTTAGCATCACCTTCATCAGCAGGATATAAAATATCCGGTTTCTCTGATATATCCTGATGACGACAACTTCAAGCACCTTTCCCTCGATGCTTACGTCACCCCGATATCCGACTACTCAAACAACAGCATCAGGATATGACTTATCCGGTCATATTGAAACATCCTGATGATGTTAACCAAACTTTATGCCGATGACTTACGCCAATGCCAAAACACTTAGCGACAGCAGGATAAACCTGCATAGGGTGATATTTGCAATATCCTGACGATGATGACGTCACTTGCACCCGATGCGGATGTCAACAGGATATAAGACACTTATATCCTCCGCAACATGATAATGAATATCCGGTGATCTTTTCAATATCCTGATGATGACCTCTCCGGTCCTTAGACAAAAAAGTGAACTTTCACTTCTGCATGCGATAGCAATATGCGGACGATGGATACACCTGAAAGATGATCATGATGATGATATACACACTGAGTATATATTCAACCTATATCATCCTGATGCACTTGAAACATACAGTCTTCGTCAACTTCATAACCCAATCCAGATAGCGGTATACTCACAGATGTCGATGCGATTCACTCCATCTGGAAAAGCACATGCAGAACCCTGTATATCCATCAGCTGCATGCAAACTCACAGAACCGCACAATTTCACATAGAAAATATGATGATCAGGCCGGATCACCTTCAGATCAAAACTTAATAGTTTATCTTCCTAAATCCTAGCACATGAGGATGCTAGGTTGATTCACAGCATGCTACCAATCGATCTCCCACACAATGAAATGCATAAACAGAAAACTAAAATACAACCTAAACTAACATGCATGACCATTCCACCGATTCACAGAATCAACCGGTGGAAGGGTTGAAAGAATCCATCAACCTGTAATCAGAACAGAAATCAAAACATAAACAGTTGATAAACCAGATAATGCAATTGATGAGATCTTATTTAGATGAAACACAAATGTCCTGTTTCTACAACAATGTTTCACAATGTCTAGACTGATCTCTGGATCTCACTCAATCACCAATACAACATAACATAACTACTACTCTGATATGATATGATATGATATCAAACCCTAACTGAGCTGAGTTATTTATAGCAATATCCTACGAGTACTACCAACTCGGTTCCCAGCGGCTGGGAGCTTCCAAGCGGCTGGGAGAAGACAGCTCTTACTACCTAATCACGAGCTCTAACTGCCTGCACACTCTCCTAGGCTGAGCTAATACATAGCATTGGTCTAATGGACCTTATTACATTATGAAGTCAAACATGCTAAAAATAGACTAATGTCCTGTCATGCGGACAATGAACCTATATCCTGTCTTGTAGGGGTGCTCCTGCACCACTTACCATGGTCTCCTTTTCTCTCGTGTGCTTTATCCCACATCAGGACTAAATCAAATATCCTGAGAGATTTGACTCTAGCTCTTTCGTCAAACCAGCATTTGACAACAGCCTGGTGTTTTACAAACTGGTCAATTGCTTGACTTCTTTTCTCTTCCAAGTGCATCAGTTAAAGCAACCTGACTTCCTGTTTATTATCTATGCCTAGGTATTCTTGGGTAAACTACAGTGTAGGAATTTTCAAGTTAATAGGGAGGATTGGATCCACCCCATATACTAAATGGAAAGGTGAGTTGCCTAGTGCAGTTTTAATTCTAGTTCTGGCTACCCATAAGGCATATTTCATAAATGTGTTCCATTCCCTAGGGTTCTTTTCTATTAATTTTCTTATGATATTCAGCAAATTTTTATTAGTGGATTCTGCCAACCCATTTCCCTGGGGATAATAGTTAGAGGAGAACTTCAGTATGATCCCATGATCAAAAGCCCAACTTGACAATTTAGTGGAACTAAAGGCAGAACCATTATCACTTACTAGAGCATAAGGAACTCCATACCTGGTAACGATATTACTTTCTAGAAATTTGATGACATCATCAATAGCGCATGTCTTGGTGCTAACAGCCTCTATCCATCTGGTACAATAATCGGTAATTGTCAGTACATACCTATGGCCTGATGATGATGGAGGATTGATTGGTCCTATGAAATCCATGCCCAATTGTGCAAAGGGATGTATCTCCATCACTAGCTGCAAGGGCTGAGCAACATATCTTTCCTTGTTAGCAGCAACTTGACATACATGACAACATTTAACATGTTCAGCAGTATCCTTGAAAATTGTGGGCCAATAATATATTGCTCTGAAGATTGCATGTGTAGTGGCCAAGGATGACCCATGTGCTATTCCAAACCTATCATGTAATTCTGATAATACTTTATCTGCTTCAGGCCTCTCTAGGCATCTTAGGTATATTCCTTCATAATTTTTCTTGAAAAGTACTCCTATTTTCATCATGTACTTCGGGGACTTTATTTTTAGGGCTCTTCTTTGTGAAGCCTGCATTCTTGGTGGACACCTTCCAGTGATCAGGATATGCCTGATATCTAAGTACCATTCTCTGTTGTCTTTCTCATTGATAACATACTGCTGACTTGTGATGTTTGGATCAATTTCAGATATTATTTGGCTTAAAGCTTGTCCTCTTACCAGCTTCATGGGTGTGATTTCCATGTCATATTCTTATAAGACTGTGATCCACTTAGCCCTCTTTTCACTAGGCTCATTTTGCATCAGCAACATCTTCACTGCTGCATCAGGCACCACTGCAATCACTCTGCTTCTTAGTAAAATTGTCTGAATTTCTTTACTACTCTAACCAATGCAAGTGCCTGCCTTTCAACATCTACATATCTTAGTTCAGCATCTTTGAAAGGGCAGCTCATGAAGGCAATTGGTTTTTCTTCCTTCTCTTCATTTCTCTGAGTTAGCACTGCTGCAGAAGTATGTTCTGAAGCAAATGAATAAATGTAAAAGTCTCTGGTGTAATCTGAACTAATGAGGACATGAGCTTCAGATATAGCTTTCTTTATGTCCTCAAAAGCAGCTCTTGCCTCTAGTGTCCACTAAATCCTTGCATCTTTTTTTAGCATAGCATTTAAAGGTCTAACTATCCCAGCAAAGCCAGTGATGAACTTCCTGACAAAATTTATCTTACCAAAGTAAGATTTGAGCTCCTTTTTACTCGCAGGAAGCTAAATTTTTAGGATTGAATCTACCCTATCAGGATCAATGATAATTCCATTCTCAGTTATTAGGTGGCCCAATAACTTTTGTGTTGTTACCCCAAATATGCATTTCTTGGGGTTCAGAGATATTCCATACTCTTCACATTTTTTCAATACATTTCTGAGATCAGCTACATGGTTGCTTCTCTCCTTGGAGAACACTGTTAAGTCATCCATGTAAATGATTATACATTTTCCTATTAAGCTTCTGAAGGCTATGTCCATTGCATGCTCAAATGTTGCTCCAGCACTTATCAGCCCAAATGGCATGTGTCTATATGCAAATATACCCCACTTGGTGGTGAAGGCAGTTTTCAATCTGTCAATCTTGTCAACCATTACCTGATTATAACCAGAAAAACCATCTAGGAATGACATCATTTTTGTTCCATTAACAATCTACAGAACTTCATCTAAGGAAGGCAAAGGATAGTTGTCTTTTTCTGATGCTCTATTCAGGTTCCTGAATTCCACACATAACTTGATGTCTCCATTCTTCTTTCTCACTAGGACTAGATTTGCAACCTAGGTGGAGTGCCTGACAGGAAATATTATCTTGGCATTCAACAACTTTTTGACTTCTTAAAAAATAATAGGTTCTAGCAAGGCATTGACAGGCCTTTGCTTCTATCTGAAAGGTTTAGCATCTGGTTTGAGAGGTATAGTATGAGTTATGACTGATGTGTCATATGTTTTTAGCTCATCATAAGTCCATGCAATGACATGGATGTAGTCTTTGAGTGCCTGAGTTATCCCTTCTAACTCCTCTTTTGTGCACACCTTACCAATCAAAACATTTCTTTTGTCATCATTTAGTCCAATATTCACTTGTGAATATTGTCCTCCATCAGCCTTGGGAAGATCCTTCTGCTTCAGCATATTATCTAAGTCAAAAGCTCTTCTAGTTCAATCATCCCTTTTGGGATTTTATTGCTAGGCAACTCCAGTATTTCTTCTTCCTCCCAAGTATGCTCCTCTACATTATTCTCATTGATGATTTGAGCATCAAATATGTCTCTATTGGAGATGAAATCCAGGATATGTTGATCATCATCGAATACCTGGAGGTTGATAACATTATCAGGTACTAAAGGTGCTGATACCAGCTCTACTAAAAACCTCTTTAAACTAGAAATAGACAATGGCTCTAAGGTACTAGCAGCCTGGGCTAGAGCATTTGCTCTATGGTTCTGTTCTCTGGGTACATGGGTGATATTAAATGTGTCAAAGTCTTCAATCAAGTCCCAGACATGATGTCTGTAGTTAGACAGTTTCCTATAATTACAGGAGTAAATCCCTCTCACCTGTCTCACTACTAATTCTGAGTCTCCATAGACATGCATAATTTTTACTTTCTTTTTATGAGCAAAGAAGATCCCTTGTATTAGAGCTTCATACTCTTTTACATTGTTAGTACAGGGAAATTGTAGTTTGTCGGCTGCCAGGTAGGACTTTTCTGATGGGTCTATGAGATCAATTCCTACACCAGCACCTTGCTTGGACTTGGATCCATCAAATCTCAGGATCTAAGGTTTATCTTTAGCAGGAGGCCTAGCTGAACCTTCTTTCCTCCTTGCAGCTCTAGCAGCTGCACCAGGTGATATCCATTTCAACTTAGGAATTCCAGCCTTCTCATATTTCACCTTTCCTTTCTTTTGTGAAGCAGATGATTCCTCTTTCTTTTCATTGTCAGCAGGATGATCTTTTGAACTATGCATTACATGTTTCTTTAAAATATGCAAGCACAGAGAATGAGTAGTCTCTGAGTGAGGTGCCTCATGTAATCTACTCCATCCTTCAGTCAACACATCTTATGGAAGATTCTCCTATTCTATCATCCTTTTGATTTCTTCAGATAGAAAATTCTCAAATCTAGTTAGGTTACTGCCTCTGTCATCATCAGATAATTCGTAATCTGACTCCATCAAACAATCACTACCAGGGGTGATCTTATTATTTCTGTTACTTTTCTTTTCAATACATACTAGAATTTCTTCTATCTTCTGGATAGAATCTTCATCTTGACTCACGTTTTCTCCTGTTCCTACTAGAGATGAACAAGAATCAGCATGATCATCATCACTACATATGGAACCTGCCTCTGATGATGATGATGATGTCTCTCCACGTGTTTGTTCGAGCTCCATCATGTCAATGCATGTTTCACAAGTTCTCTCAGAATGTGCTTCATCGTGTAATCTGCACCAACCATCAATCAAAATATCATGAATAGGTATATCTAATAATTTACAGTGTTCTACCTATTTAGACAAGTATATTCCAAATTTTTTGAAATGATCTACTTCTGTTTCATTTGCAGGATCATGATCATGTCTTAAAACAACATTGTTATCATCATGAGGATGATCATCCTGATCATGATCATCATGAAAATCATACATCAGGACCTCCTCAATTTTGACAGTTTCAGGTCTAATGGAATATACTCTAGGTTCAATATTCACATACATGATCTCATTTGTTTTGTTGTACTTGATGATCATGTGTTTCATTCTTGGTTCAGCATCTACCCTTATTTGGTTTGGTATACCTTTCCAAGGTAACCACATATGACTAAAGTCAGTAGACATATATCCGTTGAGAGTCTTGGACCAATCTCTACTGAGTAACATACCATATGTATCAGGTATGTCAACTACCTGAATGTCAATATAGTATTGGATCCTAGGGTCTGATGCCAATTACATGTGAATATGAGTCAATTCCCCTATTACATTCACCTCTGTCTTATCTAACTGTGTCACCTTTTTAGGGATTTAGCAAGATGCAGACCTAAGGCTTTGTAGATAGACAAGGGCATGACATTCGTTGAGGTTCCTGAGTCTACTAGACAATTATGTAGGTTCTTACCGAACATTTGTATGGTTAGGAGGAACGGAGGTTATTCACATTTATCTCTATACAAGGTCATGTGAGATGTATCCGCAGCTTGGACAATAGCTGGGACTTTAGTTTTAACATTATTATCCCTGGCAGCATGATCCTTACCTCTAGACAGATTTGATGGATGAATATCCTCTTTAGGAACAAGATCTTCTAGTGATTTCATGAATTCCTTTTTTATGGCTGGAGTTTTCAGCAATTCTGATAAGGATAGGCTGATCTTGATCTTCTTCATCTCATCTACCAAATAGGTGACTAACTTGTCTGATTCATGAGGCATGCCCAAAGCTTTTGATGCTGTGTTTGGTGGTGATAAATACTAAGTACTGACTTTGGGAAATCCTAGATTGTTACTTGCTTTGGGATTAGGAGGTGTATTAAAGTTGTTTGGAGGTAGAGAGGATGTCAATGGACCAGCAGGTCTGTTGGCATTGTTTCTTAGATTATAATTATGCTTACCAAGATATTGTTGTTGGTAAGCATGTACTTCGTCCAGCTCATTTGATGGCTCATTGTCATCCTTAAAGGGGAAAACATAATTTGACTCAAAAGTCATGGCTAATTCTTCACATGCTTGGGTATTATGCTGATGAGGAGGTGACACAGTCTGCCCATAAGGCTGACTAGTGTAGCTTTCCAATACCAAAGCTAAATCATATCCACAGGGAACAAGTTCATTTCCTTCCACATGATGCAAATTTCCTGCAGTATTAGATACTTCTGTCTAGAAAATACTTGCAACAATTTGAAATTGGGGATAGTCTAGCTCTACATGAGCATTTGTATTGTGTATCCTACACCAATTGGTGAGGGCTGCCTCAACAAGATTGACTCTGGTAGTCTGTTTAGCTTCTCCAGGAGCTTGACTATCTAAAGGGGATGATAAGGAACCATTATTTGGCCTGGAGTTCCATACTCTAGGCTGCCTAGGGGGATTATTATTACCACTGTTGTTGTTGTAATTATTGTTGTTATACCCCCTGTCAGGATAATTTGGTCTATCATTGTTATAACCTCTATTCTGGTTAGGCTGAGAGTAGAAATTTTGACTTCTCAAATGAGTGATCTTAGTTGTAAGCTTCCTCAGCTGAGCTGATATTTCTTTGATCTCTTCCTTTTCTTCCTAAGCTTTGGCCACTACATTTTCAGTTTGAGGTTTGAAGAAAGAGGATCCAGTGTTATTGTTGTTAGGATCTATACCCTGAGGTGTCTGTGTTTGTGTAGGGTACTGTGGTATTTGGCCATTCCCATTAGGAGGTGGCATAATACTTAATGGAGGAACTTGCAAGGGTGTGGGCATGACTGCTGGAGGCATCATAGCTCCGTTAGGATATTGTGCAGGATATATGCCAGGCATTGTTGGAAAGGCAATATTTGGAATAGGGGCAGGTACCAGCTATTAACAGACCTTTATAGCTTCCTGGAAAGCTTGTGTCAAAGTTGCTATCGCTGGCTGAGCTCTCCTAATGAACATGGAGGTCAAAGGATCCAAAGCTAAATAATAGATACTTCTAGCAGCTTCATCAGCCACCATATAAGGAGTCACTAACTTAGACAACATCTTTTGGAATCTGGCATTGAAATTAGCAATAGGCTCATTCTCAAATCTTTAGATTGTAGCAAATAGGTGATAGTTCATGGAAGGATCAATAGGAATTTTGAATCTATCTAGGAATGCCTTTTCTAGGACATCCCATGATCCAACCGAACCCTGACCAAGTTTAATGTACCAATTATAGGCTTCTTCCCCTAAGGAAAAAGGAAATAATCTACAAACAACGTCCTGATGTGCTATTCTGGCCCTACAACAAGCTTCTTTAAAAGTTCTAATATGATCATCTGCATCTTGATATGGATGATATTTCAGACAAAGTTTGTCTAGATTCTTTGGCAAATCATGATATGCAGTGAAGGTTAGAGGTGATTCTATTGTAGAGAATGACATTGTGACTAGAGGAGGTTGAGCTTGGGGTATAACTGGTTGAGGTTGGACTAAAGGTGCACCTTGAGGAGATCCTGTAGGTATATGTAAATCACTAGGAGTCACAGGAGGACGTTCTAGTGATGTTCCTGATGCACTAGAACTAGGAGTGTGATGGATATCCATAGTTCTAGGTCTAAATCCTCTAATAGGTAGTTCTTCGAAAGGTCCAATGGATCGTGACCTGGTATTTATCCTGCGAGCCAGGATTTCTCAAATTTGATGGAAATTAGCTAGATGGTCATAAATACTGACTAAAATTCACCAGCTAAGGCGATATTTAGGGTCGGATGGCTGATCTGACTGGATATTTATGAAATATTTGCATGAATAGTGCAAATATGAGATGAGGCTGAGGTTTGGCAACTCTTATAACAGGATATCAGGTTTCCAAGGCATATTCCTTAAAATTTTTGACAAATCTACCTGAAATCGACTGATCTTTATAGATTTAGGATGATCGACTGCAAAGCTTGCAATATTTGTGGTTAATTCTAAAAACTTTACATAGGATAAGCATGTACAAGCTTGCTACAATAAATCTTTGAGCAACTCATGAAATTTAAGGATGTTTCAATATTACCTTACTTTCTGCATCATCAAAACTAAAATGCTGATGAGTGTTAGCCAGCAGAATGCCCTCCTTCTAGCGCCAATTTATGTTGGTCATCATGTTAGTCATAACCAAACATATAATAAAAGTACACATTAACCTTTATTCATCTTGAAAGATACAATGAATTCAGAGAATTCATGATCCCAAGTCTCCGGTGATTAGGTCTTAATCTTCTGACGTTACTCAGAGGTTTATATGCATTACTATTTCCATTTTGGGGCCTTACGTGAAATTCATCAACATGATGATCCTGTTCTATAAAGATTCTTCACAGAAAGATCATTATACATAGTAATTTGATCAAATGATGCAGTTATATTCAATACTTTGCATGATATTTGTCATTTGTACATGCTTTATCTTCAAATATGCTAAGGATGTACAGTTACCTACGAGATATCTACATATTTTTATCTATTTGCTTATGATTATCAATTATTTGCAATTATGATGGTGAAATTATCTAAAATTGAAAGAAATTTAAAGAAATGCTTTAAATTAATGTTGAAACTTTAGCTATTGAGCCACACATCTATCAGACACAGTCATGAGGAGAAGAAAACCAAACCATATGTTCACCAGGACATTCCACAGCTAGATAAAGTTGATGCTAACTTCAAAGGAATGGTATGAAAAACAACACATGCAAGTAGATATGCACTCCAAGGGATGCAGCAAATCACAACATATATCCAGAATTCATACACTGATTACTCAAGATTTACCATGAATTGTAATCAAACAAGTCTTCTCATTCATTAAGTATGCAAGAACATATATGTATACAATAACTTTGAAATGAGCCCTGAATATTTCAGCAAATAGATTTTAATTAAGTTTCTGAATGAATCAAAATGAGGCATCCCTACACCTTTTATAGAGTAAGGTGAGGAAGCCGTTACAAAAATGATCAATGATCACGATTTGTCTATGAATATCCACGATGAATATTCATTCTTTGACTTTATCAATTTCATCAAGTGGCACAAGTTGCCAGCTGGCAACCATCTAAGATACTTATTTTCACTAAGTATCAGATGTTGATATTTCTTTGTGGTACATCTTCATCTACTCATTAGATTCATGTTCTCCATCATCAGGTGCATCACTTCTTATGTCTTCATCATCATGATGACCGTGACCTTGCATATGAGCCTGCATGACTATCCTGACATTTTCATACAACTGTATTATTTTCTCCACTTCTCCACCATCCTGAGTCTTTGCTTTGATGATGCCATGTTTATGGATTTGGTATTTACTTCAGAGATTATCAAATTTATTCCTTCTATTATCTAATGTCTCATTATAATTCTCCACTTAGACCTTAATTCTCATCATTTTATCCATGATTTCTTATGTTAAGTGACTCATTGGATCATCTACAACTAGCTAAAAGTTATTATGCAGATCCTTGATTGCAAATTCTTCATCCTGATTTTCTATCTTTCCTTCCACCTTCCCTTCTATTGCTTCTAAAATCTCTACTTCAAAAGACATCATGTCATGCAGCTTCATGCTAATATCTCTCAACTTATTGTTGCATCTTTTAAGAACATCACACTCAAATTGGATCTTTATACCATATGTCTATTAATAGGGCATTGTTATTATTTAGCACTTGCTTGCTAATGAGTATTTGAGGATTGATCCTCTTTATTTCACCCAGGACACTCAATGTCTTCTCCAATTGAAAAGACCTTTTCCCAGTCTCCATCTACAGTTTGTCCACTTTCTTCCTGGAGATGCTAACAGAATTCCACCTGTTCAAAGAGGCTTTTAATACATTTTCTACTGCCTCCAATGTGGATAACATCCATTTCTTCAGTATGGACGACTCATGTTTCATGAGGTCCAATTTCATTACCTCTTCTTGGGAAATGGTAGTCAATGGGACTGCATGGTCAGTTGGAGTGTCTTCAGGGTTAGTTAACCCTTTTATATATGCATGCAACTGAGCAATGTGCTCTTTGTGTTGCTTATTTTTCTCCTTTTCTCTTTTAATTTTTTGAATCAATGAATCTATGATGTCCTTACCCTCTTGACCTTCTTGGTCTTTGTTAGCAAACCCTAAATCTATTGTGTTAATCTAGAATTCATCTAAGGTAATCTTACCTTTATCTTTATCTACAGTAGGGATTTCTATTTGAGTTGTTCTCCTACCTATTTTAGGATCTCTTCTAATGGCTAAAGTCAGTCTGGCCTTCCTCTTTGGTTTTATCAGGGTCTCTAAAAATAAAGAAGATACATCAAATTCCTATATTTCTATACCTGATTCTATCCCAATTTCAGTTTCTAACCACTGAGGAACTTGGTCCTTAGGTCTTTGGCTTCCACCATCACCATTATGATGATCACCCTAATCTCCTATGTCCACGATCATGTTTGATGGGGAGGGTGATTTTCTTTTCTCTTCCTCATGATGTTCATCAATAGGGGAATCTTTTGGTATATCCTTCTGGTGAGGAGCTTCCTTCTCTGTCGATTGATCTTGTTGATCATCTACATGTGTATCATGATCTTTATCTTTTACTTCCTCCACTCTTGTCTCATCTACTTTATTTATTTCCTCCTCTTGAGGCATGTTTGTGTCCATGGTTACTATTTCATTTGTCTTAGGTGCTGTTTGATCTTGCATCACATCCTTCTCTACACCTGATGCACTTAATTCTTGAGTTTTCAGTTCATCATGATGACTTGAACTGTCTTTATCAATCTCATTCTTTTCTTGGACTTCCACTATTTTGGGTTCACCAGATGTATCTTGTTGTGATTTATCCAAATTTGGGGCATACATTTCCACCTCTGTTATCTTTATTTCCTCAATATTTATATTTTATCAGGTTCACCTGGCATATCCTGAGGATTTACATCCTCCAGATGTGTCAAATCTACAACTGCAGGACTTGTCACCTTATCCACTATTGCATCTAGCCCCATTTGCTCTACAATTTTCTCTGGGCTCCTTTCCTTTTCTAATTCCACTTGCTTCATTTCCTCTAACACTGTTTGTACTGATGGAGTTCCATGAGGAGTTATCCAGGTGCTAGCAGCAAGGGTTTCCATTCTTTACAAAGCTACATCCTTCACTACCTCATCATTAGATAAGTCAACTGTCTCATCCAATGAGACAACACCACTTTGGAGTATCCTAGAGGTTTCTTTTATTTGTTCTTCTGCCAACTTAGTTTTAAACTTTACAATGGTGGGAAGTGGAACATTATGTTGTAGCTCCTTATTGAACACTTCACCACCTTCCCCTTTTAGTATTATAGGGGGTTGTTTTACCTCACCTCTCATGGAAGTTCTTGTCTTCTTAGGTGTGGTAGCCACCATCACCTGGGGTGCTTTTCTTTTCCTAGCAAGAGGGAGAACATTCTCTTCTTCAGTTTCCTCTTTAGGAGGAATATCTTCTTCCACCTGGTTCTGCGAAGCCTGACCTTCTTCATAGGTCTTAGTAACTAGTGTATCTGTCCTCTGGATTCTTTTGGACTTCTGTTTATCCACTGGAGGAGGTGCAGATGATGTTGTAGCCTGCCCTAAAGCTGATGCTTCTCCTGATGCTAGTGCCTCTGCAGCAGGAGCTACTATTCTTTCAATGATGACCCCTTTGGGTTCATCTCTAGCTTTCTTGCCTCTTGGAGGTCTTTTGCTTTGTTGCTTTGGAGGTGGCAATCTATCTCCTTTGGATTTCCTCTTCTCAATAAGAAAATCATCATACTCATCAGCTGGGATTTCTTGTCTTTTCTTTTTATTATCCACAGTGAGAGCAACTCCCTTTTTCTTCAAGTTATTAACTTGATCATTTACCCACTCCTGGGTCAGCTTTAGGATTCTACCATTGAACTGGTCCAAAGAAATATCCTCTTGTATAGTGAGATCTGGGGCTGGTATGGTCTCATTATATATGTTTTTCTTTTCATATTCATCAACCATGATATTTCCATCATCTTTCTTCAACTGCATAGGGACTGAAATACAATCAAAGGTCCTGATCTAGTTCAGAGTCAACCTTTGATATCTTCTCCTTCTTGCCTCAGCCTCATCCTCACAGTCTGCCCAAAAATCCTCAAGACGTCTTTGATGGATGGGTTGTCCCATGATCTTCTTCATCCTCCCATAAGGATCATATGACCTTATCAATGGGAAAGGCTGTAACTTCATCATTGTTAGGCCAGCTATGGCCTTCTTAATATTTTCACTGTCTGGGCACATGTAATAGCCTATTGTCACTGGAAACAATACTGGTGGAATTTTGTTATTGGCTTTATAAGAATCCAGTATTGTTACCACTTGTCTCATGAACTCCATTAGCACTACTGCATTGGTTGGATATCTTGGGAGCATGAGGGGTTGTTCTGCAAAGCCCTCAATCTTAATGTAGGAGAAGGTTGCAAACTGAATGAACCAGGCTCCATGCCTGTATATGATTTCTTGAGCCTCCATGCTAAATCTTTTAGTTCTGTCTTCTTCCATGGTCCTTACCAGATGCATAGAGAATGCATCATTGACCAGTTTATAATCCTAGAGGTAATTTACTCTTTTTAATTGGGGATAACGATCCCATATATGTGTATCATTGGTGGTGCCACCAATTTTCCCCACTATAGTCAATGCATTGAATGCACCCTTGTATGCACATGCATAAACAAGGTATGAAGTCATATAAAAAGCACAATCTGTACCTCCCAGGTTTAACAACTATTCATCTATAGCATCATTGATCATTTTGGCCCATAATGGCCTGTTCTTAGTATATACACACATCAAGATGATCCCATACATCCAGTCTTTGAAACTTCTAGCTATTGGTTGACCTGTAACCCTGCTGAGTAAGGCGATCATGAACTAATATTCATCATCAAAATCATACTTAAATAAATGAATGGGTAGCTTGGCTGCAGCTGGATAAGTACTATTTTTGGATCTCCATCCATACATTCTTTTCCTAGCAGCTTTCTTATTAGCCTCATATTTTATTTCCAGTTTCTTCAGGTTCATGCTGACAACATCTCTACCTAGTGGCAAACTGAATATGGTAGACAAGCTCTTTATGGAGAAGTCTGCATACACTCTTCCATGTTTTTCAACCCTCCTAGTTTGTGAATTATAATTTCTGGCACACTCAATAACTAGTTCAGGAGCTTCCATGCTATATGGAAAACCAGCTACATTCCCCATTGTAGACACCAAAACAGGCTCAAGCAGAGCATTCTCCTCTTGACTATGCATCCTGTCTGTCCATTTGGCCAGATTTGTACTTCCTTGGTGCATATCTCCTATGAATCCGTACTTGAATTGTACCCCCTCAGGCTATGCAAACATTGGTTTAACAAACTCTGCTTCAGATTTCATCAATCTCTTGTCTGCCATGATTTCCTGTAATGACAAGAACTGGTCTCACAATTTGTACTTCATCTCATGTATGCATATATATACTACATCTTTATAGCGTCATGCATAATTTCATTAAACATTGCTTTTTCATGATATACAGAATTCACAATTCCAAACCAGTAAACATCATACTACCTAGATATGCAGAGAAAAACATGGCATAAGGGATTAGATACTTACCTAATGTATGTTTATCCTCCTGAATTATAGTGATGATTATATAGAAATGATCTTGAGACTGATGATAATCATGCTCTTCATTCTGGTTTAGGGTGTATACCTCTGCAAGTGATTTGTAGAAGGGTTTTGGAAGATCGGCTCTATGTAAAAACTAAATTTGTCGCAAGGTAAGTGTATAATGACGTTACGAATTCACTTTAAACCCATTAATTTGGTCAATTAGGGCACATTCTAATTGAATCAATCTTAATCATTGATTTTCTGCACGAAAATCTCTGGATGTTGCCATGTGTAATCATCGCGTCGAGAATCGGCAGGAACCACCTACCATATTAATGAGCATTCAATGTTTGCGCGATAAGAGGAGTAGGATGATCCTTTGAAATATTGGGTGATGTTCAAAATATCAGGTGATATTTTGAAAGGGATGATGACCCTACCCATTGTTGAAGTGACCTTTCTCAGAATATCATGATGACATCACCATGATATTGGCTTAGTCTATTGTTGAAGCATTATGACATCATTGTCATGTTTTATGAAAGGATGATGTTGGGAAATATATCTCCGTGAGGTACAAATGATGATGATGTCATCATCATGTTGATTCGCTTTGTTATCAGGATCAGATGATGTCATCAGGATAATGGCATTAGGGTGATATTTTGCGACCGGATGATATTTGAAAGATAAGGTGATATTTAGAATATTAGGTAATGTTTTTAAATATCCTCCTCGTGAAATATATGTTGTTGTTTGACAAGTATCACTACCACTTAAGTTTGACGTCCACAGATCGCGAACCAGATGATTTATCAGGTGATAAATTGGATCGGGGTGATCTTTTGTAAGATGACTGATCTTTAGAAATATGATCCTCCCCCTTATGAATATTAGGTTTGACTAGGATTTTGACCATTCATTACTTTCACACCTTAACAAATATCAGGGTGATGTAAAAGACAAACCTTCATGAAATTTAATGCTCTTCCCAAATATGAGGTTAATGAAATGAAATAAGGATTATGTAAATTGACCTCATGATGATGACTTACTCCATCCTCCTTTAGAGGGTTATCTACAGGACTTACCTTTTACCAGACTGCCAGAGAGCAGGAAACACAAGCCAAACCAAAAAGGTTGGGTCCCTGTTTTGCCAAATAAAAAAAATGGGGCATGTTGTGTAACCACATAATAATGAGGTGGCAAGATCCATATATTATTCAGCTTTAGATCCCCTAATATCCATGTTGATTAGGAGAACACATCCTGCAGTCACAACATTAGCAAGTGCTTATGAATAAGCCATTAAAGTCAATCAATAGTTAACACCTAGTTTTACATCTAACTCTTGATATCTTGCATACCCTATACAACTACAAGTTAATGGAGTCATGATACCTCCAGCCATAATGCCTAGTCTCATATAGGTACCTCCACTCAATATTATGCCTCCTCCAAATGTAAATGGGTAAATGATACCTCATCTTAGACATGGACCTTAGGATATAGTGCAAAATAATAGCAATAGTAGCTCTTTCTTCAAACCTTAGAAAGATAATGTAGTTTCTAAATTCCAAGAGGAGAGGGATGACATTAAGGAAATATATACATAGTTGAGAAAATTAACTACTGAGATCACACACATGAGGAGTCAAAACTTCTATTCTTAGTCAAATCAGAATAGAGTATATATTGATAGAGGATATGAAAACAACAATGATAGGTCTGGATATCCTGATAAGGGGTATAACAATGATAGGAATTTCAGTAACAATAGAAATAATAATGTTGTCCCTAGGCCACCTAGAACATGGAATAGCTGACCCAATAATGGTTCCTTTCCATCACCATTAGACAATCAGCCTCATGTTGAACCTAAACAAACCACTAGAGTCAACTTAGTAGAAGCTACACTCACAAATTAGTGCAGAATGCATAATACCAATGCACATGCCGAGCTAGATTGCCCTCAGTTCAAAATAGTAGCTAGTATTTTCTAGGTTGAAGTGTCTAATACTGCAAGATAGCCTCCTTTCCCTGAGGGAAATGAAAATGTCCCCTTAGGATATGAGTCCACCCTTGTGTTGGAAAGTTCTAATAGTCATCAACATCACCAGACGACCTCAACTCATGAAAATTACACCTTAGTTTGTGAAGAATCTACATTGGCATTTGAATCAAATTATGTGTTCCCTTTTGAGGATGAAAATGAACCCAAGTAGGAACCTTAAGAGGTCCATGCTTACCAACAACAATATCAGGGAAGACACAACTATAACTTACAGAATAATACAAACAGACCAACTGGTCCTTTGACCACTTATGTTCCTCCCAACAATTTTAATACCCCTCAAGACCCTAAGGATAGTAATAACCCTGGTCCTCCCAAGGTGAATACTCAGTATTTCACACCTCAAAACACAGTGACAAAAGCCATTGACCAACTGCCTGAATCAAATAAATTAGTCACATATTTGGCAGAAGAGATGAAAAATATAAAAATTAGCTTATCTTTGTTAGAATTGATAAAAACCCCAGTCATTAAGAAAACCTTTTTAAAATCTTTAGATTAATCCACACCTAGAGATGATAGTCCTTATCATAACCCTAGTCACATCATGACTAGAGACCTTGCATTCAAAGATAATAATGTTAAACATAAAGTGTAGGCTACTGTCTAGGTTGCTGAGACATCACATATGACTCTATATAGAGATAGGTCTGTGTCACCTCCATTCTTGCTTACCTTAAGTATGTTTGGCAAAAATTTATATAACTATCAAGTGGATTCAGGTGCATCAACTAATGTGATGCCCTTATTTATTTGTAATTATTTAGGCTTGCATCTAGCCAAACCCCTCAAAAAGGTAACACAACTTGACAAAAAAGAAATAAGTGTCGTAGGAGAATTAACTCATATCCACATGCAACTTGCATCAGACCCAAGGGTGCAGTAATACATTGACATCCAGGTAGTAGATATCCATGATACTTATGGGATTCTACTTAGTAGAGATTGTTCTAAAACATTAAATGGTTATATGGCCACTAACTTCAGTCATATGTGGTTACCCTAGAAATGAATCCCTAATCAGATAAGGATAGAAGTTGAACCTATGATGAAAGACATGATAATAGAGTACAATAATACCAATGAGATACTATATGTGGACATTGAACTAGGAGTTTATGCTATTAGACCTTAGAGTGTTAGGATTGAGTAAGTCTTGATGTATAACATGCATACACATGAAAACAGTGACCAAGAGGATAGGATGATTATTGAGTATGATTATAGTTCAACTGATGAAGAAGATGATCACATCATTGATTTTGAAAAATACTTATCTAGAGAAATGTAGAAATGTCAACTACTAGACATATCTATTGAAGATATCCTAGTATCTAGATGGTGTAGATTACACAATGAAGCACACTTAGAAAAAGATTGTTAGGTATGTTTGGATATGATAGAATTAGAAAAACTAAACTTGAAAGGTGGATCATCTTCAACCGAGGTAAGTGAAATATCTTATGATGATGATACTGATGCAAAGGAATGTGAAGAAGATGTATATCAGGCCAATGTCTTCATACCCAATTTAGAAAAGATCTTGGTGTGTGACAGGGCACATCCTTATGATAAGAAAGGAAATATTATCACCCTAGGAACTGACTACCTTATTGAGTTAGACTATGAGTTATTAGATGAGGATAAGGGAGTTGTCTGACTTGATTTGGAGAATTTCCATCTAAACAGATCCAAAGACATATTTTACAAGGGGTTTCTTCACACCAATCATTGATTGAATGCTAGTGTAGACTTCATGAGGTGCCACATTCAAAAACAACATGTGCCCTATGCTTACATGTATTGAATAAGGAAGAGCAGTTGTGCTCTAGTGACAAACTACATAATATTAGGGATATCCCTAAAGATGAAAGAAATGGGATTGCAACATATCTAGAAGATAAAAATGATAACATCAGAGTGATGGAAAGAGAATATATGACAGCCTCATAGAAATCACTAGAGGTGATAAAGACTAAACCTCAAAAGTTAAAGTGGATATCCAGTGGTGCGGTTGCATGTGCTAAAAGGAAAAGAGAGGGTCCTAATAATCCATTAATAGAAGACAAGCCATGGATTCTAAGGTTTGATGGCTCTAAATCTAAATAGGGAGCTAGAGTAGGCATTGATCTCATTAACCCATCAGGAAGGTCATTTTTAACATCCTACAGATTGCAATTCTCCTATACTAATAATGTGGCTGAGTATGAAGCCTTGATCCATGGATTATTGTTTTCTCTCAAAAAAAAGTTAAGATTTTGCATGTCTATGGAGACTCATAATTGGTAATAAAACAAGTCAAAAGTATCTACGCATGCAACTATAAAAAGTTGTTAAATTACAGGCATAGAGTCTAGGATTTAATAGAAGGATTTGATGCATTTAACATCATGCATGTCCCTAGAGAACAAAATTATAGAGTTGATGCACTAGCATAGGGTGCTAGCATATTGGAACCTTTATCTATTTTTGGAATGAAAATATTTTCAGTAGAATTGATATCAATGCCATCCATACCTGATAATGTGACAAATTTCCAAGTGTTTGATGATGATCGACATATCTTGAATTTCATAGCGAACAAGGATATATTTGAAGCATAGATCCTAGATGAGAGAAATTTGGAAGATCATGTATGGGAAGAGGAAGAAATAATGAACTTGCCCAGAAACACAATTCCTAAAGGTATGATTAAGCTTGAAAGAGCTTTTGATTTAGACAACATGATAAAGTAGAAAGATCTCCCCAAGAGAGATCGAGGATAATATTCACTTGTTAACATAAGATGGGGTGATGACACTAGGAATGTCTTGATAGGAAAAGTCTACATAGAAGAGGAAAGGATAGGGATAGCTCAGGCATTAGAAGATTATATCCACATCATCACCTAGACCTATGATGAACTAAAGACATATGACACGTCCATTATCACTCATACTATCCAACTAAAGTTGGATGTTAAGCCATTCAGGTACTAGAAACAAAGGCTAGTCAATGCATTGTTGGAGCCCATTATCTTTGAAGAAGTTAAAAAAGTTATTGAATGCAAGGATCATATTTCTTGTTAGGCACTCAACATGGGTGGAAAATCTACTCCCAGTGAGGAGAAAAATGGAGACATACATCTCTGTGTCGACTTTAGAAATCTGAATAGAGCCTCAAAGGAGGATAACTATCCTCTTCCCTCATTACATGAAGTGTTGATATGCACCAGACAACTGAGAGGGGGGGGTGAATCAGTTGTCCCAAAAACTTAAACACTTATTGCAATTAAGCATTCATCACTTATCCACAATTATTATGATTTAACAATGAATGCATGAAATCAAAAACTTAACCACAGAGACAACATCAAACACAAGAGACATCGTACTTTATGTGGAAAACCCCAAGGTGAGGAAAAACCATAGAGAGGATTAGCTCTCAATATATATTGCAATCTTGAAATAATGATGTTTAGGCTTGGTCACTCCACAAGCCTAAACATACTAGTTTACTGCCATGAAGAACAACTAGGTCTAGTAAGTTACTACCTCAATCCTAAAACTAGGAAGATTACAATAAGGGTTGTTAAACCCTACTGGCAGCTCAATGCCAGACTCATTGCCATGATCAACACCATTCTATATTTGTGACTAAAGTACAATAATTGCTCTACTCTACACTTTCTCTCCTCTGTTCTTCCTCTTCTTTTCTCTGCCTCTACTCTGCTCTACCTTTTGGCCCTTTCTTATTATCTTTCAATTTTCACTCAAGGACACCTTTTCCATGACTCAACTACAAGTATTTATACACTTCATCAACCTTGGAATTATCATCAAGGTCGGCATCACAATCATCAACCATTGGAACAATCTCCAAGGTTGACATTACAAACATTTACAAAATAGGTCCTGGCCTATTACAAAATTGTGCAAAGGAAATGAAATGCAGATCACACTATGCCTTAGCTAGGAATCAAACATCATCTTCCATGCCACAAATTTCTTCCACAATCTTCTAGAGATCTTTGTAATCACTGGGATTAACTAGGTCGGCCAAAATTGGTTACACATTACACTATCTAGGAACAATCTTCAAACATGATCTCAAGTCCTTAACGCAGACCAATATCAAGATAGGAACATGACTAGGAGACATCCACAAGCACATTATAATCATTAGGAGCAACCATATGAACCTTAATCACTTTATCCATAGGAATCTTCTCACTAGAACACATGAACTTCACTGTCTTCAATTGTCATAAAACAAAGATAGCTTGCAGACCACCAAACCATAAACCATTGTAACTGTAGGCACTTATCATCACCCCATACTTCCTTCTAGAATTGCAAATCAAAATACTTTATTGTAGAGGAATACGAAGCAGAATACTTTCTTGTTGTCCCAACTAAACTCACAGAAAAAGTAGGTTTCACTCTGGTGAACACAACTCACTCAGATCTTCATGTAGATGGCTCAAACTTAGAATGTAACATCCTTAGTCAAACCTCTAACTTACTCCAATCCACAAACCATGATCTTCAAGAAGAAATAAATGTGGAGCAGTTTATCAAATTGTTCTTCAACATACTACTCACTATCTATACTACACTTCTCTGTAACTCACTTGTTCCTTCAGAGAGTCTAATTTTCTCAATATCCTCAACATACAGGTCTTCTAAACAAGTAATAGAATAAGATACAATTAACACCAATGAAAACAAGGATATGTTGACATCAATTATAACACCGATTAGGCACATACTTGCAACAATCTCCCCCTTTGTCATTGATGGCAACATATGATGTGAAAAACTGCAACAACCATCAAGACAAGATTCTCCCCCTTTCTCTTTACACACCTGCACTCTTTCTTTCTCCAAAATTCTCCCCCTTTCTCTTACACATTTGCACTCTAAGTTTTTCACATGAATTCTCTCCCCCTTTGACATCAATGGAAAAGAGCACATACGTGCACTCTTCTGCTCTGATCTAATCTCTCTTCTAAACTCTCTGACTACTCCCCCTAAGAAGTAGCCCTAAAAAGCATCAATCTTGACCTCTGAGCACATTTGGACTGATGCACTATTGTGCATCTTAGTTTAGAGTAGGAGGGGTGATAACCCCTAACTTTTATTTGAGATACTCAAAAGTATCCTTAGGCAAAGGCTTGGAAAAAATGTTTGCAATCTGATCCTTGGTAGAAACATACTCCAACTTGACTTCATCTCTGTCACCTTTTCTCTCAAAAAATGATACCTAATGGATATGTGCTTTGTCCTTGAATGCATCACTGGATTCTTTGATATGTTTATGGCACTTTTGTTGTCACAAAATATTGCAATGGGATCTTCATACATAATTTTTATGTCCTTCAAAGTCTACTTCATCCATAACACTTGAGTGCAACTACATGCTGCTGCAATGTATTCTGCTTCTCAGTAGATAGGGATATTGAATCCTATTTCTTGCTCAACCAAGATACTAATATTTTTCCCAAGAAGAATGCACCTCCACTTGTACTTTTTTCTGTCATCCACATTTCTAGTCTAATCTGCATCAATATATACATTGAGAGTAAAGTCATAGTCGTTAGGGTACCACAAACCATAATCTATTGTACTTTTAAATATCTCAAAATTCTCTTGAATGCCATCATATGTGATTCCTTGGGTTCTACCTAAAATATTTCCACAAGACATACTTCATTGTCTCCAAAAATAATATCATCAACAAAAATTGCAACAATTAGGGTTTGTTCAACATTGATCTTGAAGTAGATATTGCTATTTGTAGTACCTTTACTGAACCATATCTATATTAGGTACCTATCCAACCATGCATACCATGCCCTAGGAGATTGTTTTAATCCATACAAATCTTTCTTCAATCTACATACCATGTCACCCTGATCTGATGACTGAAATCCTTTCAGTTGTTCTATATCAACTTCCTCTTCCAACTCTCCATTTAAGAAAGCAGACATTGCATCCATTTGATAAATCTTGAAATCTTTGTATGCTACAAAAGCCAAAAACATCCTTGTTGCTTCAATCCTTTCCACTGGAGAAAATTTTTCTTCAAAGTCTATTCCTTCAAATTGAGAGTATCCTTTGCATACCAACCTTGCTTTGTTTCTTACCACTTCACCATTCTCATTCATCTTGTTTCTAAAGAGCCACTTTGTACCAATTGCATTCTTGTCTGTTGGTCAAGGAACAAGATCCCAAGTCTGATTCTTCTCTATCTACATCAATTCATCTTCCATAGCCTTTATTCAATTCTCATATTTGTAAGCCTCATCCATAGTTTTAGGTTCAATCTTGGAAATTAGGCAGAAATTTACTTGTTCCTCTGTAGCTTTTCTTCTAGTTAAGATCCCTTTGCTCTTATCTCCTATGATTTGATCTTCAAAATGATTAATTCTTACATATCTTGGAGTTTTGGTAGCACTTATCGGAGCTTGTTCTTCTTTATCTGGGATGTCATCATGTTGCACCACTTCTAAAACATCTAGATCATCTGACTCATATTCACTTGATTCTGAAGACCTTTCCTTACATTCATCAACTTTAACATTTGCACTTTCAATGATTTTATTTAGCCTCTTATTATAGCATGATTAGGCCTTACTCTTGGTGGAGTAACTAAGGAAGATTCCTTCATCAAATCTAGCATCAAACTTGTCTAAATATTCTTCTCTTTTGATATAACATTTGCTACCAAAAACTTTGAAATATTTCACAGTAGGAACTCTACCATGCCACAATTTATAAGGAGTCTTTGAACTATTACCTTTTACTTGAACTCTGTTTAGGATATATACAATGGTGTGAATTGCCTCTCTCCAATATGCTTCTAGAAAATGAGCTTCCTTCATCATGGTTCTAGAAGCTTCTTGAACTATTCTATTTTCCCTTTCAACAAGTCCATTTTGTTGTGGAGTTTTGGGCATAGATAGTTATCTCTTTATTCCATATTCTTCATAAAAGAAATTTAATTCATTTGATGTGAACTCTCCTCCTCTATTAGAACTCAAGCATTTGATTTTCAAATCCATCTCATTTTCAACCATTGCCTTAAATGCCTTGAATTTATCTAGAGCTTCAGCTTTCTCTTTCAAAAAGGTGACCTAAGTCATTCTAGAATAATAATCAATGAGAAACATGAAATACCTGTCACCATACAAACTTCTTAGTCTAGTAGGTCCACACAAATCTGTATACACTAGCTCAAGTAGTCCTCCAACTAATTGGTCCTTGCTTTTGAAACTTGTTCTTGTTTCATTGACACTCCTTGCAAATAGAATTAGAAGGCTTCACAAGCTTAGGCAAATCTCTAACAACCTATGCAGTACTTATCTTCATAATATTATCAAAATTTATGTGACACAACCTTTTGTGCCATAACCAACTCTCATCAGTCTGAGTCAACAAGCAATAGTTCTCAATTCCTTTCAAGTGATAGATATTACCTCTAGTCTTCTTACTAGTTGCAATGATTATTCAAGAGGTTTCCCTTATCTTGCATCCATTATTCTTGAAGCTTAAATCATAACCCTTGTCACACATCTAACCCACACTGAAAAGATTGTGCTTTAATCCTTTCACATACAAGACATCTTCAGTATTATGCTTTCCATCAAAAGAAATAGATCCTTTCCCACAAATCTTACCATTTATATCATCTCCAAACCTAACCAATCCACCATAATATCTTTTCAAACTCACAAACTTACTTTTGTCACTAGTCATGTGTTGAGAGCAGCCACTATCAATAATCCATTCATCCTTGTCCTTAATGACCTGAGCAGCCAAAGCACTTTGCACTGGTTTTTCTTCCTTCACACAGCTAGTAGAATTAGTAGACATGGGATCTTTCTTAATAGCAATAAATAAGCATTGATTTATAGAGGAACTAGCATTATCTGATACTCCATCATCATCAAAATCTTCAACATAATAATACTTATTTTAGCTCCTAGGCCTGCTCTCATATCTTCTATTTCTTTCAATTTTTTTAGGACATCTGGAAGCAAAATGACCTACTTTACCATAGGAAAAGCATTTGAAAGGTAATTTTCCTTTATACTTACTAGATCCCCTTTGCAGTCTATCCATGAAGTTGGCTTCAACTTCATCAAACTCATCATCGGATTCTACCTTGTATTTTTCTAATCTGGAATTACTTCCAAGAGTACTAGCTTTGAAGGTCATCTCAACTTTCGGTAGAGAATCACCAAACTCTCTCATTTCAAAGGAATTAAGCTTACCAAGTAGCTAATCCTTGCCAACCATTTTTACTTGCATGAATTCTTCAATTGTGGCTACCTTGTGACAGTAGGACTTGGGCAAAGATCTGAGAATTTTCATAACTTCCTTTTCATTGAGAGTTCTGCCTATGGCTTTTATCCTTGTAAAAAGTGTTGGCAAGAGACACTATGTGGCTTCATGAGTGTTGTCATTGATGGAAACAAAGTCCATCCCACACATCTACAGGACATGGTATGACTATACCAGAAGTCAGATTGAAGAGTATTGTGGTTTGGTGAGCAAGAACAGAGCATATAGCAAGGTCTGACAATCAGGTCTAGATCTCTCAAAGGAAGTATCTCAGCAAAATGCAGACTTGGGGAAGCCAAGAGGAGTACTATGATTGATACATTCCATAGATTGAGCCTCTGGTGATGAAAGAGTGAAAAGATATGAGCACCTAAGTGTTGGGTTCCTGTTTGGTAGAGTAGACTAAGGAAGAACTGACCGACAGAGCATTAGACCTTAATCCAGATGAGATATTGATGGTGATCAAGTTTCTTGAGGTATCATTCATGATTGGTTGACATGATTGATGAATTCTATAACTATCTTTTTGATACGCATCATTTAGTAAGCAAGGATTCAACCGACAGACCAAAGTTTGGGAAAATATTCAGTATTTCGAATGCCAACTAGAAAGTTGATGAAATCCTTGGTACGAATATATATAGCAGATTGATTTTGATGAGAAGGTGTGTGTAGGTTGTAGAAAAGTATAAAGAAAAGTAGAGGGTAGTGTGGAAACAGCTATATAGGTCTGGAATGTGACAGAACAACAACATTAGAATAGAGGAAGAATGAAGTGTAGCAGATCAGTATATTGAGCCTAACCAGAACTGAACCTCAGCATATGTGGATGCTCCTCATCAATTCAAGTACCTAGTTTTCTTTCTATAAACTATTATAGGTAGTGAGCCTCTTGTGAGCAGTGTGCTCTGGCAATGAGCCCTAATTGGCAAGTGGCATTTTGTACTACCTTATTCTTTTAACAGAGAATACAATCTTGGGTTAGTCACCCCATGGTTTTTCCCTTAACAGGGTTTTCCACGTCAAATCATTGTGTTATGTGTATTGATTTTATTTCTACTTTCATGGTTATGCATGATTATATGATTTAATACTGCACTAATTGTTAAAGAGGAAATAGAAAGTTAAAATAATTACGATAACTAATTCACCCCCTCTCAGTTATCAACAATTGGTATCAGAGCTAAGTTCCTCTAAATAGAGCCTAACAGCTTGAGACAGATCTGGGAATCTCAATGGATATGTATGGTATGAGGGAACAACTTTAGTCTACCTTAGATGATCTTGGACAGTCTCACTCTAAAGTCAGTAACTTGAAGGAAAAACTCAAACAAGTTGATGATTTCATAAATGAACTAAAAGAGAATCTGAGTATCTCTATGAAAAATAGAAAGGAACTACTTCAACAATTAGCAAGTCAAAGTGAAGCCAATGACACTAATGAATATCTAAATGAGAAAACCAAGTTATGTGAAAAGTTATCAAAAGAGGTCATTATGGTAAGACGTGAAATGGAATTAGGACTTATGAAATTCACCCAAGAAATTGAAGAGAAAAGAAAAAGTGAATATAATCTAAAACAATCTCTCATGGAGAAATTAGAAAATTGCCTCAAAATGGACAGAATAATCAGGCATCTGGAATCTGATCTTGAAGAAGCTAGAGACAATGAAGAACAACTTGAGAATCATATAGACACTCTTAAAAGGGATCTTCAAACAACAAATGAATACAAAGAGAAATTCAAGATAAGCTCTGCTCAACTTGAAGTTCTTCTTGAAAGCCAAAAGAAGGTAGATGACAAGCAAGGCTTGGGGTATGAGAAAGGTGAAAGCTCCAGATCTGGTCAGAAGAACTCTAGATCAGGAAATCCAAGGAACAGACCTAGAAGACTTCTGGTAAGGCAACCAAATGCTCAAAGATATCCTTCCTTCAATGGATACTACAACAACTGTAATAACTTTGGTCATAAATAAAATTAGTGTAAAAGAAGAATGAATTAGACTAATTCATCCTTCTCTGGTTAGTGTTTTAACTACAAAAGGTTATGGTCACAAATCTCATGAATGTAGAAATATGCAAATGAACAATTCATTCAATGGTAGATGCTTTGCTTACAATAGAATGGGACATATGGCTAATCAATGTAGATCAGGAGCATACTAGTCAAATATGCAAAGAAATGTTGTTTGCTACAATTGCAATAGATCTGGTCATATTGCTAAATTCTTCATAAGAATCAAGACAAAAAGGGTCCAGTGCATCCTAATCAAAACCAAGACAAAGGAAAAGGAAAAGTGAATGCAAATGAAATTCAAAGGGATATGAACAAGATCTGGGTGAAGAGAAGTACAAAAAATGTTGTGGATGGATCCGCACCAGAATCTGGTGCTAATATTCCTTCCGAAAACTAAATAGATGAGCTCTGGCTCAAGGGGAGTCAAAAAAGAACAAATTCCCCCACCCAGTCAATTGGTGCTTGAAATTGGCACATGAAAAGTTGTGGATTAAAGGGTTCTCAGAGAAACATCTAAATAAGCCTTGGTAAAGATATGGAAGATCCACAAGAAGTTTAGAAGAGGTTAATCTTCCAAGATTGATCGTTTAACAGTCATCCAGTAAGAAAAGGATTTTTAGAGTTAGATCCGGTATGATTCAAATTTGAGCTATCTTGATCTGTGGATAAATGGAATGATTGGAGAAAGGTAGATAGATTGCTAATATTCACCAAGAATAACTCTAAGTGCATCTCGGTGATCCAAAAATATCTCTCAGGACAAGGAGAACAAAGCAACTAGAATAACTTAAGTTGTGCATTTATTACAATGTGAAATTAGGGTTTATGCAGAAATATAAGGGTTCTCTTGTTCATCATTTGCACATTTACATTAAAGAAGAAGAAAAGAAGGAGATCTGAAATAAAATTGCCTCAACTTCTTAAAGATCAACTGCAGAAGTCGATTCAACCAACAATCTTATCCAGCTCATATCATGAACCCTAGAAGCATAAAAAGGTATTTTCACTCTTGAAAATCTCTCACTGAATCGTTTTGAAAGATGGCTACTCTGAATGTTGTCAAAATCACTTATAGGCCATGCCCTAAATTCAAAAAACACCCCTACAAATCTATGGAAGTTGATCCCTTAGGCACATTCTCTAGCATTTTGCATGAGGTTCTACATGTAGAAGATATTAGGGTTTACATACATGCAAACATTGAAGAATTTGGGGAATCTGAACTGATGGATATCTACCACAAGGAACTGATAGATGAATCACTTGAACTTTAACCCCAATACAAGGCCATCCAGGATAAGCATTTCGGATAGTGCATCCATTTCCCTTATTTTGCAGAAGATGAGTGGGTCCAGTATGTTTTGAGAAGAGTGCATGACAACTTCATGTGGTTGATAAGGCCATTTAAGATCACAAAAGATGCTATTAGGGTGGTAACTAGTTTGCACTCATCCAGAGGGTTACCTGTTCTCAAATCGATCAAAAACCAAACTATGAGTGAGGCTACTAGATCAAAATTTGACAAGAGAGCAATGACAATAGAAGATATCAGTGATCCAGATATCAAGTTTGCCTCCATGATAATTGGTTATAAGATATATCACTCCAACAAGGAAAATTTAGTACCCAGAACTGTAATTTACACTACTTATCAGATACTAAGAGAAAATGCTTACTATGATCTTTGTGAGCTTCTCCTGAACCAACTGTTACAGAATTTGGAGAAAATAAAGAAGGATAAAAAGAATTCATTTAAGTACTATGGCCTGATACTTTGCCTATTCTTCTACTATATAAATGAGCTACTCGGAACTAGTGGCTGGATATGGCAAAATGACAGACCTGTTGCCATACAAATCAGGGATTATATGTATGGGCTTGGTGACACCAAGGCACAAAATACAACACTATGGGGTTACTTCAAAAACATCCAAAGCATGATGCAGGCTAGAGAGAGAATCCCCCTATCTCTAGTTGAAAAATACAAAGATACAGTGTGCTTCATGGTAGACATTGATCAATGCCTAATAGAGGCAGTGGAACCTAGAATAGTATGGATCATGCCAATGGGGTATGAGGTTGATGAAAAAATCCTAGAGCTGCATATCCAACACCTATTGAGTTAGCCCAAGGACCCTAAGGTAGAAAGGTTTGGAACCTTCCAAGAGCTAAGTGTAAAAGTTCATGTTGAACTAAGACAACCTGAGATCAAGAGAAAAGTGAGAAGGGAAGTAGAAGAATTCACCAAGAGGCATGGAATATCAAAGGAGGTAATTGATGCCAACAAAGAGAAGATGAAAAGGGTAGAGAAAGAAAGGCAAGAAATAGATAAAGAAAGTACTCCGATGCAAGCCCCCTCCTGGACTAGATCCTCCAAAATCTCTGTACCTGCCACCTCTAAGAGCCAAAAAGCATCAAAACTAGAAGTCAGGACATCCGAAAAGGGAGAGAAGAGAACTAAGACAAAGGCCACAAGGTCTTACACTAGTCAAAAGGATGATGAAGAGACTGAGTCAGATGAGGAAGTCAAGAAAATGAAGAAGAAAAAGAAAGTATCTGGTGAATCCTCTACCGGTCAAGGCAAGGAAGAAAAGGTAGAAGAATTTGTTGAAAAGCCTACTCTCTACATTGATGATATCATCAAATCAGTCACTGTGGATGGGAACCTGAAACCAATGCCTAAATTTTATGATGAATATAATGAAGCTGACCAGAAGATTTTGCAAGATGCTACAGTCAGGTATCTTAACATCTATAATAAAGCATTCATTGAGATCATATCTCTAATTACCAAAAGCTTGTAGAAGGAACTTGAAATAAGAAAGAACAATGTTAAGGCAAAGGACCTAGAGATCCTGGAATAGATAGCTATTCATCTCTATCCTTCCATCACTCCTAAAAAACTAAACATAATATTTAAGGATTGCAAGGATGAGTTTCGAAGCAAAGCCAGAATGAACAAGCTTATGCTCAGAGAGACTAATCAAGTTGCAAAAGAAACTGAAGAAATCCTCCAGAATGCATACCAAAGATTCAATATTCCTATTATAGAGGACATAAGTAATGAACCTTCTGATGTCAAAGGACTAAGTGCATCAAAGGAAGATCCTACAGAGAAAATTGTAGAAGAATCAAAGGAGATAGGTGAAAAGAAGACCAAGGACCTAGATTCCTCTATTCTAGAAGAGGTAGTCCATGAAGAAGTAAATATTTGTGATCTAGATTCCCTAGCAAACTCCAGATCTAAAGGAGAAGAAAAGATAGAGGAGAAAATTTGTAAAGAAGAAGTAAAGGGAAGAGAAGAAGATCAAACAGAGAAGACCCCTGGAGACAGTTTTGAGACTGCGGAAGGAAAGAAGACTTTGTCTCTGGCAAGAGATACTATAGAAACTATTAAAGATTTCTTGACTAAAGAAATGATGGAGATTGATGAACCAGGACTGCTTCAAGGGCCATTCAATTTTGATTCCCTCTCCCCGGTTCAAACAATGAAGATAGCATACTTTGCCCAAGCAAAGGAAAAAGAGAAACTTTTGAAGTCTCACATGGAAGACTATGAGCTAATAGAGATTGCATCTAGTGTGTTGGAGAAGATCATGTCATCCTTCCAAAAGGATCTTTCAGCCTCTTCATCTGGTGATCTAAAATCTCTTGTTAATTCTATTAGCACACATTTTGATTCTTTGGAAAAAGCAACAAAGGAGAAAGTTCGAAAAGAATTTTTGGATAAGAGATTCTCTGAGATACAAGGACTTATAACAAATGATAGGAGAAATATGGATATTGGGATAAAGAGCTTAGAAAATGCTCTTAAATATGGCAAAGAAATATATAAATTTTGTTTATCCTAGTCTAAAGTGACAATGGGTATTGAGAAGAAAGTGAAAGAACAAGAGGATAAACTGTCAAGTTTATCTCAGAATTTTGATCCTCTCACCACATCCATAATAAAGCAAGAATGTTAGACTTTTGTCATTCTAAATGAACTAAAGAAAATTGAAAAGGAAAGGAAGAATATAATAAGTAGGATGGGTGAACTTAGAGGGATAATTATCCCTAATTTAGAGGTCATGCATGAGGCCCTAACTGATGCTCAGACCACAGCCCAAACCAGTGATCCGATAGATCTAAAGAGAGCAGAAGCTTTTGCATTCCTATTGAGTGGTCACATCTCAATTTTGGATAGGATGAAGTAGAGTTGGGCAATAGAATTTGTCTAGTTGAAGACAATTTTTGTAGATATACTTCAGTATATGTAAGTATAACATGTAAATATACTTATGTAGCTACGTATAGGATGATTTTTCAAAATTTTGATGTATAGATTCTACCCTTTGCCATTGATGCCAAAGGGGGAGTGAGGAGTAGTGAAAAATGTGGAATCTAGCTAAGGGGGAGCTCTGGAAAAGTGTACTTTAGAACAGAGCATCAGCCAAGGGGGAGTGTAGTATGACACTTAGTCATTTTTCACTAAGTGTTGCCATCAATGCCAAAGGGGGAGATTGTTAGCAAGAGACACTGTGTGGTTTCATGAGTGTTGTCATTGATGGCAACAAAGTCTATCCCACACATCCATAGGACATGGTATGACTATACCAGAAGTCAGAGTGAAGAGTATTGTGGTCCAGTGAGCAAGAACAGAGCATGCAGCAAGGTCTGATAATCAAGTCCAGATCTCTCAGAGGAAGTATCTCAACAAAGTGCGGACTTGGAGAAGTCAAGAGGAGTACCATGATTGATACATTCCATAGATTGAGCCTTTGGTGATGAAAGAGTGAAAAGATATGAGCACCTAAGTGTTGCGTTCCTATTTGGCAGAGTAGACTGAGGAAGAACTGACTGACAAAGCATCAGACCTTAATCTAGATGAGATATTGATGGTGATCAAGTTTCTTGAGGTATCATTCATGATTGGCTGACATGATTGATGAATTCTATAATGATCTTTTTGATACGCATCACTTAGTAAGCAAGGATTCAGCCGACAGACCAAAGTTTGGGAAGATATTGAGTATTCCAGATGTCGACTAGAAAGTTGATGAAAACCTTGGTGCGGATACATATACCAAATTGATTTCAATGAGAAGGTGTGTGTAGGTTGTAGAAAAGTGTGAAGAAAAGCAAAGGGTAGTGTGGAAATAGCTATATAGGTCCATAATATGACAGAACAACAACATTAGAACAAAGGAAGAATGAAGTGTTGCAGATCAATATATTGAGCCTAACCGGAATTAAACCTCAGCATATGTGGATGCTCCTCATCAGTTCAAGTACCTGGTTTTATTTCTATAAACTATTGTAGGCAGTGAGCCTCTTGTGAGCAGTATGCTTGGGCAATGAGCCCTAATTAGCAAGTACCATTTTGTACTACCTTATTCTTTTAACAGAGAATACAATCTTGGGTTAGTCACCTCGTGGTTTTTCCTTTAATAGGGTTTTCCACATCAAATCATTGTGTTATGTGTATTGATTTTATTTTTTCTTTCATGGTTATGCTTGATTATATGATTTGATGCTACACTAATTGTTAAAGAGGAAACATAAAGTTAAAATAATTAAGATAACTAATTCACCCCCCCTCTCAGTTATCAACAACAAGTTCATCAACTCTTTACATAAAGGTTGATATGTTTTCATCATCATTCATCTTCAAACTTTCATATTTCACTTTTAGAATTTGTAACTTGGCTTCGTTCATAGAATCATGTCCTTCATATAGATTTTTCAACTTTTCCCATACATTATTTGTAGTTTCAATATTCACAACTTTTATCAATATTGAGTCAGTTAATAAGCTTGGCAGAGCATCCTTTGCCTTGATATCTATCTCACGTTCTTTGATTTCATCTTCAGTCATCGAACCATTTTGAGGTATAGTGTAGTCTATTTCTAGAGCTTTCCATACTTTGTAAGCAAGAGAAAGAAGATGGATTTTCATCCAAGCCTTCTATAGAACATAATTCGTTCCATCAAAATGTGGCACTTCTTTCTTGTAAGACATTTTGGATCTTCCTCAAGCTATTAAACTTTCTTCAGAGGAACTTCACTCTAATACCAATTGTTGATATGAACCAAACAACTGAGAGGGGGGTGAATTAGTTGTCCCAAAAACTTAAACACTTACTACAATTAAACATTCATCACTTATCCACAATTATTATGATTTAACGATGAATGCATGAAATCAGAAACTTAACCACAAAGACAACATCAAACACAAGAGACATTAGATTTTACGTGGAATACCCCAAGGTGGCAAAAAACCACATAGAGGATTAGCTCTCAATATATATTATAATCTTGAAATAATGATTTTTAGGCTTGGTCACTCCACGGGCCTAAACATACCGGCTTACTTCCATGGAGGACAACTAGGTCTAGCAGGCTCACTGCCTCAACCCTAAACCTAGAAAGATTACAATAAGGGTTGTTAAACCCTAAGGGATATTAAACCCTATTGGAGGCTCACTCCCATACTCACTACCATGATCAACACCTTTCTATATTTGTGACTAAAGTATAATAATTCCTCTGCTCTATTCTTCCTCTGCTTTGTTCTTCCTCTTCTTTCCTCTACCTCTTCTCTTCTCTACCTTTTGGAGCTTTCTTATTATCTTTCCATTTTTTTTTATCAAGGACACCTTTTCCATGACTCAACTAAAAATATTTATACATTTCATTAACCTTGGAATGATCAAGTTTGGCATCACAATCATAATCATTGGAACAATTTTCAATTTCAAAATTACAAACATTTACAAAATAGGTCCTGACCTATTACAAAATTGTGCAAAGGAAATGAAATGTGGATCACACTATGCCTTAGCTGGGACTCAAACATGATCTTCCATGCCACAACATACTTCCACAATCTTCTAGAGATCTCCACAATCATTGGGATTAACTAGGTCGACCAAAACTGGTTACACATTACACTATCTGGGAACAATCTTTGCACACAATCTCAAGTCCTTAACACAGACCAATATCAAGATAGGAACATGATTAGGATATATTCACAAGCATGTTATAATCATTAGGAGCAACTGCACGAACCTTAACCACTTTATCGATAGGAATCTTCTCACTAGAACACATGAACTTCACTATCTTCAATTGTCATAAAACAAAGATAGCTTGTGGACCACCAAACCATGAACCATTACAATTGTAGGCACTTATCATCATCCCAGACTTCCTTCTTGAACTATAGAGAAAAATATTTTATTGCAGAGGAATGCGGAGAAGAATACTTTCTTCCCATCCCAACTAAACTCACAGAAAAAGTAGGTTTCACTATGGTGAACACAACTCACTCAGATCTTAATGCAAAGGGCTCAAACCTAGAATTTAACATTTTTAGTCACACCTCTAACTTACTTGCAATCCATAGACCATGAGCTTCAAGTGGAAATAAATGCAGAGCAGTTTACCAGACTATTCTTTAGCATACAACTCGCTGTTTGTACTACACTTCTCTATAACTCACTTGTTCCTTCCGAAGAGTCTAATTTTCTCAATATCCTCAACATACAAGTCTTCTAAAAAAGTAATAGAATAAGATATAGTTGACAACAATGACAACAAGGATATGTTGACATCAATGACAACACTAATTAGGCACATGCTTGCAACATGTAGTTCTATAGATAGTGAATGGAGCTCAAATGATGTCTTTCCTTGATGGTTTCTCAGTATACAACTATGTGATGGTAGACAATATACATAGATTAAAGACAACATTCACCACCAAGTGGGGGATATTTTCCTATAGGCATATGCCTTTTTCCTTGATCAATGTTGGAGCCACATTTCAACATGCAATGGACATATCATTCAGACGTCTAGTTGGGCAGTGCATAGTCATACACATGATGACCTGACTCTCTTCTAAAAAAGGAGAGATGACCACATAGAAGACCTTAGAAAGGTACTTAAAAAGTGTGAACATTATGGTATCTCACTAAACCCAAAGAAGTGTATATTTGGAGTGACCACAATTAAGTTACTTGGTCATGTAATATCAGAAAATGGGATCACCATGACCCTACCAGAGTTGATTCTATAATGAAATTACAACTTCTAGGGAGCAAGAAAGTGTTGAAATCTTACTTTAGGAAGATTAATTTTGGGAGGAGGTTCATCACAGGATTTGCAAAAATTGTCAGGCCACTCGATACAATGCTCAAGAAGGATGCCAAAATAGAATGGACACCTGAGGCAAAAGCTACATTTGAGGATATCAAGAAGGCCACAATAGATGTACCTATCTTGATAAGACCAAATTACACAAGAGACATTTACATTTATTCATTTGCTTTGAAGCATACTTGTGTAGCTATCCTAACATAGAGGAGTGAAAAGAAGGAAGAAAATCCCATTGCATTTATGTGTTCTCCATTTTGAGATGCAAAGTTTAGGTAGATGGTTGTTGAAAGACAATCCCTTTCTCTAGTCATAGCAGTAAAGAAATTAAGACATTATATCTTGAGAAGCAAGATAACTGTTGTTGTGCCTGATGCAGTGGTCAAGACACTCCTAATGCAAAAATGAGCTAGGAGAGAAAAGGGCAAAGTGGATAATAATGCTCCAAGAATATGATATGGAAATAACCCCCATGAAGCTGGTTAGAGGACAAGACTTGAGCCAAATGATTTTTGAAATTGATTCTAACTTGATAAGTTAGCAATATGTAGTAGGTAAAAAAGAGAATGATGATTTCTATTAAGATATCAGACACATCCTGATTACTAGGAGATGCCCCACTTGTTGGGAATTAAGGTGTCTCAACCTTGGTAATTCTCTACATTTGTAATGTTTGTATTTATTATTCAATTGCCTATGTTGTAAATAATTGAAAATTCCACTTTGTCATATTGTGGGATGTGGCACGGTGATGTGTCAATCCTACATGGATTATGACAACTTGTTATTTTGTCCTCACATGAGGAGATAGGCATCCCACTTAGTGGTAGGAATATTCTACCATGTGTCAGCATCTTCTATGTTGTGTAAGGAATGTTTGACCGAAACGGTTATGACGGATTCCTATGACGAATCTATGACATGTAAGAGTTGAGAATAGAAGGTTGTAAGACAGGTAATGACATGTGTCATGAAGCATCTTTGAATGAGGTATATTTGGGTGCCCCAAGGAGGAATATGATGTGTTGTAAGAGGATATTCTATTTATAGCATGTGTATGATAGATTCTCTTACAGCTGTAAGTTGTAACCACTATGATAGATTCTATGACGGTCGTAAGTGTTGTAAAAGCATCTGTCATAGCCCATTTTGGAAATAGGTGACCTCTTTGGGATGGGAGTTGTGGAAACGTGTTAGACACATTCTACAATGCTGACCAAGTGTCCCTAGGCATGGGTTTTGGTCCAAGATGCCATATTGGATGCCCATTCCAAGAAAGGTCCAAAATTGCCTTCTATGTTCTATTTAAACAGGTGCTTGTAGATGGAGTTTGTATCACAGGTTTACAGGTACTATTATGCTGCCAGATTGACTCTAGACATGAGTGTCAAAGACCATTGAAGCTTGCATTGCAAGTGTATTGTAAACATTCTTTCAGATTTGTTAATACATTGTGCAGGTTTCTAAGTGTGTGGTTTTTTACCCGATAAGGGTTTTCCCCACCATAAATCTCTGTCTCTCTTCTTCTGTCTTCTTTCTGGCTCTTGTGTTTTGCTGCTATATCTCATGTTAATGGTTTAATATCACTGTAATAGTTAGGATAAATTTGAATTTGCATAGCCCTCTCCTTAATAGATTAGTGTAGGAAGTGTTTCCGCACACTTAGATTCCTTTCAGTTGGTATCAAAACTTGATCACCTTTGGTCCTAGTTGTTGGGTAGGGGTTTTTTAAGATAATCTTAGGTTGAGTGGGAGTCTGTGCAGAGCATTCTATATCTTATTGTAGTAAGGAGATGACAAGTACATCAGGAAGGTTTGAAGTAGAGAAGTTCAACAGCAATAATTTCAAGCTATGGAAGCTCAAGATGGAAGACATGTTAGTTGACTGAGACCTTTGGGATAGTGTGAATGGAACTAAACCAGCTGCAATGTCACAAGTTGACTGGGATCTCAAGGATCAAAAGGCTAAGGGTCTCATAAGACTTAGTCTTGCCAATTCTATGTTGTTAAATGTCCATGAGGAGACTACTACAAAACTCCTTTGGAAGAAGTTGGGGGATGTGTATCAAGCCAAATCCCTTGTCAATAAACTTTTCCTGAGAAAGAAGTTGTATTCTCTTCGAATGGAGGATGGAGGATCCATGGCTGAGCATATGAATTCCTTTAACATGCTAGTTTCTCAATTGACATCTATTGGTGTAAAGATGGAGGAGGATCGGTGTATGACCCTGCTTTGTTCTCTATCGGACTCATGGGATCACCTTGTCATGGCAATCAGAAGCACCACATCCACATTCAAAATGGAAGAGGTGGTTTCTTCACTATTATCTAAAGAGATATAGAGAAAGTCTTCTGAGGTAGCTAAAGAAGCCCTTGCAGTTTGTGGAAGACCCAAGGAGAAAGGGAAGAAGAAGGACAAGAAAGCTGAAAAAGGTAGATCCAAATCCCATGGGAGATCCAAATCTCTTGGAAAGTCCAAGGCTCTTTGTTGGAACTATAGAAAGACCAGGAATTTCCAAATGGAATGCAAAGAGGAGAAGAAGAAAAAGAAGAAAACTCCTTATTTAGATTTTGACAAATCACAAGATGATGGTGATGCCTTCATCACAGCCCTGGCAACCCATGCATCTGATGATGTGTGGCTAATCAACTCTAGTGCATCATTCCACATGACCTCACATCGAGACTGGTTCACTAAGTATAAGGAGTTTGATGGTGGAAAGATGTATCTGGGTGCCGACTCTCATCTGAAGATCGTTGGTCATGGAAGAGTCTCTATCCGATTCCTTGATTGTTGAGTAAAGGGGATCTTTAGGATTATGCACATCCCAAGCTTAGCACAGAACCTACTTTCTGTAAGTATTTTGAATGATGTAGGTGTGCAGGTTGTGTTTCTGAAAGAAGGATGCAAGATGATTAGAGGATCTATGGTTCTTGCTAAGGGTACTCAGAGAGGTACCCTGTTTTAGCTGGAAGCATGCATTGCACAATGCAATAGTTCTTCTGACTCAAGGAAGAGGGCAGCAGTCACTTCATCCTGACCATCTGAATGAGTAGTGAAGAAATCTATTGTTTCTAGTCTTGATGGTTGTAATCATGCATTGGAAGTTAAACTTCCTGCAGAAAAGACAATGTTATGGCATAAGAGATTTGGCCACATTGGTGAGAAGGGTTTGCGTACCCTAAAAAATAAGTACCTCGTTGAGGGGTTACATGATTGTAATCTTGAGTTTGACTTTTGTGAACATTGCATTTATGGAAAATAAAACCGTGTTCAATTTTACTCGAGTTCTTAGAAGTCTTTTGGTGTGTTAGACCTCATTCATCCTGATGTGTTTGGTCCTGTTAATGTTCTTTCATTATCAAAATCTATATACTTTGTATCTTTTATAGATGATTACAGTAGAAGGACATGGATTTATTTTCTTAGAAGCAAATCTGAAGTCTATAGCAAGTTTAAGGAGTTTAAAGCCTTTGCTAAAAATCAGACTGGTAAAAAGATTAAATGTTTGAGAACTAATAATGGTGGTGAGTTTTGTTCTATAGAATTCGATAAGTATTGCAAGGAACTTGGGATTGAAGGACATAAGACAACTCCATACACACCATAGCAAAATGGAGTTGTAGAAAGGATGAATAAGACACTAATGGAGAAGGCTAGGAGTATGCTTAGTGGAGCTGGTCTAGAACAAAAGTTTTGGGCTGAAGTTGTTGCCACTGCTTGCTATCTGGTAAATCGATCTCCTACACCAGCTCTTGTTAGAAAGACACCCATGGAGGTGTGGTCTAGTAGAAAGCCTTCAGTAAGGCATCTTCATGTTTTTGGTTGTGAGGCATATGCACATGTGCCTAGGGAGAAGCAGTCAAAGTTGGAGAACAAAGATGTTAAGTGTACCTTCATCGGCTATGGTGTTGGTGTGAAAGGATACAAGCTTTGGGACCCTGTGGCTGAAAAAGTGTTGTATAGCTAAAGTATCATCTTCAGAGAGCTTACACCTTCTTCCACTGTTTTGCAGTAAGAAGAAAAAGGAAAGAAAGAGGATGTTGTTCAGTTTCCTCTCACCCCTGAGAAGACTGAACAGAAAGATGATGTTGGACCTCATGATGAGGAGAACTCTAGCAGCTCTGAAAGCTCAAAAGAAGAAGTTGAACCTCAACCTCAGCTCTTGAGGAGGTCTACATGGATAAGAAAGCAACTTGAAAGGTTTGGTTTTACACTACTTGATTCTAGTTGTGCTTATGCTTTGCTCACTAACAGTGATGAACCTAGAACTGTATAAGAGGCTTTGGATATGAAGGATGCAGATTCCTAGAAGGAGGCCATGGAGGAAGAAATGGCTTCTTTGGAAAAGAATCAAACTTGGGACTTGGTGCCTTTGCCTCTTAGATGGAAACCCATTGGATGCAAATGGGTTCTCAAGAAGAAGATTGGTGCAGATGGCAGTATTGAGAAGTATAAGGCTAGATTGGTTGTAAAGGGGTATTCACAAGTGGAGGGTATAGATTATGGTGAGATCTTCTCTCCCATTGCAAAGATGACATCCATTCAATTCCTATTGTCTCTCATAGCAACTTATGACTTGGAGGTAGAACAGATGGATGTGAAGATGGCTTTCCTTCATGGTGACTTGGAGGAGGAAATCTACATGTCACAGCCAAAGCATTACATGGTAAAAGGTAACGAAAATTTGGTTTGCAAACTTAAGAAGTCTTTGTATGGTTTGAAGCAATCCCCTAGGAGATGGTACTTGAAGTTTGATGCCTTTGTGTTGCCAATTGGATTTGTGAGATCAAAATCGGATCACTGTGTTTATTACAAGTTTGATGGTGATCGTATTCTCATTGTTGCACTGCATGCTAATGATATGTTGCTCATTGGGAAGGGTAAGAATATGATTTCTGATTTTAAATCTTAGTTGTCAGCTCAGTTTGAAATGAAAGATTTAGGGGTAGCTAGGTATATTCTAGGAATCAAAATTAGAATAGATAGAACTAACAAAAAACTTTGGTTAAGTCAGAGTAAGTATGTTAAGACCGTGTTGGACAGATTCAACATGGGAGATTGTAGACCATTATGTGTTCCTGTTTCCGTGGGGACAAAGTTGTCTATTGAGGATTGTCCAAAATCTCCTAGTGAGGTGGAGGACATGAGTAGAATACCTTATGCTAGTGTTGTTGGCAGCTTGATGTATGCTATGGTATGCACAAGACTAGATATTGCCCAAGCAGTGGGAGTCCTTAGTCAATTGATGGCTAATCCTAGATGAGTTCATTGGGATGCAGTTAAGTGAGTGTTCAGATATTTGAGGGGTACTTCTAAGTATTCCATTTGCTATCATGGTAATCTTTTAGGACCTCTGCATTCTATTGATATTCATGGATTTGTGGATTCAGATTGGGCAGGTGACATTAATAGCAGGAGATTCACCAGTGCTTATGTTTTTACATTGTTTGGTGGTGCTATTAGTTGGATGAGTAAGAGACAACCTATTGTTGCTTTGTCCACAATAGAAGCTGAGTATATGGCAGCAACTCATGCTTGTAAGGAAGCCATTTGGCTTAAGAGACTGTATTCTGATATTGGTGTTGATGTAGGTTAGATCACGATCAGTTGTGACAATTAGAGTACAATTTGCCTTGCAAAGAATCCAACTTTCCATGCTAGAACCAAGCACATTGATGTTTAGTTTCACTTTGTGAGGGACATGGTTGAGGATGGAAAGGTAAATTTGGAGAAGGTAGATACTTTGAAGAATGTTGCAGATGCATTGACAAAGCCAGTGGGCACAGAGAATTTCAGATGGTGTTTGGAGTCTATGGGCATCTCAGCCTATAGCAGTTAAATCCTATTTTTATATTGGCTCCTACAAGGTGTTCGACAAGTGGGAGAATGTTGGGAATTAAGGTGTCTCAACCTTGGTAATTCTTTAGATTTGTAATGTTTGTATTTATTATTATATTGCCTATGTTGTAAATAATTGAAAATTCCACTTTGTCATATTGTGGGATGTAGCACGGTGATGTGTCAATCCTACATGGATTATGACAACTTGCAATTTTGTCCTCACATGAGGAGATAGGCATCCCACTTAGTAGTAGGAATATTCTACCATGTGTCAGCATCTTCTATGTTGTGTAAGGAATGTTTGACCGAAACGGTTATGACAGATTCCTATGATGAATCTATGACATGTAAGAGTCGAGAATAGAAGGTTGTAAGATAGGTAATGACATGTGTCATGAAACATCTTTGAATGAGGCATATTTGGATGCCCCAAGGTGGAATATGATGTGTTGTAAGAGAATATGCTATTTATAGCATGTGTATGATAGATTCTCTTACAGCTGTAAGTTGTAACCACTATGACAGATTATATGATGGTCGTAAGTGTCGTAAGAGCATCTGTCATAGCCCATTTTGGAAATAGGCAACCTCTTTGGGATGGGAGTTGTGGACAAGTGTTAGATACATTCTACAATGTTGACCAAGTGTCCCTAGGCATGGGTTTTGGTCCAAGATGCCATATTGGATTCCCATTCCAAGAAAGGTCCAAAATTGCCTTGTATGTTCTATTTAAATAGGTGCTTGTAGATGGAGTTTGTATCATAGGTTTATAGGTACTATTACTCTACCAGATTGACTCCAGACATGAGTGTCGAAGACCATTGAAGCTTGCATTGCAAGTGTATTGTAAACATTCTTTTAGATTTGTTAATACATTGTGCAGGTTTCTGAGTGTGGGGTTTTTTACCCGATAAGGGTTTTCCCCACTGTAAATCTCTGTCTCTCTTCTTCTATCTTCTTTCTGGTTCTTGTGTTTTGTTGCTATATCTCATGTTAATGGTTTAACATCACTGTAATAGTTAGGATAAATTTGAATTTGCATAGCCCTCTCCTCAATAGATTAGTGTAGGAAACATTTCTGAACACCTAGCTTCCTTTCACCACTAAAATGCAAGCTTCCTAGAGAAGAGCCCTGAAGATTAAATCACAGAAGTACATGATAAAAGGATGAATCATCTTCAAAATAAAATATGAAGGGATATACCTCAGATGTCGAGACAAGCCAGAGGCTGATAAAGTCCTTATAGAGTTACATGACAAATTTGGAACAACACATGGATCTCACTTGGTTACCACTCATGCTATCCTAAGAGAAAGATACTATTAGCCAACAATCTTCAAAGATACTACTAATCACATAAAATACTACCATATCTATCAGGTTGCTTCTAACAAAGAAAAATATACTACTCAACCCTTGCAACCAGTCATGGAGATTCACCCATTTGCATAACGGGGCATGGACTACATTGGGCCCATCAATCCTCCATTATCTTCAGGCCACAAGTATGTATTAACAATCACCGATTATTGCACTAGGTGGATTGAAGAAGTTAGTAGCAAGACATGTACTATAAAGGATGTGATCAAATTTCTAAAAACCAATATTATCACAAGGGATGAGTTCCTTATGCCCTAGTGTGTGATAATGGACCTACTTTCATATCTTTAAAATTGTCTAGTTGGGATTTTGATCATGAGGTGATCCTAAAGTTTTCTTCAAATTATTATCCTTAAGGTAATGATTTAGCAGAATTAACCAACAAGAACTTGTTGAATATCATAAAAAAGTTGATAGAAAATAATCCTAGGGAATGGAATACACTACTTAAATATGCCTTGTGGGTAGATTGAACTAGAATGAAAACTACTTTGAGTAATTACCCTTACCATTTATTTTATGGGGTAGATCCCATCTTACCTGTCAACCTCAAAATCCCTACCCTACAGTTTACATAAGAATATCTAGGTATCAATAACAAGCAAGAAGTTAGGTTACTTCAAATCATGCACCTAGAGGAGAAAAGAGATAGGGCAATTGACCAGTTTGTAAAACTTCAGGCTATTGTCAAGCATTGGTTTGGCAAGAGAGCCAAAGTGAAAGCATTTAGAATATCAGATTTGGTCCTGTCATGGGATAAAGCACATGAAAAGAAGGGTGATGATGGAAAATTCAACAAACTTTGGATAGGTCCTTTTCAAATCTCAAAAATCCTAGGTGACAACACCTATAGACTAAAAACTTTAATAGGTGAGGATGTCCCATTGCTAGTCAATGGACAATTCCTCAAGCACTATTTTTAGGCCTAGGTAGGCCATGCCAGGATAATGTATCCTATGTATCATATTGTACACTTTGCATAGTTGTCTGTATAGTTGCTTTAGTGTGTTTTTCTTGGCTCTGTGTGTTGTTGAGTCCTTTTTTTTCTCAAGCAGGGTGATGTCCCTTTTTTCAGTTAAGAAAGCTATTGAAATTGTTAGAATTCAAGAAATGGATACAAATATTTACATAGGTTGTTACTCATGATTAGAGTAAGTATTTTAGTCAAGCCTAAAATATCCTATTCATCAGCGATAACTTTCATTGCTCAAAGAGGCCTTCACTAAATACACCTAACAATCTTGGATTAGCTGAACTCATTAGTGTAGTGTTAAGTGAAAAATCTAAAGGTTTTCTCTTGCTACCATTGTAATTCTCAACCTAAAACAACAAGTGCTCACACCTTGCAAAATGTACTTGCATGATCATATCTAAAAAAAGAGAGAAATATATTGAATATCTAAAAGGAAAATTAGGTCATCCAAGGAACTCTATTGGGTCTATGGACACTTGCTGGAAGTGGGGCTCTACTTGGGAGAATTACAAAGATAACCTTGTCAGGGTTATGGACATCTGCTAGCGGTAAGGCTCTATACAGGTTGGCTATGAGGGTTAAACCAAACTATGTAGCTTAACACTTGTCACTATCATGTTCAACTCATCTACAAGAATTAACCACAAGCACACTTGACTCCTTGCATATTGGTATATTGATGAACATAATATCATTCATGAAGATTAAGATACTCACATCTGATAAGAGTAAGAACTTTATGTTTGAACTTGTCTTCATCTCTAGAATTGTTTGAATTTTGTTGTTTTCTTTGGTGGAAAGTTGTGTGTTCACACAACACGCCCCATTTTGCCTCAGAAAAATAGGGGGCCCAACTTTTTACTTGCTTGTTCCCTTGTTTTTGGGTGGTGTAGTAAAATTTAACCTTGGGTGCATATCGGGATGTTGTCTTGTGAATGTTTTGACCTCAGGATCTTGCTTAAATTTCAAACTTGGAATTTGTTATCATTAAAGAGAATAGAATTCCAAGTAACTTTTCTTTTTGAAGCACCCCAAAGTTTGCTAAATCAAGAAAGTTACGGTTGGTCAAAGTTTGGTCAATGGGTCGTCAGGATATTTACATAAGTCATCAGGATATTAGCTTAATATTCTATCATTCAATAGTATCCAAACATCTAATTTGAGAGAGTTGGTTAGTTGAATGTTGAACCTTGGGATATTACATAAAATCATAGATATTTCATAATATCCTGATCTCCACTAATATCGAGATGTCAAAGTTAGGTCACCTAGTCCTTCGAATGTCATGATGGGTGGATATTACTTAATATCCTGATTACTTTTAGATCCTGATCCAGATGACATTACATCTTAGCCTAATGAAGAGTGATTAACATGCTTGTGTCATCAAGATATTTTATAACATCCACATTTTAACTTAGTATCTGGGTCATTTTAGTATCCATGTCCCGATGACATCTCTTTACCTCGACACAATATAGAGAGGGCATGCATGCTTACATCATCAAGACATTAAGCCATGAGGATACTTCACATTCTTAACATCCTAATCTTATCATAAGATCCACATACTGATCACGTCATCTGATTATTGTAGAAACTAGGAGCCATTGTTTGCTGACATCATCTAGATATATGAACCACATGGATATTTCATATTTTAATATCCTAATCACTCAGGTATCCATATTGTTGGTCATGATGTTAGTCATAAACAAACATAGAATAAAAATACACATTAACCTTTATTCATCTTGAAAGATACAATGAATTCAAAGAATTCATGATCCCACGTCTCCGATGATTAGGTATTAATCTTCTGACGTTACTCAGAGGTTGATATGTGTTGCTATTTCCATTTTGGGGCCTTACATAGATCTCATCTATAAGATAATGTTTCCTGTAATGATGATGCATAGATAGTTATTTCACACAATATATGTTTCGAATAGGGTGTCTATCTTTAAATCTTTGCATGACATTTATCATCTTGACATGCTTTACCCTCAAATATGCTAAATATGTTCAGTTATCTATGGGATATCTGCATATTTGTTATTGTTTTCTTAAGATTGTCAATTATTTGCAATTATGATAGTGAATTGTTCTAAAATTGAAAGAAATATTTCAAATTAATGTTGAACCTTTAGCTATTGATCCACATACACACTTGATACTATCACTAAGAGAAGAAATCAAACCATATGTTCACCAAGATGTTCCACAACTAGATACAGTTGATGCAAACTTCAGAGGATGGTGAATGAAAACAATACATGCAAAATGATGAGCACTCCAAGGGACACAACAAATCAAAGCACATATCCAGAATTTAGACGTAGATTACTCAAGATTTACGAAGATTTGTAATCAAAATGCTCTTCTCTTTCATTAAGTATGCAAAAGACATGTACATATACAATAACTTTGAAATGAGTCCTAAATACTTCAGCAAACAAATTTAAATTAAGTTTTGAATGTTCAAAATAAGGGATTCTTGCACCTCTTATAGAGCAAGGTGAGGGAGTCATTACAAAAATGATCTATGATCAACATTTATCTATGAATATCTACGGTGAATATTCTTCTTTGACTTTGTTAACTTCATCACATGGCACAAGTTGCCAGTTGGCAACCATCTGAGATACTTATTTTCACTAAGTATGAGATTCTAATATTTACTTTATGATGCATCTTCATCTATTCATCAGATCCATGCCCTTCATCTTCATTGTTAGCAGCATTAGGATTGTCTCTCACCGTATCTTCACTATCATGATGACTGTGACCTTGTATATGAGCCTGCATAATCATCCTGACATTCTCATACAACTGTACTATTTTCTCTATCTCTCCACCATCCTCAGTTCTTGCTTTGATGATGGCATGCTTATGCATTTAATATTTACTTCCAATATCCTCCAATTCATTCCTCCTGTTGTTCAGTGTCTCATTATAATTTTCCATTTTGACTTTGATTCTCATCATTTTATCCACGACTTCCTCTGTCAAGTGATTTAGTGGATCATCTGCCACTGGTTGGAAGTTATTATGTAGAGCTTTGATTGCAAACTCCTCATCTTGATTTTCTATCTTCCCTTCTACCTTCCCTTCTAGTGCTTCCAAAACCTCTGCCTCAAAAGACATAATATTATGTAGCTTCATGATGATATCTCTTAGTTTATTATTGCATCTTTTAAGCACATCACATTCGAATTGGATGTCTTGGTACCATATGTCTATCAATAGTGCATTGTTATTATTCAGCACTTGTTTGTTTATGAGTATTTGAGAATTGATCCTCTTTATTTCATCTAGAGCATTCAATGTCTTCTCCAATTGAAAAGACCTTTTCCTTGTCTCCATTTGCAGTTTATCTACCTTTTTCCTAGAGATGCTTAAAGAATTCCACCTCTTCAAAGAGGCCTTTATTACATCTTCTGCTGCATCCAATGTGGATGACATCCACTTCCTTAATATGGATGAGTCATGTTTCATTAGATCCAATTTATTTACCTCCTCTTGGGAAATAGCAGTCAATGGGACTGCATGATCAGTTGAAGTATCCTCAGGGTTAGTTAACCCTTTTATGTATGTATGCAACTGAGCACTGTGCCTTTGTGTTGCTTATTTTTCTCCTTTTCTCTTTTTAACTTCTGAATCAATGAATCTATGATATCTTTACCTTCTTGACCCTCTTGGTCTTCATTAGCAAACCCCAAATCCACTATGCTAATCTAGAATTCATCTAGAGTAATCTTACCTTTCTCCTTATCCACAGTAGGGAGTGCTACTTGAGTTGTTCTTCTACCCATTTTAGGATCTCTTCTAATGGCCGAAGTCAACCTGGCCTTCCTCTTTGGTTTTATCAAGGTTTCTGAAAACACAGTAGATATATCAAATTCTTGTATTTCCATACCTGATTTAGTGCCAATTTCCATTTCTAGCTATTGAGGAATTTGATCTTTAGATCCTTGGTTTCCATCATCATAATGTTGATCACCTTGATCTTCTGCAAGCACATCTACTTTTGACGGGGAAGGTGATTTCCTTTTTTCTTTCTCATGATGTTCTTCATGAGGGTGATCTTTTGGTACATCCTCGTGACAGGGAGCTCCTTCTTCTGAAGGATGATCCTGTTGATCATCTACATGTTTATCCTGACCCTGACCTTCTGCTTCCTCCACTCTTATTTCATCCACTTTATTGATTTCCTCATCTTGAGGCATGTTTATGTCTGGGAATATTATTTCATCTGTCCTAGGTGCTCTTGCTTGATCTTGCATCATATCTTTCTCTACACTTGATGCACATATTTCTTGAATTTTCAGATCATCATGACCTGATATATCTTTGTTACTCTCATCCTTTTCTTGGGCCTCCACTATCTTGGGTTCACTAGATGTATCTTGTCGTGATTGACCTAAATCTGGAGTGTGTATTTTCACTTCTGTCAACTTTATTTCCTCAGTTTTACCTACCTCATCAAGTGCATTGGCTTGATGTTGAGGACTTACATCCTTTCTATATGAGAGGTCCACCACTTCAGGACTAGTTACCTACTCAACTAACTCATCTAGCCCTATTTGCTACGTAATTTTCTCAGGGCTTCTTTCCTTTTCCTGCTCAAGTTGCCTCTCTACAAATTTATCTATTGATGGGGTCCCCAAGGGAGTAATGTAGGTGCTTGCAGCAGGTGTTTCCATCTATTGGGCAGTTAAATCCTTCAGCACATCATCATCAGATAAATCCACTGTTTCCTCTAATGAAATGGGATTACCTTGGACTCGCCTGGAGGCTTCCTTGGATTGCTCTTCTGCTTGTTCAGTCTTAAACTAAACAATGGTAGGAAGTGGTACATTGTGATGTAACTCCTTTCTAAAAACTTCACTACCTGCTCCTCTTAGCATAATTGGACTTTGTTTTATTTCACCCCTCATGGATGTTCTTGTTTTCTTTGGTGTGGGTGTCATCACTTGAGGTCCCTTTCTTTTCCTGGTGAGAGGTAGAACATTTTCTTCTTCAATTTCTTCTTCAAGAGGAATATCCTCTTCCATTTGTTTCTGTGAAGCTTGACCTTCTTCATAGGTCTTAGTAACATTGCATATGCCTTTTGGATTCTTTTAGACTTCTATTTATCAAATGGAGGAGGTGCAGATGATGCTGAAGCCTGTCCTGAAGTTGATGCTTCTCTTGATACTGACGGTTCTACAGCTTTTACTACTATTCTTTCAACAATGACCCCTTTGGGTTCACCTTTAGCTTTCTTGCCTCTAGGAGGTCATTTGCTTTGTTATTGCTGAGGTGGCAACCTTTCTCCTTTGGATTTCCTCTTCTCAACAAGGAAATCATCATACTGATCACCTGAGATTTCCTGTGTTTTCCTTTTGTTATCCACAGTGAGAGCGAGTCCTCTCTTCTTCAAGGCATTAATTTGGTCATTGACCTATGCTTGGGTTAGCTGTAATATCCTACCGGTGAATGGATCTAATGAAATATCCTCAGCTATAGTAAGGTCTGGTGCTGATATGGTATCATTATATATCTTTTTCTCCTCATATTCATCATCCATTAACTTGCCATCATCCTTCTTCAATTGCACAGGGACCTGGATACAGTCAAAGGTTCTGATTTGGTTAAGGGTCAGCCTTTGATATCTTCTTCTTCTGGCTTCAGCCTTATCTTCACAGTTTGCCCAAAAATCCTCAAGATGCCTTTAGTGGACGGGCCCTCCCATGATCTTCTGCATCCTCCCATATGGATCATACGATCTTATCAATGGGAAAGGCTGTAATTGCATCATTGTTGGGCCAGCTATGGCCTTCTTAATATTTTCAGAGTCTAGGCACATATACCAGCCCATGGTTACTAGGAACAATACTTGTGGAAGTTTGTTATTAGCTTTATATGCATCCAGTAATGTAACAACCTGCCTCATGAATTCCATCAACAATACTGCATCAGTTGGATATCTTGGGAGCATGAGGGGCTGGTCTACAAAGCCTTCAATCCTAATGTAGGAGAAAGTTGCAAACTGAATAAACCAGGCTCCATGCCTGTATATGACCTCTTGAGCTTCCATGCTCAGTCTCTTAGTTCTGTCCTCCTCCATGGTCCTTACTAGATGCATAGAGAATGCATCATTCACCAGTTTATAATCTTGGAGGTAGTTTACTCTTTGTAGCTAGGGATAGTGATCCTAGATGTGTGCATCATTGGTAGTGCCACCAATCCTCCCAACTATAGTCAAGGCATTAAATGTACCCTTGTATGCACATGCATAAACAAGGTATGAAGTCATGTAAAAAGCACATTCTGTACCCCCTAAGTTTATCAGTTGCTCATCTAGAGCATCACTTATCATTTTGGCCCATAATGGCTTGTTTTCAGTGTTTATGCACATCAGGATGATCCCATACATCCAATCCTTGAAATTTCCAACTGTTGGCTGGCCTGTAACCCAGCTAAGGAGGGCGATCATGAACTGATATTCCTCATCAAATTCAAATTTATATAAATGAATGAGCAGCTTGGCTGCGGCTGGATAGGAATTATTCTTGGTTCTCCATCTATACATCCTTTTCCTAACAGCTTTCTTATTAGCTTCATATTTTGTTACCAGTTTCTTCAGGTTCATGATGACAACATTCTTACCTAATGCAAACTGAACATTGTAGAAAGACTCTTGATGGAGAAGTCTGCATATACTCTATCATGTTTCTCTACCCTCCTTGTCTGTGGGTTATAGTTTCTAGCACACTCAATAACTAGCTCAGTAGTTTCCATGGAATATTGAAAACTAGCTGCATTCCACATCCTAGACACAAAAACGGATTCAAGCAAAGCATTCTCCTCTTCACTGTGCATCTTGTCTACCCATGTGGCCAGACTTGTATTCCCTTGGTGTGTGTCCCCTATGACTCCATACTTGAATTGCACACCTTCAAGCTATGCAAACATTGGCTTAACAAATTTAGCCTCAGACTTCATCAATCTCTTATCCACCATGATTTCCTGTAATGACGAGAATTGGTCTTACAATTTTTACTTCATCTTATGCATACATATATATTACATCTTTATGGCATCATGCATATGTTTATTCAACACTATTTCATCATGATTTATAGAATTCACAACCCCAAATCAATAAACATTATATTATCTAGATATGCAGAGAATAACAGTGGGAAGATTTCAATTACTCACCTGATGTGCTTATCCCCTGAATTATGCTGGTGATTACGGGAGGAATTCAAATATCGTTGTTGATCACGCACCCCATTCTCAGCAAGCTAAAGATGTCAGCAAATAGCTCATATAAGGGTTTATAGTCTCTGCTCTGTAAAAAATTCATTTTTATCGCAAGGTAGGTGTAAAATGAGCCTAGAAATTCACTTTTATCCTTCTCTTTAAGGCAAATTAGGGAAAATTAGGGAAAATTAATTGAAACAACAGTTCAAATCGATCCTAATAATTGATTTTCTACACAGAAATCTCTGGATGTTGCCAGGTGTGATCATCGCACTAACGATCGGTGGGAAGCACCTACCGCATTAATGAGCATTCAATGTCGCATAGTAAGGAGAGGAGGATGATCTTTCAAAATATCGAGTGATGTTTTGAATATCAAGCGATATTCAAAACATGACCATCCCTTGTAATATGACCATCTGCATCTTAGCGGTAAACCATATGTCGGTATATCAGGTTATTTTCAGACCATCAGGTCATGCTATAAAAGATTACGTGATGTTCAAAATATCAGGTGATATTTTGAAAAGGATGATGACCTTATGCATTGTTTAAATGACCTTTTCTCAAAATATCATGATGATGTCACCATGATATTGGTTTAGTCTATCATCAAAGTACTATGACATCATTGTCATGTTTTGTGAAAGGGTGATTTTAGGAAATATACCTCCGTGAGGTAAAATGATGATGACATCATCATCATGTTGATTTTCTTTGTTATCGAGATCAGAGGATGTCATCATGATAATGGCTTTTAGGGTGATATTTCAAGACTGGATGATATTTGAAAGATAAGGTGATATTCAAAATATCGAGCGATATTTTGAAATATCACCCTCGTGAAATACACGTTGTTGTTTGATGGGTAAGTATCACTACCATTTAAGTTTGACATTCGCAGGTCATGAACTGGATGATTTATCTAGTGATAAATTGGATCAGGGTGATCTTTTGTAAGATGACTGATATTGAGAAATATGATCTCCCCCTTTATGAATATCAGGTTTGACCAAGAATTTGACCGTTCATAACTTTCACACCTTAAGGAATATCAGGGTGATGTAAAAGGCAAACCCTCATGAAATTTAATGCTTTTTCCAAATATGAGGTTAATGTGTACAAAATAAAAACTCTAATAAACTAACCTCATGATGATGACTTACCTTAGCCTCCTATGCAGGATCATCTACATGACTTACTTTTACCAAACCTCCAGAAAGAAGAAAAACACAAACCAAGCCAAGCAAAAAGTTGGGTCCCTGTTTTGTCAAGTCAAAATGGGATGTGTTGTGTAACCACACAACAACTTGGCACCAAAGAAAACACAAAAATTCCAATGATTCAAGTGAGGTGATCACATCCATATATAGTATTCCAATTCTTTCTAAGTATAAGCATCATAAGCCTTCTATGTAATAAAGTTTCATCATGGTAACAATGCTAACAAAGGATCAGATGTGTGCAAATGATTAATTATCCTCATCTTGAAAGCAGGTTAAAAACATGAGTAACTTGTGTTAAGCTACATAGTTGGAGATCATCCCTCATAGCCAACCAGGATAGAGCCTTGCTGCCAGCAAGCGTCCATAGCCCCGACAAGGTTATCTATACAATCCCCCTAAGTAGAGCCCCACTACCAACAGGCGTCTATAGCCCCGGTAGAGTTACTTAGATGGCCTAATTTATTTATTTTTTAATTTTTTAATATTTTGATCTATATATATCTGATGTCATCATGTAAGCTTAGTATACAAGGTATGGTCACTTGTAGATTTAAGTTGGAGATTGTATTGGTAGCAAGGGAGTCCCTCTAGATTTTTCACTTAATACCTATACTTATGTGTTCAATAAGCCCAAGGCTATTAGGTGTTTCATTGTGAAGGATTCACTTTGGTTAAGAAATGGCACTATGATGAAAAGATATCATAGACCTGATCATGATACTTCTTATAATGAATCATGACCTATTTATAAATGTGACCTCATCACTTGAATCCTAACAATTTAATTGTTTTCTATGATGATGAGCTACATCATCTTGACTAACCAAAACAAAAACTCAACAAGCAAACTAAACAAAACACCAAAACAAAAAATGTACGAACAACTATACAACTATACACTATGATACACATGACTAACATGAAGTTACTTAGGCTTAGAAATAATGTTTGAAGAATTGTCCATTAACTGGTAATGGAATATCCTCACCTGTTAGGTTTTTAAGCCTAAAAGTGATGTCTCCTAATATCTCAGAAATTTGAAAGGGACCTATCCATAATCTATCAAAATTACCATGGTCTCCTTTCTTTTCATGGGCTTTATCCCACATCAGGACTAAATCTGATATCCTGAAGGCTTTAACTTTGGCTCTTTTATCAAACCAACATTTGACAACAGCCTAATGCTTGGCAAATTGATCAATTACCTGACTTCTTTTTTCTTCCAGGTGCATTAGCTAAAGCAACCTGACTTCCTGATTATTGTCTATGCCTAGGTACTCTTGGGCAAACTACAAGGTAGGAATCTTCAAGTTAACAGGGAGGATGGGATCTACCCCATACACTAAATGATAAGGTGAGTTTCCTAATGCAACCTTGTTTCTGGTCTATCTACCCATAAGGCATATTTTAGAAGTGTATTCCATTCCCTAGGGTTCTTGTCTACTAACTTCTTTATGATATTCAACAAATTTTTATTGGTGGATTCTACCAATCAATTCCCTTGGGCATAATAATTAGATGAGAACTTCAATATGATTCCATAATAAAAGGACCAACTTGATAATTTAGTTGAAGTAAAAGCAAAGTCACTATCACTTGCCAGGGCATAGGGAACCCCATACCTGGTGACAATATTGCTTTCCAGAAATCTGATGACATCTTCTGCGCTACAGGTTTTGCTGCTAGTGGCTTCAGTCCACCTAGTATAGTAGTCAGTAATGGTTAAAATGTACATGTGGCCTGATGATGATGGAGGATTAACCGGCCCTATGAAATCCATGCCCCATTGTGCAAATGGGTGTGCTTCCATCACTGGCTACAAAGGTTGAGTAGCATATCTCTCTCTGTTAGTAGTAACCTGACATACATGATTGAATTTAATATGTTCAAGAGTATCTTTGAAAATTGTGGGCCAATAATATCTTGCTCTAAGGATTGCATGTGTTGTTGCCAAGGATGACCCATGGGCTTTTCCAAACTTGTCATGTAGTTCTGATAAAACTTTGTTTGCTTCTAGCTTTTCTAAGCATCTCAAGTATATTCCTTCATAATTGTTCTTGAAAAGTACTCCTGCTTTCATCATGTACTTCTGGGATTTGATTTTTAGGGCTCTTCTTTGTGAAGCCTGCAGTCTTGGAGGACATCTTCTAGTGATCAGGATATGCTTGATATCTAAGTACCACTCTCCATTGTCCTTCCCATTGATAACATACTGCTGACTTGTGATATTTGGATCAATTTATGAGATCCTTTGGCTTAGGGCTTGTCCTCTTACCAGTTTCATGGGTGTGATCTCCATGTCATATTCTTGTAGGACTATGATCCACTTCACCCTCTTTTCACCAGGCTCACTCTGCATTAACAACATCTTCACTACTGCATTAGGCACTACATCAACCACTTTACTTCTCAAGATATAGTGCCTAAATGTCTTCACTGCTCTAACCAAAGCAAGAGCCTGCCTTTCAACATCTACATATCTTAATTCAACATCTTTGAAAGGAGAGCTCACGAATGCTATAGGTTTCTCTTCTTTTTCTTCATTTCTTTGAGTGAGCACTGCTGTAGAGGTATGTTCTAAAGCAAAGGAATAGATATAAAAGTCTCTGGTATAGTCTGGACTAATGAGGACAGGATCTTCAGATATAGCTTTCTTTATGTCTTCAAAAGCAGCTCTTGCCTCTGGTGTCCATTCAATCTTTGCATCCTTCTTTAGCATAGCATTTAATGGTCTAACTATCTCAGCGAAGCCAGTGATGAACTTCCTAATGAAGTTGATCTTACCAAAGAAAGACTTGAGTTCTTTCTTACTTGCAGGGAGCTGTAATTTCATGATGGAATCCACCCTGTCAGGATCTATGATAATCCCATTCTTAGTTATTGAGTGGCCCAATAACTTTTCTGTTGTCACCCCGAATATGCATTTCTTGGGGTTCAAGGATATCCCATACTCTTCACATTTTTTCAATACATTTCTGAGATCGGCTACATGATTGCCTCTCTCTTTTGAGAACACTGTTAAGTCATCCATGTAAATGACTATACATTTTCCTATTAAGGCTCTGAAGGCTATGTCCATTGTGCACTAGAATGTTGCTCCAACATTTATCAAGCCAAATGGCATGCGTCTATAAGAAAATATACCCCACTTTGTGGTGAAGGCAGTTTTCAGTCTGTCAATTTTGTCAACCATTACCTGATTATAACCAGAAAAACCATCCAGGAATGACATATTTTTGCTCCATTTACAATCTGTAGAACTTCATCTAAGGAGGGTAAAGGATAATTGTCCTTCTCTAATGCTCTATTCAGATTCCTGAAGTCCACACATAGTCTAATGTCTCCATTCTTCTTTCTCACTGGGACTAGATTAGCTACCCGGGTGGAATGCTTAACAGGAAATATGATCCAGGCATTTAGCAACTTTTTGACTTCTTCAAAAATTATAGGTTCAAGCAAGGCATTGACAAGCCTTTGCTTCTGTTTGAAAGGCTTAGCATCTGGTTTGAGAGGTATAGTATGAGTTATGACTAATGTGTCATATGTTTTTAACTCATCATAAGTCTATGCAATGATGTGGATGTAGTCTTTAAGTGCCTGAGTTATTCCTTCTAACTCTTCTTCTATGCAAACCTTACCAACTAGGACATTTCTTTTGTCATCATTTTGTCCAATATTCACTTGTGAATATTGCCCTCCATCAACCTTGGGAAGATCCTTCTGCTTCAAAATATTATCCAAGTCAAAGGCTCTTTCTAATTCAATCATACCTTTGGGAATCCTGTTGCTAGGTAGCTCTAATATTTCCTCTTCTTCCCAAACATGATCTTCCACACTGTTCTCGTCTATAATCTAAGCATTAAATACATCTCTATTGGAGATGAAATCTAGGATATGCTGATCATCATCAAATACCTAGAGATTAGTAACATTATCAGGTACTAAAGGCACTGATATTAGTTCCACTAAAAACCTTTTCAAACCTGAAATAGACAATGGCTCTAAGGCACTGGCAGCCTGGGCTAGAGCATCTTCTCTATGGTTCTATTCTCTGGGTATGTGGGTGATATTAAATGCATCAAAGTCTTCAATCAGGTCCCACATGCTGTGTCTATAGTTAGATAGTTTCCTATAATTACAGGAGTAAATTCCTCTCACCTGTCTCACTACTAATTCTGAGTCTCAGTAGACATGCAAAATTTTTACTTTTTTCTTATGAGCAAACAATATCCCGTGTATTAGAGCCTCATACTTTGTTATGTTGTTAGTATAGGGAAATTACAATCTATAAGCTGCTAGATAAGACTTTCCTGATGGATCTATGAGATCAATTCCTATTCTAGCACCTTGTTTGGATTTGGATTGATCAAATCTCAGGATCCAAGGTTTATCTTCAGCAGGAGACTTAGCTGAGCATTCTCTCTTCTTTGTAACTCTAGCAACTGTACCACCTGATATCCATTTTAACTTAGGAATTTCAGCCTTCTCAGATGTCATCTCTCCTTTCTTTTGTGAAGTTGGTGATTCTTCTTTCTTTTCATCATCAGCAGGATGATCTTTTGAACTAGGCACTACATGCTTCTTTAAAATATGCAAGCACAGAGAATAGGCAGTCTCTGAGTGAGGTACCTCATGCAATCTACACCATCCTTCAGTCAGTGCATCTTGTGGAAGTTTCTCCTGTTCTATCATTTTTTTAATTTCTTCTGATAAAAACTCTCAAATCTAGTCAAATTACTCCCTTTGTCATCATAAGATAATTCATAATCTGACTCCATCAAACAATCACTTCTAGGGGTGATCTTATTCTTTATGTTACCTTTTTCTTCATTGCAAACCAGAATTTCTTCTATCCTCTAGATAAAATCTTCACTCTGACTCACATCTTCTCCTGTTCATGCAGTAGATGAACAAGAATCAGTATGATCATCATCACTGCATATGGAACTTACCTCTGATGATGATGACGCTTCTCCACATGTTTGCTCCAGCTCCATCATTTCAATGCATGCTTCACAAGTTTTCTTAGAATGTGCTTCATCATGTAATCTACACCAACCATCAATCAAAACATCATGAATAGGTATATCTAATAATCTACAGTGTTCTACCTATTTAGACAAGTATATTTCAAAACTTTTGAAATGGTCTACTTCTATTTCATCTCCATGATCATCATTAGATCTTAAGATTATAGCATTATTATCATGAGGATGATCATCAAGATCATGATCATCATGAAAGTCATACATCAGGACCTCCTCTATTTTGACAGTCTGAGGTCTAATGGTATAAACCCCAGGTTCAACATTCACATACATGATCTCATTGTACTCTGTGATCATGTGTTTCATTCTTGGTTTAGCATCTACCCTTATCTAGTTTGGTATACCTTTCCAAGGTAACCACATATGACTAAAGTTAGTAGACATATATCCATTGAGGGTCTTGGACCAATCTCTACTGAGTAACATACCATATGCATTAGATATGTCGACTACCTGAATGTCAATATGGTATTGGATCCTAGGGTCTGATACCAGCTGCATGTGAATATGAGTCAACTCTTCTATTACATTCACCTTTGTTTTGTCTAGCTTTGTCACCTTCTTTATGGATTTGGCAGGATGCAATCCTAGAGCATTGTAGATAGACAAAGGCATGACATTCGTTGATCCTCCTAAGTCCACTAGACAATTATGTAGGTTTTTACCGAACATTTGTATGGTTAGAAGGAATGGAGGTGATTCACTTTTATCTCTGTACAAGGTCATGTGAGATGTCTCCACAGCTTGAATGGTAGCTGGGACTTTAGTTTTAACATTATTATCTTTGACAGCATGATCCTTACCTCCAGACTGACCTGATGGATGAATATCCTCTTTAGGAGCAGGATCATCTAGTGATTTCATAAATGCTTTTTTAATGGCTGGAGTTTTCAGCAATTCTGAAAAGGATAGGCTGATTTTGATCTTCTTCATCTCATTTGCCAAATAGATGACTAGTTTGTCAGACTCATGAGGCATGTTAGTAGTTTTCAAGGCTGTATTTTGTGGAGCTAGATACTGAGCATTCACCTTGGGGAACCCAGGGTTATTACTAGCTTTAGGATCAGGAGGTGTATTGAAGTTATTTGGAAGTAAAGAAGATGTCAATGGACCAGTAGGTCTATTGGCATTATTTCTCAGGTTGTAGTTATGCTTACCAGGATATTGCTGTTGGTATGCATGTACCTCCTCATGTTCATTTGAAGGCTCATTTTCATCCTCAAAGGGGAATACATAATTTGTTTCAAAGGCCATGGCTGATTCTTCACATGTTTGGGTATATTGCTGATGAGGTGACATAGCCTGCTGATAAGGCTGATTAGTATAGCTTTCCAATACTAAAGTTGAATCATATCCATAGGGAACAAGCTCATTCCCTTCCACATGATGTGGACTTCCAGAAGTGTTAGACACTTTTGTCTGGAAAAAGCTTGCAGCAATTTGAAATTGGGGACAGTCTAGCTCTACATGAGCATTTGTATTGTGTATCCTACACCAGTTAGTGAGGGTTGCCTTAGCAAGATTAACTCTGGTAGTCTGTTTAGCTTCTCCAATAAGTTGACTATCTAAAGGTGATGGTAAGGAACCATTATTTGGCCTAGAGTTCCATACTCTGGGTGGTCTAGAGGAATTGTTATTACCACTATTATTGTTGTAGTTATTATTGTTATACCCCCTATTAGGGTAGTTTGGTCTATCATTGTTATAGCCTCTATTCTAGTTAGGCTAAGAGTAGAAGTTTTGGCTTCTTAAATGAGTGATCTGAGTTGTAAGCTTCCTTAGCTAAGCTGATATTTCTTTGATCTCTTCCTTTTTTTCCTAAGCCTTAGCTACTACATTTTCTGTTGAAGGCTTGAAAAATGAGGATCCATTATTATTCTAATTATTCTAGTCTATAACCTAAGGTGCTTGGATTTGTCCAGGATACTGCATCATTTGGCCATTTCCATTTGGAGGTGGCATTATACTCAATGGAGGTATCTACAGAGATGCCGTCATCACAGCCAGAGGCATTGTGGCTCCATTATACTATGGCTAGGGAGGATATCCTGGATAACCAGGAAGTGTAGGAAAGGCTATGTTTGGAGTAGCAGTAGGTACCAACTGCTGATTGACTTTAATGGCCTCGTGAAAAGCTCCTATTAATGTTGTGATTTCAGGATGAGCCCTCCTAATGAACATAGAAGTTAAAGGATCCAGGGTTGAATAATAGATACTCCTAGCAGCTACAACATATGGAGTAACTAACTTGGATAGCATTTTCTAGAACCTAGCATTAAAATTGGCAATAGGTTCTCCCTCAAACTGCTTAATTATGGCAAATAGGTGATAGTTCATTGAAGGATCAATAGGTACTTTGAACCTATCAAGAAAGGCTTTCTCTAAGACTGCCTAGGAACCAACTGAACTTTGACTAAGACTAATGTACCAATTATATACTTCTTCCCCTAAGGAAAAAGGAAATAATCTGCATACAACGTCCTGATGCTCTATTCTAGCCCTACAGTAGGCTTCTTTGAAGGTTTTGATATGATCATCCACATCTTGATACAGATGATACTTTGGACAAAGTTTGTCTAGATTCTTTGGCAACTCATGATATGCAGTAAAGGTTAGGGGTGACTCTGCTACAAAGAATGACATTGCAATTAGAGGAGGTTGAGATTGAGGGATAATAGGCTAAGGTTGGACCAAAGGAGTACCCTGAGGAGATCATGTAGGTATCCATAGACCAATAGGAGTCACAGGAGAATGTTCAGATGAAGCTCCTGATGCACTAGACTCTGGAGTGTGATGAATATCAATAGTTCAAGGTCTGAACCCTCTAACAGGTAGTTCTTTAAAATTTCTAGTGGATCTAGACCTGGTATTTATCCCGTGAGCTAGGATTTCTCAATTTTGAGGAAAATTAGCTGGATTATTGCAAAGATTGGTTAGAATTCACCAAGAAGGAAGGTATTTATGGTCAAATAGCAGATCTACTTGGATATTTATGAAATATTTGCGAAAATAGTGCAAATATGAGGTGATATCGGGGTATGGTGACACTTGTAACAGGATGTCAAGTTTTCAAGCTATTTACCTCAAAGATTTGGGCAAATTTACATTAGATGAGGCCTATTTCTACAAATTCATGATGATCAGTCGTAAAGGTTGCAATATTTATGACTAATCTTGAAAACTTTGCACAGGACTAGCATGAATCAGCTTGAAACAACAAATATTTGCATCTAACTTGGAAATTTAGCAATGTCTGAGCATTACCTTACAGTCTTTATTCTCACTTGAAGTACTAATGATGATACTTTAAGGATGGGCCCTCCTTCTAGTGCCAATATATGTTGGTCATGATGTTAGTCATAAAAAAACATAAAATAAAAGTACACATTAACCTTTATTCATCTTGAAAGATACAATGAATTCAAAGAATTCATCATCCCAAGTCTCCGGTGATTAGGTCTTAATCTTCTAACGTTACTCAGAGGTTGATGTGTGTTGCTGTTTCCATTTTGGGGCCTTACATAGATCTCATCTGTAAGATAATGTTTCCTATAATGATGCTGCACAGATAGTTATTTCAAACAAGATATATTTCAAATAGTGTGTCTATCTTTAAATCTTTGCATGACATTTATCATCTTGACATGCTTTACCCTCAAATATGCTGAATATGTTTAGTTATCTACGGGATATCTGCATATTTGTTATTGTTCGCTTAAGATTGTCATCTATTTGCAATTATGATAGTGAATTGTTCTAAAATTGAAAGAATATTGAAAGAAATATTTCAAATTAATGTTGAACCTTTAGTTATTGATCCACATACACACTTGATACTATCACTAAGAGAAGAAACCAAACCATATGTTCACCAGGATGTTCCACAGCTAGATACAGTTGATGCAAACTTCAGAGGATGGTGAATGAAAATAATACATGCAAAATGATGAGCACTCCAAGGGATGTAGCAAATCAAAGCACATATATAGAATTCAGATGCAGATTACTCAAGATTTATGAAGATTTGTAATCAAAATGCTCTTCTCTTTCATTAAGTATGCAAAAGACATGTACATATACAATAGCTTTGAAATGAGTCCTGAACACTTAAGTAAATAGATTTCAATTAAGTTTTGAATGTTCAAAATGAGGAATCCCTACACCTCTTATAGAGCAAGGTGAGGAAGTCATTACAAAAATGATCTACGATCAAGATTTATCTATGAATATCTACGGTGAATATTCTTCTTTGACTTTGTCGACTTCATCACATGGCACAAGTTGCCAGTTGGCAACCATCTGAGATACTTATTTTCACTAAGTATTGGATTTTGATATTTACTTTATGATGCATCTTCATCTATTCATCATATCCATGCTCTTCATCTTCATTGTTAGCAGCATCAAGATTATCGCTCGCCATATCTTCACTATCATGATGATTGTGACCTTGTATATGAGCTTGCATAATCATCCTGACATTCTCATACAACTGTACTATTTTCTCTATCTCTCCACCATCCTGAGTTCTTTCTTTGATGATGGCATGCTTATGCATTTGATATTTACTTCTAATATTCTGCAATTTATTCCTCCTGTTGTTTAGTGTCTCATTATAATTTTCCATTTTAACTTTGATTCTCATCATTTTATCCACGACTTCCTTTGTCAAGTGATTTAGTGGATCATCTACCACTGGTTGGAAGTTATTATGTAGAGCTTTGATTGCAAACTCCTCATCTTGATTTTCTATCTTCCCTTCTACCTTCCCTTCCAGTGCTTCCAAAACCTCCACCTCAAAAGACATCATATTATGCAGCTTCATGCTGATATCTCCTAGCTTATTATTGCATCTTTTAAGCACATCACATTTGAATTGGATGTCTTGGTACCATATGTCTATCAATAGTGCATTGTTATTATTTAGCACTTGTTTGTTTATGAGTATTTGAGGATTGATCCTCTTTATTTCATCTAGAGCATTCAATGTCTTCTCCAATTGAAAAGACATTTTCTCAGTCTCCATCTGTAGTTTATCTACCTTTTTCCTGGAGATGCTTAAAGAATTCCACCTCTTCAAAGAGGCCTTTATTACATCTTCTACTGCATCAAATGTGGATGACATCCACTTCCTTAATATGGATGAGTCATGTTTCATGAGATCCAATTTATTTACCTCCTCTTGGTAAATAGCAGTCAATGGGACTGCATGATCAGTTGAAGTATCCTCAGGCTTAGTTAACCCTTTTATGTATGTATGCAACCGAGAAATGTGCTCTTTGTGTTGCTTATTTTTCTCCTTTTCTCTTTTTACCTTCTGAATCAATGAATCTATGATATCTTTACCTTCTTAACCCTCTTGTTCTTCAGTAGGAAACCCCAAATCCACTATGCTAATCTGGAATTCATCCAGAGTAATCTTACCTTTCTCCTTATCCACAGTAGGGAGTGCTACTTGAGCTGTTCTTCTACCCATTGTAGGATCTCTTCTAATGGCCGAAGTCAACCTGGCCTTCCTCTTTGGTTTTATCAAGGTTTCTGAAAACAAAGTAGATATATCAAATTCTTGTATTTCCATACCTGATTCAGTGCCAATTTCCATTTCTAGCCATTGAGGAATTTGATCTTTAGATCCTTGGTTTCCATCATCATCACGTTGATCACCTTGATCTTCTGCAAGCGCATATGCTTTTGACGGGGAAGGTGATTTCCTTTTTTCTTTCTCATGATGTTCTTCATGAGGGTGATCTTTTGGTACATCCTTGTGACGAGGAGCTCCTTCTTCTGAAGGATGATCCTGTTGATTATCTGCATGTTTATCCAAACCCTGACCTTCTGCTTCCTCCACTCTTATTTCATCCACTTTATTGATTTCCTCATCTTGAGGCATGTTTATGTCCGGGAATATTATTTCATCTCTCTTAGGTGCTCTTGCTTGATCTTGCATCATATCTTTCTCTGCACATGATGCACATATTTCTTGAATTTTTAGATCATCATGACCTGATATATCTTTGTTACTCTCATCCTTTTCTTGGGCCTCCACTATATTGGGTTCACCAGATGTATCTTGTCATGATTGACCTAAATCTGGAGTGTGTATTTTCACTTCTGTCAACTTTATTTCCTTAGTTTTACCTACCTCATCAGGTGCATTGGCCTGATGTTGAGGACTTACATCCTTTCTATATGAGAGGTCCACCACTTCAGGACTAGTTACCTGCTCAACTAACTCATCTAGCCCTATTTGTTGAACAATTTTCTCGGGGCTTCTTTCCTTTTCCTCCTCATCTTGCCTCTCTATAAATTTATCTATTGACGGGGTCCCTAAAGGAGTAATACAGGAGCTTGCAGCAAGTGTTTCCATCTGTTGGGCAGTTACATCCTTCGCCACATCATCATCAGATAAATCCACTATTTACTCTAATGAAACAAGATTACCTTGGACTTGCTTGGAGGCTTCCTTGGATTGCTCTTCTGCTTGTTCAGTCTTAAACTAAACATTGGTAGGAAGTGGTACATTGTGCTGTAATTCCTTTCTAAAAACTTCACAACCTGCTCCTCTCAGCATAATTGGACTTTCTTTTATTTCACTCCTCATGGATGTTCTTGTTTTCTTTGGTGTGGGTGTCATGACTTGAGGTCCCTTTCTTTTCCTGGTGAGAGGTAGAACATTTTCTTCTTCAATTTCTTCTTCAAGAGGAATATCCTCTTCCATATGTTTCTATGAAGCTTGACCTTCGTCATAGGTCTTAGTAACCATTGCATCTACCCTTTGGATTCTTTTGGACTTCTGTTTATCTAATGGAGGAGGTGCAGATGATGCTGAAGCATGTCTTGAAGTTGATGCTTCTCTTGATATTGATGCTTTTGCAGCTGTTACTACTATTCTTTCAACAATGACCACTTTGGGTTCACCTTTAGGTTTCTTACCTCTTGGAGGTCTTTTGCTTTGTTGTTGCTGAGGTGGCAACCTTTCTCCTTTGGATTTCCTCTTCTCAACAAGGAAATCATCATACTAATCACCTGAGATTTCCTGTGTTTTCCTTTTGTTATCCACAGTGAGAGCTAGTCCTCTCTTCTTCAAGGCATTAATTTGGTCATTGACCCATGCTTGGGTCAACTATAATATCCTACCGGTGAATGGATCTAATGAAATATCCTCAGGTATAGTAAGGTTTGGGGCTGATATGGTATCATTGTATATCTTTTTCTCCTCATATTCATCAGCCATTATCTTACCATCATCCTTCTTCAATTGCACAGGGACCTGGATACAGTCAAAGGTTCTAATTTGGTTGAGGGTCAGCCTTTAATATCTTATTCTTCTGGCTTCAGCCTCATCTTCACATTCTACCCAAAAATCCTTAAGATGCCTTTGGTGGACGGGCCCTCCCATGATCTTCTGCATCCTCCCATATGGATCATACGATCTTATCAATGGGAAAGGCTGTAATTGCATCATTGTTAGGCCAGCTATGGCCTTCTTAATATCTTCAGAGTCTGGGCACATATACCAGCCCATGGTTACTAGGAACAATACTGGTGGAAGTTTGTTATTAGCTCTGTATACATCCAGTATTGTAACAAGCTGCCTCATGAACTCCATCAACACTACTGCATCAGTTAGATATCTTGGGAGCATGAGGGGCTGGCCTACAAAGCCTTCAATCCTAATGGAGGAGAAAGTTGCAAACTGAATAAACTAGGCTCCATGCCTGTATATGACCTCCTGAGCTTCCATGCTCAATCTCTTAGTTCTGTCCTCCTCCATGGTCCTTACTAGATGCATAGAGAATGCATCATTCACCAGTTTATAATCTTGGAGCTAGTTTACTCTTTGTAGTTGGGGATAGTGATCCCAGATGTGTGCATCATTGATAGTACCACCAATCCTCCCAACTGTAGTCAATGCATTAAATGTACCCTTGTATGCACATGCATAAACAAGGTATGAAGTCATGTAAAAATCACATTCTGTACCCCCTAAGTTTATCAGTTGCTCATCTAGAGCATCACTTATCATTTTGGCCCATGATGGCCTATTTTTAGTGTATATGCACATCAGGATGATCCCATACATCCAATCCTTGAAATTTCCAACTATTGGCTGGCCTGTAACCCAGCTGAGTAGGGTGATCATGAACTAATATTCCTCATCAAAGTCAAATTTATATAAATGAACAGGCAGCTTGGCTGCGGCTAGATAGGAACTATTCTTGGCTCTCCATCCATACATCCTTTTCCTAGCAGCTTTCTTATTAGCTTCATATTCTGTTACTAGATTCTTCAGGTTCATGATGACAACATTCTTACCCAATGGCAAACTGAACATGGTAGAAAGACTCTTGATGGAGAATTCTACATATACTCTACCATGTTTCTGAACCCTCCTTGTCTGTGGGTTATAATTTATGGCACACTCAATAACCAACTCAGGAGCTTGCATGGAATATGGAAAACCAGTTGCATTCCACATCCCAGACACAAACACGGATTCAGGCAAAGCATTCTCCTCTTCACTATGCATCTTGTCTACCCATGTGGCTAGATCTGTATTCCCTTGGTGTGTGTCCCCTATGACTCCATACTTGAATTGCACACATTCAGGCTGTGCAAACATTGGCTTAACAAATTCAGCCTCAGACTTCATTAATCTCTTATCTACCATGATTTCCTGCAATGACGAGAATTGGTCTTACAATTTGCACTTCATCTTATGCATACATATATATTACGTCTTTATGGCATCATGCATATGTTTATTCAACACTATTTCATCATGATATATAGAATTCACAACCCCAACTCAATAAACATTCTATTACCTAGATATGCAGAGAATAACAATGGGAAGATTTCAATTACTTCCCTGATGTGCTTATCCCCTGAATTATGCTGGTGATTATGGGAGGAATTCAAATACCATTGTTGATCACGTGCCCCATTCTCAGCAAGCTAAAGACGTCATCAAATAGCTCGTATAAGGGTTTATAGTCTCTGCTTTGTAAAAAAATTGTTTTTATTGCAAGGTGGGTGTAAAATGAGCCTGTAAATTCACTTTTATCCTTCTCTTTAAGGCAAATTAGGGCAAATTAGGACAAATTAATTGAAACAGCTGTTTGAATCGATCCTAATCATTAATTTTCTGCACGAAAATCTCTAGATGTTGCCAGGTGTGATCATCGTGCTAACGATTGGCGGGAAGCACCTACCGTATTAATGAGCATTCAATGTCACACAACAAGGAGAGGAGGATGATCTTTCGAAATATCAGGTGATGTTTTGAATATCGAACGATATTCAAAACATGACCATCCCTCGTAATATGACCATCCACATCTTAGCGGTAAAACATATGTCAGTATATTAGGTTATTTTCAGACCATCAGGTCATGCTATAAAAGATTGCATGATGTTCAAAATATCGGGTGATATTTTGAAAAGGATGATGACATTATGCATTTTTTAAATGACCTTTCTTGAAATATCATGATGACGTCACCATGATATTGGTTTAGTCTATCGTCGAAGTACTATGACATCATCATCATGTTTTGTGAAAGGGTGATTTTAGGAAATATACCTCGGCGAGGTAAAATGATGATGACATCATCATCATGTTGATTTTCTTTGTTATCGAAATTATATGATGTCATCATGATAATGGCTTTTAGGGTGATATTTCAAGACTAGATGATATTTGAAAGATAAGGTGATATTCAAAATATCAGGTGATATTTTGAAATATCACCCTCACGAAATACACGTTGTTGTTTGACGGGTAAGTATCACTACCATTTAAATTTGACATTCACAGGTCGCAAACCGGATGATTTATCTGGTGATAAATTGGATCAGGGTGATCTTTCATAAGATGACTGATATTGAGAAATATGATCTCCCCCTTTATGAATATCAGTTTTGACTAGGAATTTGACCATTCATAACTTTCACACCTTAAGGAATATCAGGGTGATGTAAAAGGCAAACCCTCATGAAATTTAATGCTCTTTCCAAATATGAGATTAATGTGTATGCAACAAGAACTTTGATAAAATAACCTCACGATGATGACTTACCCCAGCCTCCTATGCAGGATCATCTACATGACTTAATTTTACCAAACCACCAGAAAGTAGAAAAACACAAACCAAGCCAAGCAAAAACTTGGGTCCCTATTTTGTCAAGTCAAAATGGGGCATGTTGTGTAACCACACAACACATACCCATCCAACCAATGACATGATGACACATGTCCATATTCACATCTCTACTCGCATAGTGTCATCTGGATATCTACCTCAAGATATTCCCTAGAATATTCTTTAACCAGATTTTCCTCATACCTGCGCCTTTTTGCATTAAATGCTGCAAAAGATCGTTGGCATTTTAAATTTAAATGCATGTCAACAGACACTTAGGGTTATCTTATGCAATCCGCTAATTCAAACTATCAAATCACATGGAGAGGATTACTTAACCATAAATGTTCAAGGTAAAAAGGATTTCTCTCAACCTAATTGACACAATTACAATTTGAGAGCCCTAATTTCCATTATTAAGAGCTTGCTACAAACCAGAGCCTAGCTAGGAAGATGTAGTTACAGAAGAACCTTTCATCTGAAGCTTTTACCCCAATACCTCTAGATTTGTAATAGGTGAATGAAGTGTATACAGGTATGTATAATGCCCTATCCTTCTGGTTATGTTTATAAAATCGTATCATAATTAATTAAAGAAATGGTAACTAGAGAAAATTGATAATGTTTATACGCTATACATAGCATTCATTCAATTCATGAAATTTATATATATTGCTAGCTTGGAACATAAAATCAGTAGTGTACTAACCCTAGATAAATGTATAAGCTATTATTTGGAACTGTATATTCAAATTACAGGACAAAATGTCACATCCACACATAGACAAACTAGATGTAGAGTTCAAATTGGCCTTGTTCCCTAAATTGTGCAGTGTGTATAGCAAGTTGGGATTCACAGAGGATACGCATTGTGGGAATACAAACATCAAAGCATTCAGAGCATGAATTGATGCACAAGAAGATGATCCTGTTCTACAAAACATAGTGTCATCTAGTTTGTTTCATGCTACTAGATTTCCATACTCTAGAGAGGCCTTTGACTTATTGGCTGAAGTTGTATTGCCTTATGATGTTAGCACGAGGAGAATAGAGAAACAAGAGAGATTATATTTAGATTTATCTATAGATGGTATTGCTGAGGTGTTCCATTTGCCCACCTCTGAGATCATGTATGTACCTGACCTGGGTGCACTAGACAAAGAATTTGAGGCCAATGATAAAAAATATAGAAAAGTCATATACCAGGGATGGAGACACCCAAGTAACACAACCAGAGTAGTTGCAAAAATGGTGGTACACTTATAGAAATTTTACTTCAATGAGGAAGTCCAATATATAATCTTCATGCTAAGTAGAATGAATGGATTAGTGGATCGTGGGGTCTTTAAGCAATGGATGTTTAGGTTGATAGGAATGGTAGTTGGATATAATCCAAAGAACACAAATATCTAGTGGGCCAAGATAATTAGTGACACCATTCATGACCAGCTGGTCAAATGGAAAGAAGGAAAGGGGATGATCTTCAGAATGACATCCTACTTAGTGTATGCCTATGCAGTGAAGGGTACATTCAATGGGCTATAGACTATAGGAAGGATTGGGAAGTTACCCAATGAGAAAACACCCTAGGAGCATTATCCCCAGATAGAGAGGAGACTCTCAATACACCATTATAAAATGGTTAATGATGCCTTTTTGATGCACCTAGTCTGACTCATGGAAGGGGACAAGACAAAATGATTATTAGTCGGTGCTACACAGGATATTAGATGAGGGATGATGTGCTACAGGGTGTCAAAGTACCCAAGCAAAGTAGATATCAAAGCCTTCACATGAGAGGTGCTATTTCACCACCAATAGTAGCACCATCGGTTGATCCACATGTAAGTGTAATTAAGGAACTCTAGCATGATGTTCCTGTAGAAACCATAATTAAAGTGAAGACTGAGATGGCACAAATGACCAGGAGCTAAGATGAAGAAGATGAAGCTGCAAAATCCCTTCCACTGATCCAAACAATTGGCTTAACTGAAGATGATGTGGTATAGGATATCACAAATCACCCTATCAAACCTATGTTACAACACACAAAAGTAAAAGATAAGGTTGATATAATAGGGGAATCACATGATGAAAGAAGAGGAAGGGAAGAAAATCTTGAGGTAGAAGTGCATATGGGGTCCCTTGACACATTAATTAAAAATATGACTAGTCTGGCTATGGTGGACTTGACTTATGTGCCTAAATAGAAAAATACTGAAGAGGAGGTTATCAAAAATGATAAGTCTCAAGAAGAAGTCCTTTTAGAGGTAGGTGATAAAGATGAGAAAGTACCAGAATAGGTGGAACAACCTGTTATCCTAACAAATAAGTCTAAACAAAAGGAAGTAGTGGAATCACCTACTTCTATAGGAAGGAAAGAAGATGAACCCAAAGAAGGTATTCTTTAGGATAATCCAGAAGAGAAAGACCAAGAGGCCAAAACTAATGAGATCATGAAGGAACATGAAGATCCAACATAAGGTAATCAACCTCCTGAAAAAAGATAAGAGGAACAATTGCATGAGGAGGAAGATCTAGATGCTAGAAGTGGACATTAAGAAAAGGTACAAGATCTAGAGGATCAAGAAAAAGAACAAGATAAAGGAATTCAAGATGCTCAAATCGAGCAACCAGATCAAGATAAAGGATCACAGTCTGATGTTTTGGCTATAGTCACTTCAGAGGTAAGTCAAGAGAAGGTACAAAAGGTACCATTTGATTTCAAATCTTTGTTTACAATTGATTCTGCTAAGGCAAAATGGAGAGCTAGGACAATCTCTAGCATCAAGAAAGATCCAAAAATTGGGAAAAGGACAACCCAAGTTGTTGTGCCCACAGTGGACAAGGCTAAAGGTAAAATTAGGCTAGAAGAATATCAAATAATCCAGATTGATTTAGGCCATATGAACACTGAGCAAGAAGCTCAAGAACATCTTTAGAGGGCTAAAGTAGTGGTGGCTAAAATGAGGAAATTTAAAGCTAAAAATAAAGAATTGAAAGAGTAGATTATATAGTTAGAGCAATTTGTACAAGGATTAGTGAAACCAGATAGTGTGACATCCACCTTATAGACTACTAAGAAGCCTTCTTCATTGACCCTAATAAGTGAAGAGGAGATTGCTGGTTTGGAAATTGAGAAGCATCAATCTTACATCATGGACGAATGGTTCTCTAAGTTCATGACTTCTGGAGAAGAGATAATAAGGACTTCCATGTCCAATTGGGACACATTGTTTAAATTAAAAGATGAAATTGATTCTTTAAGGAGTGAATTCACTCAAAAGATACAAAAGTGCAATTATGCAATGGCCAGACTCAAAGGAGCCAAAGCCATGACAAATGATGAACTATTAAAAAATAAAGTTGTCACCAATGTAACTCTGCCACTGATAGATACATGGATGGTAGAGGTAAAATATGAATTGAATGTGCTAAAGGCTAATACAACTGAGGTAAGGGATATTCAAACTAAGGTCCATGATCTATTAGCTAATAAATTGAGGATAATAGAAGAATTTTCAGAAGATGCCATCACCGAAGAGGTAGTGCTAGAAACAAATGAGGCCATTCAGCTCTTTAGGGATAGATTTAAGGAAGTATATGAGCATCCAAGGGAGCTCTTTACAAAATATGTAATGGATGAAATGGTTGAGCTAAGTGTGAAAGTAAAAACATACAACATAGAAGAAAATAACAAGACATCCATATTGGAGACCTTAGAAGAGAACATAAAAGAATTAAAATATGCTAAGTTTTGAGACACCACCCTCGGCAACTTTCAAGTTGACACTTTTGTACAAGCATATGATGCTTACAAGAAGGTGGACACAGGGGTGCCAATGCATGAAGAAAATATATCATGATGAAGAAGGTATGGTATCAAGTGTTGTCCAAGGAGGGATTTCTTTTGTCATTTTGTTGCTTATGGGCTCATTGAGCAATGAAAGAACATAAAATATTCGAGAATACTAGCTATACTCCACTAGAAGGTTTCCAACTAGCAACCCATGCCACATGTCTTTTGGGTTGACTTAGTCAAAGACATTATGAACCATTGATCTTAATGGACAAATCTTAATCACAAGATCTTTTCTAACCACCTCCTCTTCTTGTTCTATAAAAGGGGATGGAGTGCACTTTGTAAAATATTCAGAAGCTTAATTGAGATTCTATTGCTGAAATGTTAAGACCAACTCTCAAAGTCAATTTGTAAATATATACTCTTTTGCATACTTAATGAAGATGAAGTCCCTTTGATTACATACAATCATAAACTAAGTAATCTGTGAATGAATTATGGACATGATACTTTGATTTGCTCCATCCCTTGGAGTGTATTTTAGTTTGTGCATGTTGTCTTCATTCCTTTCCTTTGAAGTTAGCATCACTCATATCTAGCTATGGAATGACCTGGTGCAATATGGTTTGATTTCCTTCTCTTCTTGACACTATCAAGAGTATATGTGGACCAATGGCTAAAGATTCACTTACTTTAAATAAAATTTAGAAAGCATAAAGTTCAATTTCTTTAATTTCATCTAAATCATCATCATAATTGCAAATACATAGAAAATAATAAGAAAATACAAAGAATTATGTTGACATTCCATTGATAACTAAATATCTTTAGCATATTTGAGAGAAGTGCATACAAAATGGCAAATATCATGAAGATAGATGTGACTAATGATAGTAATCATGGAAATATATGCTTATAGGCACATCATTTGAATAAATTTATAGTGCAGAAGTGAAACCTAGATAATATGAGTGATATGCAGAACAATTGATCAAACTTCCATAAATATCTGCATCATTTGGTTAAATACAATAGGATTTAACCTTGTTTGTTAAGAAATTCATAGAAAGCTAGTGAAATAAAGCTTATCTAGACACAAATTTCTCTAAATCAGAAAAGTAAGGCCCCTGATTGGAAAATAGCAGTGCACATCAAACCACTGAGTAACATCAGACAATTATGAACTAATCCATGGAGACTTGGGATTATGAATTCTTTGAGTTCATCATATCTTCCAAGATGATAAAGGTTTGACATGCATTTCTTTATCTATGTTTATTTATGAAGAACATCATGACCAACAATTCTTCTTCCATATAGGCTAATCTTCCACTATTTTCTATTCTCTTGCTTGTACTCCCCTGATTACATTCAAATGCTCTATGTCCTTCACTTCTACACTTAAAATGAGTTCCTCTAAACATTCTCCTAACCAGTCCTCTTCCTTCTCTTCTATATCCTTCACTCTAGTATGGACTAGGGTTTCCTCCATGGTAGAAAGTTTTGTCATCTCTCTAGTATGCATTGTTATCTTTGTCTTCCTTCTTGAATGCATTCACTTGTCTATTCTGCTCCACATATGATCTTTCTCCTTTGAAAAATGTTCTACCTCTTTGAAATTTACATCCTCTACCTCTTTGTCTTTGATCATTTATCTTATTCAACTTTTCTTCAACTTTCAGGGCAAACTGATATCCTTCCTCCAAAGATGTCATCCTTACCAAACTCACTTCTTCTTGAATGTTCAATCTTAGTCCATTGATGTATCTGGCGACTTTCTCCTTTCTTGTTTCACTATGTCCTATCCTTATGATCATCATATAAAATTCTTCAGTGTATTCCTTCACAAATTTCTCCTTTTGTCTTAGGTTTTGCAATCTTTTCAATAGTTCTAACTCATAGTCAGCAGGTATAAATTGATTCTTCAAAATTTTCACCATCCTGTCCTACTTTGTAATCTTTTCTTTTCCTCTTCTATCTCTATCCAACTAAACTTCTTTCCACCATATAGCAGTATGTCCTTTCAACTTTGTCTTTACAAATTTCACCTTCTCCAAATCTTCAACTTCTTCATATTCAAAGTATTCACCCATGTCATTTATCCAGTCAATCAAATCTTCAAGATTCAAGTTGCCAGTATCATTTGGTATGTCAAATCTAGGTGTTTTTCCAATCTTTGAAATAGCTCACAACATCTTGACTTGGTTTGATTTTTCTTCTTCATCTCCTAGGGTTTCACCATTTTGATTAATGAATTGAAATTCTTCATCATCGCCACTTTCAACATTAGGTCTAGGTGTAAGTCCTCTTTGCCTATCTTCCTCAATAGAATCCAAGAGAACTCGCATGGTTTTAATCATCTCCATCATCTCATCCATTCTACTAGCCATTGTTCCAACAATAGGGATTCTTTTCAGTGGCATTCTTCCTAGGATCAAGTGTAACTGCCTCAAATTTGGCGATCGAGCTACAAGGTGACAACTACCTCACAATAGATGATCGGTTGCAACACAAGTAACTTGCCTTGGATTTACTGATCTATCCACAACAAGATCTTATGGAATTCCTTCACCAACTTCACTCAATTTTCTCCCAAAGATTTGAACTTTCACTTTGATACCACTTGGTGCAGTCACAGTTAGCAAGGTCCACAAAGTGAACTCTCTAGGTTGTGTACCTAGAGTAAACATAATAGAAACAACTCAAAGAAATAAAGAAAATGTAGATTCAATCATTTAATATATCATAGGATCTAAATAGAGGTTGGCTGGCAACATGCATGCTTACAATTAGGGTTCATAGGCCTGACTACACACTTGCAAAATATGCACAAGATATAGCTTTGAATCTCCTTCCTGAGAAATTCAAACTATCAACTATCACTATGTAATTCACTACTTTCCTAGGTATCTATTACATCAATATATATCATCTTCAAAACATAAGATTCCTCTATGTCAGCCAAGGAAGGTCACAAACTCCAATTGTTAGGGATAGCTGACAGAAGATATCAATTAAATGCAAATAAAGATTAAATAGAGAAATGGAAATACACAGAATTAATAACAGTGAGAGACAAGTTTTAACGTGGTTCACCCAAACTCAGGCTACATCCACCAGACAGAGAGTCCAATATTATTATCTAGTAAATCAAACCGATTACAACCAGCAATGCCTGCAACTCAATACCGTTGCAAATGCTGCAATACCATATATCAAAACCCTAACCCTTAGCCGCTTTTATCAAGCCTTTTTTTGTCAGTTACAAAAATTAGGGGTTTCTTATGTCGGTCATAAAAAATAGGATTTTTTATGTTGGCCCTACCAATAATCTCCCCAGCGAGGATACATGGCTAGTGTATAGTACTTTCCTGATCAGTCACCACCTACCAACAATCTCCCACTTGGAGACTGATCAGGCTACACACCAAACAATCTCCCACTTGGAGACTGATCCTGGACAACACCGTTGCGCATGCAACTCCCACTAAAATAAACACCCTGGACTCTACTATTCTATTTTTATTGTTTTCAATTTAGAAGACCAACTGAAGTTGAAGAGGAGCTTAGCTTCTCCCTTGTCACTGCCTTTGTAAACATATCTGTTGGATTTTCATCTGTATGTATCTTTTCCAGCCTTAACTATCCATTATCCAACACTGACCGAATAAAGTGATACCTCAACTGTATGTGTTTGGTCTTTGAATGCAAAATAGAATTCTTTGCAAGATGTATGACACTCTGACTGTATGTATACAAAGAACTATTAGCCTGTTGTGTGCCCAATTCTTCCATGAAAGATTGTTGCCATATCATCTCCTTGCTTGCCTCTATTGCAGTGACATACTCTGCCTCTGTGGTGGATAAAGCAACCACCTTTTGCAACTGTGAGATCCAACTCACTGATATCCTACCTACAGTAAAGACATAACCTATAGTACTCTACCTGGTATCAATATCTCCTACCAAATCTGAGTCTACATAACTTGCCAAATCAGTATTAGAGCCCCCAAAACATAAATGTTTATTGGATGTACCTCTCAAATATCTGAGAATCCATTTTACTGCATTCCAATGCTCCAATCCGGGATGACTCATATACTTGCTTACGACTCCTACAACATGTGCAATATCCGGTCTCATGCATACCATGGCATACATTAAATTTCCTACAGCTGAAGCATATGGTACCTTGGACATTTTTTCTTCCTCCTCTTGTGTCTTTGGACACATCTCCTTAGTCAATTTCAAATGGCTAGGCAAAGGTGTGCTGACAACTTTTGCATTCTCCATGTGAAATCTCTGCAACACCTTTTCAACATAAGCAGCCTGAGATAGAGTCAATTTTCTATTCATCCTATCTTTGCAAATTTTTATACCAAGGATTTGTTTTGTTGCCCCCAAATCCTTCATATCAAATGACTGTGCTAACTGTTATTTTAACTCTCTTATGTGATCCATGCTAGACCCAGCTATAAGCATATCATCAACATATAAACATAAAATAATATAGCTGTCATTATCCAACCTCTTAAAATAAACACAATGGTCAGAATTACACCTGTTGTAGCCTTTCTTAGCCATAAAACTATCAAATTTGAAATACCATTGCCGAGGTGCTTGTTTCAGGCCAAACAAACTCTTCTTTAATCTACACACCTATTTCTCCTTACCTTTGACCTCAAATCCTTGGGGCTATTCCATATATATCTCCTCCTCCAAATCACCATGGAGAAAGGCAGTTTTCACATCTAGCTATTCCAAATACAAATCTTCAGCAGCCACAATACTTAAAACAGTACGAATAGAAGTCATCTTGACAACCAGAGAAAATATCTCATCAAAATCAATGCCCTTTTTCTGTGCAAATCCTTTTACAACTAACTTGGCCTTAAATCTTTTCTTACCTCCATCTTCCTCTTTCAGTTGGTAAACCCATTTGTTTGGTAAAGCCTTTTTACTTGCAGGTAACTTACATAATTCCCAAGTCTATTTTTTCAGCAAGGAGTCCATTTCTTCTTTCATAGCATGCTCCCACTGAACCTATGTATCCACCTGCATAGCTTCATCATACCCTTTGGGTTCACCAGCATCTATTAACAAAATAGAAAAAAAAGAGGGAGAAAACCTTTCAGGAGGTCTACTTAGCCTTGTTGACCGTCTAACATTCACTAGAGTTTGCGGTATTTCTAGTTACTATTGTGAAGCATGAGGAACCACTGGAACATCACTATTTGGAGTATCATCTAGCACCACATAATCTTTTTTTTTCTTCTTATGCTGCTGCAACTGATCTTTGTACAACACCTCATTGAATATAACATCCCTGCTTGTCACAATTTTCTGATTTTCAAAATCCCAAAGCCTATAACCAAATTCATCAATGCCATATCCAACAAAGGTACACTTTTTTGATTTTGCATCCAGCTTGGTTCTATTTTTAGAATCTATATGTGCAAAAGCTTCACAGCTGAAGGTTTTTATAAAAGAATAACTCACCTTCTTACCTGTCCATGCTTCCTCTGGAATACCATAGCCCAAAGGAACTAAAGGACCTCTGTTAATTAAATATATAACAGTGTTGACAGCCTCTGCCCACATATTTAAGGGCAGCCCAGCATGCAATCTCATGGTCCTTGCACACTCCATTATTGTCCTATTCATGCGTTCAGCCACTCCATTTTCCCGTGGAGTCCCTAAAACCATTTTCTGCCTACGAATTCCATTAAAGGAATAATAATCTTCAAATTCTTTGCTGCAATACTCACCACCATTATTAGATCTGAGACATTTTAATCTTTTATCTATCTCATTCTCAACCAAGCTTCTCCATTTTTAAAATGTTTCAAAAACATCAAATTTCTGCCTAAGGAAATAAATCCATACCTTCCTAGTTGTATTATCTATGAATGTAACATAATATCGAGAGCCACCAAGAGAAGATACCTGAGCTGGTCCCCATACATCGGTATGCACAAGCTCCAACTTTTTATTTTTCTTTTGCTTCCCATCCTTGAGAAAACTGACTCTCTTTTGTTTTCCATACACACAACTTTCACAGAAATCCATATTAATACATTTTAGACCTGGTAAAACTTTCTTAGAATGAAGTACCTTCATACCTTTTTCACTCATATGCCCAAGTCTGTTATGCCACAGTGTTGTTTCAGAACCTGCAGTAACTTTTCCAGTCTCTTCCTGCAAACCTGTAGCAACTGTTCCTGAACCTATTTGTTTTTCCTCTGTAACATCTAAAGTAGAAGGAACAATATGACCTATACAAAGATATAAGGTGCCTACTTTCACACCTTTTGCTACTACTAAGGTACCTTTTGAAACTTTCCAATTTTTATCAGTAAATGTAACAGTGCAACCTTGTTCAGTTAGCTGCACTGCTGAAATTCAATTCCTACTAAGCCTTGGAACATGCCTTACCTCTTGTAGTAGCCAATGATTCCCATTCTACAACTTAATCTTGATTCTTCCCTTTCCAACAATCTGACAGGGTTCATTATCTCCCAAATAAACCAGCCCAAAATCCCCTTGGACATAATCAAGAAAATAACTTCTATGGGGCATAGCATGAAATGAGGCCCCTGAATCTAAAACCCATGAATCATCAACATTATCTAGGGAAAGAATCAAAGCATCATCTTCAGATTTATTACTTACCACATTTGCTTCTTTATTGCCTTCTTGTTTGTCTCCTTTATTTTTCTGAGACCAGCAATCTTTCTTCAGATGACCTGGTTTCCCATAGTACCAGCAATCCTTCTATCCTCTGGTTTGGGATCTTTTGTCCCTTGATTTTCCTTGTGACTTCCCATGACTTTCAGAACCTTTTCCTCTCTCCTTTGATCTGCCCCTGCTTTCTGCATTCAAAACATTGCCTGATGTGGATCCACCTAAGCTTTTCTTATGAATTTCCTCACTTAGAATAACACCAATAACATCATCAAATTTTAGGGTATTTGAACCAGAAATAGAGTTACTAACCGCCATTACCAAACTATCCCAGCTTTTAGGCAATGAACATAATATCAAGAGAGCTCTAACTTGTTCATCAAATTTTACATTTAAAGAAGTCAATTGACTGATAATCATATTAAATTCATTTAAATGACCTATCATAGATCCACCTTCAACCATTTTCAAATTAAACAAACACTTCATGAGAAATACCTTATTTGAGGCTAAGGGTTTTACATACAATTTTTCCAAAGCTTTCATTAGACCATCTGTTGTCTTCGCTTCCATTATATTGAATGCCATCGATGGTGCCAGGCACAACCAAATGGTTCCCAGTGCCTTTCTGTCAAGAAGATTCCAATCCTCATCAGACATTATTGCTAGTTTCTTGGCTACTCCTTCCAACAGCATCCATAAATCCTTTTGATAGAGGTAATCCTCCATCTGCATCTTCCATAACTAATAGTTCTACCCATTGAATTTATCGACCTTCAATTTACCCTCGTCCGCCATTGCTCCCACTCAACCGTGAGACCTTCCTGCAAACAATAATCAAACACAACCCACTCTGATACCACTTGTTAGGGATAGCTGGCAGAAGATATCAATTAAATGCAAATAAAGATTAAACAGAGAAATGGAAATACACAGAATTAATAACAGTGAGAGACAAGTTTTAACATGGTTCACCCAAACTCAGGCTACATCCACCAAACAGAGAGTCCAATATTATTATCCAGTAAATCAAACCGATTACAACTAGCAATCCCTACAACTCAATACCATTGCAAATGCTGCAATACCATATATCAAAACCCTAACCCTTAGCTGTTTTTATCAAGCCTTTTTTTGTCAGTTACAAAAATTAGGGTTTTCTTATGTCAGTCATAGTGTACAGTACTTTCTTGATCAGTCGCCACCTACGAACACCGATGAAGAGCTATAACATGTGTACATGGATATGTCAAACCTATTTGAATAGAAATCCTTCACGAATGGATAGAATTGCATGCGGATCTTAGGAAAGGTTAGCCATGAACCAAACAACATTTAATGATGTGTAATTCAGCTCCACAAGTCATGAATTTCTCCATAGGTCTTCTCCTTTAGCTGATTATCTAAGACTGTCAGGATGCTCTATTTTGAGAAAACAGTTGATCTTCTGATAGCGATACCTTTTCAGTGCCTAATCCAAATGATATGATATTTGGATATGTTATGCATGAATGAATCTAGATGCTAAGTCTAGCTCTGCAAGATCTGAAATGCAACTATGATAGAATGTGGACCAAAATATAGAAACTGCTATTGACTGAACTGTGTGAACTAAACTAGAAAATGAAACAAACTGAAATGCGAATTTTTTTTTTATGCAAGATTTCTCTTAAACCAAGGATACTCCTACATCATGTGTAAAGGCTACTCACAAGTGGAAGGAATAGATTATGAGGAAACATTTTCTCTAGTTGCAATATTGGGGGCCATCAGATTATTCTTGGCCTTTGTAGCTCATAAGGACTTCAAAGTCTATTAGATGGATGTGAAATTTGCATTCCTAAATGGGGAATTGGAAGAGGAAGTATATATCGATCAACTGAAAGGCTTTCAGTTATCAGATTATCCAAATATGATCTGCAGATTGAAGAAGGCATTGCATGGACTCAAACAGGCTCCTAGAGCTTGGTATGCAAGGTTGGATAGACACTTACTACTTCAAGGATTTAGAAAGGGCACTACAGATAGCAATCTATACTTAAAAGTTTAAGAAGATCAAATCTTGATTGTGGAAGTATATGTAGATGATATAATCTTTGGAGTAAATGAAGCTATGTGCAAGAGATTTTTGGAAGAAATGTAGAAGGAATTTCAAATGTCAATGTGTGGGGAAATGAAGTTCTTCCTTGGGTTACAAATCAATCAATCAAAAAAGGGTATTTTCATTTTGTAGTCAATGTATGCTAAAGAAATGTTGAAGAAGTTTGGAATGGAAGTGTTGGTCATGATGTTAGTCATTCACAAACATAGAATAAAAGTTACACAACAACCTTTACTCATCTTGAAAGATACGATGAATTCAGAGAATTCATGATCCCAAGTCTCTGTTGATTAGGTCTTAATCTACTGACGTTACTCAGTGGTTGATGTGTGTTGCTGTTTTCCATTCAGGGGCCTTACGTGTTTCTGCAAAGTTCATCATCATTATCTTCAAATATCCTGCTCTGGATGTTTGCTCTGCATAAATCTCCAACAATTCTACCTCTGCACTGTGAATTTAGTCAAATAATGTGCCTACAGGCTGATATTTGCATGATTTCTATCATTATTTATGATTCTTTGCATGATATTTTCAATAATACATGCATTTAACTCAAATATGCTAATGATTTTCAGTTACCTACGGGATTTCAGCATATTTCTCTGTTCTGCTTGTTATTTATCATGATTTGCAGTTATGGTGATGAATTTATGAAATTAAAAAAAAAGGAAAAGGGTTAAAGAATGAGATTCCCAAAACTACCTGACTTAGATCACTGATTCACATACAAGCTCCCATACATGCAATGAAAAGAAGGAAACTAGAATCATACTTCACCAGGACATTCCACAAATCTGCATGATCTAGTGCAAATCTTCAAAGGAAAAGTTGACAACAATATGTAATGAAATGAAAGCGCTTCCAGTTGAACACAGCATTCACCAGTACATATCCAGAAATCAACAAGAAGATTACGTAAAATTTACAATCAGGATGTAATCTGAAACTTCATATCCATTCAGTATGCTCAAGAACAGGTATATTTATAGTGATCTGAAGAAAGAACCTTGACATTTCAACAATTCTATCCTCATCAGTCTCAGTAATCCGATCTCCTAATTGATTCTACAGTAATTAGCTTTTTTGCACCAGATGCGTCTGTGTATTCTAATGTATATCTCCTTTAATGTTCAGGATCTAGCCTTTATATAGAGCAAATGCCATAAAACGGTTACAGTGATCCAAGGATCAGGATCCTCTCATAACAATCAACGGTCCAGATGAAAAGCACGTGCTTCGTCAGTTGGTAAATGTACAGCTGGCACGGAATATTCCAGCATCTTTAACTTGATTCGGTCTCCAGCTGGCGAACAGCATATTTGACAATATCCTCCTTATTTCTGGTTCATGTTGCCTCCATGTGCAACTTTGTAATTATTAGCTTCAGCAGCAACTCTAACAGCATCATGACTTCAATGCTCAGCTTCAGCAGCATCATCATGACTTCCTGCAAGTAAACAGACAAACATTAAGTTCATCATCATGCGGATAAACAACAGGAAGTAAAACGTTTTATTAAACAAGCCCCCGAAAAGGTGCAGCTACAGGCAATCGGGCTCCAAATCAGTGGAAAATTATGCACTAAATGCATAAACATCTTCAAAACACCTGGGTCAACCATCGTTGACTGGGAAATCAACAATCGGGTCTTCAAATTTCCATCGCTTCATGTTCCCGCCCATTTTCTTGTATATCGGGTTCAAAATATGATCATGATGATCTCAAAATATACAAGGAAATAACCGCCCTTTAACCATCCTTCGAATCCGGCTTTGCATGCTCTGTTTGTATGTTTCGGGTCATCATCATCATATTCGCATCGGTGTGACCACATATGATCAGGGTGACAATATTAGACTTGGTCGATGGCAACAGTTATACCGACGCCAAAAATCATGATGATGCCCAACTCTATGTCTTCTATCTAGCCGCAGGATATCATGAAATATGATGCTCCTCCTTTCCGAATGCTCCGATGAAATATGATGGTGACGTCATCATCATCATGTCGAAGGAAAAAGGAGGATTTGGAATATGATCCTGCTGCTGAGGAAAGGAAAATGATGGTGACGTCATCGTCATATTCGGGCTGCATTAAAATGCAAAAGATGACGTCACCGTCATGTTTCGTTAAAATCAGGGGATAAATGTAATATCGGGTCACCTAAGGAAGATGATCGGGATGATGAATGTAGTATGACCCCCTTTTGCGGCCAAGGTAACCCTCTCGAAAGATCAGGATGATCATCATCATCATCATCATATCCGCACTAGGTGATTAAAAAAAATGATCCTGCTGAACGTCCAGATGACGTCATCAGGATATCCGGGGCCTTCGTTAAACTTAGAACATGACGTCATCGTCATATTGGCGAACAGGATCATGCCTTGGAAAATATCCTGCCGAAGGAGAAAGGTGATGGTGACGTCATCCTGATATTTGCTTCTTCGTTTATCAGGTCGGGATGACGTCATCAGGATATTTGCAAAAGGTTATATTTCTCGGCAGGAGGATATTACAAAATGTCAGGTAGACAAACAAGATCATGATGATCTTGACATCATGACTTAGGAATGGAATATCACCCTCCCCCTTTGAAAGATAAGGTGATCATCATGATCACGCAAAAGGAGATCAGGAGGATATTACGAAATGTGATCCTGCCTTGAAAGATCAGGATGATGATGATCACCAGGACTTTGACGTGCGCGTGCAAATTATGCAGATGGCAAATTTTCTAAGTAGGGTGATATTATAATATCAGCATGATATTATAATATCGGGTGATGTTAGAATATCATGATGCTCGCGATGTTTCCAAGGTCGCTTGATAGGTAAAACACACTATCACTTAAGATTGACGTCCGGATATTGGGACTGCATGATTTTTATCGGGTGATAGACCAAGATCATGATGATGACCTTTCGCGATACAAAAGACCGCTCGACGGGAAAAGCTTACTATGACTTAAAGTTGACGTCCGGATATTTCGACCTTAGGATATTATCGGGGGCGTTTCAAATATGATGATGATGATCTTCATACAGCAATTATCAGGTTTGACCAAAACTTTGACTGTGCATAACTCCCTCATATGGACGAATTTTTGGGTGATGTAAAAGGCAAACCTGCATGGAATTTCAAGCTCTTTCTAACTATGAGGTCATAGAAACAAAATATAAACTTTGACAAACTGACCTCATGATGATGACCAACCTCATCCTACCCTTCATGATGATGATGCACCTGGCTTATTTTTACCAAACCGCCAGAAAGCAGACAACACAAGCCAAGCCAAAAGTTGGGTCCCTATTTTGATAAGTTAAAATGGGGCGTGTTGTGTAACCACACAACAGGAAGACTCCAAACTTGTATGTACTCCCATGACTACTGTCTGTAAGTTAAGAAAAGATGATGAATCTCCTAAGGTTGATCAGAGCAAGTATAGATAAATGATTGGTGGATTGTTATATCTGATTGCTATTAGATCAAATATCATGCATGCAATCTATCTTGTGTCTAGATTTCAAGATGATCCTAGAGAATCACATGTTTTAGTAGTAAAGAGGATATTCAAATACTTGAAAGGCACTCTAGAGATTGTCCTATGGTAGCCCAAGGGTACTGATTTCTCCTTCAGTGCATACACAGATGCAGATTAGGTAGGATATCGATGATAGGAGTATAAGTGGTGTTGCCTTCTTTCTATGAAGCAAACTTGTCTCATGGTTAAGTAAGAAGTAGGACTCAGTATCATTATCTATTGTAGAGGCAGAATACATTGTAGTAGCTTCTTGTTGCACATAGGTTTTATAGATGAAGTAGACTCTGAAGGATATCAAAGTGTCATATGATGAACCTATTCCTATCTTATGTGAAAATACAAGTGCTATCAACATTTCAAAGACTATGGTGATCCTTTCAAGGACAAAACAAATTTGAGTCTAGTATCACTTACTAAGAGAAAAAGTTGTAGAGAATAAAATGAAGTTAGAGTATGTGCCTACCAAAGATCAAGTTGCAGACATCTTTACAAAGGCTCTCCCTAAGGATACTTTTGAGTATCTCTGAAAAAAGTTAGAGGTTATTGCCCCTCCTTCTCTTAACTAGATGCATAAGTCTGCATCTATCCAAGAAGCATTTCAAGATACATTTTTGGTCTTAGACTGATGTTGAAGGCTACCTCTTAGGGGGAGTAGGTAGTGATACTATTAATTGGTATAGTTAGATGGAGCATATCCTATGACCTTAAGGGGGAGAGTGTAGAAAAAGTCAGAGTAGGGAAGACAGAGTAGTCACTTACTGGTGTTGAAGTTGTTACCCTTTTCCATTGATGTCAAAGGGGGAGAGAGAGTTGAAGTAATTGAAAAACTAGTGTGCAGAAAGGTAAGAGTTGTTTCTGACATGGGAAGTATTATAGATTGTAGAGGTATTGATTGATTTCTTTTGGTCTTGATGGTTCTTTAAAGAACTGGTGTTGCCATCAATGACAAAGGGGGAGATTTTTGAAAAATTGGTTTTGTCATTGATGTCAACTTCCAGCAGTTGGTTCACTTGGTCTCCAAGTGCTTTTGAGAAAATTTGGTGAAAAAGGTGTGTAGTGTCAAAGAGGTACTCTTAGCATTATGCTCCGCATTTCCTCCTAATTGAAGAAATTATTGTGTTGTTTAGGAGTGTTAATAAAAGGTATTCAAAGGTGTTATATCCACAGTTTTAGGTTCTAGATCATGCAGAAGTGGAAGATGTGTTTGACAGAGTGTTTGCCTATATAGAAGACTATCTGGGAGAAATAAGATTGCTCCGCATTTCTCTGCATTGATGTTTCATGTCTTATGGATCTAGGAGAGTGCTTATATTATCTACATATACCTTTTCTTGAATTTTTTAGTGTTGGGGTGCTTCAAAAGTGTAGTTCTTGTGTCAATGTTCAATAGCATTGTATCTTGATATGCAAAATGAAGACATTCTTTATTTCAAGTGGCTGTGGCAGTATTGCAGAAGATTTGTATGATGTTGAATAATTTGGGAAGGTGTGTGAATGTTGTGGAGTCTCTCTCTCTAGACCACATGATAATTTTGGACGTGGAGAAGTGTGGATATGGTCATTAGCTAAAGGTTTTGACAACCTAGCTTAATAGCACCATGTGCATAGGTACGTCATGGATTGTGGATGTGATGAGTAGCTTTGTGATAAATATTTGAGTCCTAGTTATCCGTTGACACAGTTCACTTTCACTTCTTTCCACCGCGGAAGTTTTTAGTGCTATCCTTTGTTATGTTGCATGTGTGCAATGCATACACTTCATTAGGACCAACCTAATTGAGATAGGTCTTGGTTGTTGATGGTATAAATGCAAGATGAAATTGAATTGATTAAAGTAGCTAAGATGATGCGAATGTAAGTCAAGGACAGTGAATTGTATGTGATCTTAAAAGCCTATGACTCTAAAATACAGTGAGAAGAAGTTGTCTACATTTAATTGTGTTGTAAGTTGCTAAAGGCAGTGAGCCAAAGGTTGTGGATGGAAAAGGGTGTCAGTGGTGGATTTCTCCTATTGTTTTGAGACAATGAATCTATCTATAACAAACTCCTTGTTTCTTCTCTCTTCTAGGTAGTGAGCCCTTGGCAATGAGCTTATCGATTTTTGATATTGTTATTCATATATTTTGTAAGCTAATCCTCACCATGATTTTTCCCTTATTGGGTTTTCCATGTAAATCTTGTGTTCTCATGTGTTTGGATGTGTTTGCATTGATACTTCTTATGTTTGGATTCTTCTAGTACATAATAAGTGTTTGATGTTTTGAGGGTTCATGGTTTTAACATACAATTGATTCAACCCCACTCTTAGTTGTCATATGCATTTCAACTGGCTTGATGTGTTAAAATTAAGTCCCACATGAAAAATGACTATTTGGCATAATTAGTGAAATGTGTTTGAAGATCAAGATCAGTTGAAGAAACATGCCAATTGTCAAATCATAGCTCAACCACACTGCTCTACATATGAAAATCTAAATTTGAATTTGGACCATTGATCAAGGATATGTCAAAATGAAATCAGTGGCTATCACACCACATGCCATCCCATCACACCATTGGAACCCTTGAAGGAGATGCACACTATTACCTTTGTGCTCACTCGCTAAGCACCATTTTATTCTCGTAGGACTAGGTCCCACAAACCACTAGGTATACCATTGCATCAATGTAGGGAATATTCCTCCACACAATTCCATGGTACACTCCCGTAATGAAATGGGAAGTAAGCACATAACAATTGGTCCATCATGTAAGACTTTAGGCCTTCCACTTCTAAATCAACTATCACTGCAATAGTGCATACTCAACAAATCTAACAGTTATAGGACATGTGATGCCGCAATAATACTAGACTTATCCATCCAATCTTAGGAAATGTTTTCTACATAGAAAACCAATCGCTAACCTCATGGAGATAGTGGTGAATAAAGCTAAGGACATTATATCATCACGTAAACCTATGGTGACTGTGTGTCACAAGTCAACACAAAATTAGAACAAATATTCTACAAAAGGCTCAAGCTTGCAGTGTCCAAACTTAGTCATTCACAAGGCCTCAAACAAGGAAATTGTAAGAGGGGATCCACTAGTGTCTTTGGTTGAGGGCACATGACTAACTTAGTCATGGAGAGAATAACAAAACTCTAGGATGCAGACCATGTGCTAAATCGATTACTCTTTACCCTATAACTGCTTAGTTAGGAATTGATGAAAGGTGACTCAAATCTCCTTTTAAGGAACTGAAGACTGATTCAAAGTCAACTCAAACTTCCATCCTTTTACCAAGTCTTTGGTTGTCATGAGGTGGCTAGGGCCACCAAAAATAACCAATCAATACTTACCTCTATCAAATACCCTATTTTTCAGTAGACAAGCATGAACTCAATCTAGGAGCATCATATTCACCATTGTTATTAGGACAGTACATCATCATGCCTCCAATCATTTTATTATGCACTTTATTGTAAGAAATCAACTAGGTAGTATTAATAAGTGACAAACATAAAAAACATGCATCAGGTTGACCAACCTCATGTTTACAATATTTTTGGTTGAAAGAATCACCTCTGTGTAATGTCAAACCTCTCTTATACTGATCTATGGAATTGATATCCTAAGTTTTACCTTCATTTATCATGTCTAGATCAAGACTAAAATATTCATATGAAAGTTCTGATGACCCCTATTGGAACCAACATTCATCACATATCGATTCTAAATCAAGTGATTTATATGTAGCCAGTAGACTTATGCTTAGATTTTGCTCATTCCTCATCAAGAGATCATGTTCAGTGTAAGACACTACCACTTTTAAAGTACACTCCAATACTTATAATCTCATAAATATTTCATTAGGATATCACTTTCATAGTCAGACCATATTGAAAACTGATCATTTTCACAAATATCATGGGGATTACATTAGGAAGCTCTATCTTCTGAAATGTGTATACACATGTTATCATACTCAACCAAATCTACAAATTCTTCTTGGTTACATACCTCTTGAGACTCTTCTTTCTCCTAATCAATTTCTATACATTCTTCCTTTGGAAGGAACAAAGGTCTAAGGTATGATTCTCTCTATTGTCTTGCATGATCTATCTAGTTGCAACATTCCCTGACTTCTTGCAGGGGTTGTCTTGCTTGAGCAGCCAATAATTTTTCCTTCCTAGCTCTTTGCAACCATCCATTACATATCTCTTGTGTCCTTCTAACATCTTCCATGGTGTGATACACAAAACTAGAGCTATTATGGCTTGAATCTTCAATATGAGTATAATTATTAGGAGAGTTTTCTATCACCTCTATTGTATTTATATGCACATCTTGCTCATGTAACATGAAAACATCCAATTCTCCTTCATCTTTGGTATTAGAGAAACAAACTAATCTATCTTTCCTAGCATGTGAACCTTGAACATTACTACAAAATAGAATCTCATGTATGTCCTTTATCTCATCAAATATGTAACTAGTAGCTTCATCTCTTATGGGTTGATCACATCCATCATCTTCCTCATTACAAAATGTACTTTCATTTTCTATCTTAGTAGTGATATCATTCCCAATCACAAGGTTGTAATTATCCTTTTGAGGTACAATACTATCCATATTCAAAGAGAAATCATCGAAGCCTCTTGACTTGGGTTTCCTATTTACATGAAATTTCCTACAATGACCAACATGATGGTGACCTAGCTTCACCTATTTCACCTTATGATTTGGATATATCTCCCAAATTTGTTCCCAATTGTGAGGGCATTTTGGCACAAGAGGATGAAATCATTGATATATTCCTTAACATTACCCTACCCTTTCTTCATTCCAATGCTCTCCCTTTGAAAGATTACTCATTAGTGGATGAAGAACCTCCTTATAAAAAGGAACCTCCATGGGTAGATAATGGTCATCCATATAATAAACTAAAATCTTCTATTAATAACATACTACATGAGGCTTATATGAGTCATCCTAGTTCTCCTTTGGTTGCATATTCAAACCCCTTTGACATCACTAAAGATACTGTTGGTTCTCAAATCAACAAATTATAAAACCCTAAAGATATGACAGGTCTTATGATAAGGTTTTATATGTGAATTTGGCCAACTAACAAAATTAATCAAATTGATTTAAATTCTCTGCACTTTCAGCTCTATTTGGCCTAGGTGGGTATACCTTTTATTCACCAAATAACTATTGGGCTTTAAATATGTTGGTGACTTCAGAACAAATTAAGGAATCTATATAATTTTGTCAATTAAATCATCCACTTCACTTAACCCAATCTGGCATATAATTTGGATTAATTTTTTTTTATAAATGCTGAAACCCTAATCCTAAAAAAGAAAATTAAAATTGGATTTTTGAAAATATATGCAAGGGAATGAATTTTAGAAGAGACCGACCGGTCCTGCTCTTCAGTTATAGAGTCTTTTTTCAAAAAATAATTGTGCTTCCCTCTTAGCCACAACTCGATTTACTTGGCAATACAAGGTCTATGGCTTACATAGACATGCAAATATATAGATTATCTAGTTCTTCTTTAATTATCCAATTAACTTTTTGGTGTAGGGCACCTAAAAGCATTTTGATAGCATTTTTGAAAAGTTGTGGTTTTTGTTCAATGTGTTTTGTAATAAGGCTTTTTAGCCATGGTTGTAAGGTCCACTTTGTATGGTCAAGAGGATTGGGGTAAACTTATAAACCTCAAATCACTCTTAGTCCATCTGGACCCTAGTTGTGTCACTTAGGCCTAGTAGGTCTAATGATGGATTTTTGAGTCTATTTGCAAGTTTTAGAGTTTTGGCATATTTTAGATAGTGTGGTAGTTGTTTAGACTCCATTGGACAAGTAAAACCAATCGAGATCCTTGTGTTAGTGCAAAATGCCAAGGTTGTCAATGTGTCATAACACATTTGGGCAGTTGCAACTCACTTTGGACAGTTCAAACTATTTTTGCAAGTTGCATACCGACTTGGATGGGTTGATATTATTGTTCTCTTACTCCAGTTGAGAAGAGAAGTTTCTATACGGTGATTTGGGCACAAAAACTAAGAAAATTGACTATTTTTCCCTGAATGTCTACTATTCTATGGCCTGTACAAATTGGCTAACTAGATTGATGTGATTTTTCTGAAACTAGGTTGAGTCTGGATTCCAATGCACCAAATTTGAGGTCTTGAAGTGATCATAGTAGGGAGATATTGCATTTTTAGTTTAGACTGGTCTAAAACCCTCATTCCTAGGTTTTGTCATATAAAACCTGCCCTAGAATGCATTCCAACTGGTGAAATCTCATCCCACTCGGTGAAATCTAGGCTAGGGATGTACATTACAGGATTCCAAAAGCATTTGGTTGGGAAAGACTATCTTCGCCTTATGGAGTGATGCCCTAGGTCATATATCTCTATGTATTTAACTGAAATTGTGTAATTTGGTGATGAAAATGACAAAATCCTGATAGGGTGAGTGAATGGATGATGGTTTTGAGATGTTGGCATGTGGTAGAAGTGATCCAAGTTCATGTCCCAGTTCTGTGACCCCAAATTAGACCACTTGCTTTGTAACCTAGACCTAAATTAATTAATTAGGCCTAGAGACCTAGTGGGTGTTTTGAGTTGCTGGAGTAGAGTTGGGACTAGAGGCTTGGGGGTTTGTTAGAGTCCCCTAAAGGGTATTCAAATCCACCATTTGTTTACCTAGTCATTTAGGGTTTTGTCAAGTTATATTGTGAAAACTAGTTTAGGAGGGCTAGTAGCCTCACTAGGCCAAGTCAAGGTTGGAGAGTTGTGGGAAGTTGGGGACCAAACCAACTATGGGGAAGGTGTTTGCAGACCTATCAGAAGGTGTAGAAATAGTCTTGAGAGTTGGATAAGAGCCTAGGTAACAAATCCCTAATTTTCCCTTGGTGTGACCTTGGTCGGTTGAAGACTAGGTGAAGTGGGTGAGTGGGCAGAGAAGAAGTGAAGTTTGTTGCTTCCTTGTGCTACTCTGCATTAGATGGTATTAGAGCCATCAAAGAGATGGGAGATAGAGAAGAAGAGGAGGAAGTTCCTCAAAGGGTGACAAATGCTGAATTGGCAAAGATAGTGAGAGAGCAAGCAACCAAGAACAAGAGGATGGAGGCTGAGATAGAGAAGTTGAAGAAGGACAAGGATAAGAAGAAGAAACCAAAGGTCATCTTGGATTCAAACGAAGAGGATCAAGATGAAGAAAAAGAAGTGCCAATGGAAGAGCCACAACGAGGCATGTCAAAAAGATAATTCCTGGATGCACTTGGAAAGTTGAGTAGGAAGGACAGTAATGTGGATTTACCTATGTTCCATGGTAAGATGAACCTATAGGAGTGCCTTGATTGGATAGAGGCAATGGAGAACTATTTTGAATGTGAAGAAGTGGCAGAAAATTAGAAGGTAAGGATTGCCAAATCTAGAATGAAAGGGCCAACCTTGAGTTGGTGGAACCTCATTCAAAATGAAAGGATAGAGGATGATAGGAACCCTATCACTACATGGAGGAAGATGGTGCTTGAAATCAAGAAGCAATTTGTTCCTAAAGACTATGAAGTCAACTTGCACAAAAAGTTGTAAAACTTGAGACAGAAGGACATGGATGTGAGCACATACACAGAGGAGTTTCACAAGATGTCTTTGAAAGCCAAGATGCCTGAGAATGAAAAATAGAAGCTTGCAAGGTATCTTAATGGTCTTATGTTCTCCATTCAAGATGAACTAAGTCTCTTTAACCCTGAGACAGTGCATAAGTGCTTTCAAATGGCATTGAGGATTGAGGACAAACAAAGAAGGAGAGGTGATTCAAGTAGTAGGGGCAGAGGCAATCTAAATTTTAGAGGTAGAGGTAGATTTTAGAATAGAGATAACTTTTCTAGACCCCAAAATGGCAGATCACAAGAAGGAAGTCAAGTGGCGGCTGACAGAGATAGTGCTGATAAGGGTCAGTTTAGAGGGAGAGGTAATGGTAGAGGAAGAAGTGGAGGCAGGGGTTCCACTGTGTTCACTGGAAGGTGTTTCTCCTGCAATCAGATAGGACATCAGTCCTTTAGGTGCCTAGAGAAGATGGGAAACAACTCTACAAATCAGAAAGACAGAAGGGTGCAGCTCCTTCAAGAGGATGACTATCAAAGCACCACATCTTACCAAACTACCTCTTCCAAGCCTGTAGCAATAGAGAGTGGAGAATGCATCGTGTTTAACCAGTCCCTCATCATGCCTGCCACCAAGGAGCAACCCCAAAGAAATAATTTTTTTAGAACCACTTGCAAGGTGAAAGGAAAAGTCTGCAAGGTAATTGTTGATTTAGGTCCTTCTAAGAATTTAGCTTCTAATGAAATGGTGAATAAGCTAGGATTGCAAAGGATACCTCATCCTAACCCCTATAGGGTCTTTTGGCTAACCAAGGACCAACAAATTGTGGTGAAAGAACAATGTTGGGTTGAATTCAAGATAGGTGAATATTGTGATAGGATTCTTTGTGAGATAGTAGACTTGGATGCATGCCACCTTCTTCTTGGTAGACCTTGGCAACATGATACAAGTGCCCAACATGATGGTAAGCAAAATGTGATTCATTTGTCTAAGAATGGTGAAAACTTCATAATGACCCCTTTGATTGATGACTGCAAGGAGAAGATCATTCCTAGTTTAGTTATGTTGGTAGGTGAAAAGGAGTTTTTGGCTAACGTCAAGGAGGAGAAAGTGCCATGTTTTGCAGTGGTCATCAAGCCCAAGGATGCAAATCCTAAGAAGATCAAAGAGCATCAGACTCTTAGGAGGATTGGACCAAAAGAAGTGGAGGAACTATTGGAGAAGTTTCATGATGTGGTAGCCGATGAAAGTAAGGATGCCCTTCCACCAAAGAGGGAGATTAGTCATTGCATTGATCTCATCCCTGGATCCACCCTACCAAACCAAGAAGCCTACAAGCTGACCCCAGAGCAAAATCCTGAAGTGGCAAAACAAATCCAAGACTTGTTGGATAGAGGGCTTATAAGGAGTATTAGCCCATGTGCAGTACTTGCAGTACTTGCACCAAAGAAGGAAGGCTCATGGAGACTATGCATTAATTCTAGGACCATCAACAAGATCACTATCAGGTATAGATTTCCAATGCCTAGGATAGAAGATTTAATGGATTGCTTGGGTAGGGCTAAATATTTTACCAAGATGGATCTAAAAAGTGGTTATCACCAAATCAGGATAAGGGAGGGGGATGAGTGGAAAATGGCCTTCAAAACCAATGAAGGGCTATTTGAATGGGTTGTGATGCCTTTTGGCTTGTCAAATGCACCAAGCACCTTCATGAGGTTGATGAATGAGGTGCTAAAACTTTTCCTTAATAAGTTCATTGTTGTATATTTGGATGATATATTGGTTTTCAGTGACAGCAAGGAAGATCACATAAGGCATATCCATCAAGTGCTCAGGAGGCTTCAAGAGGAGAAGTTGAGAATTAACCTTCACAAATGTGTCTTCCTACAAGAATAATTGACATTCTTGGGGTTTGTCATCTCTAAGGGCAACCTCAAGATGGATCCAAGCAAGGTGGAAGCCATTCTTAATTGGCCAACACCTACTACAGCCTCTGAGGTAAGGAGTTTCCATGGTTTATGTAGTTTTTATAGGAAGTTCATTATAGGGTTTAGTGCCATTTGTGCTCCACTTGTTGACACTATAAAAGGGGCCAAGAAGTGTGTATTTGTGTGGACAAATGAGGCCAATCAAGCCTTTGAACTGTTAAAGAAGAAAATATTAGAACAACTGGTCCTTGTGCTACCTAATTTTGATAAGACCTTTGTTGTTGAATGTGATGCAAGTAAGAGGGCTATTGGGGGAGTCCTAAGTCAAGATGGGAGGCCTATAGCCTTCTTTAGTGAGAAGTTAAATGAGGCAAAATAGAACTATTCTACCTATGATCTAGAATTATATGCAACGGTTCAATCATTGAGAAAATGGAGACAATATTTACTACCCAAGGAGTTTGTTGTTTTTACTGATAACCATGCTTTGAGCTTCTTAAACAGGTAGGAGAAGTTAAACCACAGGCATGTCAAGTGGATGGAGTACATCCAAGCATATACTTTCTCAATTAAACACAAGAAAGGAGTGGCCAATAAGGTAGTTGATGCCTTAAGTAGGAGGAATCTTGTTGTTCAAACCATTTAGTTGGAAAGTACATGTATACATGCCATTAAAGATCAGTATGCAGAAGATGAAGACTTCAAGGAACCTTACCAAGTTTGCAAAGCCATGACAGGCAGGAATAATACTGATTTTTCTAATTCTTTGATACAAGATGTCTTTCTTTTCAAAGGCATCCTATTGTGTATTCCAAGAGGGTCTGTTAGAGAGAATATTATTTAGGAGAAGCATTGTGGCAGCCTAGCAGGCCACTTTGGCATTGATAAGACCCTAGATTTGGTTAGAAGATACTACTATTGGCCAAAGTTACCAACTGATGTAAGAAAGTTTGTAGCAACTTGTCAAATTTGCCAAAGAGCCAAGGGACATACATCAAATGCAAGTCTATACACTCCACTACCTATCCCTTCAAAGCCTTGGGATTCCATAAGCATGGACTTTGTACTTGGTTTGCCTAGGACCAAGAATGGACATGATAGCATTTTTGTAGTTGTTGATAGGTTCTCAAAAATGGCTCACTTCATCCCATGTAAAACCACACATGATGCCTCACATATTGTAGGTCTTTTCTTCAAGGAAATAGTCAAATTACATGGTTTGCCTTTGTCCATAATCTCTGATAGAGACCCCAAGTTTATAGGTCAGTTCTAGAGGACACTTTGGAAAAGACTAGGTGCAAACTTGTCATTATCATCAGCCTATCATCCTCAGTCTGATGGTCAGACTAAGGTGATTAATAGGTCACTTGGCAACCTCCTAAGGTGCCTAACTAAGGACTAGGGTGCTAGTTGGGATTCAGTTTTGGCTCAGGTAGAATACTCCTACAATGACACTGTGAATAGGAGTACTAGCCTGCCACCTTTTCAAATTGTTTATGGCACTCACCCAATGGGTATTTTGGAACTTAGAGAGGTTAGAGGACTAAAGAAGAGCAGTACATTGGCTGAAGACTTTCTCCAAGTGATGAGAGATATCCATGAGCAAGTAAAACAAAAATTACAGTCTACCTCTCAAAAGTACAAATAGTTTGCTGACAGAAAGAGAAGGGATCTACAGTTCAAGGAAGGGGATTTGGTCATGGTACACCTTAAAAAGGAGAGACTCCCTATAGGTAAATGCACTAAGTTAACTATGAAGAAGATTGGTCCTTGTGAAGTGCTAAGGAAATGTGGAGAAAATGCCTACAAAATCAAACTACCGGATGGTGTTGCTTTGTCACCAATTTTCAATGTATCAGACCTCTATCCCTATAAAGGATCTGATCCTCAGATAGCTATTGCAGAGGAACAAACTGATCAGACACTTCAAGAATTGATTCCTTCATCTCTTGATCAGATTGAATGCATTTTGGATCAAAGGATTGCTAAACAAACTAGGAGGCACACCTATTATGAGTATTTGGTGGAGTGGCTCAATAAGCCTCAGGAAGATGTAACTTGGATGAGAAGGGCAGCCATTGAGAAGGCAGGATTCACATTTGACAACATTCCCAACTCAAGAGACTTGAGTTCTATTTGACAGTGGGTGTATGGTGCAGGGCACCTAAAAGCATTTTGATAGCATTTTTGAAAAGTTGTGGTTTTTGTTCAATGTGTTTTGTAATAAGGCTTTTTAGCCATGGTTGTAAGGTCCACTTTGTATGGTCAAGAGGATTGGGGTAACCTTATAAACCTCAAATCACTCTTAGTCCATCTGGACCCTAGTTGTGTCACTTAGGCCTAGTAGGTCTAATGATGGATTTTTGAGTCTATTTGCAAGTTTTAGAGTTTTGGCATATTTTAGATAGTGTGGTAGTTGTTTGGACTCCATTGGACAAGTAAAACCAATCGAGATCCTTGTGTTAGTACAAAATGCCAAGGTTGTCAATGTGTCATAACACATTTGGGTGGTTGCAACTCACTTTTGATAGTTCAAACTATTTTAGCAAGTTGCATACCAACTTGGATGGGTTGATATTGTTGTTCTCTTACTCCAGTTGAGAAGAGAAGTTTCTGTACGGTGATTTGGGCACAAAAACTAAGAAAATTGACTTTTTTCCCTAAATTTCTACTATTGTATGGCCTGCACGGATTGGCTGACTAGATTGATGTGATTTTTCTAAAACTAGGTTGAGTCTGGATTCTAATGCACCAAATTTGAGGTCTTGAAGTGATCATAGTAGGGAGATATTGCATTTTTAGTTCACACTGGTCTAAAACCCTCATTCCTAGGGTTTGTCATATAAAACCTGCCCTAGAATGCATTCCAACTGGTGAAATCTCATGCCACTCGATGAAATGTAGGCTAGGGATGTACATTACAGCATTCCAAAAGCATTTGGTTGGGAAAGACTGTCTTCGCCTTATGGAGTGATGCCCTAGGTCAAATATCTCTATGTATTTGATTGAAAGTATGCAATTTGGTGATGAAAATGACAAAATCCTGATAGGGTGAGTGAATGGATGATGGTTTTGAGATGTTCGCATGTGGTAGAAGTGATCCAAGTTCCTGTCCTAGTTCTATGACCCCAAATTAGACCACTTGCTTTGTAACCTAGACCTAAATTGATTAATTAGGCCTAGAGACCTAGTGGGTGTTTTGAGTTGCTGGAGTAGAGTTGGGACTGGAGGCTTGGGGGTTTATTAGAGTCCCCTAAAGGGTATTCAAATCCACCATTTGTTTGCCTAGTCATTTAGGGTTTTCTCAAGTTATATGGTGAAAACTAGTTTAGGAGGGCTAGTAGCCTCACTAGGCCAAGTCAAGGTTGGAGAGTTGTGGGAAGTTGGGGACCAAACCAACTATGGGGAAGGTGTTTACAAACCTGTCAGAAGGTGTAGAAACAGTCTTGAGAGTTGGATAAGAGCCTAGGTAACAAATCCCTAATTTGCCCTTGGTGTGACCTTGGTCGGTTGAAGACTATGTGAAGTGGGTGAGTGGGCAGAGAAGAAGTGAAGTTTGTTGCTTCCTTGTGCCATTCTGCATCACTTTCCCAAGTTACTATGATTCACCTAGAGGAATTTAATCCTTCCTTGAAGGATCCCAATAAATAAACAACACAAAAATAGAAAGTGTGTTTTGACCAATCAAAGATATACTTGATATATTGATTTGAATAACAAAGAAAAATTAAATTGGAGACAACTTGATAAAATATTAATAATGAAATTACCAAGCAAATGAGAACTAAAAGTTTAGCACCAAAGAAAAATAGCTTTTATATTAATTGGGTTCAAAGAATAGGTTGTACAATGTCTCTTTCAAAAATACAAAATCCCAGAGAGAGCCCATAAGGTCTTGGATTCCCTTTTATAGATTCAAGGGAAGCAATAAGCTTCAGACCATTCACATTCAAAATGGCTCTTTATATTCCCAACCCTTGACATTCATTACAATATTTCCATTTTGATAAGTCTAAATTAGACTTTCAAGTACATTTTGAATACATTATAAAAACATAAAAACATAAAGAGACAAAAAGGAATGTCCAAGATGTGGTGGTACTATTTGACACCAACATATAGCTCGTTACTCCTCTATATGAAAACCTTGGTTGCTTATCAATCTGCAAGATACGTGCTCTTCCATTGAAAAATTGCAAAATCACTAGGTGATTTGTAGTTTTGAATGTTGAACAAGTTAGCCTAGTGATCCTTCCATCTTTTATCTAGTAGAGCTTTGACATCCATCACAAATTTCCCATACCCAACATCCAAGGAAATCACTCTATCCAAGATCATGTTGAAGTTGAGGATGTTGACATCTCCATCCTTCTTCAAAAAGTCCATGATTTGACATATTGTTTGGCTAAACTCCACTCTCCATGTATCAAGGCTCTTGATTTGCTTATCTTCTAATAGAATTGAGGAGATAAACTGATGCTTAAATGTGGCAAAAGAATCAATTTTGGCCTGCATCTTCTAGCCTTCACCAATGGCATACTGGGGCTCCTCCAATACCAATCTAATCATCCTTTCTATAGGGTTCAAAGCTATAGGGGCATTAGGATTTCTTTTCAAGACTTTACATAGAATGGTCAAAGTGTGGTGTGAAGGTTTCCATCTTTGATACAATGGGTCTAAAATAGAAAAATTCACTTTGAACTACCCCATGGCCTGAGATAAAGAAGAATAGCACACATGCACATTTCCAAACTTATCAACAACCAGCTTCACTCTATATTCCAATATCTTTTCAAAAACTTCAAGAATTTTCAACCTTGCCTCATCCTTTGTCATTTCATTTTGTTTTCTCAAATCTTCAATTTCCTTTTCAAGCTTCAACTTCAATGCATTCATCTATTCAATTGTCATTATGGCATAACTTGTTGGTTTTGGCATAGGGGGTTTATATGTTACAATAGCCTGACTCTAAGAAGAACTCATACATTGCAATTGCTTTTTTAAATTCGCATTCTCAAAGAACAATCTTTTTACTTCATAATTCATTTCCTTCTGAGTTTTCTGATAATCCTGTACTCTTTGTTCTAATATTTTCACAACAACATGAGTGAACTTGACAGTATGGATAGTGAGGGCAGATGCTTCTATTGCTAATGTATCTTGTAAAGTCTTCACCACAGATGAACCCCTCATTTCCTGCACAACATAAAGCAACCTTAGTTTTCTTGTACTCTTTTGTGTGTTCTAGATTGTAAGATTCTCTATTTTTAGGTTGAAACCACACCCACTAATGTCATCTTCATAATCAAATTCAGAAGCAAGTTTTGGATCCTCTTATCTTCTGACTTGGTCAAGAAAAAATACTTTTTTCAACTCATGGCCAGAAATGATTAGCATATTGCTATTTAGGATCATTTATCTTTCTTCTTCTGGACTCGCATCTATTTCATCTATCTTTAAATCTTTAAAAGTTTGTGTAACAATTTGATTATGTTGTGATTCATCAACATCTATTTTGTTTATTGCCACCTTTTCATCAAACTCTTTCATTTTCATTTTCAACCAGAAGTCCTTGAACTCTAGATTCTTCATAAAGTCATCATTTTATATAAATCTCATTGATGCCATAATTCTTTTATCTTCCTCCAATTTTGGTTCACCTTAGGTTTTTTTATCCATCCTAGTCTTAGGCTTGTGTGCATCTATCTCTTGGCCAACCAATGGTTGATCAACTTGCTCTTCATCACCCAAGTGGTTGAGTATGTTGGCCACATCTTCAGTATCCCCAACTTCTTTAATTATTTCATAAGGAACATGTGGAGTCTCATCTTTAGTTCTTTGCCTTTTTGAGGAAGGGGATTTAGGAACCTGTGGATCTTGTAATGACACAACATTAGGGGTAGGTTCATGAATTTCAATTTCTATAGACCTCTTCACTGGAAGCTTTGTAGCCTTATGAGGTTGCTTCTCAGACTTGCCATAGGTACTCTCAAAATTATAAATTATCATATCAATACACTTCAGAGGATCCTTTTCTTCAGAAAAAAACCTAGAAAAATGGGGATTCTTCTTCTTCTTCTCATCTTCAATGTTCTTTAAGATTTCCCATTTCCTTTTCCTTGTATAAACTTCATCAAAAGTTACCAAATTTCTTATCACATCCTCATCAAAAAGAATTTGATGGGATATCACCATCTTTGTCAAAATTCCTTACAAAATTCTTGTGACCCTCAGGGTCACAAACTCTATCAATTCCAAATTTTAAAGAATATTTTACCTTGAAATAGGCCTACAAGTCCTCAAGAGTGTCTAAACCAATTGACCAATCACCAAATACTGTGGCATCAAGCAAAAATGTGCCTTTTTTCTACTTTTTCATCACCTCTTTTTCCATCCACATCATTTTCCACATGAATTCTAGGAACAATATTCTATCTAACACAAACTTTGGCAATTTATGGGGTTGTTGGGAATAGCCATTCACTCTGATGATAGTGTGATCAGGTAAAAATAACCAATCAGTATAATTATGCTTATCACCTATTTCTAGTTTATGTGCAAGTGGCCTCATCATCACCATGACCTCCTTGGTCAACCTGGGAGACCAATTACCAAGAGAGTTCATTATCTTAATAGTAAATTCATCATGAAATACAATGTAGTCACTAGTCTGACAACATGAGTCCCACTTATAGTACCAACACTAAGTAGGCTTCCTCTATCTTGCTTTATCAACAATGCTTATGTCCATTCTGCTTGACCATTTCCTTCTATTTTGATACAAAATTAGGTGTCACAACAAAGAATTGAACCTAAATTCTAAGGGTTCCCTACCCTCCCTTACATGCAAGAACCCTTCATGTAGTTTCTTCTCAATGTATGATGCAAAATTATACTCATTATTTGCTTCTGGGTTCTATATTTTTATGGCCATCATCATCAAGCCAATCGGTATTCTTCTATGAGCATCAATTCCCAAAACTTGGCATAATGTGAAGTAGGTTCTCTTGAAATACATAGCAAACTCCTTCATAGGGAAAGGCTCAATAGCATTGGATGGGATGTCAATCTTTCTATTGTTGGACCCCCTTCTCATGTACATTGGCAATTCATCTCTCCTTAGTATTATCCTCAAGCTTGTATATTCTTTCTCACTCTTTTGCATGTCCACTTAAGTGAGAGCTTGTTTGTTTAGCATAACATAGTCCACAATGGCATTTCTATCAATTGCTACCAATGGTTGTCCATTTGGTAACCTGACTATTGTTGTGGCAGAATGGTAATGTTGTGCCAGGGCCCTAATTAGTTCTATATCTACAAATACATTTGGTACTACCAATTTTGCCAAGTCTAGTTTCCATGGGTTGCCTACTCATCCTAAACCATCTTTCTTTTCACAAAAGTAATAGAACAAGTTCCACCTAGAGATAGGGACTATGGTATCCCGACACCCTTCTTCTACATCCCTAAATATTTTCTTCTGACCCTTGTCTATGGAATTGGTAAATAATTCTAATAGGGACTATTGAAGTAATCTCTTTTTGGGGGCTGGTGGTTCATTACTCTTGTTGGTAGACTAAGACTTCTTGGGTGCCATTTTATCTACTTATGCAAACTAGAGTTTTAAAATCCAAATTACAGCACCAACAATTGAAAAATGAAGCACAAAATCTTCACCAACCTCTTGCAAGGAGTGCAAAGATGAACTTACCCAATCAAGTTGAAGCTTACAGAGAGCACATTGAGCTAGATAATGCCTTCTCCAAGTTGAGTCTGCAATTAATGGAATGAGAAAATGTTGAGAAATCCTTGAATTTTATTATGCCAAGAAATTCATCATATCACCATTACTCTAGTTCATGCCACAAGATTGTAAAATCTCAGCATTCAATTCATTTCAAATACAGACCCTCAATTGAACAAGATTCAATGGCCAGATGAGATGACAAAGATTTATTGTATTCCTCAATAATTGCATCCCTACAATGAGTTGATTCACCCCTCGATTCTTTTACCGCATTGTTGTAGGACCTGCTCATACCAGTTGCAGGACTATGAGAATCATTGACACCTTTAGACTCAAACTTTCAATTTATAGCCACCCCGTTGTTGCATGACTTGACCATTATGGGATTGCAGGGCCTACAACCCCTTGCATTAGATTTCATCATTTACTATCGGCCCGTAGGAGCATGAGCTAACCATTGCGGGATCACGAGAAGGATCTAGTTTGTCCACTTTGTTTTACAGCTACCCCACTAATAATTCATTTGGCCGTTGCGGGACCATAGTATTAATCTATACCACCTGTCTTTGTTTACCATGATGCTACAATCATATGATGAAACCTCCATAGGGGTGCGATAGCCTTCTTAAGTTAAGCATTTCATACTGCCAAGCCACCGTTTGATTGTGTGTGCTTCATGGGGTTGTGGTAGACATGATATATGCTCCTCTTATTCTTACACAACCACCAAAGCATTGTGAATGACTTGTGTGATTGCGGTAAGAGATAAAAACACACAGATAGTTAGGAACAATCAAAATTTTATCAGAATGGTTATAAAATGAGACCATGCGAGATAAATGGCAAAACAATTTGACAAGAATGTGGACCATGAGATGGATTTATGAACAAAATGAAATCTTGCAAATTTTGGAAGGGTCATAGCAGTGGCTCTTGTTGGGGATGAATGGTTTACTAGTCATTGAAAGGACCCAAATATAATTCTCTGGTAGAGCAAACCAACACATAGAAATGAAAATTTTGGGAAAACAAGTAGATAGGGAAAAAGGAAAGGAAACAAATAAAAGGGGAAAGGGAAAAAAAGAAGACCTAATCTACTATGCATGGAGTTAAATCTTCTTGATGAAAAGAAGAGTTTCATAAATTGTCCATGCACTAGCAATTCCTAATTTTCACCCAAAAGATTCTGTAGAAAATAAGAGTCCCCACTGCACTTGTCAACAATGACAAATGGAGCCAGCCATAGAGCTTCAAACTTCCCATGTTTTCCTTTATCATAGCCCTTGACATTCCACATGAGGACCATATCACCAATTTGAAACTTCATGTCTTTGGCCTTCTTATTGAACAAGTATTTCATTTGCATCTATACTTTTTTATTTTACTTCTGAGCTTGATTCCTCATTTTATCTAGCTTTGCTAACTGCTCCATTCTTTCCTCCATTGGTTTAGGCACATCTAAATCTTCTTGCAATATGAACTTGTGTATAGGCAAAAGATTATGTATTGGTAATCTTTCTTGTGCCCCATAAACCAATTCAAAAGGTGATTTATCAATGGCCTTCTTCACTATGACTCTATCTTCCCACAAAGCTAGCCTTAACTTTGAATCCCATGATTTTTTATTGTTTTCAAGCATCCTCTTGATTATCTTCATGATAATTTTATTACTAGATTATGCTTGACTGTTGGCTTGGGGATGATAGGGAGAAGCAACTGATATGATCATTCCATAAGAATCACAAATTTTTTTGAACTCTTCAAATCTGAAGAACATAGCATTATTTGTGATAATCCTCACTGTGACTCCAAACTTGGTGATAATATTTTGCAACAAAAAATCTATGACTACTTTACTGGTAGCTTGTTTTGTGGGGATTACTTCAATCCATTTACTAAAGTAATCAGTGGCACTAAGAATTCACTTATGACCACTAGTAGATTTTTCTGTTATCTCCCCAATAAAATCAAGACCCCATTGATGGAATGGTGCACCAATCTGCATGGGCCTTAAAGGAAAATCTCCTTGATATTTTAATTTACCAAAATACTTCTAGCATGATTCACACTTTCTCACATACTTGTGAGCATCATAAAATATAGTAGGCCAAAAATAGCCTTCTCTCAAAATTTTATGAGCAGTAGTTTTAGCAAAGAAATGCCCACCACAAACGCCATCATGCATTTCTCTCAGGGTCTTTTCTTCTTGTCCTTGATCCAAATAGAAAAGTAGAACACCATCTTTATTTTTCCAGTACAAATCACCTTCTATGAACACATACCTTAAAGCTTGCAATTTTAGAGTCCTCTTTTGATTGTCACTCAATCCTTTTGGACATTTAATGTGCTTAAGGTAGTGAACAATATTATTGTACCATGGTGTATGTTCAATACTAGATACCATACTTTCATCTTCATGAATTTCATATAGTTGTGCAACTTCCAAATTTGATTCAGCCATCAACTTTTCTAGTCCTTGCCCTCTTACCAGTTTGGTGATCTAGATATCAATATTAAATTTCTAAATTTTGTTTATCCATCTACATCTTCTTCCTGTGACTTTTGTTTGTGTGAGGACATCTTTGACTATTGCATTAGGTATATAAGAAGTTACTTGGGCTCCTACCAAGTAGGGTCTAAATTTCTTAACTACCTTTACAAGAGCATAGGCTTGTTTCTCTGTAGCATCATACTTTAGCTCTGCTCCTTGGAGTGATTTGCTAAAGAAAGATATAGATTGTTCATATCCTTCTTCATTTTTCTATAATATGACAGTAGCAATGGTATGAAAGGAAGCAAATGAAAAAAATTGATATGGCATACCAAAATCTAGAGACTTTAGAACTGGGGCTTCTTTGATTGCCCTTTTGATAGATGTAAATGCATCAACCGTTTCTTAAATCCAATCAATTTTGGCTCCTTTCTTTAGCATCTTAGCAATAGGTTTGACAATCTCAACAAAATTAGATATAAATCTCCTCACAAAATTTATCTAGCCAAAAAATGATTGGATAGCCTTCATTGTTTTTGGAATGGGAATCTTAACAATTGCAACAACTCTTTCCAAATCTATTCTCACTCCCTCCTTAGAAACAATGTACCCAAAGAGTTTACCCTCTGTAATAAAAAATTAACACTTTTTAGGGTTTAAGGAAATACCATACTCCAGTGCCTTTATAAATATCTTCTCTAGGTGTAAACAATGATCCTCTACCCTCTTAGAATATGTTGTTAGGTCATCTTGATATACAACCATTATCACATTGATTAAATATGCAAATGCAACATCCATAGCTCTTTGAAATGTTGCACCTATGTTTGTGAGGCCAAAGGGAATTCTAACATATACATATGTTCCCCAAGGTGTGGTAAATGTAGTTTTATATTGCTCTAATTCCTTTACTTTCACCTGGTTATAACAAGAGAATCCATCCATCATAGAAAGAAGTTCACACCCTATGACTTTTTGCAACATTGCTTCCATATTTGGAAGTGGGTAGTTATCCTTTAGAGATGAGACATTCAGATTAAGAAAATCCACACATAGCCTTATATCCCCATTCCTCTTTCTAACATGTACCAGGTTAGAGACACAAGAAGAATACCTAATAGGCTTAATAATACTAGAATCTCTAAGTTTCATTAGTTCCTCTTGCATTTTTGGTTCCAAAATAGGATTTCTAGGCCTTTGTCTCTATCTAAAAGGTTTGGCATCTATCTTAGTGGGATTTCATGCTAGAATAGGTCCTCTCTATAATCTTTTAAATCCTCATAAGACCATGCAAATCTAGCAAATCTTTATCATCATTAAAAACTTGCCAACTATATATGTTGTCAAGAATATAAGGTCTAGTTTTGAACTCCACCTCTAAGACATCACTTAATGTTATATCATTTCTCCTTAGAGAAACATTAGCAAGGAAATCGGCCATCAAATTCTTTGACCTATCCAACCAATCTATTGAAAATGCATTGAATAACTCAATTGTATCCCATACTACATGCTTGTACTATTTGAGCCTCTTGTTTTTAGTGGCATATCTTGATCTGACTTGTGATACCACTAACTCAAAATATCCATATACCATCAACATTTTGATTCCATTTTTAACATTAAAGTTTAGACCTAACAATAATACTTCATACTCTTCTATATTGTTTGTACATTCAAATGATAACAAAAAGGAATATTTAAAGGTCTTACCATTAGGTACAATAAAAACTACACTAGATCCATTCCCTTCTTTGCTACAGGCTCCATCAAATTACATCTACTAGACACCATCTTTATCTGCTTGAATAGTATTGCCAATTGGATTACTACTTTGCAGCTGAGGTTGAGGTTGTTTTACCCTAAAATTTCCCAAATCAACATCACAAAAGCAATTCATTTGATTTGGATCAATATTTTCTATCACTTGCTCTAATCTAGGTTCTTTGCATAGCTTGACTTCTTTGCCATTTATAGGTATGGTTGCATATGATAGATCTAACTGGACATTCCCACCAATAGCAATAGTCCATTGTCTTGATAATAACATACGATAATATGGTGGAATGTCAACCACAGTTATATTAGTTTGTACGTGGCTTCTCGATACACATCAAGCTTTATCTCCACATCTCTCATGATACCAATGATAGGAATTGATCTGTTATCCATTGCATAGTATTTTCCATATGTAGATTCAATCCACATACCCAATTCCTTCATTACTGGCATGGGAATGATATTTATTGCAGCTCCTGAGTCTATCATGCAATTCTTTACTAGTTTATTGTTTATCAATAATGTGACATAAAAGGGATCAACTTCAGATGGACTTTTTATCAAAGTAGTCCCCACATAAATCTCAAGAGTCTTCATAGCTTCCCCTTTCATACTATTTACATGCTTCTTAATCTTTTTAGAATCACTTTGATTTTTTCCCCTATCTTCAGGCTTAATTGGCACATTTGAAATCAATTTCAGTGCACTATCCCTATACTCATCAATTTTCATCATTTCTAGTAAAGGGATAGATAATTTGACTTGAGATAAAGCCTAATTTATGTCAAAAGAGGTCATACTTGTCGGAGGCTCTATTTTGCTTACTTCTTTTGCAGATTTCTTTTCTTCCATTGTGTGTTGCTTGGGTTCAATCCTAATTTTACTTTGATTAGCTTTTGCTACATCTTTAGGGATATATTTATAAGTTGTTTTATGAGCATTCCTATTATCAACATCTCTATGGGATTTAGATACAATCCTTTTGTCATCTTGTAAATCCTTTATGAACACACTTCTTGGCATACCTTGATCAGCATTGACAATCCTATTTCTGAGATTGTAGTTGCGCCTCAATTGTGTTTGATTTGACTAGGTCCTTATAGAGTAGACTTGAGTATCTCTTATGCCATTATCCTCTTGATTAGAAAATATTTCTTGTCCAACATGATCATTGTACCTCTGATGATTCACATCATACTCTCATCCACCTTCCTCTGAAGAAGAGTAATCTCTTTCCACCTCATATGGCCTAGTTGTCAACATATTTATGATATGTTCATCTCTCTCTTGATCATATGGTACTTCATTTTCCTGAATTAACTGTGCCACCACACAATAATTAGGGGAGTGGGGTAATTGCAAGGCACACACCAAGGAGTATCATCTGCCATATTCACCCTATATCTATTGAGTGGATCAGGCATTCCCTATTGAAATTTTACTTTTGACCCTCTACCATAAGCCTTATATCTTTCCAATTTGTTTTGTATGGCATATCTTGCAGTGTCGGCCTTTCATTTCTAGGGCAATTTGGCCAGTCATATGATATTCCTTTTTCATTTTTGGCTATCTTATATGACAAATCCTTGACTACATTCCAAACCTTTTCCAATTTGTCTTCTTATTTAGGCTACCTAATTTTATGAGGTTTAGGATTTTGTCAGATTTTGACTTCATCTCTTTTGCCAATTTTTCCTAAAGCTCTCCTATTGTTTTTAATTTTTAGAGTATCTCTGAATGCATCTATAACACTTGGTATATTTTTATTTCTAATCTCATATCTTGTTTTAAGATCAAAAGTATTTAAATAGAAGACAAGGCACATTAGATCTGTCGACTTCAAATGATGTGGGATCTTATTGAATACCTTCATGAACCTAGCATTGAAATCTACCATAGCCTCATTATAATTTTTCTAAATATTAGTTATCTCATGAAAGGCAAATTTGGGATATGAATGATCACCATATTGTTCTTTGAAAAGCCTTTTGAATTCATCCCATGAGCTAACTGAGGCATCTAGAAAATTCTTATACCAATCCCTTGCATCATCAACTAGTGATTGCATGAATAATTTCATAAATATATTATCATGATTAGCCTCAAAATTATCCATGACAATTTCAAATGATCTTATATGGTCTTCTGCAGATATAGCATTGTTACCAAAGAATTTAGGTATTCATTTCTTACCTTATTGTTAATGTTGTTTGGATATCCTTGAATACCAGTGAAGTCCAACTATTTGAGTGTATCTATATTCATTGGGACTCTTCCAAATGGATTCTACCTCTGATTAGGCTGATATTGATTGTGATGAGGTCCTTGCTATTGAGACTATTGATGTATTCCTAGATGCACATTGTAATTAACCCCTACATTAGGGTTCACATTACCTTGAACATTGTGATGCATCCCTACAAAATGACACATGTTTCCATATACATTATAATGTGCAGGTGGATATGGATATTGATATTGTGTTGCATATGGATTGTGACCTAGAGGAAAAGGGTGATCATTACACTGAGATACCACAAGAACATTTGCAAGTTTTGATACTGGCCTTGTATGAACATTGGACTGCACATGTTGAACATTACCTACATTACCCTATCCCCCAACTACATTGTGAGTGAACTGTGAGACCAAAGGTCCAGTAATATTTCTAGAGGTAACTAGATTATTGCCAAGTATGTTTTGCAAGGTATTTGTAACAGACTGAACATTCAATTGAGTATTTATTATTCCAAATCTTCCTGCATTTTGAACAATCTCATCAGGCTCCCAAGATGTGCTTTCAATCACTCCATATTTTCTTTCAACTCACTATTAGTGAGTCTTCCTTTGGATGATGAAACAAAATTAGCATCTGTGAATCTTACTGTCTTTGGGGTTCGTTCAACAAACCCTTGCTGGGAGCTCTTAGCACATTGATGTGCCATTTGCTATTCATAATCTCTTATTGCTTCATTTCATCTCATACCTGCTACTAGATGATCTTCAAATTCTTGTTGAGACTCATTAATATTGAAAAGATCCCTGGGTTGAAATCTTTTAGTCCTCCCCACGTGTGTTTCAATCATGGGGCTATCATGTATGGTATATGATTGTTCTGAAACATTCACTTGATTATCCTATGTATTCACATATATTTGTGAGACAATAGGCTCATTGACAACATTTGAACCATTCCCATTGGAAACACTTGCAGTAGTCATAGGCTTTAAACTTTCTTTATTCTTCAAAACAAACTTTTGGTTCTTGTTCAAGTTTTGTTGAGACCTTTGGTCGTCCATGATGGAGAGCTGCTATAATGCAATTTGCATCTTTTGGAGATTTTTATCTAGAGTTGCCACCTCCTTTTACAAAAAGAGGAAAAAAGTAAGAATTGACTCTTGGTCTTCCAGTGCTATAGGAACCTAAATCCCTTTTAACTCCCTAGTAGAGTCACCATTTTGTTGGTTCTCAAATCAACAAATTATAAAACCCTAAAGATATGACAGGTCTTATGATAATGTTTTATATGTGAATTTGGCCAACTAATAGAATTAATCAAATTGATTTAAATTCTCTACACTTTAGGCTCTGTTTGGCCTAGGTGGGTATACCTTTTATTCACCAAATAACTATTGGGCTTCAAATATGTTGGTGACTTCAGAACAAATCAAGGAATCTATATAATTTTGTCAATTAAATCATCCACTTCACTTAACCCAATCTGGCATATGATTTGGATTAATTTCTTTTTATAAATGTTTAAACCCTACTCCTAAAATAGAAAATTAAAATTAGATCTTTGAAAATATATACAAGGGAATGAATTTTAGAAGAGACCAACTAGTGCCTACTCTTGGGTTATGGAGTCTTTTTTTAGAAAAGATTTGTGCTTCCCTTTTAGCCACAACTTGATTTACTTAGCAAGACAATGTCTATGGCTTTCATAGACATGCAAATATATAGATTATCTGGTTCTTCTTTAATTATCCAATTAACTTTCCCAGGATATTGTGATTCACCTAGAGGAATTCAATCCTTCCTTGAAGGAGCCCAATAAATAAACCACACAAAAATAGCAAGTGTGTTTTGACCAATCAAAAATATACTTGATATATTGATTTGAATAACAAAGAAAAATTCAATTGGAGACAACCAGATAAAATATTAACAATGAAATTAATAAGAAAATGAGAACTAAAAGTTTAGCACCAAAGAAAAGTAGGATTTTGTATTGATTGGCTTCAAGGAATAGGTTGTGCAATGCCTCTTTCAAAAATCCAAAATCCTAGAGAGAGAGCCCATAAGGTCTTGGATTCTCTTTTATAGATTCAAGGGAAGAAACAAGCTTCAGAGCTTTCATATTCAAAATAGCTCTTTATATTCCCAACCCTTGAAATTTATTACAATATTTCCATTTTAATAAGTCTAAATTAGACTTTGAAGTACATTTTGAATACATTATAAAAATATAAAAAACATAAAGAGACAAAAAGGAGAGCATCCAAGATGTGTTGGTGCTATTTGATGACAATATATAGCTCATTGCTCCTTTGCATGAAAGCCTAGGCTGCTTATCAATTTACAAGATACGTGCTCTTCCATTGAAAAATTACAAAATCACTAGGTCATTTGTAGTTTTGAATCTAAAGCAAGTTATCCTGGTGATCCTTCCATCTTTTATCTAGTAGAGCTTTGATATCTATCACAAATTTCCCATACCCAACATCTAAGGAAATCACTCTATCCAAGATCATAACATTGAAGTTGAGGATGTTGACATCTCCATCATTCTTCAAAAAGTCCATGATTTGACATACTGTTTGGCCAAACTCCACTCTCCATGCATCAAGGCTCTTGATTTTCTTGTCTTCTAACAGAATTGAGGGGATAAACTGATGCTTAAATGTGGCAAAAGAATCAATTTTGGCCTACATCTTCTGGCCTTCACCATTGGTATACTGGTGCTCCTCCAAGATCAATCCGATCATCCTTTCTATAGGCTTTAAAGCTATAGGGGCATCAAGATTTCTTTACAAGACTTTATAGAGAATGGTCAAAGTGTGGTGTGACGGTTGCCATCTTTGATACAATGGGTCCAAAATAGAAAAATTCACTTTCAGCTGCTCCATGGTCTAAGATAAGGAAGAATAGCACTCATGCACATTTCCCAGTTTATCAACAACCAACTTCACTCTGTATTCCAATATCTTTGTAAAAACTTCAAGAATTTTCAACCTTGCCTCATCCTTTGTCATTTCATTTTGTTTTCTCAAATCTTTAATTTCCTTTTCAAGATTCAACTTCAATGCATATATTTATTCAATTGTCATTAGGGCATCACTTGTTTCTTTTGACACAGGGGGTTTATATGGTACAATATCCTCACTCTGAGAAGAACTCATACATTGCAATTGCTTTTTCACATTTACATTCTCAAGGAACAATCTATTTAATTCATCATTCATTTCCTTCTGAGTTTTCTCATAATCCTGTACTGGTGCAGTCACTATAGGAGGGTTCATAGAATGAACTGTCCAGGCCATGCAACAAGAGTAAACACAATGGAAACAACTCAAAGATATCAAACAAACATAGATTTAGTCATTCAGTATATAATAAAATTCAAATACAAGTTGGCTAGCATCATGCAAGGTTACAAGTAGGGCTCAAAGGCAAGATTACAGAATATTAGAATATGCGCAAGATATAGCTTCGAAGCTCCTTCACACCAAATATAAACTAAGGATTAGCTAAATCATCCAAATGGATTTCCTAAGGATCTATTACATCCTTATATATCATCTCTGGTACAAAAGTTTCCTCTGTATTGGCCAAGGAAGGTCACAAACTCCAATGAAAAGTTGTAATGTGTGTACACAGATAGGTCAGACCTAATCATGTAGAACACCTCTGCAAATGAATGGAATGATGTGTAAATCTTGGGGAAGGTCAACCATGAACCAAACATCATTGAATGATGTGTCATTAAGCTCCCCAAGTTGAGGAATGCTCCATAAACCTTCTCCTTTAGCTGATTATCAGAGATTGTCAGGATGCTCTGTTCTACGAAAATAGTCGATCTTCTGATAGCGATATCTTTTTGGTACTTAATCCAAATGCTCTAAATTCTAGATAATATGTAGATGAATGAATCTAGATACTAAGTCCAACTCCCCAAGATGTGAAATGCAACTACGACAGAATGCAGACCAAAATACAGAAACTACTACTGACTGAACTGCTTGAACTAAACTGGAAAATGAAAGGAAACAAACTAAAATGTGAATGTTTTTGGTTGATGCAAGATTGCTCTTGAACCTAGGATGCTCCTGTATTAGACATCAGGAGTTATTGAAAAAGTGAATCCCTCACTTTGCTGGGGCTAGGGGAGAACCAAGACGGTCCACCTCAGCCTGAGAAATCCATGCTGAATCTTCTTCTGGTCTACCTTTTCAATTCACAAGATATTCTTTGTATTATCTTCCTCTAGTGTTGTATCCAACTTTGCTATCCAAAATGTCTTCAATTTTCTCTGGTGCTTTTTGTGGTAACTACTTCTTCAAGTCTTATTCCATGTTATCACTGAACTCTGCTTCATGATATTGATAAAGGTCTGCAATGTTGAAAATAGGTGATGTACCCAATGTTTCTGGTAACTCTACTTCATATGTGTTTCCTGAATAAATTTTTTTGAGTATCTTACAAGGTCCAAACTTCTTCATCTTCAACTTGTTATAAGTCTCGACTAGAAATCTCTCTTTTCTCAAGTATACCATTACTTCATCTCCCAATTCAAATTCCTTATGTCTTCACTTCTCATCTACTTTTTCCTTATACTTACTACTCATATCCTCTAAATGCTTCTTCACCTAATTATACAATGTCTACATGTGATCTGCAAATGCTTTTGCACTTCACTTTTCTTCCATACTAATGTCCCTCAATTCTGTAACTCCTCTAAAATTTACTCTGATAACAATCTCAAACGGTGTTCTTCCAATACTCCTATTTACTAAATTACTATATTCAAACTCTTCTTGTGAAAGAATCAAATCCCAACTTCATGTCTTTTCTCCAACCAAACATCTCAACAAGTTTCCCAAACTCCTATTCACTACCTCTGTCTGTCCATTAGTCTGTGGGTGAAATGCTGAATTGAACTTCAAATATGTCTTCATCTTCTTCCAAAGTGTCTTCCAAAAGTATCTAACAAATTTTGTCTCTATCTAAAATTATACTCTTAGGTAATCCATGTAATCTCACAATCTACTTGAAAAATAGGTCTGCTACATGCACTGCATTAGTTGTCTTCTTACAAGGTATGAAATGAGCCATCTTTGAAAATCTATCGACCACTACAATTATTTAATCATGTCCTCTTTATGTCTTTGGTAATCCCATTACAAAATCCATGCTTATGTCTTACCAAGGTCTCTCCGATATTGTCAAAGGTCTATACAATCTAGTATTCTAACTACTCCCTTTTGCAACTTGGCAAACCCTACAACTTTGCACAAATTTTCTAACAGCCTTATGTATTTGAGGCCAAAAGTAGTTTTCACTTACCAAAGCCACTACCTTATCAATGCCAAAATGTCCTACCAATCCACCACTATGTTTCTCCTTGATCAAACTGTCTCTCATTGAACTCTTAGGTATGCACAACTGACTTCCTCTGAACAACATATCTTCCTAAATGAAACAATCTAGCCACTTACTCCTATCTGTCACAACAGGTTCCTTACATGCTTTCAAGGTTCTAAAAAATGAGTGTCTCCCTCATACATGTTCTTCAATTCATCAAATCCCAACACTTCAATTCTCATTTTTGTCAACAAGTCTCTTCTTCTACTCAATGGATCATCAACTTTGTTTGATTTTCCACTCCTATGCTTTAACACAAAAGTGTAACTCTGCATGAACTCTACCCATCTTATATGTCTCTAATCCAACTTAACTTAACTATTCAAATATTGCAAAGCTTGATGATCTGTATATAGTACAAACTCCTTAGGCAACAAGTAATGTATCCACTTCTTCAAGGCTTGAATTATGGCATAGAACTCTTGGTCATAAACTAAATATCTTCTCCTTGCATTATTCAACTTTTCACTAAAATATGCTATAGGTCTACCTTCTTGACTTAACACTTCTCCAATAGTATTTCCACTTGCATCACAATCAACTTGAAATACCTTATTGAAATCTACTAACACCACCACAGGTTGCTCTGTCACTTTCTACTCCAACAATTCAAAAACTTTATTTGCTCCAGATGTTCATTTAAAATCTTTTCTATCACCTCTCATTGTCTCTGTCATAAGGTTACATACTAAACTAAAATTTTTGATGAACTTCTGGTAGAAACTAGTCAATCCATTAAATGATCTAATGTCTAATGGTCAATATTAACCCATCTCATTCTTCCATGGGTTAATTGGGAAAGCATACGAAGAATAAATATTTAATATTTAATGTTGTCCAACTAATATCTATTTCAAGAGGACAATTAAATATTAAATTAAATATTTTGAGACTCAAAAAGGGGCATTGGGTTTGGTGAGGTGTCCATTTGCATGAAGATTTCAAAAATCTTGGTAAATCACAAGTGGCGGGAGACTTTATGACAATGTATGACAGCTTATGACAATTGTCATACCCCAAAATAGCAAGGAATCAAAGAAAAATGTGGGAATCTTAGATTTCCCTCTCTCCCATGAAATATTGATACAAAATATGTAATTTTGGTGATTTGGGCCTATTGTTGATTTGATATTTTCTCTCAAACTTGCAGATTTACAAATTGTTGCTTCAATGGATGAAAACCCATTGGAGTAAAGAGGCTTGTGGATGAAAACCCACAAGCTTTAGGTGGCCAGAGGATGTAAACCCTTTGATCACAAGGAGTAGTTTCATCTGGAGGTTGCACAAAGCTTCAAGGATTAAGTAGTTTCTAGCAGTTTCCATTGTTTGTGTGTGCAGGTCTTCTTGTGTTGCCGTGGTAGTTCTAGAATTGCTGGGAAGAGTTGTTGTTGTTATTTCCTTTGGTTTTCTATGTAGTAGCTATAGATTACCAATTTCTAATTTTAGAGATCAGTGTTGGAAGTTATGGGTAGTGTTGTGTTGATTTTGGCTTTGTGGGTTAGAATACCCAATGTGTATTTCATCTTGTTGTGAAGATTTGGTTGTGTAGTTTGCTGCTGAGTGTTGTAGGTGTTTTCTGCTATTAATTTAATGGTATCAGATCATATTTTATGTACTTTCCATCTAAAAATCAAACAATATCAATTTGGGGTGTTTTTGGTGTATTTTGGTGATTGACGGTGTTGGCAGTTTTTGTGGGTTTTGCCCAAATCTTGTTGTTTGAAGTTGTATTATTTGTTGCTGCTGCAAATCAATATTATAGATCTGATAACATGTTATTTACATCAAAAATCAATCAAAAAACATTTTGGTGAAGTTTCATATTTTGGGTGTTAATCCTGAGTAAGACTAGCTAGCTAGTTTCGTCAAATTTGATGCAAAATTGGTGAAGATATTTAAATTAATTTTCAGACCTGATGTGTAATGTTATTTTTAAGTTTGGATCATTACACTAGTATCAGAGTATGATCTTGCTAGCTTGTAGGTTATTCAGATAATTGATGATACCAAGTGATAGAGAAATTAGATATTTGAGGAGAGAGCAAAGGAAATTGCAATTGGAGGAAACAATGGTAGATAGAAGAGATGCAGAAGAAGATGATGCATCAAGGAAATTTACTCAAATGGTTGAGGCACAAACCAAACTTGTTGAAATGTTTGGGCAAATGATGCAATGGATTCAAAACAACAACAACAACAAAAACAATGGTGGTAGTACTTTGGGTACAAACAACAATAACAATGGAAAAGGGATGGAAATTGAGACACAAAATTTAGGGGCTGCAAACAAACCCTTATTCCTACTTGAAGAGGAACCTGAACAAGTTGAGTCTGTAACTAGTAGTCTGTTCAATGCGGAGACCCTTAACAAATGGTGTGGAGAATACAATGCATTGATAGATGAGATCAAGAATGATATGTCTTGGGGAGAGTATGTAGAGTTCCTAAGAAGAGGTGAATCTCAAAAGAAGGGGAAAGGCAAAAATAAAGAACTAAAACACAAGTTGGGTAAGTTAACTGCAACTTTCTTTGATGGAAGTAAAAAGATTTCAGCTAGATCTTGGTTGCAGAAGATAGAGACATACTTTATGCTCAATCCCATGACAGAGAAGGATGTAGTTTAGTTTGCCACTTTACATTTGGAAGGAGAAGCCTATGAATGGTGGTACCATGGTTACACTACTTTGGGACATGATCAAGTACAGACCTTTGGTGACTTCAAACAAAGGATTCTTGACAGGTATGAACTAAAAGAAGAAGAAGAATATTTCAGCTAGTTGTCTAAAATTAAGTAAAAGAACTCAGTGAGTATATAGCAGACTTTCAAAAGATTGCATTGGTGGTACCTGAAATATCAGAGAAGAGAAGAGTACATCTATTCATCATAGGGCTCACTGAACCTCTTAGGGGGTTTCTCAGATCTGTCACACCTCTCACTTTGCAAGAAGCTATCAAGAGGGCTCTAACCCTTGAGCCATCAATTCTAAAGAATGCTTTCCCACACTCCTCCAAACTAAACACATGGCATCATAAGGGAGGATTCCAAAAGAAAACATTCCATGCACCTGCACCTATACAAAAAAATACAACTCCTAATACTGCAAAGAAGATGGATGAAGAAACAAGGAATGAGCTTAGGAGGAAGAAACTTTGCTTTTCTTGAAGAGAGCCTTGGGTCCCTAGACATAGGTGTTTAGGAAAAGGACAAGTCCATTACATAGAGGTTGTCTCAGATAAGGATTCAGACTCAGATGGTAATGAGGAGTTTCATGACGTAGAGGATTCTGAACCTGAGATCGAAGAGGAGACTAAAAAAGAAGGTTCATTAGCTGCACTTTCAAGAGCACCAAGATATCATCCTTTTAGGGTTTGTGGAGTGTTAGCAGGGCAGCGAATGACTAGTTTGATTGATAGTGGGGAAACCCACAATTTTATTGATGAAGGGTTAGTAATGAAGAGAGGATTGAAGACTAAAAAAATTGAAGGGTTCAATGTGACTGTTGCAGACGAATTCACTATGCCGTGCACCAGAGTGGTCAAACAATTGAGCATCACTATGGGAGACTACAAGGTTTGTGATGATTTTTATGTTATTGGTATTGGTGAAACTAATGTTGTCTTGGGTGTTCAATGGTTGTATTCTATTGGAGGACACTATCAGAACTATCAAACTATGGAGTTCAAGTTTCAGTCAAAGGCAAGGAGATTACACTTAGAGGGATTTCAAATGGAGCTCCATGAGTGGTGACATCAAAGAAGATGGAGAGGACTTTCAGAAGAGGTCAAGTTGCTTGGGCAGCCACTTGCTTAATCCAACCTTCAAGCTCTCCAAATGGAAAAGGTAAATTTTATTTTAAAATTCAAGAAATTTTAGATAAGCATAGCATTTTTTTCAGTGATATACCCCCAGGATTACCTCCAGATAGAGGGTTTTAGCATGTTATAGAGTTGGAAAAAGATGCCAAACCTATTATAACTACTCCATATAGACATCCAAGGGGTTACAAGGAAGAGATAGAGAAGACTAACAGAGAGCTTTTAGATATGGGATTCATTAGACCAAGCTCTAGTCATTTTTTATCATTTGTAGTTCTTGTGAAGAAGAAGGATGGCACTCTAAGGATGTGCATTGACTATAGGGCTTTTAATAAGAAAACCATTAAGAATAGATATCCCATACTAAGGATAGATGAACTTATTGATGAGTTGCATGGAGCTGTTTACTTTTCTAAGATTGATCTGAGATCAAGATACCACCAGATTCGGATGAGAGACAAAGATGTGGAAAAGATAGCTTTTTGGTGTCACTATGGGAATTTTGAATTCTTGGTCATGCCCTTTGGCCTCACTAATGCACCAGCAGCTTTCTAATCATGCATGAACAAGGTATTTAATAGGCAACTCAGGAAGTTTGTCTTAGTTTTCTTTGATGATATATTGATCTACAGTAAAACTTGGAAGGAACACTTGGAACATTTAGATACAATTTTGGGTATTTTGGAGCAGCAATCTTTCTATGCTAAATTTTCCAAATGTGAGTCTGGATTAACTAAAATTCTTTACTTGGGATATGTCATAAGTTCTGAGGGTGTTCAAGTAGATCAATAGAAGATTCAAGCAATACTTGATTGGCCTCCACCTACAAATCTTACATAGTTGAAAGGGTTCTTTGGGCTATGTTGCTATTATAGGAGGTTTGTAAAAGGTTTTTCTCAGCTTGTTGTTCCATTAATAGATTTGACTAAGAAAGGAGCCATTGCATGGTTTGAAGAAGCTCAAAAAACTTTTGACAAGTTTAAGGAGGTAATGAGTTCATGCCCTATGCTTGCTATTCTTGATTTTTCATTGCCTTTTGTAGTTGAATGTGATGCTTCAGGTGAAGGTGTTGGGGCTGTCCTAACTCAAAGGGGACATCCAATTTCTTTTGACTATTGGAAGCTAAACAATATAGAAAAAACATATCACATTTATGACAAGGAAATGTTGGCAATTATGCATGCACTAGAGAAGTTTAGACAATATCTTGTGTGTGTGAAGTTTGTGTAAAAACTGATCATAATAGTTTGAAGTATTTCCTTGATAAAAAAAAATTGAATGATCACCAAAAAAGGTGGGTAAGCAAGTTGCAGGCATATGATTTTGAAATAGAATATATGAAGGGTAAAAGAAATGTGGTAGCAGATGCACTTTCTAGGAAGCCAACTTTGTGTTCATTATCTTCTATTTCTATAGAGTGGAAAGATTTTATCATTGCTGAATATGTCAAAAATACTTTTACATCTAATGTATTGGATGATTTAGTAGAATATGATAAGTATATAGTGAATGATGGGCTAATTTATTACAAGAACCAAATTTTCCTTGTTCCTGAATCACAAACAAGGAAAAGATTTTAAGAGCTTTCCATGACACTCCCTTGGCTGGTCATCAAGGTTACTTCAAAACATATAGGCAGATCCATGAGAGATTTTCTTGGAAAGGTCTGAAAGAGGATGTCCACAAGCATATCAAGGAGTGTATGACTTTCCAAAGGAACAAAGGTGAACAAATTTTTCCTGTAGGTCTCCTACAACTGCTTCCAATTTCTAAACAAAAATGGAAGAGCATTTCCATGGACTTTATCATAGGACTTCCCAAGGTACAAGGTAAGGATTGTATATATGTGGTGATGGATAGATTAACAAAGTATGCTCATTTCTTTCCCATCACTTTAGAGTTTAAGGCTCCTCAAGTAGCAGAGTTATTTTTCAAAGAGATATTTAAGCTGCATGGTTTGCTAAAGAACATTGTTAGTGAAAGAGATAGTAGGTTCCTTAGTTCTTTTTGGAAGGACCTATTTCACTTGACAGGAACTAAGCTCACACCAAGCACAAGTTACCATCCACAAACAGATGGACAAATAGAAATTGTTAACAAGTGGATAGAGGGGTATTTGAGGAATTATGTTTTAGATCAGAAAACTACTTGGGTCAAATGGTTGCACTTGGGAGAGTATTGTTACAATAGATCACATCATATGTTAATTGGTATGCCTCCATTTCAAGCTCTTTATGGTTATGATGCACTTTATTTTTTTGATTTGATATTTATAGATAGTAGAGTACCTGCAGCTAGTGATATTATCAATCATATTCAAGAGATCATAAGGTCACTAAAAGATAACTTGAGACAAGCATAGAACCAACAAAAGATATATGCAGATAGGAAGAGAACAAAAATATTTTTTGAGGTGGGAGACTTGGTATTTCTTAGATTGGAGCCATATAAATAAATCTCTTTGAAGAAGAGTGGGGCTAAAAAGCTTAAGCCTAAGTTCTTTGGGCCTTACATGATCATCAGGAAAATTGGTGAGGTAGCTTATGAGTTGGAGCTTCCTCCAAACAACATAATACATAATATATTTCATATTTCTTGTTTGAAGAAGGTCCTTGGAAAGAAAATTTTGCCTTCATCTGATTTACCACATTTGGATGATGAAGGGAAGTTGATTTTGATACCTGAAAAGATTTTGGAAACAAGGGACAAAAGATTGAGGAATGGGAGCATTTTAGAATATTTGATCAAATGGAAGAATTTGCCAGTGGAAGATGCAACATGGGAAGGACCAAAAATTCTTGACCATCCAAACTTGCATTGCTTAAGGACAAGCAATTTCCAGGAGGGAGGACTTGTCATGTCCCCTTTCTAAAATAATTAATTAATGGTCAATATTAACCCATCTCATTCTTCCATGGGTTAGTTGGGCAAGCATAGGAAGAATAAATATTTAATATTTAATATTCTCCAACTACTATCTATTTCAAGAGGACAATTAAATATTAAATTAAATATTTTGAGACTCAAAAGGGGGCATTGGGTTTGTTGAGGTGTCCATTTAAATGAAGATTTTAAAAATCTTGGTAAATCACAAGTGGTGGGAGACTTTATGACAATGTATGATAGCTTATGACAACTGTCATACCCCAAAATAGCAAGGAATCAAAGAAAAACATGGGAATCTTGGATTTCCCTCTCTCCCATGAAATATTCATACAAATATGTAATTTTGGTGATTTGGGGCTATTGTTGATTTGATATTTTCTCTCAAACTTGCAGATTTACATATTGTGGCTTCAATGAACGAAAACCCATTAGAGTAAAGAGGCTTGTGGATGAAAACCAATGAGTTTTATATGGCTAGAGGATACAAACCCTTTGATCACAAGGAGTAGCTTCATCCAGAGGTTGCACAGAGCTTCAAGGATTAAGTAGTTTTTGGCAAGTTTCTTGCAGTTTCCATTATTTGTGTGTGCAAGTCTTCTTGTGTTGCCATGGTAGTTCTAGAAGTATTGGGAAGGGTTACTATTGTTATTTCCTTTCATTTCCTATGTAGTATCTATATATTTCTAATTTCTAATGTTAGAGATCAGTGTTGGAAGTTGTGGGTAGTGTTGTGTTGATTTTGGCTTTGTGGGTCAGAATACCCAATGTGTATTTCAGCTTGTTGTGAAGATTTGGCTGTGTATTTTACTGCTGAGTATTGCAGGTGTTTTCTACTATTACTTTAATGGTATCAGATCATATTTCATGTACTCTCCATCTGAAAATCAAACAATATCAGTTTGGGGGTGTTTTTCATGTATTTTAGTGATTGACGGTGTTGGCAGTTTTTGTGGGTTTTGCCCAAATCTTGTTGTTTGAAGTTGTATTATTTGATTCTGCTACAAATCAATATTATATATCTGATAACATGTTATTTACATTAGAAATCAATCAAAAAATATTTTGGGTGTTCATCGTGAGTAAGACTAGCTAGCTAGTTTTGTTAAATTTGATGCAAAATTAGTGAAGATATTTAAATTCATTTTTAGACCTGATGTGAAATGTTATTTTTAAGTTTTGATCATTACATCTAACCTCTCTAATGCTCTTTGGTGTATTCCATTCAACAATTTATTTCACTTTCTTAGGTCCATCTTTAATCCTTCCGCAGAAATCACAAATCCCAAATATACCAACTCTTCCTTCATGAAACTACAAGTCTTGATGTTTATTAGCAATTTCTCTTCTCTCAACCTCTACAAAACTTGTCTAATATGCCACAAATGTTCCTCTTTTGTCTTACTAAAAATTAGAATATCATCTAAGTATACAATCACAAACTTACCCAAGAATTTCTTCAAAACTTCATTCATGAATCTCATGAAAGTACTCGGTGTATTTGTCAATTCAAAAGACATCACTAAACACTTGTACAATCCTACATTTGTTTTAAAAGTAGTTTTCCATTCATCTCCTTCTCTGATTCTGATCTGATGGTATCCACTCTTCAAGTCTATCTTTGTGAAATATCTTACTCCACTCAAAAAATCCATGATATCATCCATCCTAGGTAAAGGAAATCTATACTTAACTATGATCTTGTTTATTGCTCTTGAGTTAGTACACATTCTCAATTCTCCATCCTTCTTAGGTACTAATACTGTAGGTACTACACAAGGACTCAAACTTTCTTTGATCAAACCTTTCCTCAACAACTCATATATCTATCTATTCAATTCTTCATTCTCTATTGGTGTCATTTTGTGTGCTACTTTGTTAGGCAAACTTGCTCCTGGTATAGGATCCATGTGATGACTAATACTCTTTATAGGTGGTAAACCTTTAGGTACATTATCTAATATGATGTCTTCATACTCTATCAACAACTTTGTTATCTCCTCTGGTTGTTCTCCTTCAATCTCTTTCTTCAATGTTTCAGGTTTCTTAGGAATCAAACCATAACACATATTCTCATGTCTCAAACCATCAAGAAATTTTCTTCCACCTACCAAACATATTCTAGTATTTCCACATACTTTGCTCTTAGGATCATCTTCTAAAGAAATCAAAGTAATTTTCTTTCCATTTGTTGTTATAGTCTATGTATTCTTTCTTCCATCATGTATAGATTTTCTATCATACTGCCAAGGTCTACTCAACAAGATATGACAAACATCCATAGGCATAATATCACACAAGACTTCATCATGATAAGATGCAATATGAAATTTTACCAAATATTGTTCACTCACTAGTACTTTATAATCATCTTAAATTTGTGCTATCTGATAGGGCTTAGGGTGTTTCAATATGTCCAACATCATCTTATTTACCATCTCCTCTAAAACTAGGTTATCTAAACTACCACTATCAATCACAACTTTATAACACTTACCTCCTAATTTGCATCTTGTCCTAAACAAACTTTTCCTTTGCGATGGTTCCTCATTTGCTTCAACTTGAAATAGTGCTCTCCTCATCACCAATGATTCTCCTTTCTCTGGCTTACCAACCAAACTAGGTGATCCAATAGGTTCTTCTTCAACATAGGTTGCTCTTCCACTATTCTCTGTCTTCTTACTTGTACTACCCTGATTACATTCAAATGCTCTATTTCCTTCACCTTCACACTTGAAACAAGTACCACTGAATGTTCTCTTATCAAATCCTCTTCCCTCTCTTCTGTATCCTTCATTTTGGTATGTACTAGGGTTTCCTCTCCAATAAAAATTTATGTCATCTATCCGATAAGCATTATTATCTATGTCCTCCTTCCTAAATATGCTGTCAAACTTATTCTACTTTGAATGTGATCTATCTCCTCTGGAAAATATTCTACCTCTCTAAAATTTACCTACTCTACCTCTCTGTCTCAGATTATGTCTTTTATTCATCTTCTCTTCAACCTTCAAGGCAAACTGATATGCTTCTTCCAAAGATGTCATCCTTACCAAACTTAGTTCTTTTTGAATGATCAATCTCAGTCCATTGATGTATCTTGCTTCACTATGTCATGTTCTTATAATCATCTTATGAAATTCTTTAGTATACTCCTTCACAGATTTCTCCTTTTGTCTCAGGTTTTTCAATCTTTTCAATAGCTCCAACTTATAGTCAGCAGGTATGAATTGATTCTTCAATTTTGTCACCATATTATCCCACTTCGTAATCTTTTCTTTTCCTCTTCTATTTCTTTCCAACTGAACTTCTTTCCACCATATAGCAGCATGTCCTTTCAATTTTGTGTTTGCAAATTTCACCTTCATCGGATCTTCAATCTATTCATACTCAAAGTATTCTTCCATGTCATTTATCCAGTCAATCAATTCTTTAGGGTTCAAATTACCAGTATAATTTGACACATCAACTCTAGGTATTTTTTCAATCTTTGAAATAGATCACAACATCTTTACTTGATCTGATTCTTCTTCTTCATCACCTCCTAGGGTTTCAACAATTTCTTCGACAGATTTAAATTCTTCTTCATCATCACTTTAAAAATTAGGTCTCAGTGTCATTCCTCTTTGTCTATCTTCTTCAACAACATCTGAATGAATTCACATTGTTTTCATCATCTCCATCATCTCATCCATTCTACTAGCCATTGTTCCAATAGCAACAACTCTCCTCAGCAGCATTCTTTCTACGTTCAAGTGCAACTTGCCTCAAGTTCAGCGATAGGGCTACAACGTGACAACTACCTCACAATCAGCGATCAGTTGCAACATGAGTAACCTATCTCAATTCAATGATCTATCCATAACAAGATCTTATGGAGTTCCCTCTCCAGCTTTGTTCAACTCACTCCCATAGATTCAAACTTTCGCTCTAATACAACTTAGTGCAGTCACAATAGGAGGGTTCACAAAATGAACTGTTCAGGCCGTACAACAAGAATAAACACAACAAAAACAACTCAAAGATATGAAACAAACATAGATTCATTCATTCACTATATAATAGATTTCAAATACAAGTTAGTCGAAATTATGCATGCTTACAAGTAGGGCTCAAAGACCTGATTACAAAATATCAAAATATGCATAAGATATAGCCTTAAAGCTCCTTCATACCAAATCTAAACTAAGGATTATCTAAATCATTCAAACTACTTTCCTATAGATCTATTACATCCTTATATATCATCTCTGATACAAAATATTCCCCTATGTCGACCAAGAAAGGTCACAAACTCCAATGAAGAGTTGTAACGTGTGTACACGGATAGGTCAGACCTAATCATGTAGAACACCTTCGTAAATGAATGGAATGATGTGTGGATCTTGGGAAAAGTCAGCCACAAACCAAATATTATTTAGTGATGTGTCATTAAGCTCCCCAAGTCAAGGAATGCTCCGCAAGCCTTCTCCTTTAGATGATTATCAGAGACTGTCAGGATGCTCTGTTCTGAGAAAATAATTGATCTTCTAATAGCGATATCTTTCTAGTACTTAATCTAAATTCTCTAAATTCTAGATAAGATGTAGATGAATAAATCTAGATGCTAATTCTAGCTCCACAAGATATTAAATGCAACTATGGTAGAATGCATACCAAAATATAGAAATTGCTACTGATTGAACTGCCTAAACTGAACTGGAAAATGAAAGGAAACAAACTAAACTAAAAACAAACTGAAATGCAAATGTTTTTGGTTGATGCAAGATTGCTCTAGAACTAGGGATGCTCCTGTATCATGTACTCTTTGTTCTGATATTTTCACAACAGCATGAGTGAACATGGCAGTATGGACAGTGATGGAAGATTCTTCTATTGTTGATGTATCATGGAAAGTCTTCACCACAGTTGAACCCCTCATTTTCTGAACAACATTAAGCAACTTTTGTTTGCTTGTGTTCTTTTGTGTAGTCTAGATTGCAAGAGTCTCTATTTTTGTGTTGAAACCACACCCGCTAATGCCATCTTCATAATCAAATTTAGAAACAAGTTTTGGATCCTCTTGGCTTCTGACTTGGTCAAGAAAAAATACTTTTTTCAACTCAAGGCTAGGAATGATAAGCATATTGCTATTCAAGACCATTTTCCTTGCTTCTTTTGGACTCACATTTATTTCATCTATCTTCAAATCTTTAAAAGTTTGTGTGACAATCTAATTATTCTATGATTTATTAACACCCATTTTGTTTAATTCCACATTTTCATCAAACTCTTTCATTTTCATTTTCAACTAGAAGTCCTTAAACTCTGGAGTCTTGATAAAGTCATCATCTTCAATAAATCTCATTGATGCCATAATTCTTTGATCTTCCTCTAATTATGGTTCACCTTGGGTCTATTTATCTATCCTAGCCTCAGGCTTGTGTGCATTTGTATCTTGGCTAACCAATGGTTGATCAACTTTCTATTCATCACCCAAGTGCCTGAGAATGTGTTGATGATGATGTTAGTCATAAACAAACATAGAATAAAAGTTACACAACAACCTTTACTCATCTTGAAAGATACGATAAATTTATAGAATTCATGATCCCAAGTCTCCATTGATTAGTTCATAATCTACTGACATTACTCAGTGGTTGATGTGTGTTGCTATTAATCATTCAAGGGCCTTACGTTCTTGAATAATTTCTGCAAATTCTTCAATATTTCTCCAAATATCCTATTCTTTATATTTGCCCTGCATAAATCTCCAAATTATTTTACCTCTACACTATGAATTCACTCAAATAATGTGCCTACAGGTTGATATTTGCATGATTTCTACCATTACTTGCAATTCTTTGCATGATATTTTCAACACTACATGTATTTAGCTCAAATATGCTAATGATATTCAGTTATCTATGAGATGTCAGCATATTTCATGTTATTTGCTTCTGATTATCTGTTATTTGCAATTATGATGGGGAATTACTCTGAAATTCAAAGAAAATTAAAAGAATACTTCAAATTTGGTGAATCTTAGCTATTGAACCACATACATACTAGATACAATAATGAGGAGAAGAAATCAAACCATATTTTCACTAGGATGTTCCATAGCTAGATATAGATGATGCTAACTTCGAAGGAAAAGGAATGAAGACAACACATACAGACTGATAAGTACTCCAAGGGATGCAACAAATTAAAGCATGTATCAAGAATTCAAACACTGATTACTCAGGATTTATGATGATTTGTAATCAAACAGTCTTCTCTTTCATTAAGTATACAATGATATGTATGCTTACAATAACTTTGAAATAGGCCCTGATATTTCAGCAGTCAAATCTCAATTAAGCTTCTGAATAATCCAATTATCACATCTCTGCACCGTTTATAGAATAAGGTGAGGGAATGGTTACAGATGACCTATGGTCAGGATTTATCTATTAAGATCAATAGTCCAAATGAATAGCACATGTCTGCCAGTTGGCAACTACACAGCTAGCATAGAATATTCCAGCATCTTTGACCTAGTCCATCCTCCAGCTAGCAAACAACATATTTGACAATATCCTCCTCAACTCCGGTTCAGGTTGCCTCTGTGTCAGCAACTCCGTAGTTTCCAACCGTACTCCAAAACAACTTCAACATCCTGCAATAAAAAGACAAGAATCAAGCATCAACTTCATTTAATAACTAGCAGGAAAGTAAACATTTATATTTTATTAGGCTATGAATGTGCAAACCTATACATATCGGGTAATGAATATTTAGCATCTATGAAAATTTGCATAATTAAATGTCCATAGGTGCTCAAGAGGGTCCAGGTGACTATCATTGACTGGAAAACATGCGATCAATCCCTAAAATGGCTTAATATATTATCAGTTCCAAGGTCATTTGAGTGATTTTTTGATAAAAATATCGAACATATGATTTTCGGTATTTTCTACATCTTAGTAAATTGCATTTTCAGAGGCCTTAGGAGAGAAATTAGGGCCTCAAGACTCCATCATTTACTAGGCATTAAGCCTTAATAATCGAGGAACTCAAACTAGATAACTAGTTTATCTTTCCAATGAGTCCAAAAAGTTTAAATTCTGACACAGTAGCTGGGAGTTATGACCCTGCCAAGGAGAAGATAAAAAATTTCCTAATTTTTTGAATTTCTTTGAATTTTTTGCAAATGATTTCACCTTGCAATAGCTCTTTTTGTATTCCAAGGGTGATGTGACCCTTCATATGATATGCAAGCCTTACATTTTCAGTTATCGCATGTATAAGATCATGCATATGCAATACATGTGCTTTTGTTCACTAAATTCCATTAAATGAAACTATCAGGTCCAGGTATGCACATTAGTTAATATGAGGGATATTAACTAATATGACTCTCTTCATAGATCGGGATATGATGATGATGTCATCATCATGGACGGGCTTCATTAAAATGTGAAAGGCTGACGTCATGGTCATATTGAAGGAAATCAGGTGATGTTAAGAAATATGACCCTAATATTGAGAAATATCACCCTCTGAATAGGATGACGTCACGGTCATGTCAAGCTTTTTATATATCGAGTCAAAATGACATCACCATCGTGTTAGGAAAGATTAGTCATATTAGAAAAGATGACAGATGTTAGAGAATAGACGAGCTTCCGATGTCAAGTCGATTGATGATGTCATCGTTATATCAGGTCCTTTATGATATGGGATAAGCTGACATCATCATCATGTTAACGAAGATGAGTCATATTAACAAATGTGACCCCCTTTTGAAAGATCAGGATGACGTCACCATCATGTTATTTAAAAGGGTGATCATTGGATACGTACCTCCGTGAGGTAAAAAGGATGATGATGTCACCGTTAGGGTGATTTTCTTTGTTCATCTGGATTAGATGATGTCATCAGCATATTGGCTCTGGGTTGATATTCTATGGCAGGGTGATATTTGAAATATCAAGTGATATTTGCAAGATCAAGTGATATTTGAAATATGAGCCCCGCAAAATATATGATGTTTGATAGCTAAATACCACTATCACATAAGATTGACGTCCGGAGTTTCAGACCAAATGATTATCGGGTGATAAAATTGGCATCAAGGTGATCTAACATAAGGTGACTAATGTTAAGGAACATGACCCCCCTAGGAATATTAGGTTTGACCAGGACTTTGACTCACCATAACTTTCATTCCCTAAGGAATATCAGGGTGATCCAAAGGCAAACCTGCATGAAATTTTGTACTCTTTCCAATCATGAGGTTATTGATATGAAATATTAACTTTGATGAACTGACCTCATCACGATGACTTACCCAGCTCCCTTATGCAGGGTCATTTGCATGACTTAATTTTACCAGACCGCCGAAGAGCAAAAAAAATAACACAAGCCAAAGCAGCAAAAAGTTGGGTCCCTATTTTGTCAAGTCAAAATGGGGCATGTTGTGTAACCACACAACAGAATGTTGGCCACATCTTCAGTGTCCCTAACTTCTTCATTTCATAAGGGACAAGTTGAAGCTCATTTTTAGTTCTCTACCTTTTGATCAAGGGGATTCATGAACCTGTGGATGTTGTACTGACATAGGATCAGGGGTAGGTTCATGAATTTCAATTTCTACAGACCTCTTCATTGGAAACTTTGTAGCCTTATGAGCCTACTTCTCAGACTTGCCATAGATACTCTCAAAATTATAAATTATCATATCAGTCTTCTTCAGATGATCCTTTGCTTCAGAAAAAAATCTACAGAAATGGGGATTCTTCTTCTTCTTCTCATCTTCAATGTTCTTCAAGATTTCCCATTTCATTTTCCTTGTCTAAACTTCTTCAAAAGTTACCAAATTTCTTAACAAATCCTCATCAAAAATAATTTGATGGTATACCCCCCATCTTTGTCAAAGTTATTTTCCTTACAAAATTCATGTGACCCTCAGGGTCACAAACTCTATCAATTCTAGATTTTAAAAAATATTTTGCCTTGAAATGGGCCTACAAGTCCTCAAGAGTATCTGAGTCAATTGACCAATCACCAAATATTGTGGCATTAGGCAAAAATGTGGCCTTTTTCTACTTTTTTTGCACCTCTTTTTCCATCCAAATCAGCTACCACATGAATTCTAGGAACAATATTCTATCTGACACAAACATTGGTAATTTATGTGGTTGTTGGTGACAACCATACACTCTGATTATAGTGTGATTAGGCAAAAAGAATCAATCAACATAATTATGTTTATGGCCTTGTTCTGGTTTATGTGCAAGTGGCCTCATCATCAGCATGACCTCCTTGGTCAACTTGGGAGACCAATTTCAAAGAGAGTTTATTATCTTAATAGTAAATTCATCATGAAAAAAAATGTAGTCACCAGTTTGACAACATGAATCCCATTTATAGCACCAACACTAAGTAGGCTTCCTCTATTCTACTTTATCAACCATGCTTATGTCCATTCTACTTGACCATTTCCTTTTGTTCTGATACAAAATTATTTGGTACAACAAAGAATAGAACCTGAATTCCAAGGGTTTCTTACCCTCCCTTACATGCAAGAACCCTTCATGTAGTTACTTCTCAATGTATGATGCAAAATCATACTTAGTATTTGCTTCTGGGTTCTATATTTTCATGGCCATCATCATCAAGCCAATTGGTATTCTTCCATGAGCATCAATTCCCAAAACTTGGCATAATGCAAAGTAGGTTCTCTTGAAATACACAACAAACTCCTCCACAGGGAAAGGCTCAATAGCATTGGATGGGATGTCAATCTTTCTATTGTTGGACCCCCTTCTCATGTACATTGGCAATTCATCTCGCCTCAGTGTTCTCCTCAAGCTTGTATATTCTTTCTCACTCTTTTGCAGGTCCACTTGAGTGAGAACTTTTTTGTTTAGCATAAAACAATCCACAATGGCATTTCTGTCAAGTGCTACCAATGGTTGTGTGTCTAGCAACCTGACAATTTTTGAGGAAAAATGGTTATGTTGTGCCAAGACCCTAATTAGTTCTACATCCACACATACATTTGGGACCACTAATTTTTCCAAGTCCAATTTCCATGGGTTGCCTACTCGTCCTAAACTATCTTTGTTTTCGTAGAAGTACCAGAACAAGTTCCACCTAAAGATAGGGACTGCAGCATCCCAACACCCTTCTTCCACATCCCTAAATATTTTCTTCTAACCCTTGTCTATGGAATTGGACAATAATTATAATAATGATTGTTGAAGTAGTCTCTTTATGGGGGTCGATGGTTCATTACTCTTGTTGGTAGACTCAAACTTCTTGGGTGCCATTTTAGCTACTTATGAAAACTAGGGTTTTGAAATTGAAATTATAACACCAACAATTGAAAAATAGAGAAAAAATCTTCACCAACTTCTTGAAAGGAGTGCAAAGATGAACTTACCTAGTTAATTTGAAGCTTACAGAGAGCACACTAAGTTGGATAACACCTTCTCCAAATTGAGTCTACAATCATTGGAATGAGAAAATGTTAAGAAATCCTTGAATTTTATTGTGCCAAGAAATTCATCATATCACCATTACTCTATTTCATGCCACTAGATTGTAAAATATCAACATTCAATTCATTTCAAATACAGACCCTCAAATGAATAGGATCCAATGGCCAAATGAGATGACATTGCTGCAAGACCTGCCCATACCAGTTGTAGGACTACGAGAATCATTGACACCTTTAGACTAAAATTTTCAATTTACCACCACCCCGTCATCGTATGACTTGACCATTATGGGACTATAGGGCCTATAGCCCCTTGCATTAGATTTCATCATTTACCACTGACCCACAGGCACATGAGCTAACCATTGTGGGATCACATGAAGCATTTGGTTTGTCCACTTCTTTTTACCACTACCCCGTCGATATTTGATCTGGTCATCATGGGATTGCAGTATTAATCTATACCACCTGTCTCTATTTACCGTGATGCCACAATCATATGTTGAAACCTCCACGGGGGTGCGGTATCCTTCTTAAGTTAAGCATTTCATATCACCAAGATGTCATTTGATTGTGTGTGCTTCACGGGGTTGCGGTAGACATGATTGGTGTAGTCACGATAGGAGGGTTCATAGAATGAATAGTCCAGACTATGCAACAAGAGTAAACACAATAGAAACAACATAGGAATATAGAACATATATAGGTTCAGTCATTCAATATATCATATAATTAAAAATAAAGATCCACTGGCAATATGCGGGCTTACAACTAGGGCTCAAAGCCCTGATTACATACATGTACAAGATAAGGCTTTGAAGCTTCCTTTGCACAAAAACTAAACTATCATATCTTTATTATGTGAATAGATACTTTCCTAAGGATCTATTACATCAATATATATCATTTTTAGACCAATAGATTCCTCTGTGTTGGGTAAGGAAGGTCACAAACTCTAATGAAGAGTTGTAACATGTTCACAGATAGGTCAAACCGAAATGCATAGAACACTTCCTTAAATGAGTGAAACAACCCACGAACCCTTGGGGAAGGTTGGCCATGAACCAAAGGACATTTCATGATGTGTCATTAAGATCCACAAGTCAAGGAATGATCTACAAGCCTTCTCCTTTAGCTAATTGTTTGAGACTCTCAGGATGCTCTGTTCTAAGAAAATAGTTGATCTTCTGATAGAGATATCTTTCTGGTAGCTAATCCAAATGCTCTGAATTCTTGATATGATGTAGATGAATGAATGTAGATTCTATGTCTAGATCTACCAGATGTGAAATGCCAAAACCAGACCATAAGCTGAAAACTGCTATTGACTAAACTACCTAGAATGAACTGGAAAATGAAAGAACTGAAATGCAAACAAACTAAAACGCAAACTATTTTTGGTTGATGCAAGATTTCTCTTGAACTAGGGATGCTTCTACACTAGACATCCATGGTTATTGAAAAAGTGAGTCCCTCACTTTGCTGGGGCTAGGGGAGAACCAAGATGGTCCACCTCAGCCTGAGAAATCCATGATGAATCTTCTTCTGGTCTGCCTTTCCACTTCACGAGATATTCTTTGTATTGTCTTCCTCTAGTGGTATGTCCAACTCTGCTATCCAAAATGTCTTCAATCTATTCCAATGCTTTGTGTGGTAACTGCTTCTTCAAGTCTTCTTCCATGATGTCACTAAACTCTGCTTTGTGATACTAATAAAGGTCTGCAATGTTGAAAATAGGTGATATACCCAATGTCTCTGGTAACTCTGCTTCGTATGCATTTCTTGAATCAAATTTTCTAAGTATCCTACAAGGTCCAAACTTCTTCATCTTCAACTTGTTATAAGTCGCAACTAGAAATCTTTCTTTTCTCAAGTACACCATCACTTCATCTCCAACTTCAAATTCCTTATCTTGTATTCTCATTTTCTTTCTCTTTGTACTTACTATTCATATCCTCCAAATGCTTCTTCACCTGATTATGCACTATCTTCATATGATCTACAAATTATTCTCCTTTTGCACTCCTCTTTTCTTCTGTAATGACATCTCTCAATTCTACAACTCCTCTAGGAATCGCTTTGGTAACAATCTCGAAAGGTTTTCTTCTGGTACTTCTATTTATTGAATTATTGTATGCAAACTCTGCTTGTGAAAGAATCAAGTCCCAACTTCTAGTTTTTTCTCCAAACAAACATCTGAACAAGTTTCCTAAACTCCTATTCACTACCTCTATCTGTCCATCTATCTATGGATGAAAAGTTGAACTGAACTTAAATATATCTTCATCTTCTTCCAAAGTGTCTTCCAAAAGTATCCAACAAACTTTGTGTCTCTATCTGAAACTATACTCCTAGGTAATCCATGCAATCTCACAATCTCCTTGAAAAATAAGTCAGCCACATGCACTGCATCAGTTGTCTTCTTGTAAGGTATGAAATGAGCCATCTTTGAAAATCTGTCAACCACTACAAATATTGAATCATATCACCTCTATGTCTTAGGTAATCCCATTTAAAAATCCATGCTTATGTCTTCCCAAGGTCTCTCCGATACTGTCAAAGGTCTATACAATCCAGTGTTTTGACTACTTCCTTTTGTAACTTGACAAACTCTACAACTTTGTACAAATCTTCAAACATCCTTATGTATTTGAGACCAAAAGTAATTTTCACTTTCCAAAGCCACTATCTTATCAATGCCAAAATGTCCTACCAATACACCACTATGCTTCTCCTTGATCAAGTTATCTCTCATTGAGCTTCTAGGTATGCAAAACTGACTTCCTTTGAACAACATATCTTCTTGAATGAAATAGTCTAACCACTTACTTCTATCTGCTACAACAGGTTCCTTACATGCTTTCCATATTTCTGCAAAATCAATGTCTCCCTCATACATATTCTTCAATTCATCAAAACCCAACACTTCAACTCTCATTTCTATCAACAAGTTTCTTCTTCTACTCAACCTCTACAAAACTTGTCTAATATGCCACAAGTGTTCTTCTTTTATTTTACTAAAAATCAAAATATCATCCAGGTATACAATAACAAACTTATCCAAGAATTTATTCAAGACTTCATTCATCAATCTCATGAAAGTACTCAGTGCATTTGTCAATCCAAAAGGCATCACTAACCACTCATACAATCCTTCATTTGTCTTAAAAGTAGTCTTCCATTCATCACCTTCTCTTATTCTAATTTGATGGTATCCATTCTTCAAATCTATCTTTGTGAAATATCTTGCTCCACCCAAACAATCCATGATATCATCCATCCTAGGTAAAGGAAATCTATACTTAACTGTGATCTTGTTTATTTCTCTAGAATCAGTACACATTCTCTATTCTCCATCCTTCTTCAGTACAAGCACTACAGGTACTACACAAGGACTCAAACTCTCTCTAATCAAACATTTTCTCAATAGCTCTTGTATCTGTCTATTCAATTCTTCATTCTCTATCGGTATCATCCTATGTGCTTCTTTGTTAGGCAAACTTGCTCCTAGTATAAGATCCATGTGATGACTGATACTCCTTATAGGTGGTAATCCTTCAGGTACATTATCTGATATGATGTGTTCATGCTCTATCAGTAACTTTTTTATCTCCTCTTGTTCAGTCTCTTTCTTCACCACTTCAGGCTTCTTAGGAATCAAGGCATAACACATATTTTTCTATTTCAAACCATCCAAAAATTTCCTTGCATCTACCAAACAGATTCTAGCATTTCCACATACCACATCTTTAGGATCATCTTCTAAAGGAATCAAAGTAATTATTTTCCCATTTTATTTTATAGTATAAGTATTCTTTCTCTTGTCATGTATATCTTTTCTATCATATTGCCAAGGTGTACCCAACAAGATATGACAAACATCCATAGGCATAATATCACACAAGACTTCATCATGATAAGATCCAATATGAAATTTCACCAAACATTGTTCACTCACCAATATCTTATGATCATCCTAAATCCATGCTATCTGGTAGGGCCTAGGGTGTTTCAATCATTCCAATTTTAGGTTAGTCACCAAATCCTTTGAAACTAAATTATCTAAACTACCACTATCAATTACAACTTTACAACACTTACCTCTGGATTTGCATCTGGTTCTGAACAGACTCTTCATGTGTGATGGTTCCTCATTTGTCTCTACTTGAAATAGTGTTCTCCTCATCACAAAGGATTCTCCCTTCTCAGGTTTACCAATAGAACTAAGTGATCCAATAGGTTCTTCAACATAGGCTACTCTTCCACCATTCTCCGTCTTCTTGCTTGTACTACCCTGATTACATTCAAATGCTCTATGTCCACCTCCACACTTGAAACAAGTACCTTTGAATGTCCTTTTAGAAAATCCTCTTCCTTCTCTTCTATATCCTTCATTCTAGTATGCACTAGGATTTCCTCTTCGGTAGAAATTTCTATCATCTCTCTGGTAAGCATTGTTATCTCTATCCTCCTTCTTGAATGGGCTGTCAAATTTGTTCTGCTCCACAAATAATCTATCATATCTAGAAAATGATCTTCCTCTCTAATATTTACCTCCTCTACCTCTTTGTCTCTAATCATGTTTCTTATTCAACTTCTCTTCAACTTTCAGGGCAAACTAATATGCTTCTTCCAGAGATGTCATCCTTACCAAACTTAGTTCTTCTTGAATGTTCAATCTTAGTCCATTGATGTATCTTTCCACTTTCTCCTTGCTTGTTTCACTATGTCCTATCCTTATGATCATCTTATGAAAATTTTCAATGTACTCCTTCATAGATTTCTCCTTTGTCTCAGGTTTTGCAATCTTTTCAGCAATTCCAACTCATAGTTAGCAGGTATAAGTTGATTCTTCAACTTTGTCACCATCTGGTCCCACTTTGTACTCTTTTCTTTTTCTCTTCTATTTCTTTCCAACTTAACTTCTTTCCACCATATAATAGCATGTCCTTTCAACTTTGTCTTTACAAATTTCACCTTCTCCAGATCTTCAACTTATTCATATTCAAAGTATTCTTCCATGTCATTTATCTAGTCAGTTGATTCTTTAGGATTCAGATTACCAGTATAATTCGGCACATCAACTCTAGGTCTTTTCCCAATCTTTGAAATAGCTCACAACATTTTTATCTGATTTGATTCTTCTTCTTCATCTCCTTCTAGGGTTTCTCCAATTTGTTTAGCAGATTGAAATTCTTCCTCATCATCACTCTCAACATTAGGTCTCGGTGTCAATCTTCTTTTCCTATCTTCTTCAACAACATCCAAACAGATTCACATTGTTCTCATCAATTCCATCATCTCATCCATTCTATTAGCCATTGTACCAATAGAAGGAACTCTCTGTGGTAGCATCTTCCTAGGATCAAGTGCAAACTGCCTCAAATTTAGTGATCGAACTACAAGTGACAACTGCCTCTCAATTGATGGTTGATTGTACATAGGAAACCTACCTCGGATCGGTGATCTTCTTACAACAAGATCTTATGGAAATCCATTCACCAATTTCACTCCAAAGAATCAAACCTCACTCTAATACCACTTGGTGCAGTCATGGTAGGAGGGTTCATAGAATGAACAGTCTAGACTATGTAACAAGAGTAAACACAATGGAAACAACACAAGAATATAGAACATATGTAGATTCAGTCATTCAATATATAATATAATTCAAAATAGAGATCTGTCAGCAATATGTCAGTTTACAACTAGGGCTCAAAGGCCTGATTACAGACATGCACAAGATAAGGCTTTGAAGCTCCCTTCGCACAAAAACTAAACTATCATATCTTTCTTATGTGAATAGATACTTTCCTAAGGATCTATTACATCAATATATATCATTTCAAGACCAATAGATTCCTCTACGTTGGCTAAGGAAGGTCACAAACTCCAACAAAGAGTTGTAACATGTTCACAGATAGGTCAGACCTAAATGCAAAGAATACTTCCTCAAATGAATGAAACAATGCATGGACCCTTGGGGACATTTGGCCATGAACCAAAGGACATTGAATGATGTGTCATTAAGATTTACAAGTTAAGGAATGATCCGCAAGCCTTCTCCTTTAGCTGATTGTCTGAGACTATCAGGATGCTCTATTTTGAGAAAATAGTTGATATTCTAATAGCGATATCTTTCCAGTAACTGATCCAAATGCTCTAAATTCTTGATATGATGTAGATGAATGAATGTAGATATTAAGTCCAGATCCGCAAGATGTGAAATACCAAAACCAGACTACAAGCTAAAAATTGCTACCAGACTGAACTACCTGGAATGAACTGGAAAATGAAAGAACTGAAATGCAAACTATTTTTGGTTGATGCAAGATTGGTCTTGAACTAGGGATGCTCCTGCATTAATGATTTATGCTTTTCTTATTCCCACACAACCACCAAAGCATTTTGGAAGGGTCCTAACAGATACAATCACCAACAATTCTCTTAACAAAACTTTACCTTCCATTTGTTCTAATGCTTTCCCTTCAAGATATAAAGCACTAGTGGAGGAAGAAATGTCTCTCACATTAAATCATTTAGAGATCAATGTTGAGCCTACTCAAACAAAAAATAATGTTAATTCAATCATCATTAATAGACTTATTCAACCTACTAAGGGGATAGTTAATGTGTATATTAATGTTCCTAAAATCATTGTACATAAGGTAGCTAATGTGCCTCCTTACTTTAAACTAGTGATTACGGTTCAAGGTGCTCCAACACCACCTTGACCCTTGGGTTAAATTCTCAATTTTGTAAAGAAAATTACTCAAGGAAATCAAGTGTATCAAAATGTGTTGCAACAACCCTACTATAATGTGATTTCTCACACATAAAATATGCAAAATAATAATAAAAGTAAACAATAATCAAACATTTTGATCACTTTACCAATTTCTCAACCTACATTTCCTTAACCACCTCATATTACTAATAAAGTTGGTCAAGATTATGATCCTTTTGAGAAGCTTTGTGTTACTTTGGCTATGATCTCTCTTTGGGAACTCATACAAACATTGCCTATATACTACAGAATGCTCTAAGAAGCTTTACAAAAGGTGATTATACCACTTGGTATTAAGTCTAATGATGTAGCAGTTCTGTTAGATTATATGCATGTAATGAAATGGATATTATGTTTCAACAACATGAATTACCATCAATTGAAGTTCAAAATCAACATGATCCTCTTGTAATCCCTATCACAATAAACAAAAGGTTGATAAAGCAAGTTATGATTGACAATGTATCGGCTCTTAATGTTTGTAGTATTAATCTACTACATAAAATCAAGGTTGATACATCTTTAATCAAACTAGATAAACTTCACATCCGTGGCTTTGATAACATTAGTAGACAATCCCTAGGTACCATAACATTACCTGTAAAGGTTAGACCTGTGACATTATCTACCCTTATCCTTTTCATGCCTGGTGTAATTTCATATAACATCATTCTTGGATTCGTGTCATGGGGGTAGTTCCATCTACCCTTCATTGATCAGTAAATTTTATTTAAAAAAATAAACTTCACACCATTGAACCTAACCTAGATTCAAAGAAGTTGTTTATAGGTTGAGACAGAAAAACAAGTTATCAATCACAAGTTTCTCAATAACTTAAAAGTTGATTCATCAATACCTCTTTCTATAGATAATGTTGTGTAAGATTCCCTTAGTTTTTCTATCAACCTACCTCTGCGTGTAGAGGGGCAACTCCCTCGTTTGATAAATTATGGATTTTTATGATATTTAAGAAAGAAATGAAATTAAAGAAAGGTTGGAAGGTTAAGGCAATGGGCTTACGAACATTGACTCAACCTGCATGTATAAAGTTTGACAATCCCACCAAGACAATATAAGAATAGTTCTTAAACTGCTAAAGTGAGCGTACAAACATGTTTCATGTAGTATTAAAAAGAAGAAATGATTTAGGAGATATCCAACATACATTGAAATATTATCTAGTAACCAATTCCTCCAAGACTAGTTATTCCACATTGTAGATGCAAGATAATGTAAAGAAAACATCACCCATCAACGTAAGAAGAATGAATAATGTTAAAAAAAGATATTTGAGATCACACAATCCAAAATGACTCTTATTTCTTCACATTGAGTTGTACAATTCTATTTCCCATAACACCATTTCAAATGTGAAAGCCAAAAAGTCCCTTTTACAAACACCAAGTCTTGTATATATAGACTTGTCTCCAGTAACCAACTTTGTAACTACCTCATAACTACTTCTCCTAACTACCCAAAAATATTTTATGAAAATAAAAGTACACTTTAATTAATTTTTTATATGGACTTTTCAAAAGTTCCCAAAATAAAGTGCACTTTACAACTTCATTACAAAAGAGTGACATAAAGTTACTTTCATAGAAAGAGAACCAAAACCTATAATCTTGCAAACTTTGAAAAGTGGACCAATATGATTGATCTCACAAGAAACCATCATATTTTTTCTTTTCCACCTCTGGTACTATTTGAAGATGTTTCTATTACTACAAACTATTGTGAAGGAAGGGATGACTTTGTTTTGTATGCTCTGAACACCTTGACTGCCGAAGCTATAAGTTTATTTTTCGGTACAAACACTCCTATCATACAAAGCCTCCATTCTGATTGATCTTTATGAACATTACTCAAATCATGATGATAATTTGACATATGATCAATGCCAGAATTGATAGCAACAAAGATGAGATTCAATTTATCCATAGGTCCTTCATAGAAAACTTGTTTATTGAACAACTCTAGATTAATCATGTTTGTAAAGTTTCCTTTAATAGCTTGAGCTTCCAAGACTTGAGATTTATCTTTATCCATCACATCAAAATTGATTGCTAATAAATTAGTGTGAATCCTCATCTTCACCTATTCACAAGTTTCTAGGAGCTTCTCTTGAGCAGCCAAAACTTGTCCTATATTTAACAATTTCTAGTCAACTAAACAAAGCCAAGAGCTAGATTGATTTTCTTCAATGTTTGAAAAGACTTTTTCAGAAATTAATATCTCATTATAAGCTTTGATCATCTCACTAATGTCTTTGGATATTCCCTACCACAATAATTCTTCCTTTCGGATGCTTCTTATTTCTTTATCAACCTCTTCCCTCTTTGTTTCTACTTCATCATACAGACTTTTTGCATGCTTGATGAAGTTGAATGCTTTTAATTTCATATGTTCAACCCATTTTTTAGTCATTTTTCCATACAACTGATATTTGCTGACACTTTCAATAATCTCTTTTTCAAGAGAGAAATTGGTGGGGGTAGAGGAAGTATCAAGAGGCAAAGCAGAAGTATCTATGATGGCTTTGAGATAGGATGTCAAAACTTGTACTTGTTGCTTTAGTTGATCTTTTGTGTGCCTTTATTTTTTTCTTCTTTTTATTAACTTGGCACCTGATACTTGAAAATTTTGCATGTCACCCTCTTATGTAGATGGACCAAGATCTATCTTAGTGATGTTAAAATCACTTTATGTAGCCTCATTCAAATTCTTTTCTAAAACAGGTTGTGCAACCTCGACATAGACATTGCCTGATGACAAATCCGCTGCCATCCTTGATGTAATCTTGATCTTTTTAGGTTTGGGAGACCTTTGTAGCAAATTGGAGACTATATCAAAACTAGGCATGATTAATTGAGCATTGTTTCTTTTTCTTGACAAATTTTGTCGCAACCAAGAAGAGGAAGGATTATGTGAGGACTCTACAATATTTGTGGAAAGAGGTACTATATTGGAGGGAAGAACATGCTCATTGAATATGTTCATAGGCGGTGGGAGTATAGATTGTAATGCATGAGGGGAATGAGGTGCTTCATGAGAAGGAGAAACAAGAAGTAAAGGAGAGGTATTTAAATGCTCATCATTTGATGGTGGAATTCGGGACTTGTGGACTTATTTTCCTCAACTTCTTCCTGTATGGGAGGCAATGCATTATCCTTTATTTTTGTTTTCCCCTTTTTCTATTTTTCATCATTTTCACAAATGCTCTTTAGTCCCTTTCTTCTTGACGGATCATCTCCGTCATCTCTTTCTTGAGTATTCTTATGTGAACCAATGCTTAAAGATGGAGAATGACAACGAGAAGAAGAAGAAGAATTTGAATGTTTATCTTTTCTACTTGATGATAAAGCATTATTACCTGTTGGTTTAGTAGTTGTTGCCTCAATAGCCTTTTTCTTTACCCAATATTTAGTTTTTTTAATGATATGAGCAATTCTTATGCCCAAATCTTTGATCTCCTCATTGGCCCAATTGATGGGTGGTAAAGGCTGTGTTTTGATTTTACCAAAATACATAGGGTCAATGAATTCTAAACTATCTTCCTCAATTCCATCTATATTGCAATCTAGCTTGAATTCTCTGATCTGTTCAATGGTCATCCTAATCCAATCTCATTTACGTACCTCATAATCATTTTCACAATCTTCCTAGAAGTCTTCAAGTTTTGGAAAATGACAGTAACCTGCACCAAGTCGCAGATTGTCCCTGACATATCCTTTTCTATGAAAAGGGAATCTCATAGTATAGGCATACAAGATTATTTTTATCAGAAATCTCTCTACGTTTTGAACATCTGTAGAAGATTTGCAGTTGTAATGACTAAGGCCAATGGGGAAAGGAACTCCAGGTTTTCTCTTATATTTGAATTTCTTATTAAGTGAACCAATTTGCCTGCATAGTTCTATCAATACCATTTTGTCATCTACATACCTAGGCAACTTATATGGGTATCCATCAAACCCGCCAACTCGTAGATAGGTAAATCTAGGATATTGGATGAAGTAGCTCCCATATATTTTGATCAGATTGGCAACTTCTGGTGATATTTGGAGTGCAGTATTACCTTGAAGTTCCCTTACTATCAGCATTGTGAACGCATCATTTACCCTACGGTAGTCCTTGTAACTTTGATCCAATTGTAACTGAGGGTAATAATCATAGATCTATTTCATGTTATTATAAGTACCTTTGGTAGCAAGACCTGGCCATGATTTCATGCATGCAATTGCATAAAATGAGTAAGAAGACATGTAGAAATGTTCATTTAATTCAAAATTGGTAAACTGATAATGCAAATTGTCACTAATAATGCTGCCCTAGTCAATAAATTGATTTCCTGCACATATAACATTTATAAAAAAGAAACATCCACATTTCAAAATTAGCTGGTTTTTCATCTCCCATCACTCTATGAAGTAGAACAATCATATTGGAAATAACCTCTATGAAGCATGATTTGTGAAGGACTTTAGGTAACTGGGATTTCCCTCCTTTTGGTGTATGTAGCTAGTGTTTTGCTTTAGTGATGAGACATTGATGTTTCCTTGCATTGAAATATTGATCTGCAAGCCTTTTGTCTATGTTCACAAAATGATCTCTGATAGGTAGCTTGAAAGTAATCCCAATTGAAACACTATCTAACCAGACAATTATCTTTTCATCAATAGTTCTGACTTCTCTAGTTTCTGGATTGTAGCACTTCATACATTCTAAAACCAAATCTGTACATTGTACTACTACTCAAAAACTAGTTGCATGGGCTAATCCACTATCAAACAACTTCTGAGAAATTGGTGATCTTTCCCTTATTCCATGGTCTTCCAGAAATATGCCAAACTGATATGTCCCAAAGAAGTATCTAATATTTTTGGAAGTGTGGATTCAAGAACTGAAAGGAACTCAAACCCCTAGTATCTATATTTCATGATTAAATATTTGCAAAAAGGTTTTGGAATCTACTTGTGTTTATTTTATTTCTAAACTTGTGTTGTATATGATAGGAGTGCTCAGAATTTTAGTGATATTGCAATTACACCTTTATGTTTCTTTGAGATAGATTGTCAAATCCTTCACACATCATAAGTGATCTTCCATATCTAGTTTACATGCCTGTCAGGAACTTGCAACTACTTCATTTGAGAGAAATTCACTTTCAATTATGCTTTGCTATTAAAAAATTTATTCTGACATGCAGCAGACGAGATGTGAGCTTCTAAAGTCTTTTCAGAATGTCAGATTTACCTGTATATCTTGTACACACTAGATTCCATGGTTTTTTTATGTATACATTACTTCCAGAGTATTTCTCATTATAATTTCTAACCAATCTCTCATTGCAAAGCCCTTATTTTGACATAGACCATGATGTTACTATGGTTGTATACATGCAGATTGTATTTACTCAAAGGTTTCTAAAAACCTTTTCAACAGATATCTTCATGCACTCATTCTATAGTGATGGTAGTGTTGAAATAACTCATTACATTAAAGGGTTTTCTACAAATTGGCTTTGGGCATACCTTATAGATTTTTTATTTCATGACAACTCGTGGCTCAACTGAAACATCTGACAAATTTTCCTCTAAATTCTAAAAGTGTAAGTATTTGTTGCTTATGAAGGCACATTCATGAGAATAAAAGTCTAAAATAGTTGAAGATATGCAGAGGAGTCTCTAGGAGGGATCACATATAGAAAAAAAAGAAACTACACCATCTACTTCTGTCATTGTATTCTACATTTTGTATACATATCAACTAAGAGATTTTATCAAACAACCACCATATTCTAACAATAGTCCACTTTCCATTATACTTTGTTGTATTTTCATACTTGATTACAACCCTTTTTTTGATATTGGTTGGAGAGAATGCTAGTAGTTGTAGCAGTGTCTGGTGTGGTTTTATAATCTGCAAATACATTTGTTTGAAAATCTCTAAACCCTTCGCAATGAACTCATATTGACATGCGTAGAGTCTATTCGACAAATCTCTTATGTGCACCACCTTCAATCTCTGCAGACCATAAGGCCACATTTCTTAAAAGTGCACCATCAAATTGTTCATGTCATTGTCTATGCTTTCTCATTTTGCATATTGGTTTGCCAAAGCACTAGCAATTTTTATACTTTGACAACAATCTACTTTCGATTACACTTTGAGGAACGTCCATACTTTGATTCGAAGGCTTCAATATTAGCAAGCGAGCAAGGAGGAAGTAAACAAAGATTTGTTGGACTCAGCCTTTTACCAGCTAAACACATTCTCTTGTAGATTTTCTACATCTTTGTTATAACACTTCTCTTATCCATTTTGTCAAGTGTTTCATGTGTTCTTCATATGCTTTGACGTCTGCACCGATGTCCACCAGAACATCTTGAACTATAATATATATATCAGAACAACATGATAGAGAGGAATGTTAGCAAACAGTCTGGATTTTCACATCTGCTAACATGTTTGTAAAATCTTGTCTATTCTTTCATCTTTTGCATACATGCCTTCAAGAGTAGTTAAAACCACATCATCTAATAAAATACTTCTCTTTGTGTTTTGACGGATGCCATGAACTCATTTTAAAACTATCATCTTTACACAAGTCGTGCGGATGTTGAGAGAGTTCTGAGAAGTTCCCTTGCATTGCTAACACTAGGTTATGGAAGCTATTATCTTCCACTTCTCAAATAGTAACTGTTGACCTATTTTGCCTCTGCCCAGAGTTAAACAGTTCACCTTGCATTTTCTTTGAAAATCCTTTAGAAATGACCATACAAGGTGTAAGTCTTCCAAGTACTCATGCATGCCTGGTTAAAAAATCCCAAGCTCTTGCCTAAAGATTCCCTCCAAGAAACCCAAAAAAACCCAGAAATCTTTTAGCCTCAAGTATTTTCTATCGCTGGGATTTCTCATATTTTATAGCTTGTATTTGTATGTACATTTGTATATACATTTGCCTTTGTACATACAAAGGAATATGCAAAGGGTATATACAAGGTGAAATGTACATTGGCGAGCTTGCAAAATTTCCATTGGCCTTTGAAAATGGTGAAAAAATGAGTTGTATGCATTTTTCAATGAATATCGAGCCTGCATATACATTGGGGAATCTTTCGTAGATCCTTGGAATATTCTACAAATGTATATCAAGATTGATGTATATCGGTTTGTATGTTTGCACATACAATGCAATATATAATAAAAACATACAAGGCTGACAAAGATGCATTTGCTACAGTGTCTTGTATTTTTTTTGCTTTGTATGTTTTAACATGCATTCGTCGATACACAAAGTAAATGCAACTGGTGAGGCCCGCACATATACAAAGAAGATTGTATGTCTTCTACATACATATAGGTGCATCTGCAATAGTGGAATGTACATTCAGCCTTGCATGTTTCTTTGTATATTTCGCTTGTATGTTTTACACATACAAGTGAAACATACAGAGAAGCATGCAAGGCCGAACGTGCAAAAGTTAGGGCTTGCACCATACAAAGCTGATAAACAAAGGTTTATATACAAGCCAAACCCGATTGCATTTTTAACTTGTTTTATAAAGTCTTCAGGTCCGCCTTGTATATAGGCGATTGTATATTGCAATATACAAGTCAGAGATACAAGGGTTGTATGCAAGGCGGACTTGAATCAAAGATCAAATTCAACATTTCAGGTCTCGAGTCCGCCTTGTATATGTATAAGTGTTTTGTATATTTGAACATGCAGGGAAATATACAAAGAAAAGATGCAAGCCAGATTTCAAATGGATATATATTTTGGTTGAATGTAGCGATTGAGTTCATAGTTGCATGTATATTGAATTGTATGTTTGCATATATAAGCTAATATACAAGGGGTCATATACAAGGGTCATTGGCTAGATAGAATGCATCAGTAGCTCAGTTTATAGTCATTCCGACTGCCGATAAGAAAATATAGTTTTCAGTGATGGATTCAGGACTAGCCCAGTGACCAATTAGGCGATGCCACGTGGCAGGGGGCGGCAGATGCAAACATACAAAGACAAATTCAAATGCATATTCTACAAAGTTTTCAAAGGGGCATTTTAGTGCCAAAGCAGAGCATATACCAAGGAAATTTTGGCATGACTTTATGCATCGGTGGCTCGATTGAAGGTCGTTTCGACAGCCCGATGCAACCCAATACAAGGCACTTTACACATACAAATGCAGTTTCAGAGGGCGATATACACACAGGTGCAAAGCGATATATATAGGGGGTTGACCAAAACTTTGACCGCCTGTATCTCCTCCATCCTAACAAATTTCAAGATGCTACAAAAGGAAAACATGCTTGTTTTTATCTCCTCTTTCATTTGGCAATCTTTTTGGGGGTTTTCTTCCACTTTCAAATTTTAGATTTGGCGTTGCATGCCATGGACGACTAGACGTTTTAGCAACGACTTTCAGCAGATGAAGATATTCTTGGGGCATTCATTGCTGCACCAAGATGAAGCAGCTCACATTGATGATCAGAAATATCTTTCCACCATCCTCTTTCAGATATTTTCATCTTTTCTACTGCAGATCAATGAGTAAGCTACCTGCATTAAAGGCTCAAAATATCTCATATCCACCCAATACCAGATTTTGATGCCATGACTGATGCAGTTGGACTGGCATTAATGTAGATATTTTCTGAGATAGCTCATAGAGCAATTTTTGTAGCTACCCTAGGTTAGTTTTGGAATGCTATATATATGCATTCATATGTTGTAAATAAGGTTGGAATTTTTTTGGCATCTTGGTCTTTCTGTTTTCAAAAAACACAGTTTTCATATACTGTAACCTTGCCTCTCTGTTAAATATATGCAAGTTATTTTTACCTCTTTACTAATTTTTCTGGTTCTGTGTGAATCTGCATATGGTTTGTCTGTGAATGTTGTATTCCTCTCAATCATATTACTTCTCAGCTCTGCTAGAGTCATCTAACCTGTGTATGCCTACTTGCCATATTCTGATTGTGTTGTGCATCCTTCAGTTCTGTGGAAGTTTCTTTAAATGTATCTGGTGTATCACCATTTTATGTTTTCAATCTTTTATTCATTTTCATTGCAAGCATTCTCTCTCCATTTTCCCCCAAAATTTAGTAGTTTCAAGTGATAGCTAGATAAGGATGCCGGCCTTCTCCAGAGGTTTGATCTCATTTAGCAAAGTCCCACAATTAGAGATCAATCCCATGTTATTCTAGTTTGTAGAGCTTTAACAACTTCATGCAAGGGTGTAAAACTGGGTGATAACAGCTTCTGGCACGCCCAGTGGGACCAGTTCGATGAACTTCTCATCAAAATACTGAGAGATTTGGTATTTCTCCTAGTATTACTAGCATTTGGAGGCAATGCAAAAAACACCATGGTGACTCTACTGATCAAATCAGCTAGTTTTAGCAGCCCAAGTACCTAAAATTTTATCAAAGGTCAGGATTTTGGTGATTTTCCTAGTCCTTTCAGCTTCTAGAAGCATCTCAATCACCTGGCGACTCCCTCTCTAGTATGTATCCAGTTTCTCCTTGGTTGCAGACCTATTTTTCTCTTATTCTAACATTTTCATGATTATCCAACATCTAGATGCTATAGAATGTCAGAATTTTATGGGAATTATGGCTATTCCCCTACCCCTAATCAAAATACAGGCTATTGGTCCCCATATCAGCAATACCAGGCCCCAAATTCCTCTGCTTTTATGCCATACAGCTTTGCTACTGTAGAATATTAGCATCCTCATGATGTTTGCCTTCCTCCCACCCCTAATGTTGCCCTTGAGAATATTGACACTTTCAATGAGCTCATGAGTAGTTTTCTAAGGCTAGGCAGAAATCTAGATAATGCCAAAAGAGTAACAGGATATAGCCGGCCTCAGCGTTTTTATGATCTCAGCATCATTAGCATGTATGGTCTCAAGAAGCTGTCTCTAAATTTAAATAGGGAGGCTGATGAATTTATAGAAGTGTTAAAACGTGACCAGTAGTGAGAAGCACAAGAGGGGTTTTTTCAAGAAAACCTTGCTATAGGAACAACACCTAGTTAGCATGCTACTGAAGAAGTCCCAAATTTTAAAATTCCTAGCTTCAGACAAGTCCATCCTTCAAGCCAAAGTGAATCTATGAAAGTGGCTAAAGCTTCTCTACCATGGCAGCCTTCTTGGATTGACCATCCTGGTTACAAAATGCCAAACCTTGAAAAAGCCAATCCTCTTATACCAATTCAAAATCAGGTAGAGGAAAAGATTGTAGAATCCAGGCCTAACATTATTCCAAGTTTTAGGAATGGGTCTCATCCACTGCAACAACCCATTCACAAGCATGAGCAACCTAGACTCCACAAATTCCCAGGCTTTAATGCCTTTATCCCTCCACAAGTCCCTATTCTTGTGCAAGCTAAGATTGTCATTCCCTAGGAACAAATTTGTCCAGAATCCTCTCCCCTCCAAGAAATTCAAGAAGGTATTCAGGCCTCTTTCCTTGATGATGTTTCAATCCTCAAGGGTGGACCTGTGGTATACCAAGATAATTGGAAAGATGAGCCAAAAGAGAAGGTGGAAGAAGATAGAACTAATGAGGAGTAGTTTGTTCCTACACTCACAAGGATAGAATTGTTTGAACCTATTGCACTCGTGAGTACTATTAATTTAAATAAGGGATTGAGTCCTCTTGACTTTAGTTCTTTTAAAGCCTTTTCTCTTGGAGAAAGCCTTCAGCTGCAGAGACAACTTAACCAAAGTCTAGAAGAGCTATAGTCAAAGGATGGAGGCATAGGGAAACAAGTTGCTAGGGTCACTTCAGAGGTGGATGATGATGCCCTACTTCGTGAGCTACCTAATTATGTTGAAGATGAAGAATATCTGCAGCTGGTTGTGGATATGCAGCAACCAGAGAGAAGTGAAAATGATGGTAGATTGCTGTAGGTTGTGGCTAAACATGACAGTGAGGTTCCAAACCATAAGGAAGGGAAAGCATGTTGCCTTATGCTGGATGATCCAAAGGTTGATTATGCTGATATGCTTGAAGAGCTTCCATACTTTATTGAAGATAATGAGGAGACTGAACATGGGCAAGAGCAAATTGCAGATTTGTTTTTTATTATCCAGTAGGGATATTAGCTTCTTGGTGGGGAGGTCTTCTCTTTTGAACATGTGCATGGCTCATTTTCTGAGCCTAAGAAAATCATGGACATCTTGTTCATAAGGTGGATGCAGCTATATTTGTAGTGGAATCACAGGAGCTAGAGTATTCAAACTAGCAAGAAGAGGAAGAATGCAGCCATGATAACATTATATTATTCTTCTTGGATTCTTTGAAGGAAAAGGACAAAGCCACGAGGTCCCAAGTCAGTTGTTTCACATACAAGAGCAACGTGAGAGAAAGGTGGAGGACACCATCATACCAAATGAGGAGCTAGAGTTTTCAGATCAACCAGAAGAGAAAGAATCAGACCAGAGACATGGGATCAAACATGTTGATCTGCATGCCATTTCAAGGGGATGCCCAATCAGGCATCTAGCTTAGCTAGAGACACATCAAGAGAGGTCACCACTTGTTATGCTTACCTCTAAGTATGAAGTTGAGCATCAAAATGAGTGGCATCGACCCATTTATTCACCACAAGTTAGCCACATCAGCAATCAGTCCAAGTGGATAGGTGAGTTCATCTCCATTTTGCAGAGAGTGTTTTATCAATTTGTCATATGTACATTTCCCCCTCACCTATTATTAACTGCCGATATGAATGATAAACATTGTAAATTGTTAAGGGAAGTTATTTTCAAGAACTAGTTAATGGCTTTGTTTAAGGTCACTTTTGACTGGTTAGTTTAGATTACAGTAGGTTTCATTTCTATTTTAGTTTTTCCTTTTCCTAAGTGCTTCTGCACAGGCTGCATTGTCATTAGGAGAATGCAGGACCTTTCCCTTTTTTTTTTTTGTATTTTGGAGGTAGGTTCTAGTTTTCCAGCATGTTTTAGACTTGACCCCATGCCCAATGGATGCACAAGGCCACTGATCTAATTGTTTAGCAGGCTAACACCCCGTAGAGGTTGCCAAGAATGTTGACCTATTTTGCCTCTACCTAGAGTTAAACAGTTCACCTTGCATTTTCTTTGAAAATCCTTTAGAAATGACCATACAAGGTGTAAGTCTTCCAAGTACTCATGCATGCATGTTAAAAAATCCCAAGCTCTTGCCTAAAGATTCCATGTAAGAAACCCAGAAAAACCCAGAAATCTTTTAGCCTCAAGTATTTTCTATCACTGGGATTTCTCATATTTTATAGCTTGTATTTGTATGTACATTTGCATATACATTCACCTTTGTACAGACAAAGGAATATGCGAAGGGTATATACAAGGAAAAATGTACATTGGCGAGCTTGCAAAATTTCCATCGGCCTTTGAAAATGGTGAAAAAATGAGTTGTATGCATTTTTCAATGAATATCGAGCCTACAAATACATTGGGGAATCTTTCATAGATCCCTAGAATATTCTACAAATGTATATCAAGATTGATGTATATTGGTTTGTATGTTTGCACATACAATGCAATATATACAATAAAAACATACAAGGCTGACAAAGATGCATTTGCTATAGTGTCTTGTATTTTTTTTGCTTTATATGTTTTAACATGCATTCGCCGATATACAAAGTAAATGCAACTGGTGGGGCCTGCACATATACAAAGAAGATTGTATGTCTTCTACATACATACAGGTGCATCCGCTACAATGGAATGTACATTCAGTCTTGCATGTTTCTTTGTATATTTTGCTTGTATGTTTTGCACATACAAGTGAAACATACAGAGAAGCATGCAAGGCCGAACGTGCAAAAGTTAGGGCTTGCAACATACAAAGCTGATAAACAAAGGTTTATATACAAGCTGGACCCGATTGCATGTTCAACTTGTTTTATAAAGTCTTTGAGTCTGCCTTGTATATGGGCGATTGTATATTGCAATATACAAGTCAAAGATACAAGGGTTGTATGCAAGGCAGACTTGAATCAAAGATCAAATTCAACATTTCAGGTCTCAGGTTCACCTTGTATATGTATAAGTGTTTTGTATATTTGAACATGCAGGGAAATATACAAAGAAAGGATGCAAGCTTGATTTCAAATGGATATACATTTCAGTTGAATGCAGCGATTGAGTCTGCAATTGCATGTATATTGAATTGTATGTTTGCATATACAAGCTAATATGCAAGGGGTCATATACAAGGGTCATTGGCCAGATAGAATGCATCGGCAACTTAGTTTATAGTCATTCCAACCGCCGATAAGCAAATATAGTTTTCAGCGATGGATTCAGGACCAGCCCAGTGAATGATCAGGCAATGCCATGTGGCAGGGGGCGGCAGATGTAAACATACAAAGACAAATTCAAATGCATAATCTACAAAGTTTTCAAAGGGGCATTTTAGCGCTAAAAGCAGAGCATATACCAAGGAAATTTTGGCATGACTTTATGCATAGGCAGCTCGACTAAAGGTCATTCCAACAGCCCGATGCAGCCCGATACAAGGTGCTTTGCACATACAAATGTAGCTTTCAGAGGGTGATATACACACAGGTGCAAAGTGATATATGCAGGCAGTTGACCAAAACTTTGACTCCCTGTATCTCCTCCGTCCTAGTGAATTTTGAGATGCTACAAAAGGCAAACATGCTTATTTTTGTCTCCTCTTTCATTTGGCAGTCTTTTTGGGGGGGTTTTCTTCCACTTTCAAATGTTAGATCTAGTGTTGAATGCCATGGATGACTAGACATTTCAGCAATGACTTTCAGCAGATGAAGATATTCTTGGGGCATTCATTGCTGCACCAAGATGAAGCAGCTCACATTGATGATCAGAAATATCTTTCCACTGTCCTCTTTCAGATATTTTCATATTTTCTACTACAGATCGATGAGTACACTGCCTGCATTAAAGGCTCAAAATATCTCATATCCTTCCAATGCCAAATTTTGACGCCATGACTGATGCAGCTGGACTAGCATTAATGTAGATATTTTCTGAGACAGCTCATAGAGCAATTTTTGTAGCTGCCCTAGGTTAGTTTTGGAATGCTATATATATACATTCGTATGTTGTAAATAAGGTTGGAAATTTTTTGGCATCCTGGTCTTTCTGTTTCCAAATAGAGTTTTCATATACTGTAACCTTGCCTCTCTGTCAAATATATGCAAGTTATTTTTACCTCTTTACTGATTTTTCTAGTTCTGTGTGAATCTACATATGGTTTGTCTATGAATGTTGTATTCCTCTCAATCATATTGCTTCTCGCCTTTGCTAGAGTCATCTAACCTATGTATGCCTACTTGCCATATTCTGATTGTGTTGTGCATCCTTTAGTTCTTTGGAAGTTTCTTTAAATCTGTCTGGTATATCACCCTTTTATGTTTTCAAGCTTTTATTCATTTTCATTACAAGCATTCTCTCTCTATTTTCCCCCAAAATTTAGTAGTTTCAAGTGATAGCTAGACAAGGAAGCTAGCCTTCTCCGGAGGTTTGATCTCATTTAGCAAAGTCCCACACTTAGAGATCAATCCCATGTTATTCCAATTTGTAGAGCTTTAACAGCTTCATGCAAGGGTGCAAAACTGGTTGATAACAGTAATGACTTATGTTTCTCCTCCTTTTCATTTGCACAGTGTGAGCAAAACAAATGACTTGTAAGCTGCCAACTAATATTGCATGCCGACATTTGTTTGGGTTGATTATGCCTCTTTTGATTATGTGTACACCATGCAGCCATTCCATTATCTAAGTTGTTAACTGAGTTGGTAGACAATTTACAATCTTTTCAAGTCTTTTTGTATTTCCCAGTTTTCAAAGATCCACTTTCCATTATGCTTTGATTAATTTTTACCACTTGACAAATGCAAATTTGTAAATATTAATGCACAAGATTTATATTTATTGGTTCGTCCCATCTTCCTCGACATGCGGCTCTTTTATGAGTTTAGCATATAATTTGTTGATCAGAAATGAGACTCAATACCTAATGCATACATCGAAAGAAATGATAATTACTAGTTATTGTTTAATAGTCAACATTATGGCATGAATTTAGAGGAGTCCAGCCACCGAAATGCCTCCGTTCGAACAAAACTCAAAAGATATTTCCTTGATTTTGGGAGATGAGCATGGGTATAGGAAAATGCAACAAGCTTTTACCCAAGTGAATAACAAACTTGAAACCTTTGATGCCCTTGTAAAATTCATGCCTTTTGGTTCTTTTTGCACTTGTTTGAAGGAGAGAAATATGCTTTTTGTTATTTTTAAACAATAAAAATCACTTTTTAACTCCTGACTACTGCATGTTTATATCATATGTGATATAAAGGAGGTGATTTGGAGTAATTTCTAGAACACGGGAGAAGAATATGGAGGAGTAGAATTATTTTTGTTTGTAAAAAGTGAACGTGGATTTATTTCTTATTATCTCTCCAAACTTGTAAAATTATGCCATTCGTTTTAGTTAGCAAAAAGCCAAAATGTGTGAACTCAGCCAAACTCAAAAGTTAACGCGAACTTAGCGAAAAACAAAAATAGATGCAAGGTTTGTGAAAAATGAAAGCCGATGCATAGTTTGCTAAAAAAATGATGTGAACTTTGTGAAGCAAAAGTTGATGCGAGCTTAGTATGAAATCAAAGTGGATGCAAAGAATAATATTACTAAGCCATAAATTTTGACTTGGTGTAATATTGCTATTCAAAGCTTCAATGGAGAGAGATAAGACAATATTGTGTCATGATAACAAGTTATCAACATGACTAACACAAGAAGCATGGCATTAGCAAATTGTAACCAAAAAGATGACTTGGTATAGGTGTTTGATATGCAAAAAGTTTAAAATTGGGTAGAAGGATGGGGTAAATAGTTGGCTCTACTTGGGGACAAGGACTGTAAGAGCATAGACGAACCCTAGTGTCTTTGAAAAGACTAGTAATCTAATAATTGGGCAAATAGAGTCAGACTAGAAAAGAGATGTACAACACAACAAAAAATAGAACAAAACAAGGAAACTCACTGACACAACTAAACTTCCCTATGTATAAAGAGTTGGGAATAAATCCCTATTTTACTGATTATAAATTTTTAGGTGCTGCCCATTGTAGTGCAAGGGCAAATGACTGCCATTGAGATACGCTAAGTAAAATAAATTGTCACCACATGCTTCTCTAATTTGGAAAGGTCCTTTCCACAGAGAATTAAACTTTCCATGCTTCCCTTTGGGTTCTTTCCTCTTATCCTAGAGTAGAACAAGATCTCCTACAACAAACTGCCTTTGTCTGGTCTTCTTATCCAACAATTTCTTGACTTTTGCCTGATGTTTTGCATTTCTGTCAACTACTTGACTCCTTTGTTCTTCAAGTTTCATCAGATGCATGATTCTTTTCTCCATAGAAACTTTAAATTCATTACCTTCAATCACCGTCTAAAGAGAAAGAGCAGTAAGCTCTAGAGGGATTGGCAATCGAGCATCAATTCCATAAACTAGTTGGAATGGAGATGTGCCAATGATCCTTTTATATGTGGTTCTGTTAGCCCATAATGCATCAAATAATCTCTTGTGCCAATTCTTTTGTTTTTCCTCTACTAGCTTTCGCATGATAGAGATAAGGTTTTTGTTGGTGGATTCTACCAATCCATTTCCTTGCAGATAATAGTCAGAAGAATGTGCAAGTAAGATATCATGCCGATAATAGAAATTTGAGATTTCATGAGAGGAGAAATTTGAAGCATTATCTGTGACAACTTTCTGAGGTACACCAAATCTCACAAGAATATTCTCCTTTAGAAAATCACACACTACCTGGGAGGAAGTTTGATGGACTAGAATGGGTTCTACCCATTAGGTAAAATAATCTATGGATACCAAGATGTGTGTATGCCTAGTGTTAGATGTTGGATGAAGTAGACCAATTAAATGTAGTCCCCATTGATGAAAAGGTTCTTCAATAACAATAGTCTTTAATGGTTGTGTGGCTAGCTTGACCTTGCCTTTAAATTGCTGACATGATTCACACCTTTTCACCCATTGGTCTGCATCTTTGAATAAGCCAGGCTAGTAATAATTATGTCTTAAAATATTATAGGTTGTGACACTAGAAGAGAAATGACCACCACAAACTTCATTGTGAAACAATTGAAGTAATTTTCCTTGTTGTTCTTTATCCACGCATTTCAAAAAAATTCCATCGATCCCCTTCTTGTATAAACTACCTTCCCAAATAATATATTTTGTATCTTTTAACTTGATCACTCTTTTCTACTTTGGAGTTAAGTATGGAGGACATTCACCATATGTCAAGAAATAGGCAATATCTAAGAACCATTCATCTGTCAATCCTACAAACAACACTTGAGGTAGCTCGACATTTTTTTCTGGAGATTCTTTAACTGTACGATTTTCAACTATGAGTTTACATAAGCCCCTTCCTTCTACCAATTTGGTTGGCTTAATATCAATATCATATTCTTGAACTTTGGCAATCCAAGAGGCTCTTTTGTTGACACCTATTTCTTGCTAAGTAAGTATGGTTTTGATCAAAGTGTCTGATACAAAGACCTTAGAATGTGAATTGAGGATATAGAATCTGAAATGCTTTATTGCCTTGACCACTGCATAAGCATGCTTCTCTACCAGAGAATAATTTAACTCATGCTTTTTCAGAGGAAGACTCATAAATGCAATAGGTGTTTCTATATGATCATCATTTTGTTGAGTCAAGATAGTAGATAAAGTATTCTCTGAAGCATAACAATATACAATGAAATCTTTGGAAAAATCTAGATGAATTAAAACTGGAGCATTCCCGATCATTGTTTTAATATCTTGAAATGCCTTTTTCCCTTTTTTAGTCCACTTGAAGACCACCTTATCTCTCATCATGTCTACAATGTGGTGAGTTAATTTAGAGAAATTTGGTATGAATCTCCTTAAGAAATCGATCTAACTGAAAAATGACCTCACTCTAGGTTTTCTTGATGGTAATGGCAACTTTTGGATAGCTTCGATAGGTTCAGGATCAATTTGAATCCCATCTTTAGACACAATGTGCCCTAGTAGCTTTACTTCAGTAACCCCAAAAATGGACTTCTTGGGGTTAAGAGAGATTCCTTGCTCACGGCAACGCTATAGGACTATCTCTAGATGTTGAATATGATCTTCTCTTTTTCTTGAAAAGACAGTGAGATCATCCAATTATACAATAATCTTGTTTTTCAAATCTCCAAAGGAGAGGTGCATAGCACAGTGAAACATTGCACCGGCATTGATAAACCTGAATGACATTCCATTGTAAGCTAGAGTTCCCCAAGGTGTTGTAAAAGTAGTTTTATGTTGATCCTTTGGGGCAACTTCTATCTGATTATACCTAGAAAACCCATCAAGTAATGACATCATTTCAGATCTAGTAACAGTTTGCAAAACATGATCCATCATGGGTAAAGGGTAGCTGTCTTTCCAAGATGCTTGGTTAAGATTGCAGAAATCAACACAAATCCTTATTTCACCTTTCTTTTTCCTCACAAGAACTATATTTTCTACCCATGTTGATGAATGGGATATATAATTCTAGCCTTTAACATCTTATCGATTTCTACAAAGATAGCACCAACTTTAGGATTGAATTGCCTCTATTTTTGCCTAAAAGGAGTAGCCCCAGGTTTGAGAGTGATATAATGTTGAAATTTTCCACCCATGAAATTATTCAAATCATCATAGCACCATGTGAACACGTCTTTGTATTTGACCAATAGGGTGATGAGCTTCTTTCTTTCTTCTGGCAAACATTCTTTGCCAATGCAAACAATTTTAGGATCATCTTTAGTGCCTATGTCTTCTTTATCATACTAAGAAGGATTGGGATTTTTCTCTTGGGCCTTATTCTTCAAATAACAATCGTGCTTATCAAAAAACTTCTCTAGAGTAATCAAACCTTTTGGGATGGTGTTCCCATTTAATTGCAACACTTCATCTTCTATAGAATTCTCACTTCCTTCAAATAACAAATTGACAAAAGTACCAGCCTTCTCCAAAAAGGACATGATCTATCTATCTATCATCAAAAACTTGCCAATATTTATCATTATCAAGCATGCTTGGTTGGTATACTAATTCAATCTTATATTGATCTTTATTGAACTCTGGATGTGGAAGTAAAAGAGCCACAGAGACTGCAAGGCAATCAACTTTAGAATTAAGAGTTCGAGGAATCACCTCTATGGAGAAAGCATCAAAGAACTCTATTTGATCCCATACTAAGTTTCGCTATCTTTTCAACTTGGTATTCTTTATTTGAAACTAATTTCTTACTTGCTTGACGACTAATTCTGTATCTCTGAGTACTCTCAACATTTTGATTCCTTTCTCTTTGGTAGCCTTGAGGCCTAAAAGGAGCACCTCGTACTCTACATATTATTAGTGTTGTTGAAAACCAATTTGAAAGCCATAGGAAAATTCTCCCCCGTAGGTGAGATAAGAACAATTCCAGCCCTTGAATTGGAAGAACAACCACCGTCAAATTCCATAGTCCAAAGGCTAGAAGACATGTCAGGAGAGATAAATTTAGGGGTTCCCTCTTTTCATATATGTACCCGGTCCAGTTTCTTCATATAGTATCTTTGCTCTTGGATCATCAGATTTCAAGACTGTATATTTTGCTTTGGGTTCTAGATTTAGTCTGAATTTCTTTCTGTGGATTAGAATTAAGGCATGGGACTAATCTAGTTGTATTTCTCCACCTAGGTCTTTACAAAAACTTCTGCTAAGTAGCATGCCATAGCTTCCGGGAATGTCAGCAACTAAGATGGTGAGCTTTAGTTTCTTTTTCAGGAAAGAGGCTAAAGCAACTTGCGCATCTTTGAGCTGACCTACTAATGGGACTAATTTAGACTCCATCGAGTAGACTTTGCCTGAGGGTTTATTTAATGACAAATTGAGGGCATGGGAAACCTTAGTGGGCATGATGTTGTCAGAAGCACCGGGATCTATTATACAATTGTTAAGTTTACAATCAACTATATACAAAGAGACATAGAATGGGTCAGGCTTATCTGGGAGAATAACATTTACCAATGGGACATCATTTTTTGGAGATTCACTGAGGAGATCATCATGTAAAAGTTCTTTAGGTTGTGAGTCATTTTACTGTTGATGTACTGAAGAAGAAGGATCAGGTTTTCCTTTAACAGTATGCAATAATCTCTCCAATTGATGAGGATTCAACTTTCAGTAATCAAGTTGAGAAATTTGCACCTTTGTTTTCTTGCAATGCCCTATGAAATCAAATGCATCATCAGACAAGGGAGATGAATCACCAAGAGGGGAACCTTGTGTGCCTTTATCTTTCATGGCAGTAAGAGGTTGATTCTCCAGAGGATGCTTTCTTGTTAGAATCTTTGGAGTATTTTCTAGAATTTTATGAGCAGATTCAACTTTGGCTTTTCCTTCATTCTTCTGATACTGATTTCTTATGAACATATTACAAGAATGATTGTTAATGTCATGAACCTCTTCTTTCTCATTGTCAGACTCATACTCAAGAAAGCTAATTGTTGGTTGGCCATAGGTCTCATTTGTCTCATCCTCTTGAGAGACATATTCTTCTATTTTCTCGCTTGATAGATTCATCTACATGAACCTTGCCATTTTAGGACAAGTGTTGCCATCATGGTCAGTAGTCAGATGAAAATCACATGTAGCTGCAGTTTGTTTATGACTGGAAGAAGGATGTTCAATAGTTAGTCTTTGTACTGGAGGAGGAAGCCTAGGTGGTTTGTTCTACTAATACAGTACATAATTTCTCCTGGGTATATCTTGATATGGCCGAGGTGGATTATGCGAAAGTTGTTTTTTAAGTAGGAGTAAATCATTGGCTAGCTTCTGAATCATCAGGTCTATAGTGGATGAATTAGAAGACTGTGCCTTTCCTTTCTGCAAGTCTTTGTTCCATTTTTTGGCAATCAATAAATCATCTTTGATTTCAATGGCCATGGTCTGTGCCACTTCTGAATCAGCCACTCATGCTCTTCTCAAATGGAAACTTATATCTCGAGGTTACACATTTAGAAACTAACACTTTTGATTCTCTGTAGTTGGTCTTTTAGTATTTTTTATTCTATTCACCAACTTGTTAAAATGTGCCACAAACTCCTGCATCGGCTCGTAAATCTCTTTCTTCATTTGAGTAAGTTGTGTTAATAATGCATGCTCATCTTCAGCACTTTTGAAATGGTCTTCAAATTTTTGGCGCATAATCGCCCATGAGTTTATAGTTCTAGCAGGCAAATGTTGAAAGCATTCTACTACTTGTTTGGTTAAAGATTCTACAAACAACTAGACAGAAACATCTTCATGCATAACACCTAGAACATTGCATGTGGAAAAGAAGGCATTAATATGCTTGTCTGTAGAAACTTTTCCATCTCCATTGAATTTGGGTAAAAGTTTTTTGGATCCATGTGGTAAATCATGCAATTGATTACCTAAGGTGAGGGACCCAATAGCTGCTCCCCAAGACATAGGTTGAGCCATTTGTGGTCGTGGAGTTGGTTGAATATTTATGACAATAGGAACTACAGTCCCATGCAAGGTCAATTCTTGGTAAGTGGAAGAGGAGGCAAAGGTTTTGGTAGGACTTCTTTTGGGTGAAGGAGATCTACTAAAAGATTTAATATTCCTTCTTGGGTGAATGAAAGATTGAGAAAAAAAAAGACTTGCTAGCTTTTCAAAATCAGGATCAAGGATTCCCTTTTCATGGTCTCCTTTGGTATATCTCTTAGCAGCCAGGTTGATTTTGAGAAAGATTCACAGGGCAATATTCTTGAATAGGTTGAATAGGTGGACCAACTTGTCTATCCCTTCTTGGAGCTATTTGAATAGGAGCACATCTATTAGCTATTTCCAATTCTTCTTCTGCGATGCCTTGAGCTATTAACTAAGCACGAACATGAATTTTTGTTCCTATATCTTCTTCTTCTTCAAGTACCATGTCTACTTCTTGATATTAGTGATTTGACCTCCTATATCTCCAAGCCAATTCTCATAAGTCAGTAATTATATATTCTCACTCAACGTGCAACCAATTAACATTAGGTTGTAAATTAGGTCTAGCTCTACATTGCAGCACCATATTTATTGATCAAAAAGATTTTCTTTGAACACATTAAGGTGACTTTTTCCAAACAAAAGAGGTATGTTCAAATTCAGTCCCTAGCGTAGTCACCAAAAAATAGATTTGCACTATAATATATGAATTATTATATTCTCTTTGCCCAGAAAACATATAGTGGAAATATGTACCAATAGTTGGTAAGGTTGTATTTTTTCTATCAACCTACCTCTGCGTGTAGAGGGGCAGCTCCCTCATTTGATAAATTATGGATTTTTATGATATTTAAGAAATAAATGAAATTAACGAAAGGTTGGAAGGTTAAGGCAATGAACTTACGAACATTGACTCAACCTACATGTATAAAGCTTAACAATCCCACCAAGACAATATAAGAATAGTTCTTAAACTACTAAAGTGAGCGTACACATAGGTTTCATGTAGTATTAAAAAGAAGAAATGATTCAGGAGATATCCAACATACATTGAAATATTATCTAGTAACCAATTCCTCCAAGACTACTTTTTATTCCACATTGTAGATGCAAGATAATGTAGAGAAATCATCACCCATCAACATAAGAAGAATGAATAATGTTAAAAAAAGATATTTGAGATCACACAATCCAAAATGTCTCTTATTTCTTCACACTGAGTTGTACAACTCTATTTCTCATAACACCATTTCAAATGTGAAAGCCAAAAAGTCCCTTTTACAAACACCAAGTCTTCTATGTATAGACGTGTCTCCAGTAACCAACTTTGTAACTAACTCATAACTACTTCTCCTAACTACCCAAAAATATTTTATGAAAATAAAAGCACACTTTAATTAATTTTTTATATGGACTTTTCAAAAGTTCCCAAAATAAAGTGCACTTTACAACTTCATTACAAAAGAGTGACATAAATGCACTTTCATAGAAAGAGAACCAAAACCTATAATCTTGCAAACTTTGAAAAGTGGACCAATATGATTGATCTCACAAGAAACCATCATATTTTATCTTCGCCACCTCTAGTACGATCTAAACATGTTTCTATTACTACAAACTACTGTGAAGGAAGGGATGACTTTGTTTTGTATGCTCTGAACCCCCTGACTGCTGAAGCTATAAGTTTATTTTTTGGAACAAACACTCCTATCATATGAAGCCTCCATTCTGATTAATCTTTATGAACATTACTCAAATCATGATGATAGTATAATATATGATCAATTCTAGAATTGACTGCAACAAAGATGAGATTCAATTTATCTATAAGTCCTTGATTGAAAACATGTTTATTGAACAACTCTATATTAATCATGTTTTCAAAGTTTCCTTTAATAGATTGAGCTTCCAAAACTTGAGATTTATCTTTATCCATCACATCAAAATTGATTTCTAATAAATTAGTGTGAATCCTCATCTTCACATGTTCACAAGTTTCTAGGAGCTTCTCTTGAGCATCCAAAACTTGTCCTGTATTTAACAATTTCCAGTCAACTAAGCAAAGCCAAGAGCTAGATTGATTTTCTTCAATGTTTGAAAAGGCTTTTTCAGCAATTAATATCTCATTATCAGTTTTGATGATCTCACTAAGGTCTTTGGATATTCCCCACCACAATAATTCTTCCTTTTGAATGCTTCTTATTTCTTTATCAACCTCTTCCCTCTTTGTTTTTGCTTCATCATACAGACTTTTTGCTTGCTCGATGAAACTGAATATTTTTAATTTCATACCTTCAACCAATTTTTTAGTCATTTTCCATACAACTGATATTTACTGACACTTTCAATAATCTCTTTTTCAACATTATTTTCAAGAGAGAAATTGGTGGGGGTAGAGGAAGTATCAAGAGGCAAAGTAGAAGTATCTATGATGGCTTTGAGATAGGATGTCAAAACTTGTACTTATTGCTTTAGTTCATATTTCATGCACCTTTCTTCTTCTGCTCTTTTTATTAACTTGGTAGATGATACCTAAAAATTTTACATGTCACCCTCATATGTAGATGGACCAAGATCTATCTTAGTGATGTTAAAATCACTTTCTGTAGCTTCATTCAAATTGTTTTCTGAAACAGGTTGTGCAACCTCAACATAGACATTGCCTGATGAAGAATCCACTACTATCCTTGATGCAATCTTGATCTTTTTAGGTTTGGGAGACCTTTGTAGCAAATTGGAGACTGTATCAAAATTAGGCATGATTAATTAAGCATTGTTTCTTTTTCTTGACAAACTTTGTTGCAACCAGGAAGAGGAAGGATTATGTGAGGACTTTGGAATATTTGTAGAAAGAGGTACTATATTTGAGGGAAGAACATGCTCACTGGATATGTTCATAGGTGGTGGGAGTATAGATTGTAATGCATGAGGGGAATGAGGTGTTTCATGAGAAGGAGAAACAAGAAGAAGTAAAGGAGAGATATTTAAATGCTCATCATTTTGATGGTGGAAGTCAGGACTTGAGGACTTATTTTCCTCAACTTCTTCCAGTATGGGAGGCAATGCATTATCCTTTATTTTTGTTTTCCCCTTTTTCCATTTTTCATCATTTTCACAAATGCTCTTTAGACCCTTTGTTCTTGATGGATCTTCTCTATCATCTCCTTCTTGAGTATTCTTATGTGAACCAATGCTTAAAGATGGAGAATGAGAATGAGAAGAAGAAGAAGAAGAAGAATTTGAATGTTTATCTTTTCTACTTGATGATAAAGCATTATTACCTATTGGTTTAGTAGTTGTTGCCTCAATAGCCTTTTTCTTTACCCAATCTTTAGTCTTTTGAATGATATGAGTAGTTCTTATGCCCAAATCTTTGATCTCCTCATTGGCCCAATTGATGGGTGGTAAAGGTTGTGTTTCAATTCTATCAAAACACACAGGGTCAATTAATTATGAACCATCTTCCTCAATTCCATCTATATTGCAATCTAGCTTTAATTCTCTGATCGGTTCAATGGTCATCCTCATCCAGTCTCATTTACATACCTCATAATCATTTTCACAATCTTCCCAGAAGTCTTCAAGTTTTGGAAAATGACAGTAACCTGCACTGAGTTGCAGATTGTCCCTGACATATCCTTTGCTATCAAAAGGGAATCTCATAGTATAAGCATACAAGATGATTTTTATCAGAGATCTATCTATGTTTTGAACATCTGCAGAAGATTTATAGTTGTAATGACTAAGTCCAATGGGGAAAGGAACTCTAGGTTTTCTCTTATCTTTGCATTTCTTATTGAGTGAACTAATTTTCTTGCATAGTTCTATCAATACCATTTTGTCATCTACAAACCTAGGCAACTTATATGGGTATCCATCAAACCCACCAACTCATAGATAGGTAAATATAGGATATTGGATGAAGTAGCTCCCATATATTTTGATCAAATTGGTAGCTTCTGGTGATATCTGGAGTGCAGTATTACCTTGAAGTTCTCTTACTGTCAGCATTGTGAAAGCATCATTTACCCTACGGTAGTGCTTCTAACTTTGATCCAGCTATAACTGAGGGTAATAATCATAGATATGTGTCATGTTATTATAAGTTCCTTTGGTAGCAAGACCTGGCCATGATTTCATGCATTCAATTGCATAAAATAAGTAAGAAGACATGTAGAAATGTTCATTCAATTCAAAATTGGTCAACTGATAATGCAAATTGTCACTAATAATGTTGTCCCAGTCAATAAACTGATTTCCTACACATATAACAATTATAAAAAGAAACATCCACATTTCAAAATTAGCTTCTTTTTCATCTCCCATCACTCTATGAAGTAGAACAATCATATTGGAAATATCCTCTATGAAGCATGATCTGTGAAGGACTTTAGGTAACTAGGATTTCCCTCCTTTCAGTGTATGTAGCCAGTGTTTTGCTATAGTGTTGAGACATTGATGTTTCCTTTCATTGAAATATTGATGTACAAGCCTTTTATCTATGTTCACAAACTGGTCTTTGATAGGTAGCTTGAAAGTAATCCCAATTGAAACACTCTCTCACCTAACAATTAGCTTGTCATCAATAGTTCTGACCTCTCTGGTTTCCAAATTGTAGCACTTCATATATTCTAAAACTAGATCTGTGCATTGTAATTCTATTGGGAAACCAACTACATGGGCTACTCCACTATCAAACAACTTTTGAGCCATTGTTGATCTTTTCCCTTGTTCCATGGTCTTCTAGAAATCTACAAAACTAATATGTCCCAAAGAAGTATCTGATATTTCTGGAAGTCTGGATTCCAAAACTAAAAGAAACTCAAACCCTGGATATCTATATTTCATTATTAAATATTCACAAAAAGGTTTTGGAATCTACCTATGTTTATTTTGTTTCTAAACTTGTGTTGTATATAATAGGAGTGCTCAAAATTTTAGTGATATTGAAACTACACCTTTATGTTTCTTTGAGATAGATTATCAAATCCTTCACACATCATAAGTGAGCTTCCATATCTGGTTTATATGCCTGTCAGGAACTTGCAACTACTTCATTTGAGAGAAATTTACTTTCAATTATGTTTTGTTGTTAAAAACTTTATCTGACATGCAGCAGAAGGGATGTGAGCTTCTAAAGTCTTTTTAGAATGTCAGATTTACCTGTATATCTTGCACACACTAGATTCCATGGTTTTTGTATATATACATTGCTTCCAGAGTATTTCTCACTATAATTTCTAGCCAATCTCTCATTGCAAAGCCCTTATTTTGACACAGGCCATGATGTTACTATGGTTGTATACATGTGGATTGCATTTACTCAAAGGTTTCTAAAAATCTTTTCAATAGATATCTTCATGCACTCATTCTGTAGTGATGGCAGTGTTTAAATAACTCCTCATTGCATTAAAGGTTTTTCTACAAATTGGCTTTGGGCATACCTTATAGCTTTTTCAATTCATGATAACTCGCAGCTCAACTAAAACATCTAACAAATTTTCCTCTAAATTCTGAAAGTGTAAGTATTTGTTGCTTGTGAAGGCACATTCCTAAGAATACAAGTCTGAAATAGTTGAAGATATGTGGAGGAGTCTCTAGGAGGGATCGCATATAGAAAGAAAAGAAACTGCACCATCTGCTTCTGTCATTGTATTCTACATTTTGCATACATATCAACTGAGAGATTTTATCAAACAACCACCATATTCTAAAAACAATCCACTTTCCATTATGCTTTGTTGTATGTTCATACCTGATTACAACCCTTTTTTTTAATATTGGTTGGAGAGAATGCTAGTAGTTGTAGCGGTGTTTGGTGTAGTTTTATAATCTACAAATACATTTGTTTGAAAATATCTAAAGCCTTCACAACGAACTCATATTGATGTGCTTAGAGTCTATTCAAAAAATCTCTTACGTGCACCACCTTCAATCTCTATAGACCATAAGGCAATGTTTCTGAAAAGTGCATGATCAAATAGTTCATGTCATTGTCTATGCTTCCTCATTTTGCTTATTGGTTCACCAAAGCACTAGCAATTTTTATACTTTGACAACAATCTACTTTTGATTATGCTTCGAGGAACATCCATACTTTGATTCAAAGGCTTCAATATCAACAAGCAAGCAAGGAGGAAGTAAACAAAGATTTGTTGGACTCGGCCTTTTACCAGCTAAATGCATTCTCCTGTAGATTTTCTACATCTTTGTTATAACACTTCTCTAAGCCATTTTGTCAAGTGTTTCATGTGTTCTTCATATGCTTCGACATCTGCACTGACATCCACAAGAACATCTCAAACTATAATGTATATATTAGAACAACGCGGTATAGAGTAATGTTAGCAAATGGTCTAGATTTTCACATCTGCTAAGATGTTTGTAAAATCTTGTCTATTCTTTCATCTTTTCCATAGATGCCTTCAGGAGTAGTTATAACCACATCATCAAATAAAATACTTCTCTTTGTGTCTTGACAAACACCATGAACTCATTTTAAAACTATCATCTTTACACAAGCTGTGCGGATGTTGTGAGAGTTCTGAGAAGTTCCCTTGCATTGCTAACACCAGGTTATGGAAGCTATTATATTCCACTTCTCAGATAGTAACAACTTATGTTTCTCCTCCTTTTCACTTGCATGGTGTGAGCAAAACAAACAACTTGTAAGCTGCCAACTAATATTGCATGCTGACATTCGTTTGGGTTGATTATGCCTGTTTTGATTACGTGTACACCATGCAACCATTCTGTTATCTAAGTTGTTAACTAAGTTGGTAGACAATTTACAATCTTTTCAAGTCTTTTTGTGTTTCCCAGTTGACAAAGATCTGCTTTCCATTATGCTTTGAACGATTTTTACCACTCGATGAATGTAAATTTGTAAATATTAATGCACAAGATTTAGATTGACTAGTCTGTCCCATCATCCTTGGCATGTGGCTCTTTTATGAGTTTACCATATAATTTGTTGATCAGAAATAAGACTCAATACCTGCTACATACATCGAAAGTAATGATAATTACTAGTTATTATTTAATAGTCAATATTATGGCACGAATTTAGAGGAGTTCGACCACCAAAATGCCTTCGTTCCAAAAAAACTCAAAAGATATTTCCTTGATTTCAGGAGATGAGAGTGGGTATAGGAAAATGCAACAAGCTTTTACCCAAGTAAATAACGAACTTGAAACCTTTGATGCCATTGTAAAATTCATGCCTTTTGGTTCTTTTTGCACTTGTTCAAAGGAGAGAAATATGCTTTTTGTTATTTTTAAACAATAAAAATCACTTTTTAACTCCCAGCTACCGCATGTTTATATCATATATGATATAAAGGAGGTGATTTGGATTAATTTTTGGAACACAAGAGAAGAATATGGAGGAGTAGAATTATTTTTGTTTGTAAAAAATGAATGCGGATTTCTTTCTTATTATCTCTCCAAACTTGTAAAATTTTGCCATTGGTTTTAGTTAACAAAAAGCCAAAATGTGTGAACTTAGCCAAACTCAAAAGTTAACGCGAACTTAGCGAAAAACAAAAATAGATGCAAGGTTTGCAAAAAATGAAAGCCGACACATAGTTTATGAAAAAAATGATGTGAACTTTGTGAAACATAAAAGTTGATGCAAGCTTAGTATGAAATGAAAGTGGACGCAAAGAATAATATTTCTAAGCCATAAATTTTGACTTGGCATAATATTTCTATTCAAAGCTTCAATGGAGAGAGATAAGACAAAGTATCAAATAATCTCTTGTGCCAATTCTTTTGTTTTTCGTATACTAGCTTTCACATGATAGAGATGAGGTTTTTGTTGTTGGATTCTACCAATCTATTTCCTTGCGGATAATAGTCAGAAGAATGTGCAAGTAAGATTTCATGCCGATAATAGAAATCAGAGATTTCATGAGAGGAGAAATTTGTAGCATTATTGATGACAACTTTTTGAGGTACACCAAATCTCACAAGAATATTCTCCTATAGAAAACCAGACACTACCTAGGAGGAAGTTTGATAAACTGGAATGGCTTCTACCCATTTAGTAAAACAATATGTGGCCACCAAGATGTGTGTATGCCTAGCACTAGATGTTGGATGAAGTGGACCATTGAAATGTAGTCCCCATTGATGAAAAGGTTCTTCAATAACAACAGGCTTTAATGTTTGTGTGGCTAGCTTGACCTTGCCTTTAAATTGCTAACATGATTCACACCTTTTCATCCATTGGTCTGCATCTTTGAATAAGCTAGACCAATAATAATTATGTCTTAAAATCTTATAGGCTATGACACTAGAAGAGAAATGACCACCACAAGCTTCGTTGTGAAACAATTGAAGTAATTTTTCTTGTTGTTCTTTATCCACGTATTTCAAAAAATTTCCATCGATCCCCTTCTTGTATAAACTACCTTCCCAAAAAATATATTTCACAGCTTTTAACTTGATCGTACTTTTTTGCTTCAGAGTTAAATGTGGAGGACATTCACCATATGTCAAGAAATAGGCAATATCTGAGAACCATTTATCTGTCAATCCTACAAACAACACTTGAGGCAACTCGACATTCCTTTCTAGAGATTCTTTAACTATGTGATTTTCAGCTATGAGTTTACATAAGCCCCTTCCTCATACCAATTTGGTTGGCTTAATATCAATATCATATTCTTGAACTTTGGCAATCCAAGAGGCTCTTTTGTTGACACCTATTTCTTGCTAAGTAAGTATGGTTTTGATCAAAGTGTCTGATACAAAGACCTTAGAATGTGAATTAAGGATATAGAATCTGAAATGCTATACTTCCATGACCACTGCATATGCATGCTTCTCTGCTAGAGAATAATTCAACTCAAGCTTTTTCAGAGGAACACTCATAAATACAATAGGTGCTTCTATATGATAATCATTTTGTTGAGTTGAGATAGTAGATAAAGTATGCTCTGAAGCATAATAATATACAATGAAATCTTTGAAAAAATCTAGATGAATTAAAACTAGAGCATTTGCAATCGCTATTTTAATATCTTGAAATGCCTTTTTCCCTTTTTCAATCCACTTGAAGACCACCTTATCTCTCATCATGTCTACAATGTGGTGAGTTAATTCAGAGAAATCTCATATGAATCTCCTTAAGAAATTGATCTGACCAATGAATGACCTCACTCTAGGTTTTCTTGATGGTAATGGCAACTTCTGGATAGCTTCAACACATTTAGGATCAATTCAAATCCCTCTTTAGACACAATGTGCCCTAGTAGCTTTCCTTCACTTACCCTGAAAATGGAATTCTTGGGGTTAAGAGAGATTCCTTGCTCATGGCAATGCTATACGACTATCTCTAGATGTTGAATATGATCTTCTCTTTTTCTTGAAAAGATAGTGAGATTGTCCAAGTATACTACAATAATCTTGTTTTTCAAATCTCCGAAGGAGAGGTCCATAGCATGTTGAAATGTTGCACTGACATTGATCTGTTGGAAGTATGGGCCTAACTAGTGTTGTCATTGATGTCAACATACTCCTGTTGCATTAATGATAAGGATTGGATGAGCTGTGTGTGAGGATATTGAGAAAATTAGTCTCAATCAGGAACAGTGAAGAACAGTGATGATAGTAAGGTAATAGTCCAAGATAGGAAGAGGATCAGAGGATGCGGATTAAAGGGTTTGTAGATATGTGTCTTAAGGTGGTCCGGTAGAGATTCTAGAGGTTTGCATGAAGATATGAAGAAGTTGTGGCCACTTAAGTAAAACCGGTTCTGGTAGGTGTTTAGAGGTGACAAAGTGATACAGACAGGTCCGGTGAGATCAAGAAATGAATTATCTTATTCCATGGATTTGAGGGAGTGTTGAGGAATTCTTTTTGAAGTGTCAACTTGATTGGTTCATGGTTTGAAGGTCTAAAAGCATCAATTCCTTTGTGACAGTAATGACAGACTATGTTCTTGAGGTTCTAGATGAAGAAGAGAAGGATTTTAGTAAGCAAATGAAGTGTGGATGTTCTTGGTGGTTCAAGTAAGCTTGTGGAGGTCTTTGGATTGTGTCCAATTTGTGTTGGTGGTCCACATTGAAGTTGGATCTCACAATTGAAGAATAAATTCTGGATGATGGTGTTCTTCCTGACATTGGCCAACCGGATGAGTTACACATCCTACGGATGTTCTTGTTGATGTTTGCCGACTTAGATGATCATTCCTAAGTTGATGTCTTGTATAAATAAGGGATTGTGAAGTCATTTCAAATGTATCCTTGTTGAGATGAGTGTGTGGTAGCGAGGAGGAGAGTGAAAGGCAGAGCAGTAGTATTAGGCTTAAATGGAACTGATTCAAGCATGGTGAAGATGCTATTCTCCAGTTCACGTATGTGATACTTATTTCTTTGTAGACAATGTGTCTCTTGTAGACAGTGAGCCTCTTGTGAGCAGTGCGCTTGGGTAGTGATCGCTAATTGGCATGTGCCATTTGTTCTTTCTATTCTTCTAATAGAGAATACAATCTTGGGTTAATCACCCCATGGTTTTTCCCTTAACTGGGTTTTCCACGTCAAAATCTTGGTGTCTCATGTGTTAATGTGTTTCTGCTCTTGATTCATTACATTATGTTTCCATGAATGATTTATTACTATGCTATTGAATTACAAAGTGAAGTTAAGTGTTTAATTAAAGAAAGTTTTGGACAACTGATTCACCCCCCCTCTTAGTTGTCTACCCTAAATCTAACAATTGGTATCAGATCCAAGTTCTGCTAAAAGGATCTTAACCGCTTGAGGAGATCCAGAATGACGTCTTACAAGAAGGATAGTCCAAAGTTTGATGGAAGCAATTTTAATCTTTGGAAAGGTTGGATGAAATGTCACTTGCAATGTATGGGAATGGCATACGAGACCATGGTTACAACAAAGTATACACCTCCACAGAGCAGTCTAAAAACCCTAAATGAAATCACAGATGCTGAAAACAATCTATGGACTATAGAAGCTCTTCTAAGCACATTATCTAATTCAGAGCTTTCAAATGTTATTGACCTACCAACTGCTTTTGAGATTTGGGAAAAACTGGAACTTCTATATGAAGGAGACATGTTAAATGTGCAAGGTTACAAAGTCTGAAAGGAAAATTCAAAAATCTAAAGATGAGAGAAGATGAAAATATCACTACTTTTATGCCAAAAGTAAATGAGCTTGTTTGTGGAATTATAAATGCTGGTGGAGTCTTGGATGAAAATGAGATTATTGGCAAAATTCTTAGATCCCTTCTTGCTTCTTATAAAATCAAGGTTACTTCCATTGAAGAATTCAGAGCCCATACAACTATCACAAGAGATCAATTGGCTGGAAAATTGGCTGCATTTGAAATGACTGTGTTTGGAGATGACCCCCACAAGACTGAATCTACTTTCAAATCCAATGCCTCTGTAAAAGGTAAACAAAGGTTTGGTCCAGGAGAGAACTCTTCAAGGAAACTATCATGGTATGAAAAAGCAAGAAAAGACCTAGAAGAAGAAGCAGAAACTGCTCAACTTGAAGCCCTTATTGCAAAAAGACTGCCAAGAGGATCTGGTAAGTATGAAGGGAAATTGCCTTTTAAGTGTTTTAACTACAATAAGATTGGTCATTTTTCCTCAATATGTTCGAAAAGATTTTCAAGGTCAAATCCTAATAGATCAAGGTTCCAAAAGAATTGTTACTATGTTCATGAAGGAGATGATGAAGGAGTAACAAATGATGAATCAGAGACAAGAGACAAATTCGGAAGTAACTGGGTGTTCATTGCCATCAAGGAAGAAGATCCAATGCCCTATGAATCTATCAATCATAAAGTTGTAGAAAGAGCTCTGGCTGCTCAAGTTGAAGAAAAGGATGATTGGGTCATTGACAGTGGATGTTCTCACCATATGACATGTGACAAAAACAAGTTCATTGATTTGGAAAGGTATGAAGGAGGAGTGGTAAAATTTGGTGATAATTCTACTGGTAGAATCAGAGGTAGAGGAACCATTTATTTTGATGGAAGAAACAAAATTGGTAATATACTATATGTTGAAGGATTGAAGTACAATATTCTCAATGTTGGACAGTTGGTGGACAAAGCCTATAATCTCTGATTCAAGAATGGAAAATACAAGATCTTTGAAAGTTTCAGAATAGAGATTATATCTAGTACTCAAACTAAAGTTAGTATCTTCCACTTGGTTGGTACTGGTAAAAGTTGCTTATTTGTTCAAGTTGATCAGAGTTGGTTGTGGCATAGGAGAATGTGTCATGTAAATTTTGATAATATTATCAAGATAAGCAATACTTAGGCTGTAAGAGATCTTCCAAAACTAGTGAAACCTATGAATAGTTTGTGTAAAGAATGTCAGTTAGAAAAACAAAGCAGAGCCTTATTTAAAAGCAAGGAACAATCTTCTACTGGATTATCAGACTTAGTTCATACTGATTTATGTGGTCCAGCAAGAATCAAGAGTGTGCAAGGTGATAGATACTTCATGTTACTAATTGATGACTATTCCCAGATGATGTGGGTAACTTTTCTAAAAGAGAAATCAGAAGCTCTTGAGAAATTCAAAATATTCAAAGCTATGGTAGAGAATGAAACCAGATTAAAATTGAAATGTCTAAGGTCTAATAGAGGTGGAGAATTCACATCCGGTGAGTTCATAGATTTCTATGAGAAACATGGAATAAAGAGACAGTTGTTTGCTCCTAGGACTCCACAGCAGAATGGAGTAGTTGAGAGAAAGAACTGGACCATCCAAGAAGCATCTAGGACCATGATGATGGAAACAAATGTTCCTCAGATCTATTGGAGAGAAGCTGTTAGCACTGCAGTCTATACTCTCAATCAAGTACAAATCAAAAACAATACTAGTAAGACTCCTTATGAACTTTGGTTTGGTATCACTCCTACTGTAAGATATTTCAAAGTCTTTGGTAGCAAGTGTTACATTAAAAGAGATGAAGATCTAGGCAAGTTTGATGCTAGAAGTGATGAAGGAATATTTTTGGGTTAATCTACTCAAAGCAAAGCATATTGGTGTTATAACAAGAGATTGAGAAAGATTATAGAGAGTACAAATGTGAAGGTTGATGAAGGAATTAAAAAACCCTCAAGGTTTTATGAATATGATGAAGATGATTAGAATGGTGTTATGATTCAAGTAGGCCAAGCCCCTTCTCAAATTAGAAGTGCAAGAAGAGATGAGTTTTAATGAGCCTGTTCAAGAATTAGAAGTGCAAGAAACTTCCAAAGTTCCAAGGTATGTAAGACTGAACCACTCTGAAGATTAGATCATAGGTGACAAAAGCAAAGGTGTACAAACTAGAAGAAGAATTACTCAAGATTTAGATGAGTATTGTCTGATTTCGAAGATTCAACCTAAGACAGTGGATGAAGCTTGTAATGATGAAAAATGGACTAAAGCAATGGAGGAAGAACTGATGCAAATTGAGAAAAGTCACACTTGGGATCTTGTTCCCAGACCTAGAAACAAGAATGTGATTGGAACCAAATGGGTCTTCCAGAATAAACTGAATGAAGTTGGTGAAGTAATCAGAAATAAAGGTAGATTGGTCTGCAAGGGCTATTCTCAAATAGAAGGAGTTGATTTTGAAGAAACTTTTGCTCCGGTGGCAAGAATTGAAGCAGTCAGATTATTTCTTATGTTTGTTGCCTTCAAGGATTTCAAAGTATATCAGATGGATGTCAAGTCTGCTTTCCTAAATGGTGACTTGGAAGAAGAAGTATACATTGAGCAACCAGATGGATTTCAATTGTCTGATCATGGTGATATGGTCTACAAGTTGAAGAAAGCATTGTATGGACTAAAGAAAGCCCCAAGAGCCTGGTATGAAAGATTGGATAAGCATCTTTTGAAGATTGGTTTCAACAAAGGTACTGCTAATAGTAATTTGTATTTCAAAATTGATCATGAAAATATCTTGATTGTTGAAGTGTTTATTGATGATATCATTTTTGGAGGAAGAGATAGTGTGTAAAATTTTTGCAAATCAAATGAAAAGTGAGTTTGAGATGTCCATACTTGGTGAAATGAACTTCTTTTTGGGTCTACAAATCACTCAAACAAAGAAAGGAATCTTCATTTCTCAGACCAAATATGTGAAAGAATTGTTGAAGAAATTTGGGATGGAAGACTCAAAACCAATGAATACTCCCATGGCAATCGGATGTAAATTGAGCAAAGATGATGAATCTCCTAAGGTTGACTAGACAAAGTATACGTCAATGATTGGAAGACTATTGTATCTCACTCAATCTAGACTAGACATTATGTAGGCTGTTGGTCTTGTTGCTAGATTCCAGGTTGATCCTAGAGAATCTCATGTCATGGAAATCATGAGGATTTTTAGATATCTAAAAGGGACAGTTGAGTATGGTCTATGGTATCCCAGAGATCATGATTTCTCTCTTCATGCATATACAGATGCAGATTGGGTAGGAGATGTGGATGACCGGAAGAGTACCAAGGGTGGAGCATTCTTTTTGAGGAAGAGATTGGTTTCTTGGCTAAGTAAGAAATAAGAGGCAATATCTCTGTCTACAACTGAAGCAGAATATATTGCAGCAGCAGGTAGTTGCACTCAAGTTTTGTGGATGAAGTAGATGCTAAGAGACATCAAAGTGGAGTATGAGGAACCTATCATAATCTTCTATGACAATTAAAGTGCAATAAATATTTCTAAGAATCCAGTGTTGTATTAAAAGACTAAACATATATCCATCAAGTTTCACTTTTTGAGAAAGTGAACAAGAATGAAGTCAGATTGGAGTTTGTACCTTCCAAGGATCAGATTACAGACATCTTTACTAAACCTCTACCTAAGGACTCTTTTAACTATCTCAGGGAGAAGTTAGGTGTAATTACCCCTTCGGTGATGAACTAAGGTACACTAATGTGCATCAGTCCTGTTGGTTTTTGCTTCTGAATCAGCATTAGGGTTTGCCAGTTCTAATGCACAGGCAGATTCAACCAACTGAATATAGGAGGTTGCGTGAGCTCCTCCCCTTCACTTCTGGTTCTGTTGCACCAAGGGGGGTGTCCCTATTTGATAAAAGTATAACCTTGACTACCTCAATGACAGAAGGATTTAACTTGACGGCAACAGGCAGAATACTCTCATGTATGGACCAAGATTTGTGTAACAAATCACAAGGTTGGCAACATTCTTGGACATAATGTCTGGTTAGGTATGAGAGCATGCAGAGGTTCCTAATCCTAATCCTACAACTAACAGGTGGAAGTGATGAGATGGGTTGAAATGGTGTTTGGAGTGATGGGACTTTCCTAGACCCATTGAACAGACAAATTCCCAAACCAGTGCTTTATCTAGGCAGCAGAGTCATATCTAAGATTGTAAATGTCTCCCCATGACAACATAAATTCATATCCAGAGGACATGAGAATAATGCTACTACCTGACAGCAACATGTCCAAGAAAGAGTATCATTAATGATCATGCTTAACAGATCCTATGATGCAATCTATTTCCCTTTGTATCTGATCAAAAGCCTATTTAACCACTCCTTGAGTAGACGCAATAAATCAGACACACAGTATGCATACACTGAAAAACATGGAAGTCCTTGACAACCTTGTTTGAAAGGAAAACAAATGACATACAGGAGACAATCAGAAACAATACACACATAGGTGTTTTTCATTTAAAATCAATCTACATAGAAGGTCATCACAGAGAAAATCATCATTTACAATCCAAGATAGATTAGTACACCAGACTAAGGACCGAGTTTGTAGCAAAAAATGCCTTTCAAAATGTGAACACCTTATGTTCAGAGTCAGAGCTGAAAGCCCAAAAAACCTCCAACCTCTCAAAAGTAACACAACCAAAACCATTTATATAGAACCGTGTACATTCAGCAATTAATTACATGGCCAGAAGTCAAAAATCTGCCAGATACATCCATCAGAGGGAATGGCGCTCAGAAGCCATCAATGCAGCAGACAAGGGAGGCCTCGAGCCTTGCGCCACCATCTGGGAGTCTTCATTCACAATCAGGCAGTTTGATCATGTGTACCATCGCCCATACCCCCGCTACAGTCGCCATTGATGGCTCAACCACCTGCGGCCTACCTGGAAACTGTCACTGCATTCAAATGGAAGTTTCCTGCCAAAACGCCCTCTTCGCAGGCTCAAACTACATAGGGGAATAATCCCACATGCACGGTGCCGAGACCACACTAGCACTTTATAAACATAGCTGCATGCATAATAGGTGTCGAGCATTTTGCCGCGCTTGACACACGACCCTTCGCCAAAAGCCCATCGGCCAAATCTACACCATCGACTTGCCCCAAAAACCTCTCGCCGATATCAATCATCTCACTGACGACACCTCTGCAAGCCTCTATCCCCCAGACATAGTCTATCGGCCAACCCAAAAGCTTCCTTGGCCGATAGACCAACTCTCCCCAATGGCCACCAAAACACCCTCATCGGTGAAACCTCCACTGTCGGCCCAACATCTGCCCATTCACCCGACAGTCTATGTCATGTCGATGACCGTTCCAAATCCCTTGTCGCCAAGACATAGACCATCGACACACTAGTGAAAGCTCCCACCGACCTCAAAAGTCCTGCCGATGCCTACCTTCGCATTCCCCATTGGCTAGAGAAATGCCATCGGGCCAACACATTCCATCCCTACCGACACAGCCAGTCACACCGACCACCAACGAGCCACACTCTACTCCACTATCGGCCAAACACTCATCATCAGAGCAACTGAAAAAACACTAGCCGACACCCTTAGTCACACCGATGAACACCTCCCTAAAGCCTCCAACTTCCACATCGGCCAGAGAAGACCCATCGGTGGACCCTCCAACTGCTAGCCCGATATGCAATCTTATTCCGATGGCATTCCCCATCGGGCAAACTCCTTACATCGGCGGCCCAAAAATTTGCTTCGCCAATAGCCAAACACACGCCGATGAACATCCATCGGCTAGACCAAAACAATCGGAGCACTCAAGAAATCTTTCGCCGATGAAGCCAATCACTCTGATAAGACCAAAAACATAAAGCCTTGAACCGTTGAACCCCAAACCAAAAGGGTTCAACGTGATGGTTCAAACATCAAAAATAATACTCCACAGGCAATAAAGCTTCAAACCATTGAACCTTGCACCAAAACAAAAAGGTTCAAGTGGGAGGTTCAATGATGCAATATTTGCACAAGGCAAATGCATAATGTGACCCGTTAGAAGAAAATTGAACCCTGAACCACTGAACTTAGAGAAAAAAGCGTTCAAGTTCAAACCGAAATGTCGAAGACACAAAAACAAACCCATGCCGATGGAGAAAAGACGAAGAGCCCTCCTCAAGAAATGAGATGTAGATGCTGAAAAACACTGAAGAGGTGCCAAAACTTAGAACCTTTTGGATATTTTGGGATGGTGCCTGCATGAAAATTGCTAAATTAACTGATAGTGGATTCAGGCACCAATGGTGGCTCTGATTGGGGACGTGCAAGTGCAAGACTACAGCGAGAACCCCAGATCTCTGGGATGCAGACTAGTGCCTTATCCATTGGGCATAGAGTCATGAAGTTACCATGATCTGTATCACCAATCAAACTTGATGGCCTAAGGCCACCAAGAAGAGGAAAACCAATATTTCCCCTTGTCAAACACCTTGTTCTCATCTGCATACACTGGATCAAGCCTGAGAGTACTACCATGATCTGACCACAAACAAACCTGGTCATCTGCACATTCAACCTTCTGATTTATTTTGTCACTGTCAACCTTATGCAAACAACCCTCAGCATCAGGCAACAAATGGATGCAGAATGTATCAAGCAATGCATACTCAAATGGCATAGAACACAGGTTATCATCACTGTGCATTGCAAAATGATCTCCTAGCTGGACTGAAAATTGAAAGCACTCGAAGTCCACCACACAACTAGGAAAACTAGGGCTCTCTTTATACGCTGGCCTCTCAACAGAAAAGCTTTCAAATTCACAATTGTGCACATCATGCACACAACCAATAGCAGTACCAAACTGGAAAAGATCAGGCTCTGGCATCTTTTTACAATCTGGCACATCTTTACAATCACTTACCTGATGTATGTTGTTTCCTCTTTCATCAGGATGAGAAATAGAATCCAAGTCAAAAACAATGTCTAGATCCTCACCATACTCAGACAGATCCTCATCATCACATGTGTCATAAATGGATGACCCAGGTGCATCAGTTTCATCGTAGTATGCCATTGGTTCATGGGCAGTAGAGCATGCATTTTCATCACCAATGGATTCACTCTGTGGAGGAGTATCAGCCTGTGTGTCATAAGCAAAACAGCCATCGAATGAAAAACAATCATGCTTTGCACTAGCACTTATTTCAATTTCTGACTGCTCTTCATGATCTCCATGTGTTTGAAAGGTAGGCAATGGGTCACACATGGGACTATTTTTCTGTTTGCTTATACCTTCTCTATCTTGAGTACAATACTCACAATTGTCTCCACAGGTCCATTCCAAAAGTTGTTCATTACTGTCCACAACCTCGTTGTTGTTTTCATGGCCAGCTGCCTCATCATTGCAATGGGAGTCTTCATTAGTTCCTTCATTAGCATCCTCAATTGGTGAACAATCCAGTTGAGCTGTATTGTTAGCATTATGTTTAAATACAACAGTCTCAACCTCTATGCTTTCATTTTCATTTTTATCTGCACATGATGCTTTAATTATTTGGTCATTTGCAGCTTCACAACTATTTTTCACACCAAAGCCTATGGATAGGGGTTTCAACAAGTGCTCATTTCTAATTTTTTCTATATTTTCTATGAACTTGTATGCCATCTGCATACTTGTCACCTTGAAATCCCTCAGTAATGCACTAGAGCCCTCCTCAAAAGCCTCAAAGAATATGCCTACACAGGCTGAAATATCAAGTCTGAAGACTTCTGGGATCTGTGAAAAGGCTACTGCAAACCTATGACTGAAATCAACACATGGCTCTTCATCTTGTTTTCTGATTCTCATCAATTCTGCAACAAGATCAGCCAGTTCTTTTGCAAATTCTTCCTTGAAACAGTCAGCAAGCTCATCCCAACAGGCAAAGGATCTTTTTGAAAAGCTCAAATACCAGTCTTTTGCTTTTGCATCAAAGGACCCAACAAAAAACCTCATCCACATATCCTCATCTCTGAATGAATGCTTTCCCATGAACTCATGAAAATTTTGGATATGTGCATTCCCATCACATACACTGTGACCACTAAATCTAGGCATCTGACAGTATATCCTAGCAGGCATAGTTTCTACTTTATAGTCAACCCATGACAAATCTAATTGGTCATACAAAGGATCAAAAGGGGTGGCAGGAGGTTTAGCTTTCTGACTGGTAGACACAACAGGGTTATTGTTTTTTAACTGGGCCTACTCAGCCTCTAAGAATATCAACCTATTTCTTATCTCTTCTATTCTTTTATCCAACATTTCACCGCTGAGTATGGGATAATTCATACTTGGATTCATAAAAATTTTACTCTTAGACATCCTTTGTCTACCTAAGACCTTAGGCTTCCCTTGGCATCTAACTTATGCAGTAAAACAACAAATATAAAGGGGAAGGAACAAGGTACCTTTTCTCATACAGATGCTGAAGTCTAAACAGCACATTTTTGTCACAACACACATCAACTTTTCATGTGCATTTAGATCTTTTGTAGAGTCGCCACCTCTCTAGAGAGGACAAAATTTACAACAGCTAAAAGCTCAACACATATTCTTCTGAGTTCATACCACTAGCAGAGCATCATTATTCACATGAAAGACTCCCCAGTAGAGTCGCCATTTTGTTGGTTTTTGCTTCTAAATTAGCATTAGGGTTTGCCAGTTCTAATGCACAGGCAGATTCAGCCAACTGAATACAGGAGGTTGCGTGAGCTCCTCCCCTTCACTTCTGGTTCTGCCGCACCAAGGGGGGTGTCCCTATTTGATAAAAGTATAACCTTGACTAGCTCAATGACAGAAGGATTTAACTTGATGGCAACAGGCAGAATACTCTCATGTATGGACCAAGATTTGTGTAACAAATCACAAGGTTGGCAACATTCTTGGACATAATGTCTGGTTAGGTATGAGAGCATGCAGAAGTTCCTAATCCTAATCCTACAACTAACAGGTGGAAGTGATGAGATGGGTTGAAATGGTGTTTGGAGTGATGGGACTTTCCTAGACCAATTGAACAGACAAATTTCCAAACCAGTGCCTTATCTGGGCAGCAGAGTCATATCTAAGACTGTAAATGTCTCCCCATGACAACATAAATTCATATCCAGATGACTTGAGAATAATGCTACTGCCTGACAGCAACATGTCCAAGAAAGAGTATCATTAATGATCATGCTTAACAGATCCTATGATGCAATCTATTTCCCTTTGTATCTGATCAAAAGCCTATTTAACCACTCCTTGAACAGACGCAATAAATCAGACACACAGTATGCATACACTGAAAAACTTGGAAGTCCTTGACAACCTTGTTTGAAAGGAAAACAAATGACATACAGGAGATAATCAGAAACAATACACACACAGGTGTTTTTCATTTAAAATCAATCTGCATAGAAGGTCATCACAGAGAAAATCATCATTTACAATCCAAGATAGATTAGTACACTAGACTAAGGACCGAGTCTGTAGCAAAAAATGTCTTTCAAAATGTGAACACCTTATGTTCAGAGTCAGAGCCGAAAGCCCAAAAAACCTCCAACCTCCCAAAAGTAACATAGCTAAAACCATTTATACAGAACCATGTACATTCAGCAATTAATTACATGGCCAGAAGTCAAAAATCTACCAGATACATCCATCAGAGGGAATGGCGCTCAGAAGCCATCAATGTAGGAGACAAGGGAGGCCTCGAGCCTTGCGCTGCCATCTGGGAGTCTTCATTCACAATCGGGCAGTTTGATCATGTGTACCATCACCCATACCCCCGCTAGAGTCACCATTGATGGCTCAACCACCCGCAGCCTACCTGGAAACTATCGCTACATTCAAATGGAAGTTTCCCACCAAAACGCCCACTTCGCAGGCTCAAACTACACAAGGGAATAATCCCACATGCACTGTGCCGAGACCACACTAGCACTTTATAAACATAGCTGCATGTATAATAGGTGTCAAGCGTTTTGCCGCGCTCAACACACGACCCTTCACCAAAAGCCCATCGGCCAAATCTACACCATCAGCTTGCCCCAAAAACTTCTCGCCAATCTCAATCATCTCACTGACGACACCTCCGCAAGCCTCTGTCAGCCAGACATAGTCTATCGGCCAACCCAAAAGCTTCCTTGGCTGATAGACCAACTCTCCCCGATGGCCACCAAAACACCCTCATCGGTGAAACCTCCACTATCGGCCCAACATCTGCCCGTTCACCCGACAGTCTATGTCATGCCGATGACCGTTCCAAATCCCTTGTCGCCAAGACATAGAGCATTGGCACACCAATGAAAGCTCCCATCGACCTCAAAAGTCCTGCTGATGCCTACCTTCGTATTCCCCATCAGCTAGAGAAATGCCATCAGGCCAAAACATTCCATCCCTGTCGACATAGCCAGTCACACCGACCACCAACAAGCCACACTCTGCTCCACTATCGGCCAAACACTCATCATCGGAGCAACTGAAAAAACACTGGCCGACACCCTTAGTCACACCGACGAACACCTCCCTAAAGCCTCCAACTTCCACATCGGCCAGAGAAGACCCATCGGCGGACCCTCCAACTGCTAGCCTGATATGCAATCTTACTCTGATGGCATTCCCCATCGGGCAAACTCCTTACATCGGTGGCCCAAAAATTTGCTTCGCCGATAGCTAAACACACGCCGATGGACATCCATCAGCTAGACCAAAACAATTAGAGCACTCAAGAAATCTTTCGCCGATGAAGCCAATCACTCCGATAAGACCAAAAACATAAAGCCTTGAACCGTTGAACCCTGAACCAAAAGGGTTCAACACGAGGGTTCAACACGATGGTTCAAACATCAAAAATAATACTCCATAGGCAACAAAGCTTTGAACCATTGAACCTTGAACCAAAACAAAAAGGCTCAAGTGGGAGGTTCAACGATACAATATTTGTGCAAGGCAAATGCATAATGCGACCCGTTAGAAGAAAATTGAACCCTGAACCACTGAACTTAGAGAAAAAAGGGTTCAAGTTCAAACCGAAATGTCAAAGACACAAAAATGAACCCATGCCGATGGAGAAAGACGAAGACCCCTCCTCAAGAAATGAGATGCAGATGCTGAAAAACACTGAAGGGGTGCCAAAACTTAGAACCTTTTAGATATTTTGGGATGGTGCCTACATGAAAATTGCTAAATTAACTGACAGTGAATTCAGGCACCAACAGTGGCTCTGATTGGGGATGTGCAGGTGCAAGACTACAACGAGAACCCCAGATCTCTGGGATGCAGACAACTGCCTTATCCATTGGGCATAGAGTCATGAAGTTACTATGATCTGCATCACCAATCAAACTTGATGGCCTAAGGCCACCAAGAAAAGGAAAACCAATATTTCCCCTTGTCAAACACCTTGTTCTCATCTGCATACACTGGGTCAAGCCTGAGAGTATTGCCATGATCTGACCACAAACAAACCTGGTCATCTGCACATTCAACCTTATGCAAACAACCCTCAGCATCAGGCAACAAATGGATGCAGAATGTATCAAGCAATGCATACTCAAATGGCATAGAACATAGGTTATCATCACTATGCATTGCAAAATGATCTCCTAGCTGGACTGAAAATTGAAAGCACTCGAAGTCCACCACACAACTAGGAAAAATAGGACTCTCTTTATACGCTGGCCTCTCAAAAGAAAAGCTTTCAAATTCACAATTGTGCACATCATGTACACAACTAATAACAACACCAAACTAGAAAAGATCAGGCTCTGGCATCTTTTTACAATCTGGCACATCTTTGCAATCACTTACCTGATGTATGTTGTTTCCTCTTTCATCAGGATGAGAAATAGAATCCAAGTCAAAAACAATGTCTAGATCCTCACCATACTCAGACAGATCCTCATCATCACATGTGTCATAAATGGGTGACCTAGGTGCATCAGTTTCATCGTAGTATGCCATTGGTTCATGGGCAGCAGAGCACACATTTTCATCACCAATGGATTCACTCTGTGGAGGAGTATCAGCCTGTGTGTCATAAGCAAAACAGCCATCGAATGAAAAACAATCATGCTCTACACTAGCACTTATTTCAATTTCTGACTGCTCTTCATGATCTCCATGTGTTTGAAAGGTAGGCAATGGGTCACACATGGGACTATTTTTCTGTTTGCTTATACCTTCTCTGTCTTGAGTACAATACTCACAATTGTCTCCATAGGTCCATTCCAAAAGTTGCTCATTACTGTCCACAACCTCGTTGTTGTTTTCATGGCCAGCTGCCTCATCATTGCAATGGGAGTCTTCATTAGTTCCTTCATTGGCATCCTCAATTGGTGAACAATCTAGTTGAGCTGTATTGTTAGCATTATGTTTAAATACAACAGTCTCAACATCTTTGCTTTCATTTTCATTTTTATCTGCACATGATGCTTTAATTATTTGGTCATTTGTAGCTTCACAACTATTTTTCACACCAAAGCCTGTGGACAGGGGTTTCAACAAGTGCTCATTTCTGATTTTTTCTATATTTTCTATGAACTTGTATGCCATCTGCATACTTGTCACCTTGAAATTCCTCAATAATGCACTAGAGCCCTCGTCAAAAGCCTCAAAGAATATGCCTACACAGGCTGAAATATCAGGTCTGAAGACTTCTGGGATCTGTGAAAAGGCTACTGCAAACCTATGACTGAAATCAACACATGGCTCTTCATCTTGTTTTCTAATTCTCATCAATTCTGCAACAAGATCAGCTGGTTTTTTTGCAAATTCTTCCTTGAAACAGTCAGCAAGCTCATCCCAACAGGCAAAGGATCTTTTTGAAAAGATCAAATACCAGTCTTTTGCTTTTGCATCAAAGGACCTAACAAAAAACCTCATCCACATATCCTCATCTCTGAACGAATGCTTTCCCATGAACTCATGAAAATTTTGGATATTTGCATTCCCATCACATACACTGTGACCACTAAATCTGGGCATCTGACAGTATATCCTAGCAGGCATAGTTTCTACTTTATAGTCAACCCATGACAAATCTAATTGGTCATACAAAGGATCAAAAGGGGTGGTAGGAGGTTTAGCTTTCTGACTAGCAGACACAACAGGGTTATTGTTTTTTAACTGGGCCTGCTCAGCCTCTAAGAATATCAACCTATTTCTTATCTCTTCTATTCTTTTATCCAACATTTCACCGCTAAGTATGGGATAATTCATACTTGGATTCATAAAAATTTTACTCTTAGACATCCTTTGTCTGCCTAAGACCTAAGGCTTCCCCTGGCATCTAACTTATGCAGTAAAACAACAAATATAAAGGGGAAGGAACAAGGTACCTTTTCTCATACAGATACTGAAGTCTGAACATCACATTTTTGTCACAACACACATCAACTTTTCATGTGCATTTAGATCTTTTGCAGAGTAACCACCTCTCCAGAGAGGACAAAATTTATAGCAGCTGAAAGCTCAACACATATTTTTTTGAGTTCATACCACCAGCAGAGCATTATTATTCACATGAAAGACTCCCCAGTAGAGTCGCCATTTTGTTGGTTTTTGCTTCTGAATCAGCATTAGGGTTTGCCAGTTCTAATGCACAGGCAGATTCTGCCAACTGAATATAGGAGGTTGCGTGAGCTCCTCCCCTTCACTTCTGGTTCTACCGCACCAAGGGGGGTGTCCCTATTTGATAAATGTATAACCTTGACTAGTTCAATGACATAAGGATTTAACTTGATGGCAACAGGCAGAATACTCTCATGTATGGACCAAGATTTGTGTAACAAATCACAAGGTTGGCAACATTCTTGGACATAATGTCTGGTTAGGTATGAGAGCATGCAGAGGTTCCTAATCCTAATCCTACAACTAACAGGTGGAAGTGATGAGATGGGTTGAAATGGTGTTTGGAGTGATGGGACTTTCCTAGACCCATTGAACAGACAAATTCCCAAACCAGTGCCTTATCTTGGCAGCAGAGTCATATCTAAGACTGTAAATGTCTCCCCATGACAACATAAATTCATATCCAGAGGACCTGAGAATAATGCTACTGCCTGACAGCAACATGTCCAAGAAAGAGTATCATTAATGATCATGCTTAACAGATCCTATGATGCAATCTATTTCCCTTTGTATCTGATCAAAAGACTATTTAACCACTCCTTGAGCAGACACAATAAATCAGACTCACAGTATGCATACACTGAAAAACATGGAAGTCCTTGACAACCTTGTTTGAAAGGAAAACAAATGACATACAGGAGATAATCAGAAACAATACACACACAGGTGTTTTTCATTTAAAATCAATCTACATAGAAGGTCATCACAGAGAAAATCATCATTTACAATCCAAGATAGATTAGTACACCAGACTAAGGACCGAGTCTGTAGCAAAAAATGCCTTTCAAAATGTGAACACCTTATGTTCAGAGTCAGAGTCGAAAGCCCAAAAAACCTCCAACCTCTCAAAAGTAACACAGCCAAAACCATTTATACAGAACCGTGTACATTCAGCAATTAATTACATGGCCAGAAGTCAAAAATCCACCAGATACATCCATCAGAGGGAATGGCACTCAGAAGTCATCAATGCAGCAGACAAGGGAGGCCTCGAGCCTTGCGCGGCCATCTAGGAGTCTTCATTCACAATCGGGCAGTTTGATCATGTGTACCATTGCCCATACCCCCGCTAGAGTCACCATTGATGGCTCAACCACCCGCGGCCTACCTGGAAACTGTCGCTGCGTTCAAATGGAAGTTTCCCGCCAAAACGCCCTCTTCGCAGGCTCAAACTACACAGGGGAATAATCCCACATGCACGGTGCTGAGTCCACACTAGCACTTTATAAACATAGCTGCATGCATAATAGGTGTCAAGCATTTTTCCACGCTCGACACATGACCCTTCGCCAAAAGCCCATTGGCCAAATCTACACCATTGGCTTGCCCCAAAAACCTCTCACTGATCTCAATCGTCTCACCGACGACACCTCCACAAGCCTCTGTTGGCCAGACATAGTCTATCGGCCAGCCCAAAAGCTTCCTTGGCCGATAGACCAACTCTCCCCGGTGGCCACCAAAACACCCTCGTCGGCGAAACCTCCACTGTCGGCCCAACATCTGCCCGTTCACCTAACAGTCTATGTCATGCTGATGACTATTCCAAATCCCTTGTCGCCAAGACATAGACCATCGGCACACCAATGAAAGCTCCCACCGACCTCAAAAGTCCTGCTGATGCCTACCTTTGCATTCCCCATCAGCTAGAGAAACGCCATCGGGCCAACACATTCCATCCCTGTTGACACAGCCAGTCACACCGACCACCAACGAGCCACACTCTGCTCCACTATCGGCCAAACACTCATCATTGGAGCAACTAAAAAAACACTGGCAGACACCCTTAGTCACACCGACGAACACCTCCCTAAAGCCTCCAACTTCCACATTGGCCAGAGAAGACCCATCGGCGGACCCTCCAACTACTAGCCTGATATGCAATCTTACTCCAATGGCATTCCCCATCGGGCAAACTCCTTACATCGGAGGCCCAAAAATTTGCTTCGCCGATAGCCAAACACACGCCGAGGGACATCCATTGGCCAGACCAAAACAATCAGAGCACTCAAGAAATCTTTCGCCAATGAAGCCAATCACTCTGATAAGACCAAAAACATAAAGCCTTGAACCGTTGAACCCCGAACCAAAAGGGTTCAACACGAGGGTTCAACACGATGGTTCAAACATCAAAAATAATACTCTATAGGCAACAAAGCTTCGAACCATTGAACCTTGAACAAAAACAAAAAGGTTCAAGTGGGAGGTTCAACGATGCAATATTTGCGCAAGGCAAATGCATAATGCGACCCATTGGAAGAAAATTGAACCCTGAACCACTAAACTTAGAGAAAAAAAGGTTCAAGTTCAAACTGAAATGTCGAAGACACAAAAACAAACCCATGCCGATGGAGAAAAGACGAATACCCCTCCTCAAGAAATGAGATGCAGATGCTGAAAAACACTGAAGGGGTGCCAAAACTTAGAACCTTTTGGATATTTTGGGATGGTGCCTGCATGAAAATTTCTAAATTAACTGACAGTGAATTTAGGCACCAACAAGTCCAGTGGATATCACAATCATATCTTATGGTCCGGATTGATGAATGGGGAGCTGCTACTCAGGGGGAGCAGCAAGTATGATTCTGAAGTGGTGAAATTGCAAGTATGTGCCCTTTGCCATTGATGTCAAAGGGGGAGAGAAGACATGTGAAAAACAAGTGGTTGTTGATGAAAGGGGGAGTAGTAAAGGGATAGAAGACATGTGAATGGTTGTTGCTGATAGGGGGAGTTGTGACAGTAAGGAGAAGTTCTTATCTTGATGGTCAAAACAGTTTTTCACATCATATGTTGCCATCAATGACAAAGGGTGAGATTGTTGCAAGTATGGGCCTAACTAGTGTTGTCATTGATGTCAACATACTCCTGTTGCATTAATGATAAGGATTGGATGAGCTATGTGCTGAGGATATTGAGAAAATTAGTCTTAATTAGGAACAGTGAAGAACAGTGATGACAGTAAGGTAATAGTCCAAGATAGGAAGAGGATCAGAGGATGTGGATTAAAGGGTTTGTAGATATGTGTCTTAAGGTGGTCCAGTAGAGATTTTAGAGATCCACATGAAGATATGAAGAAGTTGTGGTTGCTCAAGTAAAACTGGTTTCGGTAGGTGTTTAGGGGTGACAGAGTGATACAGACAGGTCCGGTGAGATCTAGAAATGAATTATTCTATTCTGTGGATTTGAGGGAGTTTTGAGGAAGTCTTTTTGAAGTGTTAACTCAATTGGTTTGTGGTTTGAAGGTCTGCAAGCATCTATTCCTTTGTGACAGTAATGACAGACTATGTTCTTGAGGTTTCAGATGAAGGAGAGAAGGATTTCAATAAGTAGATGAAGTGTTGATGTTCTTGGAGGTTTAGGCAAGCTTGTAGAGGTCTTTGGATCATGTCCAGTTCATGTTGGTGGTCTGCATTGAATTTGGAGCTCACAATTGAAGAATAACTTCTAGATGATGGTGTTCTTCCTGAGATTGGCCGACCGAATGAGTTACACATCTTATGGATGTTCTTGTTGATGTTTTCCGACTTAGATGATCATTCCTAAGTTGATGTCTTGTATAAATAAGGGATTATGAAGTCATTTCAAAATTTTCCTTGTGGAGATGAGTGTGTGGTAGCAAGGAGAAGAGCGACAGGTAGAACAATAGTACTAGGTTTAAATGGAACTGATTCAAGCATAGTGAAGATGCTATTCTCCAGTTCAAGTATGTGATACTTATTTCTTTGTAGATAGTGTGTCTCTTGTAGGCAATGGGCCTCTTGTGAACAGTGTGCTTAGATAGTGAACCCTAATTGGCATGTGCCATTTGTTCTTTCTATTCTTCTAACAGAGAATACAATCTTGGGTTAATCACCCCATGGTTTTTCCCTTAACCGGGTTTTCCATGTCAATATCTTGGTGTCTCATGTGTTAATGTGTTTTTTCTCTTGATTCATTGCATTATGTTTCCATAATTAATTTATTACTATGCTGCTAAATTACAAAGTGAAGTTAAGTGTTTAATTGAAGAAAGTTTTGGACAACTGATTCACCCCCCCTCTTAGTTGTCTGCCCTAAATCTAACAATTGGTATCAGAGCCAAGTTCCCCTAAAAGGAGCTTAACCACTTGAGGAGATCCAGAATGACATCTTACAAGAAGGATAGTCAAAAGTTTGATGGAACCAATTTTAATCTTTGGAAAGGTTGCATGAAATGTCACTTACAATGTATGGGAATGGTGTACTGGACCATGGTTACAACAAAGTATACACCTCCACAGGGTGGTCCAAAAACCCCAAATGAAATCACAAATGCTGAAAACAATCTACGGACTATAGAAGCTCTTCTAAGCACGTTATCTGATTCAGAGCTTTCAAATCTTATTGACCTACCAACTACTTTTGAGATTTGGGAAAAATTGGAGACATATGTACCTGGTTAGGAGAGAACTTTAGGGGTTACCTCTTTTTCCTCCATGACCATATATGTACCTATTCCAGTTTCATCATATAGTATCTCTGCTCTTGTATCATCAGATTTCAGGACTGTATATTTTGCTTTGGGTTCTGGATTTAGTCTGACTTTCTTTATGTGGATTGGGATTAAGGCATGGGACCAATCTAGTTGTATTTCTCCACCTAGGTCTTTACAAAAACTTCTACTAAGTAGCATGCCATAGCTTGCAGGAATGTCAGCAACTAAGATGGTGAGCTTAATTTTCTTTTTCAAGAAAGTGGCTAAAGCAACTTGCGTGTCTTTGAGCTGACCTACTAATGGGACTAATTTAGAATCCATTGAGTAGACTTTACCTGAGGGTTTATTTAATGACAAACCGAGGCATGAGCAACCTTAGCAGACATGATGTTGTCAGAAGCACTAGAATCTATTATACAATTGCTACGTTTACAACCATTTATATACAAAGAGACATAGAATGTGTCAGGCTCATCTGGGAGAATAACATTTACCAATGGGGTATCATTTTTTGGAGATTCACTAAGTAGATCATCATGTCAAATTTCATCGAGTTGTGAGTCGTTTGACTATTGATGTACTGAAGAAGAAGGATCAGGTTTTCCTTTAACAATATGCAATAATCTCTCCAACTAATGAGGATTTGACTTTAAGTAATCAAGTTGAGAAATTTGTGCCTTTGTTTTCTTGCAATGATTTATGAAATCAAATGCATCATCAAGCAAGGGAGATGAATCACCAAGAGGGGAACCTTGTGTGCCTTTATCTTTCATGGCAGTAAGAGGTTGATTCTCCAGAGGATGTTTTCTTGTTAGAATCTTCGAAGCATTTTCTAGAATTTTATGAGGAGATTCAACTTTGGGTTTTCCTTCATTCTTCTCATATTGATTTCTTGTGAAGATATTACAAGAATGATTGTTAATGTCATGAACCTCTTCTTTTTCATTATCAGACTCATACTCAAGAAAGTTGATTGTTGGTTGGCCATAGGTCTCATTTGTCTCATCCTCTTGAGAGGCATATTCTTCTATTTTCTCACTTGATAGATTCATCTGCATGAACCTTGCCATTTCAGGACAAGTGCTTCCATCATGGTCAGTAGTCAGATTAAAATCACATGTAGCTACAGTTTGTTTATGACTGGAAGAAGGATGCTCAATAGCTAGTCTTTGTACTAGAGGAGGAAGCCTAGGTGGCTTGTTCTGCTGATACAATACATAATTTCTCCTGGGTATATCTTGATATAGCTAAGGTAGATTATGCAAAAGTTGTTTCTTAAGCAGGAGAAAATCATTGTCTAGCTTCTGAATCATCAGGTCTGTAGTGGATGAATTAGAAGACTATGCCTTCCCTTTTTCCAAGTCTTTGTTCCATTTTCTGGTTATCAATAAATCATCTTCGATTTCAATGGCCATGGTCTGTGCTGCTTCTAAATCAGCCACTCCTGCTCTTCTCAAATGGAAACTTATATCTGAAGGTTGCGCATTTAGAAAGAAACACTTTTGATTCTCCACAATTGGTCTTTTAGTATTTTTGATTTTATTCACCAACTTGTTAAAATGTGCCACAAACTCCCACATTGGCTCATGAATCTCTTTATTCATTTGAGTAAGTTGTGCTAATAATGCATGCTCATCTTCAACACTTTTGAAATGGTCTTCAAAATTTTGGTGCATAGTTGCCCATGAGTTTATAGTTCCAGTAGGCAAATGTTGAAACCATTATGCTCCTCCTTCAGTTAAAGATTCTACAAACAACTAGATAGGAACATCTTCGTATATAGCACCTAGAACACCGCATGTGAAAAAGAAGGCATTAATTTGCTCGTCTGTAGAAACTTTTCCATCTCCAATGAATTTTTGTAAAACTCTTTTAGATCCATGTGGTAAATCATGCAACTGATTACCTAAGGTGAGGGGGCCAATAGCTGCTCTCCAAGGCACAGGTTGAGCCATTTGCGGTGGTGGAGTTGGTTAAATATTTATGACAATGGGAATTGTAGTCTCATGCAAGGTCAATGCTTGGTAAGTGGAAGAGGAGGTAGAGGTTTTCATAGGTCTTCTTTCGAGTGAAGGAGGTCTACTAAAAGGTTTAATATTCCTTCTTGGGGGAATAAAAGATTTAGAAAAATCAAGACTTGTTAGCTTTTCAAAATCAAGATCTATGATGCCCTTTTCACAGTCTCCTTTGGTATATCTCTTGGCAGCTAGGTTGATTTTGAGTAGGATTCACAGGGCGATATTGTTGAATAGGTTGAATAGATGGACCAACTTGTCTATCCCTTCTTGGATCTATTTGAATAGGAGCACGTCCATTAGCTATTTCCAATTCTTATTTTGTGATGCCTTGAGATATTAACTTAGCATGAACATGAATTTTTGTTCCTATATCTTCTTCTTTGTCAAGTACCGCATCTACTTCTTGATATTGGTGATTTGACCTCCTATATCTCCAAACCAATTCTTGTAAGTCAGTAATTATATCTTCTTGCTCAAGGTCCAACCAATTAACATTAGGTTGTAAAATAGGTCCATCTCTACATTGTAGCACCATATTTATTGATTAAAAAGATTTTCTTTGAACACATTAAGGTGACTTTTTCCAAACAAAAGAGGTATGTTTAATTCAATCCCCAACGTAGTCACCAAAAATCTGGTGGTAAACAGATTTGCACTATAATATATGAATTATTATATTGACTCTTTGCCCAGAAAACATATAGTGGAAATATGTACCAACAGTTGGTAAAGTTATAGTTTTTCTATCAACCTACCTCTATGTGTAGAGGGGTAGCTCCCTTGTTTGATAAATTATGGATTTTTATGATATTTAAGAAAGAAATGAAATTAAAGAAAGGCTGGAAGGTTAAGGCAATGGGCTTACGAACATTGACACAACCCACATGTATAAAGTTTGACAATCCCACCAAGACAATATAAGAACAGTTCTTAAACTGCTAAAGTGAGCGTACAAATAGGTTTCATGTAGTATTAAAAAGAAGAATGATTTAGGAGATATCCAACATACATTGAAATATTATCTAGTAACCAATTCCTCCAAGACTAGTTGTTATTCCACATTGCAGATGCAAGATAATGTAAAGAAAACATCACCCATCAACGTAAGAAGAATGAATAATGTTAAAAAAAGATATTTGAGATCACAGAATCCAAAATGTCTCTTATTTCTTCACACTGAGTTGTACAATTCTATTTCTCATAACACAATTTCAAATGTGAAAGCCAAAAAGTCACTTTTACAAACACCAAGTCTTGTATATATAGACTTGTCTCCAGTAACGAACTTTGTAACTACCTCATAACTACTCCTAACTACCCAAAAATATTTTATGAACATAAAAGCACACTTTAATTAATTTTTTATATGGACTTTTCAAAAGTTCCCAAAATAAAGTGCACTTTACAACTTAATTACAAAAGAGTGAGATAAAGTCACTTTCATAGATAGAGAACCAAAACCTATAATCTTGCAAACTTTGAAAAGTGGACCAATATGATTGATCTCACAAGAAACCATTAGATTTTATCTTCACCACATCTGGTACTATCTGAAGATGTTTCTATTACTACAAATTGTTGTGAAGGAAGGGATGACTTTGTTTTGTATTCTCTGAAGACCCCGACTACTGAAGCTATAAGTTTATTTTTCAGAACAAACACTCCTGTCATACGAAGCCTCCATTCTGATTGATCTTTATGAACATTACTCAAATCATGATGATAATTTTATATATGATCAATGCCAAAAATAACAGTAACAAAAATGAGATTCAATTTATCCATAAGTCCATTAAAAACCTGTTTATTGAACAACTCTATATTAATCATGTTTTCAAAGTTTCCTTTAATAGCTTGAGCTTCCAAAACTTGAGATTTATCTTTATCCATCACATCAAAATTGATTGCTAATAAATCAGTGTGAATCCTCATCTTCACCTGTTCACAAGTTTCCAGGAGCTTCTCTTGAGCACCCAAAACTTGTCCTGTATTTAAAAATTTGCAGTCAACTAAACAAAGCCAAGAGCTAGATTGATTTTCTTCAATGTTTGAAAAGACTTTTTCAGCAATTAATATCTCATTATCACTGTTGATCATCTCACTAAGGTCTTTGGATATTCCCTACCACAATAATTCTTCCTTTCAAATGCTTCTTATTTCTGTATCAACCTCTTCCCTCTTTGTTTCTGCTTCGTCATACAGACTTTTTTCTTGCTCAATGAAACTAAATGCTTTTAATTTCATATGTTCAACCCATTTTTTAGTCATTTCTCCATACAACTAATATTTGCTGACACTTTCAATAATCTCTTTTTCAACATTATTTTCAAGAGAGAAATTGGTGGGGGTAGAGGAAGTATCAAGAGGCAAAGTAGAAGTATTTGTGATGGCTTTGAGATAGGATGTCAAAACTTGTACTTGTTGCTTTAGTTGATCTTTCGTGTGCCTTTCTTTTTCTATTCATTTTATTAACTTGGCAGCTGATACTTGAAAATTTTGCATGTCACCCTCATATGTAGATGGACCAAGATCTATCTTAGTGATGTTAAAATCACTTTCTATAGCCTCATTCAAATTCTTTTCTAAAACAGGTTGTGCAACCTCGACATAGACATTGCCTAATGAAGAATCCACTGCCATCCTTGATGTAATCTTGATCTTTTTAGGTTTGGGAGACCTTTGTAGGAAAATGGAGACTATATCAAAATTAGGCATGATTAATTGAGCATTGTTTCTTTTTCTTGACAAATTTTGTTGCAACCAGGAAGAGGAAGGATTATGTGAGGACTCCAGAATATTTGTGGAAATATGTACTATATTTGAGGGAAGAACATGCTCACTGAATATGTTCATAGGTGGCAGGAGTATAGATTGTAATGCATGAGGGGAATGAGGTGTTTCATGAGAAGGAGAAACAAAAAGAAGTAAAGGAGATTTAGGACTTGTGGACTTATTTTCCTCAACTTCTTCCTGTATGGGAGGTAATGTATTATCCTTTATTTTTGTTTTCCCATTTTTCTATTTTTCATCATTTTCACAAATACTCTTTAGACCCTTTCTTCTTGATGGATCTTCTCCGTCATCTCCTTCTTGAGTATTCTTATGTGAACCATTGCTTAAATATGGAGAATGAGAACAAGAAGAAGAAGAAGAAGAATTTGAATGTTTATCTTTTCTACTTGATGATAAAGCATTATTACCTATTGCTTTAGTAGTTGTTTCCTTAATAGCCTTTTTGTTTACCCAATCTTTAGTCTTTTGAATGATATGAGTAGTTCTTATGTCCAAATCTTTGATCTCCTCATTGGCCCAATTGATGGGTGGTAAAGGTTGTGTTTCAATTTTTTCAAAATACACAAATTCAATTAATTCTGAACCATCTTCCTCAATTCCATCTGTATTGCAATCTAGCTTGAATTTTTTGATCTATTCAATGGTCATCCTCATCCAGTCTCATTTACGAATCTCATAATCATTTTCACAATCTTCCCAGAAGTCTTCAAGTTCTAGAAAATGACAGTAATCTACACCAAGTCATAGATTGTCCCTAACATATCCTTTGCTATCAAGAGGGAATCTCATAGTATAGGCATACAAGATGATTTTTATCAAAGATATCTCTATGTTTTGAGCATCTGCAGAAGATTTGTAGTTGTAATGACTAAGGCCAATGGGGAAAGGAACTCCATGTTTTTTCTTACCTTTGCATTTCTTATTAAGTGAACCAATTTTCCTACATAGTTCTATCAATACCATTTTGTCATCTATAGACCTAGGCAACTTATATGGGTATCCATCAAACCCACCAACTCATAGATAGGTAAATCTAGGATATTGGATGAAGTAGCTCCCATATATTTTGATTAAATTGGTAGCTTCTAGTGATATCTGGAGTGCAGTATTACCTTGAAGTTCTCTTACTGTCAGCATTGTGAAAGCATCATTTACCCTACGGTAGTGCTTGTAACTTTCATCAAGCTGTAACTAAGGGTAATAATCATAGATCTGTGTCATGTTATTATAAGTTCCATTGGTAGCAAGACCTGACCATGATTTCATGAATGCAATTGCATAAAATAAGTAAGAAGACATGTAGAAATGTTCATTCAATTCAAAATTAGTCAACTGATAATGCAAATTGTCACTAATAATACTGCCCCAGTCAATAAACTGATTTCCTACACATATAACATGTATAAAAAGAAACATCCACATTTCAAAATCAAGTACTTTTTCATTTCCCATCACTCTATGAAGTAGAACAATCATATTGGAAATATCCTCTATGAATCATGATCTGTGAAGGACTTTAGGTAACTAGGATTTCCCTCCTTTCAGTGTATATATCCAGTGTTTTGCTATAGTGTTGAGACATTGATGTTTCCTTTCATTGAAATATTGATGTGTAAGCCTTTTGCCTTTGTTCACAAACTGATCTTTGAAAGGTAGCTTGATAGTAATCCCAATTGAGACACTATCTAACCTGATAATTAGCTTGTCATCAATGATTCTGACCTCTCTGGTTTCTAGATTGTAGTGCTTCATACATTCTAAAACCAGATCTATGCATTGGATTGTTACTGGGAAACTGGCTGCATGGGCTAATCCATTGTCAAACAACTTCTAAGCCAGTGGTGATCTTTTCCCTTGTTCCATGGTCTTCTAGAAATCTGGCCAACTGATATGTCCCAAAGAAGTATCTGATATTTTTGGAAGTGTGGATTCAAGAACTTAAAGGAACTCAAACCCCTAATATATGTATTTCATGATTAAATTCACAAAAAGGTTTTGAAATCTACTTGTGTTTATTTTGTTTCTAAACTTGTGTTGTATATCATAGGAGTGCTCAGAATTTTAGTGATATTGCAACTACACCTTTATGTTTCTTTGAGATAGATTGTCAAATCCTTCACACATCATAAGTGAGCTTCCATATCTGTTTTATATGCCTATCAGAAACTTGCAACTACTTCATTTGAGAGAAATTCACTTTCAATTATGCTTTGCTATTAGAAATTTTATTCTGACATGCAGCAGAGGAGATGTGAGCTTCTAAAGTCTTTTTAGAATGTCAGATTTAGCTGTATATATCTTACACACACTAGATTCCATGGTTTTTGTATGTATACATTACTTCCGGAGTATTTCTCACTATAATTTCTAGCCAATCTCTCATTGCAAAGCCCTTATTTTGACATAGGCCATGATGTTACTATGGCTATATAAATGCAGATTGTATTTACTCAAAGGTTTCTAAAAACCTTTTCAACAGATATCTTCATGCACTCATTCTATACTGATGGCAGTGTTTAAATAACTCCTCATTGCATTAAAGGTTTTTCTACAAATTGGCTTTGGGCATACCTTATAGTTTTTTTAGTTCATGACTACTTGCAGCTCAACTGAAACATCTGACAAATTTTCCTCTAAATTCTGAAAGTGTAAATATTTGTTTCATGTGAAGGCACGTTTGTGAGAATACAAGTCTAAAATAGTTGAAGATATGCAGAGGATCTCTAGGAGGGATCACGTACAGAAAAAAAAGAAACTACACCATCTGCTTCTATCATTGTATTCTACGTTTTGCATACATATCAACTGAGAGATTTTATCAAACAACCACCATATTCTAACAACAATCCACTTTCCATTATGCTTTGCTATATGTTCATACCTGATTACAACCCTTTTTTTATATTGGTTGGAGAGAATGCTAGTAGTTGTAGGGGCATCTAGTGTGGTTTTATAATCTACAAATACATTTGTTTGAAAATGTCTAAATCCTTCACAACAAACTCATATTGATGTGTGTAGAGTCTATTTGACAAATATCTTATGTGCACCACCTTCAATCTCTGCAGACCATAAGGCCACATTTCTTAAAAGTGCACCATCAAATAGTTCATGTCATTGTCTATGCTTCCTCATTTTGCATACTAGTTTGCCAAAGCACTAGCAATTTTTATACTTTGACAACAATCTACTTTTGATTACACTTTGAGGAACATCCATACTTTGATTCAAAGGCTTTAATATGAGCAAATGAGCAAGGAGGAAGTAAAAAAAAATTTGTTGGACTCAGCCTTTTACCAATTAAATGCATTCTCTTGTAGATTTTCTACATCTTTGTT